>CM070544.1:35275517-36724768 GCA_036346415.1 Raddia guianensis
AATGGGGCGCTGAGCGCCCTCTCTTTCCGCCACCGGCACCTGCACTGACCGCTGAGGGTTTGCATGACGTAGAGGATCAATGGCTCGCCAAGTGCGGGCGACCAACGCGGGCGGGAGGTAAGATGCTTCTTCAGACCGCCGAGCGCCTCCTGCGCCTCCGCCGATCCACTCGAACTGGTTGGTCTTCTTTAGGAGCTTGAGCGTTGGGAGACTTTTATCCCCAGGCGAGCTATAAAGCGGCCCGGGGAGGTCAAAGCGACCACCAAACCTTTGCATCTGCCAAGTCGCGTCGGGGCTTCATGTTCTCGATCATTGCGATCTTATCGGGGGTTCGCCTCAATCCTCCTCTGGGAGGCGAGGAATCCCAGCGCTTTGCCCGGAACGGCGATGAACACGCATTCTCCGGATTAAGCTTGACGCGATGCTTCCTCAAAGTTGGTGAAGGTTTCTTCGGTCGCCAATCAACTCCTCCGCCTTCTTGGACTTCACCACCAGATCATCGACATACACCTCCGTGTTCCGCCCTATTTGGGAGCGGTGAGCGATATGCATGGCTCGCGATAGGTTGGGCCTGCATTCTTCGATCGACGCCATCCTTGTATAGCGATGAAGACGCCCATGGGCGAACGAAAGCGGTCTTGTCTTCATCTTCTTCGCCATGCTAATCTGGTGGTACCAGTACGCATCCGAGCTTCTGACAGCCGCCGCACCGCAGCTTGAGTCGGCGATGAGATCGATGCGGGGCAGCGGTATGGATCCTTTGGGCACGCCTTGTTGAGGTCGGTGAAGTCACGCACATCCTCAACGCCGTTAGATTTCTTGGCGAGGGCGGGGTTCGCGAGCCACAGGATGGGCGACACTGCGGGCGACCCGCCCTTAAGAGCTTGTCCACCTCTGCCGGATAACTTCTGGCGCTCCACCGATTGCTTCCGGACCTTCGCGATGACCGTCGCGCCGGAAACGTCGCCAATTGTGCTCGATCACCTCACAGGGACCCCAGCCATGTCGGACGGTTGCCACGCAAACACGTCTGCGTTAGATCGGAGGAAGAGACGAAGCGCGCCTTCCTATTTGCGCGAGAGAGGCGCCACCCGAGCGGTCTTCGCTGGTCGACTTCGCTTCGGGGAGACCGCCTTAACCTCCAGCGGACGAACCGGGAGGCACGGGTCGCCGAGGAGCTCCGAGTCGAGTCGGCCGCGCCTTCAGCACCGATCGCCCCCGCCAGCGAGGCGTCCTTCTCGCGGCGGAGGCGCCCGGCGTCCACTTTCAAAAGCGATGGGGCGGTGGCCCGGGATCTTCACCACCATGTACGCATAGTGGCACATGCGAAGAACTCCGTGGCGCGGCCGACCTAGTATGGCGTTGTAGGAGGTCAAGTCGCCACCTCGAACTCGAGCATCTCGGGCGGAAGTTGTCGAACCTCGAAGGTTACCAGAGATCGTCGCCCGGTGGAGACGGACTCAACCCGGCGCGATGCGAAGAATGGGAGCGTTAGGCGAAGCTCCCGCTTTGGATCTCGAGGCGCCCTGGCCGGGCGGACGGGGAGGTTGAGGAACTCCCTCCGTCTACCGGCACCGCCCTAGCTTTACATTCCGGACCGTGGGTGCAACCACGATCGGGAGATGCCCTGGTCGGCGATGCTTGGTTGGGTGATCGGCTTTGTTGACGCGACGGCTGCTCCGACCACGCCCAGTTGCCTCATCGACCCAAAGCCGAACGCGGCGGCACACTCCCTCATCGCCGCGCTTAAAGCTAGCGTGGGGCGGATAAGTGGCGAACGGCCGTGGATGACGGCAACCTCGCGCTCCGCTGAAAACCAAGCGGCCGTCTCCTTGCCCTTGCCGCCGCCGGACGCTGCTGCCGCTGCTCGTGGACTCGCTGTCCACCATCTTCTCGACGACATGGCAATCCGCCAAGTCGTTGGGAGTTGTTGCGGTGAATGGGACAGAGGGCCTTCCCGTCCCACTCACACGGGCGATGATCTCGCCCTTCGTCGCCGCATGGGTTGCCGTCGCGGCCACGGCGATCGCCGTAGCCGCCGCCTCGGCCGCCCTACGGGACCCGTACCCGCGGCGCCGCGACCTCCACCTCTCTTTCGCCTGGCGCCCATTGCGTGGCTGGCGCGTCGTCGTCGTCGTGTCGTCGTCGCCCCAAGGGCGGCTCATGACCTGCCGGTCTCGGCCGCTTTTGCGCTTCTTCTTGTCCTTGCCGCCGGGGTTCCTCGAGGTTCCGGCCTCGCCGCCCCCAGCTGGCCCGCCAGCAGCCGGGCGGATCTGAAGCTCCGCTGAAGGGCGCTTTCAGCGCCAAGGTGAAAACTCCTCCGTCGTCTTGATCTTGCGGGTGGCCATCTTCTCTTTGACCTTGGGGTCTCGGGCGCCTCTCACGAATGCCGTCACCACGGCATCGATGGAAGATATCGGGGATGGTGTTGCGGACTGGTAGGCGCCGAATATAGTCGCGCAATGACTCTCCCTTCTTCGCTCCACGTTGTGGAGGTCGTCTTCTACCGGGCTGCTCGAAGGTGCCACGGAAGTTGGTGACGAAGAGCTCGAGAGCTCCTTCCATGACCCCACGGACTCGGGGGGTTCATGAGCCACGAGCGGGCTCCGCCTTGATGAGGACAGCGGGAAAGTAGTTCGCGGAACCTTCCCGACCCTCCGATCGGCTGCATCACCGTCGTATAGATCTGCAAAAACTCATCGGGGTTGGTGGAGCCGTCGTAGATTTCGATGGGGGCGGGACGAAACCGTTAAAGCCATCGGGCGTAATGACTCCTTAGAAAAGCGCGGCACCCGGACGTCGGAGCCTCTGCTCCTGAGAACGGTCCTCGCCCGCCGCCCCATCGCCTAAGCGGCGGCGAAGAAGCGCCACCCTCTTGGCCGGGCAGCTCTGCGGAAACCCTCTTGCTGGTCCCAGCGCAAGGCGGGCCAGTGTGATCGCCTTCGGTCGCGGACCCTGCGGAGCTTATCGCGTGTCTTCTCCATGCAGCAAGTGGCGGTCCTCCGATGGGACGGAGATCGTGACCACCAGACGCTCGCCGGCGAGCCCGTAGGGGTCGCCGGCTCTTGTCGTCTGGCCCGCCCTCCTCACCGGGAGATCTGCGAGAGGAGTGCGAGGGCAACAAAGAACGGGAGGACGGAAGCGCAGTTCCCCGTCCCCGAATTTGCACCACCGCCAAGGGCGTCCGACGTATCATGAGCCAAGCTGGCCAACCATGGCGCCGCTGGGAGTCGGAGTCACCGGAACGGTGGGTTTTCAACAAGGCCACAGCAGCGTGGAGGTTCTGTCTTTGGAGTGCACTCCTCCAAGGCAGGCGCCGCCTAACAACCGGCGGCCGCTTTCCGCCGAGGCTCCAACCCTAGGCGGCGGCCACCGCCGGGTGATTCACCGCCATCGCCGCGGCCGACTCCGTGGCCACGGCTCTAGCGGTCGCTTCTGCTCCATCGCGCGATCGCTTTGCTCCGCCATCGCCTCTGAAGAAGGGTCAAGAGCTTGAACCGATGCTAGCGCTCCCTACAGCGCGCCAGCGGCGGCGAGTTCTCCGCTCAACCACTGCGGATCACACCTGGTCAGATTTTTAGTCTCGCTAGCCAACTCGATCAAGCTCGATCCGATTTGGCGTCGGGCACAACAAGGAGCGACTTCATAGATTTACCTGAGTTCGGACCCCTCGCGGGTAATAGTCCTACTCCGCTGAGCCTTAGCTCTTTTCCGATTGTGGTTGAATGGGAATGTGTTTACAGAGTGTCGAATGCGAATGCTCCTCAAGCAAACCTTCTCTCTGGTCAATTCTTGCGCCACAGTGGTGTACCGCTCGGACTGCAAGGGTCATCAGAAGCGGTAATCATTTCTTCCACTGTCTATCCGCGTGATGTCTCATTAAATGCGCCGTCTTCAGTAGAGGGGAGTCTTCGTCTGAAGACTCCTTCCGCATGCTCCTGCCTGGCGGGCCCTTGGCTGGGCCCTCGCCAGTCTCCAGAGGGGCTCGCACGCACCACTTTGGCGCGTGGGGCCCTCGCCTCATCGTCGGAGGGGCTGTGCCCGCCCGCTTTGGCGGCGTGGGGCCCCGCCTCGCCTTGAGAGGGCTCGCCCACGCACCCCTTTGGCGTGGGGCCCTCGTGGCTTCGGAGGGGCTCGCCCACGCCACTGGGCCTTGCTCGCCCGCCCGATCGTGGGGCCCTCCGGCCTTCGAGGGGCTCGCCAGCGGCTGGGCCTCACTCGCCCGCCGACGCGTGGGGCCCTCCGGCCTTGAGGGGCTCGCCCAGCCACTGGGGCCTCGCTCGCCCTTTGTGGCGTGGGGCCCTCCGGCCTTCGAGGGGCTCGCCGCCGCCACTGGGCCTTGCTCGCCCACCGACGCGTGGGGCCCTCTGGACTTGAGGGGCTCGCGCCACATGGCTGGGGCCTTGCTCGCCTACCTTTGGCGTGGGGCCCTCTGGCCTTCGAGGGGCTCGCCCATGCCACAGGGCCTTGCTCGCCCTTTGACGCGTGGGGCCCTCTCGGCCTTCCTAGGGCTCTTTGTACCCCGGTATTTATTACACCGACAACATTCTTGGCAGGATGTGAGCTTGCCACTTGCTTGCCGGCCTGACAGGCACTGCATAGCTTGTCTTTCTCGAATGTCACATCTTGCACCCCCAGAATCAACTCGTTTTTGAAAAGTTTCTTCAAATTTGCCATGCCGACATGCCCAAGACGCCTATGCCAAAGCCAACCAAGAGAGACTTTGGCGACAAGGCAAGTCGAGACGGATGGCGCAGTTCATTAAAGTTCACAAGAAACAAGTTTTCAAACCGAAAGCCTTTAAACACAAGATTTTCATTTTTGTCCAAAACCAACAAGCCCTCAGGTGAGAAATTACAATGGAACCCCGAATCACATATTTGGGCAACAGAGATAAGATTATAGCTCAAAGTTTTTACTAGCAGCACATTGTCAATTGAAAGATCAGAAGAGATTGCTATCTTTCCAACTCCAAGTACCTTGCTCTTGCTTCCATCTCCAAAAGTGACCTTGGGGGGGATCTTGCCTTCCTCCCCTATTGAGGTGAACAACCGGGGGTTGCTGGTCATGTGTTGGGTGCACCCGCTGTCGATGATCCAATGGCACCCTCCACTCCGGTAGTTCACCTGTCAAATGAGAAGATCACTTATGTGACTCAGGGACCCACACAGGAGCACCCCGAGGGTTAGCCTTCAAGCTAGAAGCAACAGGAGCAAAGCGATCAATCAATGACTTGGGCACCCAAACATGTGCCTTGTGCTCATTCTCAGCCTTGAGCCCAACAAATCTAGCAGTCATCCTACCTTGAACATTTTTCTTGAGCAGGTAGTGACCGTATAATTCAGAATGTGCTCTAGAAAGTCTTGGTTGTGTGTGGTTGGGAGTGTTACGATTTTGGTTCCTAGGAGGGATTGGTCTACCATTATTGTGCCTAGGAGGACCATGCCAGAAGTTTTGCCTAGGTGAATGCCAAGTGTTGAACCTAGGACCTTGCCAGTTGTTGTGAAACCTAGGACCATTCCAAGTGTTATACTTAGGACCATATTGCCAGGCACTATGATTTCTTTGTTGCCATGTGGAGTTATAGTGCCTAGGAGGTCCTTGCCATGTGCGGTGTCCATTGTGCATCCTAGGAGCATTGTTGCTAGTGTGCAATTTGTTAGACCCAGAGTTGCTTCTCTTCTTGGGATGAGCATGATGGTAACCTTGCCTACTGGCAGATGCTCGAGGAACACTGGATTTCTTCCTCCCCTTTGGCTTCTCAGGGGTAAAACCCAAGCCACCCTTTAAGGAAGGTTTTCTTTGTTTCTTGAGCATCTTATTCAAGGCTAGACTACCCTCATAGCACTTCCCAAGTCCTTTATCAAATTTTTCAAGTTTAGCTCTAAGTTCACCATTCTCAATAGCTAATTCCCTAGCAGCTAAAGCAAATTTGCAATTATCAGAGTGCAGTCATGAGCATTGCTAGAGGAACCACTAGAGCTAGAAGCAATCGAGGTCAAGTCAATCAAATCATCACATGAAGTAGAGCTATCAACCCTAGGAGGTGCAACAATTATGGAACATGCAGGAGCATCATCAACAGCATCACTAGGAACAGGCAAGATAGCAGGCAAAACATCAACCAAAGCATGACAATCAGGGACATCAACAGATTGAGCAACAGGCAAAGCAATCATGGAAGCATTATCGGCTAGAAGCCGCTCATTACTAGCCCTAAGCTCATGAATTGCAGCAAGGAGATGTTCTACCGACTCATTCATAACCCTATTCTCTTCTTCTAGCACACTTGTTTTCTTAGTCATAGCATTACTAGAACCCATCATGGAGTCATGTTCAGTTTCTAGTGATTCATGCTTAGACACAAGATCATTGAACCTAGCATTTAAGTCATTAAGACGCCACGAAGTCTCATGTTTCTTGATCTTTTCTTTTCAAGAAAGTCAAGTGCTTGAGCAAGGTAACCTCTAGCAACTTCCGTCTCATCTTGGTTTGAGTCGAGTCACAAACCTCATTTCTAGATGGCTTGACCATCAAGCACTTGGCGATGTCTGGATTGAGTCGATGTCGCCTCGTGTAGTGGAAGTAGAGGAAGCGGACTCGTCATCATCGGAGAACCACTCTTGAGGCTCAAAGGCACCGTGAGACATCTTGGAGGGAAGGTGGCGATGGTGGCACACTGAGTGATTGCCATGCCGGCCAATCCTTGGCCACTTGACTCCTCGTCATCACTTGAAACCGACGTGTCATTGAGGTATCATCGGTCACCCATTCCCCCACAAAGGCTAGCCTCTTGCCTTGTGAGGAGCGACCCTTGAATCCTGACTTCTCGGGATTCTTCTTGTAGTCCTTCTGTCTTGGCTTCTCGCCATCACCCTTCTCCCTTCCTTTGTCCTTGTACTTGGTATTGCCCTTCTGAGGACACATCGAAGCAATATGTCCCTTCTCCCCGACACTCATAGCATCGGTATGATGCATGTGAGTTCTGCTCATCCCCTTCCCGCCACCATAGCCATTCTTGTTCATGAACTGGCCAGCTTGCTTCATGAACAGGCCAAAGTGTTGGAAGCCATCCTCGATCTCGCTCCATGTCATCTCACCCTCATTCTCAACTTGACTTGACTTGGGATCACTCTGCTTGGATCCACTAGCCTTCAGGGCGATCACTTGATTCTTTGCTGGAGCAGGGGAATCCTCTGGATCATTGAGAAGCATCATCTCATGTGCGGTGATCTTGCTGAGCAAAGCTGTGGGTGCCAGCTTCTCCACGTCACCGCTGTTGGTGAGATAGGTGATGATGTCCCGGTAGTCCTTCTTGGGGAGGATCCGCAGCATCTTCCTGCACACTTCATCATTTGCAACAGTGTGACCGAGCCCCTTAAGCTCGTTAAGGATGGGGTTAAGCCGAGTAAACATAGCATTGACATTCTCATTTGAAAGCATTACAGGCCCGATCATAACGCTCCTTGACAACTACTAGTCTACCCTCCTTAACAGCGAAGTGCCCTCGTGAATCTCAATGAGTGTGATCCATATGTCGTGTGCACTAGTGAGATTGCTAGCTCTATCGAAGACCTCCATGCTCAAACCACAAAACAAAGCGTTCATAGCCTTAGCATCGGTCTCTAAGAGTTTGTTTTGTGCGGGTGTGGCAGGTATGTTGTTAGTGAGTGTGACACCATGAGGAGACTCTACAACCCTCCAAACATCCATTCCCATGGCCTGCAGAAATACTTTCATTCGCAACTTCCAAAAACCAAAATTAGTGCCACTAAACAGAGGAATCCTATTGGCAGCTACACTACCCCCGTCAGCCATCTCTATGCGGTTAAGCAACTAGAGACCCGAGCTCTGATACCACTTGTAAGGATCCTAGGCCGAGAGGGGGGGTGAATCGGCTCTTTTCAAATTTTACTTCTCTCGATTCGCTTGATTTACTTAGTCAAATTAATAACTCAAGCAATCGATTGACCTAGAGTCTAGTTGCGGAAGTGATCACAATAATGCACAAACGACTACTAGGAGGCTCGATGGCACTCACACGCAAGCGATTAATTCAAAGTACGGAAGCAAATGGGTGAGACGGGAGACGAAACCGAAGTTGTTTATCAAGTTGGTGCTCAACACATGAGCACCCACGTCTCCGCTGAGGAAACTTCTCACATAGAGAAGTCGGGACTCTTTCATCCCTAGCCCTCAATCCACTCGTAGTAGCTCTTCACCAACACATGGTAGGCGAGCTCCAAACCTTCACACGGAAGCGAGTTCTCTCACAAGCGAGAGCTCTCACACCCCACCGGCACCGACACACGGCACCGACCACCGACACACGGTGGATTTCACCTCAACACATGAGGCACCCCAACACATGGAGGATTTGGCCCGACACACGGACCCTTGGCACCTCCGACACACGGAGATGGCCGACGACACACGGCGGACTTTGCACACCCCGACGAACGGAGAGGAAGCACCGTGGGAAGCACGGTGACCTTCACAGAGAAGGGTTTGCTCGCGGTCCGCTTGATGAAGCTTGGCGACGACGATGTCTCCCGGTGAGAAGAATCCAAAGAGCACAAGACCGGAGACACTCACTCAACCCTCATCCCACCATGGAGGATGGCAAGGCAACCATGGAGAGGGGACGAACCTTGGAGACGACGAGGAGGAGGCTAGGGGATGCTCTCTTCTTCTTCCTCACTCCTTTTCCCTCAATCTCATAAGCACATGGAACCCTAGATGGAGGTGGGAACCATGGGAGGAGCTCTCTTAGTAGCTAGGACAAGAGGCGGCTGCTTAATGATAGCTCTCTCGAGTTTCTCCCGTGCTCCTAGCCCCTATTTATAGGCCCAAAGCGAAACCCTAGAAATGGACGGTCCAGATTAAATCGCGAGATTCAGATCGCCGGATCGGACGCCGTCCGGTTCCCATCGGACGCCGTCGGACAGAAGATATGGGCCCTTTTTTGTGCTTGGTCGGACGCCGTCCGGTGGCTTACCGGACGCGTCCACGAAATCTTGGCGCGCGGCGAAGGACGCCCGCCAGTGCTCGGTCGCTGGTTTACACGTCGCCGACGCCGTCCGATGGTATCGTCGGACGCTGTCCGGCGAGGCTATGTACCGTGATTTAGCCATTTTCGAGCTAGCTCGTTGGGAATCATTGTCGGACCCGTCTCAAGAGCGTCGGACGCCGTCCGGCAGTGGTGGTGCAGGCGACCTCTCCCGTCACAGGGGACCCCTAGGCGAGCACCGGCGACCACTCGGCGAACACCGGCGACCCCTCGGCGAAAGCAGGCGACACTCACGGCGAAAGCACGGGCGACCTCACCCCAAGCACAGGCGATCACTCATGAGCACTGGCGACCTCGAGCCGGGCGACTCACCCCAAGCACAGGCGATCACTGCTGAGCATCGGCGACCTAACCCCAAGCACCGGTGACCCCTCGGCGAGGACGGGCGACCCCTCGGCGAGCCGGGCGACCTAACCCCAAGCACCGGCGACCCTGGGACAGGTGTAATTGCTCTAGATGGTTCGCTCAGTACTAACACCTGGCACTCTCGGAACCCCATGGGACCCACGGCTGATGTTTCTGGACCTGTGCTCAGTGGGACCCTGCAACCAGAGGGATGTAGTCGATCTGCTGAGTTGGGCCGAAGACGCACACAAGGAATTCAGAGAAACTATAAAAACAGAGGTCCTTATCCTTGGCGTTCCGGCTGTACGGCCTAATTGCCATCAATTACCAAAATCAATTAGCCCATGGGAGGCTTGAACTTACAATCGCCGGATCCCCGGTCTGGACGCCCTCCAGCCCGGTGAGGTCTACAAATCCCTGACTGGATTTCTCTCTGGACTTGGGAGTCTTGCCGCGGCCTCCGCGCAGACCGACCATGAGATTCAGGCGAGGTACAACCACTCGGGAAATCGATCTGCTAATCCGGTCGGCTCAATCCGATCGGATCCTGCAGCGTTCGTGGGTGTCATCAACGGTGGCCAACCCATTGGACAAAGCGAACAAGTCAGCTTCTCAGCTTCCGACTCGAGTCGACGGAGTCTTTGAGATTCAGAATTATCGTGAGGTTTTCGCCCTGGGGCGGAGGACCATCACTCTACCTCTCAACAAGTCGGACCGAGACAACCGCTGTTGTTATGGAAGACCGAGACCGTCTTGGCGTCTTCACGGCGACGCAGCCGCGACGCCCGTAATGAACTCGCGGTGAAGTTAAGATATCGAGGTTTACAACACTCCCGTGCCAACGCCATCGCGTCGAAGACCCTTCTCGAGACCATTGCGCAACAACTTCCGGAAGGCAGTCCGTGCATCCAGAACCTCGCCCGAGCGACGGCCATGGTACAGATGGCTGCCATACAGCAAAACGAGGCGATTCCGCCCGACCGCTTCGCTCGAGTCGATCTACGCTAATCGGAATCCGGCTCGCGCCTCGGCGCAGTGAATCCCATCACCACCCGCACGCGATCTACGTCAAGATATCGGCCAGCGGCGGAGCGCAGCAACGGTGGGCGAGACTCTCGTCCCCATCACAGTCGTCGCAACGACGATCAGGCCGAGAGCACCGCCAGCTGGCGCGACCACCGCCAAGAGCAGCGTCAAGGCCCGACGGGGAGCGTCGGCGATACCGGCGCGAGGCGCCACGACCATTGGAGGATTGGGCCTTTACCCCGGATCTTCGCCGAGTGGTTTGGCCGGAAGGATTTAACCTCAAAGGCATCGACAAGTTCGATGGCGAGAGGGACCCAAAGAACTGGCCGCAGGTTTATGCCTTAGCGGTCAGCGCGGCAGGAGGTGATCAGAACGTCATTGCAAATTACTTGCCGGTCGCTTTGACCCCAACCGCCTGCATTGGTTAACGGACTCCGGAGAGCTCTATCGAGTCTTGGGACGACCTCCGAGAACAGATTCATCGCCAATTTCAAGGGACCTATGAAAGGCCAGCGGGAGATGGGAGATTGAGATATTACAGCGCAAGAGTGAGACTCTCCGTGAGTTCATCAAGCGCTTTACTAAAAGAAGAACGAGATCCGGACGTTTCGGAGCAAACAGTCATTGATGCCTTCTTCGCCGGGTGCAAATCCGAGGAGTTAATCAGGCAGATGACTCGGGACCCCCCGCGTAATCTCAAAGCCATGTTCACAATGGCGGATCAGGAGGCCGAAGCCGAGGAGGCCATCGCGAATCATCGCGGTGTCAACGACGGAGGCCCGAAGAAGAAGCCTAACGACGAACAAGGCAAACCCAAGGACAAGAAGAGAAAGTGGGATGAGATGGTCGCCAACGTGGAGCACTACCGACCTAAACCCCCCAACGACAACGACTACAAAAAAGTGATGGATTCGGTATGTCCCTTCCATCCTCGAGGAAAACATTCCGCCAAAGATTGCCTAATTCTGCAGAAGTTCGCCAAAAGTTCGAACCAGTCGGCTAAAGGCGGTCACGGCAAGAAACCAGACGGAGACTACCAGGACGCCGAGCGCGAGATCAGTTATATCTTCGGGGGCTCTGATGCGTACGAGTCCAAGCGGAAGCAGAAGTTTACCACTTGGGAGATCAACGCCATCATGCCTGCTACTCCAAAATACTTGCGCTGGTCCGAGGTGCCCATCACCTTTGATCGATCGGACCATCCAGATCGGATCGCTTTCCCTGGAAGGTATTCGCTGGTTTTGGATCCAGTCGTTCAAGGAAGTAAATTAAAAAAAGTCCTGGTTGATGGCGGGAGTGGGATTAACGTCCTTTTCGCCAAGACCTTCGACCAAATGAATATCCCACGTTCTGAGCTACGGAAAGGGTCATCTCCGTTCCACGGGGTAATCCCCGGGACGCCCGCAGTACCACTCGGACAGATTTCCCTACCGGTCACGTTCGGGACCAAGGAGAATTATCGGACCGAGAGTCTGAGTTTCGAAGTGGCTGATTTCGAGACGGCATATCATGCTATCTTGGGAAGGCCGGGGATTGCCAAATTCATGGTGGTCCCCAACTACACTTATCTCGTCTTAAAGATGCCAGGTCCCAATGGTGTAATCACCCTCCCTGGTGACGTTAAGCGATCCTCGCTCTGTGACAAATAAAGTCGTGGAAATGGCGCAGGCACTCGACTCATCTGCTGAGATGGAAAAGATTCGATGGAGGTTGCATCCTTCAGAGGAAGCGACGCCCCGCCAAGAAGCAGGCCAAGACATCCATCCAAGCAGCCGAAGAAACCAAGAAGATCCTGTTGGACCCGTCTGATCCGGCCAAAACAGCCGTGATTGGGACAGGGCTCGATAGCAAATAGGAAGACGCGCTCGTCACTTTCCTCCGAGCCAACCGGGATGTGTTCGCCTGGAAGCCCTTGGACATGCCCGGTGTTCCGAGGGAGGTGATTGAGCACTCTCTCCACGTCGACGAAAAGGCGAAGCCAATAAAGCAGCGCCTGCGAAGATTTGCCCAGGATCGGAAAGACGCCATTAGGAGAGAGATCACCAAACTGTTGGCCGCTCGGTTCATCAAGGAGGTGTATCATCCTGAGTGGCTTGCCAATCCGGTCCTGGTACAGAAGAAGAATAAGACATGGCGAATGTGTGTCGATTACACAGACCTCAATAAAGCGTGTCCTAAGGATCCCTTTGAGCTTCCCCGCATCGATCAAGTGGTGGATTCCACCGCCGGGTGTGAGCTCTTAAGTTTTCTGGACGCCTACTCAGGCTATCATCAGATCAGTCTGAAAGAGGAGGATTGCATCAAAACGTCGTTCTTCACGCCCTTTGGTGCTTTCTGCTATATCACAATGCCATTCGGGTTGAAAAACGCTGGTGCGACCTATCAGCGCACCATACAGCGGTGTTTTCACACTCAACTCGGACGCAACGTGGAGGCATATGTCGATGACGTCGTCATAAAAAAAAAATCCAGAGAGGATCTCATAACAGATCTGACCGAGACATTCGGGAGCCTAAGGGCATTTCGAATGAAGCTAAATCCCGAGAAGTGCGTTTTTGGGGTCCCATCCGGTAAACTACTCGGATTCATCATCTCCCACCGAGGGATCGAAGCAAATCCGGAGAAAGTCAGTGCCATCATTAAGATGAAACCCCCGGCTAATCAGAAGGATGTGCAGAAGCTCACTGGATGCATCGTGGCACTCAGCCGATTCGTTTCCCGACTCGGGGAGCGAGGCATGCCTTTCTTTAGGCTCTTACGCCGACAAGACGATTTTCAGTGGACAGCGGAAGCACAACAAGCCTTTGAAGATCTAAAGAGGTTCCTCACCACGCCCCCGGTGTTGGTCCCTCCCATGCCCCAGGAGTCCCTCCTACTCTACATAGGTGCAACGACTCACGTCATCAGCAGCGCCTTAGTGGTGGAGCGTGACGAAGAGGGCTCCCTCCAGAAGGTACAGCGTCCGGTCTACTTCGTAAGCGAGGTATTGGGCGACTCTAAAATAAGGTACCCACAAGTGTAGAAGCTTCTGTATGCTGTGTTACTTACATCACGGAAACTAAAGCATTACTTCCAAGAGCATGAAATTTCGGTGGTCACCTCTTTCCTGCTTGAAGATATACTCCACAATCGGGAGGCCACTGGGAGGATTGCCAAGTGGGCGGTTGAGCTTGGAGCCTTTGACATAAAGTTCAGGCCTCGACTAGCAATCAAATCTCAAGCGTTGGCTGACTTCGTCGCCGAGTGGACAGAGGCCCAAACCCTAGCAGCACAGGACACTCTCGAGTACTGGACAATGTACTTTGATGGTTCCCTCATGCTCAGCGGCGCGGGGGCTGGGATTTTGCTCATATCGCCGACTGGAGAAAAGCTGCGCTACGTCCTCCGAATATTGTTCCCTGTCAGCAACAACGCCGCCGAGTACGAGGCACTCATCCACGGGCATCGCGTCGCCATCTCGCTTGGCGTCAGGCGGTTAATGGTGCGCGGGGATTCGCAACTCGTGATCAATCAAGTCCAAAAAGAGTGGTCTTGTGTTGGCGACAGCATGGCGGCCTATTGCCAGGAGGTTCGAAAACTAGAAGACAAATTCGACGGTTTGAAGCTTACTCACGTGCTCCGCCGCGACAATGAAGCAGCGGACGAGCTAGCGCGGATGGGATCCACTCGAGCTCTGGTCCCGAGTGGTGTTTTCGTCCAGGAGCTACGCTCACCGTCTATCAAGCTACCATCCGCATCGAGAGAAGAACAAGAGAAGCAGAAGGAACCCGATGCAGAGGTACTTACGATTAACCCCGGGTGGACTCAGCCTTATTTAGATTATCTTCTTCATCATGAGCTACCCGAAGATCGAAGCCTAGCCGAGTGCATCACACGCCGAAGCAAGAGTTACAAGGTGGTCGGGGACGAGCTTTTCGAAAAAGGCCCGGTACTAAGGCGTTGCATATCTGAGCAAGAAGGCAGAGATCTGCTCAATGAAATCCACTCGGGAGAGTGCGGGCACCACGCGGCTGCTAGCACCCTGGTGGGCAAAGCTTATCGGCAAGGTTTTTTCTGGCCAACCGCTGTCACAGACGCGGAAGAAGTAGTACGCAGATGTGACGGTGTCGATTTTTATGCAGATTCACATGCCGGCTCAAGATTTACAGACGATTCCGATCTCTTGGCCCTTCGCCGTCTGGAATCTGGACATGGTGGGCCCTCTCAAGCGAGCGCAAGGCGGGTTCACCCATCTCTTCGTCGCCATCGACAAGTTTACCAAGTGGATTGAAGCCAAGCGGTTCTTTGTTATCCGCGGCGCCAAAGCACGCGAGTTCTTCCGGACATCACATGCGTTTTGGCGTACTAATCGCATCATCACCGACAATGGCGTTCAGTTCAAGAGCGGTGAGTTTCAAGAATGGGGCGAGGAGTGGGCATTAAGATCTGCTATGCATTAGTGGCCCACCCTTTAGAGCAACGGCCGTGTCGAAAGCGCCAATGGATTGGTACTACAAGGGCTCAAAGCCGAGGATTTTCGATCGCTTAAAGCCAGACGCCACGCTGGGTTAAGGAGTTGCCCTCTCGTGCTCGGGGCTCGGGACAACCCCAAGCCGAGCCATCGGGCGTAAACCCTTTTCCTTGTCTCACGGCTCTGGCGGTCCTCCGTGAATTGAAGTTTCGGTCCCCACGGGTTGCCGGACACGACGATAATCAGTCGGATGAGGCAAGGCGTGAAGACCTCGATCGACTTGAGGAAGCCAGGGAAGCAGCATTGATCCAGTCGACAAAGTACCAACAGGGCCTACGTCGCTACCATCAGCGCAATGTACGGGGCCGTGCATTCTCCAAGGGAGATCTGGTCCTTCGAAGGAATCAGAGGCACGAGCATAAACTCTCCCCACTCTGGGAAGACCCCTATGCGATCGCTGAGGTGACCCGCCCAGGGGCTTATCGGCTACAACGCGAAGATGGATCTGAAGTGCCCAACACCTGGAACATCGAGCAGCTACATCGTTTTTTCCCTTAGTTCGTGTATTCGAGCAGCATTGTGTACTTAGTTTCCCTTCTTTTGACTTGCTACTTGGCCGTAAACGACCAAGCAGTAAGTCGGGGGCTACACTAAATAGTGTGCGGAGTCAACCGCACCCTATCTCTTCGATAAAGTTGTTTCTCTCTACATGTGTTGATCGCATTCGAGTATTATGAAAATTCTTGAGTAATGGCGCAACATGTCCCAGCGACAACATTTAGCTACTCCGCAGATTCGCGAGAGAAAGTTAGCGCTACCTCCCGCACTCGTGGGCTGGACCAGTCGGCGGATGCGTATCATGAAAAAGGATAAAACGTATTATTCGGATAGTTTGGATCACCAGTATTGGGGATCAACCAAAAGCTTTATTACAGGCACAATTACAAGTCCAATCGACCAACTATCTCGGACGGCAATCGGATGAACCTCCCGAAGAGCGCGCTGCCCTCCTCCTCCGAGAAGCAAACCCATCCTTAACGGCCGCAATCTAGGCGTGGGAAGTTTGACTTCGCAATGGCGAGGCCTTGGCGGTGCATGTTATTGCGGCCTCCGGGTGAAGACCTTGATCCGCCAGAAGGGCGCCGAGACGGGCAACCAGTCGAGGATCGCTCGGCGGCTCCTCGTCGGATAAAGGCATTCAAGTATCGGGCGATTTCGCCGAGGTCCGGCAATAAGTTCTGCGCAACCAGTCGGACAAGGCATATCAGGCGGGTTTCAGTGAGGTTGAGCCAGGGAGAGCCAGTCAGGAAAAAGTTACCTTCCAACCGCTTAGCTGACTCCTCGGCTCGGGCGTTGGCTTGGTGGACTTCTTCCTCCAGTGCCTTCTGCCTGGCCTCCAGAGCTGCACTCGACGGCAAATATCGAAGATCATTACCAACGGAACATCCTTTTTAGATATTTAACACAGGTCGGGGTTTATACCTTGGTTTGCGTTGGACTCTTCCACGTGGCGGAGACGGAGTTCTATGACCTCGCGGTGTAGTTCTTCGATCCGACAGCGATATTGTCGTTTGGTGGCATACAGCGCGTTGTCAAACTCATCGCGCGTTTTCAACTCGCCTACCGTCCTCTCCATGCATCGGGTTTTCTGCTTTGACCTCTCCTTCATGCGTTGTATGGAGAAGAGAGGGAGATTACTGGGATTCCTTTGTACAGGATAGAGGTTCGCAGCGAAAAGAAATTCTACCTTGTATATTTCAGCTTGGATTGCGGTTACTTGGTCCAGAACCTCCCACTCTTCGCCTCCGCCTGTCGTCAACCTCGTAGTCTCCATTTCTTTCCGCCACTTCAATCGGAAGGGTGGAATGTGTGCTTTGGCCGAGGCGTGGGATCTCCTCGATCTCGGCTCGAGCTAGCCGAGCTGGAGCTTTCCTTCACGACGAGGATTGGCGGCTAGTGGCGAGGGGCCGAGTCTCGTGAGGCGCGTGGGCCGAGCCGAGTCCTTGGCGCGGCTCGTCGTCATTCATAGGTTTTCAAAGCACCGAAAACCGCTCAATATGCACATCGCATGTCTCCACGCTATGAAGTTATGGCGTCACGGCGAGTACCGTGTGACGGGACATATTTCATCTTGAACTTCATGCCCGAGCCACTCGGCCCGAGCAGCCAGGTTTTTCTTCGCCCCGCTGCCTTTGGGTCGGCCGACTGGTGAGGTGGAGGGCTCTGTGGATGCGCGGCCTGGGCGGACGGCGACTTCGTCATTGGGCGGCGGCAGCGCAAAAGCGGGACGGTGTCTTCCTCATCATCGTATTCGTCCGAGTCCCTTAAGGCGTCCCCCTTGCCTTTCTTGGCGGAGGAGCACTCGTTGAGCCTCGCCGGACGCTATGCAGGCGCCTCCTTGTGGGGTGGAGCTTCCGGAACCGGGGGGAGGAGAAGAAGGCTTCGCGCCCCTGCAACGCATCAAATTACATTAACTCTAGCCCTACATCAATGAACCGCGGATGAGTTGAGGAGGATCTTCTCCTTACCACTGGTGGCAAGAATCCCAGATGATATGGAGTAGGGCATTCATGCTGGAATTATTTCGCGTGCGTGAGCAAAAAGCTTGGCCACTCTACCGAGGATCTCCTTCCGCAAGGCTCTCGTTGGTTTCTCGAGTGGCGCCCGGAGCCCCAGTACTCAAAGGCAAGATGCGCTCTCTCCTTGATGGGATGGATACGGCGTTGGGTATAGTTCCACACTACCCCAATACCGGTCACCCGGCAGACTTGGCTCATGGAGAAGAACAAGAAGTTCCTTCACTTGGCTTCCCGCCATCACAAGTAGAGAAGACTAGGAGGGATGGACTGTGGGGCACTCACGGAGAAGGAAGGAGAGGCGGGGAGTTGGCACAATAGAACCACTGAGTGCCGGCCTTTGTTGGAAGTTTTCGCCAAGATCGAATAGTATTTTTAACCCCTTCCCGCAATTGAATCCTGCGCGCCGCGGCTTTGGGATTGTCCTTGTTGGGATAGGGTTTGAGAAGGAAAAGGAATCTAAAAGATCGAAGTGGGAGCGACCCCAAATAGACCTCACAGACGTGAATGAAAATCGCGATATGAAAAATGGAGTTGGGATTCAAGTGTGAAATCTCAACCCCGTAAAAATGAAGCACTCTAAGAAAGAGGAGCAAGGAAGGCCGAAGCCACGGAGGAAGAAAGATTCGAAGACCACCACTCGTCCGAACGAGGGTGGGGCAGACTCACCGGGCGGGACGCCAAGACAACAACTCTTCTGAGGGGAGCACACCAAGAGAGACCACCAGAGCCTCCGTTCGGTTGTGATGGACTTCACCCACTCCTTCCCGCTCTTAGCAGCCTTGGGGTGGAGGGGAAGGTGGAGCCATTGCGATCGGAGACGGTGGTCATGAGGTGGCGATGAAGAAGAACCCTAGCGTGAGCTTATCAAGAAGCCAACAGACCGGGCGCGAAAAGCAAGCAAGGTGAACCCGTTTGTTCTCCTGCTCGGACTTGTATCAACAGGCGAGTTTCGCATTCGGGCCGGGCCTAGGTCTAGCGTCGGATGCGGCCTTCCGCGAGGGCCCAATAATCACTCTTTGCTCGAGTGGTTCCCCGAGAGGTTTACGTTCTGTACCGACCGCCTGCCTAGGAGCGAGCGAGCCTAACTACTCGGATGAAGTATTGCTGCGGATTCGAGATCAAATCGCGGAGAAGTAGCGTCGCGGATTCAAGATCAGAAGCAAAAGACATCAGGTTTCCCAAAAGTCCTTCGTTCAAAGGGCACTTAGGCCTGATTACATATTTTTTCCGCGGCACAGCACATCGAGCTAGGGCTCGTCGCTGGCTCATGGAGGAACAAAAGAAAAGGCCTTATGGCGGGAGGGCTTCAGACCCCCATCGGCACGGAGGGCGACACCAAGGCCCTTGAGGGAAGCGCACCTTGTGGAGTGCGGGAATCCACGGATCGTAACCCTAATGGATTCCTCCGCGGACTTCCGCCGCTAGAGCGAAGTCCTCGAGCAGCTCGTCCTCGAAGGCTTTTGGCGGCCTTGGTGACAGCCTCCGCCTTCTCCCTTGCGCGGGCCTCATCGACCCACGCCATGATCATCTCCAAGATGTTGGCCATTGCTCTGGCGTGAAAGAGAGGAGGAAAAGATTTTTGGGAGTCGCCGAAAAGAGAGAAGACTCAAAAACTCGAAGGCTGATGGTGAAGTAGTCCACAGCCCCTGGGATTTCTTTTATACACGAAGGAAGTTCAAAGGTCGCACGATGGGACGGAAGTGGGAACGAATACGGTTTCCGAGAGAAACACGTACCGCTTCGGCTGTGTGAGAAAAGGGCGCGAAAACGCTTCGCCTTCCCCTAATTGGGCTTGGGCTAAAAACTGCAAAGGGCAACCCCCTTAACAAGCTTTCTTAACACGCCGCTGACGGTGGCAATGTGTTAAAATCGAGCCTAATTCGGCCTCGGTGCACCCTGGAGGGCATATCACCGGCAGCGCCAAAGTTAAAAAATATTTCACGACATACCTTATGTTGGGTCACTAGCCAACTTTGCACGCTCAAGGTTGGGTGTTGGTGAAATCTGGATTCAATTTCTTGAGGTATGCCTTTATAAGGTCGCCAGTTGTATACTGCTACGCGAATACAAATATCTCTCGGCAAAATTGCGTCCAATCGGTATGCCTCCAAAGGCCTATGCTGATCCTTGCCATGGTGGGGACAGATACCACCCTATTGAAAGGTGTGCCCCATGTTGGGCCAAGAGTGGTTCTTACAAGTTAAGGTAGGGCACCTGATGTCGATATTCCTAAAACGCTAAGGTTACAGCATGCTGCAAGACAGAAGCTGTAATGGCGTGGCTTAAGGCATGCCCCAAGACGGGCCAATGGCCGCTCTTGTATTGCAAGAGTGGATGCCCAGGAGCCGAATCCTCCTATCGAAATAACGTGTCCAACGGGCCGAGTAAGCTGGAGTTTGGTATTGCCAAATCTAGGCGTTGTTTTGACATAAAAACTTAAAATTTCTTGAGTCCTTTACAATCTCTTTTCAGATTACAGGAGATTTAAGCGGAACCAGTCGGCTAAGCATCTGACTCGATCGTAAAGCACTCGGGGGCTACTGTGGACTGCATGGGCCCCGGCTATCCTCTAGAAGGCCCATAAGGGAGCAGATAGGGGGCGACCCAGGTCGGTTGGCCGAAGATGGAAAGCACTCGGATCGGGCGGAACTTAAGCCGCAAGAAAGGGTTCGAGTTTACGGGACATCCCCATGTAATTAGCAGATCAATGCATACGTTCCATGTAACATCATAACGAAAATAGTTGCCATATACCCCGCGACTTACTGTAAATTCTATCCCCCCTGTACTATATAAAGGGAGGGGACAGAGGCCATCGGCGGGAGGCCATCGAATCATCGTTAGGAGCATCATCTTGCATCCCAATCCACCAAATAATCCCAGAGCACAGGAAGTAGGGTATTACCTCCTCCGTTGAGGGCCTGAACCTGTATAACCCTGTCTTGTGCTAGCCATCTGACCTAGTTCTTGATTAGCGTCCCCTCGTACAAATTCATTGCCGGCGGTGACCCCCCAGTTAGTCACCCGTCGACACAATTCCTTTGCCTTCTTGCTTGCTCGTCTCCTCCACAGTTCCCTACAAGGCCTCAAAGCATTCATAAGCTAATTGTGCCAAACATGAACTACATAGCAGACCACATAAACAAGAGAACAGGACAACCACTGTTAGATATTTTGAGATTGCTATCTTCCAATCATGGTTGTCAAGGCGGTAAAGCGACCCGCGGCGTGCTAGGACCTTTTTACCTTTTAAGTGCTTAAGGCGTAAGGCATGGCGACTTCATAGACACATATATAAGGCGAATAAATGCACTTCATAGACACATATATAAGGCGAGGCGACTTCATAGACACATATATAAGGCCAATAGCCGTACTTCCAACCCGGATCATTGCTTTTTGGCTTTCGTTTAGGATCGGTCATAGGGTCATATCCACTGGCTTGAGAATGCGGCTCGAGCGGTGATCTTGCGTAACGGCGCTGGATCGGGCGGGCGGCTTGGATCGGAGGCGGCGGGACAGAGAAGAGGGCACGGCTTAGGCGGAGAAGGAAAGGAAGAAGGGAGGAAGGAGACAACTTTGGCGGCGGCGGCTTGATCGGCGGCGGCATCTATGGCGCCCGCTTCGTCTCGCCTCGCCTCGGACGCCTCAGACGCCTTACGAGTTACGGACGCCATAGGCTAAAATTGTAAAGCGTCCGCTAAGGCGTCCACCTAAAACCTCTTTACCGCTTAATGGACGCTTAAGCGACGCTTAATGGACGCCTTAACAACCATGCTTCCAATGAACTCCTAGAAGGAAGGAGAATTAAGGAGGAAGGAGGCGGTGGGGGCGGCGAGGGCGCGCAAGGCGAGGCACCGCGAGGGGAGGGGAGGTATCCCGTCAGGGTGGGCTCCCGACGGGATACCGTGGGCTAGTCGCCCCCATATCTTTATATGAGGAATGTATTTCTATTAGTTCTATTTACTGAATTCTCCAGCTACAGCAGCGCATGCTGATCATCAACAACGAATTATTTCTAATGTTCTGATATTTTTCTTTGGAATATTTAAGGATCTATCTCATTATTTACTCAAGTCTTGCAACGCTTTTATATTTCTATTCAATGAATAGAGGATGTACTTTCTAAATATTGTAACTTGAGAATATTCAGTCCTAAATTAACTGTATGAGTTGGATTGAAAGTTTTCCTATACATTGTTTAATCACCCAATCAGCAATATTTCTATGGAAATTGACTGGTTTTACACTTTGTCTTGCTTTGGACTGAGAACCATTTTGTCACCTACATGGAAGGAGATGCAATCTAGATTGTGTACACACAATATAATTGCTTAGTTATCCCTTTAAACCTACATGTAGCTCATATGATAATTTTGGGTGGTTACTAAGAAAATGTGAAGCCGTCTAGGTTGAACAAAATCAGCACAGATGATGCATTAAGCAAACATTTCATTGATCAATGTACAGTATCGTATGCGCTCCTCGGTGCATCCTGAGTTTCATATGATTTAACCTTCATATTCATACACTTCTTATCGTCAGTTTGACTATGTCAATTATCCGTCATGACAATTATGAATGCATTTTACCTTTAAATTCATTTTGGAGCAGGCAACGGAGACAATAATTTTACCTTGCAAAGCACGTTTCATCCAGGGAGTGCAGCACACCTTTTGTGTCTCTGTTATCCAGGGGTTTGGACGGTAGAAATCTGCAATCAGATTTTGATGAAGCGTGTATCAGTCAAAGTGTATATACACGTACAAATACACAGAAAGGTATTTTGCCATCTTTGTGTTTGTTAGCACAATTAGATATTAATACACTACTTTGATTTTTTTTTAATTCAGTTCGTATGTGTTCCTTCGTTCATCTAAAATTTTTTATTCCTATTTAGTCCATAAATAAATTTGGGGGTCATCTCAGTTGCCCTTGCTTCTAACTGATGCAATTATGTTTTACATGCTTTTCAGGAAGTTCTTGTAAAAAAAAGATGCTCAGAACAAGAAAAAACAGCTATTCTCAAATGGACCGCGCGGTGCGCGCGTGGCGGCGCAAGTTCCCGACCTCGATGGTGGACGACTGCGCCGCAGTCTGCCTCTTCCTGAAGCCGGCCTCGCCGAAGGAGAGCCTCCCGGCCGCCAGAGGCGTGAAGCCCCACGCCGCAGCGTCCTTCACGAGGAGCTTCCGCAAGATGCTAGGCGGAAGAGGGGACGGTGTGGCGAGCTCTGGCGCCGCCGTCTGCCTCTTCCTGAAGCCGACCTCGCCGGAGGAGAGCCTCCCGGCCGCCGAAGGCGTGAAGCCCCACGCCGCGGCGACAGGAGGAGGGCGCGAGGGCGGAACGCGGCCGCTCCACACCGAGGTGTGGACGGCGGAGGCATGGCGGCAAAGTGAGGTGGCGGCGGCAAGGCGGCGGCGGCGGCAGCGCAGCGCGCGCGTCTGTGAGGCGGCGGCAAGCGGAGATGGTGGGCGGAGGCGGCGACGACGATCTAGAGAGGGGGGGAGGAATTCGTCTCGATCTGGAGAGGGGAGAGGGCGTGCGAGGGGAGAGAAGTTTGTCTAGGAAGAGGGCGTGCGCGGGGAGCTGAGGATCGTGGGCGGCTAGGGCTCCGATTTTCGGAACCGCTCACAGTGGCGCTAGTGGGTTTGTGAGGATCTCAGCCATCGGTTGGAATGGAGGGTGGAGATTGCAAGTTGGCACTGCGACCATCACCACCACCACCACCAATCCGTGCTTTAAAGGAGTAGAGATAGAGATAGGTAAATAGATAGATAAGTCAAATAAGTTGAGAAAAAATGGGCCTAACTTAATAGACTCATCTGATTGTTTGACTTATTAGCTTATTTTAGAGACCCCAAGAATCAAGTTCCCTTAGTTTGACATGTTTTAAGAGCTTATAAACATGATTTTGAATGTACCATGTGATTTCAGAAAACCAAAAAAAATCATAAAAATACTTTTAAAATACATTATGTACCAGGTTATTTGATATGAATTAAGAAATTTGTTTTATGCGATTTGAACCATGTGTAAAATACATAAAAAATATATGAAGTTTCAAATCGGAATAACTTCATGGTACGCAACCTAACAGTGCTAGAACGCGTACCGACTAATGGTTATTAAAAAAAAAAAAAGCAAAATCGTTTACTGGTGTCTACATGCTTCATGGGCTTACTGGGCTGTCGCAGTTGAGAGAGCCCACCTGGCCTGCAGTTCCATGCATTTACACTAGCTACGGCAGACGAGACGGCCCCCGTTTAGCCCGGCCCAGACGGCCAGCCTCTCTGCAAGGTCGCTTCCCACCCCGCGCGGCCGCGCCGCCGCCGCCGCCCCTGCACTTCCCGCGTCACAGAACCCCTCCTCCGTCCTCGCCGCAGGGCTTCTCCTTCCTCGGCTTCCTCCTGCCTTGGCCCCCGACCACGCTCGGATCGCCGGCGATGGAGCACGGGTCGGTGACGGACTCCAGCGCGTCGTCGTTCTCCATCATGGAGGAGGACCACACCCTCGCCAACTCCGTCAGATTTGTCCTCAACCAGGAGTGAGCCTCTCTCTCTCTCTCCCCCCTCTCTTCCTGTGGTAGCAGCATCCGTCGTTGCCTTTTACCTGCGGTGAGTTGCGCCGAGGAAGTGTGGTTAGAGCTAGGGGCATAATTAGTGTTCTTGGAAAGACTACTAGGTTTTTTTTAGGTTTGTTGCAATGTTTATGCTGGTGTACACTGAGGACAAGGATAGGCGTGAATTTTTTATGGTAGTTCCATCGATTTTAAGTGGGTTACTTGATTGGATAGAGCCATTGGTCGTGCAGTTTAATTGGAACCGCAAAGGGAGATTGACATGAGTGATACCCAATTCGAATGCATCGTTTCAAATGACATTAAGTTCGGTCGCCTTGATACGTATAACACCCGACACGTGAATTTGTGATCCCAGTGACATTAGTCCTATTTTTCTCAATTTATCATTGATTTACCCTTTTTAACCCGCGTGACTTTACTGTTTTGCCCCTACGTACAGTGTGGTGCAGTTGTGCGCGATTTCGAGCGGGCATGAGAGACAAAAATTTCAAACTCTACCATATTTCAAATTTTAAACAGATTTTAAGAAATTGTCCGATTTTAAAATTTTGAATTTGACAAAAATTCAAAAATTTTAAAATTCACCCAGATTTTGAAAATATAAAATTTGGTCAAATTTGAAAATTTGAAATCTGATAATTTTAATGGATACAACGTATTTTCATTATATCATAAAATTTTGTCCAAAATCAAAATTCGTGCATATTGATGGATACAGAGGGCTGCGGTTTAATGTTTTGATCCAAGGGCATTTTGGTCAATTCAGGTGGAAAAAAATAGGAAATAGTTTTAAAAAGGTAATAAATGGGTATAATATCACTGGAATCATAAATGTGCGCACGATGTCGTACATGTCAAGGTCATCGAAGTTAATGTCATTTGGAACAAGACCAACGAACTGAGTGTCGTTGAGGGTATTCTTCCGCGAATGAAATGCCATTTGCTGACCAAGGTTTTGATTTTTGGTGCCTATGAGAGCGAGGAGTTGCAAGGGGCAGCATGGCCGAGTAGGAGCTGTTTATAGACATGGCCGAGTATGAACTGTTTATAGGACCATGGTCATCAAAGATGTGTGGTTTTTACTCCATTTCTCTGTCAATTTTAGCACAAGAGCGTAACTAGAATTGTTGGATGTACCCTGATTTTAGCAAGAGCGTAACAAGAGCGTAACTAGAATTTTAGCACAAGAGCGTAACTTGAACTGCAACCCTGATTTTGCCAATGCCGCTAAGTTGCCTTCTTCAACGAGCCTTTAAAAAAGCTTTCCTTTCTGCAAGAACATAAATCGTCTTCGTATGAAGCAAAGAAAATTATTCAACCTTTTGCTGTATTTGGATTTTGCAGGTATTGCAAATTTTTAAAAGTTAATGTTTGGCCATTTTTTGGTTTAGTATATTTTTGGAAATTACCTCTAGTTTTGAGAGCAATTTCCTATTTCCTCTGTGATGGGCAACCGGAGGATTTCAATTCTCCCCCTCATTATCTCTACAGACTACAGATGATGGAATTCAAAACTCAAATGAAGCCTTATTAAAGCCTTCTTCTCAACTAAATCCTTCGCACTTATCCCAAATTCAAATAGAACCATCCACCAAAAAATCTCCTATTGTGCTCCTTGACACCAAATTATAATCTCAGGTGCTGCTATCGCCGGTGGCATCATACCTCGTGGCATGGCCACCATCAAGCGTCGGCGCTCCCTTCCTCTAGTTTAGGGCTTTGGCTCAGGGCATGAGTGTTCGAGAAGGAACACCTGCATCAATTGATATCAGACCTTGAGGTAGTTTCCAAAGAAACTATCAAACCAAAATTTCACCAAACATTAACTTTTCAAATTTTCCAACGACTCCAAATGCACAAAGGACTGAATTATTTTCTTCAGAATAAAGTTTTCAAAAAACCAGAAATGAGGATATTACATAGAATTTGCTGGTTTTTTGCTTTTTGGTAATAAGAAAATAAGTTCAAGCTGTCTTTGGATGACAGTATGGCCTGGCAAACAATTGTCATCAGGTAGGGTAGAGTAGTTCAGGATGGTCTTGGAAGTAGTTCAGCATGGAAGCTAATAATAAGTTTGTGGTCTGGTCTTGTGATCTTCAAATTCCTATGCAGCAAGAGGAATGATATGATTTTCTTCAGTTCAGGTTTTGATCACCACAAGCTAAAAGAATAGAAAGTCTTAGGCGTAATGGTGCAAACAACCATCTTGATCTGCTGATTTATCTGCCAAAAATGTACTTACTACTCACTCTAGAATTAGAATACCAAATATCACAGACACTTGTTTAATTGTATTGATGAACTCATGTACTCATTCAACCTAGTTTTATTTCCCTGTATAATTGTATTGATGAAGTCAGGTACTCATTCAACCTAGCTTTATTTCCCTCGTGAATCACTATTATGGTCCTAACCTTCTGTTATTGCATGGCTATGGAATATGCGTGTAACTTTCATGTAGCATTGCACCGTGCAGATAACACTATGCAACTTTCCTAGTAAATGTAATAGGGGGCACTGGTACTTTTTATGCTTAACAAATATAATACTTGTAATTACAAGCCATATTGTCTTGCTTGACTATTTGTTTGCAGTAGAGTTCAGAAAACTGTGAGAGAACTTCTACCACAAGCTTAGAGCATAAAAATATTATTTATGTGTTCGCTCAAAAAAATATCGTTTATGCCTAGAAGCTAGAACAAATTTGAGTATCTGAATTCAAGCTTCTCATTTCGCTTGTTGTTTCTTTCTGTTTTCACAGCCCAAGGGTAGCATTTTGTGGATATAGTATTCCTCATCCTGCTGACAACAAAGTCAATATAAGAGTTCAGACTACTGGTAAAGTGGAAAATGATCCTGATATTTCATTTGCTATTCACCGTGGACTGGAGTTGGTGGTTTGAGACATGCTTTATTTTGATTGCTTATTGAATGGATTTGCAATATTCTCATCGACTGTGCCATACTTCCTTCAATTGTATTTTGACTTTTGAGTACGTAGCTGGTTTCTGGCACTTAGTGTCCTGTACATCTGTTCTTATATATGTTCATACTCCGTAGCATTTGGGTATTTTTTTTAATAAAGTGCACTGTTGCCCCTGGAAGTTGTATAAAAGTTTCACTTAGTCCCCTAATCTTTTAAATTATTTTGTCGCCCATCGTAGCCCCAAATTTATTAAGTCGACCGTTAAGTGATTAGTTGGTTCTTAGTCTTGTGTTAATTACTTACGTGACAGCCCTCGTTAGTCTTGTGTTAATTACTTACGTGACAGTCACATGTTGGGATTCATGTTATCTAAAAGATATAAAAAACATATTCAAAGACTTTTTGAAATAATTTTTTTTAAAAATTTGAATACCAGATATAGGATTGAAATTCAAATTTTGAAAACTTCTAATTTTTCATATTTATTTTTGAAGCTTTTAATTTTCAGAGTTGTTCAATTTTTTTGGTTTTTTAAGGTAATATGGATGACATCTCATTAAATCACCACACACTTGGCTGCCACGTAAGCAATTAACGGAAGACTAACATCCAACTAAGCACTTAACGGCTGACTTAACGAATTTGAGGCTATGGTGCAAATGGAAACAACTTCTAGAGGCAACATAGTAATTTTAAAGTTTAAGGGGCTAATTGAGTCTTTGGTGCTGATTTTCATGTGCAGCAGTGTATTTTACTCCTTTTTTCCTCTCTAAAAATCAAAGCGTAGATCCTCGTAATATTTGTTTGGTGCCCACATATTAGTTTGATATAAAACAGTTAAATTAATGCTCACTCAAATACCAAATCATCAGTAACCGCTTATCGGTTTCCTAGTTCTTTTGATCCCCCAAACAAAGTGATTACAATCTTCTGGTCTGTCTTGATTGTGTTGTCAGGAGATCCAGCAAAGGATGTACTGAAAGATGCTTTACAGGACTTAATGGTGATGTGCCAGCATGTTAGAGGAACTTTTGACAACGCAGTGGGTGATTTTAGATCAAAGAAACCTTCAGAACAAATGGACATTGATTCGAAGCAGTAATGAAGGTTTTGGAAGCCCCTCTTTGTTGAGATCAACATGATATCTGTAACCAGTTAATTATTGGAGATTCGGAGGGGAGATTGGTTGTGATCTCAAACTTTTAAAGGGCTTTTCTAAAATCACGGATTGCACATGCTAAATTTGGTTTGTGAAAGTCCGCCCTTGGATTTTAGTCTGCCCTTGGATGTTCATCCATGTTTTGGAAAGCGTCTCTAGAGCTGCAATCGGTCCATGTACTACAAGTCTACAACTACCATTCTTAACTGCAGTTTGTTGATGAATATTTTTTACAGCATGTGTTGTGAATTTATAATTATTTTAGTTTCCAATTTGGGATTGTTTGGACTCTGGGATGCCGAATATGATGCTCCAACCCCGAATTTTAGATCCAATAAACTCCGTATTTCTCATCACACGTGATGTGCTGTGACGTTTAACTATATGAAAATCCTAGGTTTCTTTCCGTAAGTGTTTGGGTAAATATGTTGGTCGATATTTGCATTTTGGAGTGTTTAACCCATGGCCATAGCAGTGCTCAAGTTGCTCACATAGTGAAAGTGTACTGTCAGGAAGGATAACACAATGAGATGCAGAGCAATCGACAGAGAGAACTTGCAGCATGTAAACATCATCGTCTGAATTCTGAAGAACGCTAATACTTCAGTTGCACTAGCTTATTGAATAATAATAAATAATACAACATACAGTTCTCAAGGATGTGGCACAATTTCGAAGCATCAATACCAGATGCTGACCAGTGCTCCACATTCCATTGATAAGGCAGACTAATCCAAACATGGTTATGATGCATGGGGGCAGCACAGAAAACAAGACCAAAGGAACAAATTAGAACCCTAGTATCCGAAATGATACAGCGATGCAAGAAAAGCATCTAGCTACAAGGGAAAACCCTAAACACCTCCGACTGGTCGAGCATCAACAATGGAAGTGAGCTGAGGATGACCGCCAGGTGCGTGTTCCAAAAGAATAAAGATCAGATCCATAGTTATTTGCCTTTCCAGTGTTATTCACCATGGAATGGGGGCGCAATTCCAAATGTGCTGCTCCTTTCTTGATGCAGATTGACAGCCACAGAGAGAGGTCTAGGAATGATGGCAACTGATGTGGAACTCACAACAACAGGAAGCTGAAAAGAACTAAGTACGAAGAGGCCCAGAGACAGCATCACGGCCTGAGTTGGGGTCCTTGTGTTTCAGGGATAGATTTGCAAACTGCGAATCAAGGTCTCTACTGTTACTACGACCATGAGCAGAAGGATGCGGTGCCTGCTGCTGTTGCTGATAAAGTGATCTGAGACGGCCAATTTCCCGCTCAAACATTTCCTGTTGAACTGCAACATTGGGACAAAAAATGTTCAGATAATTTTATTATTTATTATTGGACAACATTCATTAGCTGGTATTCAGCATTTCAGTAACACACAACTCATTACATCCATTAAAACTGAAGCATTGCTCAGATAATGTAAGCTCCTCAGGGCACCAGTTTCTTAGTTGATATTCACTTTTTGTATTAAATAGTGTTATAGAGACTATACATCTGAATATAAAAATTTTCACTGATTGTCTAAAATATACACCACAGGGACTTATGCATGGAGAACTTCAGCAGTTATTGGTTCCACCAGTCTTCTCCCTATTGTATGAAAGCCCAAGAAATTTGCAAGAGAATATGGAACTATTTGGTTCCTCTGCTCATCAAGGCTACGGACTAAGGTCCACATATCAAGCAGGCTAAGTTTAGTTTGGATCGGTACTAAAGTGGTTTGGCTTTCTATCTTTTGATTCAAATTAATAAAAAAAAACTTTTGCAAATTGAGTTCATTTAAAAGTTGGATAGATTTTTCTCAGTAAAGTGTGCCTAAAGTTCAACGATGGACATCATACTGAAAAAGCAGTAACTACAGAGTTGGAGCATTATCTATATTTCATAGCACTTTTGTGCAATTGACAAAAGCTTAATTATTTGAGCCGGTGCTTAGTAGGTCATCAAATTTAAGAAATGCATATTACATGGACTCATTAGCATCACAGAAATGTACCATGCCAAACCTAATACTATGAACAGAACATGACAATGGGATATCTATGGACAGAAGTTAACTGACTCATGTAAGTTAACTGAAGAGTTGTAACCGAGTCATCTGACGCAAACATGTACATATCAGTTATATTGATCAATATCTCAGTGAAATTCAATCATTACGAAAATGATTTAATAGCAGTTTTCTGGAGGGCAGAACTCCAAAATAAGAAAAATCAGGGAGCACACTTACAGCGTTTAATTAGTTGCTCCTGAGTTAGACTCTCAAGCCTTTGCTTTAAGGCTTTATTTTCCAAGTCCAGCATTATATTCTGCTGAGTAAGAAACTCCATTTCAGCAGACACTTCTATCCCTTCTGACTGCATTATTCAGACATCAATGTTTTGTGTCAAATATAACACAATTATGGAACCGAAGTAAAAAATCATTTGTTGTTGTGGGCTCACTTGTAATGCCTGGACTTTCCTCTCAAGCTCTGCAATATACTGGAGCTTTCGGACGCGGGACCTCTGAGCATACTGCCTGCACGTGATATGAAAATAAATGACTTTGATTCATGAAAGTACACTGTCCATTTTTTATCAAATGGAGCCAAATGATATTTTATTCTTTGGCTTTAGATTATTATAGGCTAAAGCAAAATGGCATATCAAACTATCTATACTTCTTTTTTTCATGAAGTTATATAGTTTTCTAGTATCACCAAAGGTCAAACGGAAATAACCTCTATGATTTTTAATCTCAATGTAAGGTTGCGTACACCGACCTCCCCTTACCTCACTTTTGCGTAAGTTTCCTCGCAAACACTGGGGTATGATGATGATAATGCATGAAAGCGCAAAAATGTTTAAGGATGCCAAAAGAAAGATATACATTTACTGGTTTAGCAAGATTGAAAGGAATGATGTCCTAATTTAAATAAAACGTTTGACAGCATAGTTCCTTACTTTCAAACAGATGGCGCACTATAACTACATAATTTAAGCACTTGGCCTGTTTGAATTTTTTCTAGTTTTATAGTGGCATCTGATTTATGGCTCATCACATTGCAAATTTAAAGAATCATCATTCAGGTACTGCTTTGCATTTATGTTGCCAGTTGTCACAGGCCACATCTAATATATTATCCATTGTCTATGCGCATATAGTCATAGACATTACAGCATACACACATTTGAAGCGTGCAGGTCCTGATTGATATCACTTGTTTATTGAAGTAACAAACATTGATATGGTCGACCTAATGTATGAAATGGAGACATGCTTGAACTATCCTTTCCGGTGAGCACCGTCGTCGAATGTGCCACACAGGTGCTGCAAGAAATATTCAATGACTACACCTTTTGCTTTCTCTCACTGAACTTCAGAACAGCAATACGTGCACAAGCGTACTCTGATAGTAAAAATCTGAGGAAACCTACAATGAAGAGCTGGCCCTTTAAATGTGTTTAAAATTACAGTTTGTGATTTTTTCTTATAGAGTTATTGTCAATTTGTCATTAATGGTTGGCAAGTCTAGAATTATAGAATATGAACATAAATACTTGAAAGTGATCATGGATGCGATAGAAATCAAACTCACTGCTTAGCGCGCTTGGTATCGGCCTCTGACTGTGTCTGTATGTACTTCGGAGGCACACCTTCCTTCCAATCCGCCACAACCTTTTGATCATGCCCTACCTCATCAGGTGATCTCTTGTCCATACCATGCTCATGATCTCTCAACGCACTCGGCGGCCCATGATGCCCGCCAATCTTCTCCTTCACCGGCATATGTGGGCCCCCGCCTTGCCTGTAACCAGCCAAATTCGGCATGCCCTGCTCCCATGGCCGGCCACCATGTGGCCTACCAAATGAGCTTGGTTTTGCATAGTATTCAGGCACACCGCCCCATGGCGCAGCCTGTCCTCCTCCCCCCATACCCTCAAAACCATTGGCATGTGCGCCAGTGGCAGCGGCTGCATCGAACAGCGCAAACGAGTCACTCGACGACCTGCGGTGCCCGGCCCGGCCGTGCTGCCGCGCTGGCGTCTCGGGCTCGTTGAGCAGGTCGTCGAGCCACGATGGCTGCTCCTCAATGAAGCTCTCCGACGACGTTCGCTGGTGGTACCCGTGGCCATGCCCGTGCCCGTGCCGGTGGTGCGTGGCGCCCTGCGGCCGAGCGATCGGGCCGTGGTCTGCGTAAGGCGACGGCGACGCCGCTGTCGGGAACGGGCTGCGCGGCGGCAGCAGCGCCTGCTTCTGGAGCCTCGCGTTCGCCATCATCACGCGTGCTCCACCAAACTGCAAACAACAGACAGCTCATCTCAGTGGCGGATCCACCGCCCGGGCAGGGAGGGCAGCTGCCCGGGCTCCCGCAGATGCCAAGCATCATCAACAATGTCGGGTTTCAAGTCCAAAATTAGGGGGGAAATTCACAAACAAAATCCCGAAAATAATACTGATGCTTCTCAACGTTGTTATGGAGAATATTTTCTTTGAGAAAAAAAAAAAACAAACCATCAGATCGAATTTGGATCAAATCCGAACTCGCGAAATCGGGGAAAACGTACCGAGGAGAGAGGGAGGAAGGGCGATGAGGCTGGGGAAGGCAGTGCGGCGGTCTCGAGAGGGGAGCGGCGGCTAGACGCCGGCCTGCCGTGGCCGTGAGCGGAGGCGGAGGCGGAGCAGGAGGCAGGAGGCAGCAGCAGGGCGGAGCAGCGAAGCAGGAGGCCGGCAGAGACGCAGAATTGGGTTGGTTGGGTAGACCCCGATGAGCATGACCCTGATTTTTATTCGTTTCGATAAAGGGGATCGAGGGATTGACGTGCCTAGGCGTGGGCATTCGTTTTTTTAAGGCATTTTGGTTAGGTATTATAGCATAAAAAAAAATCGGCATATAAGGAGTGAATACCAAAAATTTATGGGAAAAATTTTACTATTGAAACCGTATAAACCGAATAAATTCGGTTCCGTAGTTTGATATTACCAAAGTTACCCACAAATAGAAAATATCTATCTGTTGTTAAATCTCCGACGAGAAGAAAAGAGAAAAATAGGGAGCATCAGAGTATGGATTGAAGCTCATAGAAGATAGAGATTCCAACCTAAGACAAGTCCAACAATGAATTGACTGGCATAAGTGACTGCCACAGTGACAGCGACAACGCGACCAGGTCCTTGCCGGCGTGAGCTCCCTCCCCTCTTCACAGCCACGTCGCAGTCCCTAACGCATTCCCCATACTGAAAGGCAACCAAGCGAAGGGCAAGGGGTGAGTTAAGGCGATGGCGCTGCTCCAAGCAGCTAGCGTTGAAGAGGGAGCGAGGGGTCAGAGGCTGAGGGGAACCTTGCCTTTGCTAGGGAAAGTTCGAGCCGCTTGATAACCATTTTATTGAATCGGTGTAATAACTCGACGAAATTAAAAGGAAACAAAGTGGAAGGAAAGACAATTTCAAATCCGCTTTATCTATGAATAAGAAAACTATAAGTAATGCAACTATCGATTTTAGGGAGAGTTCGATCCTGGCTTCGGATGAGCGTTTTCACCATGCTTAACACACGCAAGTAGAACGGGTTGAATGGAAAAAGGAAAGGGACAAGGGCGGTCGTCGCTTGGCGCGAAGGCTGCTGGTTCGGTACGGTACTAAAGGCCCTCGGACTTCCAGGTGGTTTTTCTTTTGGGCTGCTGTGAACCCTTGGATCTCGCCAATACAGCCTCCTATGGTTTTCGTTACCGAGATATTGTCGACGGTTGAGATATCGATCTCAAGTCGCTTAAAGGTTCTTGAGAAGGGGAGATAAGAGACATGCCGAACAACACGAACAGCAATCAACTACGAACAGGGAGACAAGGGTTTTTATCCTGATTCAGGCCTCTCGGGAGAGAAATAGCCCTATGTCCAGCCTTTCTTATATATCAGAGATAAATACAAGAGGTGGCTCGACGAGACGAACAAGTCTCGGCGAGATTGTGGTGTACAAGAGCGATAATGCAATGATCAGGTGTCTACGAGATGCTAAGATGCGAAAGCTCTTGGCCAGATGATGGCTTGCCCAGGGTCGTAAACTCGTGCTGGATTGGTCCCTCAACACGCCGTAGGGGCCCTGTTTATATAGTATGGAGCAAACCGACCTATCAAAGGATAATCGAACCGGGCTAACCAAGAGATCATAACGAACTCAACGTGCCAAATACATCCCGAGATAGATAAGGCATACTCCAATTCTTGGGAATCACGACTCCTATTCCAATCCGAAAAACCATGTCCGGGTCTTCACATAGCCATGCAGAACTCTGTTCGAGTCGGACTCAAACACGAACGCTAGGCCGTTACGTACCATGCCAGCCAGAAAGCTGTTTGGTAGGATGCATACGGGCCAGATAGAACCTTCCAGGGAGCTGGGCCCTGATAGGCTGTTCGATTGGGCCGTCAGAGAGTGGGCCATGGCAATGGGCCGTGATTTTATCCCCGACAGATATCATTTCTTTTTCCCATGAATTTTTGGTAATCAGCTTCCATGCTTCAAACAATCAAATTTAATACTTGTCGCTCTTGTTTCCTCATGGGTAGGAAGCACGCAACTACGTGTGTTGCGTGATTCCACTGTGTTTTTTGCACTTGATTGGGTGGACAGTTGACCGGATGATAACTTCGATTTGCCCGTGGGCGGCGTGTTTATCTTGTGTGACAAAACTACAGAGCGACTCGCTCTTCTAGTCGGGCAGCTGTGTGACAACACTCCTGAGAAAGCGGCGCTTTTGTGTAACATGCTATGGTCTCAACGCCCTTACGAGGTAGTGATGAGTTTCACGCGCTCTAAGCCCGGCCCACGCATAAATAGGAGGACTAGCTGCTATATAAGCGGTACCACCATACAACCAATAGGGGCCATCCTATAGCCTAGAAAGGAACTGCAGTAATCCTAAATAAGAATTCTACGGTGATAAAAAGGATCCCCATAAAAATACCACTAGATCAAGCAAAGGTGATTTTGTATCCGGCAAAAAATCTTGGCTAATTGATCGAAGTGGGTAGCTCCAGTAGACCCATAGATCATGGAACAAATAGGGTGGGTAGGCCCAACCACCACACTACACGTATAGACGCGAACCCCCCTCCTTACCGTACGTGCGACTCTCACCGCATACGGCTCGCACAAAGACTCCAAAATCCATCCCGAGCTTTTTATTCCACCTCTCCTCTCCAATCCTCGATCAAACTAGCCTTCCCCAGCAAGAAAACGTATGTGCGTGCTAATGCGCAATGAGCAGGAAAACATATGCGCGTGCTAACATGCAACGAGTGCGCTAGTGCGCTTGCTCCACTGCTTGTTCATTCGCGCTAGTGCGCTTGCTCCATTGCTTGTTCTTGAGCGTCTTGCGCGCTCAAGACGGTGATTCTCTCTTTAAAACTAAAGGGCAGCACGGTTCATGAATCGGGTCGGATTTAGGTACTAGTCGAGTTTTGTTTAAAATTTGGGATGTGAGCCAACCAATACGTGTTGATTTCGAATATCTGGTCCGTAAAAAATAGATTTTTAAATATTTTATATGGCTATAGCCCAAAAGCTTCTATCTTAGACTGTTTTCAGATCGATTGATCAAATCTAATTAATATTGTTTTCCCTTCAGTCTAACTAGATCGATCAATGCATCATGAGCAAGCAGATGGGCAACCCTAGCTGCTCCTTCTACTCCGATGCCGACTATCCTCAAGCGCGCCTCTACACCGCTTTTTGGGTTGAGCGCCTCCCGGTACAAAAATCATGGTAACAAAAATAAGCAGATAGGGAACTAAAAACTATTATTTATTAAAAATGAGATATTTAAAAACAAAATATATTTTTAATATTGATTTTATGGGGTTAAGTATATCGTTAGTATAAAAAAATTTACCCTTATAAATTACAGTGTAAGTTTAAAAGAAATGTAACGATTAAAATGGTCAAAATGTAATATTTTAGATAGAAATTTAAGTTTTTTAATTTTTTAAGTCACCTATTTAGATTTTGTCCACGCTTCTAAAAAATTTTGCGTTCGCCGCTGACTCATCTGGAACACAACCCAAAATTCGAGCAAATTTTACACTGAACTACCACGAGCTTGCATCGTATCGAGGCTCATGGCTCGACCCGCAGATATTAGAAAATGCGCACGCAAAGAATACGAGACTTTTACACCGAATTGACGCCAAAGATTCTATTTTTTTTTTCTCGGCGCAACCATCGAATTATACGAGGAAACGGTCAAGATCCATCAACGCACGAGCTGACAGACGCGAACCGGGCCAGGAAACGCAGCAAGAGCATCAAATCGAAACAGAACAATACTGATCAAGAATAGGAGGCAGCCAGCCGGAGCGAGGAACAGAGCCAAAAACCTAAGATGCGATGCAGCCGCGACTCTTGATATTTACCAATGCAGCCGCGACTCTTCCGATCACACCACCCCGATTGCCGCGGCCGAATCTCGACACTAATCTACAGCTACTCGGGTCTTCTCGGTGCTAATCTCTGCGGATTAGAGTTCATGAGGCTATCTCCAACGGACTTCTATGAAGCGAGAATTTCTCTCGATTTTCTTATATACAGGGATTTTCTCTTCTTGTATTATACAATTCTCCGTATAAGAAACGCTGTTAGAGATGGGAGAAATATAGAGAGATTATTTTTTAAAAACCATGTATATGAGGCTATAGGAGATCAAATTTAGGGATTCCTGTTACAGAGAGACCGAAAGAGGAGAGGATATAACACTGTCTCCAACAGGCTTCCCTAAAACATCTCTACCTAAAATAGGGGACGAATTCTTCCCCTATATGCTTCAACAGCGTTCCCTATTTTGTTCCCTAAAATTGAGAATTTTTCTCCATTCTCTTATATGTAAGGATTCTCTCTCATTCCCCTATACAATTCTCTATACATGAAACACTGTTGTAAATGAGAGAAATATAGGAAGATTTTTTTTTAAAGGGTGTGTATATGAGGTTATAGGGATCAAATTTAGGGATTACGGTTGGAGAGAGCCGGGAGGAGGGAGGAGAAGAAGGGAGAAATCGTGTAGTGATGAAGAAAAATCAAATAAATTAGCGCCGTTAGTTATTATCGCAACGGCGACAAAATTTGTATCTGGAGAAATTTACGAGGGGCATAAATTTAGACGTATTTTAGTCGTTCCATCATCAAATCGAACGGTGTATCATGCCGATGAATTCTTCTTTTCCCAAGGTAGGGAAGCCGGTGGCTGGGTAGAGGCGAGAGAAATGCTGTGGTGCACACCGATGTGCCCTCACAAGAAATCAATTCTTAGGAACTTGTTGGTAGTGGCCAACGAATAATCTGACTAAGTTGAATGTTAACTTTGAGATTAATTTTAACACATTTGAAGCTAGTCTACTTTGTTTTTGCTATTATTAAAAGTTTTTTGAGGTGGTTTTATGATATAAAAAAATTATAATTTTAGCCAAAAAAAAAAAGCATAGGCTAACTTGAGCATGCTATACATATACTACTATATTAGAGTGTTAGACAGTAGATGTGCATTTGGGTTATAAAAATACTACAATTATCGAATCAAATACAACTAATTACTAAAGTATAATTTGGCACAACAAATTTTGCGGGCCTCTTCTCATGATCTACATATTGTAGGCATAGGAACGCCAGCAATAGTCAAGACAATATTATCTCTAAGGTGCACTAAAGTCAATATTTATGTGTTTATTAGGCCTTGTTCTTTTCAGCGTACCGTTGCGTTGGCGTATTACTATAGCAAATTTGAAAGCCCTCAAAAAGAGACCTAAAGATTATAAAAAAATAATTAAAAAATAGTTTTAGGATCTTTGGAAGGACTACTAAAAGCCACGAAAAAATCGTTAAAAATTACCACAACATATAAATTTGTATAAAACAACAAAATTTTTCAAGAATCTGTGCAGATGCGATCGCCGAAAAGAACAAGGCCTAGTTAAGACATAATTGTCTCTCGTGGAGTACGGATATACAATTGGCAACATTTGTTTCTGCCATGTATCCATGCCGTTTAGCAAGGTTGAAGATTAGATAAAGAGCCTCTTTTTCTAAATCATAGTTCCCCATTGGTTTAATATGACATCATCTGAAACAATCAATGTCAAATATAACAATAAACACTGTCACCTACTTCGGATTTGAAAGTAAAAATTTAGAATTTCTTTTTCTGGCCAAGTTGCGACTATCTATAAACAAAGGCGGTTGGTACATATGAGAAAAACAAACCAAACATAGCTGTCCTGTTTGTTTTTCCATGCAGTGCAGCCCATATTTGGGTAGTGGGGGGGAGAGCACAGAGAGGCGCAACTAATGCCAACAGCAGGACAGCTCAGGATCCAGCAGCGACCACACCACCATCTGGTGCTGTCCTGCTGTTTTTCCAGATTTTTTTTTTCACTAATAATTTAGCTCGATCTTTATTTTCTCTCTTGGTATTCTCTCCCTCATGATCATCTCATTGGCCTGATTGGGCCTTGATCATCCACAAAAGAAGGTTATGTTAGGAGAAAGAGGAGTTCATGATGGATACCACAGCAAACCGGTAAACATAGCATCAGAGATATGCAATGATGTGGTGATGTGGTGTTAATTGTCTATAAGACGTGTCAGGTACCACGATAAAATAGGATAAGAGATAGTATCCCCTTCATTCCAAAATATTAAATTTCTATAAGTCGTGTCAGGTGCCATGTAAGATAATAGAAGATAGTATTCCCCCATTTCAAAATATAAGCCATGCATATATTCGAAAAAGTCAATGTTTGTAAGGTTACTATGCATAAATTTCTAGGTTACCGTAATGCTATAATCCTCTTTAGGAACCTAGATATGTGTGTCCGGAGAAGTTGTTCAAGAAGAAAAAGTGTTATTCAAAGAGGGCATATGTATCATCAGTGTTGTCTTGATAATATGGACAATGCTTTATAGATAATGGTTGTCTATCGGTATATATTTATAAAATAAAATTCGGTGGTTTAGGATTTCTTTTAAAATCGGGCTTAATTTTTTTTTTTGTGAAACACCAACATGTGGTTCCAACTGCTCTGTTCTTCTTTTGCACCTTTTCATTGTATGATTCTAGCATTTTCTTCTCTCAAGAAAATAGAATACTGGCTCTTATTTCCATTTGTTTTTATTCTCTTAAAAATATCATCTTGGTGTCACGAGGGGAAAAAGGGTTTTGAAACATCACCACCTGCTCCAGGACCCAACACCTGCCTGCCTTTTTGGGTGACCTTAGCTGTGGGCAACTGAGACGGCAGCCGGCGGCAGATCATGTCTGTTTAGGTTGCTAATTAGTGCCTCATATGCCTAAGTACGTGCTGCGAGTTTATTAGTTGATAGAGTAGATAGTTAATTTCACTATCATACTCCTTCCAAGCTTTGCTCCTGCAGCTGCCAATGAACATCTCAGTGGCTCAGTTCCTATTTCATGCAAGCCAACTCAGTTCTGTCTGAAACTAACATACAGCTGCATCTTAATTACAGTGGATTAAAGTTTTCATCAGTGGAGATATATAATATTAAACCCTGAAAACCAAAAAAAAAAACTCCAGAATTTCTTTCAAGAGATGAACCTTATCCTGCTTGAATCCAGCTAGTATATACATCAGCACAAGGACAAGCTGTTCGGTTGGAGGTCACAATTGGAGTATGTTGGCTCATCAATGTCACAGAGCCTCTCGGAGCCCTAGCACACAACTTCCTTGGAGCCAATCCAGCACAAGTCCAAAATTAGCTTGGGTCTCAAAATCAAGCCATCTAAAGTAATATTTGCTCATGGATTTAAATAGCGCGCTATAGCGCCGCTATAGCGTTTGGGAGACACTGGCACTACGCTTTTGACCATTTTGATGCTATGGACACTAAGACCGCTATAGCACGAAATAGCGCGTTAAACCGCGCCGCGAACAGGCTAATTTAGCGTCGCTATAGCACTTTGGGCCAAAATTTCATCTCGGCTGAAGATGAAGATTGAGTCCATCTACTGCTTGGCTCCGTCTCCTACTGTGTTTGAGTGTTCTGTGTTTGTGTGCTGTACTGTTATTACAATGTTAGTGTGTTATTGTTACCTGTTGCTATGGTGGGCTCTACTGAGTTTGAGTGTTCTGTGTTTGTGTGATGTACTGTTATTACAATGTTAGTGTGTTATTGTTACCTGTTGCTTTGGTAGGCTAGTTTATGTGTTGTACGTCTGTACTGCTGTTACTTATTGCCTTGTTGTTGGACTTGTTAAGTACTTAAGTTATTAGGCTGTTAGACTAATATGCATAAGAGCTGCAGAACTAATTTATGTTGACTTGTTGGATTTAAAAAGCTGCTGTGATTCTCTACATTTTGCATGTTTTTTTTAAAAAAAACGCTAAATGCCTTAGAGTCGCTATAGCACGTCTTAGCATTTCTGGGAGGCCTTCGCTAAAGTGTTTAGCGCGCTATTTAAAACACTGTATTTGAGGCTTTGGCTCATATCCTGGGATGATCCTGATCAACTGTGCAAGATTTTGTTGGATGGGATGCGTGGAAGATTGTTATATTGCTGATCAGATCTGACTTCACACGTGGGGAAAATGCGGTGGATTTGATTGAGATCAACCCCTGATTGGATTCCGAGTGTCTGTTCAAGTAAAAGAGCAAAAATTAACCCCTCTTCTTTTTCAAAGAGAACTCCTTATTTGATATTAAAACTTAGCCGAATTCACGATATTATTTTTTAACAGAATTAATGACTTGCCACCTAAAGAAATGTATTTGTTGTCACTCGTATGTCTGTAACATGTGGACTCTTATATGTCTATCATATGTGGATCTAGAGCAATTTGTTATTTAGATACATACACCCCACCTTCCTTAGATACATTAGATTTAGTCGTTAGAAAGCTTTGTTAATGCACAAACAACACTTTCATAGTTTTTAGATTTAAAACTTTTAAAGAATGCATTCCCAACATTTTAATTTCAAATTAACTGATTCAAATTTTTAGATTTATGTAAAATCATGTCCTACTTACCGTTCAAATTTCATGATTTTCAATCTTCATCTTGTTTTTGTGAGACATGATTGGTATCATCAATGTTGGAATAAAAAAACATCCCAAAATTTCTTAAATTCACTTTAAAATTTGAGTATGCATAATTTTTTGAATCCATAGAAAATTTTTCCCATACTTCTAATATTTCTACTAACTTTATGAATTTTTTCATATTACAAAAAGTAGGGGCTTCATAGTCGTCTTACCGTAGAAAACAAATAATGGCACATAACGAAAGAAATTCACGACAATGCAAGCTATTAACTTCGGAAAAAGTGATGGCGAATAATACATTCGTCAAAGTTTTAACAGCAACTAAGAATTTCTCTCTCATCACCACTCATTGCCCCATATGTATGTCAGTTCCACATTGACGAAATATGTGAAACTAAATTTTAGCAAATTCAGACAGGTAACACAGTTATATATATTTTCTTGCAGCACATTTTCCCGCGCCCTTACACACCTAACATATACACAAAAGCATCACATCATGATACCATGTGACGCGTCAGATCTACAAAGAATGGTTCGATTTCATCGCATAATAGTTGGCCCTAAAATTGAGGATTAAAACCCTAGAGCAACCGCATCCATGGTAGACCCATGTCTACATATAGAGGCACATCACCAACTGTACCTCCATATCGTCCCTCCGAAACATTATTAACGTCCTCTCTATCCATCCATGTAAAATCCATTCATAATTTACCCCACACATTAAAAAAAAGATTTCTTTACTCAATAGCCACTCTGTATGTGCTATAACATTAGAGCATCCCGAACAACCACTCTATCCCACCTCATAAAACACTATTCATACACATATGAATAGTATTTTAAGAGGTGGGATGAAAAAACTATTGGGAATGCTCTTATACTGGGCCTGTGCGTTTGGGCGTAGCAGCGCGTGCGTTCGCGCAAGGCCACAGTCTCTTGGAGATGTTTTCAACCATTGAAGTGAGAAGGACAGAAGATGGTCGTGGAGGATGGAATCCCCCAGGGGATGGTTGGTCTGCAGCACTCAGATCCGGCGTCAGGTCTCACTCCGATGAGATCGTGACGCCTGTAAATTTCAGCACACACACATCGATCGGATCATCCAGTTCTGTGCATGGATCGAGCTTCACACGCCTCACGTCTGAGCTCTGGTGGCTGTGCTCGTCACATCAACAAATAATATTTGGCTTTTTTTCCTTTTGAGAAAAACAATGTTTGGCTTCTTGATCCTAGGAGCTCTAGGGATTCTTGGCTGGGAATCGATCACACATGTATTGTTTTCTACGGGGATTATACTTCAGGAAACTGGAATTAATGAAGTTTGTGGAAACAGGAAGACAGATATGCTTAAAGTATAGCGGAATTGTGGGGTTGTTAATTTCGTCTAATCTTATTTGTGATAGGCTCAAAAAGTAGATATATATTTTTTTTGAGAAAAAAAGTAGGTATACTTAAATGAATTGATTTTTTTTGCCGATAAACTGAACTTTGTAAGCTATATTAAATGATTTGGATTGTCCAGCCTGTTTCGTTTGATTTGTTGTATAGAGTCTTAATACTCACATTTAAGATGAAAGAAGCACTATTGCGGATCGGGGCTTCCAAAATGGACCATCACAAGCGGTTCGCTTTAAGCTGCTTGCGACCCGATCTCTACAAGTGGTTCATGGCCAACGGATGGGAGGGGGGCGGGAAAGGCCATATGTAAGTGGTCCAAAGTACGAACCGCTTGCAGAGACCCTCTGCAGTTCGTGGTCTCTGCAAGCGGTTCGTACTTTGGACCGCTTGCATATGCCCTTTCTCGTCCAGGGCATTTAAGCCCTTCTTCCTCCTCGAGCAGCTCGCACAGTAGCACTGAAGGGCCGAGCTGTTCATGCAGAGGAGGTGCTGCCCAAATTTTTAATTGAAGCTAATAGCTCTAAATTAAGGTTTCCAAGGTAATTAAATATGGTCCCAACATCATTTTTATATAGATGTTGCTTATCTTTTTGCATTGGATGTAGAGAAATATTGAATTGATCTTGTTTGAATTGAAAGTGTTTGTTTTGCTAGCGCTCTCTCTCTAGATAATTTAAGGCAAGATGTTGATCTACTGGGGGTTTAAGTCTCAAATTAGTTTTGTATCCTTCTTTTGATGATGTATAAGATGTTGAAATTAGTTGGTAGGGGTGATTATTTGTTTTAGAGAGCTAGATCTAGCTTGGTGCCTTAGTTTTTGGGAATAAAATTAAATTATTTTTGTGTATATGATCATGCAACTAAAAAAATTTGAGGGGTGCACAATAAATAATTGTTTTTTGTCGGAAGATGTCTATTTTGCTAGCTCTCCCCTCTAGATCTTTTGAGGCAATGTGGTGATCTATTGGATGGTTTTAGTTTCAAATTAGTTTAAAATAGTAGGTAGGGTGATTATTTCATTTGCTATAGAGCTAAATAGATCTAGGTTTTTTGCTAGGTTGGGAATAAATTATTTTTGTGTATGAAATGTAATTAAAAAAATTAGAGGGGTACACAATAAAAAATACATATGTTTATAATTTAGGCAAAGTATAGAAAACAATTAAAAAAAGCTTTTTAATTTGTGAGATTTAGTTGGTTTAACTTTAAAAATGTAGAAAGTTTAGAGGTAATTAAAAAAAATATAACTGTTGGTGATTAGTAAACGGCCTATCTTGAAGCAGGCCTTGGGCCGATTCTGTACCGGCCCACCACACAAACAGAAGACCAAGCAGGCTATTCCTGGCCGTACTAAAGAAGCCGCCTAACTCGCTCGTGGCTGCCCCGGGCTTGACTAGGTCAAACCGTGCGGCACCATGTCCTCCTGCTATCCCTTAGCAGGAGAAGGTCCTCGGTGATCCGCTCACCCGTGGAAAGGTGGCGACAACTGTCATGGCCCACCATACTTTCTCCGCCCTTGACCGGAACGAACTGTGTCTCCCAGGGGCCCGCGACCCAGGGGAGTACACGTGGACAACTCATCCGGCCGTTTGCCTTCTTTGACAGGCAGCGGATGGTTGTTACGCTACACGACGTCCCCAAAGGGTGGCGCAAGACTGGCTCGGCCCGGTCAAGGCTATTTCGAGGATAAAGGGAAAGTGCTTTTTCCCTAAAGAGGTTTCCTCCCTGAATAAGGCGCCTCGAGACAAACACGTGTCAAGATTAACTCGACGGTTTCTCTCGCAGCTCCGGACGAGCAGAACCCCAGAACGAGACAAGAACTTCGCCACTAAAGCAAAGACCGGCGTGGGCCCACGGTATCAACTCCGGGCACCCGGCCGCGCCTATAAAAGGAGGATTCCTGGACAATCGAAGGGGGCTCTCTCCCTTCCGCCTTCCCCAATCCGATTCCATCTGACTCAAGCCTAAGCAACACCCGCATCCGAAGCTTCCTTAGCGAGTAATTTTAGTTCTTAACCACCTTCATTGTAAGCTCGGGATCGGTGCCTTCAAGCCCGGTCTCGGTACCATTGTACTGTTTCCACCGTATAATCAACTAAGCTGTAGTAGAGCTATTACCCGGCAGTGGGCTCGAACCAGGGTAAATCGACCTCGTCTTCGTGGTTCATATTTCCTCTCTTTCTTTCTTGCTTTGTCATCGAGGACACTGCACCAGATCATCAAGTCGCACCAGGCCCTTGTCCGGGAAGGCAGCGCGGCACTAGCCCTCCGCAGGCTTGGCCGCCACCCGGGTTACTGAGAAGGGTTGTCGTTGGGCCTCACTCCGTGGACCACTGCTCTTCAGGAGCGTGATTCCCAGACACCGACAATAACAATTAGTTATTTCAAGTTAAATATTTCAATTTGAAAAATATAATAAGTGTTCTTATTATTTTAATTGGTGCAGATGAACCGGCAATGGATGTATGCAGATCGTCAGTCAAGGGAGTTCATCAATGACGTGAATGATTTTCTCGATGTCGTCTTTCGAAACTTGTCTTCAGGAAGCTTCATACGGTGTCCGTGGGTAGATTGCAGAAACGAGAAAGTGCACTCAATGCGATGACGGATCCAAGGCCACTTGTTGATGAGAGGTTTCATGCTGAACTATACATGTTGCACTCATCACGGCGAAGTAGAGCATACCAGCATAAAAGACGAAGAAGAAGCCGATGAAGAGGAAGTGACATATGATGGTATGACGGACGCGACGACATACGAGGACGTCGAAGATACACAAGGCGAGCTTGAGCCTCAAACTCCTGAAGAGGTTCGTATATATATGCATGCAACCATGCATCTAGCTACAACTTAATAATGTTCTTATGTACTCCATTAATTTACATGGGTGCGTGTATTTATTTATTTTTCACTTTAATTGAATTGGCAGCCCGACATGGATAAACATACTGAAGTGTTACCACATCATCGGGTGCTCGCATTACAAGAACAACTACTTGGCTTCATTTTCGATAGGTCATTAACTCCAAGGGCGAGTTTCACTTTCGAGAACCATATTTCAACACGAACGAACTAGGGATTACTTCTACGTCGTCAAAGAGCGGCAAGAAGAGTACTGTAAGGAAACAATGAACTCTTTGGTCCATTTTGCCCCATGTATATTGATTAGAAATTTTGTAAATTTGGCTCATTATTACTTCATGCATGTGTGTCTAGGCCGGTGTATATATAGTGTACATTATTATATATTATCTAATATATTTAAGCTTGTGTGATCGCTAATTATATGCTCATCGTATATGTATTTAAATTTAAACGATAAATTTAAAAAAACATGAAATATATATATATATATATATATATATATATATATATATATATATATATATAGAGAGAGAGAGAGAGAGAGAGATTAGCTAAGCGTGCTCTAGAGATGCGGATCTCTCCGTACTCAGTGGTTTCGAAATTCGAGGCAGCTGAACAACGATCCGAACCGTTGATCTTGTTCGTCTCATTGAAGCGTTGTCGATGACCAAGTTTCATATTTTTTGAATTTGTTTACTATTTGTTTCATATTTTTGAAAATCAACCATCCAATTAGTCGTGCGTTCAAAAAAGCTGATTTTCAAACATAAGAAATAAATAGTAAACAAATTTTAAAAAATATGAAACTTGGTCACTGACAACGTTTTAGTGAGACGAACAAGATCAACGGTTCGGATCGGTTGTTAGGCGTCTCGAATTTCGAAAACCATTCGGGAGTACGGAGAGATCCGTACTTCTGAGAGTACGCTAGCTAATCTCTCTCTCTCTCTCTCTCTCTCTCTCTATATATATATATATATATATATATATATATATATATATATATATATATATATATATATATATATATATATATATATATATATATATTTGTGCCGCCCAAATTAACAGATTAGGAAAGTGCGCGTCTCATGGCGGTTATTCAAGCTGCCATGGAGATGCCTCCAACCGTTTGCAGAGAGCTCCCACGTGGCCTACAAGCCCGCCCGCGCAGAGCCCTGCGAACCGCTTGCAGAGGGGAGCCGCTTGTGATGCCCCTCGGGCATCAGTCGCGGTTGTCTGCAAGCGGTTATAAAACCGCTTGCACAGTCCTTACGAGCCGCTTGCCCTAGGGCGATCTGCAGTAGTGAAAAATGGACTTAATATATCATATGTTTGTGCTTTCGAAAGTGGAGATTATAAGTAGATCAAAAAAATAGATAGGGACTTATACATATGATATACTCAATTATTTCTTTAAATATTCCATCATACTTTTTATCCACCAGAAGTATGTACTAACATCCAAATTTAGAACACGTTTGTATATTTTAGCAAACCTTATATGATATTCTCCGGTATTGAGGTTATCTGATTATGGACAGAAAATGACATTTTACTGTTTTAAACAGTGTTTCAAAAAGTAGAAACTGATAGTGGAAGCCGCATATGAGGTTTTCTACTTGTTTGTATATTTTCGAAAAACGACTTCAAAAAAGATAAACAAACTAAAATATATAACTAAATAGTTTACGCAAATAATATCTCAGAACAAGCTCTACTGTTTTATTCGTAAAAAAACGTGCACCTTATACATATTCAATAATAAATTAAAATTTACTACCTAATTAACCAGCAAACCTAGAAGCATGTCCAATACTACACTCAAAATGTTAGCCCCACCTCAAATTTTAGGGATACAAGTGGTAAATTTAAGTTTGTGAAGAGTGAAAGTTTGGACTAGGATCAGGTTTTAGGGGTCGCATTCGACACGGCCGCCAATAGACCTCCACTTGGCTGTAAATCATGGAGAGTGCTTTCAAGTTCCAACAAGTGCATAAAATACGTCCACACAAACTGCAAGACCCAGCCCAGAACTGAGAACGGTGTCATGCATGCATTGCATATCCTCTCATCGTGCGGCTGAAAATGCTCGTCACGCCGCTGTCACTGGCCTCCATGATAAGCTACATATGTGTATATATGGATAATGACATAACGGCCTGATTGCGACAGTGCGCCATTATAACATTATTAGCTCTAGAACGTACTCGATCTGTGCATACGGCTGGGTTAGTTAATTAGTAGCTAACTAAATGGTTAATTAATTAATCGCCAGTGTTGCTGTTAGAGAAATAAAATAGTTTTTGCTCGTCAAGTGGGTGCTTATTGGGGTGGACTTAGATCGGAGACTTGGCTGAGAGAGACAAGTGCAACGAGTGATCATCCAGTGGATGTAGTACCAAGACCGGGTGGAGTCCATGCATGCAATTATGCAAAGCACCATCATCTTGTTTTTTTTTTCCCCTTGAGATTGGTTCATCACTGCATCTCCGGCTTGTTGAAACCAGGTTTGTTGATTTGCTACGGATACGGAGGCTTTAATTTGTATCTCTAAGAGCATATTCAATGCTAACCTCAAAGGCATATATGTTGGCATAATCCTAAGTTTTGAGGATGTGGATAGTGAATTTACATATGTGAATAATAAAATTTGAGGTTGGAACAAGTTTTGGGGCGCCTAACGTTGGACATACCATAATATTGGTGTAGAGCATTAGGCCTCTGCATGTACTATGTCATGAGGATGGTTTCGTTCCATGATGCTTAGTGGTTGTTTTTATAGTCCTCATCAGTTGTACCGTTGGTTGGTGCGACCTCGCGATTTGGCTATCGTTTGGTTCGTAGCCAATGAAAGGTGCGGCATTAAAATTTTTGACAAGCATTAGAGTTTTGTGTTGCGCACGATGGTAGGGCGAGGGCACCCAAATCGGAAGCCTTTTGATGGCCTCCTTCTTGCCAAATTTTCAACACAACCGGTGAGGACAGGGAACCAACAACCCCTTAGAGACAATTTTGAGTTGAGACTTGTAGTGAACAGCCACCAAATTGAAATGTCCAACTAGTTGATTTAAAATTCAGCTAGCACTACAGGAGATTGCAACAGAGTCGACTGCCAGTTATCGTGTCGACGGCCACTAGGCAGCCGTCGATATAGATCAAATAGTATCGACGGCCACCATTGAGCCGTCGAGACATACGGGATACTCTCGACGGCCCAGTAACCAGCCGTCGACAGAGCCGCCGGAAGAGTTAGATGGTGACGGTGTCGACGTAGTATCGACGGCCGGACGTTAAGCCGTCGACACAGTCCGCACCGGAAAGACGGTGTCGATGGCAAGTAGATAGCCGTCGACACAGATATTGATTGAAATACTCTTATTCCTGTTTTTTCTTAAATTTTTTGTGATGTAAAGTTTATTCCAAATTTTTTTTAGGTTTTTATGATATCTAGTAAAATGATGCGAATGTTTTGTTGATGAAACGTATGTTGCTATGTTTTTTGTTATGTTACCATCGAATAATATACGTCGACCTAGCTTTTAAATAATGTTGAAAAATTAAAATTTAATTTAGAAAAGCTAAATGTTCAAATTTTTTATCGGATTACGTTATCGATTAGTGTACTAAGCCGTATATAAATTTATCCTTAGTAATAAAAATAAGTTAAATTTGAACGCATCTTTAGTGATCATCGAAACACATGAAATAGTAAACATTTACCTCAAATTTTCGGAAAGCTTCTATTTACAAAGGAGATACCGCACGGTGAGCTTTTAAAATTTGATTTTTTTTTTGTACATCTGTAATTTTATGTAGGAAACAGAATGGACTGGTCTGATATTTGAAATTATTTTATTTGAAATTTTTAAAATTGAAATAGAGTTGTTTGACTGATTAAGCCCTTGGGGGGGTGCTGCCCTCGAGACTAACAGCTCTCTCGACGGCCACACGTAAAACAGTCGAGACAGAGCAGTTACATCAATGGTAGTCAACAATTGCCCTTAGCACTGATTTTCTCGATGGCTTTCTTAGCGGCCGTCGATACTAGCTTCCTCGACGACAGTGTCGACGGTATCACTTAAAACCGTCGAGACTGATGCATAGACTGGGTATCGACGGCTTATAACTAGTCGTCGAGTCTGTTATCCTAGTGTCGACGGCTATAGTATGCCGTCGAAACTAACATCGGACAAGGTCTGTATCGACGGCCTTAGCACGGCCGTCGAGAGAGAAGCACAGTAAACGAACAGTTAGGGGGCAGCCTCGATGGCTCTACTATGGCCGTCGACACTGTAACGCATTAGATAGCACGTTAGGGCTCAGGACTTGGCATTTTTGCCAAGTCCCGAGCCTACGCGCCCCGTCGCGCCGCCCGCCACGCCGCCGCTTCGCCGCCGCCGACGCGCCGGCGCCGGTCTGCGCGTCCGTCCCGCGCCGCCGACGCGCGCTTAAAGCGCCCGCGCGCGCAACGCCTCTCAACGACCATAGCTGACGCCGCCGCGGCGCCGCTTCGAGCCGGAGCCGTTGTTGCGCCGACAAACAGCACCGCCGCCGCCGCCATCCCAAGCGCCGCCGCGCCACAGAGACGGCCAGCGCTACCATGAGCCAAGTGCCTCCCGGCCTTACGTCGCCTCTTTCATCGCCAGACGGTTGCACCGACGCCAGCGCCATTGTCCCGCTGCCTCCGTGACCTACGTCGAGGTATTTTCCCGCCTTTTTTTTTAAATGTTGGTAGTGTAGTGTCAACGGCCACTAATATTCCGTCGAGACTAATTGCTTAATAATCATGATTAGCATAAATTATATAATAAATAACAGAAAAAAAATAAAAAAATATTACAATACGTAGTTTAAAATTTAGGGTTGTTGTTATTAGTTATTAATTTATTTATTATGACTGTTGATGATGATTTGTATGATTTATCGTGCGATTAGGTAGTGTACATGAATTAGTTGATGTTACCTAGCCATACGTCACCCGTTCGAAAACGGCACATCTCGTATGAAACACGGACGATGATTCATTGTGTTGTAATACGAGATGTGACAAGCGTTTCCGAATTGTCCAGTGGAGCCCCTTTTGGGCGTCCTAGTGGATAGCCTATGAATTACCGTTCGATCACACGTTGCGTTGTGATACCGGATGATTCGAGGGTATGGTCGGTGAGGAGGGGGCACAGCATCCCGCTTATTCTTGGGATGACTACAAGGTGGCGCCGCACGGTGATAGCTCCGCCGCCGAGCAGATAAGACAGGAGTTTTGGGTGCGTGATAACTTTTTTGTTTTCCATCTGTGTCAGCACCGCCGCCGTTTACTCTTGTTTCATTTGTTTTCAGCTTAGGTACCGCCCTCGTCCGGGCTTGGAGGAGGCTGACATCGATTCTGTCATGGACAGGAACGCCAAGCAAAAGGTGCAGGATCTGATGTCCAGTGCACGAGTCACCGCTGTGCAAGATTTTCACAGGTATACACTAATTCCATATGAGGTTTTCGATGCAAATTTGTACTAACATTTGATTTATTTTTGTTTTGTCTGGTCAGAATTATCAAGGGCGAGAAGATTACTATGTCCGACGCGCGCAAGCTGTACCTGAATGCTCAAGAGTACGCGCAGGTTCGACCGGATTGGGTGTCAAACGCCGGATGCAGGAGGCCACCGCAAAGATCGGGCTTGGGCGAGGCGTTCATGGATAAGTCCATGAAGGCCAAGAAGAACCGGACAGCTATGACGAGCAAGACTACGACAGGGAAGTCGTCGTTCGCATAGCTGAGGAAAAGGATGGTAATGTACCCTTTACCATTGTTATCAAGTCCTACGATTAGTCGCGATTAATCCACGATTAGTCCATAAGTCTCTTTTTTTAGAACGACTAGGGACCTCGACTTGACTAGGCGTTCTACCGTGAGTTCCATCATCTAACATTAGAAGAAAACTAGTCACTTGGCATTGCATTCTCATTCTTGCTATGTTTTTGGACTCCACTGTAATTGTTATTCTTTTTACAAAAGTACAAGTAGTCATGCCAACTACACAACTACTTTTCTAAACAAAATAGATGTTGTTGTTGTCGACTAGTCATGGACTAGCTACGACTAGTTCATGACTAGTCCCCAAGTCTCCCCTCATGCGACTCGACTCGACTTTACGACTTGATAACCATGTCCTTTACTATTTTGAACTTCACTTTTCGTGGTCACAAATATGTCAACACTCCTTGTATGATGCAGGGCGCCACGACCGGCCAGCTTCCGTCTTGGCTGTCAGTGTTCTGGAGAGGGCACACCCCCCAGAACAAAGATGGCTCATTTAGGTCTGTGGATCAGGTAGCTGCGCAGCGAGAGGTACGTACTAAATCATCAACTTTAGGTTCTTACACATTAGCCAGCCAGGAGGGTCCCACCTGGGTTACCGACCTTTTCGCGAGTGCCCCGCTGATGTTTACCAAGCCGACCAATCCACCCCCGTCTAGCGAACCGCGGCCGAGCGATCCAGATCAATAGATTGCTAAGTTTATTGCATTTAGTTTGAAACTGGAACCTGGATGTGCTATGTGATGAATTTGAATGTGTTTTATATGTGCTGATGAATTTGGATGTGTTTTATATGTGCTGATGAATTTGGATGTGTGATATATGTGTGCGGATGAATTTGGATGTGTGATATATGTGTTTTTGATGAATTGTGATCGCTTTTATGCGACGAGGGGGTATATGTGAATATCGGGGTATTTGGGTTTGCAGGTGCAGCGAGCAGCCGCAGCCACAAAAAATTGTGTTTTTCTTGCTTTTAATTTTTTTTTCTATTCTGGTGTTGTCTCGACGGCCATAATTGGGTCGTCGAAACTATCCCTCGATGACAGTGTCGACGGCCATAATTGGGCCGTCGAAACTGTCCCCCTGATGACAGTATCGACGGCCTCCCATTAGCCGTCGACATTGCTCGCCCGTGCCACGTCACCAGGTACCTGCCCACTGGTGGGACCCACTTTCTTAGTATCGACGGCTAGCTGGGGCCGTCGATACTAGGTCGCCCTGACGGTAAACGCCGTCTTGTCTACCTGTATCGACTGTTGTAGCGTTAGCCGTCGACACTACTTGTCTCGACGGTTAGGCCGTCGAGACTACTACTCTCTCTCTCGACGACGTTGCCTCGACGGCGCTTTCTCGACGGCTGGCCGTCGACACTAATGTATCTCGACTGTTTTGCTAATTTTCTCGACGGCTTAAACCGTCGAGAGTGTTGCAGTCTCTTGTAGTGTAGTTGTTCAAAATTTTAAGTGGATCTAAAAATGGCCTTTGATTGTTTTTCATACTAAATGATATACTAAAGTAAAGTGTCGAGAAAGATGGTCCCATCCAAACCATTCTTGGATTGTGCTTTGATCCGCAAGTAGCACATGTTTAGCCTAATTTTTTATTCCCTATTAATTTTACAAGCTCATAGAATCTTCCCTCTATCATTTATTTGTTGCTCTAAATTTTTCTTGCATTCTCTGCTAGTCCAAAAGAAGGAGAAAATGCTGAAAAATGGTAAAAGAAAATGGAAAAAAATCAGAAAATGCTCCATGAACTTATATAAATATAAGTTCTCATATAAAAACATCTTACTTTCATATAATATTTTCATGCAAAAGTGTAAGGCTCTGTTCTTTTCAGCTTACTTAAAAGCTTAACAGATTAACGGTTTATCTATGTTTTGAAAACACACATGTTTAGTTTTTTTAGCTCATTTTTGTTCTTTCGAAAATGGGTCCTAACGCTTTAAAAAGCAAGTGAAATGGAATGGATCCGAATTTTAAGACTATCTCAAAAACCTTTCAAAATTCAGCCATTTCAGCCATTAATCTATTTAACCGTTCAGATCAGCCAAAAATAGCATAGTCTAAAAGTTAAACTTTTGTAACTCCTGTCAAAACCACCGCTCAGGTAAAAAAGATCAACTGCGACTCGCGGAAGTAGCCTGATAATACTAGAGGAGCCAAGTTCATTTAGAGGCTATCTCTCGGCCGGTCGGCCCGTCAAAAGTTCCAAAGGTGCTTTGGAGCTCGAATAAAAGGCCCAAAAGGATACCGGCCTTCTCGGCTGCTGTACATGCAATGCACGCACTTGAGCTCTTACACTTCGTTCGTTCAGAACTCCATGCAATTCATTTTTTTTGATAATGGAAGACAACTTCTGGCCTCTCCATCAGACAGGAAAGCATACGGCCAATACAAATACTTATTACAATGCCACAAACATGGCGAAAAAGAGTCTAAAAAATGTTGAAAGAAATCAAAGTGGCAACCGGTGGAACCATGCCCACAATAGCTGCCGAAAGAAACTCAGCGATGCTCGGACTACCTAAAACACGCATCAACTTTTTCTTCAACGGTGGTAATGTCCTTCTTCATGCTGTCAAAAAACAATTAGCAGATGAGAAAGACTTGGAACATGTACCTTCGAGACGGGATAGTTTCCCTCCTCGTCCCATCCCTCTGGCAGCACCTCTGCCTTTCTTATCTTTTCTCCCGCACTCTCCATCCTCCAAGGTGCCACCTCTATGTAGCACCGCCCTCTTCTCTTTATTAGGATTTGGAGATGAGGTCCTATGTCTATGAGCTTAGAGGGATATTAGGGAAACGGTAGCATCATCAGAACGATGAGGATAGTCGAAGGTAGTCGGACAGAGAGAGCGATTGTGAAGACGTGCAAAGCACGCTGAAGAGAAGAAGGGCAAGGGAGGTGACCCGCGGAGGCGAGCTTTGCAAGGTAGAGGCGGAGCTGTACTTGTCGTGTAGCCCTATTGGGGACGGTAGCATGTTACCTAGGCCTTGTTTGTTTCAGATTAATGTAGAGTTGCGTTTTACTGTAGCAAATTTGTGACCCTCTCAAAATACGTTTTAACGAGTTCAAAAAATTATGGAAAAAATATTTTACAAACTATAAGAAGTACTATTTAAAACCCCACAAGAATGACTACAAAACATTACATCATTTGGCTTATACAAAAATAACAAATTTTAATTTAATTTAATTTAATCTAATCTAATCTGAAACAAACAAGGCCCTAGTCATTCAGTGGATCTGAGTCAAATAAAACTACTAAATCTTTTTAGAAGAAGATTAAAGGGTAACCTCGTGCTTACTTTTGAGAATTTCCAAACTTCTTAATTTGACCACCGTTCCACTGAATTCATCTTGATTTCCCTTCGTGATATCTATCGCCGATGTCGAGACTTGTATGAGTGTGCTAACGGAGGTTAGCAACAAATGTGTTAGAAAATAGGACACTGACACGAGATCTGATCGACACTAGAGGCTCGATGTTTAGTAACGCAATTTAGCTTTTGCCTATATCTGTAGCCTATAGGGCAACATAGTATACCGGCTGCCCTCGGTCACGGGCACATACCGCCCACGATCAACTGCGTGTCTACGTCGTTGCTTTAGTCGTTGCAGGTTACACCAGGGGGCCCTCTTTATATAGAGGTCAGGGATATGAGTCTAATCCTGATATGGCTCTCCCTAACTATTATGACGTTAAGTCTACATAACCTACTTGTACACATATTCGACACCAACGCTAACAAACTCCAGCTTGACTAATATGTCCTTAGTCATCTTGATGTCGTCGTGACGTCTTATGTGAACCCGTATACTCGGACTCTGGATGCTTCCTTTGTATCTCATGTTGAGTCACCCAACGAGTCTGAGTTGACCTTAGACCTACTGGCTTCCTGCGCACTACCCCCATCTCACCGCACACCTTGTGCATGATCATGCCGCACCTTGGCTATACAGCCAAGACAAGGCAACTGCAACAGTTTCATGATGTCGCCCTTATGCAATATCCGTTCGCATCACTCTATGTGACGCTCACTCTGCTCCGACTATCTAACCGTCTCACCATATCTAGTGGTTGGTCTGATCACGAGCACCAAAGCCTCTATCGTCGATAGCTACATTGTTGACCCAATCACAATGTATGATCGATAACGATCGAAGTTTCCCGTCCATAGTGTTCGACTCCATCGATTGAATCGTCGATCATTGTCATGTTCCACCTTGCGCCGAATCTAGAGTTTTCTTCGGCACACGCGTGTATTCACAATCCTCATGCCTCCACCTAAATTATCCGTATTGCTGAACCTTAGATCTAATACCGCTTGTTAGAAAACAAGACGTTGATACGAGATTTGAACGACACTAGAGGCATGATGTTTGGTAACACAAGTCGGCTCTCAACTTCATCTGTGGGGCTCTTATTATGGGGACTCCTTCCCATCAACGCAACACTTTAGTCATTACAGTTACTCCATGGGTGTTCCTATATAAGGATCAGGGATACGAGTCCGACATTGTCTTGCCTATTGTAACTCAGAGTTCATGCTAACCTACTTGTACATATATTGGACACCAACTTTAACACAATTCCTCGTGTGGCGCTTTGACTATTTCATACAAGGTTAGGCGCCAACAAAGAACTTGCAAAAGTTATCAAACGACATGCGAGAATTTTCTTGAAAATCAAAATATCAATTCTCTGAACAGTCTCCCAATATGGCCTTGTGTTTTTACAGATTATAATATGTATGTATGATAGAACGGTATCCCAACATGGCCCTGTTAGCTTAAATCAAAATATTCTTCCTCTATTGTTTCCAAATGTCAATCGCAGAGCCAAATTATTATTTAGGTTTAGTCGTATTTGGCTTAGGATGTCGTGTCGTTGTTAATTTTACTTATACAAATTGAAGGATATCTCTACTCTTAGACTAAATGTTTCTAGCGATGATAAGTGGTTTGGTCATTCAAATTCAAATAGATCAAATGGTGGATGTCCTTCCGACCATCCCACAATCCAAGCACCCAATCCTTCATGGCCGCCCACACCAAACCATCCGCAATCCACATCTGTGCTCCCAACCAATCAACGCACCCCTAGCTAGGGATGTGATCGGATAGGATAAGGTCGGATATCGTTCTATCCATATCCATATCTGTATCCGTATTTTTTACCGGATACAAATTTGAATACGAATGTGTCGAATATGGATACAAATTCGAATAATACTGGATAATATCGGTTACGAATACGGAGCGAATACAGATCGGATAAGACAAGGATACGGATATTGTTAGTCGAATAATTAAAATTAATTTACAAAAATTAGTTCCAAATTTTAACAAAATATGGTCAAATTTTAAATTTAAAAGTGGAAATTTATAACATTAGCAAAAAAACAAAACATTAGAAAGTCTTTATACGAATATTATTAACTTAGTCTAGATTTAAAAATTCAAAAAATAAATTTAAAACTTGGGAAGCTATCAATAAAAATTGTAAAAATACATTCAAAAAATTCCAAAAATACATTCGGATAATATCCATATTTTATACTCGGATATTACCCGAACAAAAACCCGGATATTTCTTATCCCCCGAATAATCAGTGCTCCGTATTCGTATCCATATCCACGCCAAATTATCCATATCCATATCCTTATCCGTAAAAATAGTCGGATATCCATAAAACTATCCAAATCACTATCTGATCAATTTGGTCGGACAGATAATATCCGTACGATTTCCACCCCAACCCCTAGCCCACCGAGCGATTTTGTCGTCGTCCACACGTTGTGCCCCGTCTGAATCCCCTTTGTGTCCTAACCACAGCTGGCGCTCTACCACTTCTCCATACTCAGGTTTGACGCTTGGAATGCAGGCCATCACCATTGTAAGCATGCTGCTCCATCTTTGTCACCGCTCGTCCTCAATGCTTGGACCGGATAGTCCAACATAGGGATGTCAACGGGGAATTCCCCACCGGGTTTTAAGACCCAAGAGCCACCCCCCGCCGGGGTACCTCGCCCCGCCCCCGCCGGCGGGGATGAAATTTTCCCCATATTCGTCCCCATGCGGGTATCGGGTACCCGACGGGGGCTCCATCCCCGCTAGCATATAAGAGGGACAAATTATTTAGAGTAAAATGCACGAGCGGTTCGTAAACTATTCGTCGATTCTCATCCAGATCCCCAATCTATGAAACTGCAGTTTTGGGTCCCTAATCTTTTTAAGAGGTTTGTCCAGGTCCCAAGCTGCCATGTGACAGCCCTAGAGCTGATGTGGCGCTGACATGTTACATAAAATAGTTTTAAAAGGGGGAAATCATTTAAAAAACAAAAAATAAGTGGAAATCATTTAAAAAATCATTAAAAATGAAAGAAATCATTAAAATGTGGGAAAATTATTTAAAAATCATAAAAATAAAAAGGAAAATATTAAAACATACAGAAAATATCAAAAGAATCATAAAAATATGGGAAAATCATAAAAAAAGATAAATCAATAAAAAATCATAGAAAATGCATAAACATATGGAAAAAATCATAAACAGGTTAAAAAGAAACATAATGACACTATAGTCGCCTTTAATCCCTCTATAGTTGTAAGCGCAAGACCTCTAGCATTGTGGCGTATGGGAGCCCTCAAGTGCTACTTTTTTCTAATTTTTTATGAATTTTCCTAATTGTTTTACTATTTTTCGTATTTTTTATTATTTCTAAAATTTTTTAGGATTTTTTGAATTTTTTAAGTAATTTATATGACATGGATGGCCTTGTCAGCTTTAGGGCTGTCACATGGCAGTTTGGGACCTGGACGAACCCATTTAAAAAGATTAGGGATCCAAAACTGTAGTTTCATAGATTGGGGACATGGATGAGAATCGACTAATAGTTTAGGGACCGTCCGTGTATTTTACTCAGTTATTTATACATGTGAAAAACTATTATTTTTTACACCAAAGAAAAAACTGTTGAACTTTACATTCAAATCCAATCCTGCTTGCCTAAGAGCAAAATGGAATGTTCTTTCCATGTCAAATATTAAATTCAAATATCCAGTGCATTAGTGTATAGTGGCAGTTACAAGTCACAAACAAAATTTATATAGTGCATAGAGCTTACACAGACCACGATCACAAATATAAATCCAATACAAAATTCAACAATTAACAGCCAAGTAGCCAACAATATATAAGTCACAACTCACAAACAAGCGTCTGTCCAACATAGCAACAAACAAAATTATAGACATATAACAAGCCAACAATCTCTCAACTTGTATGTAGAATTTGCAGCAAACAACAAGCTTTCTGCATGCAAGCAAAAAACAAGCTTCTTGCATACAAGCTTCCTGCACCAAGCTTCCCAACTCTCATCAAAGTACAAGTCCTTGCATGCAAACAATCAAATTAGCTTAAAATTTTAAAGGAAATGAGCAAGAATGCAATTATAAATTGTACAAAACATCACCTCGACTCCTTCTTGGATCTCTTGAAGGCAATTGCAAAAGCTTTCTTGCCTGACATTATTAGCATCATATAAAAAAACATTAATAGAATTATTTTGGTGTTTATCAAAACAATAATGGATAAGTACAATGCATATACCTTTATACTTGTTTCGTATCCAGTCTTGTGAACACATTGAAGTCTCTAAAATCTCTGGAGTAAGTTGACTATGATGCTCACTAAGAATCCTGCCACTAGTGCATAACGTAGGTTCAGATGCAATCGTGCTAATTGGAATAGCAAAAATGTCACGTGCCATCTTTCTCAATGTAGGATAACGTGTCCAGCCACCTTCCACCAATCTATAATTTGGAAGTTCTCCGTTGTAAAATGAATCAAATCATCCTCCAACTACCTATCTAGCTCAAATTTTACTCTTGTCATTGTTGACCTTCTACTTGCAACACATGCGCTAATTGCAGACAATAAACCAGTGTCAAGTGGAGGAGCTGATGGTACCGTGTTATCCTCGTCCTCATCCACTTGATAGTACTTCATCAATTCACATAGGGGCTTTTTAACTTTCAAAACTCTTGTTGCACACTGATCATTATTTTGATCTAATATGGTCTCAAAGAATCCAAGTAGATAATCAATCTTAAACCGAGGGTCAAGAATAATCGCTATACCCATTGGTCCTTGAATATCCTTCCAATGCTTATCAAACTTTTCAACCATATTTTTTGACATTTGTTCTATGGTAGGATTTCCACATGCAGACAATTGTCTAATTTTCACTTTAGCCTCACAAATTTTAAGGAGTTGAATATTAGTAGTGACATAATCTGTTCTAGAAAATACCTTGGTGATTTCATTAAACATATGAGCCTATCAACCACATGTCTAGCAAAACCCATTTTTCCTTACTTGGTGCACAATCATATAGTTTATCAACACGTGACCCATGGTTAAAAACAACCACATAAGATATAGCAACACTAAGCATATTGTATGTAGAGTTCCACCTAGTTTTGCAATCAAGATCTAACTTGTGTTCAATAGGGACTTTGACATACTTAGCCATCTCTTCAAATTTTTCTACTCTCTTAGGTGTGGCTGTCCAAAATGCCACAATATCACGAATCTTTTTAATTGCAGGTTGTATCATCTCTAAACCATCCTTCACAATCAAGTTAAGAATGTGGGCAGCACAACGCATATGCAACAGTGTCCCCTTTGACATAAGTTTTCATAGACCAATCTTCTTGATAAGTTCATAAATTACCGAGTTATTTGTGGTACAATTATTAAGAGTCATGGTCGAGATTTTCTCATCAATATTCCATTGATTCAAAGCATCATATAGCTCCTCGCAAATAACTTCAGCTGTACGTGGAGCAAACACATATATGAACCTAAATATATGAACAAATAGAATTAGAATATAACTTTTTTTTTATTGTAGCCAACTAGCAAGCATGTCATTTATCCAATTACCTCGTGATAATGTTTCTTAATTTCTAGGAGTCATCGATGAAATGGGCTATGACAGCCATGTAGCCCTTTTCTGTTATTAGAGGTCCACATGTCTGTAGTAATAGCAACTCTTGACTTACATGTAGCCATGTACTCGAAGACCCTTTTCTTTTCTGCCACATATGCATCGATAATATCCTTTTTGCAATTGCATAAAAAATTAGGCAATGCACTAGATATGAAATTATATACAAGACACATGAATAGTGCTACTTTTACCTAATAGTGTTCCTGGTAACCATCGTGAATAATGGCTGAAATGCACTTGCAAACCGTTGAAAGCCAACATGGTCAACAATACATAAAGGGTACTCATGTAGTGCAATCATGGAAGCAAGCTCCTTTTTAGCTACTTCAGGATTAAAAGCGTAGCTCTCCACGGATACTTTCCCTCCTTCTTGTGAACCAAACCTCAAAGATGATTGTCCTAATGTCTTGTTTTGTCTGTTCAGCTTGATCTTTCGCAATACACATATCTTTAAATGATCGTGGAGATGTGAAGTTCCATTCTTAGTTTTCCCTCCAAGCTCCTTATGACAATACATACATTTCGCCTTCATTTCACCGGATGCAAGCTTCACTCTTTTGAATTCCTTTCAAATCTTCAATCTCCTCACCATCGTCGTCATCAATTTGGACTAGTTCTGAATCATTAACTGAATTTGACTCTGAGTCATTGACAGATTCTAGTTGCTTGCTACTCTCAGTCCCCACGCTGAAACTAACAAGTGATGAATTTAAAATAAAATAATTAATCTTTATGTCCAACATTTAAAAATAAGCGAATATATGTCATAAATCAGAATTACGTCAAAAATAAGTAAAATTATACTCCAAAAATCAGAAGCTAGTACATCCATATAGTCAATTAGTCAACCAAAGGTACAATCATATGATAAGATTTACATAATCATATCATACAAATGTTACATCTAATGCACACACGCTAAAATACAAAATGGATAAAGAAAAATACAAATAAGAGGGTTTGCGAGCTTTAGACTGAAACCCTAGGGATTTCATTAAATAGACGCCGAAGGATGATGCTTCTAGGGTAGCTGGGCTCCCGATGTCAAAAGGCGGCTAGTCTTCTTAGTAGCGACTCCATCTGTAGCTCGAATTGGGGGCCGTCGGTTGGCCAATACCTTGGAGGTGGGTGCACCGGTTGAAGTTGTTGGAGGCGTTGGTGGTGGCCGGTCCATGCCGGCATCCCTTCGTGGGTTAGCGAATCAAGAGCATCGGGTGTGGGTTAGTGAATCAAAAGCACATCATGGACCATGGAACAAACACAAATCCATGCCAGCATCATTTCTGGAAGACTGGATGGGGAAGTGGATCTCGTTTCTCACCTTGCTTCATCGCCGTCGGAGTTCACTGGTTCAGAGGGAGAAGACATGGCCGACGCCTACTCCCACACCCGCTCTCGTCGCGCTTGCTTGTCGTCTTGTCAGCGCCCTCACCTCAGGCTGGCTGGTCATCACCATGACTCGCCCCACGCCGCCTGCTTGGTGGACCATGGACGGTGGTGCCGCCGACTACGTGAGGGGTTGAGGGCAGAGGGCATGAGCCGTGAGGTGAGGCTGAGGTACGGGCGGCCGACCACCTTAGCCTTAGCCCTTAGGGTTAGAGTTTGATGGGCTGTGCGCCTGTGCATATATTCCCTAATAGAGGAATTCCCCGCGGGTTAACGGGGAACGGGTCCCCATTGACATCCCTAGTCCAGCCCTTAAAAGTGCAAAACCATGTGTTTTGTGATTGTGATGTGATTTTTCTCTTTCCTAGCTATATTTCATCCAATGAGAACTCGAGACATCTTCATAAAAAAAAAACTCGAGACATCTGCTAGTTGTTTTTATAACATCCATCTCAATAATATGGCTGTTCTTACGACTTAAATTAAAAACTATAAACTACAAATCTACAAATAATCGAGTTTCTTACCTTTTTCATCTTTTGAGGGAGTTTAAGATGCTTTTATATGCAAATCAATGTCGATTAAACCTTCTTATTTTCTCAATTTAACCATTAGTCCAATGAATGTTTTGTCATTAAGAATCAAAATTAAATTGAGAGCTTAGATACACATTCAATATTAATATTTTTCATATCCTTTAAGATATCTATAATATTTTTTATTCCGCTACAACACATAGCCCGCAGCTAGTAATTCATGAATACATTATGGAACAGTGATCCAACATTTAATGAATTTATGATTGAGTGGTGGGCCTTGTTCTTTACCACTTAAATTCAATTCCAATCGAAATACTCCCTCCGATTATAAAAACAAGTCGCTGTTGACTTTTGAATACTTTTTTTACCATTCGTCTTATTCAAAAAACTACGTAAGTTATCATTTATCTTGTTGTTATTTGTTTTATCATTAAAGATAATTTAAGCATGACTTATATTTATACATGTTTGCACTAATTTTTTGAATAAGACGAATGGTCAAAGATGTGTTCAAAAGTCAATGGCGACTTGTTTTTATGACCGGAGGTAGTATCAATTTCTCGGATATCTTCAAATTCCAATCACACGAACAAATTATTATGTAGGTTTAGCTAGGCAGAGTTTAGGATGTTGTCATCGTTATCTACCGACAAAAGGATTTAGATATTTGGTAATCTACTTGTAAATTAAAGGGTAAAAAACCAAAAAAGTACAATAATTATGGTAATCTACACATACATGATGGAAAAGGTGACTCAACATTTATATTTTTTAATAGATGCCACAACACAATGCCAGGTTTTTTTGGAAGAATGTCACTCCATGTGTTGATGACATGTGGGTCTAGGTACATGTCATATACATATGAGATTTTTTAAAACTAGAAATCAAGGAGTGACATCTATCTTAGATTTGTAGCGCATAAACCTTGTTCTTCAATCAAAATTGTTCAGTGGTCGTAACATAATTGTTTGGTGGGGAAAATGGGTTGGGACAAAAAATTTTTTGGCAAAGTGTTTGTTCCTGAACAAGGGAAGTGCAAAGATAGAGGGGGCAGGGAGCTCGCCTCATGTTTTATAATTGTTGAAATAATATGATGCCCTTTCTTGTTTTGGGCATACGACCCTAAGACGTGATGATGTGCGACAATTATATCAATAAAAATACAGGAATTCCTAGGAACGGTATCCCGTCGCCGACGGGATACCTCCCCATGCGACACGTGTCCCCGCGCCTCCTTCCGCAAGCGCCGCGCTCCTTCGCCCGCGCCGCGCCCAGCTTCACCTTCGCATGCAGGCGTCTGTGTCTGAGAGGAGGAGAAAGGAGGAGGAGGAAGGAGAGCCTACCTCGACGCCGTCAACCTCGCGTCGCCGCCGTCGACCTCGCCGCCGCCGCTTGGGTTAGGGAATATTAGGGTTTGGGTTAGGGAATATTGGGGTTCCGGGTGTAGAGGAGGTCGGGGAGGCGACGACGACCGGCGGTGGGTGGGGCTCGTCGTGGCGGCGGCGGGCGGTGGCGCCACGAGCGAGGGAGGCGGCGGCGGGTGGGCAGCGGTGGAGGAGGACCGCCTCACCCCTCAGGTTAGGGTAAGCGGCGGCTCTCGGCGGGAGGAGGCCAAGGGAGTGAGTGGCGGCGGCAGCCGCCGGCAAGGAGGAGGAGGCGGAGGCGGCGGGGTGAGTGAACAAGCGAGACCCGGCTGAGGGAGACGAGGAGGCATGGGCATGGCGGAAGTGGGGCGGCGGCGGCGCCACCCGCCGCGGGAGTGAGGAGGCGGGGAAGGAGTGAGGGAGGTCACGCTGAAGTGGCCGAGTGGATGAGGGGAGGCGGGGACACGTGGCGGGGAGGCTATCCGTCAGGGGGCGGGGACGGGATCCCGTCCCCTAGTCGCCCCCATAAAAATAAGAGAATCATGACCTTGTCATATTGCGAACAATTAAAATATTGTAAATGGAAAGATAGACCGTTGTTTCAATTTTTGTTCATTGGTACTTGGATTACGAAGGTGTGGGGTGGCTTAGAGCTAGAGGGCCGATCGCTTGTAACAACTATGGTGGCTGCTTTAGAACTAGAAAGCTGATCACATGTAACGACTCTGTTTTCATCTACTCTTTGTCCCATTTGTCGTGCAAAGGTTTTCCCAAAGGTAGGTTTGCCAATTCGCCCCATTTAGATAGCACTCATAAGGCATATGGATTTTATAAGAATTATAGAACGCTAGAAACATTCTTTATGGCTTAAGTCATACTTAAATCGAAATATCAATCCTATGCTTTCAAACGACAAATGCATGATCAAATTATTATGTAAGTTTAGTCATTTAGGGCTTGATATCATATCTACTTGGACAATTGGCAATCTACTAATACAAATTGATAAGTACTTACCAATGCTACCTCTTTGCTAATGGGGGTAGATTGTCGTCTTCCTTGACAGCGTGTAGCGTCTTTTTATAATCTTATTCGTCGCTCAACCTCCAAACTGACCTCCTCCTTCCTTTGTGCCTCTGCCCTCCGCCGTTGGTGACCTCGCTGAGGCCTCTCGCTTAGGGTTTGAGTGTGGGTGAGGTGGATCTTCTTTAGGCTTAAAGGTAGGTTGGGGAAGCGACAACCTGACGGTGGGGTGGGAATCGAGGGGCGAGGCAGCGGTGGTGCTGTCGAAGTCGCGGAACCGGTCGAAGGCGGTTAGGTCAGTGATGGCGGGCATATCAACACATATGGCCGTGTGTTAAGGTTGGCGGGGTCGCCATGGCAACAAGAGGTCTGGTAGTGGAGTGATAAGGCGATAGTGGCATCGCCGGTCATGGGTGGTGGTAAAGCCGACGATGACGTGAGGAAGGCACCGAGTAGATTTGATGGTGAGAAAGAATAAGGACCAGCAGAGGTCGGATCGGGAGACGACGGATGATGAACCCGTTGTGAGAGGAGCTGTGTTGCCACGTGGTATCATTCAATCACAGCAGGACCCGGGCCACCGGCTGCCTAGTCCCCCTCGTGCAAGCGTGCGCGTGAGTCAGCGCGCGTGCATATGCCAGCAGCGCGGCCGTTGAGGCGCGGGCTCACGGGCGCAGGGGGGCACGTGGTGCACCGGGCTCAGGCGGTGGTGGCCCAATAAAAGACAAGGGACAAGCCCCGTGCCCACCTCGTCCGCGACTCTCCCCACCTCGGCCTCGGCCCGATTCGAATCGGTTCGGCCTCTCCCCTCTCTCCCCTCTCGCCTCGCCACGCCACCACCCCCCGTCGCATGGTGGCTCCCAAACCCTAGCCTCGCAGATCCCTCCCCCCTCCACCTCCTCGCCCGGGCGCCCGCCGCTCCCGCGCCCCGACGCCGCCTCCGCCTCCGCCTCCTTCGCGCGTGAGGTACGCCTCGCTTCGTCCCTCCCTTGCGCACGCAATTCGCCCTCTCCCTCGCCCTCGCCCTCGCCCTCGCCTCCGCTCCGCGCTGGCGCGCGTGGGCGGCCCCGGGTGCGGCTCCGTTCGTAGGGCGCGGGTGGCTCGCCGCGGGCTCGCGAAACCCTAGGGTGGGTTCCCGGCCTGGGCCCTTGCGGGGCACTGCCGTGCGTGCGCCGGTCTCCGGCTTGTCCTCGTGTTTCGTCACGCGTGGCTGGGGCCGTGGACAGGAGCTCTTGTTTGTTGTAGCTTGCCAGTTTGGTAGTGCCTGGAGGAGGAAGAAGTGGTGCCGGATCGCTCGTGCAATCTTTTTGCTTGCTACGTTTGGCTACGTTTGGTGATTTGCATTGGTAGATGCATGACCGAGGGTTGGTTTGGTCTTTGGTTCGATCGCTCGATTGATGTCAATTTGCTTACTTGGTTGACCTCGATGTGCTGCGATGATTTTTGAGCTTAGCCCCCTTTTTTTGTGATAGTGTTTAAGAAACCACAATTCTGTATCCCTCTGTATGTCCCTTGTTCTTGCATGAATTATGGGTACTTTGGACGTGGCTGCACTGGAAAATTTTATTGCCCCGGATGGAATGGCGGCCAAAATTTAATAAATGTATATGCCAACTTTAAATTAAAAGGCACCCCTGGAAATTTGTTATTGAGTAAATTTCACAAAATCCCATGTTTAGGGGACTAAGTGACACTTAACCACATGTTTAAGCAATTAGTATCATTTAACCACATTTGTTGTATGCAATTAAAACTAAGCCACGTGTTTTACATGTGGGGGTGACACATGGGCGGGTGACATGGCTCCATGTCACCTGGGCCCACACATCAGGTTCAATTGCTTAAACATGTGGTTAAGTGTTATTAGTCCCCTAAACATGGGGTTTTGTGAAATTTACTCTTTGTTATTTATTGTACAAGCCAAACAGTGTAACGCTGTAGCCATTTCTGTAAGGCTATTAATGGTTTTTCTCAAAGCTTCCAAAACCATTTTTTAAGATTTTTTTGGGCTCGTCAAGCCCCCTGTCGAGGGTCCACACTTTTCAAGGCTATAATTTATAACCTACTGCTGATTCCAGCTGAAAAGGACAATGACATTATATACACGATTATGTCATATCTAAGGTAATTCACCACATTGATAATATGCAAACTGTGCTGCATTTACCATAAAATCTTTTTGATAAAATGTTGTGAAGCTAGTCCTCAAGTAATTAAGCACCATGAAAAATAGTTTCAGATAGTATTATGAAATATATGTCATGGAAATAAATGGTGGATATAAACTCGAATATGGTGAGGGCATTATTCACTGAAGACTATCATTTTTTGCTTCCCTTTACATTTACTGATTATGAGTTACATGGGAGTGAGAGACTAGAGCAAAGTGTGCTATAGTACTGTGACCAGCCCAGCCTTCTGGGAAACAGGCTAATTGTTATGTAATGTGTTTCTATGTTTGAATAAGAAAGGAGGGCATGATATGCTTGCGAATGAAGTTCTCCTAGATTGTTTCGCCTTCCTCTGTCTTTCACCTTGTATGAAGCTGAAATTTATCCAATTATTTGGTTGATTTCGTTTTCTTTTTGATCTGCTATGCTGTCGATATCTCTGCTGCCTTCTTCAAAGCTGCTGTCTTCGTACTAATGTGTAGCGAGCATTGACCTTTTACTCTAGTGATATGGAGAGTTTGAACTTTTCACAATGCTAGTTTGTCAGTTGACAACTTATTAAGTGCATGCACTCCTTTTAGGTATAAATCTCAGGATCGAAGGTATATATGAAGTAGTGTATGTTGAATGATCTTCTCCATGGATTTGAACGCATCACCATTGCCTGAAGAAGATGAACAGCCTTACGAAGAGCCAGTTGAGGTTGGTTATGCACCGGAAGAACATGTTGAGTCTGCTGTTGCAACGATGCGGAGGGTATGTAATACAATTACTGATATAGTTTTTCACGTGCGGTAGAATGCTAGCTACACATTTTTACATGGAGCCAGCTAATGATCTGTGGTTAATAATTATGATTGAAATATAAACTGTGCATTATGTTATTTAGGATGATTGCTAGGTTAATACTGTGGGATGAACGAAAGGATAGCCACACAGAGATGTTAAACATTAGTATATACAGGCCCTAATAGTCTGCATTAAAGTCATAATGATATAATTCATCAAATGTCTTCATTAGTTTTAGGCATTCTTCAAAGTTCAGCCAGTCATTTTCTAAGGAAAGTTTGCTTTGACTGCCTTTCTTTTGCATGGATGCTACACATTGTACTTTGCAACTTTAAAATTGTGCCAATCTGCTGTTCTCAATTAGTTTTAAGTTTTTTAACAATATCAACCGTGCTATTTGAAATATGGTTTTATTTATCTTGTTGCCTGTACCTTTTTTAATGCAAATCTGGCTGTTGCTATTAGGAGCGTGAAGAGAGACGCAGGAGATTGAGAGAGCAACAGGATGATGGCTCAAGGCTACATTCTCAGCAGATTAGAAATGATTATGTACCTCAAAGTAAATCTGGTAGAGGTCGGATTAAGGAGGCACCACATGGTATGGAGCATTGGAAAAAATTCGTGATGAATTTATAGCTGTTTCCACAATTATTTATTTCCACATTTTCTTCTCCTTTTGCATTTAGTATTTTGTACTTATTCCATTACTTTTTTCTATGTAGATTTTTAATACATGTATTTCCTTGGTGTGCTTTCAGGTTGGTTGGATTGCCCTGCATTTGGTGAGCCGATAGACAAAATCATACCTTCCAAAGTTCCCCTTGATGAAACTTTTAATGACTCGGTGAACCCTGGGAAAAGATACTCTTCCAAACAAGTAGTCACCAAACAAAGAAAAGCTGGTCGTGAAGTAAGTAATACTTTTTTGTATGTGTGTTGTACCCTTTATATATGAGAAATGCTGTTTTGTTTCTAAATTTCTTGTACGTATTGGATAAAGGAAAGTTTATTTTTTTGTGTGTAAGGTTGTGTATTTGTTTCATTTTCTCTTGTTTGCGACTGTACCAAGGGATGGATATTATTAGCTCCCCCCTTTCTCTTTAGTGAATGTATTCCTAGTTATGACTTACATGAGTGTTAACTTTTTTCTATGTTAATCTATAGTTTCTTTTTTCAGATAGGTTTGGTGATTGATTTGACAAATACTACTAGGTATTACTCACCAACAGAATGGACAAGGCAAGGTACTAAGCATGTCAAGGTGAGAGAGCTTAAGCCTAATTGCATACTTGGATTTTGATTATATTTTTTAACTGACTTATTTCCATTTTAGATTCCTTGCAAGGGCAGAGATGCTGTTCCTGATAATGAATCTGTAAATATATTTGTCTATGAGGTAATTGCAATATTTGGACAGATAATTGCATTAGCAGTATATTTGATTCTAGGGGGACACTGATTGTATTTATTGCTCAATTTTTAATATCATTTGGTTTCTTTTTTAGCCCAAGATATTTTTTTGGTGCACATGTTCTATGCCACAGATAATATCATTTGTTTTCTCTTCTATCTTTTTAGGCCTGTTCTTCTTCTTCTTCTTCTCTTTCTCCCTTTGTTGGCGGCTCGTTTTGGGTTTCAACTCTAGCCTACCCCAACTTGCTTGGGACTTAAAGGCTTTGTTGTTGTTGTTGTTGTTGTTGTTGTTGTTATGTTCTATGCCACAAAGCGTTCCGACGTTCTCTCTGACACAAATAGACTATCTTTAAATGATGGATTACCACTTTTTTGACTTTGGCGATAATTATCAAGTTGTACTATGTGAAAGTTGTAATTAATTAACAACTATTTTCATGTGCTGCTTTATGCCCATCAATGTTTTTAGCTTCAAGGATTGCCACCCCTTCCTATTTTTCACACTCTTTTATCCTGTATACAAAGGAACTTTTAGTTCATTGGAATGACACACAGTGATTGTTGTTAGAGATATAATAGAGTTTGTATCTATCTAAGAGTTCATGTCCTTATAGGAGTATAATTTTTGCCTTATGGCCTTTCTCTGTACCCTATATATAGCCTTTGGTCTACAGCCAATACATGTCCTATTTGTAACACGGTATCATATACTGTGCTTGAAACCCTAGCTGCCATCACTGTCTTCCGCTGCAGCTGCCCCCGGAGGAAGAATCCCTGCTCTGGGTCAGCCACATGTGTCATCCCCTTCTCTCCAAGCAAGACGGCAATGATATCGAGATTCTGGATGTCAAAGCTTACCACTGCCTGGGCCAGATCTGTGTCGATCTGGTTGTCTTTGTTTTGAATCTGGCCATGATGCAATGTCTCTGACCACCCAAGCCGATGCCTGGTGCTCTCTGGTCCAGCCGTGTCAGATCTGTATGGTCTCCAGGCTGCTTCCCTGGCTGAATCTGCTCTGCATGGCTGAGCCGCAGCCTCTCCTCTGCATGGCTGCGCTCCTACATCCTTTCTTGGCTCCAGCCTTTGCTTTGGCTTTCTTAGAGCATGTCCAATGCCACCCCCAAATTCTGGCCCAGCCCCAAATTTAGGGCTATGAATTTTGAATTTCGGTATGTGAATAGTGAAATTTGGGGCTGGGGTCAGGATTTGGGGCTAGCATTAAATATATGCCTTAAGCCCAGCTCTGCACTGGATACTTTGTCCAGCACTATCTCGTGTTGGCTTTGCTGTATTCTTATTATTCATTGGCTTTTCCTCCGTCTTCATCTTAGGTCTTAGGGGCATAGGTGTTTGACCAGTTGGGCTTTGATATGTGGTTAAGGCGCCAGGAGGTTGGCGAAGCTGCACTGCATGTCTTCGGGTCAATAGTTGCTGTTTCTGTCACCTCCATCCATGTCCATTTTTGTCTCTATGCTTGTCTATGTCATGCAACTCCACAGTAGTCAATCACCTTTTCTTGCCTACCTACAATGTCTGCTTTTTTTGAGCTTTTCTATATCTCCTTGTTCATGGTTGTTGCGTTTATCTTTACACAGCTGACTTTCAAGGCCTTGATCTCCATTTTTTCCTTAGCTTGATTTGACACTTTTCTATATGCTATTGTCTCTGATATTCTTTTATGCTTTTGTTGTGTCTTTGCCTTTGCCTTTGCACCTTGTGCTTTGTTGGCTGTCTCACAACCTCGGATGGATGGAGTTCTTTTGGATTTCGGTATATTATCACATAGGGCTACATACTAGTTTATTCCAGTTCAAATGCAATGCTACTGTATTTACATATACATGCCTTTGGCCTATGTATGAGTACATGTCGTATTCATAACATTTGTGTCATGTGTGCTCATTTCTGTACTTGAAACAACATGCTGGGCCACAAATCTGATAATATATCTGTCAGGAATTGTATAAACATCATTATGGATGTTTTTATTGGCTTATGTGATTTGTTTTCTTAATGGATATTCCTCATTTGCAGTCAATGGTTGTGGTTAGTCTTACTGTGGAAAAATACGTAGGTCATTTCTGATTATATCTACTGAATGATCATAAGCTATGTACAATTTTGACTATATCTACTGAATGATCATAAGCTATGTACAATTTTTTTCTGTTTCAGGCGATGATGTATCTTGACCGACAAAAGCATTCAAAGAATCCTAAGTATATTCTAGTTCACTGTACCCATGGTCATAATCGTACAGGCTTCATGATTATTCATTACCTTATGCGCACACACGTCTCTTGCGTTGCTGAGGTGGGCAACCAGATTCTTAATGGTCAATTTAATTCTACTGTTTTTCTTGACGTCATCTTTTTTTCTAGGCAATAAACATATTCGCACAAAGGCGACCACCTGGTATATATAAGAGGGATTACATTGAGGCGTTATATTCATTTTATCACGAGGTTCCTGAGAATATGACGATAACATGCCCTCCAACACCAGAATGGAAGAGGCCTTCTGATCTTGATTTAAATGGTGAAGCTAAGCAGGATGATGATGATGACAATGGTGATCTGGCACCAGCATATGTATGCATTTTTCTTCTTTATAATTTGGATTGAATCAAGCGATTTCTTTAATACTGCTCTTTTTAATTCTGGACGCAAATAGCCTCTTATGGAATTTTTAACTCAATACCGACTTCAATTTTTGAATTAAATCTTATAACTTTTTTGGCCTGTTTGGTTTGAGTACTAAGGTTGCCACACTTTGCCACAACAAACTTGCCAAATATGACTAAGGTTAGTTCATCATTTTGTTAGCCACACTTTGGCAAGAAAAGATAATTTTGCCACATTTGTTATAATCAATGACGTGGGGCCTGCTTGGTGGAAGAGGAATCTTGCCACATTTGTGGCTATGAACCAAACAGCTACCAACCATGGTCAAAACTGCCTAACTTTAGTTGTGGCAACTTGTGGCAAAGTTCCATAGCAACAAAACAGCCTCAGTTTTTAAACCATATTTTGGGGTAATGATATCTGTTCATTTTTAGACATTGTTCACATGATTGGTAATAGATTATAGATCTGTTGTTTTCTTGATCTTGAGGCATTGCTTTGTTTCTTGTAGGATGAGGTAGAGGATAAAGTCATCACTAACGATGATGTGTTAGGAGATGCGGTACCATATGATCAGCAAGATGCTCTGCGTGTCGTATGCTATCGATTGCTTGAAATGCCCCCTGTAAGTATAAATTCTTGTAGCCGAACGCCTACCCAATTTGCACTCTTTTGTAGTATGAGGCTATATGGATGACATCAAACTCCCATGCTTACCATTTGTGTGGAACTTTTGAGTACATCATCAAACACCTGTGATTCCATTTGTAGAGTAAGTTTTGTTTATTACGAATTCCATATCTGCTTGCTTTGTTTACAGCAGACTTTTTCAATTTCATATGCATAACTTGAAAGTTATCAGAGAGCGCATCAATGCTGTGTTACTATGTTTGCATGTATTATCAGGTAATGTGGGCCTTATGAATTTATTATGCAAAAGCAAGTGCAAATATTTATGCATGCATGTAACTATTAACATGGTGGCACATGTATGTCAACTGGTTTGCTAACCTAAGCTGTAAGGTAGCATTTGTAAGACATGTTCTTGAATTATCAAACTGGAATGTGGAGAGTATCCCCTAGTATGTAGGGATTTTCAGAGTATTTGCTATGTGGTATGACATGATGGAGCATGCTATGATGTGCAGTTGAATCATTCTTTTCTGTTTAGCATGTCATGTAGGTATTATTTTGTGTCTTGCTTTTAGCTGATGCTTTCGTCTAAGGCTTTAAGCCTCTTAACACATTTTGTAAGTTGCAACATATTTTTGTTCTGCAAGTTTATGCATGTGAAGGTTACAAGCTAGTTATGCTTCTTACATAGGGATGTTGTAATCCTTTCGTTGGTTGTAGGTAAGAGGGCATGCACAATTTCCAGGATCACATCCAGTCTCTCTTAACAGGTAACTGTAAACGTGACACCGTGTATTGTTTATGATGTTAAATAACTTATTAAAGTCACCCAGATTCTTTGCAACATTTTCGTACATCCTGATTCCCACGTGATATAATGATATTCATTCATGCAGTGCACTGGGCTTACCAGGAATAAAAGTTCTTGTAAGGCCTTATCAATTCATACCAGTTTTCTTTAGTAAAATTAAGCAACCTAGGCTAGGTAAATGCATGCATTTGTCGAGTTCATATTTTGCACCCTACCCTTTTCTTAATCCGAAGTGCACATGGTGTTACTTCTGAATGATTGGTACACTTCCTTCTTTTATATCACCAATTTCCTTACATATGCTCAGAGTCAGTTCTTAATGTCATAATAATGAGTGCTGACTGCTGAGTGGTAGAAAAAAATACGATAATTATTTGAAGGGACCTGTAAAATTTATGTGCTCTAAATTTGCCCTAAATGGCATTGGATTAGTCCTTACTGGTCCTATGTTTCCTTTTTGGTCTAATATTTTTTTGGCTGCATGCAGTGAAAATCTGCAACTGCTTAGACAGCGATACTATTATGCTACATGGAAAGCTGATGGAACCCGATATATGATGCTTATAATGAGGGATGGTTGTTTCTTGATTGATCGAAATTTTTGCTTTAGGAGAGTTCAGATGCGCTTTCCCCATAGGAACCTTAATGAAGTAAGGCTCTCATTGTAGTGCTGGAAAAAAAACATAGTGCTTTTCTGTTGTTGCAAAGTTTAACCCTTTTTTTTGCCAATTGAAGGGTCCACATGAGATGACCTTGATTGATGGAGAAATGATTATAGACACAGTACCAGATTCTGGATTGAAGAGGAGGTACTTAGCATATGATCTGATGGCACTTGATGCAGTTTCTAAAACCAAGGTATCTACCAAACTTTTAGCGTCCTTTTATGTAAGCCATATAGTAGAAAAGAATGACAACGAACTAAATGAGCATCATTTATACAAGTTTACCTGGAGCCTGTCTCCCCATCCACCAAAACTTTTTGCTTTGGTTACAGCTGTGATTGCCATTTCTTAGGCATTTTTTTTATTAAGTAATATCTTTGGACGCAGTTGCCGTTTTCTGAAAGGTGGAGATTACTTGAAGATGAAATAATTCGACCACGCTATTATGAGAAAAAGCAGTTTGAGAGTGGTGCTAAGAGCAATCCAGTGTACAAATACGACATGGAACTATTTTCGGTACCTGGAACTAGCACCTCCGACACCTCTTGTTCCATTTTGTTATTTTTCCAATGTGGATTTCCTTATTCTTGGACACTTTACCAGGTCAGGAGAAAGGATTTTTGGTTGCTCTCCACAGTCCAAAAGCTACTCAAGGAGTTCATTCCATCACTTTCACATGATGCTGATGGCCTTATATTTCAGGTAGGTTTGGCTTCTCTCTGTGGTGTATAGGAAAGTTGGAAATAAGTGTTAGGACTTTCTGTACAAGTTGATGTAATGCATAAATGTTTTATATTGTATTTTGAATGAATGTCCATATTACACCTTCTCAACGATCGGAAATTCATTTACAGCCCAAACTACAAAACTGGTTTGGCAGCCTTCTGTGAAAACTAGCAACTATAACATGAATTGAATTACTGTGGGAAGGCTAGAAAATTGTATTTCATTATCGCTGAATATTTGCAATATTCTGGGACTTTCTGATGTAGGTGAACTGTGGCCTATTCCTTTTGCTTGGGATAAGACCATTTGATGTTTAAATCAATTTTACCGTAGTCCAGTAATTTTCTTTTTTGGTTCTGCTTATCCTGACGAATATGCAGTGTTCTGATAGGTAAGCTCACTGCATGTGTATATCTTAGCAGGCTGACAGTTCATCTTGTTGGCAGTTGGCTGCATCCCAACATTAATAAATGAGCTATGACTACCCTATCGAGATTACATGATATGGGTTTGAAACACGAAATGCATGCTGGTTAAGTGCATGTAAATCATCAGGCCTTTTTAAGTAAAAAAATTAAAGTTCTAGCTGTATGTACTTGTCCATTGAATTCATTTCAGACGATTGAAGAATTTGTTGTCTTGGCTAACTCACACCCTTTGTTGTTCTACAGGGCTGGGATGATCCATATGTAACCCGTACCCATGAAGGTCTTCTTAAGTGGAAATACCCTGAAATGAATTCAGTTGACTTTTTGTTTGAGGTTTGATGTACCTCTTTTTTTTTCCCTGCATTGTTGTTTTGATAAATGGTTTACTCATGGTGATGATGACTTCTTTTTATGGTTGGGCTTATTTTGTCATTGAAAACTGTTGCAGGTTGGCAATGACAATCGTCAGCTGATTTTCCTTTATGAGAGAGGCAAAAAGAAACTTATGGACGGCTCTCGGATATTTTTTCCAAGTAAGTCTACCCTGTAACTTTCAGGTTCATTTCATCTCGTGCATGTTGAACATAATATCTCATTTGATACATTGTTATTCTGATGACATTGAGCATTTTACCCTTTTATAATTCAGAACCATGGTAATTCAAGTATATCTTACAAAAATACAAAGGGAGTATCACTGTAATCTTTTCTAAAACTGAGCCTGCAGCATGTTGCCCTCATTTTCACAAACCTAAAATTGATGAATATTATCTTGTCAGCTTTGTGTATACTTGTAGTTGGTGTCTTGGTGAAACTGCTGCCCTAGATGAATGACCTGCAGAGTTTTGAGTTACTAAAGCAAATTCTGCAAGGATCATATTTGGTTTTCTGCCATGCTAGTACTTGTGTTGCATTACTCTGTTATCATGTCTCTGTTTTGAAGCCCTAGAAATAAAATTTCTGGCAAAATATTTATTTTATTTTCCATTTTTTGTTGTATTGAAATTTGAGTACCCCTTTTACTAATGTGCTCAGCATGAGGTTTTATGGTAATAAATAAAATAATTATAAACCTTGTACCTTTAAGAAAATCTTTCTGCTGAAGTTATTTGTTGCATGTTTATATTAGTGTTCTTTTAACTTATGCAGATGAAGAAGACCCATCTTCCATCTCTGGGAGAATTGTTGAGTGCTCTTGGAATAAGGAAGAGGAGTGCTGGGTCTGCATGCGTGTTAGATTTGATAAATCAACTCCCAATGATATCAACACATACCGCAAGGCTGATTCTCTTATACCCTTTTCTGTGCTTTTTTTTTTATTATTTTGTGCATATATGGTTGCATGCAAATATGATCATTCTTCTTTTAATATGAAAATGGATATCCAATCATTTACAATCGTTTTGGCTACCACTGCAAAATTGATGGTTGCATTTCTCTAAATCAGTTCGACTTGTTCACTTGCATTGACGTAGCTAGACCTTGATTAATTAAAGCTGTGTTTTGAGCAATTTATATATGTGCACTGTGGTGGTAACAATAAGTGCATAGCTGCATACTGTCAACCTTTTCTTATGAGTTGTAACGTTAGTACTTTCTAATATGTTGAATTTGATTAAACTGACCACCAGGGTATCTTTGCGTTTCTTTTTCTGAAACAAACTATATTTTTCGTGGAACAAACCTTCTGCTATACATGTCCTGTTTTGGAAAAAGGCTGCAGAAGCACTGCAATAATGTGACAACTTTATGCATTCTTTAGGTGCTGAGGAGCATCACCGATAACATTACCGAAGACAAGCTTTTGGAGGAGATTAATGAGATCAGGTGCCTCCCGATGTATGCTGATAGGATAAAACAGGCTCAAGCAAAGATGGCCCAACATCGGCGGAGATGAATATGCCACCACACTAGTGTTAGTCTTGGTGCTGTAGTGCTAGAGTGCTGCTACCGTCTGTGGCCATCGGCTGGTTCCCGTAGCTTGTGTAATTATTAGAGGTTGTTTTAGGGCCTTATGGTGATGGCTGGCCAGCCAACTAATTCTTTGTACCTCTGGTTTCCCCTGTATAGGCGTTGTCTCAAGAGTAGCTCTGTAAATCGTGTATTATGTTTCCATATTCTCTCCTATGGTTTTATTTTCATGGGTGTAGAATAGCTTTTAACAGGAGGTAGTGTGTTCTAGGTTATAATGTCTATTTCCTTCCCTCGATCTCTCTGCTAGAATAATAGTGTGCACTGCTTTGCCATGCCTCACGCCATTAAATCCTGAATTGTTCGTGGGTTTTGTTGTCTCTTTCCCAGCCACTGGTTTGTTTGCTGATGGTTTCCTCATATTTTTTGTTTCGGCTGAAAATTTGGGTAAGATTAAAATCTCAAAAGTGTAAGTGGCTTCTTTGGTTCAAAAAGGCCAAGAAATATATATTTAAAATAGTTTAGTGCACCACTAGAAGGCTCGTAAAAATGATTGAGTGCTACAGTGTATGGCTTTATATCATGGATTTAAATAGCGCACTATAGCGTCTGGGAGGTACTGGCGATACGCTTTTGACCATTTTGATGCTATTGACGTTAAGATCGATATAGCGCATAATAACGTGCTAAACACCGTCGCGAACGGGTCAATTTAGCGTTGATATAGCACTTGGGTTAAAATTTGAGTGTTCTGTGTTTGTATGTTGTACTGTTATTACAGTGTTATTATTACCTGTTGCCATGGTGGGCTGTTTGTGTGCTGTACGTCTGTACTGTTGTTACCTGTTGCCTTGTTAGTGGACTTGTTAAGTAATTGTTGGTGGACTTGTTAAGTACTTAAATTGTTAGACTGTTACAGTAATATGCATGAGAGCTGCAGAACTAATTTATGTTTGACTTGTTGGATTTAAATAGCTGCTGTAATTCCCTGCATTTTGCATTTTTTTTTAAAAAAAAGGCTAAATGTCTTGGTGTTGCTATAGCACGTCTTAGCGTTTCTGGGAGGTCTTCGCTAAAGTGTTTAGCGCGCTATTTAAAACACTGCTTTATATATTAAAAATGATAAATTTTGAAGCTATAGATTTAGGCTTTGTTCTTTTGAGCTGATCCGAATGGCTAAATGGTTAAAATGATTGAAATTCGAGAGCTTCTTGAGATACTCACGACATTTGGATCTATTTTGTTTGACTTGCTTTTTAAAGCGTTTACACACCTTTAAAACTGATTAAAATTGAAATGTTGGTTCTTTATTGATTGAGGCCCAGTTCTTTTCAGCTTAACAGCTTGATCCTGGTAGAAAGCCCCAAAACAAACTGGGAAACAAGAAAATAGCCATAGCTTTATTTATAATGCATTAAAAATTATATTATTTTGAAAGTTCTTGACGGCGTGTTCTCCGCTCAACCACTGTGGATCACACCCCTGGTCAGATTTTTAGTCTGCTAGCCAACTCGATCAAGCTCGGTTCGATTTGAGCGTCGGGCACAACAAGAAGCGACTTCAGATTTACCTGAGTTGGACCCTCATGGGTAATAGTCCTACTCTGCCGAGTCTTAACTCTTTTCTGATTGTGGTTGAATGGGAATGTGTTTACAGGGTGCTTGTGAACTGCGTGTGTTTGGGCCTTCTCTCTTGCTCGTCCTCCTCCCCCTTTTATACAAGCCTCGAACCGACGGAGAGAGCCGGAGGGTAGGCAAAGCGTCTGATACTCTGATTCGGACAAGACAGGTGAGACACGACAGAGAGAGGCAACGCATGCATCGTCACTGCGCCCGGTGCGCCGCCCTCGCGTGCTTCGCAAGCGACCTCTGATCCGCACAGACACACCGGTGAGACTGCGGGTGGGGCCCAGCCTGCTCCTCCTGACTTGGGCGATCGTCTTAAGCAAACCTTCTCTCTGCCGGTCAATTCTTCTCCGCCACAGTGACAGCCGCTCAGACCTGCAGGGGTCACTGTAGCGGTAATCATTTCTTCAGCTGTCTATCCGCGCGTGATGTCGCATTAAAGACGCTTCGTCGCCAGCGGCAGAGGAGCCTTCGTCCCAAGACTCTTCGCAACGTTCTCGCCGTCGAGAAGGGCTCACCCGCGACCCCGGCCGTGGCGTGGGGCCCTCGCTAAGCTGAGGGGCTCGCCCGCATGCCACGGGGCCTTCTTCGCCCGCCGACGCGTGGGGCCCGCCTTGGCTGAGGGCTCGCCATGCTGCTGGGCCTTGCTCCCCGCCGACGCGTGGGGCCGCCTTGGCCGAGGGCTCTCTCACGTTGGGCCTTGCTTTCGCTCGCCGACGATGGGCCCGCCTTGTCTTCTCAGGACTCTTTGTACCCCGGTATTTATTACACCGACAGTAGCCCCCGGGTCCACCATGATACGCGAACCGTCGCGCAGACACTTTTTCCGTTTCTTGTGCGGCGGAAGGCGAATCGGGGCCCACGCCCCGCGACGACGACGCTGATTCTCCATCGCACACGATCTTCCTTGGGAACTACGCGCTTTTCGCGGAAAACCAAAACGCACGGGCAATGATCGCGCGCGCGCGCGCGTGGGCGGAATCAAACCGTCGTGCTCTCGCCCACGCCTATAAATATTTCTCTCGCCATTGCGGTAATCCTTCCGCACGCTAAGTCTTCTAAGCGCCAATTGCCTCCTTCAGCGCCACCACGAGCCTTTTTTTCTTTTCGCCAACTTCTCCACCGCTTCCAATGGCGCCAAACGCAGCAAGGATCGCCGTGAAAGCGCCGTCGTCTGGGCGAGTTTTCCCACCTCCGCCGCCAACGAAGACGCATTGAGGCGGCTTCAAGTGTTCGTGTCGCCGACCGCCGCCCGGTTCCGCCCTGGCACTATGGCGCCGAGCCCTCGCGACGGGAGATTATCACCTTCGTTCGGGGCGTGGCGGGCTCATCCCGCCGTACTCGAATTTTTCTTGGGGTGCTCGCCTACGAGATCCAGCGGTGCACCTTCCAACTCCATCATTGCGGCCATCTTCGTCCACCTCTGCGAGATGTTCGTGGGGACGATGCCAAGCCTCCCACTCTAGCGCCGGCTCTTCGTGCTGCATGCGAGGCCGCGCCCGAGCGGGGCCATCGAGAGCTGCTACTTCACGCTCCGCGAAGCCGCCGCCTTCATCCTTGTCATGTCCAAGTCCAATTGGAAGGACTGGCACCGACAATGGCTGTACGTGGAGGACTCCAGCGGCTGCGACGATCTTTCTCTTCCTGATGGTCCGGAGCCCACCGCTAACCGGGGCTACGCTGACGACTTCAATGAGCTGGAGTTGATGCTGGCGCGCATCGCCGATCTTCGCCGCCGCGGGCTCACCGGAACCCACGTTGCGGCGGATTTTTTGCGGCGCCGACTCTGCCCGCTCCGCATGAGGACTCGCCCCGCTTGGATGTACTATGGCGACAACGATGGAGTCCGTGTCGCCCTCGGCGGTGAGTGCTCTTTTAGTCTTTTGGGTCTCCTGTCTTTCTTGGAATCTTTTGCTCGCCGACCTTACGGCTTCCTTTCTTCTTTCGCCACCGCAGGAACGTCTTGGACGGCGTGCTCTGGGATCGGTGGCGGGACTCATCGCCCCGCCAACCGCCGACACTTGCCGTCTGCGAGCATCCTCCCCTCTCGCGATCGGGATCCACGGGGCGCAACCAACACTTGCGTCAGCGCCGCCCATGGAGGTCTCTGGTCCTGCGGTCCAAGTGGCACGGGCCTCTACAGATCGCGATCCGCCCCGGCGATCGTCCAAGCTTTGCGGCCCGCTACCTCTGCCGTGGCGGCCGACTCGACCGCGCTTCCGGAAGCGCCGCCTCATCCTCGTGGACGACGGCGAAGAGGAGGAGAGACGAGCCCAAAGAGGGCTCGCCCTCCAATCTGAGCTTCGCCGCCACCGCCCGCCCCTCCGTGAGGCCCGCTGCTATCTGCGCCGCCGCCGCCATCGGGCGAAGCGTGGCGACTCTTCAGAAGCTGGCGCCGCTGCGCAATTTCTTCCGCTCTTTACGCGGCGCTTCTGCGCCGGTGCTTGCTGACACGCCGCCTCCGTTGTTGCTGTTGGTACTTTCTGACCGTCACCGCTCGCGCGAGTCCATTCACGACGAACTCCGCCAGAGCTTGCCTTTGATGGCCGTTCGGGAGCGAATTTGAGATCGAATTCGCCACTCCATGGCCCAGCGTGGCGACCCGTCGCCTCGCGGTTGAAGAGGATCTCCGCAAGGGATACTTGGTCAACACCGTGACTTCTCGCCCCTGGAAGTAGTGGCGTAGCTTTCGGGACGCCGTCAGCACGGCGTAGAGCATCTTCTGGTGCTGTGAATACCTTGTTTCGGCGTCGTGGAGGACCTTGCTGACGTAGTAGATGGGGCGTTGAACTCCTTCCCTTTCTGCCACCAGCACCGCACTGACCACCTGGGGGTTCGCCGCGACATAAAGGATGAGCGGCTCGCCCGAGTCTGGGGCGACCAGTACGGGCGGGGAGGTGAGATACTTTTTCAGCCCGTCGAACGCCTCCTGCGCCTCCGTCGTCCACTCGAACTGGTTGGTCTTCTTTAGGAGCTTGAGCAGTGGGAGACTTTTATCCCCCAGGCGAGCTATAAAGCGGCCTAGGGAGGTCAAGCAGCCCACCAAACACTGCATCTGTCGAAGTCGCGTCGGGGGCTTCATGTTCTCGATCGCTGCGATCTTGTCAGGGTTCGCCTCTATCCCCCTCTAGGAGACGAGGAATCCCAGCAATTTGCCCGACGGAACGGCGAACACGCATTTCTCTGGATTAAACTTGATGCAGTACTTCCTCAGGTTGGTGAAGGTTTCTTCTAGGTCGCCGATCAACTCCTCCGCCTTCTTGGACTTCACCACTAGGTCGTCGACATACACCTCCAGGTTTCGCCCTATTTGGGGGCGGTGAGCGATATGCATGGCCCGCTGGTAGGTTGGGCCTGCATTCTTCGATCAACGCCATCCTTGTGTAGTAGTAGACGCCCGTGGGCGCCACGGCGATCTTGTCTTCATCTTCTTGACCATGCTAATCTGGTGGTACCCGAGTACGCATCCGTAAAGCATACCGCCGCACTTCATTGTTGAGTCGACGATAAGATCAATACGGGCGTGGTACGGATCGCCGGGCATGCCTTGTTGAGGTCGGTGAAGTCCACGCACATCCTCCAACGCCCGTTGGATTTCTTGACGAGGACGGGGTTCGCGAGCCACCTGGGATGGGCGACACTGCGGACGACCCCCGCCCTTAAGAGCTTGTCCACCTCCTGGCGGATAACTTCCTGGCGCTCCACCGACTGCTTCCGGACCTTCTGCATGACCGGTCGCGCGCCGGGGAGCGTCGCTAATTTGTGCTCAATCACCTCCCTGGGGACCCCAGCCATGTCGGACGGTTGCCACGCAAACACGTCTGCGTTAGACTGGAGGAAGGAGACGAGCGCGCCTTCCTATTTGGCGCTGAGAGAGGCGCCCACCCGAACGGTCTTCGCCGGGTCTGACTCGCTCAGGGAGACCGCCTTAACCTCCGCAGACGAACCGTGAGGCACGGTTCTTCGGAGGAGCTCCTGAGTCGAAGCCTCGGCCTTCAGGCACCGACGCTTCGCCAAAGCGAGCGTCCTTGTCGCAGCGGGCGCGCCCGGCGGTCCACTTTCAAGACGATGGGCCGGTGGCCGGGATCTTCACCACCATGTACGATAGTGGCAAACCGCCATGAACTTGGTCGCGCCGGCCGACCTAGTATGGCGTTGTACGGAAGGTCGAAGTCCGCCACCTCGAACTCGAGCATCTCGGTGCGGAAATTGTCGAGTCTCCAAACGTCACCAGAGATCGACGCGCCCATGAGACGGACTCGACCCCGCGCGATGTCAAGAACGGAGTGTTGGGCGAAGCTCCCGCGCTGGATCTGGAGCGCCTTGTCGACCGGCAGACAGGAGGTTGAGGAACTCCTCCGTCTACCAAAGACCGGCCTAGCTTTACATTCCGGACCGTGGGCGCAACCACGATCGGGAGATGTCAGGGCGGCGATCTGGCCGGGTGATCGGCTCGACTAAACGCGATCGGTTGCTCGACCACGCCGGTACGCTTGTCGACCTAAAGTCGGCACGGTGGCGCACACTTCCTCATCGCACGCTTAAAGCTAGCGTGGGGCGGATAGGTGGCGAACCGCCGTGGATGACGGCAACTTCGCGCTCGCTCGCTGAAAACCAAGCGAAGCCGCCTCCTTGCCCCTTGCCATCGCCGGACGCTGCTGCCGCTGCTGCTGCTCGTGAACTCGCTTGTCCATCATCTTGCGACGGCATGGCAATCGCCAAGTCGTGGGAGTTGTTGCGGTGAATGGGACAAGAAGGCCTTCCGTCCCACTCACGGGCGACGGTCTCGCCCTCGTCGCGGGACGCGGGCCGTCGTGGCCACGGCGATCGCCATGGCCGCCGCCCGCCGCCCTACGGGACCGTACTACGCCGGCGCCGCGACCTCCTCCTCTTTTACGCCCGCCGCGCGCCCATTCTTGCGGTGGCGCGTCGTCGTCATCGTCGTCGTCGTCTTCGTCGCGCTCGGCGGCCATGACCTGTCCGGTCTCGGCCGCCTTACGCTTCTTCTTGTCCTTGCCGCCGGAGTTCCTCGAGGTCCTCGCCTCGCCACCCGTAGCTGTCCCCGCCATATGCGGCCGGCGGATGCGAGCTCACTTTGAAGGCGCACTTGTGCGCCAAGGTGAAGAGCTCCTCGATCGTTTTGATCTTGCGGGTGGCCATCTTCTCCTTGACCTTGGGGTCTCGGGCGCCTCTCCTGAATGTCGTGACCACGGCGTCGATGGAGATGTCAGGGATGGTGTTGCGGACCTAACTGAAGCGCCGAATATAGTCGCGCAGCGACTCTCCTTTCTTCTCGCTTCCACATTGTGGAGGTCATCTTCTACTCCGGCTGCTCGAAGGTGCCACGGAAGTTGGTGATGAAGAGCTCAGAGTTCTTCCATGACCCCACGGACTCGGGGTAGGTTCATGAGCCACGAGCGGGCTCACGGTGAGACCGCGAGGAAGTAGTTCGCGTAACCTTCCCGACCCTCCCGGTACCGCATCACCGTGTAGATCTACAAAACTCATCGGGATTGGTGGAGCCGTCATACTTTTCGATGGGGCCGGACGAAACTGTTCGCCATCGGACGGCGTAGCTCCTTAGAAAAGGCGCGGCACCAACGCCGGAGCCTCTCGCTCTGGGACGCGTCTCGCCCGCCACCCCGTCGCCTAGGCGGCGCCAAGAAGCGCCACCCTCGGCTGGCGGGCAGCTCTGCGGGAGTCCTCTTCTTTGGTCCCGCGTGCGGCAATGACAGCATGATCGTGGCTTCGGTCATGCGCCCTGCGGAGCTTGTCACGCGAGTCTTCTCCATGCGACAAGTGGCGGTCCTCCGGTGGGACCGAGATCACGCCACAGCCGCCGCCCACCGAGCCCCCCGTAGGGTCGTCGCTCTTGTCGTCTTGGCCCCGCCTCACCAGAGATCTGCGCGAGGAGTGCGAGGGCAACAAAGAACGGAGGAAGCGAAACACCGGTTCCCACGCCCGAAACTTGCACCACCGCCGGCGGCATCATCGACGAAGGGCAGGCCAACCACGGTGCCGCCGGAGTCGAGTCACCGGAACCGTGGGTTCTCGGCAGAAGGCCACGCCGCACAGAGGTTCTATCTTTGGAATGCACTCCTCCAGGCGGGGCCGCCTACTCGCCGGGCGGGCGCTTTCGCCAGGTTCACCTTAGGCGGCGGCTACCGCCGGGTGATCCACCGCCATCGCCGCGGCCGACTCGTGGCCGCGGCTCTAGCGCCGCTTCTGCTCCATCGCGATCTTTGTTCGCCATCGCCATCGACGGCGTGTTCTAGCTTGAACCGATGCTAGCGCGACTTTACTACTGGCGCGCCATCGACGGCGTGTTCTCCGCTCAACCATCTGCGGATCACACCTGGTCGATTTTTAGTCGCTAGCCAACTCGATCAAGCTCGGTTCGATTTGGGCGTCGGGCACAACAAGGAGCGACTTCAGATTTACCGAGTTCGGACCTCGCGGATAATAGTCCTACTCGCCGAGCCTTAGCTCTTTTTCGATTGTGGTTGAATGGGAATGTGTTTACAGGGTGCTTGTGAACTGCGTGTGTTTGGACCTTCTCTCTTGCTCGTCCTCCTCCCCCTTTTATACAAGCCTCGAACCGACGGAGAGAGCCGGAGGAGGTAGGCGTCTGAGACTCTACAATATTCGGACAAGGCAGGTGAGACACGACGAGGAGAGGCATCGTGCTACGCAATGCGCCCGGTCAGCAGCTTCTCGCGTGCCATGGCGACCTCGACCCGCAGACATACCGGTGAGACTGCGGGTGGGGCCCAGCCTGCTCCTCCTGACGCGGGCGATCGTCTTAAGCAAACCTTCTCTCACGGTCAATTCTTCTCGTCCACGATGGCAACGCTTCCAGACTGCGAGGGTCATCAGAGCGGTAATCATTTCTTCAGTTGTCTATCCGCGCGTGATGTCGTATTAAAGGCGCTTCGTCCTTCGCAGCAGGGGGAGCCTTCGTCTCCAAGACTCATACGCAGCGTTTCCCGCCTGGGCCCCACCTCGTCGTGGGACCTTCGCTTTGGTCTTGAGAGGGCTCGCCACGCACGCCCGTGGCGTGGGGCCCCGCGCTGAAAGCGAGGCTTCGCCCTGCCACTGGGCCTTGCTCGCCCGTCGACGCGTGGGGCCCGCTTTGGCCGAGGGGCTCGCCACGCCATTGGGCCTTGCTCGCCCGCGCCAGCGCATGGGCCCGCCTTATCTTCTCGAGACTCTTTGTACTTGCGGTATTTATTACAAGCAGTTCTTTTCAAGACAAATCCATCTATAAAATTTTTATGTTCTCAATCTAAATAGTTTAAAAAAGTTTTCTATGAATAAAGTTTTAAAACTTTGACTTAAGGCAAGTTTAAAACGACTATTATTTTATAACGAAGGGAGTATATCTTAAAGATTGCTCACGTGTACATACTCTTATATATTAACAAATCAGTGGCTTTGACCTCATTTAAATTTGGAACAGCATGTTCACAGAAGGCTTCTTGAATCTTATGAAGATTGTTGAAGAGATGACAAGCTGGGATAATGAGGTGCAATTGATTTTATTCAAAAACCTTTTTATTTGTCAACGAAAACAAAAAATCTATTTTTACAACTTTTGTTCTTTACAACCTATTTGCTTATGATTGTCTGCCTATTTACTTGTTTCCTTTTCAAAAACACACATTTTTTGTATTTCTAATTTGTTCTTTTTTATCTCGAAGTTGCTCACAAAAAACTGTACAAAGTAAGTTAAACAAAGTGGGGTGAACTTTTCAAGCCTTATCGACCATAGAGAAGCTCTCCAATTTTCTTTTAATAACACTAGTAAAATGCCCGTGCTTCTGCCACGGACCATAAAGGGATGAAAGAAAAACATAATTCGTAGAGAAAAATTGGGAGTAGCTGCCTGCCTGACATGAAGCACAGGCATTTAGAAACTCTATTCGCTTTATTATTAGGAAATAGATTGGTTAGCGTGAACATAATTCACATACAAAAAAAATGAACCTAACCCAGCAATCCACCTCCCAGATAGATTCGCTTATTTACAATATAGAAGCCAGATACTTCAAATAGTTGTTTGGAGATGCATTGCTAAGCACCAATAAAACATAACTGTAACTCCTACAATGAACACACTCGTTGAATTGGCAAAGTTTCCATCAGTTCTCTTGAATTAGGCTAACAAGATAAAAAAAAAATTGCAAAGCATCCTTCGGATGTGTTCCACCCATCAAATTCAGCAAACACACTTGTTCAGTGGCATGTAACTGTTTAGCGGCATCCAATATATGCTTTCAATTGTTAGAGCTATTTTCACCTGCATGTATAAGAATTGTCACGAATAATTTTGATGATGGCCTATAGAAAACAGCATGTACCAAGTATGTTTGCTAATTTCTCACACTTTGTATTAGCTAGGTGGACGACGCAAGCAAGCCCTATAGGATGCATAGCAATGTATTGTTCAGAAGTATTGTTTCTTCAATAAACATAACTGAAAGATGTTTAGTTGTTGCTGTCAAACTTTCTTATACATGCAGATAGATTCATATTCTCTAATCGACTGTTCGACAATCAAATTGATATCTACCAGGATAGGGCAACAAAGATGTCCTCTTTGTCACGTGCTAGACAACACTTTTGTTAGTTAAATGGTATTTCACTTTTCCTCACTCCATTATATTTTGAAAAAAAATATATATATGTATAGTAGGCACAAGTATACCAGTTTTGCAATAAAGTGAGGCTCAGTAGTTGGATACAATAGGCAGAAGAATTTTAAAGGTTGCGAGAACATGTGCCTACTATACATATAATAGGCTTAGACTATTATACATTCTATTCATACATAATAGGCAAAAGAATTTTATAGTAGTTGCGAGAACATGTGCGTACTATACATTCTATTCATGTTCAGCTGTTCTGTCTGTAATCAACCATAATCAAGATGAAAAATCATAGTTAATTAGATTCAATCTTTTAGTCTAAAAAGGGGAAGGCCTAGCTAGCGAGAACATGTATATTATTAAAGAAAGGGTATATTTGAAGCATAAGGATAAAAAATAGTCTTAGACTAAATAAAATAGTAGAACACATTCCTTCAGTAAAGAAGATCAATTAGGTACTATTCAGCCAAGCACTTGCTATGATTAGGTACTATTCCACCGAAAAAATGATGCACTATGCAACACAAGACAAATGTAGGAAAATAATATGTACCTGGTTGAATATCTTTGTCTCTAACCAACAAGGAAAATGATAGAAAGGCTTGGTGAGTCTTGATGGCTTGCACTCGACATCCTATTTTTTCACTCCATGTACTTTCACTCGCACCACACTTTTCAATTATTTAACCATACAAAATTATGCTTACCCACCTTTCAATCAATCAATTCCAAGATTTCATAAGAAAAAAAATATATGTCATTTCAAGGCCCTTAAGAAAACAGTAAACAAAATTGAATAAGGTTGAACTAAAAAGAAACTATAAACATAACAAGATCACCTAGCATAGTTCCTAAAACATGAGAGAAACCTATCTATCTTTATAGGTTGTAGCCAAACATTATATCGAGGTTGTCAAGATCCCTATAATCAACTAACATGAAAACCAAGCCAGGAACTAAAATAAATAAAGAAAGTCAGTGGCATATATTCAATTTGTGGTGGAACAAACCTGCAAATTAGAAAAGGGATGTACTGACTTTTAAAGGCATATATTCAATCTGTGGTGGAACAAACCTACAAATCAGAAAAAGGATGTACTAACTTTTAAAGGCATATATTCAATAAAAGGGATGTGCTGATTTTTAAAGGCATATATTCAATAAATAAAAGGGTGGGTCATGTAGAATGAGCATATCAATAAAAGGGTGGATCATGTAGTACTGACTTTTAAAGACAACTACTAAAGCAAAATCAAGCATGGATGTATCATGGCCAGTGCATATGAAGTTATGAGCTATTTTTAATGTAGCTAAATGATTAAAACTCTACTATTTCCCAAAAAGAACATGCCAGGATCAATTGCATATTGGCCAACCATGTTCTATTTTGCAACTCAAGTCTATCTAATACTGAAAATAATACCACAGTTTTGTGCATTTGCTATGTACATGTACTGAAGCAATGGTATGAGTATTTAACCTCTCAGGTTGCATCAGTCGAACAGAAATGTGGCGCTCCTCTGATCATATCTCAAGCCCGCAAAGTATGCATCAGCTAATAACAAAAATCATTCTCTTATATAAGAAAAAATTCAAATAGAAAATATTCTAGGCCATGTACATGCATATTTATTGAGCAACAGATGTCATGCTAACAGTACTCATAACAATATATTCAATCTGTGGTGGAACAAACCTACAAATCAGAAAAAGGATGTACTAACTTTTAAAGGCATATATTCAATAAAAGGGATGTACTGATTTTTAAAGGCATATATTCAATAAATAAAAGGGTGGGTCATGTAGAATGAGCATATCAATAAAAGGGTGGATCATGTAGTACTGACTTTTAAAGACAACTACTAAAGCAAAATCAAGCATGGATGTATCATGGCCTGTGCATATGAAGTTATGAGCTATTTTTAATGTAGCTAAATAATTAAAACTCTACTATTTCCCAAAAAGAACATGCCAGGATCAATTGCATATTGGCCAACCATGTTCTATTTTGCAACTCAAGTCTATCTAATACTGAAAATAATACCATAGTTTTGTGCATTTGCTATGTACATGTACTGAAGCAATGGTATGAGTATTTAACCTCTCAGGTTGCATCAGTCGAACAGAAATGTGGCGCTCCTCTGATCATATCTCAAACCCGCAAAGTATGCATCAGCTAATAACAAAAATCATTCTCTTATATAAGAAAAAATTCAAATAGAAAATATTCTAGGCCATGTACATGCATATTTATTGAGCAACAGATGTCATGCTAACAATACTCATAACAATATATAGAATGGTAACCTCTTATTGGAGCTTATTTGATGGTGTGAATTCCACGGGACTATCCTTGGCCTGGAGAATACTGAGACCACCCATTAGGTTTGCTAATAGATGCTGAAAATAAGCGGGAAAAATCTAAATCCAACAATCAAAGTACCGAGGAAAACAAATTAGCAATGCTGAAAATTGGTTTCATGATGCTAACATAATAATAAAAAGGCAAGCGGCAGACATAAAAGAAAAGAAACCATATCATATATTTTATTCGGCCAAGTACTTCCTTTTTTCTCACTTCCAGTTTCTCCATGGTGTCTAAGAAACTCTTAAAGTGAGTAGCATATAAGAAACCTGCAGCCGGTTGGAAAGAAATATACTCTCATCTAACTTCCTCTTTGCAAACCTGCAACATAGAATTTCTAGGACCACACCTTAAATGAAAGTCAATAATTCTGAAATTTACTGGGAGTAAGGACAACAGTGATTGGGGCATATTTGCTACCACAACTGGTCCACAAAACTAAATTAAGCCCTCAAAGAAAGTACAGACGAAATAACTCAACCCATTATCTTGACTCGCACCAGGTAATTCCAAGCCAAACACTAAAAATGAGATCAAGAGAGACAAATCGTTGGATTTTCCACCTGAAAGGCCTGCGATGCATAACTTATTAAACCATAGCAAGCATGGATGATATAGTAGATTATTTTAAGCGCAAACTTCTAAACCATGTTCATTCTGATCTAGTGTTGGGGAGTTGGAGAAGCCACACATACCTAGCCCAGAAAGCTTGAGGGAACGGTTGAACGCTGACAGTGCCATGTCCTTTGCAGCCTGCTTTCTAGTGAATTGCAGGAGCATCTGAACATTGAAGCATCGTCTGTCTGTACGAACCGTACCAATTCACCGTCCAACGAATTATCAATCTGCATGCCAAGAGATGGATCGAAAAAAGGCAAGAGTTTTGCACTTTGCAGTGGTGGAGCAGTGGAATTCGGGGTGGTGACGCACCTGTTTACCTTGCTGAGTAGCTGCGCCATGGAGAGCCTAGGGCACGACGACCTCGAGGATGGTGCCAGACCAGTCGAGGACAGAGAGGAGCCAGCCGAGTGCCTGCGGTGAGTTGGGGTTCCCCGTTTAGTCCAGGCGTCGAACAGATGGTGCCCGCTTGTTAGGGGAGTCGGCGCGAGGCGGTGGAGACAAGGGATGGAGGAGGTGACCCAAACCTGGGAGGCGCCGCCGGCGAGGTAGATGACGACCTGGGCGCGAGAGGAGAAAGCCATCGCCGTCGATTCCTCCGCCGCAGCACCGCCATTGGATGCGGTTGAGGAGGAGGAAGAACTGCCACGGCGGCGGCGTGTCGTAGCTGCCGTCGCCGTCGGTTCCTCCGCCGACACGTCGCCATGGGGTAGGGAAGAAGTGGACTTTAGGGTGGCGAGAGGGACAGAGGTCGGCGTGGCAGGATCCAGGGGAGGCGAGTCGGTGTTGGAGGCCGGTCGACGATGGTGGCCGGATCCAGTGAGGGGAGGCGAGGCGGCGTCGCGTTGGAAGGGAGGCGAGTCGGTGTTGGAGGCCGGTCGACGGTGGTGGCCGGATCCGGTGAGGGGAGGCGAGGCGGCGTCGCGTTGGAAGGGAGGCGAGGCGATGTCGCATTGGAGGAAGTGAGAGGAGGCGAGGGGCCGAGGCGATGCCAGGGAGGGGGCCTGGGGCGGCGCGGTTTGGGGACGGAGCGCCGCGGTGCGGGCGGAGGGAGAGGGGGGGCGTCGGCTTGGGTGAGGGAGAGGGAGGGGGACGACGGGAGTGGCGGACGGCGGTTATGCTGGGCGGGGATCGTGGGAGGTGGGTGAGGGAAATCAGTCGGCGGCTTTTTGAGATTTGGATCAGTATTGGTTGAATGGTCCGGATTGAAAGTTCGAACTACTACCACCACCACCACAAGGTGGTTTATAATACTCTCTCCATACTGAAAAAGTAGACGTTTTAGACACCATTTGGAATATCAAGACGGCGTTTATTAGTCTTATTAATGAGTGATAACTTCATTTAGTACATGGTCCCAGTCAAGGTCTGATTGGTTAGAGTCTTCTCTCCGCATTCAAGAGGTCCATGGTTCGATCCTGCGCACACATTTTTCTTTTTTTCTTGCATGGCGACAAGCGGTTGGTTGCATGCAGCCCGCGATTGAAACTGGCGAGTATTAATCATGCTAAACGTCTACTATTCTCACCCTTTAAGCAAACTTCATGCATTCGCATTGAAACCCCGAGTATTAATCATGCTAAACGTCTACTATTCTCACCCTTTAAGCAAACTTCATGCAGCCCGCATTGGAAACCGCTGAGTATTAATCATGCTAAACGTCTACTATTCTCACCCTTTAAGCAAACTTCTAAAACGACTAGTTTTACAGTATGGAGGGAGTAGTAGAGAAGAGATAGAGATATAGGGTCACCTTAAAGAACACCCATACAACGCACTTAATTTTGAAACCCTTTCTAAAAAAACACTAGTTTGTATTGTGTGTGTTAACGATTTATTACATACAATTTTTATTGGAATATATATAAACAGTAAAAAGTCTTTTTAAAATTTTTTATATATTTTAGCTGCTTATGGTTATATACTTATTAACTTGTCCCTGCTTTCAAAAACACAAACACCCTGGTATTTCCGTATTGCCCGTTTGATTGTTCCGTTTTTTAAATCTTGAAGTTGCTTCTTAGAACCTATAGAACACGTCAAATGAAGTGGACCGAATACTTCAAGCTACATTGACCATCGGAAAACTCTTTCAAATCATTTATTAGCAAATAAGACTGACTCCAGGAACATGTAATTAAAATTTGTATTGTGCATATTAATGATTTAGTATACATGCCATTACAATTGTTAATGATTTATTATACACCTCATTAAAAAATCTGTGCGCAGTTGCTAGTGCCATATAATGGTGAACCTCGGATCATTCGGGGCGTTCTAGCATACTCCCTCTAAAATCCTCATGGGGATAAGAGCGTTACTAACCATACATCATTCATCGTATGGTTACCGTGTGTCTTTGTGAGATGATACACTGGGAATAGAATCAAATGCTATGTTTGGTAATAGAATCCCACGTCGCCACCGCGTGTCCCCGCCTCCCCGGCGGCCACCGTCGCTGCTGTGCGGCACAACGACGCACGCCGACGCGTCACGTGACCCCCAATGGCCGTCGCCACCACGCGTCCCCGGGGAACACCGTCACAGCTACGCGGCCCCACGACTCACGCTGGTAAGTTGCGCGTCCCCTTGGCGATCGCCGCTATATGCTCCTTGGCCGCTTGGTGAGGTGGTTCAGTATGCGTACGAAGCCCATCGCCTTGTGCTTCTCGGTGGACTTTGTCTCGCTCTCCTCAACGCGTTGAGCATCATTGCATCGCGCTCCTTGGTTGCCCAACCTCCTCTGCTTGGCGAGGTGATCCTGCAGGAAGTTGCTGCGGCTAAAGTTGTTTCTCATCACCATAACAGCCGGTGTACAAGGTCGTCAAGGCGTCTTCGTACAATTGTGACCCATGCGGCTTGTGCGGCACTACCAACTACAACGTCGATTTTCATGGACACGTCCTCGTACAATCGGGAATAGGCTACGGGAATTGGAATAAATCATTGGAAAATCAAAGTGGGGTCTTAAAGCTCAGGGATTGAGATCTTATAGACACCGTTGGATCAAATTAGATCAACGGTCAAAAAAACAGTTAGGACGATTTGTTATTACCGGTTTGTTACAGACAGACACCACCATTCTAAGCGGTACAGACTTGACATCACGATTCCTGCCACTTCGACCAAGATTTTTATTTTTTATTCTTTGCTCGAGGCAAATTGCTGTCACGTGGATTACAACATAGCCCTTGCTTCAGCGCATTTATGTCGTACGATGATGAGACTCACTAGGGATCGGCGCAGATTGTATGAAACCTTTGATGTCAAAAGTTTCATCACCATCAGACTTTGTGATTACACCCTGTAAATCAATGGAAAAAACCCTGCTCAATTCAAAAGTTTATCAAATAATCTTCTGCATGTATATACTACAAATACACACCTTTTCTGTGATGATTGCAGTAATAATATTTGCTGGAGTAACATCGAAGGCTGGATTCCAGACTGATATACCTGACGCAGCAACTTGCTTTCCAAGACCACCTTCAGAGTTCAACAACTCCTTGGATGACCTTTCTTCTATCACAATCTCCTTCCCAGATGGGAGGGATAGATCTATCGAAGTTACTGGTGCTGCCACATAAAATTGCACACCATGGTGCTTCGCAGAAATAGCAAGGTTGTATGTACCAATCTTATTGGCGGTATCACCTTGAAATCCGGTAGCCAAAACAAAGTAAGCAACATGAATCTTTATTTTTCAAATGGTTTAGAAATTATTGTGGTTTTTTACCATTTGCAGCTATACGGTCAGCGCCAACAATTACAGCTTGAACTTGCCCAGTTTTCATTAGTGCAGCTGCAGCAGAATCTGCTATCAATGTCGCAGGTATTTTATCATGAACTAACTCAAAAGCTGTAAGCCTGGAGCCCTGAAAACCAAATACCAAAATTGTTATTATGAGTCTGTACACAGTCTAGAATTTATTTTCTAAAGAGAAAATTGTGTTATAACCCCGAAAACTTGTAGCGTTTTTCACTTATTCCCCAAAACTTGCATTTTACATTTTCGCCCTTTGGAACTTATCGCCATTTGCACAGTTGCCCTAATACCGTTAGAGAACCATTCGTAAAAATTCAAGGTGGATGCAACGTTGCCATTAAAATATGACTTGGCTAGCCACATGTGTAATAAATTTTAAAATAAGGAAAAATCCACTTCGAAAATTTTTCAAAATATTCCTAAATCCAATTTTATGGGAAAAGAGTAACTTTTTTCAGATTTCAAAAGCTAAAAAATTTGAATTCTAAAATTGCAGAAATACAAATATCTGAATTAGAAAATTTTAGAAGTTCAAATTTTAAAGTTTGAACTTCTGAAATTTACGGAATTGAAAATTTGGATCATGAAATTTTTTTTAAAAAAATCTGAAATCAGAAATTTCCAAAATGCAAATTCTGAAATTTAAACCCCCCAAATTCATTTTAACAAGACCCTAACAGTTTCGGGGCATGGGTGCAAATGGAGGCAAGTTCGAGGGGCCGAAATAGTGAATTGCAAGTTTAGAGGGCTAAGTGAGATTTCCTGCGAGTTCGGGGCTGTAGTGTAATTTTATTTTGACCATAAATGATTGCAAGCAAGATACATGGCCTGGCACAATTAGTAAAAATATAATTGGCCAAATTGATTTTCAGTGGTCCCACTTGTATATGAAGAGAAGCATGTGAGTTTGCTCTAAGTTATTTTTTTGACACAAGAAGCTCATAATTCAAAAAAAATCACACCTGATTAAATGGTCGAGTTTCAGTGCAAAAGGACTTCTCCAAAGCTCCTAAATAGTGTAGAGAACGAATAATCCCAAGAGCAGTTCCGTAACCAGCAGTTGCAAGACTAGATTAAAAATAAAACAAATAAGTACTGAAGGAAATCAATGAAGTAACATTACACAAGTAATTTGAGGAACACAAATAGAACAAAAAATTAATTTTAGTTTACAAGTTTACCTGCCAGTATTACAATGGGTTAGAACAGAGATGTTTCTTGAATTCCCGAGCTTCTGCTGAAGAAATTCAGCTCCATGTGAGCCAATTGCCTTATTATCCGCCACATCATCAACTAGCATAGTCTCTGCAGCCTCAATAAACACCTGGTTGCAATATGACGTGTCAAATCTGTTTATCCCACACTTCCATCTATGTAGTTAAATTTTATAGCACAAGACCATATATGATGGTGCAGAAATCTAACACTGAAGAAATAGTTTTAAAATGGAACAGCAACTATGGCAACCTGCTATCACCTGGCAAATTCTGATGACAGTATCTATGCTTGTTATCAGTTGTAAACAGTGTGGTAGTAAGTTAATAATTTATGCACAAAAGGTGGTTAGTGCTAGTTTATTGCTGTTAACCTCTTGCATTGCCTTAAAACAAGACTTACCACTTATTCAAAGAAGGTTTGCATGTTCTAGCACTGGAAAAAACAAATATTGCTTGCTGGCTTGCCGAATGCTATTTTCACATGTTGAAGCACAAAAGATACCTCAAATTTTTCAGTTCTCAGCTTAAGAAATAGCCTGAGTCAAGTTCTGTTCTTTACAACTTCCAAGCAAATGATATAGGACATGGAAATTTGAACCATGAATCACCTAGTAACATTGGAAACCCTATGTTCCTTCAATACCTTGGTTTCTTTCATTTAGTGATTATGCTACCTGTGCCTATATGTTTGCTTCAATAATGTTCTAGCAAATGGTCTGACAGTCATTGAGAAATGCATAAAATTCTGCTGGAAACCAATCAAAAACCAAAACAAAATGGAAAGCTGTAAGAAATTTCTGGTCAAATCCAATATGACATGGGAAATCTTGAAGGTTTTACCCCTTCTTCCATGTAATTGAAGTAAAACATTTACATATGCGAGTATTATTGATTCAGATAGAATTGACATAAAACAACCATCAATTGGTACAAAATGAACAAATTCTGGAAATTTAGATAACTAATTCTTCTTCTTGTCCTAACTTGGATCGAAAAATTAGATATTTTTGACTGCGCAGTTCAGTAGTTTTCTAACATCAGGTGCAATCTTGAAGGAAAACTGAAGAATACTAAATTAGATAGATACGATTCACTCCGCAGTGCAGTAATTTTTCTAACAGTAGGCATAAGCTTGAAGGGAACTTATGGTGCTCGCTAAGGATTATTTTCTCCCCAAAAATAATCTGCTACAGAGGAATTGGTCCGACAACATAAATTTGTGGATTTAGCTTTATGCCATCTGCTGTGAGGTTGGTTACTTCTTGATTGGAAAGAAGGAAGAAAAATAAGTTGCAGAACAGATTTGACTATATAATGCTGGCAATTCAGAAGATAGACACATGCCATTAATGAATTTGCTTATGACTTTATGTAGGTACTAAACTACTAGTGAACAGGAGATGCACCTGAAAGATAGATTTGGCATCTTTTGTAGCATCAGCTGTTCTTGACACTAAATTCTGAAGCTTTAGTGCTGCATCAGATAGATTCACTGCAGTTGGCCGGCTGATATGTACATTTAGAAAGAAAAAACATCAATTATCTATGCATGAATAGAAGTAGAGATGAAATGCCAAAAGGAGAGCATGCAAAGTGTGACCAAATTTGCCTCATACAAGGAGAAAACGAATTACACTTGCCCTGAATCGAAAGTTCAATAGTTTAACTCTGGTTACCTCGATACAAGGTACTCCAATTTCTTGGAGATGAAAGAAGCTGCTTCTGCCGGTGTACCGGTGAAATCCAGATGGAAGATTTCCACAGCCAAAGACAACGCTGCTGCTATGGCTATTGCAGGAGCACCGCGGACAACCATGTCTCTGATTGCATTCCTGAATATACAGTGAAATAGCTCACCGTTCATTAGGAACACAAGCAATAAATAATTAATATAAAAACATATATATCACCATTCACGAGACACACCTGAATATGCATATTACTAGATGCTAGTTGATACTCGATACAAGTATACAACAAAATTGTTGAAAATTTAACATCTGCTCTAGACAACGAGCGCCAGCAGGAATCCAGAAGAGGGATTTAACAATAAATCTAGACATCGAGCGCCAGCAGGAATCAAGAAGAGAGATGTAACATTTTCTCTAGACATCGAGCGCCAGCAAGAATCAAGAACAGAGGGAGTCAGGGAATGCCGACAAGGAGAGGAAGAAGTTAAGCTAACCATCCATCAGTGGAATCCTTCACGTCGATGTAGGCCACCACCAGCGGGAGCTTCCTCTGCGCCGCAGACCAAAAACCCCAATCAAGAACCTCACCAGTGCCATGACCATCCCCACCTCACGATGAACACAAGAAAGAAGAAAGCAGATGGGGAGAGAGAAAGAGAGAGAGAGACCTGGTCGAGGAGGCGGAGCGATCCACGCTCGTAGACGATAGACTGGAGCGCGCCCGACGATTCGCCCATCCTCGGGAAGGGGGGAATTCCGCCAAAGATTTGGAGGAATCGGAGGAGGAAGACACTGGAGACTGGAGCAGGGGAGGGAGTGGGGAGGGTGTGCGTGGTGGATGCTCCCAAAGCTCAATCTTGTCGGGTTCCCGTGCACTAGGGGAGCCGTATATATGCTCGCCGCCGCATCTGAAAGCCTAGCTTTTTTTGCATGTAGCACCGCCTTGTGCATGCATGATTAGAGAGAGAGAGGGAGAAGCCCAACCCACGCCGGCGCGGTGTAGCGTTAGCGGCGGCAAGAGTCACGCTTCTAGCTGACTCGGCTCGGCTCCCTCACTTCCAGCTTCACCTCGAGCTCGGCTCGTTCACCACACGAGGTGAAGAAAAAGCTCGGCTCAGTCTGGCTTCTGAGGGCTTACGAGTCCGATGAACAAGTTGATAAGTGATCTTTGGGGTTTCAAAAATAGAGGGTTTCGAGGGCTATGCCAACGAAGGCCTTTAATTTGAGCCTTTAAAAACTTTTGTTGGGTCGTGTTAGTGTTATGTCTAATTGTATTTAATCATGTAGTCCAATTATTAATAATGTGGGCTGAAACATATATCTAGAAATCTATAAATTCACGAGCTATGAGCGAGCCAGTCCTACGCTCGGCTCGGCTCGGCTTGTTTTTTGATCGAGCTGCAAAAACAAGCAGCTCGCTCTGCTCAAGCCAGATTACCGGCCCTAGTGGTGTCCATGCAATTTTTTTTTCTTTCTCAACGGAAAAAGATGAATGCTTTACGTTCTTTCTCTTGTTTTTTGTAAGGCATGATTTAATTCAGCATGGTCTTCTAACTATTTACATGCTTGAAGTGGTTAAGCTGAATAAACAAGTTGGTTGAGCTGAAGTTAATTGTGTATAGAGTTGAATGGATGAAATGGCTGAATGAATATGTTTCAACTATCTTGAACATGATGTATGGTTTGACCCTTGGTTTCTCTTATCTTACATCATTCATAATAACAAAGTTTCGATCATTTTAAAATATTTTCAAATACGAATCAAATGGTACCATTTCTATTACAAAATTTGTGTAGTATTAGATAAATTATTGATCAAAGATCAGGAAGTTTCAATCCTAGAGCAAGTGTGCGCCTTATAATAACCTAACAGAAGCGTTGGATTCGAGCCAGCAATCAAGAGCGGCGGGGTGGCGCAAGGGAAAGAGGCCGCTAAGTAATGGCGGGAAGGGGCAACGCTCGATTACACGGGAGCGGGATCGAGGAGGCTGGAGGAGAAGGAAAACCGGACGGGAGACACGACAAATGGGCACTGGGCAGCGGATAAAGATATAGAGATATCTATATTTTTATACTCTCTACCGTATTCTATCTAAAAAGATATATACAGAGATCAGATAAACAGTTTTTAAATATAGAGGTTGAGGAGAGACTCTAAATTTAGAGATTAACATAGATACTCTGTTGGATGGGTTACGGAGACTGAATGTGCCTGCAATAGTGTTATGGAACACCTGCTAGACATGCTTTAATAACATCACCGATGGGATCTCCATATTTCATTATCTATGCCCCCTCTCTAAATCACTATTTATTCCCTATATTTCCATCTTCCCTAGCGGAGACTCTATTTTCGAAAAGATATGGAGATCATTTAGAGTCTATAGATATATAGAGACTCGGAGATAAAGTCTACAAAGTAGAAACCGACATAAATACTCTGTTGGATGGTGTATAGAGACTAAGGTTGCCAGTAAAGACTCTGCTAGATGGTGTATAGAGATCAAAGTTGGCCGCAATAGTGTTTTAGGAAGCATGCTAGATATGTTGTAACGAGCCTAACTCATGCTTAGCCAAATGGCAAATCCGATAAAACCAAACTCTCCGAATACTTTACAGCGTGTTTGGTTCATGGTTCTTTGGACATGTTTTGAATTTTTTAGGTTTACATGTACAATGTAGATCTGATCATTCATCGGGTCGAGTCGGGTTCGGGTCGGGTATGGTCGAGTTGCCGGGTTTGTTCTTTAAGCCCGAGCCCGCCTGTTGAGCATGTCAGGTCAGATTTTTTTTGGGCCGGGTCGGGTTTTTCCTGGTATTTTCGGGGGGTTTTTTGGGTTTCGGGTCGCAAATTGGTACCCGAGCCCGCCCGGTATATCGTCGGGTTCGGTTCGGGACGAGTTTTTCAGGTCGGGTTGGTCGAGCCGGGCTACTATGATCAGGCCTACTACAACGTGTTTGGTTCATGGTTCTATGGACATGTTTTATATTTTTTAAGTTTGTATGTTTTTGCATTTTATAATCTTACAATTTTTTTTATTGAATTTTGAATTTTTTTTGGGCTTTTGTCAATAACAATAATTGGCACACTTCGCTCACAAACCAAACAATTACAATCACACCCTACCAAAATTTTGGCATAATTACAATCCAAACGACCATCTTTTGCCAATAATTCGGTCATGCTTTGGATTGGCTAGCCTTTTCTTTTTAATGATTTTAAACTTCACATTTTTTATATTTTCAAATTACACGAAACAAATTCTGTAGTTCATCTAAAATCCTACGTAACATTTTAAATCTGTTAATCTTTTTATTTCTTTTATTTTTTACACATCACTTTGATTTGGCTACCTCTTAAATGCTTAAACTTTTCAGAAAATTTGGTCGGCGTTGGCCATGATCAGTGATCACTCATTTGCATGGCCATCTAGAACCAAACAAAAAAAAAGTAGGGCGCCGCCCACGATCGCCAATGAGGCCACCGGCGCGCCGTCGAATTTGGCCGTCGTTTGGTGCGCTGCCCGCGGCCGCCTCGCCCTCACCAAATCGTCGGCACGCCGATAAATTTGCGCGCGCGCGAACATTGGCGTGGGTAGGAAAATCGCTAGCCAACGCTCGCGCGGGCGAGTCATGGTTGAGGGCGAGCCTTTGTTTGACACGACGAGCTCTGGCCGTGAACCAAACACGCCCGTACATAGGGATGTGATCGGATCAGATAAGGTCGGATATCGTTCTATCCATATTTGTATCCGTATTTTTTACCGGATACATATTCGAATACGAATGCGTCGAATATGGATACAAATTGAAATAATACTGGATAACATCAGTTACGAATACGGAGCGATTACAGTTCGAATAAGACAAATATACGGATATTGTTAGTTGAATAGTTCAAATTAATTTTCAAAAATATGTTCCAAATTTTAACAAAATATGGTCAAAATTTAAATTTAAAAGTGTGAATGTATAACAATTGTAAAAATAAAACATCAGAAAGTCTATATACAAATATTATTAAATTAGTCTAGATTTAAAAATTTAACAAAATAAATTTAAAAGTTCGGAAACTATCAATAAAAAAAATTCTAAAAATACATTCAAAAATTCCAGAAATACATTCGAATAATATCCATATTTTATATTAGGATATTATCCAAAAAAAACTCAGATATTCCTTATCCACCGAATAATCAGTGCCGTGTATTCGTATCCATATATATGCCAACTTATCCATATTCATATCCTTAACCGTAAAAATAGTCGGATACCCATAAAATTATCCAAATCACTATCCGATCAATTCGGTCAGTTGCTCGGTCGGATAATATCCGTACCATTTTCACCCCTACCCGTACACCAAAATATTGTGAAGTTTGACCATGAGAAAATCTTAGCGCAAAATACTGTGAATGGGTTGCTTAGAGACAGATAAAGCCCAGCCCACACCGGCCCAGTGTAGCATGAGCGGCGGCAAGAGTCGCGCTCACCTGGTTGCTTGCCATGCGGGTGGCAATATGAGACGCGGAGGACGTACATGCAAAAAGGACAAATATTCATATGTGTAAAGAGCTGTAAACACTAAACATAAAACAAAACTATTGCATTACCATCCATATAGAACCTACTTTTAATTGAAGCACTATTAACATCAACTTACATTGCTTTTATCTGAACCAAATATTGTATAGCATTTATGATACAATGTTTGTATCGTTCTTTTTTGATTTACTTCATCGATCGCATCTATAGATTGATAAAAAAAAAATTTGATGTCATCTTAGAGAGTAACTCTACATGCCAACTCAACATAAAACTCCCACCATAAGAAGACAAATCCAAATAGCTCATAAACAGATTGTGGACAACGGATACCAAACCTATCAAAGACACCATCGAGAAGGTATTTGAAGGAAACATCACGCTGTATAATATTAAAAGAAAACTTATTACAATACTAAACTTTTGCGGGAAACAACGTGACAAACAACGAACTCTAACCTAACAAACTAGATCCAAAAAAAACTAAAGTCTCAAGAAAAAGGGAAAGGGGAAAAACGCTAGACATGACGATACAACTTAGAACAAGACCAATAATAGTTCTTCTCTCTCCGTCCCAAAAAGAATGTCATTCTAGTTTTATCCTAATTCAAACATTTCAATTTTTAACTACAATTACCATAAATCCGTATCGTTTAACAATATATGAATTATATATTATAAAAGTATTTCTCATGGTGATCTTAAAACATAAATCTTATGCTGTTAAGCTATACGGATTTCTAGTAATTGATAGTCAAAGATTAAAATATTTGATTTAGGATAAAACTAGAACAATATTCTTTTTGAGACGAAGATAGTACGTTTTTTTTTCACAGCATCTCGTTTTTCATCCCCGCTGTCTATTTCTACATCGGCAACAAATATCCTCGAGCCCTCGCCGCTTGCTCTCACCGACAATGGGCCCCACATATTGGACCCACCAGTAAACCAAAGCTTGTATAATCCCCAATCCCCATTCTCCTCGCCTAAACCCTTAAGATTCCAGAAGCATCTTCCCCTCTTCCCCGCGAAACCCTAGCCCGCCATGGCCCTTGCGCTCCGCCTCCGGCGAGCCCTAGCCGCCGCCTCCACCTCCGCGCCCCTCCTCCGCGCAGGCGGCGTCTCATCCGCCGCTGCCTCCCGGACCCTCCCCTTCGCGCCCCTCGTCCGGCTGCTCCCGCTCCCGTTGACGCGTCTCCCGGGCGCCGCCGCCGGGTTTAGGACGACGACGGCGGCGGCTGCGCGGGACGGGAACTACGGGGGCGGAAGGGACGACAGCAAGATCAACCCCGACGAGATCCTCTTCGAGGGTTGCGACTACAACCACTGGCTCATCACCATGGACTTCCCCGACCCCAAGCCCTCCCGCGAGGAGATGATCGAGACCTACCTTCAGACCATTGCCAAGGTCGTCGGAAGGTATAGCCGAATCTTACCCTCTCGTTTCGCATCACTTCACTTCACTTCACGATGTGATTTTGGAACTTGGATGGTTCTACTTCTTTATTCCTGAAAATAGACGCATGAAAATTCTTATTTCTTGGGTTCCAGTGTCATGGTTTTGGCCGGTGACATTTTTTTTATTACAAATTTTATAAATCTCAACTATTAAAGTTAGGCACAAATGTGTTGTCATTTCGTCATTTGCTTCTGATAGTATTGTGTTATGTAGGTGTTTCTGTTTGCATTTAGCAATGGGTGATTTGAAGGGGATTATGTTATTGTAATGAAATATTGGATTGGACGTCGTAATTGCTTTTTTGGTATTTTATACTGTTACTCTACTATCTTGGCTTCTTGTGGAATTTCAAAGCCACGCTACGGTTTTTGAATTTTCTAACTCCACTCTTTTTTTAATTTCTGAATTGGATAGCATAAACCTTCCAACAATAGAAGCATCCTTTTTTTTTTTTTGCCTGGCGCTCCAAAAATAAAATAAACACGGTTCATTTCAGGACAAATCATGAAAGTAGTACCTTTAGGTCCATCTCAAGACTTAGATGCATATGCTCAAAGTTGTTTGTGTTGCTCCTGTCATGTTGTTTTCTGTGTTAAACTATGATAGTTTTATAAAGGGAAGATTTGAAAGATTGGATTTTTGAGGATGTGTGATTATGTAATGGATTTTTAGTAATATAAAACTTCGATTGTTAGGGAATAATGAAACATGCTAGGAGCTGAATAAAGTTTCCTGTTCAAGGATTAAATCATCTGGTATGATTTCTACATTAATTGTGCCGTTCATAGACTTCTGTTCTGATTGTCTGAAGCATATAAAGAGAGCTCTTTTCCTAGCTGGTGTCATTATATCAATAAACTGTTTGGTGATTGGCAATCCATGCCATTGCCCTATATATTCAGCGGTTGCTTACAGCTAAAAAGTAATTTCTCTTATAAATCTTGAATTTATTCTTTTATGTATTTGATGGTTCTGCTCTTAGTCATTGATGTTACTTATAATTTTTTAAGCATTCATTTCAGGCAACATATCAAGTGCAAATGTTTATTGGGTGCTAATATGCTAACAACAGATCTGAACCATCAGATCTATGAGTGGACCAGATCTAAAAAGGTGGAAGCTCTTTCCATTTAGAAAGTCAGGGGTTTTTTGTGAAAGTGTTTAAGTGAGAAAAGTGGCTTCCACCTCTCTAGATCTAGGCCGCTCCTGATGAACCTGATGCCCCAGATCTGTTATTAGCATATTAGCTCTCAATGGGCATTTGCACTAGGTACGTTGCCTTCATTTAAATGTCACATTTCTTAATTAGTTGTCTCTTTGCTTGTACTTAGCTACTTATGACTTGATTTTTGTTTCAAACAATATAATGAATTACATTTGATCAGTTGGAACAAATTATTTTTCTCATTTCTGAGCTCTAAGCTTCTTGTAGTTACGAGGAGGCTAAGAAGAGTATGTACGCTTTCAGTACAACAACATATATTGGTTTCCAAGTTCTTATGTCCGAGGAAATGTCGGAAAAGTTCCGCGGTGAGTGGGCAGGGTGACTAAATTTATGTTTTGCGTGAAAAGATTTAGGATTCTAGACTTAAGTTCTCACTTGCCTGTTTTGACATTTTGATCAGGATTGCCTGGAGTTGTTTTCATTTTGCCTGATTCATATTTATATCCAGATACAAAGGAGTATGGAGGTTTGTTTTATTCCTTTTTTTTTTTCTATTTCATGAATTTGCTGCTCATTAGCTTCATCACACTGATCATGTCATGCATGAATTGGTTTCATTAGGTGATAAATATGAAAATGGTGTTATCACTCCGAGACCACCACCTGTTCATTACAGCAAACCATCGAGGAATGATAGGAACCGTAACTTCCGTGGAAACTACCAGGACAATTCCCCACCACATGGAAATTACCAGAATCCCCCACAGCAAGGTAATTACCAGAACAGCCCTCCGCGGCAAGGAAATTACCAGAACAGCCCTCCGCGGCAAGGAAACTTCCAAACATACCACCCGCAGCAAGATGGAAGAGACTCTGCCCCACAGCAGAATTATGCGCAGGCTGCACAAGGTGGTACAGGGTATGGGAGGAATGAATATGCACAGCGTTCAGGTAACAGTGGAACACCTGGTGGATACCAAGGACCATCACCTCAGTACCAAGAACAAGTAAATCAAGCTGGTCAAGGTCAAGGTTACTACAACCCACAAGAGCACAGGAATTTCTCTCATGGACAGGCAGGAGATTTCAGGCCTGGTGGTCCTTCAGCACCTGGAAGTTATGGTCAACCATCAGCACCTGGAAATTTTGGGCAACGGCCTGCACCATCATATACTGGAGGTAACCAAGGGGGTTCTGATGTAAATCGTGGTTTTGGTGGAGACAACCATGTGGCAGGACCTACAAGTGGAGGAGATAATTGGCAAGGGAGTTCTGGTCAGTATCGTAGCCCAAGTGAAGGACTGGAAGGGAATTGGCAGGTATAGAAGCATTTGGCATATGATTTTTATGGATGCAATTGTATATTTTTAGTTATTGGATTGCAATAGATCAATAGAGTTTTAGGTTGTTTTTGTCTATAGACCTGCAATATGCATCAACTACTGTGCTGCGTAGTCAAGCTGTTAGCCTGTTATCTTCTTCTTTGTATTGCTTGTCTAGATTGATTGAAATTGAAGTTGGCATGATGACCATGCTTTAGTCAGATATCTAACTACAGAATTTCTGCGCATGAAGTGAATCTAATTCCCATCCGCACTTAAGTAAATATGTAGAGCAGAGAAACCAACCTGCGGAGGTATCGACTATAAAGCACCAATCATGCTCGTACAGTTGTACTATTCCAGCCTTTACAAGGAACAAATATAAAAATGACATGGGTCTTAGAACATACATCAACCTAGGTTGTAACAACATGAAAGGCTTGGGCTGCTTCCACCGTACCTGGACTTTAATCCTGCAGCAGCCCTTACCTAGAGTTGGTTATATGGCATAAATGTTTGTGTAGATGGTTTTATTCTTGCTATTATGCTTTCCTGATCATTGATGCTTCTTTATTGTGCTGTTGTGCAGGCTAGGCGGTAAGGGCTTGATGTGAGTTTCACAGAAGAAACAAGCCATTATTTGCTCCAATTAAAATGTAGAGTTCCCGCCCGCAAACATAAATTACTATTGCTTTACTATCCCTTGTTGCTTGTATCAATTTTAGACTTGTTACTGGACACGTGGTATTACCAACCATCAATGTATGCAGACCTGAATTATGTTTTTTAAGCCATATGTCAAGGTTTCTAAAGTTTTTGGGAATCTGGAACATCGTTGATTTTCATGGATGCTAGTACGTTATGTGTGCCACGTCATTGGAATTCATGTGGCCAAAATTAGCATGTATGTTTTTTCCTCATTTTGTTTACCTTTTTGAACACCCGTGTACTGAACAACAGAAAATTGACGCGAAAACTGTGACGTGCCTTCTCCAGATTAGGGGTGGCCGAAATACCTCCAGATTAGGGGTGGCCGAAATACTTGTTGGTACGGTCGTGGACATATTCGTAATTAGTTGCTAATGGTGGTTATTAACTAAAAAACACCCATTTATTTTCTGTATAAAGAGGCATTGTCCATTGAAATAACTTGCTTGATCATTCAATAAATCATTTACTCCCTCTCAAATCTCTCCTCTCTCACCATCAACATGTTATTAGCACTGCCTCTAATCCGGTGAGATTAGATAGTGATTCCTAATAGGGATTGCTCCAAATCACGATTAGAAATCACGATTAAGTAAGACGAAGGGGAAAACAACCGCTCGCTGTTCGTTCTTTCTCTGTCCTTCATCAACCGCGTACAGAGAGAATCTCCACTATTTGATTGTGACTCCACTATCTGATTGTGACTTCGCTTTGCATCCAAGGCAAATCATGGCAAAATGTAAGTCAATCATGGTAAATTTTGTGGTTTTCATATGCAAAAGCAGTAGAAATCCAGTGAAAATCAAGAAAGCTTGGATGTAAGAAAGGGTCCGTTCGTCGGGGACAGAGGCGGTAGGGCTCCCCCTCGAACTCTGTCCACGATGGCAAAGCGAAAGAACAAGGTTGATTGCATATGCAACAACAAATCTTGATGCCATCACTCCATCCCAATCCTCTTCGTGTTCATAAGCAGAGAGGGAGAAAGTGAACCTTATATTGCACTCTTTTCATTCATGGATTTCTTCGAGTTTTTTTGGAGAAGTTTTAATAAGGCATACAAATGCTCTAATGGGGAGCATATGATAATATACTAAATTGTAAATGAAATGTAAATATTCTTAATCTGTTTTTCCCACAGTTGTTTCAGAAGGGGATTTTAAAGACAATGTGTCGGCGTATTTCAGCTGACAGGTTTTTTCGGGACCTAATCCTGTTGTTCGGCAGCGGGGGTGCGCTCCCCTGCTCCCTCTTCGGCGCAAGAACACAAGAACAAACACTAAGTTTTACCCAGATTCAGGCCCCCTGATCGGGTAATAGTCCTAATCCTGATCAAGTCTCTTGCAACGTGTGAAATAGCTAATCCCTAAAAGTTCGATCTCAGGATCGATTGTTCACCCCCCTTACAGATGCACCCCCAGCCCTTATATCCTCGGGCTGGTGCAGGCAACAACGTACTAAATAGTGTGCATTACATGATCCTACCACTGTAGCCATCATTCTTCCAGTGCTAGTCTTCACCGTCATCTCTCTTGCCCCTGTTCTGACAATGAGACAGGTTGGATAGGACAGAGTGGCCCGCCTACCCCGAGCACCTTTCTGTCACACCGTAGCTGGCGCAAACGGGACGGCTATGGAGACGACTATAGTGTAGCTGACATCACTAGCGAGTCGGGGGCAATCATGCCGTCAGACCCCCACCTACTCTGTCAGACCCATTCCATCACATTGAATGATCTGGATTTGGTGTATCCTGGAGAAATCCTTAGCAAGGAAGCTTCCTTGCACCTTCGTCCTGCATCCCCGACAGTGGGGCCCACGCGCCCCTGCTGCCCCTGCTTGCTTGCCCAATGCCTGCTCGTAGAGCGCCACATGTCCCGGCTACCCAGCGCATGGGGCCTGGTCGCCCGCCTGTGCGTCAGAGGTCACGCATCCTGGTCGCCCGCTTGTGCGTCGGAGGCCACGCGTCCTGGTCGCCTGCGCCGGAGGCCTGGTCTCCCGCCTATGCGTCGGACGCCATGCATCCCGGTCGTCCGGCACCTGGGGCCTTGTCACCCGCCTGTGTGTCGGACGCCACGTGTCCTGAATAAAAAGCTTTGAATCTTTATCTTATTTAGGACCAGCCCTTGACCTTCTTAGGCCCGATGTTGCTAAGTATGGGGCGCCCACTGATTGGACTCTGGTCCCACACGGCAGGAGAGCGGGAGCACACCCCGGTGTAGAATACACTGACACATTACTATGCAAGGAATTTGCCCATGGGGGAGTGTTGTGGAAAGACATATTTGTGGACAAATTCGTAATTAGTTGCTAATGGTGGTTATTAATCAAAGAGTGGTGGTTCTACATGTTAGAGAGGTCTCTTCAAGCCACTCATTCATTCTCTATATAAAGAGACATTGCCCATTGTAATAACTTGCTTGATCATTCAATAAATCATTTACTCCCTCTCAAATCTCTCAACTCTCTCACTGTGCTAATAGTGCCTCAACAGGTACCTGATTTGATGGGTTGGGTCTGGTTTCAAAAATGGACCAATGGGTATGAAGCTCTGGTTTCGGTTTCAGTCTAATTTTAGATCCATGGGTACTTAGACTCAAATTCGAATTATAGCACTAACATGTGGGTCCTTATTATCATTCACACGTAGTTATACACTACCTTTTGATTCTCAAATCCCTCATCAATTCCCCAATCCCCAAAGCCGCTCTATCAGTCCTGACTCCCTCTCGACTCTCATGATCTTGTTCCTTCCTCCCTTAAACACTAGTCGCCGCCAACGCCGCCCACCACTAGAAGCGCCGGGATCCCGCCACCGCGCTACCTCACCAGGGTACCTAGATGGCTGGATAGATTTTGTGCTTACTTATATGCTCTTAAAATACCACTAAATTGCTATATATGTGACATAGTTGTAATGTGTATATTATGTTGGTCCTGGAATGATATTTTGGCGTTTTTCTGAATTTTCAGGTCTGAATAGACCCGATAGGTCTAGGTTTGGGTCCGGATGTGGGTACAGGTCAGATTTTGTTCCCACGACAGTTTTTGAGTTTAGATCCGGATCTAATGCTTGGGTCTTAGGTCTGAGTCCACGAAGACTAGACCCAAAGGATCTAGACTCATTGACATCTCTACTTCAGATAGAGATTGATGCCTATGTCAGTGGTAAAATCTAGACGAAGCTGTCAAATGGAAATATTCAAAACCCTTTCTAATAGGAAATAAAGTTTCTTTCGATTCCAAGGTTACGGTGTCTTGGGCAGTAGTTTTCTGTATAGTAGTACATAAATTTTGGAGAAATTTTTTTTTCTTGAGAGTACACGGTGGATACGCACATGTTCTACTATTGACACACCTCACCACACAGACACATACATATGTCCGTATTGTATTACCACTTGATAAATAAACACACAACTGATTTCTGATAAAAGTACGTGCAATAATAAATTGAATTCAAAAGAATAATTCATGCCAGCATTTGTGAGGATCACAGATGTTCAAATAATGGAATCGATAATACAACCATTTCATGACTGGACGCGGGCCGTCCGACGGGCTTCGGACACGCTCCCATCCGACGCTCAGCGTTGGCCATTGGATCTCCATCCAACGGCATTCGTTAGATCTTGAGGAATTTTTTTTTTTGCCATGTAAAAAAAAAAATCAATAAAAATTAGAAATATTCTCTAATCAGTGTCAGGTCCCACACATATTTTATTCAAATCGATATTACCAATATTCATTTTTATAAATGTTTTTTAAAGGAATCTAGATGTATAATTGTTGTATATCGATCCAAAAAATATATGTGGGAATGAACATGTATTAGAGAATATTTCTGATTTTTATTGATTTTTTAAAAAAATTAACATGGCGAAACAAAAATAACAAAATTTCCCTTAAGACCTAACATTGTCCGTTGGATGGAGATCCAACGGTCAGCGCTGAGGACGGCCCCCACATCCTCTTTTTATCACTCATGGAGTGATAACAAAACCATGCTATATCCAATGATTACGCCTCAAAAAAAAGTTATAAAGGTCTAAAATTCTTGCCCTCCTTCACCATCCCCCATAATCTATTTCCAACTCACTGCATATACAACTCTTATCATTTTTAGTATTGTCAATTGGAACCAAACAATTAGTAAAACTGTAGAAGATACCATTCACTGAAATATGGTGACATAGGAACACCTGTCCTGACCCTTCTCCTTGTCACATTATAAATACCATACACCAAGCCAGAAGAGAGTCATAGCTGAAGGAGCAAAAGAAGAAGAGAAGAGGGGAAGCCTTACATGGAGATGGAGAGCCTGTCCTCCCTTTGGTAGCCAAGAATGACTTGCCTATGCTTGCCCTCTGTTTGGCTGATCCATCATCAGCAGATAGCTATGGGCCCATGGGATGGCCTTGATCATAGCTTGTGATGGATGCAACTGAAGTGGCTGCATGGGCAGGTCTTCTTGGCTAGCCAGAACGGCTCTCATCCACCATGCCAGGCCACCCTCTTCCTAATCCAAGCATCTGTTTTTAGCTTCTCTTCTTTGCAACGTGGGATTTGGTAATGTATCTGAAACCTTTAAATCCTTGTCTTTCCAGGTGTGATGGTGCTGGTTTTTCAATGCATTTTTGGGTTCAGATCACTGTGTGGTATGGTTGTTGAGCATGGCCTGCTTTCAGTTCAGGAAGCAATTAAGACCTTGAAGTAATGAAGCACCAAATTTGAACCTCTTTCTCGCTTCTTTCATTCTGTTCTTTTTTCAGCATTATATTAATTCGGTAATCAGTTAGATTGGATGCTTGATCAACTATTCAACGTCTATTTGCCTCTTCCACTAATTAAACAGAGACAATTGATCACCATGCTTAGTCCTCTGCAAGACATGGATACCACATATTGTCAATCAATAATTAATTGCATGTTTAATTTATGTGATATACATATGTATGTTACTTCTGCCGATCGATCATCTGTCACAAGGTAAGGCCAGGGTGAAGTTATTTCAGCACCTTTTATATCATTCTTTTGAAATGCTATATGTGTATCTTGTCACAAGATAAAATCTAACAGCTAATTACAAGTCTATAACGACTGGTGGTTTTTTTTTTTTTTTTTATATGGAGTGATCACCAGATCCAATGCTTGTTGGGTTGTGCATGCTCGCTGCATGCACCGGCACGGGCGCGAGGAGTCAGTCTGCGGCTGCGCGTGTGGCAGTGTACATCGCCACACGTGCTGCACACGGCCAAGCTGGGTCTCATCGCACGTATATATGCTTCATTGCTTCTGCCCGTTTGCACGATGTGACGTGAATGAGGGTTTCGTCGCCATATGTGTGGAGAAAGGAGCTAGATGCATGCATATATCGACGCAGCAAAAGACAACCCCAACAGATGCATGCATGCAGCAGCAAGTGTTGTGTGGTCGACACTCGACAGCATGTCATACTCTAATGAATCATGGTACGTAAGTATGCTAATTAAACCTGATGAGCAGCCTAATCTTTTCGCATCTTTCTCTGAGCGAGGGCTAGCTAGCTGAATGGTTTAATAGTGGGTTTTGTATTGTTCTTGCTCAGAGATGAATGTTTGCTCTGGTTATATAATTAAGTTGTTTCGTGTTCTTATGCAAGAGATATGTCTTTTTTTTGAAAGGCTGTGCAAGAGACATGTCGTTGTTGTATAACGGGCACACGTATGGCGTGATTCGATAGCCGTGGATATAAATGTGGTGAGATTTGCTGTCCATGGGTATATTATTCACGGCTATGATTTTACAGTATTCATAGCAAGTGTTGTGTGGTCCGTGGTCGAGAGCATGGCATACTCCAGAGTGACTCTAATAAGTCATGGCACGTAAGTGTGCTAATTAAATCTGATGAACAATCTAATCTTTTCACCGTCTTTCTCTGAGCGAGAGCTAGCTGAATGGTTTAATAGTGGGTTTTATATCGTTCTTGCTTAGAGATGAATGTTTGCTCCGGTTAATTAAGTTGTTTCGTGTTTTTGTGTAAGAAATATGTCGTTGTTGCATTTTAGGTAGGGATGCCAATGGGTACTGATTCAGGCAAATATCAACAAGTAAAATTACCATCAGTGCAGGTATGGCGTGATTTGATAGCCGTAAATATAGATGTGGTGAGATTTGTCGTCTATGGGTACATTATTCACAGTTATGATTTTACAGTATCCATAGTCGGTACCCAAATTCTGAGTAGAAAGTCCATGCATCATTTTGTCCTAGGCCCTGTTTGTTTGAGCTGTAGCGTCTCTAAAAGTTGCTTCTCGAAAAAGCCACCCAAAACTTACTTCTCAGATCACACTACAATTCAAGCTTTTGGAGACTTTTGTCTTCTTGTAAGGGGGTTCCAAAACCTAGCTGTTTGTTTGGTCTTCTGGCTTCTGAGGCTAGATGTAGCGCTGCAAATCCTAAATTTCCCCAATGCTCGTATTTATCTCCTCACTGTATATATATGTTTTTTCCACCACCCCTTCCATGCTACCAATCTCTACCGCCCTTAACCTCACCATGATAACTCTTTGCAGTTGAGCACTGCTTGACCGATTCCCCAATCTTGCGGTGGAGGTAACATAGCGGCAGGGGAGGAGGGAATGGAATCCTCAGATATACTGTAATCTGCAGTTGTGTCACTAATATGTGGGTTCCATATGCACATGGTCCACATGTCAATGATACACTATCCTCTGCAGTAAGTCAAATGATTTGGTTACAAAGAGGGGATGGTGCACACGAGGATCAACGTCGACAGCTTGGGCAAAGGCCAGAGGAGGAGGCAAGCGGGAGGATCCATGGTGACAGCTCAGGCCTTAGCCTCAAGAGGCAACACGTAGGTGGATCGATGGCCATGACTTGGGCATTGGCCTTGATGAGGCTAAAAGTTGTGAGGATCAACAACGGTGCCATGATCCAATCATCCCGTGGAAGGTAGCATGAGGATGGATCGAATCTGTATAACATCAGCTGCCAGGGAGAATAGGAGAATGACTTCATAGCCATCTTCAATCATTTACTCAAATTTTTAGCAAAGACAAATTCAAAGAGGCTGATGGTGCCCTAATCTACGTGATATGGAATGTATGGCTTGAGAGGAATTCTCGTATTTTCTCAAACAAAGCTTCCTCCGTATAGGAAGTTTGGAAAATATCCTAAGAGGCATCTCGGCTAGGATATTAGTGTACCATGATCCTCCTTGAGTGCTAGAATAGTTTTGCTTGTTCCTTTTGTATATATTGAACTTTTCTCTTTTACTTCTATGAATACAAAGCTCTTTCATGCCTTTTTTTTAAAAAAGGATGGATTGACATTGACATGTCGGTCCTTGACATGGAAGAGGCGTTGCAGGAAGGGATCAATGGTGGTAGTGTCGCATGATCTAGCGAGTTCGGCTATGGCATGGCCCGAACTAGTGCAGTTATGCGAGAGGTCTCCCTCCCCTTTCTCTCCTTTCCTGCTTGGTTTTCATCTAAGCTAATAGTTTTGTTATCTTCCACCCTTTGTTTAGATATGTTCATTTGTATGAGAGATTCAATTGTTTATTGATCTCATTAGCTACTTAATGTTGATTATGTCTTCTTTTTACCGATTGTATGATCAACTTGGTTGGAATGCCTTGAACCTTGATTGGTGCAAACAAGAGCTCTGAACCCTAATCTCTGCAATGTGTTTAGGCCGTTTTAATTTTTGACATGAACACATAACCTTGCTCGGGTATGGTTATGAGTATAGGATTAATTCCTATGATCGACCAATCGGGTACAAATCCACAACTGTGCTATCCATGTCCAACCTTACTAGATTGCCATCTCTAATTTGAGGAATGCTTTGGCAATGTCCAATCTAGTGGAGTGGCTTTGACGCTTGTCAAATTAATCAAGCGACCTATTGTAGCCAAAAATATTGTCGAATCAGAAAATGCATATAACTAAAAGATACATGTACATGTATATAATGATAAACTAGATAAAAAAATTATATATCACAAGGCAAGTCAACACATTTCTAACATATTTTGAGAAAGGATGCTATAACATTCCACGTATAACTTCCAACTTAAAATCCAAGATCCTCATAAATGAAAAATTACAATCACCAAGGAATAATCATCTTACCTCCCCTGGTCATCACCAAAATCATAGAGACCAACATCGATCCCACCTCCAAGGAGACCTTGGAGCTCCTTGCCATTGAGAATAGCGAGACATAGAGTGGACTCCTTGCCATTGATGGCTGAAGCTCCTAAAGCGCATCCCCCACCTCTTCCACTGCTGAATGAAACTACCCCAACCTTAAACCTTAATCTATCCTACTCCATAGGCTACCACCATACAATTCTTTACCAGGATCCACCCCTCCCCACCCTAGTGTAGGCCCGAAGGTTGAAGGCGGTGAGGGAGCTAGCCAGATGCTACTATTCGCTCTTACCATATCCTCTTGATCGCTATAGAGGGGGAAGGACAATGAGACACTTGCTGGGCATCAATTTTATCACATTTTAAATATTTAGGAAGCATCAGCCTCTCGAGCCCTATATATACACTACCTTCATCTTCCTCTATGCGTGCTTCCTTTACCTCCCTCTCCCACAAGCTCCGCACCCTGCACCATCGCCCTCACCACCTTCGACCACCACTCACAGCCCACAACATCCTTGTCGTCTTGCCACTCCACTCCCCACCCACTCGCCACTATGCCAACCCTGTCAACCCTAACGTGGGCCCGCCTTGTAATGTTTCACCCACTGCATCTGTCCCACTGTCTTTGTTCATTCCATGGGTTTGGCACCACCGTCGGTGCCTCGCCACCCTACCAAAATCCCCTTTCGCTGCTATGCCGCGACCTGCCTGATCTCTCTGTAAGCCTAGGGCATGAACCTCCACCAACCCTCAAACCTAACTCAAACCGTAATATGATGGTGGTGGTGACAACATCTACGTGGCGACAATGACATGAAGGTAGAAATGAGGACAATATTGCATAGGAAGAAGGAGAACGCACTGCATGAAGGAAGGGCCAAGGCTATTTAATAGCGACAAGATAGCGTTCGCAAGTATTTCACAATATTTAGTTTGCTACTTCCAAGGCTAAACGGATTAGGCCAAGCTAACATCATGCAGTCCCATGCCGGCTCTAGGGCCTTGTTTATGTTGAGGAACCACCCGAACCGGGCCGGCCTTGGGCCTGGCACGGCTAAGGGGTGGGACCCACTTGTATGGACCAGCCGAAACCCTAGCACTAAGCATAAATAGGAGAGGTTTCAATCTATTATGTATCCCTGAGAAAAGCAATAAAGTATACTTCCTCTCCTACATCTCTGTGTTCATCTGTTGATTGTTCTTCGTCGTCTACGTTCTACGCACCGCTAGGCAACCTCGGACTACACCCGGTAGCGTGGTTGTCTAACACGTTATCAGCACGAAGCTCTGACGAACAACGCCGGAGATTGGTCGCCGACGAACTGCATCGATCTTCTTCCCCTCCGTTGGCTTAGTCGGGACCCGTCGATCTGTCCTACGTGACAGTTCTAGCATCCCGTCTTTGCCGCAAGAATCGAAGGTATAGATAGGTTTTTCCGCAGGATCCCGTTTGAATCTGTTGAAGAATTTGTTCGGATCTCGTAGATCCCGTTGAATCTAATTGCCCGTTTTTCGAATCGGCAACGAATTGTTGCAAAAGAATTGAATTGAAAAGCGCCGGCCGCGCCACGGCATTGGATGAAGCCGGTGCGCGATGCTGCTCGCGCCGTGCCGCCACGGGAGTGCCCGGCAGCGCCAAGCCTTGGCCGCCGCGCGCGAACGCGCCATCTTGAGCAGCGCCGGCAGCGCCAGCTGCGCTCTCGCCCGAGAAAGCCTAGGGCGCGCCCGCTCGTGCCTCGCTACGGCGTGCGCCGCCCGCCCTGCCATACCAGCGCCTCGCCTGCGCCCGTGCGTGCCAGCATCGCCAGCAAGACCGCCAGCGCCAGCGCTTTGCCCTCGCCGCCCACATCAAGATGTTTCCCAATGGCGGCTAGGGAAACCCTAACCGCCTCGGTGCCCCGTTTGCGAGCCATGGCCCATCTGCGAGCATACATACTGAGCCGCCGCCCAAAGAAGCGCCCAGCTGGGTCGCCTCCCCAGAAGGTGCCTCGCTGGATGGCCGCCCTTCTGGCCGCCCCCCATTGGCGCACCTGCGAGCTATGGGCCATGGGGCGCGCACGACCACGGCGAGCCGTCCCATGCGCCTAGCGCCCCGCCCCGTGGGCCTTTGTCTCGCGCCGCCCCCCTGCAGGCCGAACGAAGCCCCTTTTGGGCTGTTGTAAAGAGAATTGAAAAGGGTTACGCTGCGGGGAAAGAAAGAAAAGAAAAGAAGGAATTTGGGCCAGAAAAGAATTATGCATTATGAACAAAAATAGAAAGAAAGAGAAGAAGGGCCGTACCACGGGAAAAGAAAAGAAAGAAAGAAAAAGAAAAGAAGGCCTGTTGGCTGAAAATGAATTAGAGAATAAAAGAAAAGAAAAGCAATGGGGCTTGAATTTCGAATTGCATATGTATTTTGCATTGCGGATTTGCGGTTTTACCCCTGAATTTTATGAAAAGAAGGGCGCGGGCTAGGCATGAAATAAATATGAAAAATAGGGGCTTTTGGACCGTTTTTGAACGGACCAGACCAAGAAAAGAAAAGAATGGGCCGGGGCAGACCGGATAGAATGGGGAATAAATCTGTTTGCCCTATAATTTTACGAATAAGTCCTCGGGTTTCCTAGAAATTATGAGAAATTTTCTAGGCAATTGTTTTACAGAAAAATCCTTGGCATTTGGAAAATTATATGAAGTATTTTCTGAAATTTAAGAATATTGTAGAAAGCCCTCTGAGAATTATGGAAATTGCGCATAGCTTTTCCTAAACACTGAAAAATTCCATAAAGGCCCTTGGAATTAGCAGAAATTGAAGAAAGCATATATTTAGGCATGAAAGCATCCTGGGTGTTCTTTTTGACCTCAGTTTTGAATTTGCAAGCTTATTTGGCTACTGTTAATTACTTTTATGCAATTATATCTTGAATTTGCTTTTGTAATTATCCGTTTTTGCCTGTTTATTATATGAATTGGTAATGGCATATAAGTAGGAATATTGGATTTACATGAGAATTTATGTATTGAAGTCTACCTAGCACCACTATCCCACAAGATTACTCATAGTAATCTTATGAATGAATTTTGAAATATGAAATTGTCGGGTATCATAATTTACGAATTTGAGAAACTGGCCCCTTGTGGCCTGAATTATCTCACTTGGACATAGGTAGTGATGATTGTATTCGGTCCCTAGAAACCCAACACTGTCAATCGGTTTAGGTTCCTGCAAGGGAAAGAAACCTACCGATAAACAGAACGAAAGCACTGCACCTTTTTAGACACCACCTCCTTACCAAATTTTGCATACATGGTTGAGGGGGAGCACACTGACGCTATGTGCAGCACTTTAGAAGTGGCTTATGAAGCTCAAGCATGCTATCCTGCCATAAGTATAACAGGATTTGGTGCACATAAGGTTTGCAGACTATAGAATTATGACCGAGCACAACTCAATATGCATAGAATTTATACGATCCCTCTCTATGTGACAAGATCACAAACGAGGATATTGTACCTCCCACTTTTCACCTTAGTGCAATTAGAGCAGCTACTAGGGGTGAAAAGCCCATTCGTTCGAAGAATGGAAAGAAGGAAAATTATAGAAATTGACCTAGAAAAGAAAGTCAATTGTCCAAGTGACATAGAACATAAGAATAAAGTCACATAATGCAAGCCACATGACCACTAGGTCAAGATGTGCTATAAATATGACATTTAGGGGCATTGGTCGAAGATTCGCCGTAAACCTGTTGATAAAATTGCGGCTTATTAGACCGAAAGAATTTTAAAGCAGTAGAGGTGTCTCACTGTGGCTAGAAAAGAAACTTCTTGGTAGAATACACTTATGAAGAGACACCTTTGCATCGCGCATTAATCGTATTGAAGCTACAAGAAGTGAATAAAAAAGAGAAGATCGCGACAAATAGAATTGACGCTAAGAGAAAGTGCATAACTGTAGCATTTAATTATGCAGGAGTTGCACTATTAGCATTCTCCCTGTAGATTGTGGTCGCTAATAGATATTTTATGAATTTTAGCATGAAGATTCTGAATCTCTCGAAGAGCACACTGTTTGAAAGAAAGAATCGAAGCTCTCGAAGAGCAAATCTTAATTCTCATGTTTATTATGAATTTGTCCTATATTCCAATATATACTCTGAAGTTGCAGTCAATATTTGAATTATATGAATTATGAATATTGCCATTGTCTGATTGCAACTATGAATAGAACTAGTGTAGTGCCCTATGGAGATATGAATTGTTGGTAGTTTAGTAACACCAATAAATTTTAAGAGACGACATAAATTCTATGGGTCTTACATCAGCACTTTAAAGAAGCATTGTTTTACCCAGAATCCATTTGAACTCTCTTAAATTTGAAGGGCATCCATATCGACGGTTTCCACGTTGAGACTAATGAAGATCGGCAAAGAATTGTTATGCATTTTGAAGCATGGTGGATGCGTGTAAAGAATATTAGAATTTTCCCCTCTCCATTTGAATTTGGGCTATACTACATTAGAATGTATTTAGAAGCAGTGGCGAACGCAGGACCAAATTCGAGAGGGGGCTAGGCTTTAACATTCCAACCACCGAAAACAAGACAAAATAATATTAAATATAGGTTTTAATTACTACTACAATCCAAATTCATGTATAAATAAGCAATAACATCATTTGGATTAAATTCTTTAATTCGAGCCTTTTTTTGTTGAGTTTCATTCTCATTCATCGGAGGGTTACTTGAACTTGAATTAGTTGAAAAATAAGAATGCAATGTCCGTTAATCCTTATACATCTAGCCAATCTGTTCGTGACAAAGAGCAATAATGAAACAATCAAACAACAAATAAAAATCAAACCGACAAAGTCTTCTGTCTACACATCAATTGGGCATATTTACTAATTACTCATTTGCTATTTGCTAATTCTATAAATTAAACAAGTAGTCAACTAGTCAAGCATCAAGCATGAAGCATCACTACATCTGTACATCACTTGCAAACAATTAACTAATTAAGCAAAAGCATTAAGTCAAGCCATTAACTAGTATTCCAGGAGACCATAAGTAATTAAGCAATTAACTAATTAAGCTTGGCGGCTTGCTTGGCGAGTTGGCGGACAGCAAAAGCAAAAGCAATAAGTATCACCTGCCGGATTGGTGGCTTGCTGCCCGTCGCCGGACGCTGGTCCAGTGGCCGCTGGCCGTCCACGAGACGACGACTCCACGAGGCACGAGCACGACCGACTGCGGCTGCGGGCGGGCGCCGAGCGGGCGAGCGGCAGCGGCGCAGCACTGGTCGACCGAATATGAATGCAAAGTTCCCTTCTCCTTCTCCACCTAATTAATGAAATAAAATAGCAATAATTTCAACAAACATCTCACTGGTCACTAGAAAATCGTTTTATTGACACATTGCATTTTAGATTTTGCAAATTACAAAGCATGTATTTATGAATTTATCATTTATGGGGAATGGGAATTGGGGGTGACCAAATGGGATTCACCTTTCTTCTTCAATTCTGCGAGCTGGCGAGGAGGAGGCGAGGAGGAGCCACCGGCCGCCTGCTTGGCTGCTTGTTGTCGCCGGCCGAGGAGGAGCCGAAGAGGCGAGGAGGAGCCGCCGGCCGCCTGCTCGGGGACGACGGCCGCCTGCTCGGGGACTCGCCGACTCGGGGACGACGGGGAGGCCAGAGGCGGGCCACCGGGCGCCGGCCGTGGGCGGGAGCGGGAGCTCACCAGGAGCAAGAGGGCAGGAGCCAAGAGGAGGAAAAGGGGATCGACGGTTGGGGATCTAGGGTTGGGGGAGGAATGGGGATTGGGGAAGCCGGGAAGGGCTGGGCGCCTGGGCTTGACCGACGGGCTCTCTAGGCTGGAATCGATGGGGGTAGGGGGTTCGGTACCAAATTTGGAGGGGAGGTGCGCGTCCCAGTGCGCCCCACTGCTGCGTTCGCCTCTGTTTAGAAGCTCTAATCTCTTCCATCTGGCATCGTAGAATTGCCATCTCAATTATAGAAAAGATGAGGTGCAATCAACTCGCAAGAACATAGTATTAGTATAAGAAATTCCTGAATCTTGAACTGAGTACTCTCCTATTAAAGGTTAAGTCGAGTTTTCTCCTTGTCTAGAATGCATCTAGGAGAGGTTCGTGGCCATGCAGTCTTTTGCCAAGGACACTTAACTACATTCTAGTGCTCATAATTGCTTCCTTGTGGTAAGGCATGAGTTTATTCTCTACACAAACCACATGTTCGTGAAGCTGATCTCGCAGATCATAAGAATTAAAGAATATATTATCTGATCATTACTATGAAGTCCAAAATAAGAAGGACAATGCTAGCTGATCGATAAATATTGAACTGTATCGAATACCAAAGAAGAGCACTATATATCTCATGTCCGAGCGTCATGGATTAGAGATGTCCGGCCGCACTTGCTGAGTTGTCTTATATTGAATAAGGAAATAGAAGCCCAACTAGCAGCCCTCATCAATTAATGCAAGGGACACGTAGTCCAACAACATCCGACTAGTGCAAAGAAAAGAAATTTTTCAAATTTGAATGCAAGTTTTATGTACCTATACCACACTTGCAATGAATTTAAAAATGACTGAGGATCAATTCCCGTCATTAGGGGGAGGAATAGAACCCTGAAAAGTAGAATGCCGAAAAAATATGTGGCTAACCTCAGACACCAATAATGCATTCCCACGCATTAGCCGTACTAGTATGAATTTTAAAGCATTTAAGAAATTAATGAACTGCCTAATCATTTTTATGATTTGAATGATGTGATCAAGTCGCATTACTGATAATAATACACTAGAGAGGGTTGAAATACCATAGAAGGTATCCCTCATTCTGTTCCGAGGCCTCAATGAAAAGGACAGAAAATCTGGTTACTTGAATCCCAAGTATCCGGGGACGCCTGGAGAAAAACGGATAAGAGAGCTTGCCACAACCGATCATGAAAATGCCCCAAAGGAAATAGAAGGGAGCAGTTGAGACTGGCTGGTGAGCCTGCTAGCGAGGCACTCCCAGTTTTGAATTTACCGGTACAAGAATAAAGAATTAAAGAAGAAGCCGAAAGACATGCAAACGAGCGTGCCGAAGGACATGCAGACGAGCATGTGAATGCGCACATCGGCAACCATCGAAAGGTCCTTGCTCCCACGATTGGAAAATAGCGGTGCAGAGCAAGTGATGGTGCAAGAAGCACAAGTGCACGAAGCACCCCATGAAGAAATGGCCATAAACTCTGTGCACTCCGGGGATATATGAATGGAATCACAGCCAATGTCGACATATATATTTTTGTAATGAAGATTACCAAAACAATTGAACTCAATCCTGAGCCTGCATCTCTCTTTTGAGTGTAAGACACGGCTGGACCAAAAAGAATGTAAGAAAGTAATCACTGCGGAACTATTCTCTGAACAAAGGAAAAGTGCTTAGGCCTCTGTGCCGCACATTCCCTCGTGTATGCCCCGTGGGCGTTTGTTCGAAAGGAGAAATAAAGAAAATGAAGTGGTATGGTACAAAGTAAGGCTGGTAGTAAAATGTTTCACTCAGCGCCTTTGCGTTGTTTATGAAGAAACTTATTCCTCGGTCATGGGTGGTGTAACCTTTAGATACTCTTATCTCAATGGCAGTCCTCAACTGAAAGTTGAGAAAAAAAATGAATTGGATGGATGTTGAAACTGGAATGAGACTTGGATGGACTTATATATGAAGATACATGAGTATCATTGTCCTAAACCAAAAAAGAGCAAATAGAAATCTGTATAGTGTAATCCTTTGCATTACTATACGGACTGAATAAAAGAATAAAGCACAAACTTGAAGTATGAGAAAGAGATGAATGGATTGGCCATTGCAGCTTGGGTTAATACCTTGACCATATGCCAAATGAATCTCGCTACACCAGTCAACCTACACGTTGATCGTGTTGTAAAGGTTTGGCTTTAGGAAGGTGTACCCATAAAAACCCAATGGTTGGTCGGTCAATTTTTATAGACCAAGACTTGTACAGACCTAGGGATGAGGGGGAGAATGCCTAGGAACATGAAGTTCTGTATCAGAATTTGAATGGCTTATATACCTCGTGAATAGCATACGGCAGTACAATGCATTTGCCGGCTGTACGTTGCAGTTGCCGTTAATTTTATCAACTTGGTATAATGCAGAGTACAAAAAGGGCATTTGAAAGAATCAAGGACATCTCCCGATACCTCTGAAGAAAGAGAAATCTTAGAATGAAAGAATCAAGATATGGATATGAATATGTTTCCTATGTGGTAAGAATTAAAATTAAGTAGAAGTCGTCAATGCAGACTTTTATGTCAATGTCGACAAACCACTCGAAAATAATAGCAATGAATGAAGCCTATTATGAATATGTATGGCTTTGAAGAAGGTCATTCCATATTTTCAGTCATGTGGATTGTACGCTGAATGAATCCCTAGTATCATTTATGAAAATAATGCAGCATGTGTCGCACAAGTGTAGATTGGGTATGTGAAGGGAAATTTATTAAGTATATGGATCCCAAGTAAAGAATCAGCTCTCTGCACATTAAGTCAATTGAGAATATAGCAGACTTTTTAATAAGTCACTCCTTACATCTACCTTTGAAAGACGTGTGAAAGGAATTGGAATAAGAAGACTTAGAGAAGTATAGAATTCAGGAGAGAAACTTTACATATTATGAATTGAAATCTTGAACATGAAGTTCGAGTACCCAACTTGAATGAATGAATGCATGAATTATAAAGAAACGTTGGGTGGATATGTACTCTTTTTCCCTTAAGTGAGTTTTCAATGAAGTTTCTCACGTGAGGTTTTTAACGAGGCAAATCCGTGCGCACAAGCAAGCGTATGTTATGTACTCTTTCTCCAACATTTTTTCCACTGGGTTTTTATGGAGTTTTTGGGGCATATGCATCACGCGGCAAGGTCCAAGAGAAAGTGTTGAGGAACCACCCGAACCGGGCCGGCCTTAGGCGTGGCACGACTAAGGGGTGGGACCCACTTGTATGGACCAGCCGAAACCCTAGCACCAAGCTTAAATAGGAGAGGTTTCAATCTATTATGTATCCCTGAGAAAAGCAATAAAGTATACTTCCTCTCCTACATCTCTGTGTTCATCTGTTGATTGTTCTTCGTCGTCTACGTTCTACGCACTGCTAGGCAACCTCGGACTACACCCAGTAGCGTGGTTGTCTAACAGTTTGTAGGTTGAAGCACATTTGGCGAACCAAACCGCTCTAGCCCAACCTGATTTGTGTCACCCATTGAGCATTTGCTAGCCCAACTCATTAACTCAAGGCCTAAAGGTTTGCTTTTATGAACTCTGAACACAACAGGGACAAGGGTGGATTAGAGCACAACTGAGTTGGTGCGAGGACATGGCAAAACAAGGTTAGGGCGCTAATAAGGTTAGCCTGAGTTGGGTATACGCATGACTCAGCCACGATCCAATCCATCCCGAACTCTATTTATTAAGACATGAGAACTTTAATCATACCATGCCGCAAATTAAACCATTGCTAAAAACAATCAAACTAGATGGTATATTTTCAATATGAATCTGGCGAATCTAACGGACACCGCTAAAGAAGTGTGTTTTACTACCGACGTATTTTAACCATTTATTCGGGGATCCAGAAAGAACACGGTGTGGTTGAAGCCCTATATTCCGTTGTTTCTCTGTAGTAAACCCGCGTGCGGCCCCACAATTAATCCGGCTGGAATTAATCGGATCGGAATCCAACAGCGGCACGTAGAAGAAGGAATATATCTACAGGGGGAAAAAAAGAAATTTCCTTTGCTCCATAACCCAGTCGACTCGTCGCAAATAAAAAATAATAATAATAATTTTGCGGCCTCAGGTACACCGTACAGTACATTGCATGCTGGGAACAACGATGACGATGGCACGAGCACGGGAGGAGATGGACTTGGATTGGAAAGCAGGCCGGTGGTCGCCGCGCCGCCTCGCCGCAGGCCCTGGCCGGCGCCGGAGAATGCGGCGGCGGCGGCGTCGGCGGCGAGCCGCCGCGAAGGGTACCGAGATTCGTACATGTCTATAAATGGTACAAAGCCCGGTTACGGTGGTATGGTTCGGTTTGGGCGCCACGTGGCTCGCTCCTCGTGCAACGTCGCCTGCCTCCTCGCGCAACGCTTGCTCCGTCGCCTGTGCGCTCGCCGCGTGGGCTCACTCGGCAGCTCACCTGTACGCCACGCGCTCGGCATCTCGCTCGCTCGCCACGTGTTTGCTTCCCGTCCAGCGCCCCCTCGCCCGCGCGCTCGACCGCGTTTTTTTTCCGCGCGCGTCGACGGGCGCATTGTATGCTATTGTCATGCTAGTATGCATACACACGCACATCTATCTATCTATCTTATTAAGGCGCTAGTACATTGTAAGATCAAGCCTCCCTTGGGCTTAATGTTTTGGTAATTGATGCCAACTGGGCCTCGACGGATCGCATCAAGGCTAAGGATCTTATTTTCTAGTTCTTCTATTTTCCTTGTGTGCAGAAATACGCTTCGCCCATCCGGCCCATTGATGTCTGCAAGATCATCTCTCTGGTTGTAGGTCCCACTGAGCACAAGTTCCAGTCCATCTGAGTGAGTTCGAGCGGGTTCTAGAGATGCCAGGTGTCCAGGGTTCGAGAGAGTTCGGGAGTACAAATTGTCGTGGTTTTCAGAGCCGCCAAGTTCAAAGCCAGATATTTTTCTTTAGGCGCGAAACCTCCCGCCGATTCCACAAGTCGACAAGATAGGCCAACAACCCTAGGTGTGACGTCGGGCAAAGTTGGTATAGCCAAAACTCGAGTGGGAAAAATTTCAGCCCCACCGGACGGCGTCCGGTCGCAATCGGACGGCGTCCGGTGAGCCCAAGCCAAATTCTACCTAAGTCCCAAATTCACACCCACTGTCGGACGGCGTCCGACTGTCTTCGGACGGGGTCCGACAGCGAGGGTTCCCAACGAGTGAGCTCGAAATTTGGCTAAGTCTCAACGCCACAGTTCCTTGTCGGACGGCGTCCGATCGGGACGGACGGCGTCCGGTGAAGAAGAAATTTGAGCGCAAGGATCTTGGACGGCGTCGTAAGCGCCCGACGACGGGCCACCCTCTCTGTCGGACGCGTCCGATAGTTTACCGGACGCGTCCGATGACGGCTAAACCAGAGACCGAACACCTGGCGGGCGCCCTGTTCACGCGCGACAGCGCTTCGCTTGGACGATCCGAAAACCACGGACAGCGTCCGACGAAGCACAAATTTTGGCAAGACCACTGCCGGACGGCGTCCGACGGAAGCTGGACGGCGTCCCGAAAGTGATCTGAAACTCGCGATTTAATCTGAGCCGCCCATTTCTAGGGTTCCGCCTTGGGCCTATAAATAGGGGCTTAGTGTACGGGTAAAATTGAGAGAGCCATCATTAGCGACCACCCCTTGCCTTAGCCACCCATGAGAGCTCCTCCCATGGCACCCACCTCCACCTAGGGTTCCATGTGCTTGAAAGATTGAGAGGGAGAAGAAGAAAGGAAGGAGAAGAAGAAGGTGATCCCTACCTCCCCCATCATCTCCAAGGTTTGCCCCATCTCCCATGGCGTTGTTGCCCTAGTTCTCATGGGGAGTGAGAAGGGGTAGTGGTGAGAGACGATCTCGATCTTGTGCTCTTGGGACTTCGCCGCCGGAGAGATCGTCGTCACGCCACGGGCTTCATCAACCGTACGACTACATCCGCTCCATTCGTTGGAGGCACAAGTCCGCCGTGTGTCGGCGGCCATCTCCGTGTGTCGGGGGTGCCACGGTTTCCGTGTGTCGGAGCCAAATCCTCCATGTGTTGGGGGTGTCTCATGTGTTGAGACGAAACCCACCGTGTGTCGGTGGTCGGTGCCGTGTGTCGGTGCCGGTGGGTGTGAGTGCTCTCACTTGTGAGAGAACTCGCCTCTGTGTGAAGGCTTGGAGCTCGCCTACCATGTGTTGGTGAAGAGCTACCGCGAGTGGATTGAGGGCTAGGGACGAGAGAGTCCCGACTTCTCTGTGTGAGAAGTTTCCTCAACGGAGACGTAGGTGCTCATGTGTTGAGCACCGAACTTCGGTAAACACCTCGGTTTGCGTCTCCTCATCTTACTTGTTTAATTATGCATATTGTCTTGATCGCTTGCATGTGAGTGCCATCGAGCCTCCTAGTAGTCGCTTGTGCATTATTGTGATCATTTCCGCAACTAGACTCTAGGTCAATCGATAGCTTGGGCTCTTAATTTGATTAAGTAAATCAAGCGAATCGAGAGAAGTAAAATTTGAAAAGGGCCGATTCACCCCCCCTCTCGGCCTAGGATCCTTACAAGTGGTATCAGAGCACGGGTCTCTAGTTGCTTAACCGCATAGAGATGGCCGACGGGGGTAGTGTAGCCGCCAATAGGATTCCTCTGTTTAGTGGCACTAATTTCAGCTTTTGGAAGTTGCGAATGAAAGTATTTCTCCAGGCAATGGGAATGGATGTTTGGAGAGTTGTGGAGTCTCCTCATGGTGTCACACTCTCTAACAATATACCTGCCACACCCGCTCAAAACAAACTCCTAGAGACCGATGCTAAGGCCATGAACGCTCTGTTTTGTGGTTTGAGCATGGAGGTCTTTGATAGAGTTAGCAATCTCACTAGTGCACACGAGATATGGATCACACTCATTGAGATTCACGAGGGCACCTCAGCTGTTAAGGAGGGTAGACTAGTGGTTGTCAAGGAGCGTTTTGATCAGTTCAGAATGCTTCCAAATGAAAATGTCAATGCTATGTTTACTCGGCTTAACCCCATCCTTAACGAGCTTAAGGGGCTCGGACACACTGTTGCCAATGATGAAGTGTGCAGGAAAATGCTGCGGATCCTCCCCAAGAAGGACTATCGGGACATCATCACCTATCTCACCAATAGTGGTGATGTGGAGAAACTGGCTCCCACAGCTTTGCTCAGTAAGATCACCGCTCATGAGATGATGCTCCTTAATGATCGTGAGGATTCCCCTGCCCCAGCGAAGAATCAAGTGATTGCTCTCAAGGCCAGTGGATCTAGACAGAGTGGTCTCAAGTCAAGTCAATCTGAGGACAGTGGTGAGATGAGTTGGAACGAGCTTGAGGAGGGCTTCCAACACTTCGGCCTGTTCATGAAGCAAGCTGGCCAATTCATGAGCAGAAACGGCTATGGAGGCAAGAAGAGGATGAGCGAAACACTCATGCGCCATACCGATGCTATGAGTGTCGGAGAAGGGCACATCGCTCAATGTGTCCTCGGAAGGAAACACCAAGTACAAGGACAAAGGAAAGGACAAGGGTGATGGCGAGAGGCGAGGCACAATGACAACAAGAAGAAGACTCCCGTAAGTCTGGATTCAAGGGTCGCTCCTCACAAGGCAAGAAGCTAGCCTTTGTGGGAGAATGGGTGACCGATGATGACTCCAATGACACGCCCGCTTCGGAGATGAGGAATCACCGATCAAGAGTTGGCCACCATGGCGATAGTGAGTCTGTGCCACCTCCTCCGATCTCTGCTCCAAGATGTCTCACGGCCGCCATCGAGGCTCGAGAATGGTATTCGATGACGATGGGGCTTCTTCCACTACTTCCTCTACATCGGCAAAGGCTTCACCGACTCTGCTGGCACTTCCAAGTGCTCGATGGCTCGACCTAGTGGCGAGGTGAGCGACTCTGGGTCTGACTCTGAGGAAGATGTTGAAGGCATGCGGGATTGTCTTAGGAAAGCTTGTGAGCGCTATAAGCATGAGACACTAAAGAACCTAGAGCTTGGTAAAACTTTGATTGCTTTGCAAACTAAGTGCAAAAACCTTGTCTCTAGATGTGATAGCTTAGAATCTGAGCATGTTACTTTGCTAGGTTCTAACAAAAATCTGTCATCTAAGTGCAATGTGCTAGAACAAGAACGCGATGCTTTGAATGAATCCTTAGATGATCTCATGACTACTTATCATACACTTAGGGAGAACCATGAGACACTTCTGGCTAAAAATGATGAATTGGTTGCTTTGCCTCTTGCTCAACTAGTTGATACACCTGTTGATGCTTTGGATGTTGCTTGTGCCATGCTCATTATTACATTGCTATTGCACCTGTTATTGATTTGACTCTTGCTTGCCCTGAGGTTGCCCATAATTGCACTGGGATTAGTTTCCACCTCTAGCAGTTCCTCTAGCAATGCACTAGTGTGTACACCTGATAATTGTAAATTTGCACTAGCTGCTAGGGAGCTCGCTATTGAAAATGCTGAGTTGAAGTCTAAACTTGAGAAATTTGATAAGGGGCTTGGGAAGTGCTATGAGGGTAGCCTAGCCTTGGATAAGATGCTCAAGGAACAAAGAAAACCTTCCCAAAAGGGTGGCTTGGGTTTTACCCCTGAGAAGCCAAAGGGGAGGAAGAAATCAAGTGTTCCTCGAGCATCTACCCATAGGCAAGGGTACTATCAGGCTCCTCCCAAGAAGAGGCATGGTAACAACTTGCACACTAGGAACAATGTTTCTAGGATGAACAATGGGCACGGCACTTGGCAAGGACCTCCTAGGCACTATAACTCCACATGGCAAAGAAAGAAACAATAGTGCTTGGCAATATGGTCCTAGATCCTATAACAATCGGCAAGGCCCTAGGTATCACAACACTTGGCAATCACCTAGGCGAATTTCTGGAATGGACCTCCTAGGCACAACATTGGTAGGACACATCTACCTAGGCACCAAAACCGCAACACTCCCATTCACACACAACCAAGATTCCCTAGAGCACATATCGAGTTGTATGATCAATACTTGCTCAAGAAAAATGATCAGGGTAGGATGACTGCTAGATTTGTTGGGCTCAAGTTTGAGAATGAGCACAAGGCACATGTTTGGGTGCCTAAGTCATTGATTGATCGCTTTGCTCGTGTTGCTTCGGTTTGAAGGCTAACCCTCGGGGACCTCCCTGTGGGTCCCCGAGTCACATAAGTGATCTTTCTTATGACAGTGAACTACCGGAGTGGAGGGTGCCATTGATCATTGATGATGGTTGCACCCAACACATGACCGCAACCCGGTTGTTCACCTCATTAGGGAGGAAGGCAAGATTCCCCAAGGTCACTTTTGGAGATGGAAGCAAGAGCAAGGTTCTTGGAGTGGGAAGGTAGCAATTTCTTCAGATCTTTCAATTGATAATGTGCTACTTGTGAAAACTTTGAGCTATAACCTCCTCTCTGTTGCCCAAATATGTGATTTGGGGTTCCATTGCAATTTCTCACCGAGGGTTTGTTGGTTTTGAACAAAATGAAAAACTTGTGTTCAAAGGCTTTCGTTTTGAAAACTTGTTTCTTGTGAACTTTAATGAGCTCGCAGATCCGTCTCGACTTGTCTTGTCGCCAAAGTCTCTCTTGGTTGGCTTTGGCATAGACGCCTTGGGCATGTCGGCATGGCAAATTTGAAGAAACTTTTCAAAACGAGTTGATTCTTGGTGTGCAAGATGTGACATTCGAGAAAGACAAGCTATGCGAAGGCTGTCGGTAGGCAAGCAAGTGGCAAGTTCACATCCCCGCCAAGAATGTCATGTCTACATCTCGACCTCTTGAGCTTTTACACATGGATCTTTTTGGGCCAACTACCTATGTGAGTATCGGGGGAAATCTCTATTGCTTGGTCATTGTTGATGACTTCTCCCGATACACCTAGGTCTTCTTTCTACCTGATAAAACTCCAACTGGAGATGTTTTCAAAAGTTTGTAAAGAAAGCCCAAAATGCTTTTGATTGTACCTCAAGAAGGTGAGAAGTGACAATGGGGCGGAGTTCACTAACACTTCAGCTTGAGATCTTCGTGATGAGTTAGGGATTGATCACCGTTCTCACTACCTACACCCTCAAAGAAATGGGGTGGTTGAGAGGAAGAACAGACGCTCATCGAGATGGCGAGGACAATGTTGGATGAGTACAAGACTTCACATCATTCGGGTGAAGCAATCAACCTGACTGTCATTGCATCAACAGTCATACCTTCACAAGCTCCTCAAGAAGACGCCTTACTGTTGCTAGTGGGAAGACGACCCAATGTCTCCTACTTGTGGTTTTTGGCCGCAAGGTCTACATCAAGAAGAAGCGGAGCACTTGGGCAAGTTCCAGAGCGAGTGGACACGGAGTTTTCTTGGGGTACTCAGCCAGAGGGTCTTCCTTCAGGGTGTACAACGAGAGCAGCGGTCAGATTGAGGAGACCTGCGATGTGAAGTTCGACGAATCCAATGGGAGCCAAGGAGAGCATGAGAACTTGGATGATGTGGGCGGTGAGCAGTTGGCAAGAGCAGTGGAGGAGATGCCTGCTGGTGATGTGAGGCCAGGAGAGGTTCAGAGGGATACCGAGGTGGTTCCATCACCTCTCACCCCTGAACCAATGCCAGACTCAGGGGGAGCATTGCCTCAAAACAGCTCAAGTGTGGAGCCGTTCAGAGGCGGACATCTGACCAGAGCCGATCAGAGTCACCGAGCTACCACCTCGGCTTGATCAAGACCCATCACACCATAGCTCGTGATCATCCAAAGTGATCAAGTGATTGGGAATTGACTCAAGGTGTGCAAACAAGGTCAAGGACAGCTAAGCGTCGGTGAGGTCGGTGCTTTGGCAAGCTTCGTGAGCACACGGCGCTTGTGTGTCGAGCTTGAGCCAAAGAAAGTGGAAGAGGCTCTTAGTGACCCCGACCGGATCAATGCTATGCACGAGGAGCCGAACAACTTTGAGAGGAACAAAGTCGGATCTTAGTGGAAAGACCAAGCGATTGCAACGTGATTGGCACCAAGTGGGTTTTCAAGAATAAGCAAGATGAACTTGGAGTGGTGGTGCGCAACAAGGCTAGATTGGTCGCCTGTGGTTTCACATGATTGAGGGAGTTGGTGTGGTGACACCTATGCTCCCTGTGGCTCGTCTCGAGGCTATCGATTGCTTGTGGCATTCTCTACATGTCACAACATCATCCTCAAGCAAATGGATGTGAAGAGTGCCTTCCTCAACGGGTACATTGGAGAGCTAGTGTATGTGGAGCGACCTCCGGGGTTTGAAGATCCTCGATTACTCGACCATGTGTTCAAACTGTCAAAGGCTTTATATGGTCTCAAGCAAGCTCCTGTGGCATGGTACGAGAGGCTAAGGGACTTTCGATCGGCAAGGGATTCACGGTCGGAAGGGTCGACACGACTCTATTCACTAAGGTGGTGGATGGAGATCTGTTCTGTGCAGTCACGAGATGATATCATCTTGGTAGCTCAAATGAGTCCTTGGTCAAAGAGTTCAATGACATGATGAGCAAAGAGTTCGAGATGTCGATGATGGGAGAATTGAACTTCTTCCGGGATTTCAATTCAAGCAACTCAAGACCGGACTTTCATGTGCCAAGAGAAGTACATCCACGACCTGCTCAAGCGCTTCAACATGGATGACTGCAAGCCAATCCGGACACCAATGGGGACGAACTGCCACCTCGACCTCAATCAAGAAGGTAAACATGTCGACCAAAAGCTTTATCGTTCCATTATTGGTGCTTTGTTATACTTGATCGCATCTAGGCGGACATCATGTTTAGTGTGTGTATGTGTGCTAGATTTCAAGCCTCCCTAGAGAAATGCATATGATCGCTGTGAAACGAATTCTTCGATATCCAAACACACACCTAGCATAGCTCTTTGGTTCCCGAAGGGTGCGCGATTTGAGCTCCTAGGCTATTCTGACTCAGATTATGCCGGGTGCAAGATCGATCGCAAAAGCACTTCCGGGGCGTGTCACTTTCTGGGTAGGTGTCTTGTGTCATGGGCGTCAAAGAAACAGAACTCCGTGGCGCTATCTACCGCTGAGGCTGAGTATATAGCGGCAGGGAGTTGTTGTGCACAGTTGCTTTACTTGACACAGTCACTGTTTGACTTTGGGCTTAAACTTGACCATGTGCCTCTTCTATGCGACAACGAGAGCGCGGTGAAGATAGCGTGCAACCCGGTCCAACACTCACGGACCAAGCACATTGATGTCCGTCATCATTTCCTTCGGGATCATGTGACAAAGGGCGACATTGTGCTTGAGCACGTATGACAGAGGACCGACTTGCCGACATATTCACCAAGCCACTCGATGAGGCACGATTCTCGCAAATTGAGAAATGAGTTAAACATCTTAGATAAGTCAAACATTGCCTGAGTTGATCGCGTGGCTATGTCATTCATTGCAAATCTTTTAAGCCAGTTTGAGCATTTAGGTGCTTTGCTTGTTATACTGGATGTTGTTCATTGCCTATATGTTCATCACATGAAATTGATAGTTATAGCATGTGTTTACCTTGTTACTAGCTCAACCTGTGCTTAACTCAATATATCATGCAATTGAAAGCCATGAGCGTGTGTTAGGAGGGCTATAGCTTCTAGTCTCATTTGATTGCTCTAAACTCTTTGGTTGATCATGTGCTTCTAAGTCTAGATTGTGTTCTTCCATTTTGCACATGTCTATACTTCATTTGAATTGAGCAATTTTGAGAAAATGTTGAGCCATATTTGCAAAATGTGCGAAAATATGATTAAGCATGTCTCACCAATGACTCTCGATGAGATAGCTTGCCATTGCACTAGGCATGAACTTAGGGGGAGCTTTGGATGACCGAGACGCTCATCTTCAGTGTCATGTTGGGTGGAGTCGCCTATGGTTTGAGACATAGTAAATTTGAGAAAATTCAAGATGAAAAATGTGAAACTTTTCAATAATGAGCTCAACCAAAATGTTTTAGTCTCAAATAGGCTTGGTGATAGATAGTGTAGCTTGGAGTGCATCTTCTAGTGCTATGGTGCATCATGTGTCTCCTTTGAATTTTGGAGCAACTCTTGATACTTCTAGCTATTGTTCATCTTATATCTGCTCTAGGTCATAATAACTTGAATTACACATCTACCAATTTGGCTCTAATTGATCTTGTGACATCGTGACCTTGAGATGGCTAGATTTTGAGTGTGATGAACTTATCGGCGTGTTTGCACTAGTATAACTTCCAAAGCGCTTAATTAGTTCTCACTCCCTTGTTTTGCTACTTTCGGTCATTGATGACAAGGGGAGAAATAATAGCAAATCCATGTACATGTTTTGAATGCTTGGGGAGAATTGATTTGATTTTGGTTACAAGTGGTAGGTTTAGAGCTCCTAGGATAGAGATTTGGATGGAGATGCTTTGCTCCATGAAATGTGATGAATTTTCAAGTGGCATGCATTAATTTAGGGGGAGCTCTAGTCTCACATACATTACACTCTATTAATTGGCCTAGTATCTTGTATGTGTTCAATGGCGTGCAATGTTTCTGAACTAACCCATTGCACCGTAGATTGTATTTTGTTTGCTCGGTCATGTTGATTTGTAGGTGTTGTCATCAATTACCAAAAGGGGAGATTGTAAGATCAAGCCTCCTTGGGCTTAATGTTTTGGTAATTGATGCCAACTGGCCTCGACGGATCGCATCAAGGCTAAGGATCTTATTTTCTAGTTCTTCTATTTTCCTTGTGTGCAGAAATCGCTTCGGCCCATCCGCCCATTGATGTCTGCAAGATCATCTCTCTGGTTGTAGGTCCCATCGAGCACAAGTTCCATCCATCCGAGTGAGTTCGAGCGGGTTCTAGAGATGCCAGGTGTCCAGGGTTCGAGAGAGTTCGGGGGAGTACAGCTGTCCAGGGTTTTCGTAGCCGCCAAGTTCAAAGCCAGATATTTTTCTTTAGGCGCGAAACCTCCCGCCGATTCCACAAGTCGACAAGATAGGCCAACAACCCTAGGTGTGACGTCGGGCAAAGTTGGTATAGCCAAAACTCGAGTGGGAAAAATTTCAGCCCCACCGGACGGCGTCCGGCCGCAATCGGACGGCGTCCGTGAGCCCAAGCCAAATTCTACCTAAGTCCCAAATTCACCCATCGCCGGACGGCGTCCGATCGTCTTCTTGACGGGTCCGGCAATGAGGGTTCCCAACGAGTGAGCTCGAAATTTGGCTAAGTCTCAACGCGATAGATCCACGCTCGGACGGCGTCGATCAGACGGACGGCGTCCGGTGAAGAAGAAATTTGAGCGCAAGGATCTTCGGACGGCGTCTGGTAAGCGTCCGACGACGGGCCACCCTCTCTGTCGGACGCGTCCGATAGTTTACCGGACGCGTCCGATGACGGCTAAACCAGAGACCGAACACCTGGCGGGCGCCCTGTTCACGCGTGGCGGCAGCGCCCTGTCGGACGCATCCGGTAAACCACGGACAGCGTCCGACGAAGCACAAATTTTGGCAAGACCCACTGTCGGACGGCGTCCGACGGGAACTGGACGGCGTCCGACCGAGTGATCTGAAACTCGCGATTTAATCTGAGCCGTCCATTTCTAGGGTTCCGCCTTGGGCCTATAAATAGGGGCTTAGTGTACGGGGTAAAATTGAGAGAGCCATCATTAGCAGCCACCCCTTGCCTTAGCCACCCATGAGAGCTCCTCCCATGGCACCCACCTCCACCTAGGGTTCCATGTGCTTGAAAGATTGAGAGGGAGAAGAAGAAAGGAAGGAGAAGAAGAAGGTGATCCCTACCTCCCCCATCATCTCCAAGGTTTGCCCCATCTCCCATGGCGTTGTTGCCCTAGTTCTCATGGGGAGTGAGAAGGGGTAGTAGTGAGAGAAGATCTCGATCTTGTGCTCTTGGGACTTCGCCGCCGGAGAGATCGTCGTCACGCCACGGGCTTCATCAACCGTACGACTACATCCGCTCCATTCGTTGGAGGCACAAGTCCGCCGTGTGTCGGCGGCCATCTCCGTGTGTCGGGGGTGCCACGGTTTCCGTGTGTCGGAGCCAAATCCTCCATGTGTTGGGGGTGTCTCATGTGTTGAGACGAAACCCACCGTGTGTCGGTGGTCGGTGCCGTGTGTCGGTGCCGGTGGGTGTGAGTGCTCTCACTTGTGAGAGAACTCGCCTCTGTGTGAAGGCTTGGAGCTCGCCTACCATGTGTTGGTGAAGAGCTACCGCGAGTGGATTGAGGGCTAGGGACGAGAGAGTCCCGACTTCTCTGTGTGAGAAGTTTCCTCAACGGAGACGTAGGTGCTCATGTGTTGAGCACCGAACTTCGGTAAACACCTCGGTTTGCGTCTCCTCATCTTACTTGTTTAATTACGCATATTGTCTTGATCGCTTGCATGTGAGTGCCATCGAGCCTCCTAGTAGTCGCCAGCATTATTGTGATCATTTCCATAACTAGACTCTAGGTCAATCGATAGCTTGGGCTCTTAATTTGATTAAGTAAATCTGCTTAATCGAGAGAAGTAAAATTTGAAAAGGGCCGATTCACCCCCCCTCTCGGCCTAGGATCCTTACATACATCTTATTAAGGCGCTAGTACATATATATAGTGCATGCATCCATTGATTGCTAGTTTCTGCTGTGTTGTCCTTGAGCTACAGACCTAACCTGATCATCGCCACCAAAATCTCCATATTTTGTTCCAATGGCTTTGTTTGTTTCAGATTAATGTTGAGTTGCGTTTTACTGTAGCAAATTTGGGACCCCTCGAAATACGTTTTAAAAAATTCAAAAAAATATGAAAAAAATATTTTGCGAATTCTAGGAAGAACTATTTAAAACCCCACAAAAATAACTATAAAATATTACAACATTTGACCTACACAAAAATAAAAATAATTTAATTTAATTTAATTTAATCTAAAACAAACAAGGCCTATATCTTTTACTCTAAATCACTATTATTTCGTATATTTTCATCCTCTCAAACCGAGTTTTTATTCTAAATAAATATAGAACAGAGAGGGTTTCTGAATAGGAGGCGACTAGCGTACGGTATCCCGTCGGGAGCCCACCCCGGCAGGATCCCTCCCCTCCACTCGCTTCGCGCGCCCTCCCAGCCCCGCCGCTTCCTTCCTCCGCCCGGCGGCGCTAGCAGCCGGCCGCTCCGCCCTCCTGCCTGCCGCCCTTCATACATACGGCGGCGGCACCCTTCTTACGCACACCCGCCGCCTCCTTCCTCCGCGCCGCCGGCGCCGCCGCCGCCGGCCGCTCCGCCTCCTGCCGCCATGCTGCCGCCGCCACCCTAACCCGAGGGGTGAGGGCGGTCCCCTCATCGCCGTGGACCGCCTTCACCCTCCCCAGCTCGCGGGCGCCACCGCCGCCGCCCTCGACGATCCCCACCCACCGCCGGTCCGCCGCCTCCCCGACCTCCCTTTAAACCCCGAGAAACCCAAATTTTCTGGAACCCTAACCCGAAACGGCGGCGGCGAGCTCGACGGCGAGGTCGACGGCGGCGACGGCAAGGTCAGCTCCTCCTTCCTCCTCCTCCTTCCTTCTCCCTCCTCCTCCTTCCTCCGCACAGCGCGCGAGGGGGGCAATCCCGTCCGAATCCTGCTCGGACGGGATCCCGTCCCCAGGAATTTCCCTTTTGAATATATACTCTCGATGAAGTTTTAAAATTTAGAGACTAAGCTAGGACTGCTGAATCTGTAAAACAGAAGAGTGTTCGACTGTTCGTAAAATTATTTTTGATAATCTACTGACGATTCTATGATTTGCTTTGCTTTGCTTTGGGTGCAGGCGTGCAGGGATGTGAATGGTCCGGGCCGGCCCGGCGACCCACTGATCCGCTCCATACACAAAAGGAAGAATGGGTAATTGGGCCGAACCAATTTTTTCCAAGGCCACGATGGATCGGTTCACAAGGATCCATGGGCCTTCTGGGTCGGTGCCATCAGTTGCTGCGTGTATTGCGCAGGGCTTCTCGCCCGACGCCCGGTCGTCCCGGTCGTCGTCATCGCCGCCGGCGCCGCCGCCGACTACCTCGCCACCACCCACCTTTGCCGCCGCCAAGATCGCTTGGTCGCTGATGGCTCGCTCGCTGCCAGTGAGGACCATGGAGACCTCTTAACCCTCGCCGCCAAGATCACCGACGCCCCCTCCAACTGTTCGCGTCCTGCTCTCCAAAGGGTACAGCCTAACACCCCCTCCCCCCCTCCTCAAATCCGAGAGTGTCCCCTGCTGCTTCCTTAAACAAAAGGTGTAAGGCACAAGTGCATTGCTTAAACACTTGAAAAGGTGTAAGGCACGAAAGAAAGCCTTAAGAGTAGTCGATCAATTGCATACTACAGTCATGTCTCCTGATGATGTCACTTTGAGGGATTGAAAATTTGACCACGAGGTTTCAAGGAAGGAGATGTGTCGAATGATCATACTTCATGAGCTACCCTTTTCCATTGTGGAGTATGATGGGTTCCGCAAGTTTGTCTCAAGTTTGAACCCATTATCCAAAATGGTGTCTCACACTATGGTGAAAAATGATTGCATCAAGGAATTCGAAGAGCAAAAAGAAGCTCTGAGAGAAGTTTTCAAAAGCATCAAATCAAGGATTTCACTAAGTATGGATTTATGGACATCGAATTAGACATTGGGATACATGTGCATAACCTGCCACTTCATCGATGATGATTGGAACTACAAAAGAGGATAATCAAATTCTCTGACATAAGGACACCACACACATGTGTCGCAATGTTCAATGTTGCCTTGAAGTCAATACAAGAATGGCATTGTGAGGATAAATTATTTGCTATTACTCTGGACAATGCTAGCAATAACGATACCATGGCTGGATTGTTGAAGACTAACTTGTTGGAGAAGCACATACTTCTTGGAAAAGGGAGATTGTTTCACCAACGATGTGCAGCTCATGTGTTGAACCTAATATGTCAAGCAGGATTTAGTTTCATGAACTCCCTTGTCTGCAAAATCAGGGAAAGTGTGAAGTATATCCGTGGATCTCCTTCAAGAAAGCAAAAGTTTGAGGACATCGTGACACAATTGCCAAATATGTCCAGCAAGTTGGTGTTGATGTTGACAACATAGATGGCAGTGATCCTTTAGCAGACTAGGATCGACATTTGAGACAAAGGATCTATGCAGCTAGTGATGCTTCAGCAGAGCTCGAAACATATTTGGAAAAGCAGCCACTACCTCGTGTTGATCACTTTGATATTCTACATTGGTGGAAGATGAACTCTTCAGAGTATCCTACACTTGCCCGAATGGCACGGGATATATTAGCACTTAGCAGTGCCAGCTTCGACAGTAGCATCCGAGACAGCATTTAGTATAGGGTCAAGAGTTCTAGCCGACTTCAGAAGCAGGTTGGCGCCTGAAACTGTTGAAGCGCTCGTGTGCTTGCAAGATTGGATTAGATCATCAGGTAACATATTTGCAAAATCTCCTGGTACTTAAAAATTCTAAGAATTGATTTTTGTAATGGCTTTGGAACCATAGGTACCTCTTTTCTCATTGTGGAATCAATTCATGACTACGTGGAACACAACGATGTGCTTGAATGAAGTCTGTAGTCGAGCAAGGTTTGTCCTTAAATTGCCCCATCTACAAACTGTACACTGGTTGCTCTATGGTGTTCTTTTACTTCTTGATGTCGTGCTCCCTATATGCTCCTGTTCTATGCTTGTCGAGAGGTTTGATTATCAAGCGCAAAAGATCTCTGTATTCTTGACTGCGCACTGGATACTTGGTGAAACACACCATGGCGAATTTTATCTTTGATACTGGTACTCCTATTCAGTGCTAATGGATTATGGTTGCTGTCTGTTTCCATGTATGAGACATGTGAATACTGCTTCTTTCTGTCACTTCTGATCCCCATGTGAGAAATGGCAAGTGCAATGTTTAGTGGTCTATTGTGATAGTAGATTTTTTATCCCTTCCTAGAATTGTACAAGAAGTTTGCACTATGCAGTACTATCTGACTGTGAAATTGGTTCCATGTCAATGTTTAGCCACTATTGAGTTTTTTATGTGCACTTGAAATTGGTTAAAGATGAAAAAAAAAATAATAAGCACGAAGTATTGCATGAAAGCAGTACTTAAATCCAATAACTAAGATAATGGAATAGGACTAGTAGTTCCTAATAACTAAATCCAATTTTATTCTGTCATTTTCACACGTATGGTCACAAAACAATAGTATCTGACATGTGTTTGGCATTGCTCTTTCAGAGAGATCATGTGTGTGTCAGCAAGCTTCATAGATTTAATTAGGATTAAGATATTCTTCCATTTTGGTCAACAAACGGTGGATTCAAACATGTTGTTTGCTTTGCCATCATGGTTTCCTAGAGATTGCATTGGATGCTTTCTCCCATTCTCTACTTGTGCATAGCTGATGAATGTCCACATGAAACTTATCCTGTCCTTCCTCAGCTATGTACTTATGTGTTCTGTGTAGCCTTAATAATACCAGTTTACATTTCAGGTATGGAGATGGTGAGCCAACTGACAATGCTGCTAGGTTCTATAAATGGTTTACAGATGAAAATGAAAAGGGTGTCTGGTTGAGTGGTCTGTAGCATGAAAGTTAATACAATCATTGATAAAATTGTCTCCGAAGAATGTTTACGTTCAACTTTTATTTGTTTACGTCAGTTATCAATTTATGTCTGCTGTCAGTTTACCTTTGTTTAAAATCACTTTTTCACTTCTTGAAAACATGATGTAAGATGCTTGCAACATGTTCGTGACAGAAAAAGGGGTTAATCCCATCTCCATCTCGTAGTTTTTATTCTAGGCCAATATGCAATGTTTGCTTGATTGTTGTGTCCATACTATCTTACGCTTCATTAATTTTGTAGGTTAGTTCAGAATGCTTAGTATAAAACACAGTAGCTCGTACATATCTTGTATTCCCGATCAATGCAATATGTAACAAGCAAAAATGGGCCGACCCTTTGGGTCCATTGGTCCGGCATCGGATCCAAAAGTATGATTTAGGGCCGGTCCATGGATCCGCTAGTTTTTTTGGGCTACGCGGTCCGGATCCGGTCCACCCTGGGCCGGACCATTCTCATTCCTACAGGCGTGGGTGGCGCTGCAGCTACTGCTGACGGCGGCCGTGTGCTCACCCCTGCTGGCGTTCGCGCTGAAGCGCACGGACGGGATCGGGAGGCTCGTCGTCGCCGTCGTCTTGACGCCGGTCGCCGCCGGGGTGTTCCTCTTCCTGCACATCTTGTGCAAGCGCCCGTCCGCCGGAGACGAAGAAGACGATGCATGGCGTGATCCAGACGTACTGCTAATTAATCGACTCATTGTCTTCATGAGAGTTTTTTTTTCTTTATTTTATTTATGGAGACTGACGTTGTTAGCTAGCTAGTAGAGTTCGCAATGTTGGGCTTCCTTTATCAGGATCAATTCAATTAGAATCAGAGATAGTATAGCAATATAGGTCCTTTTTTTCTCGGGGATCGTGCATTGAATGGGGAGTGTTGATCTTGAACAAAACATGGTTGAAAAGCAAGCTGCTGTAATGCATGCAAGTTTGGATTGGTTTGGAAAGAGTTCAAACAATGAATTGGTTTCTCAATGGGGGCCTATACCTCACGGTCATCCGTTCCTAGCTATTTCAACGGATGACATTTTTTCAACCTTTTTTCCATGTTTCTGTGTTGCTGGGGGATCAAACCTTGCCCACGTAAGTGAGTACGGCCATGCCAAACCAACTGGACATGCATTTACACTCCACCTCTCCATACAATCGAAAAAATACATACATTCATAGGAACTATGATGATGTCAACATTAAACAACCTGGAGGTTTTTGAAAAACTACACGAAACTTTTTAAAACTATATGAAACTTGAAACTTTTTGAAAAATGCATGAAACTGCTTAAAACTACTTGAAACTATTTGAATAAATTTGTGAACTACCTGAACCAAACTGAACCTACATGAACGAATCTGAACCTAAAGAACCAAGCTAAACCTACATGAAACAACATGAACCTAAATGAACCAAGCTGAACCTACGTTAACCATCATGAACTTACATGAACCTACCTGAATTTTCAATTAAACTAGCTGAAACAATATGAACCAAGATGATTTTTTCATGAAGATATATGCTTTTTTTACCATAAAAATCCTAAACCAATATGAATTTTCTATGAAACTATCTGAACCAACCTAAATTTCCTCTGAACCTAACTGCTTCCTAACCTGAAACATCCTGAACCAATATGAATTTCCTATGAAACTAGCTGAACATCCTGAACCAACCTAAATTTTTTATTAAACTAGCTGAAACAACCTAAACCAAGATGAATTTCCCATGAAGCTATCTGTTTTTTTACCAGAAAAATCTTAAACCAACATGAATTTTCTATGAAACTATATGAATCAACCTGAATTTTACATGAACCTAGCTGTTTTTTTACATGAACCAACATGAAATTCCTACGAAACTAGCTGGAATATCCTAAACCAATATGAATTTCTTATGAAACTATCTGAACCAACCTGAATTTCACATGAACCAAGCTGTTTTTCCCTGAAACAAGATGAACCAATATGAATTCCTTATGAAACTTGTTTTTGGAAAATTCATGGCCACGTTCGTCGGAGTGAGGTTGTGGGCCACGTTGACGACGCTGATCTCCAGCTTCTGGTAGAGTGTGACGTCCCACAGCGGGGATATCTCGGCATTGTTGTGCTCGTCTAGGCGCACGCCGCGCGGGCTCCACCTGAAGAGGACAAGCCTTGGGGCCACGAGGAGGACGATGAGGGCGGAGAACAGCACAACCATGGCGACATGAGCAACGCGGCACGCCTCGAGCTCATGGCCTGTTAGTTTCATCTTGGTTCACCTAGGTTCTTCTTGTGCCTGTTAGTTTCAGCTAGGTTCGGGTTGGTTCAGACTTTCCTTAAGTTTCAGGGAAGCTCCAGGTTGGTTAAAAGTTCATCTTGGCTTAGGTTAGGTTCAGCTTGTGTCAGATAGGTTCATGTTGGTTCAAGTCGTGCCTGTTAGGTTCAGCTTAGGTTCACCTAGGTTCATGCTAGGTTCATCTTGGTTCAGATTGTTTCACCCAAATATTCGTCTTGGTTCATCTTGTGTTCACTTAGGTTTATGTTAGGTTCAGCTTGGTTCAGCTTATTACTCTAGGAATTTCAACTTGGTTCGGGTTGTGCCTGTTAGTTTCAGCTAGGTTCATGTTGGTTCACCTAGGTTTCATGTTGTGCATGTTAGTTTCAGCTAGGTTCAGGTTAGTCCAGACTCCCTTAAGTTTCAGGGAAGCTCCAGGTTGGTCAAAAGTTCAAGTTGGAACAGGTTAGGTTCAGCTTGTGTCAGATAGGTTCATGTTGGTTCAGGTCGTGCATGTTACGTTCAGCTTGGTTCAGGTTAGGTCCACATAGCTTCGCATGTTAGTTTCTAGGTTGGCCAAAAGTTCATCTTGGTTCATGTTAGGTTCAACTTGTGTCAAATAGGTTCATGTTGGTTCAAGTTGTGCCTGTTAGGTTCAGCTTGGTTCAGCTTAAGTTCACCTAGGTTCATGTTAGGTTCAGTTTGGTTCAGATTGTTTCACCCAAATATTCGTCTTGCTTCAACTTGTGTCTCTTAGGATCAGGTTGGTTTCAGTTTGTTTCAGGTAATGGCAGTCCCCATTGTCTTGAGCCAAAAATAATCTTGGTTCAGCTAGCTGCACCATGTACATGAAAAAGAAAAGTTCAACTTGGCACACCATGTACCAACAAAAATGAAGAAATGAGGCGATGGCGTTGTCGGGGCCGCCCTAGGGGACGACGACGGCGGAGTCCAGATCTGGATGGTGGCGATGGCGGTGACGCGGAGATGGCGGCGGCGGCGGCGAGTCGAGGGTGGCGGAGGCGGCAGCGGCGGGGAGTAGGGGATGTCGGAGGCGGCGGCGGCGGCAAGCCAGGAATGGCACGGCGGCAACCCGGGGATGGCAGCGGCGGAGGCGGTGGCTTTGTGGAGTTCTCAACCGTGGGACTAGAAATGGGGAAAGCAACATGCCACGCGGTTCATTCGTCTGAGCCCGTCGAGACGGATGTCTGTCCTGTAACATTTCTCTTCTCAATTCAAGAATTAGCCTCAAAACATCTACACAAGCCGTCAAAGTTTTGAGAATTGAAATTGGGAGGGTTCACCACAAGCACCTACTCATGCGCGTAGCACATCCAAGATCTGTCGAACGAGCATTCAAAGTAGAAATATATTACTCCCTCGGTCCCAAATTGTAGCTCATTGTTGACTTTTGAATATTCTATTTAACCATTCGTCTTATTCAAAAAATACATGTAAATATTATTTATTTAGTTGTGATTTGTTTTATCATTAAACATATATATTTTAAGCATGACTTATATTTTTTCATGTTTATACTAATTTTTTGAATAAAACGAATGGTCAAAAGGAGGAGTACATGTTTATAGTAACAAAATAATAATAATAATAATTGTAATATAATTTACAGTACAAATTATAAAAATCATAATTTAACTTGCCGTTATTTCATAGTTAGAAATGCCCTTAACTTGTAATAACAAGCTGCTCAAGAAATGTAGAAAACATTTAAATATTGTTTCTCATTCTATTTTTAGCTTATTATTCACATAATTTATTAAGAAAATACTCTCTCAATAATAGCCATTCCTATCGGTAGAATTAGCGCCAACTCGAGAAACTTATACACAATTACGTAAGGCGCACTAAACTTTGTTTGAACAAACATAATCAAAATCTCGTCGAGAGTTTTATCTTTTAAATCTTTCATCTATACACGCATCAGTAATGAAGTGTTGAAGTGCGTAAGTTAAAAAGGAAGATTCATCTATATCAACTCCATGCTTGACAAATTCTCTGGTAAAACTGAGCAAACTTTAACAAGTTGTCTTTGTCATAAGCCGTAGATTATTCAACATAATTTGTGTTACCTCAACGAACCTGTCATTGAGCTAGAATTTGTCTATCAATAACACTTAAAAACATATCAACATGTAAATGATGTCCGTATACTTGACTTTAACTAATAGTTTATTAATCTTACCCATCTTATATATACATACACATGCATATATACTTCATATATATACTCAAATTTTTTTGGCAAAACAATGGGTATTCAGCTAAATCCCTAGGATATATGGGAGGTCCGCCCCAGACTCGCGCACACGATACTCCCAGGCCACGCCATCAGCGAGGTGTGCAGACCATAGGATCGGAGATGTCGCCTAGAGGGGGGTAAATAGGCGATATCAAATTTTAGTCTTCTTTTGAATTTGCGAAAACTAATTTCTTTGGACAGTTTGGATTGAAACTTCGGACAGCCCGATGTTTCGGAATCTTCGGTTCAGAATCCGGATGCTCCGATCTATGTAAAGAGCTGAGATTGAATCTTTGAATCCACTAATTCACGTACACTCAAATTGAATCCACACACAAGAAACAAGTAATAGCACTCGAAGGTGCTAGCCCAAAATAAGATTAAGCTCAAATAACAAGTAGATATAGCAAGAGAGCAAAGAACCAAAGAGCAAAGACGAAGACGCAAAGATGTGTTCCTGAAGTTTTGATCCTTGAGTGAATCCTACGTCTCCGTTGAGGTAGGCTCGGCCACACTTGAGCCCGAGTCTCTTTCAACCCATTTCCTCACCAAGGTCGCACCAAGTCCCCTTGGTTTCACTCAAAGATTTCTTCCGTTCTTGAGGTGAAATCAAACCTTCACAACACTTCTCAGCACACCACACAAAGCTCTTGGTGCCTTGAGGCGATGCCTAGCCATCTAAGAGTCCTCAACCTCCAAGAGTAATAGATTTGATGAAGGATGAAACTTGAGGATGAATCGAGTACTCAATCGGGTGAAGCAAAGCTCGCTAGGTCACTCGATCTCTCTCTTCTCAACCCTACCCAAAGCTTGGATCAAGGGGAGATGGGGCGGGAGAATTGTTAAAGCTCTTCAGGTTGCTAGGGCTTGTATTGAATGAGAGTGAATAGCCTTTTCTACCCTGGTTAGTGGATGGGGAAAGTATTTAAGTGAGGGTTGAAACTAGTCGTTGGACAACAATTTTGCGCACTACGGATAATCCGGTCCAAAGTCCGGACATTCCGATATGATATGGTTTGAATCCAACAGACAGAGACCCTAGAAGCACAATTCTCTAGATGCTCTGAATTCACTCAGTTTTAGCCCCTGTTTGTTTGAGCTTGTTTGAGTTGCAGCTTCTCTAAAAGCTGCTTCTGGGAGAAGCCACAAAAAACTAGCTTCTGGAAAAAGCTCATATCACAGTACAAATTGGGCTTTTGGTGGCTTTTGGCTTCTTTGAAGGGGCTTCCAAAAGCTGGCCGTTTGTTTGAGCTTCTGGCTTCTGGGGCTAAAAGCTGGCTAGAAGCTGAAACAAATAGGGCCTTAGACACTCCGGTCCAAACATCGAATACTCCGATGAGTTTTCAGGGGCTGGATAGAGAACATCAAATCTAAATATTCCGCACACTCCGAATCTACTCAGTACCAAACATTTCGGTCCGAACTCCAGACACTCCGAGACGAAATAGCACAGAGAGACAAAGAGGTCCAAAAGCTGATATTGCGAATACTTCGGGCTAGAACAACACCAGACATTCCGGACAGAATGTCAGATACTCCAAAACCCTGAAACGCTAGATTTCAACAAACAGAGTATGGGATGATTTGAGTAAGTCTCACTAGGGCTAAACTTAATCCTTTAGAGCACTTGAGACGTCCAAACTTCATTCTACATCTCATCCCTCTTAATAGTACAACTTATCCCTAGGGTCAAATAAATTAGTAAAGATACAAACCTAAGAAGCCAAAATTCTTCTTCTTCTTCTTCTTCTTCTTCTTCTTCTTCTTCTTCTTCTTCTCCTCCTCCTCTAGGGAGTATTCCAAGTAATTTACTTCCTTATTGAATCTTGTTAGATCAAAACATGATGTCTTTATTCACCAAAATCAATTCGTCCCAGATGCACTTACATGGATAACATAGACGCCTGCATTCGAGCAAGGAATCCGTAGTTTGATTGATACTGACCATGTGTTGGATTCTTTGTGCAAAAGCGTGCAAAGATTGTTTTGGATTCTCTAGGCGACACGCAACGCCACTCTCTCTCATAGCCAAGGCTAAAACCAACTTCCCCAAGCTAGGACTTAGAAAAGAGATGAGAGAGCATAGGTGTGCATGCATCACGAGGCGTCGAAGAGAATCAAGATCCAGCAAAAACACCCATTGATAGAACGACAAAAATGAAAAGTGACAAATCTAAAGCTACTCAAGTACCCCTTCGCCTTCATGAGTTCTTCGGTCCTTGATGCCGCAACCATCACAAGGGTTCCAAGAAATCCATGATCGCCCTTGCGAATCTTGACCAAAACAATTCCATCATCAATACCAAAACTTTAGTCACATCGACAATTTGGGCCGGAGATGTGCACAGAGTGCTTTCATCAAAATATACTACATCCAAGGCAACTTTCTGTACACAAGGTCGCAATCCATGAGCTTCACAAAAGTAAGACCTCAGGTCTATTTTATAAATTGGACATTGTCAAGGCCTTCGATTACGTCAATTGGGGATATCTCCTAGAAAGTCTGCAGCTCCTTGACTTAGGGCCTAGGTCGAAGGAGTGGGTCTCTATCCTTTTTATGCAATGCTACACCAAAGTTCTTTTAAATGGCATTCTAGGTCATTGTTTCCACCACCTCAAGGGCGTGCATACCAGAGATTCCCTTTCCCTGATGCTCTTCGTCATTGTGATAGACCCTCTCTAGAAGTTCTTCAACTTGATGTCGGAACAGGGTATGTTCATGCCTCTTCGTTCTAGGCCACTTCATATGCACATCACTACACGTAAAATATCGTTGTTATCTTCCTCAACCCCAATATTGAGGACATCCGCCTTAACCAACGTATCATCCAACTCTTCGGCCAAGCATCCGGGCTGGTGATCAACTTCCAAAAGAGCACTGTGTACCCCATATGCTTGGACAACTTGGACATTGTGGAAATCCCTCATGCCTTTCTAAGGGTGTGCAAAGACTTCCCTTGATGCTACCTAGGCCTTCACCTTCACATTAGCTAATTTCGTCGGGCCCATGCATGTTTTCCTAGTCATTGAAAAGCTCAATGCTACGCTCCCAAACTAGAAGTGAAGACTTCTTCTGAAGGCTGGCAGGCTTACCCTGGTAAACTCGGTTCTCTTCTCCACCGTACCTACCATCTCACTGTCTTCCCTCTTGCTAAGTGGGCAAAGTGGAGAATGGATCGGATTAGGTGCTCTTTCTTGTGGCACTGTGACAAACAAGCTAAAGGCGACACCGTCTCGTTAATTTTAATAAATTCAATAAAGTCTATTGACCAAACAAACTCGGTGTCCGAGGAATCACCGACATGGAGACATCCAGTCAGATCCTCAAGATGTGATGTCTTTGGCATAGCTCTCAGCAATGGCGAGAAGGCCTTCTTCTAGCATGTCAATTGGCTTCTCGATTAGTGTCGAGACCCGATTAAAGAGATCGGATCCCAATTGCGCAAAACCGTACTAGTCCCAAGGATCTTGGCTAGCACACACAGTTTTAATAGAATGGGACATTGCCTTCGTACAAATTTATTACATAAAGGGGACTCAGTCCGATACATTCAACAACCATCAGCGCGTAGGCCAAGAATTAGAGTACAACAATATAGTATAGGGCTTAATACATTACTACACAAATATCCCACAGGCGAAGGGCTGTAGGAAAGCACATCCCTACTCTTCAGTGTCGTCCTCGAGGTACTCCTCCTCGTCGTCTCCGAATTGCGAGTCATAGGTGGAATGCTCGACTGTTGAAATTTTTAAGAGGAAGGGGGAACCAGGGTGAGTACAATTGTACTCCGCAATGCAGGAATGGTGTGTGAATGAGGCTTAGTACAAGGGATGGCCTAGGTTACTTGCGGAAAATGTGAATTTTTCGTAGGAATGCCTAATTTTTACAAAGGCAGTTTTCGAAATCAAAGATCCTTTACGGGGGCTTCTCAAACCCTTGGCCTCACACCATAGCGGGTCTTGGCTATTCTCGGAATGGTGACGCAGATCCAAATCGCACTTGCATTCCATGGTAGGCCTCTCCCCAATCCATGCTGCGGACGCCGGTGACCATCTCTCTCAAAAACCTTTCTCAACATCTTTACACACGCAAGAACCTTTTGCCAAACCCGGTTTTTGTAAAAGAAGAGTCCACCATACTAATAGTCCCTTTGCATGCTCATGACTGCGAGCACAACTATCATGATAGTTTTAACTCTGCAGAGTGGGTACGCTTTACCCTCGATAGGATACGCACCCGAGAGTGTTTTGCCAGAAAGCCGTTAGACTCAAACACCAACGCGATCGCCAAAGAGTTTCCCTAGGGTTAGAAACCAACAACCAAGCCCATCTCATAACGGGACCTGAGGTCGTACTTGTTACAGCTCAGTTCATAGGTTCATAAGATGAGTAATCCTTATACTAGGAGAGGGAAGAGAGTTTTTTGACCCATTTCTCCAAAACGGTGCCTAGCTCGCACCAGTCTAGCGAAAATTTCCCCTCCTAGACAGAGAGTTTTAGGAAAGAGGGGGGAAACCAACTCTACCCTCAACATTGCCCTCGATGCACTCATTTCTCCACAAACTTTCGCAAACTCTTCACAAATTAAACAAAGAGGAATGCATAGGTACAATTCTCAATTTATAGGCGGGCAGCAAGCGGTGAAACGACAGGGCACACGTGCGGCATGGAAGGGATTCCGGTGCGAATCTCGGCCGGTGGCATGGCGGAGAAGGTGGGGATGCCGATGACATTCTCCTTGAGGTTGGCAGTGACGGGACGAGGCGACGCATAGCGAGAGAGAGAGAAGAAAAGAGAGAGGGAAAGAGGGGAGCAGTGGGGGACGATAAGGGAGAGCCTCACGTGCGGGAGAGGCGAAGCAGAGAGCAGAGGCAGGGATTCGGTGGGGCGGCATGGGAGGAAGACGACGTGGGGAGCACACAGAGAGAGAGAGAGAGAGAGAGAGAAAGAGCTCATGTAGGGAGGAGGAGAAATAGAGGGATGGAGGAGAATTGCGAGTACGGGGAGGAAGACGACGCAGGGAGGGCGCAGCGTGTGGCTAGCAAGTGGGACCCATGCGTCAGCAAGAGAGAGGAGGCATAGGGCACGCACAAAGAGCTGCTAGCATGTGGGGCCACACTCCAGCGAGGGCATGCACAGGTGTTCCTTGGGGGATGAGGAGGCGGGCGAGGGAGCTGGGCCATGGGGAGGTTGTGCCAGCATGGCGCCGGTGGCCCAACTAGGAAAAAGGGAAAGAGAAGGTAAAAGAGAAAGAAAGAAAAGCGGGCCAAGGCCCAGCTTAATTTGGAATTTAAATTTTGTTTATATTCCCTTTTGTAACACCTTTTGGAAATTTGCTCAAGCTAGAAAAGTTATTCCTTAAATAAAATCTCACATTTGCCAAATTAACTCTTTTATTTTAAAATTTACTACTAAATGCTCTTTTCCAAATAACATGGTGCGATGATGCTTTAGTCATGCAATTAGAAAATTTTTAACATGCCAAATTTGGTTTTAAAATTTGAGACATTACAATGAGGCTCCTAAGAGCATTACACAAATACACCAACACTGGCTACAACGTCATGTTGCAGTGGTGCGGCGGCATAGCATGGTGGTGTGACAACTTGAGGCAGCAGCGGTAGTGGCAGAGCCGATGACAACGGCATGGTGCGGTGGTCGTTGGTGAGCCGGAGGGCATAGGGCACCGAGGAAGGAAAAAGACGAGGACATGAACATCATTTTATAGGCTTTGGTCAAACAAAAAGTACCATGAAGTAATTAAAGGAGGCACTTAAGGTCCTGCTTGGATGACTAGTTTTAGGCCTGTAAACCGGTGTAAAAAAAATATAGACTTGAAAATATTTATTAGTTGGGCTAGAAGCATACTTGGGGGGAGGGGAGAGAAATAATGATTTTTTTACTGAACAAATAAATTTTTTTTCTTTTTTAAAAATCAAACGTCCGCCATCATTCCATCGGGTGGGATTTATATTTTACCCGTTGAACTGGCGAGATTTACATTTTTCACCAAATGGTCTAGCGGAATGGGCATTAGACCCAACAAGAGTAACTTAGGGATAAAATTCACCATTTGGTTGGATGGGATTTAAATCCCACTGAATGAAATGTTGGTATTCAAATCCCACCCAACCATAGGGTGGAATTTGCGGCCTATGGGCAAATGCGATAGCATGGATCCCTTCTTGTCAAGTCTGCTCGAGGAAGGAGTGCAGCGCATCTCTTGCTATGGTTCGACAGACTCTGGAGACTCTATTGATGTTGAAGTGACTGGACAGAGCAGCCCACTAGCTATGAACGAACATGTGCCCAACCCAGTGTTCGTTGAGCCGAACCTAGTGTTCGTTGAGCCAAGCATTGGTCAGTTTAGCCCAGGCTCCAGCAAATCATTGAGGGAAGAAGTCAGGTCAGGGAGTAGGGGTACAAAGAAGAAGAGGCCTGCATCCAAAACTGGACGTACTTTGTGGGATCCTGAGGAGGATGAGTTGCTAGTGTTTGCTTGGCTCAAAATCAGCCAAGACCCCATTGTTGGTAAAGACCAGTCTTACAAGTCATATTGGGAGCGCATCGTGCTATACTATAACAGGCATAGGACATCGGGGATGAAGGAGTGTACGATGAATGGTGCAATTAATCATTGGCAAATCCTGCGTGGAGATGGGAGTAAGTTTGCGGGCTTCCCCAATAAGGTTGATAGTCTCCATGCGAGCAGGACCACTATAGAGGACAGAGTAAGTTCTATTCATATTCTAGTTAATTTTGTTGTAATTTTCAATGGACTTTGCAATTGTCGATATAATCACTTGGCATGATGCTTGTATGTGTGAAGATTGGAGCAGGCATGAAAATGTACAAGGAGGTTGACGGAAAGACTTTCAGATTTCTCCATGTTTGGGGGCTTCTAAGTCAGCACACCAATTGGTGCGCTTTGCTGTATTCAAAAAGACAGAAGACCCAGGCTATCGCCTCGCATGCTGCACCACACCTTGATGATGCTGATGCAGACTCACAGGCTTCCACTGAGCCTTAGAGGCCTCTTGGTCGTGAGGCGGCCAAGAAGGCTAGATCGCAGTCGCAGAGTTCTTCGAGCCATAGCTGTGGCGCCTATGTTGAGTAACTTGCTGAGCTCAATTCCCACAAGGCGGCATTGGTTGAGTTGAAGAGAGAGCAAGTTGTCGTGATGAGGAACCTAGAGGAGCTGAAGCGAGAACAAGTGACCATGATGAGGAACGCTGAAGAACAGAGGATTATCAACATCAATCTAGACGACCACACTGGTGTGACGCGAGAGTACTACCAGAGCCGCCAGCTTGACATCATGCAGGCTCGACGGCGCGTCTTGGTCCGCACTAAGGTGCCGTGTTGATTGTTCGCTTGTGTTTTGTGACAAGGACTTTGTATGATGTGGACTACGTACTGTGGTTTTCATGTTTATAACATTGCTATGTGGACTTTATATGTCTATCTATGTGATGATTTTTATATTTACTCCGATTATCACTGATAAATAGTACGATTCGATAAATAAATTCCAGTTCTCAATACAGCAACATTTAATACAAATTATATGATGACCTCGAGAAAATATCACAAACTATCACGAGCTACAGATAATATCACGAACTTCATATAATATCACAATATTACGGATAATCTTTAGGTACACCCTGCTTAACTACTCGTCACCTCCGTGACACATCCAGAGGTGCTCAACGAAGTCATCTTGAAGACGCCGATGGGATTGCCTATCTTGAATCGTTTGGGTGGCCTCGATGCAATGAAGAATGGATCTGTTCTGGGGACCAGCGATGGAGACATGCTCTCCCATTCCGTCGTACATGAACTTCTGTTGTGGGCCGTGCCTCTCATCTTTAATGATCATGCTATGCATGATCACACAAGCAGTCATTATATTATTCATGGTGTTTTGGCTCCAGCACCTCGCGGGGCCACGGACAATTGCAAACCTTGCCCCCAAGACTCCGAAAGCTCTTTCAACATCCTTTCGTGTGGCAACCTGGGATGAAGTTAAATAGATGCGCTTGTTTCCTCGAGGAACTAGTATAGCCTTCACAAAAGTAGCACAATCGGGGTATATACCGTCCGCGAGGTAGTATCCCATGGTGTAGTTGTTACCGTTGATAGTGTAATTCAGTTTGGGACTGGTGCCGTCCTTTAACCTAGATAAAACATCAGAGCGGTGCAGCACATTGATATAATTCAAACTACCAGGCATGCCCAAAAAGGCATGCCAAATCCACAAATCATACGATGCCACCGATTCTAGAACTATGGTTGGCTTGCGGGTATGTCCTGTGTATGCACCCTGCCATGCCTTTGGGCAATTTTTCCAAGGCCAGTGTATACAATCAATGCTTCCAAGCATTCCAGGATTGCATCTCACCAATGGTCAGGAGTCGCACGGTGTCTTCTTGTGTTGGAGGGCGTAGGTATTGGGCTTTGAACACCTTCACGAAGGCATACACAAATCTTGTAAGTGCTTCATTGGTCGTGCTTTCTCCGATACACACATACTCATCAATGGCGTCAGCAGGAACACCATACACGAGCTGGCGCATTGTAGCAGTGATCTTTTGTAGGGAATCCAACCCCAGCCTACCAATACCATCCCTCTTCTACCAGAACCAGTCGTCTGACTACTCAACATCGCCTGCAATCCGAAGAAATAGCTTTCTGCTCATACGAAATATGCATGTAATGTGTCCCAAATTATTTCGTGGTAAGGCATGAAATACAAATGAGTAATAATTGAAATATATTTCATCCCACCACCCATACCTACGCCAAAAATATTTGTGGCCATAAAGAGGGGGAATCAGCGAAATAATCGACAATTAGCCTGGCAGCCCCTTCAGCCCGACCTCGATTGATAACAATGTGACCTAGGACAAAACCTCGGTGATGCCTTGCAGGGGTTTCGTTGGCTAGTTCCTCCTCCTCGATCGTATCAAGAAGAGATATTTCTTCCTCGTCATCGTCATCACTTGAATCGGACCACTGCAACTCACTGCTCGAAGCAAAGGGGTCCGGATTCATTTTGCGATGTGAGAGTGAATGCAATGTGGGATGAATGAAATGAAGAGCAACCACCCCTTTTATAGATGGCCAGCTTGAGCTTATCTTAGAAGGAAGCTATTGGTGAAATATGCCTTAGCCTAGAAGGAAGCTTATCCTGGAAGAAAGACTAGAGCTGGCCATATGGGCCGAACCAAATGGGTTGAACCAGGCGGCCCGGTACTGTGCATTGGGCCGGTCCGGTTCGGTTCGTTTCCAAAACGAATCGGGCCGGACCGGTTCGCTCCCTCGAACCGTGCCTGGGCCTAGCATGCAGCCCGTCGGGCTGGCACGGTTCGGTTCGCATAGTAATGGCATGGTTCGTTACTATGCAAACCGAACCGGCCCGGTTTGGCTCGTTAGGCCTGTTCTACTGTAGTAGTGAAATTTGAAAAATCAAATCGCCCGCCCCGCCTCCCGGTCCCCGCTCCCCGCTATGGTCCCGAACACCAACGTGCTGACACGCCTGCCGCCACCGCCACGCGGGCCCACACGCCTGTGCCTGTGCGCCTATGTGGGAGCGGCCACAGCGCGGGCATGGGAGCGCGCTAGCGGCCAGCGCCACTGCGCCACGCGGGCCCTCGCTGTCCCCCTCGCATCGGCCTTCCGCCTTGCCCGGCCAACAGGGCTTGGCAATGTGGCCGCCCGCTCCGGCCCTCGTGCCATTTCCCACCCAGCTGGCCGCGTGGCAACTCCAAGGTTTGACGTGTGGCAGCGAACCGGGCGGGCCGATTCGTTCGGTTCGTTCAATTCGCTTTTTTATACCGTTGCGAATATAGTCGGTTGAACCTTTACAAATTCATAAAAAAAATAGCAAAAAAATCCGAAGAATCTCAATTTTTTCTATAAATAGGGTGCCCACCCCTCATCAGCCTAGCACACTTCCAACCCGTTGTCTCTTGAGTCTCTTCTGTTCATTGCTTATTTGCAATTTCTGAGCTAGAAAAGTGTTCCTAATTGCAAATTTGGGCAAAGTTAGAAATATTTCATAAAAATATTTCCAACTTTCATATTTGTTAGTGTGATACTGTGAGGTTGTTATATTTCCATATGTTTGTTTGCTATATATTTGATTTCTGTATTGTGATCCAAAATTCATTGTTGTTTTGTTATTTCATGTGTTTACAGCTTCCTGAAAATGGCTGATGGTCGTTTTCCGTACGGCGAATTTCACCTTAGCCAGTTCGGATTAACACCGGATGACTACGAGCCAATCGGTCAAAGTCTACCGGAACCGGTTCAAGAAACGGAAACTACCGGAACCGAGGATCATCCCTATGGTTCTGGATCCGGTTCAACCTGTGCTTCCGGCTCCGATACCGTTGGATCTAAGCGGACTCTACTGAACCGGTCGGATGTGTGGAACAACTACGAGGAGTTGAAGTACCTTGTGGACGGCAGGCTAGTGAGGTATGGGGCTAAATGTAAAATTTGTGGACAGAAGTTATCGGCGGCGACGGGCTCAGGTATGGGATATCTTAAGAGGCACGCTACGGCATGCAAGAAGAAGAAAGGTGTTCAAATGAGGCAGCAACAGTTGAGTTATAACCTTGATGGTTCGGTAAGTAACTGGGAGTATAATCCCGAGGTAGGGAGGCATTGTGCCAATTAATTGTTTCTCAAGATTTACCTCTAGGCTTTGGTGATTCTCCTGCTTTTGAAGAATATATAAAAACTGCTCATAATCCTAGATATAGTAGTGTTTCTCGTCAAACAACAACTAGAAATTTGAAAAAATTGTATACCGCCAACAAATTAAAGTTAAAAGAACAATTTAAAACCTACACATTTTTTGTGTCGTTAACCTCGGACATCTGGGCTGATAGGGCTAGAGAAGATTATTTAATTGTTGTTGCTCATTATATTAACCAGAACTAGCAAATAAAAAAGAGTAATTGCTCTTCGCCTTATTCATGCTAATCACACCGGCGAAAATATTGTTGATTGCATTATGAATGTTGTTCAAGAATTTGAAATTACTAATAAAATTTTGCTATTACCTTGAATAATGCATCTGCTAACACTAGTGCCATGAATATTTTGAAACCTGTTTTATCTACGTACGCTGAATCATTTTTAATGCATCAACGTTGTGCATGTCATATTATTAATTTAATTGTTAAATATGGTTTAAAAAGATTGCAACCTTATCTCCAAGCTATTCGGGATGCCATCTCATTTTTAAATAGTTCTAATACAAGAATTGCTGCATGGAAACACTATTGTCGTGCGTCATCTATTCAGCCTAGAAAATTTGGTCTAGATATGCCTATTAGGTGGAATTCCAACAATGTTATGTTGCAGCATATATTACCATATAGATAGGTTTTTGAAGTTTTTATTAACACTCGGTATCCAACTCAAGATGGAACACCACTTTTGACCCCACAGGTTTGGCAAGTACTTACATATTTTATTTGATTCAGTTAGCCATATAAAAGCTAAATATTTCAAAAACTGGAGAGATGTTCCATTCTTATATTCTTTTACTTTTATCTTAGACCCTAGAGCTAAATTTCCTGGATTAACTAATTCTCTAACACAACTTGGTGCTGCTACTAGAATAGATTATTTAAATTATTTTCAAGAAGTTAGAAGTAAACTTAATGATTTGTATAGAAAATATGAAGAAAAGTATGCAGTAGTTCGTCCATCACGACCACACCAGTTCAACAGACGGGGAGAAAGATGTCCTTTTGGAAGACTATCATGGGTAAGGACACTTCAAGTTCTTCGGGCAATTCAACTCGCCCAACTGCATAGGCATCACACGCGAAGCTGTTGGCGAGCTTGCCTCCTATCTAGCAAAGGACGTCGTCGACTTTCAGTAAGAGTTTAATATTCTCCTATGGTGGCAGCAACATAGTGGAACATATCCTGTGCTATCTATACTAGCACGGGATGTGTTAACTATTCCGGTCTCCACAGTTTCTTCCGAATCCGCTTTTAGCCTCGCTGGGAGAATACTGGAGGAGAGACGGAATTCCCTCTATAGTGACATGGTCAAAATACTACTAAGTACAAAGGATTGGGCATTAGCCGAAAGACGACGGCAAACATCGTCGCCGAGAGACAAAATCAAGGGTTGGCGGCAGCATTCGGGGGCTTAGAACTTGATGAAGATTAAAGAAGGCCCCAAAATTTTTTATGCTTGTATTGTAGAGCTTTAGGCTATACTTTTTTTCTTTGCCAAGATTTTCTCAAATTGAGTTTTTACTTGGTAAAGTTTTTAACGAGGCAGTCCATATGTATTAATAAAAAAGCTCTGCCATGCATTTTAAATATTTCTCCATATATATTTAAATTTTTTTAATTACTTACATGAATTATGGTTCACATTTCTGAATTTCTTGGATTTTTCAGATTTTTTGACATATTACACGAAAACCGGGCTGACCGGGCCAAGCCGCGCGGTTCGTTCGGTTCAAGTCGTGAACCGAACCTGGGCTGGGGAGCCGACCCGTTGGTTTGTTTGGCCCGGTTCACATAGTAACCGGGCTGTAAACCGAACCGGGGCCGGCCCGTTGGCCAGGTCTGAGAAAGACTATACACATGTCATATTCCTTCTTGCGGAAGCTTTCATTTTTACAAGACCGGTTGCTCGTATTTATAATATTCTACTAAATTATTTAAAAAACCTATTTAATTAAATTGTACCCCTATATACTTGCCAAATGTGACATTGAAATAATGTGATACTACATATTTTTTAAAATATTTAATTGCATCCTGCACAATATATCATGTGGCGGTATATGCGAAAATGCACCCTGGTATAAATACGATATATGGTATGGCGGTTATGAAAGAATGTTAAAATATGTGGGGTGGGAATGGAAGAGAATGGAAGAAGAAATTCTGTTGGAGAACAGGACTGGGAAGGGAATGAAGTCTGTGAAGAAAATCTTTTTAGAGGTATTGAAGGGAATGGAGGAAAGAAAAATGGTTGAAGATGGTTTTATAGGCAGATAACTATTGGCCGTCGGAGGTGTCGAAAAAGAGAACAAAGAACTACCTTCTCCTTTCCCTAAACTCTGTCTCGTCCCTTCCTCCTCTCAACACGGCCATGTCGATCATTGACCCTAAGTAGAGCGCGTATCAATAATCAATAATAATAGATACAAGTCTGAACACTCGGTACGGCTCGTTGCCACGCGTCATCGCGTGCGCCACGTCGCCAGTTCGTCCACAGCCGTCCGATCGTGCGAGGCAATCAGATTCGGTTGTCCGTTTCATTTTAACACATAAAACAATTTTTTTGCCCCAGGTCTTAGGCAGGTGGGTGGTTTGCTCGGTTGGTTAGGTCCGTCCGTTCGCAGCTGGGCGCTCTCGGGTTCGAATCCCGCGTCCTCCGTATTTTCTCCCCTTTTTCCCTTGCGGTATTGGCTCTGCCTCGCGTGCTGGCGTATGTCTTGGCACTCCGTCGCGAAACCCTTTGCCGCGCTGCTGCGTCGCGTCTTCCCGCGCGCTGTTGCGTTTTGGCGGCCTCGCGCGCGCCATGGGCGAGCTTGCGCGGCTAGTTACAGCTAGGTCCGGTGCCCTTTGGGCGGGCAATTGGGGCGTTCGCCAGCCAGATCTCTTCTCGAATCCCTTGCCCTGTCGGTCGCCGGCCCGGCTCCTCTGTCGTCGTAGGTACTACTGCACGCGTGCATTTGTTACTATTGCCATCGTAGGCCCGCTCACAGACAAGGGCATTCACATGGCCACCTGGGCCGGCCCAACTAAATGCTAGTGACCACATGATTTAAATCTAGTCATCCAAATTAAATCCAACGGTCCACACGATCCCACTTAAGTGGATGAAGGGGTACACGATCTGAGCCCTCGGTTTGAGAATGGATGACTGTAAATAGATTCAAGTGAAAAGTTTTGATCTGATACAGAAAGAAACCTAACAGAGCACAAGTTTTAACTGAAAACATAAAATTTGAGCCACAGAATAGACATGAATGATGCACATGATAGCTCCGAACTAACCAAAATGAGTTCTTGGTAATGTTTTGCATGTTTTGGCACAAAATGGGAGTTTAAAGATGCAGTAATTAAAACACAATTCTGATCTAAACCTAGTGCTAGTAACTACAATTTCAGTGACAAGCAGTCTGGCTCTAACTCCACTAGCACAGTCCATCTCAAACTCCATTTAGCACTTGTTACTAACTGATAATGTGCCTCAAACTCCATCTACCACCTCACAAGTGATCTTCATTGGATCCACCCTACATGAGAACATAGTTATTTGAGTAGTCTAACTAGAATAGAAGAATGTAACAAAGGAAGAATATGACTATTGAGACATAGTGCAGTACTTACCATCAACAAATTCATATAACTACCAGCAAATTCATTCTGCTCAAACCAATTTGGAGTAGCTTCCACCGGTTGTTGTTAAGGTTGTGTGTTCCCTTTATTTCCTTCTTCCTACAAGTGGGACAAGTTTAGGGATCAATGGTGCAATTTTCTCTAAACAGATTATGTAGAAGAGTACAATATATACTATGGAACACATATCTCTGTAGTGGGTTGTTTCTTTTTACTTTTTTTAACCACATCTTTCTTCCTCTTTGAGCCACTTTGCATTTTCTGAACCCAGCTTTTTGTCCTCTTTGAGCCACTCTTTTTAACATTTCTCTTCTTTAGACCAACAATGTGTGACAAAGCATGTGGTACTTGAGAAATGACTTAGGTCCTGTTCTTTTGAGCTGATCTGAAAAGCTGAATGGCTGAACGGCTGAAATGACTGGATTTCGAGAGCTTGTCGAGGTAGTCTCGAGATTCGGATCCATTTCGTTTAAAGTGTTAGGATCCACCTTCAAAACAGCGAAAAACTGACTAAAAAAACTCAAAGCATATGTCTTTTTAAAACATAGATAAGTCGTTAAGCTGTTAAGCCGTTAAGCTGATAAGCTGAAAAGAACTGGGCCTTAATCTCCATCTTTGTTAGCATCACTAACCATGGCTGATTTTATTTTTTCTTCCATTTCTCTCGATGCATTGTCAAGTGCATTATCTAGTATCTTAAAGCATTCTTCATAATCAGTAGCTCGTGTGGCGAAGGCATTAAATTTTTTATAAAGGGACCTGTGGAAGCATGAAGCCTCTAACATGGGATCCTCTAAGACATTCCTTCCACCAACATCTTGAACAATCTCACTTCGCACTCCTCTTATCCATCGCTTTAGGATATAATTGTCAGGCAATTGTTTTATGTTCATTAAATCAAGCACTTTCAATGCATGAGCACATAGTATTCCACATCTCTCAAACAGAAGGCAACTACAAGAAACTGTTGGACCTTCCATGCTATATACAACTGTTTGTTCTTCTTGCATATAAGATTCTTCACCAAATGATTCAATTCCAATAATGTACTCATTGCTATTATTCGACGGTTTTGCATATGTTGCTAAAGATCTTTCATACTCACCTTGGAAAGATCTAAATATTTGAGGAGTGAAGATTTTGCTTGCTTGCACTAACATGGGTGTCCTCATATGTAATCATGGAATTTTCTTCCTCGAGTCATATTCAGATTCTAACTCTTTGACTCGCTTTTCTTGCACAACCCTCTCAAAGTAGTGAAAAACCGAGGAATATCTAGCTTCACATGTAGAGAGCTTTTCAACATACTATTGAAACTCTCACTTAACTGCGTGCTTCGCATTCCTAGTATGAATGCATCCTTCACATAACATGCAGCCCACTTTTTCTTTAACTTGTAAATGCTGTCTAGCCAAGTTTTCTTATGAACCTTGCTTCTCATAGAATTGAAAGCTTCTTCAAATGCTTCACTGTCAAGATACTCAAACATGCAAGCATTGAAATCAGCAAGAATATTTGACCCTCTAACCATGTCATGGCTCAAATGCTTGATGGCATTTTGACCAATATGCCAAGTGCATAACCTATGCCATGTATTGGGAAATACCTCCACAATTGCCTTTCCCATCGCTGCATCCTGGTCGGTGAAGATGGTCTTCGGTGCCTTATGATCATGGCTAGTTAAAAAAGCTTTGAATAGCCATTTGAAAGACACATAAGATTCATCATACATAAGAGCGGCATCAAATAGAGTGGTCTCCCTAAAATGATTAAAACCAACAAAAGTACCAAATGGTCGACGGTCTTTGTTGGTTCCAAAAGTGTATCAAAAGTAATCACATCACCAAAAAGTGCATAATCAATGATCATTCTAGCATCCGCCCAGAATATATTTGCCATCTGCCCTTCCTCATCTAATTGCAAAGCATATTGATATGATGGATTTGTAGCAATTTTATTTTGGAAGTATGTCAATAAACTCCCAGCTTCGCCAAGCCTTAACTCCTTTTGACGCTTAGTCCGTACATAATTCTTGTGATCATGACAAGTGTAGCCAACATTTGCCGAACCACCGGCTTGACGACTGGCTAACTCGTGAGCAGCTTTAGGCCTAATTCCAGAATTTTCGGCCATTTCAATCTGAATAGCTTGAACTTCAGTGATTTTCCTTTGTGAAGGCATCAAATGAGATGTCCCGGGAATGTGGAGAAGATGGTTGTGTTCAAGCTCCAAATCATGCAACTTATAGCATCCAGAAGTCCGATCCAAGAGGATTCCCATGCGGACATTACAACCCGTTCTTGTTTCATCACGAGGAAGTTTGGTTAAATGATCTCTTTTGTCCTCTGCTCGAAAACCTTGATTGGAACAGACATATCTGGCTGACGTGACTACCTTATCTGCTGGACTTTTATTCTCATATTTCTTCCTAACATTGAAACCCGATTGACCTCCATAGAACGCCCAAAACTTCCAGGCTTCGTCTAGGCTACTAAAATCCATGCCAATTTCAGGCATCCGAGTAGATGTACTATTTGTGCTAAAAAAAGAGACATGACAAGTGATCAGTTATTTATCTTTGAATATGAAAAGAAGACATGGAGCACATATATGCACAAGATAATTGATCATTGATTTATCTTTGTACTCATGCATCAAGTCGAAGCAACATTAGTAAAAAGTTTTTTCTTTGTTCATATCATCAATCCTTTTCTTGTTGCATTATCCGATTTAATTTGGAGTTGACAAGATATTTCTTCTCTTGGAACATAGATCTGGATGAACTTGACTGGATTTTAGAAGAAAAAAATAACACAATTTGCATTGAAGGATGAACAACAACTAGATATTTGCATTGAAGGATGAACTGGATTTTAGAAAAAAAAACTATATAGATCAAAAGGTTTTTGATTTGTCATAAGCAATCCATTGGCCATTGAAATTGTGGCTAGGTAGCAATCCAATGGAATAAGATACGTGACACTTACCAGCGTTGTTGACTTTCATCTTTGTTGTTATTCACCGCATCCGTGTTCATGGTGCCTTCTGCTGCCGCATCTGCTCGTCCGTGGTCCATCGCCGTCTCCCAGAACGGAGAACGGAGAAGCCAGATCGATATGCGCGCGAAAAATGTTAATTTTCCCGCAATGGGAAATGGGAGGAAGCAGCTCGCGCTCACTTGCGGTCGCGACATCAGCGTCCGGATTAATTTGGCCGGCCCATCTGCTTGTGGAGGCGAGCGACGGAGCGAGGGCTAGCCAGCCCACGAGCGGGAGACGCGCAGCTACGTAACAAATGCACGCGCGTGCAGTTGTTGCTAGGACTGCTACGACGGCAGAGGGACCGACCGAGCCGGTCGGTCGCCGCCTCGCCAGTCGCTCACAGTCACATCAATGGCTCTGGCTCGCCCTCATCTTCAGGTCGTGGATAGCAAAAATTTCCCATTTGGAGACTCCCGAGTCCCGACGTGGCCGTGGCCGTGGCCGTGGCCATGCGAGTGGCACCAATGGATGGTCACCGTTCGGGCGCTCTGTGCTCCTCGGCTACGTGTACTCGCCTCGTTCGCACCACACAAAAAAAGTAAGTTTTTTTTTTTTGGCCCCGCCCAGGCCAAGAGTGGAGGCATAGAGCAGCAAGCACTGCGGCTCAGTTCACAGCAGCAGGAATCAGAGCTCCCGGAATCCGGAATCCCACCGCGAGTTGATCGGAAAGGTGAGGTTTTTCCTACCGTGGAGTCGTCAATCTGCTGGTGTAAGTCTTTTTGCCGCCGTTCCCCGTTGATCCTTGGGTGGGTTCTTGATGATTCTTTTCGGGATCGTGTTTTGGATGGGAATGTTCTCATTGCTTATAGGGAGAGGAAGTTAGCTCTCAGTATTGGTTTAGGTGTTTGTTAGGGGTTAGTTCGGTAACCTCTTGCAAATTGGTTATCAGGAATCGTGTTCCCCCTTTGGATGCCATGAGATTATTAGCTCCTGTGATATGCGAGCTTGTATGACAGTAATTTTTATTTAATTACACCTGGTATGGAGAAATTGAGTCCTTAGGTTCGAATTGTGTGGTTTTGATGTTAAAAGATGCCTACCAAGAATTAGAGGTTTCTTTTCGTCCTTGTCTCTCAAAATAAAAGAAGGTTTTGGGGATGTATATACAGGGAGTGGGGATTTAGGGCTGATGGCTGGTGATTTGGTGATGTTGAGGTACAATTAGAGATTTTTAGAGCTCAAGAAGTAGGATGTCATGGTGTTTCATGTGCAGGGTTGAGGTGTGCTGATTCGACCTGCTGTACTATACAGGCATTAGAGCTGAGAGCTCATAGACCATGGAGCTCTGCACAGCTTCTATCTCGAGTTCAGCACAGCGGTCTCACATATCAACGCTTGATGGTTGGGCGCCATGCTGTGGATATGCAAGTTCAAGTTCCTGGGTTTCACAAAGGAGAAGGCAGCCATCACTCCATGTCATGAACGCAGCAGCAACTAGTGCGCCGAACTCTTCTCAGAACATAAGCAAGCGCCCACAAACTAATAAGAAATTTGTCAAAAGCATATCGAACAACCAGCCCAACAGCGCACTGGAGCAGCTTGATATCGAGCGTGGTGTCTGTATCCCTTTCCGAAAATACACTCCAGAAATGGTTAGGAACAAGTCAAAAGTATTTATTATTTGGATGGTTTGCTGAATGCTGTCGCAATAATCGTGCTCATTTCCACAATTGTTAGGTCAGGAATAAAGTTCTGGGATCAAGAGGATCCATTTTGTCCCTTGCTAGTCGGGGGGTGGAGATAATTTGGAACCTAGGACTTTACTGGTCAGCTCTAATGTATGACTGCGTGGTTGGACGGGATGAAGAGATTGTTCCATTCCGTGCCCGCCAACTCCGCAATCTTTTATGTGATCTGGGGCCATCATTCATAAAAGCAGGACAGGTTGTATCTTTTCTCTGTCTGATAAATCGCATTGGAAAATCTTACATTAATGTCCTAACTTTTTTGGTTTATATATCTTTATACTAGGTTCTAGCTAACAGACCAGATATAATTCGTGAGGATTACATGAACGAACTGTGCATCTTGCAAGATGATGTTCCTCCATTTCCTAACCAGGTACATGGTACAACAAAAGTTACTTGGAACCAATTTCCGGAATATTATAAATATCAAGGTATTGCAGATAAAATCAGGATGATTAACTAACCATTACCTTTTGTGGGATAATTGATAGGTAGCTTTTGCCATAATTGAGGAGGAACTTGGACAACCTCTAGAGAGTTTGTTTAGCAAAATTACATCACAGACCATAGCAGCTGCAAGTTTGGGCCAAGTTTATCGTGCCACACTTAGAGAAACTGGGGAAGATGTTGCTATTAAGGTGTTATTTCATTTTTGTTTTATCAGCTTTTTTTTTTAATTGAAAGGCTTTGAACTTTACTGACTTGATGCATCATTTTTCCAAGTATGCCCTTTATCAAAGATGAGTATAAACGTACTCTCTCATCCTGATAAAATTTTTGTCTTTTCTGCACCTCATGACTATGAGCATGTGTGGTAGAATGTCCAGTTGTTGACAGTACAAGGATTCTCCTGTATTCTGAGTATAGCATCTGTTTCATTTCTATACAGGATGAAATACCTTTTTTTGTGCCTCTCTCTTTAATTTCATTGATTTAAAATTGCAGGTTCAGAGACCAGGAATCGAGCCAATAATATACCGTGATCTGTTTCTGTTCCGCACTTTGGCCTCATTTTTGAATGGTATTAGCCTTCAAAAGCTAGGCTGCAATGCAGAGCTTATTGTTGATGAATTCGGTGAGAAACTTTTGGAAGAACTCGATTACACTCTCGTAAGTATCCTTTCTTCGTTTGTTTTTACTGTTTGTTGATTATTTAGTGAATGAAACTATGAACACCTACGACAACCATCTTCTTGATTTACTAGAGATACTTTACGTGTTGTTTATGTACTAGAGGTGTTTTTGTTTCAACTGTAGAATTTTATATTTCATAGTTTACTTTGATGATGGATGGATGGATGGATGGATGGTTTATGATTTTCCTTTTCTCTGCAATATATTAGGAAGCTACAAACATTGAGGACTTCTTAGAAAATTTTAAGGATGATCCAACTGTTAAGATCCCGCAAGTATATAAGCAGTATTCAGGCTCTCGTGTTTTGGTGATGGAATGGATAGATGGAATCAGATGCACTGATCCACAGGTTTGTATAACATTCATCATATCATTTTTTTTGCTTATATTTCTAATGTGGGATAGTCCATTGTAAACTTGTAGCATCATTTGAGAAAAGTTTGTTCACACAGGCTATAAAAGAAGCTGGGATTGATGTGGAAGGTTTTCTCACAGTTGGAGTGAGCGCAGCATTGCGTCAGTTGCTTGAATTTGGCCTTTTCCATGGAGATCCACATCCTGGAAATATTTTTGCAATGCGTGATGGTCGTATTGCTTATGTTGACTTCGGCAATGTGGCCGTCCTTAGCCAGGTCTGCAAATGTGGCAGTTGCAGAATTCATCATTGCACATAATTAACCATTTCCTTATTGTTGTTTTTTCTGTCAACATGATTTATAGTATATCTTGTATGACCTTCGACCTTTTGTAATTATTTAGTTGAGAAGATTTTTCATTCAGGAGGTAAAGATGTATGTTGGCTTCGTAGTTTTGTAGTTCTGTAATCTGTTAACACTACATAAAAGCAACTTACCAAGAAGAAAGAGTTCATATCCCTGTGTGTAGTGAATGCATTCTTGTTATGGATTGCACGGGCAAATAATAAATTGGTAACATATTCTTTTTTCTGTCATTGTTTGCCCTTTATGCAGCAAAACAAACAAATCCTTATTGATGCTGTTGTTCATGCTGTAAATGAAGACTATACTGAAATGGCAAATGACTTCACAAGGCTTGGTTTTCTTGCTAGTGAAACGGATGTATCCCCAATTGTCCCTGCTCTGGAAGCCATTTGGCAAAACTCTGCTGGAAAAGGATTGGCAGACTTCAATTTCCGGAGTGTTACTGGTAATGCTGATTTGATTAACATTATCTACTTCTGATAAGTGTGTGCGTGATTGCATTGTTCTCATGCTCTATGACTTGCATTAGCATATTTTGTCAATGATGGTTAGGTTACATGTTTGCTGGAGTGAAAGTTCTTGATCATGATCGATGACTATTATTTTTGAAGGCATTCCTTGTGGATGCTCACTCCTCTTGAAGAATATCTGTGATTACTTTGCTTCCATTAATGATGAATACATAGTGTAACACTTCACTGTGTGTTCAGATGTAATTCATTTTCTAATGTCTATGAAAATCATCACAGGGAAGTTTAACCAGCTCGTGTATAATTACCCCATCCGGATCCCAGAAAGGTTTTCTTTGGTTATTCGTTCTTTGTTGACACAAGAAGGAATTTGCTTTACTCTGCAGCCCGATTTTAAGTTTCTTGAGGTATCACATGTTCTACCCTTTTCAGCTCTCAAAAAAACAACATAAGTGCATTTGTTCTTTTACTTGCATACCCTTCACTGTATGCTTTTTTATATGTAGGTTGCATACCCATATGTAGCAAAGCGTCTTTTGACAGATCCAAACCCTGCTCTGCGTGAGCGCCTGATACAGGTAACTTGTGAAGACCCTCTTAAGATGTATGCAAGTACTATTGTCCATTGGTAGTTTAAACTTTCTATCATATGATTTACCACTCTATTATCCAAAACATGAAATAAAATATCAGCACAGAAAGAACAGCAGTTTATTCTGTCGAAAATTGGAAAGCAACAGATTTTTTCTTTGGATAGTTATACCTATTAGTTAACACTTTACAATTAGAGGGTATGGTCCAATGCACTATGCATACAATTTGCCGCCTCACCATTTTATGGATTTTTTTAGATAATATCATCATTTCCTCATTTTTTGAATTCAGGTATTGTTCAAAGATGGGGTGTTTCAGTGGAAACGACTAGAAAACCTTATAGTTCTTGCCAAGGAAAATGTGTCCAAAATGAGCAGTAATCCTGCACTAAAACGGAGCTCGTGAGTGTTGGCACTACTGTTGTCATGTTATATATGTCTTCATAGAAGTTCTCTCAACTTCTGATTTTGTCTTGTCAGGCAAACTGTGAGAAGTCGACAAATGGAGAAGAAATTAGATCTCACTGAAACAATAAAAGATGGAGCACGAATGTTCCTTATTGATGCTGGGATCAGGAGACAACTTATAATGGCTTTCACTGAAGATTCTAAGTTGCATGTAGAAGAGGTACTCTGCATAGATTGTCTGATGCCCATGCAAGCTAGGAATGTACCTATGAAATGTAGAAAACAGATTGCTAGATGGATTACTGTAACTCGTTTATCTGTTTTGCAGCTTGTTGATGTGTACAGGCTGGTCGAAGATCAAATAGACATGCCATCAGTTGCTTTTGAGGTTCTCCAAGGTAAATCAATCAAATTATGTTTACCTTTTAAAAAAAACTCGATCTTGTCATTTGTTCAGACATTTATTAAGCATATCCAGTCATGTGTACGTGCTTACCCTTCTTTTCAGATTTACCATCCGTGGCGCGTGATTTCATGCTTTCGTGGAGCGACTCCGTTCTGTCAGACCGCCAATACTGACCACCTTAACACATAGAGCAGCAAGTGGAATTAGGACCTGTAACCATGGTCATGCTTCGGTTAATCTAGCAAAAAAGATAGATAGACGAGTTTTCCTCTTTTGCTGTATGCAATATACGTTTCTATTCTTTTTCGAAGCACCACTGTATAGCAAAACCTGCTATGTGCAGTTTTGAATTTTTTTTTTTTTATACCTCCGCATATGCTATTTGTATAGCGGGAAAAAGGAGCTTGTATATAAAATGAGCTTTTAACCTGGAGAGCTGTAGGTGTACAAATGAAACATACGAATATATGGCACAACAGCAAGTAATTTTCTGCTGTGTATGCTTGCTTTGGTTCTGCTGGAGTGTGCTCGTCAGTTATATAATGCAATGATTTCAGAATTATGTATCCAGGGGATCTATTTCTATGATCTAATGCAAACATACATGTTTGCACAGAGACGCTGTTTCGTTACTCTGTGTGATGAGCTCTCGAGAGCAAAAAACGCAAGTGAGGTTGAGACCTGTATAATAAGTTGAGTGTTCCTTAGCGTAGGGGATGTAGCTCAAATGGTAGAGCGCTCGCTTTGCATGCGAGAGGCACGGGGTTCGATCCCCCGCATCTCCATTATTTTTTTGTGCTGTCTCACTGATTTATATTTGTATCCTTTTTCTCTTATTTCACTCACTGGTGGCTACGATTTTATTTTATTTTTTATAGTTCCATCTCCATGATTATTTACTTTTATCCTTTTCTTCTTGGCCTGTACCCAATATTTTATTAAAAACACTGTTTTTGTGAGTTATCCTTCCATTTTAGCCCTGTCTCCATGATTTTATTATGCAAACATTTTAGGTCCTGAACTCCATCGGTTTCCTTTTTCTGCCAAATTAGATCCTTTAAAACAAAATAAGAATAACATATGATTTTATTATGCAAACATTTAGGTGCTGAACTCCATCGGTTTCCTTTTATGTCAAATTAGATCCTTTAAAACAAAATAAGAATAACATTAAAAAGGGAAGTTTTTTTTTAAGAAAAAGGCAGAAGAACTGCGTTGAATTAATTCAATAGAAAAGTTACATGGACAAAATTTAGAGTAGGTTTAGACGCATTCCTTTCGGACGCACGCTACAATTGAGCTAACTTATTACAAAACAACGTCTGCAGCCATCCAAAGACGTTGTATCTTCAGGAGCAAATCGAAGAAGATCGTCAGCTTTAGCTCATTCGAGTTGAAAATACGATTGTTTCTTTCAAGACACAGATGCCATAAGATTGGTAGCACGGCCGATCCTACATCTAGAGCTAAGTTGGATTGTAGAATGTCTTCCATCCACTCCGTCCATTAGAAGTTGAGATCATCAGTTTGGGTCCACGCAGAGTGGAGTAGAGATGGGATGCTACTTCTTTCTTGGTGAGCGTGAAGTGAGGAAGTGATGGCGTGCAGAGCTTCACCGTCGTTTTGTCCGGCTAGGAAGGAACTCTAGTAATAAATCACTTCCCGGATGGGGAAAAAAAAAGCACATAAGAATATGTGTGTGCCTGAGCAGTTTGCATGGACAGCCTGGTCGAAAATTCAACTGATACGATCGAGCGTTTTTGTGGTACGAAGAAATTACTATTTCCCCCAAGCGGATAGTCAGATAAACAAGCAACTATTCTGCGGCTATAAAAAAATTCAATTACGCTGATTTTTTGATAGTAATTATTAAATTTTGGGTTGGTATTTTCGAAACGACGAGACATCTTTGAGCTAATTAAGATTAGTCCACGTATGTGCCACATGCCTGTCATTCAGATTGAAAACTGCATGAAGAACACGTAGCCTATTTTCGTGAGGCGATCGATGAGCCATGGTTATTTCTTTCCTGGTTCCTCCGGATGAATATATCCCTCCCTTTGTTAATCCAACATTTTCTTGGCGCAGATTGAAGGCCGCAGAGAGGCCGTGTCACGGATCTCTCTTGCTACTAGACGCTGACAGGTGGGGGCCACCTCATCACTTACCCGCCACAACTCGCAGCACCGCATGCGCGCCTCAAGCAGTTCACCCCATTGCTCACAGTTGCGCTCATATGGCGGCGTCGTCCACGGCTTCCTGCCCCTTCCCGCCCTTCCTGCGCGGCCAGCGCCGCCGAGCGAGGGTCACCGTCGTCGTCGCGGCGAGCGCGGCGCCGGACGCCGAGCCGTCCTCGGCGGCGGCGGCGGCTGGGCAGGGCAGGAAGAAGACGGTGGACACGAGGATACACTGGTCCGACCCGGACGAAGGGTGGATCGGAGGGAAGGCCAAGAAGGACGCCGGCGACGGCGGAGGCGGCGACGGCGGCAGGACGGAGCCGCTGGGAGGGCGGTTCGCCGACCTCATCAGCAACCCCTCCGAGTCCGAGTCTCACTACCAGTTGAGCTACTAGATCCAACCCAACCCCACTGAGAATAATTACAACGTGCGCGGAGGTTAACAATGGGGTGCAGGTTCCTGGGGGTGGCGGCGGACGCGGACATGGAGGAGATAAAGGCGGCGTACCGGCGGCTGTCGAAGGAGTACCACCCGGACACGACGGAGCTGCCGCTGAAGGCGGCGTCGGAGAAGTTCATCCGGCTGCGGGAGGCGTACAAGGTGCTGGGGGAGGAGGAGAGCCGGCGCTTCTACGACTGGACGCTGGCGCAGGAGGCCGAGAGCCGCCGCCTGCAGCAGCTCCGCTCCAGGCTCGAGGACCCCTACCAGCTCGACCTCGACGCCTACCAGCCCGTGCCGGACATGGTCGACCGCCTCGGCGGCCGCAACATGCCGCTCAGCGACCAGGCCATGACCGCCCTCACCATCGACATCGCCATCATCATCTTCTGCATCCTCTGCCTCGTCTACGTCCTCTTCTTCAAGGAGCAGTACTGAGTGCTGGCCACCACGCCGGCACCGGGCATGATAGAAATAGCGTATAGGTAAGGTGATTGCTGGTGATAAGAATGTTATTTATACACCGTGCCATGTCATGTGATGCCAAATACAAAGGTAGGGAACAATAGCAAGGTAATATAGTCGCATACGTTTGTCCGCAAAACTTTGGTGCAGTTGTAAAGTTGAACTTATTAGAGAAACATGGTATGAATCTAAGAAGGGCAAGGGGGCAACGGGCCAACCGGGTCATGCTGTAGTCTCTAGTTATCTCTAGGTTAATGCAAAAGAGAAAGAAGAAGAAGAAAAAGAGACGTGCGTGTCTCATCTCTAAGTGGAGTCACACTCGATGATCTTGACAACCGAAGAATCGCCAATCTTTTCAAAAATTATCACCCTGTCAAAAGGCTTTACTATGCCCACCGAACGACCATAGTTCAGTGCAAGTTTTATCCCGTACTCTTCCTTGGAGAGCCCACCAGTCTCGGCCTGTTACAGAGTTCAAATATATGAATGGTCTGCTCAGATATAAGAAGTTCCACACTGAAATATCAGAACAGCAGTCATTTATAACCTACACGGCGTGAAACAAAATTGGTATGCTGAGTCACCCTAAGTTTAACAATGCACAAAATAAAAGAGAGGATTTGACGGTGCCTCTGATATAATAGGTTTAACCATGCAGAAGAAAAACAGAACTTGAATATGCCTCTGATATCGCTAATGACTGAAAAATACCTCGTCAGTACTCCCCATCAAAGGGTAGACACCTCTTACAGCAAAACATTGCCTCGCCTGAAAGTAATTCAAGCAATTATCAATATAATGTTTCCAGCTCCTACTTTGCGCCTTTATGGTGAGCAAAAAGAAAATTCATATTACAAACTTAAATGGGTCTGGTCAATATGCATGCGACTTACCTGTGTTGTGCCATAAGAACGCCACTTTGATGGATCAGATCCATCACGTGGGAACACAACTGCTAAAACTGGCATTGGGGGCTTGTACTTGGCTATTAACCTTCAGAAAGAGGATGTATAATGTGAATTAATAGAATGTACATCATAGAACTTAATTAAGTGTTGATTTTGTAGTAGTATGGAGCACCTAGCAGCATTCCCTGAGAAAGTGAATACTACAATTGCAGCAGCTTTTACTTTCATTGCAGATCGAACCTACATGTGAAGAACAGATTGTCATTAACATTTTAGACTACAATATATTTTATCTGATTCTGCTCCCTAATAATTTAACCAACGTTACCGCTGCTGATGCCACAGATTCTTCATAAGGCATTGGCTCGCCGACATGCCTCACTATTTTCTTGAAGTGAAGTTCCTGGTTGTACACAGTCTCAGCCTACGAGAATAATTCATCAATGATAAGTTGACAAATTGTTTTTAAGCAGCATCAGCCAAGTGCTACTACAATTTATTCTCAAAACAGGTAGAAACATACCTCTGCACATATTCTGCCCACAGTACTAACTGTATCAACAGGATACATCCCTCGAAGTGTCTCCGCCCCAAGCAAAATACCATCAGTTCCTGTAATTTGAAAAGCATAGGAATAAGTAAAAGTTTGTCAAGTGGTTGGAATACAGTACAGATTTTCAGACCATCTAGGACGGCATTGGCAACATCAGTGGCCTCTGCACGTGTAGGGCGTAGATTGTCGACCATGCTGTCAACAACTCTAGTGATGACTACAGGTTTGCCAGCCAGGTTACATTTCTGAATAGATGCTTTTTGAGACATGAACACCTGAAGAGTCAAAAGCGACAGGTTATAGCATGAAGCAAAGAAAGACATGCAGTCATAACATTTGTGCATTGATAATTTCAGAAGCATCTGCTGACTAGCAAAGCTAAATGGGTCCCTTTTTGCCGTAAATTTGAAAGTATATAGCTGGTCATTTCAGTAGTGTATTGAAGCCCATCAGGGCTAAATAAATCACTCTCCAACTAAGGAGATATTCTTGTAACTATGTTGCCATACTAATTAGTTGCTATTATGTCAAGGCATAAAGGCATCATGAGTAGAAATGAAAATGCACAACAAAAAGCATAATAAGGGGAAACAGTACAAAACAGTAGATTATGGAAAAGATCAAATTTTACTCTTTCTGGTGGTAGATCAACTCCTAGATCTCCTCGAGAGATTATGATACCATCTGCTTCTTGGAGAATTTCATCAAAATGTTCCAAACCCTAGAAAGAGATGCACAGTGAAATTAGTCACGACATAGCAGTGAAACAAACATACAACAGCATCTCTAGTAAAAGCATGGCGATTACCTCAGTATCTTCAATTTTTGCATATATCTGTGTGTCTTGAAGGCCATGAGATCCTAAAAAGGCTCTAAGCTGCACATCACAAATGTTGAAGGATCAGCAATGCCCACACAAGGCAGAAGGCACAATGATAATTAACTCTCAAAAGTTCTCACTTCTCAGCAGCTAAAATTCAGGAGTACAAATAACTTATCATTGTGCATTGAACGTGTGACCTCAAACGACAAGAAAAAAGGAAATGCCAACAAAACAGAAAGCAAAGAAGATGACGAAAGATTAATATCAAAATATTCTTCCTTATGTACAATTATGCTTTCAGCTTTTATCATGGGTACATTAAAATGACTTAACAATTTGCATTAAAATGACCCTTCCAATTTATTTTATTCAGTGAAATTTATTGTGGCAAAAATCAACAGAGTGAAAAGGCCTGTTAAACTAAGTAAAATAATAACTACAAAAAAGAAATTAAAAAGACAGGTGGGTAACAAACTAATGTATATTTATTCAGGAGCAAGAGTGGCAAAGTCAGAAAATAAAACTTACCTCCTTGACATCCTTAGCAGAGCGGGTATGGGAAAGTGATATAATGTCAACACTGTTATGCAACCCCCAAGTTGAAATGACCTATTTCAAGGAAAAAAATGCTTGGAATGATTTTGGAAAGATTCAACTTTTAACAATTCTCACATGAGGATTTTAATAACATGAAATCAGAAAGAAATAAGAACTATCAAGTTCCCAAGTGGCATGCCAGTAGTATTTACGCGAAACATGGCAGCGTTAGTACAAATTCTTTATACTGTGTTATACTTATAGCCCAATAAGCAAAAGTGTTCCCTTTAATTGAAGAAAACATTTAGCTTTCTCTGGTTGGATGTTGCTCTAAAACTTCAAAATAAAAATTGAAGTAAAAAAAAAAAGACATGGCTAGAAACCTGAAATAGAACTGCATTTGAAAAATATCTAGCTGAAATCTTTTGTACAGCCAAAGAGTCCACATTACCTGCTTATCATATTCACTCAAAGTTGGCAAACTGATATGAACTTGTGAAACATGCAGAGTAAAAACAGGGCCTACAAGCGTAGCCGTGTTCTTCACAAGACAATTCACATTTTCACCAGAAGTGTCAAGAACCTGCAGATTACAACATAAGATGAAATGTTGATATTACAAAATGGCACGCATTTGAGACTTTCAAACTCGCACACCTCAAGCCATAAAGACGTTGATTCACTTCCTGTGAAGAGATATTGACCAATGAAAAGTGTATCACCCTTCTTCACAACCTAAATTCACCATGAAAAAATACAATCAAACATGCAATATCCCAAAATTCAACTTTCAGAAGTGGCTGAGAATCCATACCAAGTAATTTTCACTTGCACAACAGAAAAGTCAAATGGTTTTTGTTTATTGCACAAATGTGCATGAACAAATGCCAGCATGCTAGATGCAGTCACACAAAAGCAAAAGAAACTCATATACAAAAATGCATAGTCTTAGAGATAAATGGATTGCTATATTTTATGTTTAAATAATACAATAATACTTCATATGTTGAATTTTTTATACTATTCACTTACTTTTGCAAGATCACCAAATTTAATTGGCAGGATATGAGCTGAGGGACCTTTAGAAAGATCTGGTGTTATCACAACATGATTTCCATCTTTCAGCTCAATTGGACCACCGGTTGAATTGTGAACCTGAATTTCTGGACCCAATGTATCCAGCATTACCTGCATAATAAGACTAAGTTATTACTTGTATATAGGATATGTGTAGAAACAATCTCAAAAGTAAAAAACAAACATATCACATAGACACATACTTTGTATAAATGCATTAGATATAAGCCAGCCAAAAACAATAATGAAGATGCCTGAGCGCCTGAAAGTATTAATTGGTAAATTACTAACTATTCCAAAATTAGTTCATGATGGCAATATGAGAACAAGCAGTGACTGCCTTAAATCATCAGAGATTAAAGAATTTATAGCATGTAAAATTCACTACGTAGTGCGCTAACTAAAGTTATATTTCTTTAAAATCCAACAAGGAAAGTAGCATGAAGAAAGGCAAAGTGAATATAAACAGTTAATCACACACATTTATGACATACAACATATGTTTTTTTAGCAAACCATATAGTATATGTCATGGTCAAAATTAGCAAGATTTAGTTTTATTAACAAAACATTTTCAAAAAATAAAGGCCTTCACATGACAAATCATATGCAATTGGAACTTTAGTACAAGTTTATTAAAGGATAAAACTAAAATGTGGGGAAGGCCACAAGAGGCTAGCAACATATTTGCAAGCTATGGCATGAAGTAACTAAGCATGGCATAAAAATTGAATTTACAGAGGGAAAAACATTTGCTGGATAGAGCAAATGATAGTGTACACGTGGTCATAGAAAATGTGATGCGTATGCATATAAGCATTTAGATATGCCCATTAGAAGAGCAACATGATTTAAGAGATACCATCAAAAAGAATTCCCTATTGTTCAATGCTTAATAAAGAAACTGAAACAAAAAAAAAATCATCACTTTGAAAGAGATTAAAAGATAAACCATAACAGATCCCACCAAATGGATGTTACTGGAAAACATGACTCATAAACTAGCATGAAGCACACAAGAAGCTATTTACTAAAGATTCAAGTCGGAGATTTTTTTTATATACTAGTATTCAATCTCCGAGAAAAGCTATATTTGTACAATAAAAAGATACTAAATAACTTCACCAACATCTCCAAAGAAGTTACTAGTCGAAGTTGTTAGCTTACAGGGCAGAGTTTCTTAAGATTCTGTGCTGCTTTCCTCAAATTATTGACAGTCTCCTGATGATACGCAGCATCCTTCCATGAGAAATCAAACCGTGCAACTGCAAAAACGAAAACATGCAGATATCGTCATTGGCATCAGAATCAACATAACAACGACTAGATCATTTGAACTCGACACAAGTTGCTACGAAGGAAATGTGGCCAAACCTGACATCCCAGCAGTAAGGCATTCTTCAATAACCTCGACGGAGCGCGAATTGGGCCCAAGCGTCCCGACAATCTTGGTGAGAGATGGGAATATCTTCTGTACAACATAGAGAAAAGGGTCAGATCCCACCATCGTCAGGACCAATCCGAAACACTGGTCCATTTCAGCTACCATCCCACGCATCCAAGTCCTCCCAATGAGTTTCGTACAGAAAAAATTCACGCAGTTCTCACATATTAGTGCCTTCACTCACAGGTTGCCGCACACGACACTACATCCCAAATCCCCACTCCGGCACTTCCCACTCCCCACGCGCCCGCGGTCTCCGGCGTTCGCGGCGGCGAGCATCACTCGTATTCCAACGAAATGGATCCGGCCACCCCATCTCCGCACACTGAATCGGATCGAAGGTGCCAGCTAGAAGCACAAATGCACAGCCGTATTCACCACGCCCAGATAAGCCAAGCCCGAAAGGATCGTGACCACCACGGGCAGCGGCAAGAGGGCATGGCCGCCACGCAGGCGAGTCTTCGAGATCGATCGGGACGGGGGAAAGGGGGCGGCGCTTACGGGCTTGGCCGGGGTGAGTACGGAGGCGAGGCGGAAGGGCTCCTCGATGAGCATGTGGTTGCCGCCGAACATCTCCGCCTCCCGCTCCGGAAGCTTCCAGAAGGTTCGGGAGGGGGTCTCCTCTGCCTCGTCGCCTCTAGGGTTTTGCTCCTCTCTCCGACGCGTCCGTCGCGATCTCCTCCGATTCGAAATGGAGACGAGACGGAGGTGGAGGAGGAAGGCGTGCGGGGAAAGAAGAAACGAGCGCGCCTACGTGGCGTCGTAGGCCCCGCTCTGACGGTTTGAAGCGACAAACCGCGGTATCACTGGCATGTGGGCCCCGCGCACCGGGTGGGCTCACGCTCGCGCGCGGTGCCCGCGTGCGTCGCAGCAGCCCAGTTACCCTGACAACCGGGCCCCGAAGTAAAAGGGCCCACCCGGGCTTGCGTTGGTCGACGGTAGCTAGAAAAGTGCGCGTGCGAAATGTTCGCGTGCCGGCCCATTTCGCGAGGGGAGGCATATCCTCTGCCGTACTGCCCCCTGCCGTACTGCCACTAACATGTGGGCCTGGGGCGTGTGGGGCTCACATGTCAGTGACTCCAACTGCAGGGCAGTACGGCAGAGGATACACTTCCTTCGAGAGGTGGGGGCCATGCGGGACGGACGATGGTCGGATCATGGGTCGTGGGTCGATTGGACGGTCAGGAATCGTTCCCAGGGCGTCGGGAGCCGTGCACGTGGCGCCGTTGGGGTTTGGTCGGCCTAGGTGGTAGGTGTGGGCACAAATACGAAAAGCGAAAACATGAGGGGCTGAAATCGAATATACCGAAAATAATGGGTTCTTCAGTTTTCGGTATCTAAAAAACTTTGGTTTATTTTTTGTTTGGTTTCGGAATCGACTCAGTTCAAACCGAAATATGGAAACTACCTGGCATCAACAGTGTCCACCTCTGCTCTAAGCACTAGGCTTTGGATTGTCCACGACTTTTGCCTTTTGGACCGGGCTTAGCCTCCATGGTTGTCCTCTCCGTGACACTGCAATCCTTGAGACAACCTACTCACACCCCTCATGTGTCGCGCTACTTCATCCTAGGACAAAATGCACCACGAGTCTTTTTTTTTTTTTTTTTTTGATAACAAAATGCACCATGAGTCGATCTCTTCTATCTCGGTCTTGCACTCTTTCTCAGCCACCAATTCCATATTTGGTCTAGCCGCTGCTCTCCTCGACTGAAACAACAATTAACTAATCAATCATTAAAAAAATTGAAAACTTGATGTCAGTTTCTTATACGTAATTTTTTTCAATATAGAAATAACTGAATTTCCACTATCAGATGCACGTTGAAAACCAAAAAGGTATGCAGTTGCAAAACCTTTTTTTTAAATGATCCAAATGCAACCATATTTGTTAGAGATTGACAGATTGTTACATCGTCCGACAAATTCATAAGCACCTCTTAAGTATACTTCGATGATTGATTGAAATTTAGAATTCCCGGCGAAACACTTAAAAAAGGGAGATGAGACTCAAGATTCTCTTTTGTATAATATAGGAATTTCACACAAGACTTAATAGGTAAAGCAATGCGAACAACTAACCAATAAAGGAGATTAACATTCCGTATAATATAGGAATTTCACACAAGACTTAATTGGTAAAACAACGCAAACAACTAACCGATAAAGGAACACTAAAAAAATTAACCGATAAAGGAGATTAAGGGTGTGTTTGGTTAAGCAGTTCCGGATGATCCCGTCCAGCACAACCATGTTTTTTGTTTGGTTGGCTTAAGTAGCATACGTCTGTCCTGGTCAGTTTCATCCGTCCCTAGTATTTTAGGGTGGTCCGCTCCGTCTGTTGCGAAAAGGAAAAATGCGCTCGTCCCGGCTCTTCTTGCCGGTACCACCACCACCACCGTCCATTCCCCTGCTTGCCGCCCCTACTTCCACGCCGCCGCCTCCCCTTCTTCCCGATGCCGCCACCACTGTCCCTCCCCCTGCCGCCGCCATCCCCTCTCCTTCCTGGCGCTGCCACCACCGCCCCTTCCCCTACCTACCGCACCTACTTCCACGCCGCCGCCTCCCCTCCTTCCCCGTGCCGCCACCACCGCCCCTTCCCCTGTCGCCGCCATCTCTTCTCCTTCCCGGCGCCGCCACCACCACCCCTTCCCCTGTCCATCACCCCTACTTCCACGCCGCCGCCTCCCCTTCTTCCCGATGTCGCCACCACCGCCTCCCTCATTGCCGCCATCCCTCTCCTTCCCAACGCCGCCACCACCGCTTCTTCCTTACCCACCGCACCTACTTCACGCCGCCGCCTCCTTCCCTGCCGCCACTAACGCCCTTCTGTCGCCGCCACCTCTTCTCCTTCCCGGCGCCGCCACCACCACCCCTTCCCCTGTCCATCACCCCTACTTCCACGCCGCCGCCTCCCCTTCTTCCCGATGTGGCCACCACCGCCCTCCCCCTGCTGTCGCCATCCCCTCTCCTTCCCAACGCTGCCACCACCGCCCCTTCCCTTACCCACCGCACCTACTTCCACGCCGCCGCCTCCCCTCCTTCCCCGTGCCGCCACCAACGCCCCTCCCCCTGCCGCCGCCATCTCTTCTCCTTCCCAGCGCAGCCACCACCGCCCCTTCCCCTGTCCACCGTCCCCTTCCACTTCCTCTCCACCTCCCCTTCTTCCCGGCGCTGGCAGCTCTGCTTCTTCCCCAACACCACGGCCTCCCCCTTCCTGTTCCAATGAGGCACCGCCTCCCCTTTCCTCCCCCCATCCAATCCCTCTTCTCTCCCCCTTACGTCGGACCAAGATCTACAAAGAAGGTGACATTTCTTGGCAAAACATTCTTTATTTGAGTTTGATCTGTTCCCCCCTCATTTTCTCATGGATTATCTTGTCATGTTTGATTGTGCCTATGGTTAGGGTTGCATAATCGGAATCGAGGGGAAGAATTTGCTCTATCATGTTGTAATTGTGCCACCAAAATGAAGTGATTCATGTGATTGAGCATAGGAATGGTTCTATCGTGTTGGATTTAATTTTTTCTAATATAACTGTAACATCTTTTTAATGTTAGTTGTTGTTAATTCTTGCCATCTGTGTGATGCAGTTTTGTACCAAAAACATATGAGAATGATGTTGCTCATCGATTGTGATCAATCTTTTTGTAGGATTTACTCTAATCTAGTAGAAGGCCATGACGCTGGCTGAGCTGTTTTAGAAGCACAAGTATTTGTTACCATTTATAAGCATCCTATATTTCACCAATGATGCTGCGCATGATAGTGAAATAGAAATTATCTGTAATTACTACTATTATTAATGTGGTGATGTCACCAAACGTGAATGTGTAATGGTGAACGCACAACTGAAATGGTGAAAAAATACTTCTATTATTAATGTGGTAATTTCACCAAACGTGAAAATTGACAGCTATTATTCCATCTAAGTGCACAATCAAACAAAAAACAGCAGAGGCTTGGATCATTTCATCCTTGATGAGAACATCACAACCAAACGTATCGGACTGAATGAATTTGTGCTTTACCAGGACATCCCATCCCAAACCACATCGTGGAAGGTCCTGCGTGGCTAAACCAAACACACTTACACACCCTAACATTCCAAACCCTGGAATTGATCAACACATTTCAATATATTAATTCATACTTGGCACGATGTATATAACGTACCAGCTCTAATCTAAGCATGCATGCATGCAAATATTAGGCAATACATGTATCATGCACGTACGCATACGTATAGTAGCTAGACGCTGAGGTACATGTCGATCTGGAGCACGGCGTTGTTGGTGGTGGCGTTGGAGGAGTGCGTCCTGAGGAGGCCGTAGCCGGCGGCGCCGCGGAGAGCGCCGGCACCGCCGACGACGGGGAGCTCCCGGACGGCGTCCAGGAAGGCGTCCCGGGCCAGCACGGAGACGGCGCCGCCGCGGTGCGGCCCCGCCGTGAACGCCATGGTGGCGCTGAGCAGCAGGGCAGGCTCCGACCGCGACGCGTAGAGGTAGAACCCCTGCGCGCGCCCCACGGCGGCGGACGCCGCGTCGGGCCCCGCCGTCAGCGGGTCGTCGATCACGTACAGGTCGCCGAAGCGGTTCACGGGGTCGCCGGGGAGCGGCGCTGCGGCTGCGCCCCGCGCCACGAGCACCGCCGTCGCCGGGGAAGACGGCCCCGCCGCCGTCACCGTGTCGTGCATGTAGAACCGGAGGTGCGTCGTCGTCGTCGCCGTGGCGGCGCCCATGGCGGCGGCGGCGACGTCGCCGGCGAGGGACAGGGTGAGGAAGACGGCGAGGAGCACGGGGTGGTTGGCCATGGCGCGTAGCAGAGGGATTGCACGAGAGGGAAGTGGATGCAGTGCTCGATCGCAGCGTGCTGCGTGCAGCCACTAATTAACTCGATCTTAAGGTGAGGTCCAGATGCTTGGAAAAAGTGTTTTTTGTGTGTGTGGTGGATGCACACATGGCCTCAATACTTTGGTTTCAATAATGCATCGTCCTATATAGGAAAATTTAGTTATTTGCCATCGGTTTCGAGTGGCTTCGTTAAAATGACACTCGTCTCTCAATCACATATGGGGTCATATGTGTCTATGACAACGAGGCAGGGTGACAAATCCATGTGCCTTTACATCGATAGCTGTTGGATCAAGAGCGAACACACAAGATCAATCCGAGTCCATGTTTACCTAGGTAGAACCTAGCGCCTAGGCTCTGCTTCAACGATGCCCATCTACGACAGCAATGGTCTAAGAACTACAGTGAAGCGGTACCATAGAAAATAGCGTACCACAGAACGCGATCGAAGTTGTTTATTTATGATCTAACGGTGTAAGATGATTTCAAATTTAACTGTGCTAGGGGGATCCCAACCAGTACAGAAAACAAAAACTTTGTTGGCGGCCGAAATATCTGTGCCGACGGCACAAAAACCGACGACAAACAATCTCGGCGGCCTAAAAAACAACCGACAATAAACATATGGTAGGGCGAGCTTTGTCGTCGGCCTTAACGGAACGTCGACATATGTCGTGCTTCCGACTGCGGGTGTCAATAAATATAAATAAATAAATTTCAAGCCCGCCAAAAAAACCCGCGTCTCTGCCCAAGTCAATGTTGTCGACATTGTGATACCCCTTAACGTCGCCTTAACGGTTCATACGGTAGGAGTCCAGGTAGGTCTTGCTTGGCAGCCAGAAGTATTTCTCTATCATGTAGAACCAACCTATGCATCCATCACGGCTTGGCGCATGAGATCTGTGTCGGCGGTAACATTAATGCCGTCCACAAAGATTTCGTTTCATGCAGTGAACAACAAAGAAATATAGTTCAACACATTTTATTCCTCCAAGGAAAGGTCCTTTTGGTTTGTGGATTTGTTTGGTTTTCTTCGATTAAACCAAAATTTATCATTTTTATAAACTATATATTTAGTGTAATATTTGGTAATATTTTTTTTGAAACATTGTAGAGTCTTATTTTTTAATAGTTTTTTAGTCTTTTCATAATTTTTAAATGGTTCTCAACTTTTAACTCAAGGAAAGCAAATCAAATTGAACCGTCAATTAAAGAGGGGCATAGCCTTCACTTTGTGGAGCTTGTATATACACATATTTTTTCCCTAATCAGGCTGATAGACCAAGCACTACTACAGAACGGGTATTTAATACCGGTTCGTAAGGGCCATTAGTACTTGCTAAGGAGGAAGGTTGTACATGCTGTGCTGCTCTGGTGGGGACTGGAGAAGAAGCAGTTCAAATACTGTAGTCCAGTTCCGGTTGGAGCCACGAATCATTGCTGAATTCACCAATGCGACAGGTGGACAAACATTACCGGCCAGTTAGTAACGGTTGGAGCACGAATTTAACTCAGATCGATATGGTCCCACAAATACTTTAGCCGTTGAACCCAGATCATTGCTTTTGGTAGTTTCGATTCGAGTCCAACTAATACTGATGTGCTGGTAGGGAAGACCCGTTATCTAGTACTAAAGACACATCATGGTCGTGCACCAGCTAGGGCACTATTAACACAGGACCATATCTGACATGGGTGCACGGTAGGTAGTGCCATGAGCGTTAAGTTTGCTGGGTCCCTATGGAGCGTGAGGAATAGATGGCTTTTAGTGCAAAGTGAGCATGAGTATCGAGTTGTTAAGAAAGAGAGAGCCGAGAGAGGCCGGCTCAATTGCAGCTTTGCATGAGTGCGCTCGGTCGGTGATGGGGTCGAGCGCTCGGTCCACCGATTTGTGTCACGTCCAAATCGGAGTTTGGTTGGTGCAATGGTGCAATCGATCGATGGGTGTCCAAGAACTGGAGATGCTCGTACCTTGGGCCGGCTCTGAGATGCTCGGACCTTTTATGTGGGCTTGCAAGTGGCCACGGGCTCACAGAGTCACAAGTAGCCCAGAAAATTTAGCACGTCCAAATCGTTACATGGGCTTCCGTGTTTGAGCTGTAGACAACTGGTGGCCGGCCCGGTTAGCCCAGATAAAAAAAGCCTAGGTGTTAATCTGCTACATCCCGGTCGGGGCGCAACTAGGATCCTCGGTAGGTACGGCGCTGTCGTCAGGGCCACTGACACATGATCGTCTGCTTATATTTGACCCACCTGTCAGTTCCTGTGATGTGAGCCATTACGGTAGAGGATCTCCATTACATCCTGAGAAGCGCGTCGCCGGCCGCCCTGCATGACGCGCCGTCGTTTCCGCCAACAACACCACCCTTCACGGCGCGTCATCACAGCCTCACAATGTTATTGCCTACTAGGGAAGTGAACAGAAACGGAAGATTATCCTGTTGATGTCTATGTAACGAAGAATTTTTGAGTCACCATATGTGGAAAAAGACCAGCTAGATCTATTTTTAGCATTTTCACGCTCTCATGTTCATGCTATGGTTACGATGATGACAAAATCATCTGAGAATCCATGAAAGATTATTCGTCTAATGGTTCAAAGGATCAGGATATTCCGCTCTAAATGGATGAACACGGACGCCGTAAGGCCCATGCAATAAAATGGAGTTCCACCTATGCCCCTTTAATTCTAAGGGCTTATTTGGCTGCACGGGGAAAATTTTCCAGGGACAATATTCCCTGCAGGGGATTTGATTATTTCATTAGGAACCCGGGGAAGGAAATGCGCGAGATTCACCTCCGCGAGGATTAAGGCATCCAAATTGGCCCTGCACCAGAAGTTCTGCAGTAGTTAGCACATGGATAATGTTACGTTCTCTCGCCTGACAAGACTAATAAGCTCTAAGCTCACACGGCAAGCTAATAAGCATAATTTTTTCTTGACTTAATACATGACATATCACCCAAAAAATCGGAAGCACATGGAAAAATAAAATATTGCCAATTTGACCGCCTAAAAATATTTAAAAAATAACTTATAACATCATATGTAATAGAAAATATCCAAAAAATAGTAGCACACATTGCATACATGACATATCACCAAAAAATTGGAAGCGCATGGAAAAAATAAAATATTGCCAATTTGACAACCTAAAAAATATTAAAAAATAACTTATAACAACATCACATGTAATAGAAGGAATCCAAAAATAGTAGCACACATAGCATCACAGATTCAATTCGATCTTGAATCACTAGCACATAATAACTATTACAACTCCAAATAATTGTTCATCCACCAAAAAAACACTTATTGCTGCTCAAGTGGCAGAAAAAAATGCTGAAGTGCTACAACAAGTTCCACAGAAAAAGAACCTATTGTTTCCCTAGAAGTAGAAAAGGTGCATAGGTACTACAACAAGTTAGATGTTCACGAAAATAAAATGCAATAAAATGTAAGCTTCCAAATTCTACAGCTCCAATATTACATGCTCTCAAACATGGTGCCTCAAAGATGACCTTCACCTTCAGTTTTCCTTCAGAGAAAAAACATGACCTCAGATTGTGCTCTTGTAGAGTATGTTGAAAACCGCATACACTTACCAAGAGAAAATAATAATACTACAGATTGACTCAACTCTCATCGTAATCAAACTACTAGCATTCTGATGAACAGACTAGTTAATTAAGGCCACAACCTTCTGTCCCCCATGTTAGATCTAATATCATGATCTAATATTGAAATTACGCCTTAGCCTAACATTATCACTAGTTCTAATGCGGAATAGTGAACTGACCGGAGTTCATTGAAGCCATGAGTACCGTGTAGTCGATCGGTCGGTGACAAACAGCGGATATCAGCATCGCTCCGGTCGCCACCTGCATTGGGGAACATAGCCCTTCGGGTCTCTACCAGCGCAATTAGGATCGGTATGAAGTTTAGGGGTGAGTGAACTGGGAGAGAGATCGTCCCTCTCGGGCGGCCATCCCTTTATATAGCTACCGAGAGACTCGAAGGTGTCCAACGGAAGGAAACGCCTCCGATCATGGCGTGTAATTAAGTGCAATTAAATGCGTTAATTAGGCCAAATCAATGCATTGATTTGGATTTAAAACCCACATGGATACTCATTAGGCAGGTGCATTATTAGGGCAGGGTAATTAGAAAGGTGATTAATATGAATTAATATGTTGCCCTTTGACCGTTGCCTAAGATCAACCAACACCCCACTCCACATTTGATGTCTAATTGTCTGATGACAATTTCAGCATGCCAATACCCAATAAATCCAACAAGGGCGGCTCAAAAGACCCCTACTGATTAAATTCATTTCAATAGTCCAAGTCCAGCCCCTGAGCTTAGAATTTGGAGTAGAAAATAAATAAAAATTGCATTCCAAAACCCCAACATCTAGAACAGTTGTTCGCCTTTCATCTGAAAGGCCTTGGAGATGATGCCGTCATGGAGGTAAACTTGGGTAGTATTATGAGGACTTCTATCTAAATCAAATAAACTATTCAGTGCAGCCTTCGATAAACTATCACAAAGTTGTTATTTTTCTGTAGACACATTTTTTGGCACAAAAGAAGCAACTTTTTGATAAAAAGGTGTTTGTGAAAAGATAGACAAATAGAACACATATTTGTATCTCAATCATTTATTTGAGCAAATTGTATCTCAATCAGAAGAACACTCGATAGAAAAATAGACAACATATTTTGTTGGATGTACTCAACTACTCATAGTAGTTTGCTAAAAAAAGACTTGCCTAGTAATCGGGTCCTCTTGCACTAAAGTAAAAATATTAGAAAACTAGCGAATTGGAGGGCGTATATTTCATGATGCAGTGAATATTGCAACTTGAGAATGATTTGAGTCATAATGCATACATTACAATTTGAAAATATAGAATGTGAAAATCAGTCTTGGCACAAAGTGACTTACTACTTCCAGATGGGAGGAAGCTTCTTGGTGCTTCTCGTGTGGGAGAGGGAGCTTCTTGTTGCGCTTCCAGGTGATGCTGTGATGGCTAGTAGATCTGGTGTTGTGACCGCATGCAGCGCCGAGAGCCAAAGGCGGAGGGGACGCGAGGCTGTGCCTAGGGTTGGGAGGCTGAGGCCGAGGCGGAGAAGACAGGGGGCTACGCCTACGGTTTTGGAGGCGAAGGGGATGGGAGGCGGTGCTGGAGGTGTAGGGCAAGGTGGAGGCACAGGGAGAGATGGAGGCGATGGGGAGGTGGAGGCGTGGGACTAGGTGGAGGCGGCGGGGAAGATTTCCACAAGTCCACAACCAAAGGTTATTTACCCAGGGACCGGAAGGGGGAAGGGCTGAAAATCCCTGTGTGAATGGGCTTCCAAATGTCCCCGTGATTGCCCCTACGGAAATTTTCCACGCGAGCCTCCATCCCCGGGATTAGGCCTGGATCCCAACGGGGAAAGGGCCTTCCAAATGGGCCCTAACTGGTTTTTCTGGACAGAGCTATGCAACCCGGCGGTCAACCCATTTGCATCCATACTTTTTATGTTTGAAGGGCCCTTTATAGATGTAACATATAGTATAAATAAAAGAGCCTTTTTATAGAACATATTGGCAAATATGTGTGATCGTAGTAAGTTGATCGTCTAAAAAATATATTACCATACTGGCCGAAGATTGCACCCAAGCAATTCCATAGAGCAGAAAATTTTCTTTGGAAATTTGGATGATTTCTTGTATGTTAGATATTCTTTTGGAGAATTTCAATGAAACTTCCATTTGCGTTCCCAAATCAAATAATATTTATTATAAAAATTCATACATTTGTCATACATGACCTAAATCGAGCTAAACCGAGGACAAATGGATTATGAACATTGGTAAGCCGTAAGAAAACACCCAAAAATGGACCGCTACCTAAAAGGATCCAAGCCTACGGCCTCCCCACCATAGTCGGCCCACACTAATTGATTTTGAAAGCCCATTGGTAGAGCCCAACGATGACAACAATGGGGAGGATGTCGGTGGATTGTCTTCGGCCTATCTAGGGTTAAATGGGCCAATGAGTAGCCCATTGTTAGCTCTTTTATTGGTTTTCTCTTCCAGATAATGTTAAAATTCACTAGTAAAATTTATTTATTTATTAATGCCAGCGATTTTGAAAAAACTATTATTATTTTAAATAATTTTTACATACATTTTCAAATTTAAATCTATGTTTAGAAGTTCTTGAGAAATATTATGTTTTGGATAGGTGGATCACCATGAAACACCGAACTGGACAACAACATATTAGAATTGGACATCCTAAAGATAACGAAAACAAGATAAAATTGGACTAAAAAAGATGCAAAACTCAAATTACACCCAGACTAGAACAAACACTAGTACTTGTAGTACTTGATGATTGATGAAAATTCAAAGATGCATACTAGCAAGAACAATGTAAAGGATAATGGCAATGGTTTGGGCAATGGAAAAAAAAAATCTTTTTTATGCAATTTTTTGAACTCTAGGATGAACAAAATTGAACTAAACGACAATCTCACTAGGCAGCTGAAACTCTAGTACTATGATGGGAGACGAGGTCTCGATCTTCTAGTGAGATGGATTTAATGGAGAGCATCTTGATGATCTCTATCAACCACATCGGACAGAAACCCTACAATTCCTAAACCACACTCACGTGTCATTTGTGTCATGACCGCGGTTGTTCAGATCATGAAGATTAATCCCTGCAAGTAACCAAGAAGCACATAATAACAAGATAAAAGCAATTTGAAATAGTAAGTAAGGATGAAGCTCATGAAAAAACTAAGCTTTAAAGCCTGTCTTGGTTGATCTAGCCAACAAAAACAAATTCAAAGAAGTGACGTAAGAACTGCTGAAAAGTCAAAACTAATTAAGAACGATGAAATGGCGGCCATATGAAGCACAGGGGGAAGCCAAGGTGTGGACGCAAAACCCTAGGGGTACCGAGGCCGGGTCAGGGCAGTGGCTAACTTAGACTCGACCTGAACCTAACCAGAGACTCGACCCGACCCTAACCAAAGACTCGACCCAAGTTCAACCCGACTATCAGGTTGGGTCAGAATTTAGATCTCCACCTCAATGTTGGCTTCCCTATAACCAGCGGGCCTCCCACTAGCTGCCGTTTAGCTTCCCGGTGCTAGCCTGTCTCCACATGCATGGTGCCTTACCCTTCAATTTGTGGTTGTGGTCTTGTACTCTCGTGGAGAATCTTGCTTAAGTAGATTGATGATGATTGCTACTTGCCATATGGGTAAGGTGTCATCATGTGCAATCAATTTTTGAACTATGTGTTTACCTTTAATGTCTTATGTCGAGACTTATATTGTGGAAAGTCTTGTCTTGTGTGATGTTATACAAATATTCTATGTCAATCATAGATTTGTTGCATAGGTTGATAGTATACTATCAGACTAATTTTTTTTTTTTGCAGCTATTGTCTAGTTCCAATTACTATTAATTTTACTATATATGATTCCAATAATATCCAATTTATTTTGATACATTGTATCTAGGGATAAAAATAATACGGATAATTTCCAAACCGATCGATCGTCAAAACCAACCCAGTTGGTGGTTTGTTCAGATATCTAAATGTTTTTTCATCATAGTAGGTCTTGTTTAGAGTAATCTTGTATTGTAGATTTCGAACGACTTGTTGCGCATCACCTTCAATCGGTCTATAGGTACACCCCGGGTAGGTACTATCTCAATTCAGTTTTATCTTCTTGCTTGCTTTCACTTGCTATCGGCTTGTCATGTTAGGACTGACCAATAAATCATTTATCCTACGTTCTACTTACTGGTTGATTACATTGTCTAGTTAGCAGTTTGTTTACCTTTCTTTCCACTGCTTTCTTGATTTCTTTAGCTAAATAGTAGATTATCTACCTTTGTTCTATTATCTTGTTGAATGTATTCGACTAGATAGTATATTTATCATTTGAACCTATTGGTTTAGATCATATCTAAGCCAATAGTTTCATTATGTTTTACCCTTATTTGGATCTATCTCCTTGAATTATAAAAGGTGATTACGTCTTTTCTTGTTGATTGTAGGATCAAATCTGTTGGAATGCCTATAGCTCAATTTTGGTGTTGTCGAGGGCTCTGAACCCTAAGCTCCACATTGTGGTTGGCCGATTCACTTTTCGGCGTAAACACATGTATATGGTTTTATAGTTCACTTTTCTTTGTCCGATACTACTACTTAGATAAGTACATACCAACTATGAACCATGAAGTTGATGTGCAATAAGTGATAACTATATGGTTTTTATATGCTTATTTTTATTTTTATAGTATGTCATTTATTATCTAGTAGAGTACCCATATTTTATTAGTATGGGTAATAGATATTGTTTGCATCCTATTTGTAATCAGTACTATCCTTCTCTAAATCAATATGAGTGATTTTCAATATGTATCCCATCCATTTCATCTTTTTTTCTGTATCCAAAACTGAGTGGATAATATGTCGTATACATCTACGGATGTAAAGGCTGGATTAATTTTCATTATTGAAAAAAAACTGAGTGGATAAATATAGATGGATATGGTAAAGCCACTATCCTTCTATCCTACTAATAGGCTTCAAAAAAACTAGACGCAACGAGAAGTCGAAATCCGATGATGAACCAAACCCTAAAATCCTACACCTAGACCAGGGCTAAGAAAAAGCAATCTGAAACAAAATCTGGAGACCTCCGACCGAACCCTCACAATCACTGACTTTGGAGAAGGACTCTGATGTTTTCCTCACGGAAACGAGCATATCTCCTAGCCCCAAACTCATAATTGGGTGCTTTTGGACTTTACAAAAAAGATAAGAGTAAAGGCTATCCAACCAAAAAGGTCACACCACCAGACGCCCAGAGAATGGGTGGAAGAAACACGAGGAATCTAAAGGAAATATATCATCTCACACTACCATACACCTCTGGCACCACTCTCTTGCGACATATCTCCAACACCTATGAAACCTCACTACGCTGCCCAGTCATGGTCCATAGGGCCCTCTCTCTCCTTTGCCTCTCTCACCCTTGACGCCTTCTCCCTTAGGCTGGTGTGCGTGAAGCAGCACAGAAGGACCGGTGGTTGTGGTCCACGTCGAAGTCGCGCCGGCGGCCAGCGAGCCACCACCCCCTCTATCACACATGTTGGCAAGGTCCTTCAGCGTGTCCAGAGGAACATGACAGCGATGATGGTCAAGACAACGTGGGATGTGTGGAGTAGGACATCGTAGATTTGATGGAGGTGAAAACTCATATCCAAGCAATGTCATAGTGTACATCGGTGCAAAGGCAACGGATCTAAGCAAAGACAACAGCGTAGACATGGAGTCTAGCCCAATCGAGGAGCGGTATGGTGAAGCAAAGCTTAGAGGATGGCAGTAGCGGTGACAGCTGGCACGACACGAGATGTGCAAAGTAAGACGACGTGGACCCAATGGAGGCACACCATCGCCTTACCACCATCAGGCTCCTCCCCATCATTGGTGCATTGTGTCGTCGCCACCTTGTCGACCTCTTCACAAACAAGGAATACTACCAACCTACATCATACCGCCTCCTCATCATCTCCCCTAAAATCATGTCGACCAACACCTTCTTCCTTTTCCCTTTGACACCGGTGTGGACGTCCTCGGTCCTCTTGCTCTACTATCTTCCTACTTCCTTAATTTGGGCAGTTGTGTTTTTGGTTAGGAAAGAGGCATGAGAGAGAGAAGAAGAGGGGGAGATGAGAGGAAGAATACATGTGGCCCTCACATTAGAAATAGATATGAAAAAAATGCCATGTAGACTACCCACATGGCAAATTGACCATCCGAGGGCCACTTGTGAGGTGGTCGGGCAACTCACTCATCAAGATCACTCTGTAATAATGTTATTGGACCTAATTGAAACAACAACGCAACTTCGTATACCCAAATATGGTTTCAAGAGTTGTAAACCTAATTTGAATTACAAAACAACTTCGAGGACCTACAATATAATTTGCTCTTATCATTGAACAAAATTACAGACACACGAACATAATACGACAAAGTAATCATGCTATGTAAAGAAATAACATGCGACATATTTTTCTTTAAAAGCATCACTTTTACCCTTAACTAAGGATTTTTCTATCTTATCTCTAACTTTGATCACACCTTATAATCCATACACAGACTCAAACCACTATCAAATGACCTTTTGCGAACCACTCAATTTTTTTTTTTATAGAATCGGTTTTCGTCCTTATCCCTCCTTCTCCTTCATCAACCGAGCCGCCACCTGCCGTCACCTCCTACAGCCACCACCAGGCACCAGCCATGGCTCGACCGCTCGAGCGTGCACCACTGTGGTCGTGCGTAACTGAAGGGGTTGAGAAGGGAGGAGAGGAACAAAAGAGGAAGAAGGATACTATAATGTATTTTAAAATTTGAGGAGTGTTTTTGTAAAAGATCATACGATTACGAGCTACGGCACAGATCTTGCATGCACGCGCGCGGCGACCTAGTGGTGCACGTAGACGTCGATCTCGACGACGCCGCCGGTGGCGAGGCTGTAGTCATAGTTCCTCGTGAGCATGTACCCGCGCGCGAACCGGAACCGGCCGGTGCCGCCGACGACCACCGACTCCCGCACCGCCTCGTCCATGTCGATGCGGCCCTTCGCCGTCAGCGAGCTGCCGCGGTGCTCGCCGGCGTCCAGCACCAGGTGCAGCGTCAGGTCCGACACCACGCCGCCCTCCGACACCCGCACCGCGAACCCCTGCGCCCTGCCCACGCGCGCGCTGCCGCCGGCGGGGCCCTCCGTGAGCGCGTTGTTCAGCACCACGATGTCGCCGAACTGCCGCGGAGGCGCCGCCGCAGCGGCGCCGCTCTCGGCGGCGCTGTCGCCGGCGGCGGGCGAGGCCAGGAGCGGCCGGGCACGACGCGCATAGCGGTCGGGCGCGGGCCGGTGTAGTCGTCGTGCATGTAGAAGTGGAGGTGCGTGGTGGCGGCGGAGGAGGCGCCGCCGCCTTTGCCTCCCCCGGCGTCGTAGCGGTGGAAGTAGACGGCGGCGGCGAGCAGGAAGCCGGAGCCGAGGAGCAGGGTGGGCAGGGAAGCCATGAGCTCGCTAGTGAGGGCTTTGTGTTACTCGTAGTACGCGCTCGCTTGCAGTTGCAGTGTGGATACTGGACTGGATAGACATATATATAGGAGCGTCTTCACCACAGTAGTCTTCGTTTTGTGGTGGAACACAGTCCATGCACCACCATTTAAAATGGACGCGATTTTTTTTAGAAAAAAACAACCTGTTCAATGATTAATAGGATAAGTTCATGTTACACGTCTCGACTATTCAAAATGGTGAGCCACAAGGGGTTAGAGCTCAATAGCTTGTAGGGGAGAAAGGGACGGAGAGAAACCAAATGGTGGCGGTGTCGATGGTCAGTACTCACTGTGTGAACGGGTCGATGTGTTAGGCTCACGTCCGGTGGCAGGCGAAGGAAGAAATGGCAATGGAGGGGGTTTCTCGACTTAAATAGAAACGGCCGGGGGCGCTTGGGAACGATGTGGCGGTGGAGTAGCTTAATCTAGGGAGCATCGAGCATAGGAAGGAGAGGACAAAGGCAAAGGTGAGGGTGCAAGGGCGCGTTGTGGCCATTGTGATGACCGGGCGATCCAAGGTGCGTGTGGGCACGCACGGAGCACGTTGCATACGGGCATAGGGCGTGGCATGGTCTATGCTCGGGGCGGCTAAGTAGAACTCAATGGTCGGGGCGTTCCCTGTAGGGAAGGAGATGAAAGGATTAGGTGCAAGGGCAAAAAGGCCATTTTCTAGGGAATTAAAATTTGAAGTGAAGGATCAAAGGTGATGGAGCATGATGATTCAACGCTTAGTAGAAAAAGGAGAACTAGGAAAGAGGGTTTTAGGACTTTAGCCAAAAGGCCCTAGAGGTTAAAATGGACATTTTACAACCATTTTGAAATTTGAACTAAAATATGACATGAAAACGTTTAGAAAACATACGCACACACACATGGTCAATCCTGTTGTTGTGACCAAGAATAATACTTACACAAACATGCATAAAAGCATCCAAATTCAAAGTTTGAAAATATAATACATGTATGCTTACGGATATACATGGGCTGCGAAGAGGCTTTAAATAAATAAATCCATCTTTTCATAAAAGCCAAATATATGTTTTCCAAATTTTTGGAAGTAAGAATTTTGTACAAGATTTATGAAATGTAGGCTATGGTAAAAACAATTCTAGAAAATAGTCAAAATATAGCTATTGCCATATGACATGAAATGCGATGCAGCAAAACCTACAAAGGGTCCGGAATAAGGTTCATTTCCAGGACCAGTGTATTATAGATTTTTTTTATTTAGCTTAAAATACGAAGTGCAAAGTAGTATATTTCCATAATATCTTTATTGTTTTTAATATGTAAATTTTTTAGCAAATCTGAAAATTGGATAATAAAAGTCCCCTCCAAATAATCGATCTTAGGCCCACAACTTCTTTTAGAAAGATTCCAATGGCCTGTTTTCATAATTGTATGAGACGAAGGATTATTGGGACCATTGTACTTGTTCTTTTGTGGCAGTGGTTATATACTTAGATATGGATAAGATTTGGTGATATAATTAATAATCACGACGAAATAAAATAATCCTTGAAAAGGAGATGAGTCCCCATTGTTCGTGTACTCTACTAGCAAGGCATCCTCTCGGGCAGCTTTTAAAGGATGGACAAAATTTAAAGTTCATCTGGCATATGGCGAAAGCATATCTACATATATGACTTTTAATCAGATATGCAGCGCACAATCAATTAATTTACTCTGAACAAGGAAGTCCGATACAAGAAACAATTGATTTGGCTACAATTTTTTTCTTTTTGAAAGCAGATTTGGCTACAGTTGAATTGCTTAAAAGCTAGACTTTGGGAGTTTTGACAAGTCCAAACTTGGGGTTTAACTTGGCATTGTTAGTAAAATCAACTGCTCCTTAAATTTTTTCAAGTCTCCTTTCTCAGTGGACAACCCCTTAACCTAATATTGCTAGCTTAATAGGGCGTTTAACCCTGAAACATGTTGTAGTACACTATTAACTCAGTGTGAGAACTGATTGAGAGAGACAGGTAAAAGAGGGAACTGCTCTTTATTTCTTGTGATGAATTGTACAATCAACTACACTTTACAAATAGGGAAACTCCCCAATAAAGTAGGGAGAGAGACAATGAAGGGATGCCTCCAAGAGACATCTCTAACTCCCTCTCTAACTCCCTTGCTTGAAGGTTAAGCAACTACTAATTTGTCCACTTAATTAATTTCTTTACACTCCCCCTTGGACAAATTACTTGTGGAGATGCGTCTTTAAAAACTCCTTCTGAAAACCATGTGGGAAAAACAGATAGAGAAGACAAGATTGTCTAATATACATTTATATTTTCAATGTATATTTTTTGTTAGTATATCATCTTATTAAAAACTCATCCAAAAACCCAATGGAAAAAATGGATGAAGGAAACTTTACATTGTATAAAAACAATGTATTTATATTGTCTCGTTAAAACCTTCATATAAGAAATTTCTCAAGAAAATTTATGAAGGAAAAGAGGACAATATATGATCCTCAAGATCATAAATAAAAGTTTAGAAACTTTCCCTTAAGCCTAAACTTCGTAATGCGCATGTCTCGTTAAAACTCCTTCCAAAAAGCTCATGGGAAAAATGGATGGAGAAAAAGAGTACATTGCATAAACTCTCTTTTAATAAATAATTTGTATGCACGTGCCACATTAAAAACTCCTCCAAAAACCATTAGGACAAAATGGATGGAGAAACGAATGCACCGCATATGAATACTTGTTGCGATATTGCCTCATTAAAACCTTGTCATGAGAAAATCTTTAAAGAAAAAACTCATTAAGGAAAAAGAGTACAATATATGATCTCCAAGATGATCCAATGGGTTATAGTTCAGAAGTTTTCTCCCCCTGAACTCTGCAATATGAAGTCATCTTATTCCAAATAAGAACTTAGTGAATAAATCTTTCATAGATAATTCACATGACTTTACCACCCTCCTAGAGTGTGTGCGGAGCAATATATCTTATCATATTGCCTTCATATATCCTCTTTCATTTATACAATACAAGATATATTATCTTTGTAGATAATAACAGAGTATCAATTGCATTAAATTTTACATGACTCCACATATGGCAAACCATTTGTTCTAACCATATTTATTCATGTGGTATCTTATATAATGCAATACTATTTGGTGGAAATGACCATTAGGTCGATTTACATGACTTCATGTCATAGCACCATATATCCAATATGAGATTTGACATTATGCGGATTACACAGATTTTCAAAACTTGTGTATCCTTTCCATAGTTATGTCTTGATTCTGCTAAAAATCTTTCAGTACTATGGAGATATATGAAGATTATTTTAATGGTAGTCCATTTTCTCAAAATGGAAACTGCATTAATTTACTCGATAATTTATATCGATTTAACGATCAGGCCTGATGAATTAATGCTCTCAGCATTAATAGTAGGAACTTTATATCCCAATGACATCTTCATATTTCACCCCAAAACAAATCTCACATAACTTGTAGATATAACATATCAAAACTATAAGGTTTTGATATTTCATAACTTTCTCTTACTGACTGAATACCAACCAAAATAGCCTGATTTTCAGGACTTACAACACATGATTGTATCACTTATAGAGCAAAGCATAACCAGCCTTTTCAGGGGATTTCACTAATTAAACCAATTCACTTAATACCTCCAAGGTATTAGAGGATATAGCCATTCTCTTATTCTTTGTAAGAGACGCACACTACATCACATGTGCTTGTATGGCTAAATTTAAAATCCTCATTTTATTCCATCAGGTCATGATGGGTCATTATCCAACTTATATAGATAATTGATGTATTTTGACTGGTAAGTATCTTCCTTTATATGAAAATCACTTTTTCAAAACAAGACTTTCCTTTTGAAAGTAATATTCTTCCATAAAACACTCTTTCTCCAAGAAAGATGTTACCGCATTATGGAAGGTAGTATTGCATGAGTCTCATGTACATATATATGTCGCATTTTTCTATTTATTTTTACAAGAAACCGTGAATCCATCATAAATATCACTAAGGATTTCCAAAATCCATTTACTGCATATTATTTTATATCATGTGCCAGATTTGACTTCTAATGGAACATTTTGCATATGAGAAAAATAGTCTCTTATGGAGACATTTGAACCATAGTCTTTATCACCACATTATTTGTGTAATAACCCATTAAGTCTCAATCAATTCTAAGACTTATAGCTATCGTATGGTTCAACCTCAGTTGCTTTCTCAATACCCGATATGCACACTTCATGTGTCATATGCCATGCACCTTTAATTTTAGATCTGTACTTTAGTAACTTTAGAGGCAATTAGTCGACCATCTCTTCTCATATTTCTCAATATCCTAATTTATAATGATACCTCAAAATTAACCAAAATTTCGTCATTTCCCAAAACGAAGATTCATGGTCGTTCCATATTTCCAGCATTATAATATGCGCGCATTACCAAGCTGGAATTATCATCTTCACGATGATCATCTCTTAAGGAGTATCATATTGACGAAGTCATTAGATCTAAAATCGCAAGCGTCCCCGCATATTTAGATCATTGACAAACAAGTCAAATTTTGCAAAGATGGAAATACTATTATCCCGGGGTATTCCACTCTTAGCGATCCATTTACACCATAATAAATGGTAACTCCAAATTTCTGGCAAGTTCTCTATTTACATCAAAATAAGAGAATAAACTAAACCTTTATTTAGTCTTAATAGAGTGTGTAACTCTTGGTTAATATAAAGATCATTTCTCTAATTCTTTTCTTTTAGAGAAATTATCAAGGCATTTAAATCTTTGGGCACTTCTCCCCCTAATGCCGAGATACGATCTTTATTAACAACATACTTTCATAATCCCCTTTAGCGGGCATAAGATTAATGGAACTTCATATCCAAAAATCCTCAAATAGCCCTAATTTTGTATGTTGTAGTGGTGATGTTAAATGGGAAATGTGTATCTCCACGCACTCATAATAAGTCAGGGGGTCTGATTTATATGCAGTGAACTAAACTTTCATAATGCAGTATAATTACATAAAACTGCATTATCTCACGTTCAGTGAGTTATCCCATCAATCTTTTGGGATAATATACTCGACAAGATACCCACAAAAGGATATTTAGTTGAAAGAAAATTTCTAGTCTAGTTACTTACCATCTATGCCCATTATTAGACCCAAGCACTCATACCATTTTATCAATTATTTTGGGTCACCAATTAATGCGACATGGTCTTGACTAGTATTCTTACTAGTTATCAGCATAAACTTTCAAATGCTTATTTTAAGCATAAATAATGCTGATACATTGAACATGACCAAATTTAATCTGCATTGGAATATTGTTCCCAGAACAATTTGATAATTACTTATATGCCTCAAATGCACAGTGATTAATGAACCGTGCCATGATTACACTTGTTCATATTAATTTGACATATAGGTCATGTTTGATAATTTTAGGAATCATTTGTTCCAAACAAATGAATATGACGTACAAGTCATAATGCACATGCAACTATGTAGTTAAACATTTATGTGCGCTTATGTCACATAACAGTGACTAATATATTGCCAAAGATAATATCAATCATCCACTATATGGATATAGGCAATATAATAAATGACATTCATCTGTATCAACTAGATACAAGCAAAATCATTCAATTGTTTTTTCAAAATGACCTATTATTTTCTTAATATGCATTGAAAAATCTCCAAGATTTCTATTATCATAAGCATATTTTACAATGCCTTTCAAATAGGATATTATTGGTATAAACATCTTTAATAATTTTTTTTAATATCCTCCCTCTCGTCACGTCAATTATAAAATTTTCAAGTAATAGCATGAACAAAAGCATATGTTTAAGAATTAACTCGAAATTGTAGACATACTTTCACTTGAGCATGAATTTACGACGTGAAAATATCATAAATATCAAAGGATCATAGGCTTTATGTTGTAAAACCTATTATAGCCAGTTTGATCTATCATGATCAATATATGATTTAGACTATATGTACTGGTGTCACCATAGAAAATATATTCTATTTGTCTCCAAGACATTGGTGCACACGAGTTTAACAAAGTGTACTCGACACACTTATTCCTCCGAAGTAAAGGCAAAGTAAATGATCCAAATTTGGCATATAATTTACTTTATTCCATGCAAGATTAATTATCTTACTAATGTTCTATTCATCTTTTCAAAAACGACTGTTGTCCAAAAGAGAACTAATTGAATAGAATAATTTAGATCATCTCATGATCTAATATGATATGGAAAAGTAAACATCCAATGTGTTAGATTTCCATTTAAATCAAGATGATATTTGTTCAACATCGTGGACATAATCAAAATCTCCGAGAGATTATTTATGCCAATAATGATGTCTCGAAATTATCCAATGAGAATTTGAGCATAATTCTCCATATACCATTTGATATTTATCATCTTCTAATGCACACTTTGTCAATTAAGACGAATATCAATAACGTTTAGTTACATAGTCTTTTAACCAAAAGACTATTGTGCATAGTGAATGCGTTCACATGGGATTTATTTTCTCCGATATGCAATTTGGACATTGAGCTGTCATTCATGACAACACAAGTGACTGTTATAGTCATTTTGTATAACCAAAAGTTATCTCTTTAGCAAATATAGTCATACATGACAATTTTGAGGATTTTTCTTAGTCATGGACCAATTGCCAATTAAAGTGACTTAATATCCACCATGCCAAATAACCTTTTGGCAATCATGATATCCACCAATAAATAGGTGAGTGACATCAATGTCAAAATCATGATAAAAGGGATCACAATGATGGGTGTAGACCTTAATATGGCTGCGGGGAATATTTTATCACTGATATTGTTTATTGGCTCCGCACCAAAAAGGTAGTCACCAATCAAAATCAAATAATTGTCAATCATATTATAAAGAGATAATCTCAATACAATATTTGTAGTTATTTGTCAAATATTTTATCAAAGAGATATGATATTTACATGTAACGTACTACAGACATACTATCTGTCCGTACCTTCTAGTTACATGAAATGAGTGTAATATGGACACACTCAAAATTATCCCCTCCAAGGATAATATCAATTTCTCGGAATTTTCCCTTCAATTTTCAGGATATTTCCGATGTCATCGGTTTCGATGAAAAATAGAAAATCCATCAATAATCCCAAAAATCCATAATACTGAAAATTAACCATAAAAATGGTTCCCATAATTTTTTCTGTATTTTTCCTAATTTTCTGCATTTTATTTAAGCCAAATAACTTAAAAACCATCGAATATTGCAGTATAATAGGAAATTTTGATGACATTTGGATTGGTTTATACACGATGAAGGTAATCACTGGTTGCTTTGCAACAAGTGTAGACCTCTCAGTAGTGAGCGAGCGAATCACTGCTATATACATGGACTTCGTCCCCAAAGGAATAAGCGACACTACAGTCGCAGCCAATGCAATAGACTCCACTACCTTGTGCTTTCACCAACGCATAGAAATTAATCATCGAATCATCGAATTGAATGTAAACCAATGACATAAATGCAATGAAAAATTAATCAATAGTGTAGACCTTTGCTTATGGCGAGGTACTCTCGCTATGGCCCGGCCATAGGACCCATACTAAGAAGGTAATCACCAATAAATATGCAAATACAAAATTAAATGGCGTAGACCTTAACATTATGGGTGAGCTACTCTCACTATGGCCCGGCCATAGGACCCATACTAAGAAGGTAATCACCAATAAATATGCAAATACAAAATTAAATGGTGTAGACCTTGACATTATGGGCGAGCTACTCTTACTATGGCCCGGCCATAGAACCCATACTAAGAAGGTAATCACCAATAAATATGCAAATACAAAATTAAATGATGTAGACATTGACATTATGGGCGAGCTACTCTCACTATGGCCCGGCCATAGGACCCATACTAAGAAGGTAATCACCAATAAATATGCAAATACAAAATTAAATGGTGTAGACCTTGACATTATGGGCGAGCTACTCTCACTATGGCCCGACCATAGGACCCATACTAAGAAGGTAATCACCAATAACATGCAAATGCAAAAGTTCTGCAAATTTTAGTTAAATAAAATAACTAAAATAATAATCAGTGCAAAACATAACAAATTGACGTAGACCTTTTAGCAATGAGCGGAATACTCCCACCATGGACATAGATATGCCATAGAACTCATGCCTTGTGCTAATTTTAGCACTTAAGGTAATCGTCATCTACATCATACAAAAGATAAATGCTAGAAAATTAAATTCATAATTAATAACCCCAAGATGTAAATAACTGCATTTAAAAACATAAACATTGCGATTATCAATATTTTTAGGGGTAAAATCGCAATATATGCAGTAAAACATCAATTCACAGCATTGACATGCTGAATTTTAATATATTTGCAATTTTTCAGCAACCCCGAGAGCTTGTATGCAAATATTCTCATTGAAAATTAACCCCTTTTCTTTCGTTCAACCGGACTTTCTTGCAATTTCCCTTTTCTAGAGGGCCATGTTGCAATTCTCGGTTTTTTCATTTGTCACAGTGAATTGGGCTAGACCCATATCCACCAGCAACCGCTTGGGGAGGCTAGGGTTCCACCCCCAGCCCCATGGCCGCCGCCCGCCGGCGCTTCACCGGCGTGGAGCCGCCGCCGTTCCTTGGCCATGCCCAGCCGGGAAGGGCCGGCGCCGACCCATGGCCGGCCCCGCCTGGAGCCGCCGCCGACCACCCGTGGCCGGGCTGGAGCCGCCGCCTGGTGCCGCCACCCCGTGGCTCGCCCTCGGCTGTACTGTGAGCCGCCACTCGTGGCGGCCGGAGTTGGGGGCGCCGCCTCCCCCCATGGTGGCCCGCGCCGGCGTTCGTCGCCTCCACAAGCTGGAGCATCGCCAACCGTCGCCTCCAGCCTTTGCCACCGGCGACTGGAGCGCCGCCAGATACCGGATCCTTGCCGGCCGCCCCGCGGGCCGTCTAGGAGAAAAACACCGGCGACGGAGTCAGTGCCGCCTCGCCGGGATCCTCCGGTCAAGCGCCGCCATCCGTCAGCCCGAGCGCCTCGTCGTTGACACCAAGTCCGGCCGTCCCGTGTACTGGCGCCGGCCCAACATCCTCAAGGCTGGCCGCTCGTGGCTGGCCATGGCCACCACTCACGCCGCCGGACCGAGCCCGGCTTTGGCCTCCACCTTTCTGCGGAAGACGAGACCCGATGCCGACCGCCTACGCCGCCACCCCGTGGCGACTGAAGACAGGAGGCCCGAAGACGGAGGCCTCCTCCTCTGAGATGGACTCCGATGTCGTTCCGCCAAGGCGAAGTCAAGGCCGGCCGTCACATCGACCGCCAGCCCGATGCCGGAGTCACTGATGGCGCCATGGCCGTCTCAGCGTAGAGCCCGGCCAATGTCAGTGACACCGAGGATTTTGGGTTATCCTGTCCAGGCATAACAAAACCGCGGGGCTTCTCCGAACCGCGAGTGGCGCGGAGCCGGTTAACCGCCGTTAACCGCGGTTTACCGGTGGTTCCGTACGGTTTTTACCCTAAATTCAAAACCACGGCTTCTCGGTTTTGATCGCGGTTAGCCGCGGTTTTTGGCGGTTAACCGGCGGTTTCTCGCGGTTAACTGCGGTTTGCGACGAAAAAAATTTCAAAATCAATGAAAATAACTAAAATTCATTAAAATACGCATTAAAAATTTGAATTTTTAAATTTTATTTAAGCCAAAATGCTTAGAATGATTAATAGTATTTTTAGAAATTTTATGTATATTTTACATTCAAAATTTATTTAAATGAATTTTAACCAAACCCCTAAACCCTAAACCGCAGGCCATCGAAGCTGGGCCTCATGAGGCGCTGTTAGTCATGTTAACCATGTTAACCGACGGTTTTTGAAACCCTGATCCTGTCCCAAACAGGTACGTTTTTGTTCCCCTTCCCCATCCGTGTATGAACACAGTGAGGACTTGGGTTGGAGCGATGGCATCAAAGAATTGTCTTAGCAATTGTAAACAATTTTGGTCATTTGATTAGGCTGTCTTCAACAGGAATATCTAAATTTGATCCCCTATAGCCTCATATACAGGTTCCCTTTAAAAAAAATCCCACCCTATATTTCTTTCATCTCCAATAGTGTTCCCTATATTGAGAATTGTATAGGGGGAGGAGAGAGAACCCCTACATATAAGGAAATGAAGAGAAAAACTCTATTTTAGGGAACGGAATAAGAAATGCTGTTGGAGCATATAGGGGACGAATCCATCCCCTATTTTAAGGTAGAGGGTGCTTTAGGGAAGCCTGTTGGAGCCAGCCTTATGGACTATAATTGAGGGGGAACCCTACCGGTTCCGTTCCTCGTTGTCCAGGCGAGAAACATACCCCCTTCTATTAACTTTTATGGCTTGTTCTTGCCATGGATTCGCTAATCAGTGATGTAATTACTAATTAGGACAGTAGAGTTCCTCACTGTCTTTGCACACAAAAGAAACAGCAAGATTACTGCAATTGATCACTTACAGTTTGCATGCAGTTGGAAACAACTTTGATTGAACCGCAATATGCAGCAGTTGATGAAGTACAGAGGAAGAACGAACAACAAACTGAGTCTAGCATTCGGTTGCTTCTCCCTCATCGTCTCCCTTAATCGCGATTAGGAATCATTCTCTATTCTCACAGGATAGAGGCAATGCTGTTAACGTGTTGTAGTACACTATTAACTCAGTGTGAGAACTGATTGAGAGAGACAGGTAAAAGAGGGAACTGCTCTTTATTTCTTGTGATGAATTGTACAATCAACTATACTTTACAAATGGGGAAACTCCCCAATAAAGTAGGGAGAGAGACAATGAAGGGATGCCTCCAAGAGACATCTCTAACTCCCTCTCTAACTCCCTTGCTTGAAGGTTAAGCAACTACTAAATTGTCTAATTAATTAATTTCTTAACAAAACAAACGCAGCCATGGGGTAATAGCTAGTGTTCAAGTCATCGGTTTTTGATATTTTCAAGAGACACATGCTACTCTCGTGTGTAGCGTTGTGGGCGTGCTATTAATTCTTGTCACCTAATGCAATTGAACGTGCTGTCACCATGCACTTGACGTTAGCATAGACATCTTAATTATTAGCCCGGTAGCTAGGATGGCATGCATTTGACACTACAGCATCCACAGCCTCTGCCACCAAGACCACGTCTTAATACTGCTTTAAGTAGATGTGCGTTGGATAGATGATGTTGAATTGTAAATTTTTTTTTGAGAAAAGTTAGAAAACGATATACCGCTTCTTTCTCCCAAACGGTACAACTTGCGTCGTCTTCTTCCTCCTCTCCAACGGCTACTGTGTCGAGGTTCAAGGTTCTCCTATGCCCGGTAGGCTTAAAGCTAGGGATACCCCGCAGGCATGGGTGAAGGCAACTTGGTGGTGGCGGTGGACAGATCTGTATCTTTTCCGAGATTAGGGTGGACGGTTCCGACGAAGTGGCAAAAGTGAGGTGCGTGGCGCGGCGCGGCGCGGCGAGGGCGTCACTAGCAGCGGGTGGAAGCGGAGGCAACATCGGTAGTAGGAGATGCGTGGAGCACTAGAGAGGAGACGACAGGGGTGGACCCAGCTAAAAATAATAGAAGGGGCTGACAACAAATGGAGAATTCTTTCGTACCAATGCCCCTCCTTCCCTTCTATTTTACATTAAAAATTATACATGAGTGTACGATGGGGCTCCCCTGTCATATATAGTGTAAGTGGGGCTAGAGCCCCACCTGACCCACCGCTGAATCCGTCCCTCGGAGACGAAGGAAGTGAAGAAGAAGGAGATAAATGTAAGGAGAAACCGTCCCATGCGAAAAGAGAGAGGGGATGAAACACTGGACGCTTATTATTATTGCCATGACTATACTATACAAAAATTATGAAAGTTCGATTATTCTCGAAGATAAATGGATGCAATTATGTGGCGTCTTGGGCCATGGCGGTGGTCGGGCCGGGCTGCACACACGCCTTCCGGAGACCGAAGCCCACGAAGACTGACACGAACACGACGAAAAAATAAAAATCGTCAGATCACACCAAAACGCCTCCTCCTACAAATTCAGATTTTCAGTGGGCTCCCGATTCCCACCCTGATGGACGACGTTTGGGAGTTTGACTTTGAGAGTTTTGACAAGTCCAAACCTGTGGGGGCTCACCTGATCTGGAGAAGGTGAGGGCAAGAAGGAGGTGCATCCCCATTTTCATCACGTAAACTTGGCGTGAATGTATGAAACATGGATTTTGACTGATAAAACTTCTTGTTTTTGCATGAGGTTATTTTTTGAACACGAAGTTTCATCACTTGTTTACAAGTTTTATTGGCGCTTCATCAAAGTTTCATTGGTTATTCTGCAAGTTTCATCGGTCGGTTAGGGCAAGTTCCATCGATCATTTTTCAAGTTTTATCAGTATTTTAGCGAAGTTTCATCGTTCCTTCGTCAAGTTCCATCAGTTTTTTTATCGAGTTTCATCGGTATTTTTCTCAGGTTTAAAAAAAAATTTATTCAATTTTATCTATCTTTCAACCTTTGTCAGTGGTATTCTCGAGTTTCATTGGTTATTCATCAAGTTTCATCAAATTTCAGTAGAAATTTCATTAATTCTTATCCATATGAATACAATGTCAAGTTTCATCATATTTCTCAAATTTTCGCATATTCGTCCGATGGATCGAACTCCCACGCCCGCCTTTTTACTTTTAGCAAACACAAGCTCGTCTGACCTGTTTTTCAGCCAGCCTCGATAGAAATTGGGCTTTTAATTTACTCGTGAGATTTCTTTCTATATGTTTTTTTTCTTTTATCTAATGTATTAATGTCAATGTTCTCATTTTTTTCCTAAATAGGAGGCTTTGGGCTGGGCTCACACTTAGCACCGGCCGTTTTGAGTCCGACCTGAAATCATGATTCATGAGTCTTGACTCTTGACCGGGAAATGATCACGTCTACGCTGGAGGCATCATGATTCATGACTCATGACTGCTCGCATGTTGGGCCGTTTTGCGGCGGGCCAGCCCATGAGCCCATTCCCGGTGATAGATAATAGGAAGAAGTCCATTTTCTTGAGCTATCCTTGAGTTCGGTTTTCCCTCAACTTCAAACCGACAAAACACCTCAACTATCAAAAATTTACAAAATACCCCTCACCCAAAACCATGGTGGTTTTGGATGACATAACATCTAGTCATCATTTTTTTCTAGAAAATAATTTTTAAAAAAATCTAGAAAATTATAGGAAGCTCAAAAAATATAATAAAAATATGCACAACAATAGAAAAAATACATAGAATCCAAATATGCAATAAAACTGTAAAGTTTATGTGCATAGTTATTTGCAAAAATTATTATTTTTATATAAGGTGTTTTATTTATTAAAAAAGTATTCAAGAAAATTTTGTTTGTTCTCTATAAAAATGGTGAAAAATATTTTAGTTTTGAGAATGATGTAGAAATTAATAAAACATAAAGATGCTATTTTGACCGTTGAATTTGATTTTTTTAAAAAATACAATTGAAAGGTCAAAATAAATTAGAATTAGAATTTGAAAATATAAATTGAATGGCAAAGTTAGCATCCCTCTATTTCATCGGTTTCTCTCATTTTTCCTACAAGCCAAATTAAGTTTTCTTAAATACTTGATTTATTTATTCAATGAAATACATTATGTACTATTTTTACGTATAAATATATACATAGAAAAGTATTTTCAATGAATATTTGGATTCTACCTATTTTGTACTTTTGGTATTTTTATTTTATTTTTTTGAGCTTCCTATGATTTTCTAGAAATTTTTTGAATTTATTTTCTAGAAAAAATGTTGATTAGGATGCCATGTCATCCAAAATCACCATGGTTTTGGGTGAGGGGGGTATTTTGTACCGGTTTTGATAGTTGAGGGGGGTGTTTTGTCCGGTTTTGAAGTTGAGGGGGAAAAACTGAACTTGTGCGATAGTTCAAGGGGGTAAAATGGACTTCTTCCTAGATAATACTAGTAGTTCACAAGAAACAAATTGCAGCAGGCAGACGAATTGGGCCACCAATCTCTGATAGCCGTACATAAACAGGCCCGAAGAGTTATAATCCACCATTTTCGACTACTATGCGAAGGAAAAAGTCTATTTTGGCCTCATTCAAATATCCATAAAGTTCGATTTTACCCCGTCAACTCCAAAACTGGGTAACCAACCACCTTGTGCTATCATACATAGTACCCCTACACTCGAAACCACTCCGGTTTTGGATAAAGTGGTCCTAGACTCCTAATCAGCATGATTTTCATGAAAATAAATTTCAAAAAATTAGAGAAAGTAATAGAAATGTGACAAAAATAAAATAAAACCTACCAAATAAAAAATTACGTAGAATACAAATATACGATAAAAAATATTATATTTATATACAAATTTATACGCAAAAATCACTTTAGTTCTGTAAAGTCAATTGATTAAATAAATCAAGTATTAGGAAAAGTTAGTATGACATGAAGGAAAAATGGAGGAAACTTAGAAGAATAGAAGATTGTTAGTTTTACCTATAAATTCAAATTCAAAGTTAGTTTGACCTTTTAATTGTAATTTAAAATTTTCAAATTTGAAGGTTAAAATAATATCTTTACATTTTTTATTAATATATTCATCATTAGCTAAAGTAACTTCCCCATTTGTCCAGAAGCCAAAAAAATTCTTAAATACTTAATTTATTTAACAAATAAAAGATATTTAAAACAATTAATTTGTTCATATAAGTATACACACAAACATTAGTTTTATTGCGTATTTGGATTGTACGCATTTTTATTTTTAGGTATTTTTATTTTATTTTTCTAAGCTTCCTATGATTTTCTGTAATTTTTTAAAATTTATTTTTGTAAAAACAATGCTGGTTCAATGCAAGAGTTATTTTGTTGGTATAAATAGTTGAGGGATGTTGGGTATGTGGTTTTGGAGTTGAGCAGACAAAACCGAACTTTAATTTATCAATAGCTGAGACAGATAAAATGAACTTATTCCCTATGCTAATAATTGGGATGGAGCTAAGAAGAGAGCGAGCTATGGATGGGAGGATCGGGGATGCAGCGCCTTGTAGGTGTAGGCTGTAGCCTGGTGTGATCAATCTCAGAGGTAATTTTTGTTAATCATCTGCTAAACTTAGACTTTGTAGCACCTAATCCTCTGCAAGATTAATTAGAGATTTGATCCATCTTCAAACGACTCGGGCGCTTCTCAGTTCTCTCTTAATTGCTTCCATGATGCTGTCATTGGCGTCGGATTCGAATCGGTATTCAGTCCAACAGCCACCACCACCTATCTTCAATGGAAATGCCTATTACTTTTACAAGAATAGGATGGCCTCCTACTTACAAAGTCACGTTCAACCTATTTGGTAGAAGGTTTAGGATATGTTCAACTGTAACCATATTTCGCATCAGTAGTAAACAGATCTTAGATAATAGGATACATCTATGTTGCCCGGGCACGGCGACACGGACACGGATACGCGATACGGCGACACCGTGACACCGCTATCTCGCCAAAACCTCGATATGGGACACATATATATATATATATATATATATATATATATATATATATATATATATATATATATATAATAATAATAATAATAATAATAATAATAAAAATAAAGTTGTACTAATGTACACAAACATATAGAAATGAAGAAATTTTTACCGTGACATTGCAATAACCTTGAATGTTCTATACTTCTATGTCTTCACTCCTTACACGCACCAATCAAGCAATCAACATTCAACAATAAATAGCTGATCGAAAAGGAAAAAAAATAAGAGAAACATTAGTACGTGTATATAGATTAGTAAAGAAATAAAAGAAAGATACATAATGCTTACATTTGCAACTTTGTAAGTGCAGTCCTCGAAGTCGACATCTCATAGATTTGAACAATCAAATAGCAGTAACACAACATGAGACATTACAAATTTAAGTACATAACACTCGCTGACTCACAAATTTAAGTTCTTAGGCTGATACATAAGACATCACAGTGACATAATAAATAACATAAGTTCAATAGCAACATGCCAACATGCAAATAAATAAACCCAAATCCAACAATCCAAGTTCAACAGCAACATAACAACTTGCCAAGTCACAAATGTTCATGTCTTCTTGATAAACATAAGTAGCAAGATAATTAAAGGTTTGCAGTCGAGGGCCCAGCATCATCACCATTACCACCACCAATATCAAGTGTTTCAAGTTCATTAAGCACACTCTCTAGCTCAGGCTCATCAAGTGAGAGGTCAGCTTGTTCAAGAAAATCCGCACCACCATCAAATGATTCAAAGACATCTCCTTCAACGTCCCACATTCTCGAAGGACCAACCTTATTCCTCAGTTTTTCTTGAAAGAAGACGTAGGTTTTGATGCACAAAGACCAAATCCTGAGCACGGTCAGGATTTAACCTGTAAGGATGCATATGTTATAGTTACAACATTACAAATAAATCAACAACAACAGGAAATATTATAGATCTTAAAGAATTAAGAATGTAACCTATTTCTCACTGAGCTGTGGATCAAACCATATGTACTCCAATTCCGTTCTACATAAGATGATGAAGATGGCTGTCCAAGTAACTTCAATGCCAATGTTTTCAACTCCGGAGCAGAATTACCATAAATGCCCCACCATTGCTTGGGATCTAAATGAGCTCTATCCTCAATTGAGTCAAAGGAGCTAAATCCACTTGACATCAATGAGCTCTATCCTCAATTGAGTCAAAGGAGCTAAATCCACTTGACATCAATGAGAAATCAGCAAATTGTTTCTTAACATTTCTTAGCTCCTCATCAGTTCTGAACATTTTTCTAAAACATTTATCTCTCAGATCGGTTAGTTCATCATCATTACTAGGAGCTACTCGGTTTGAAACCTCATTAAGACAAGCTTCAGTATAATACCTAAGGCAAGCAAATTGTAGCTAGTTTAGTACATAGTATTGCATGAAAAAATAATGCAATTATGCAAGCAACATAATTAGAACTTTAGAATCTTACTTGCGATTAAGCGAGTGTGCCAAGGCATGCAAAGGGGTATTGCTCTTTGTCCATCGAGCAATTAAGATGTCACACACATAAGAATAAAAGCTTGAAAACTCAGTGTCATTGAGTCCTTCATGGCGATAAATGACCTTCTTGACTTTCTCTATCATTGTATCCCACATCTCATAGATCAAGTGAAGGGTTGGCTTATCCGTGTCAGCCGCACGTATCATGGAATAGATAGGCTCGGTGAAATCAAGGATATAGCATAGTTTATCCCACCACACATCACTTAAAATAAGTTCCTTATCCATTCGTGCTTGCCCTTGATTGTCATCCCTATGCGAGGCCCACTTTTCACTCCCAACCATCAACACAAGAGACTCTTTTATAGCACGAAACCTTTTTAGCATTACAATGGTAGATGCAAATCTTGTATCATCAATGGCAAGGAATTTCAACTTACTGAATTCATTGAACATATGAAGCCTCATTGAATGGTTTGTGATGAAATTCTTTATAAAGGAAGCATCATCTCCAACTTCATGAATCCAATGAAATTCTTCAATTATATCACCATCCTTGTCCTTTCCTGCACATATGCTCTTCAATGCTAGGTTCAGTGTATGCACAACATATGGAGTCCAAAATATACCAACATAGGTTTGCTGAATGATATGCCCTACTCCCTTGCAATTGGCTGCATTATCGGTTATAACTTGAACCACATTTTCTGGCCCAACATCATCAATAACTTTAGCCATCTTTTCAGCAATGCACTTCTTCTTTTTTATCTCACCTTCGGTGTTGATTGCTTTCAAAAACATAGGACCATCTTCTGTGACAGCTAAGAAATTCAAAAGCGGCCTTCTTTGAGCGTCAAACCACCCATCTGACACAATGCTTACACTTTTGGACCTCCATGTTGTTTTGATGGGCTGTAGCATCCTCTCAACATGGTTCTTTTCTTGCACAAGAAGTGATGTTCGAAGCCTATTATAACTTGGAGGAGCATAGTCACCAATGTCATTATTGGCAGCAAACATAATTGCCTTTCGAAAATAGGGGTTCCCAGAAACATTGAAGGGAAGGCCTGCAAATAGAAATTGAAGATTTCATTCAGTTTCGTTGTTTGAGCAGTGAGCACCAACAATTCACAAAAAAATAGAAAACAAAAACAAGAAAATAACCTACGGTGTAGAACATCCTAGCAATCAATTGATCGAGCTTTGACCGAACCTCCATATTGAAACTAGCTTCGATTGCCCCTTTTTTTCTCTTCGGAGCACCCACACCCTCTGTTGGCAAAGGGATGTTCTTAGGCAAGTTACTTGCAACAGCTATCTTGGCTCTATTAACTTCTTCTTTCAGCTGAGAAAGCACATCTAATGACACCTTCGGACATGCCTTCACACCCTGCCCATCTTTCCTCAATAGATAGGCTTTCACTCTCAAATAGCTCCCATTGATTATATGATTGCATAGTCTACATTGACTTCTTACATTTCCCCCAGATGAACCAGCTCTCCCTAAAACCTCCACAGAGGTTTTTTGACACTATTAGTTGAAGAAGGAGGTGTTACTGCAGCTGCTGCCAAGAAAACACTAGCCGGCGTTCTGGCCATGGATGAGCCAGTTGATGAATATGTCCTTGTCGACGTTGTCGTTGTGTTCCAGGCGCCGGCGACCATGTTATTGCTCACATCGGGGCTGTCCATATCTCTGCCCAAAAGGGAGAAAGTGAAATCGAAGTGAGGAATGGTCAGATCTGGGAGAGTGGGAGGAGGGGGCGGCCTGCGAGGAGGCGGCGGCCTGGGAGGAGGAGGCGGCGGCGGCTCGCTGGCGCCCGGCCTAGGGTTTACGGCCACGCTGGGAAGGTTCGAGTGAATGAGGACGGGTGGGCTAGCTGCGCGCGGCCTGTATCGAGCACCCAGGAGGTGTCCCTAACGTGTCTGCGAGGTGTCCAATACGTGTCCTATTTATTTTAATTATTTGAAAAATGAAAAAACCCGGACACCTGATGGACACGTATCGGTACGTGTCGGATACGGATACGTCAATTTTTTCAGGTGTCGGCGCATCGCAGGGATACATTACTGGATTTGCCCTTAGAAGTACACTTCTAAAGTTCTAATGTGGATGATAATAATAAAGTGAGGAACATCTTTTGGTGATACATGAGACAAATTCGGCCATATCCTTGACACACACAGAGGCTTAACGCTGCTAAACTGTCGTATTGAACATGTGTGTACACGTCCCTGCTAAAGAATTAAATGTACGTGTAGGGGCCTGTGGGAAATGAGAACCGGCGCTAAGCTGGGTTAAAACGCGGTTGTGACCGTGTGTATGGTTTGCCCAATGCGCATGAACACTTGACACCTATTGTGAGAGCTCTTTCTAGATAGAGCGTTTTTATGGTACACAACGATAAAAATAATAGAACAATAGTATGTCACGTACTCACAGAAATATGCTAGCATTGTATTAAGTACTTCTATGGTAGTATGACAAAATAGTACGGAATATGAGACATTTGGTTGAGAGGAATGGACGGACTATATTTATTTTAGTGCATCGTAAGCCTAATTAAGTACATTTCCATTCTTTTTAGCTGGTTACTAGTGTTTATGAAGGTTCACGTTGCTTCGGCCCTTTTGGTTGCTCTAGATTGCACCATTTAGGATTCCAAGGCTACCTCCATTGAAGCAAGTTCTGTTTTGCAATCTAACTCTTGATTAGCTTTGTTCAGATTACGAAGTACAACCTAGTTACTCATGTAACCGTTGTTATTTTGATTTTGTAGTGTGGTTTAATGTGAAGGGCTAACCATTTCCTTCTCCTCTGCATCATTTACACTTGTTTCTTAAACTGTCGTTTTTAAAAAGTATTTTACTACAAACCTTTATCTCCTCGCAGAGCAGTGCACCCAAAACTTACCCCGACAAAAAAATAGTTTCTTCTTAATAAATATGCGGGGGGGCAAACCTTTTTTACAGCTTTATTCCACTGCCAGGGCACAGGGAAATGCTGCATTCTTTCATTCTTTGTCCTTTCTCCCACCTTTTTTTCCCTTCTTTTAAAAATAACGCAGCGTCCTTTCGCGCGTGGCCCACCCAATCTCTCGCTCCCAAACGGCCCAACAGCCTCATAGGCCGTAGGCGCGTAGCCTGCCGACCACGTGAAGGCCCAGCGCGTGCGCAGACCTGTCCCACACGCTTCCCCTGTCAGCCTCATCCGCATCAGGATCCAACGGCTCATCCAAGTCCACGTGGCAGCGGCGCCGTGCTCCTGCTGCTGCTCCTGAATAGGAAAACGAGGTGGCGAGAGAGGCGAAGCGAAGCAGCAGAAGAAGACGCTCCATTCCCCTTCCGAATCCGAGCTCCCCGATCGCCCACGCATGCCGCGCACCCGCCCCCGGGCGCTAGGGCTCGCCCCCGCGCCCGCCGCCGCGCGACGCCGCGGCCGCGGCGAGGTCACCATCGACCTCGACAGCGACGGCGGCGAGCAAGGTGCGGGGCTCCCTGTTTCTTCCTTCCTTTCTTTCTTTCTTGTGATGCTGCTGCCAAAGGCGCGTGTTTTGGGGTTCTTGGGAGCGCCTCGTGGCGGCGGCGGGTGGGCGTGCCCGGGGTGGGGGGAATGCTGCTAGGTTTCTTCCTTTTGTTGCAGCTATCTTTGATGGGTTGCTTGGCTCGATGCTGCTCCCATGTTTTTTTTTCTTTTCGGGTTTAGATGGCTGCTCATTGTAGTTTCTTGGGAATGGACAGGGTTTGAAGGTTCGCTTGCGCCTCAGTTTTTTTTTTTTTCCTTCTTTACTAGTTTGATTTCGTGCAGGTTATTGTGATGTTTTTTTTCAGACTTCAGAGGATAGAGTCATGCTCTTGTTTTGTTCAGATCATCAGATGGTTTGTTTCTTTAGCTTGTTGGATAGGGGCAGGGATTCTAGGTTCAGTCGTGCCTCAGTTTCTAATACTAGTTTAATTTCGCGCTGGTTCTGATGGCTACATGGAGATTAGAGACATTGCCCTGTTTGGATTAGATGATTTGCTTCTCGGAAATGGTCTGTCTTTCTAGGTCCACTGGTCCTCAGATTTCTTCATAGCCGTGCCTGTAATGTTGTCTATCATGTTCTTCGTGGAGGAATAGATCTTTAGGATTAGTATCTACCTCTAAATAAGACCATGAGTAGGCGTGTCCATGAGTTTTATCTAATAGGTGCATGGCTCCATTGCAACATTTGGATGTCTTTGTATCGGTCATGTTGGCATGCCGATGCCGTGGTTTGCTTCCATGAACAATGCTGATAAATGTTACATGTCTTGATTCTGCTATTTGGTGCTTGCATACGTAACATTTTAATCCGTGCATAGAGCCTTTGTGCTGTTGGTTACTATAGTATAGATCATGTATACAGACATTCTCTCCCAACAAAAAAGATCATGCATACATAAACACGTCTTTGTTTTATACTAGCTTATAAGCTTAACCACATCTGGGGCAACGGAGAAGCGCACATACCAATTTATGCTCTAAGAAGTGGTGTGATCTCTCACTTGCCGCCATTTAGTTGCCATTCATAATTCTGTTCCTTTTATTTAGTCAGCTTCTAATATTTGGGTTACATATGCAAAGTGTGATATGACTCGTTGTTCACAAGTTGCTTAAGTTTCTTATTAGTTGTTTTCAGAATTTTAGGCTGAAGCATGATCTAAACTTGGACTTTGAGGGTTATAAATTGTTATAGTTTGTTTGGTCGTCGCAAATTTCGAGGGTTTCATCGTGTATGTCAGAGTACATAAAGGCTATTTGTTTCGTGGTTACTTAGATTTGTTGTCACATTCTAGCACGATGGTTAAATTCCTAGTTTATTGACATGTCTAGACGATGTTTTTTCTGCAGGCTATGGGTTTAGTTATGTGGGTGTTGTGTCAATCTATAGGATTTACATCCTAATGCATTTGAATCAAGTTTTTGGCTGGCTTTCTATCTCATGCATTGGAAGTTGTAAATGAAAAGATTTCCTATATAACTTGATTAAGAGGGGGTCAAATTGTTAGTTTGCTAGATTATTGTATTTCTTCTAGGATTATGCGTTGTAGGTAGAATAAATGTTTCTGCTTAGAAAAGCAGATCGTTGTTCATTAGTTTACCATTGCTCATGTTCCTGTTAGTTTCTAGGAATCTAGAATATGACACCGTTCTTGTGCAGTAGTAGTTTAGTTCACCATTCCCATTTTTTAATTGCATGTAGGAACAATATTGTGTTGTGTTCCTTCGTATGTGTGGTCAACATAATAGAACAGTTTTTTTTAGCTCGGACGAGTGTTCGTCAGACTTGAGAACTTTGATAGATTCTTACATTGGAAGGTTGGATGCAAATATAAAAAGAAAACATAACCTTAAATGGAAAGGAGGTTACAGAAGGGAAAATTTCTTGCTTGAAACAGGGATTGTTTTGTATTCTGTGATGTATGAACCTGAATTTCGCGATTTCTTTTCGTAGAAAAAACAGTGACCCTCTGAAAGGTCTTATAAATATGATTTTAGTCCTATATCTTATTTTAGTTTAACTTGCACTAAATATGATTTTAAAGATGATTTGCTAAATTAACAAAACAGAAGGAGAGGAATAAATTTTAAGTGCATGTGATTTACTGATTGTGATTCTACTTGTGATCTGCAACACATGGCAAATGTTTGGTAGTTAGAGGAAATTTACACTTTTGCCATGACTAACTGACAACTCTGTTATGTGAGATTTGTGTATAATAGAACATGTTTGTGCACCACTGCACCTTAAGTTATAATGTTATTTCTATTTTTCTGTGTGTAGAGTGCAAAAGCAAGCGTAGCCAAACAAGTAGAAGGACAGCAATTAAAGTGTCTGATAACTCCACAAAACTGCCCTCCTTTTATGATGATGTCCCGAAAGAAGGAAAAAGAAGCTCAACTTGTGTTGCAGGTAGCAAGAAGGGCAAAGCAAGTAACAAGAAGGCCAAACCAAATAATGACAAATTGAATACTGATATTTTTGAATTATATTTGGAGTATGTATTGCCTATATCTTCCACTTCCCCCTTCAATCTGTTGCTCTTCTTAATTTGCTGTTATATCTTTGTGCGTAGGGATCTCTGGAAGCACATAGACGAAGACAAGAAGAGTGCTTATACATACTTTGACTCATTATGGTTTCACATGTACAATGGTGGGCATGATAAATCAAATGTCCTTAAATGGATAAAGGCTAAGAAAATATTTTCAAGACAATATGTTTTTGTGCCTATTGTTTGTTGGTAACTTGCTTTCATTATTACCTTGTGCAATCACTTAGATATGATTGTCAAATTTGTAGTAAAATTCCACTTTTTTGCTATAGGGGACACTGGAACCTCCTTGTCTTGTGCAACTTTGGTGAGGCAAACCCACGCATGTTGCTGCTGGATTCACTTAAAACAATAAATCCAGCGAGAATGCGATTAGGCATCAAAAGGTCTGATATTTCTCTTCCCACCCCACCCCCACCCCCACCCACCCACACAAAAAATAGGGAAGGGAAAAATACAAAAAAGGATCTGCTTGATATTAAGAGGGAATGAGCTTCCAAAATCTATGTATTGACTGGACATGTTACACTTTAGACCTTAACGGATTGGATGATTGGATCTTATTGAACTTTGAACAATATCCAAAATTAGGTCCAATATAGCATTTGGATGGAATATGGGTTCTCTGATGGTCATCATGATTTATGCTTATCCCTTCATGGCCATCTCGAGCTGTTGACTCAGCACACTCCCTGCTGAGGTCTTAATCTATGCTCGTTGAAACTACTTGAACTATATACAGTTCTATACTTTCAATCACATAATCGATAAATTTGTATGATGCCTCATTTAAATGGCAACATATCCCGTGTACATAGAGGTTCTCCGTGTAAACCTGTGTACTTGTACATGTTCTTCATTGGTTGCTCTTGCTATATATTTAAATGGCAACATATCCCATGTACATAGGGGTTCCCGTCTAAACCTGTGTACTTGTAGATGTTCTTCATTGGTTGCTCCACCTATATATAAAGTTTGAAGATCAAATTCATTCTATATTCTATATTAAGAGTTATAAAAAAGAGAAATAATGACAAATTTGAATGGTTTAAAATTGATATAGTTTTCTCTTTTTTATAACTCTTACTATACAATGAATTTAATCTTCAAACTTTATACATAGGTGTAACAAGTTCATTAGAACATTTGCAAATTTTTTTGATTTTTGTCATGACTTTTGCTAGTTGATGTACACGGGGTTTACACGGGAACCCCTGTGTACACGGGATATGTTGCCCATTTAGTTAGCTTTTCTCTGCTGCCCTACCAGATTCATTGCTTAGCTTTTCTCTGCTGCCCTACCAGATTCATTGCCGATATTGTGAGAAATGAAGAGCAAGAGATTGAGAAGTTCAAAAACATTCATATTGAGTTTCCTGAGGTATGGTATATTGGTATTCAACATATGAAGTGTATTTTTATTTTCTAGATCATTGCTTCTGATTCAAAATTGTTATCACGGTTAATCAACTTTGCAGGTGCCACAGCAAAATGGGGATGAATGTGGTATATATGTTCTTTATTTTATCCATTATTTTCTTCAAAACAGAAAACTGGGGGAAGATTTGAACCAGCTGGTGTGCCACATTTTTCACCTTACACAGTTTCCATTTTTGTACCTTGCTAGTGTTTTAACTGATTTTTTTTATCTGCATTCTTGTTCTAAGGATGGCATGTTTGATCCAGAAGGGCTAGACAACTTCTTCAAGGATTTTCATTCGTTCCAAGAGTATGTTTCTCCTGTTGTCTTTATTTCCTGTATTCCATATTGTGATCTAACTACACTTTCTATGCTTCTGCAGGAATAGGAGCACAAGAAGTGCAGAGTAGGGTGGATGGCAAGATTGTACCAAGTATATGTAGTTAATATCAGGTAATGGAAGATTTATACTTATATGAAATCATTTCCTTTTGTGTAATGCTTTTGTCTGTTGTATTACTTATCAATTTATGTCTCTTACCTAGGCAGCATCGTACAATATCTAACAATATATAGGTTACCGGGTTTCATATTCCCGGGTGGCACATTCTGAGGAAGTTTCAAGATTGTCGAGAATCTGTTGGTAGTACAATTTATGCAGTTATGAGGAGGATAGCTATTGTCCAAGCAAAGAGCTTCAGAGACAGCAGTTATCTTCTAGTTCATCATACAGGATTATACAGATATTACCTTTCCTTCACAAAGCTAGAGTTTTATATTTAGCCAATTTGAATTCTTTATGTTTGTAGCTGGGTGGGATTACCGTCTCCCTTTCATAAATATTGTTAGCAGGGGGGATGTATGATATTTATTGATGTTTAAATTTACATACAAGTGTTATTGTATGCTCCTCTTATGGATAATATCATTATCATTATTAATGTGTTGAGATAGGGTCAATAATCTGAAGCAGCATGTTATTATTACGAGTTTCAGACTTTCAGTATATAATATTATTCACTAGGAACAGAACTCAGTAAAGTAGCCAACGAATCGTGTGGTGTGGATGTCATGTTGCAGAGGAGATCATATATATACTTCTGTTTCTGTATGATATTGACACTTTTTTCGCAACCATGTAACATGGAGATTGGATAAAAGATCCCATGAGATGTGTGTGGTGGAAATGAGATCAAGTGCTCATTCTTGTATGGTCTATGGACCATTGTTTTTCAAATGATGTGCAGTCGATGCCTATGGTCTCTTGAAGAGATAAGACATACAAAGAATATGGTGACTTTGGAACACCTGATAAATACGGTGACTTTCTTCGACATGGACTATTCTCAAGGCTATTGTTTATTCCTGTTCGTTGATATTTGTTCAAGCATACCCACAGCTCCGTTATATCTCTTCTTTAAAACACTATTGACGTCCATTTTATCCACAGCCCTTTATATCTCTTCTTTAAAACATTATTGACGTCCATTTTATCCATCTCTAAAATTTCTTTATAATTTACACTACACTATAAAAGATTATAGGGGCTGCTGATATGCTTTTCATATTAATTTGATGACTGCGAATAGCTCACCAGAGTGAGGTTCGGCAAAATGTGCCAATATGGTACCGTTCTTTCTATATGATGCATATCAAACATGTCTATGATGCTACAGAGAGATTAGACATGGTACTATTGTTTCTGTCATGGCATAGAGAGATCAGATCCCATAAGGTGTATGTGGTGTCAATGAAATCATCCTCATCGATGCATTCTTGCGGGTCATTGTTCAGCATTAGATGCATAGCCCCTTGTAAATTGATTGAGATGGAAAGGTCGGTGTCCTAGGAACTTAACAATCGAATCAATCTAGTGTCTTTTTCGTGACAGAGACTTCGCTTGGTGCTATTGCCTTTGCATGTTAGAGCATCACCGACTGCCTCTGTATCTATTCTCTAAAGCACTATCGGCGTCCCCTCTATCTATTCATCTAGATATTCCTTCTCAGTTTATACTACACTAAAAAATTTATTCCTTCGAGCAGCTCCTCTATATCTATATCTGCTATAACATTATAGAGGGTTTGTTGGAGATACTCTTAAACTGTTCTATATTCATATTGATGGGCTGACTATAAATAGTTAATTAAACAGAGCAAAGAAGTTAGTCAGCGAGTATGTCACAGAGATCAAATACGATATGTGCCATTATTGCTATGACACTATAGTGAGATCAGGCATGATGTCACTGTTGGTGTGAACGTGTGATGCTACATTGAGATCAAATACCTTTGTTGTTGTCAAACCATTGTTGGTGTGCGGTGGCGATGAGAATGACATTCAGTGTTCTAAAAAATGCATCATCGTGCATCATTTTTTTCCAGATTGATGCGAACACTATTGTGAAGTGATGAGATGTAAATAGTCGATGGCCTAGAATCTTCAGAGCAGTAAATATCAAATAATGAATCTGATTTGTTACTTCATAACATGGCCTTCCATTAATGGTATTACTTGTATGATGTTCATGTTACTTTGGTGGGTACAGAAAATTGAGCAGAACAACATGTGTGTCACAAAGTGATCAGCTATTCAGCTATGATCCAATTGGCTTGTATAGGTTGCTACAGAGATATCACGTACGTGAGAAATCAAATTCCTCAAAATGTTTCTCTAGAAAATGCATTAATGTGGAGCATTGTTTTTTCAATTTTACGCATGTTCATTCACTACTACTGAAATGGGCTTTAGTCCCGGTTAGAAAAAGGCTTTGGTCCTGGTTTCCTAACCATGACATGCAATTCGAGACTAAAGCCCACCTCTAGTCCTGGTTCGGAACATGTTTTAGTCTCGGTTTTCTAACCGGGACATGCAATTTGGGATTAAAGGCATGTGGGCTTTCAAGACTCTTGGGACCCCATACCACCACATGACTCTCCACCCACCCTCTAGCCCACCCCCACACATATTGATTAGAGTATGATATGCATTCCTTTTGAAGTTTGCCAGAATGAGCTTTTAGTATCGATTCGTATACAAACTCGTACTGATGAGCCCCTATCAGTATGGGTTCATATTACGAACCGATACTAATAAATCCACGCCCAAGCTGGCCTGTACCCGCATACGAAAGATATATTTACTGTTGCCTCCAACCGGTTCTGAAAGTCTAAAATCGCTATTGTTGTTGTTATGAATCGGTACTGGTTTACTATCAATATAGGTTTCAATTCAACCGGTACTGATGTGTCGATAAATTAGGTCATTTCTCTAGCAGTGGATCCAGAAAGCAAAGAGTCGGTGAAACTATCAAATCAATCCGTCTCATTGTTCATGACATTTGGTCATGTTAATGTGATTCCTGTGAATAGTTGAGCAAAACAAACAAGTCCAACGAATAAATACTCGTAATTTTTCATGAGCTCATCCCAGCCCAGTAACTAATATTGACCTCGGGTGTCCATTTTCAATGCAGGATTCCAGCGAGTGGCGAGAAACGCTGTGCCGACATCTCAAACATAAAAAAAAAAAAAAAAAAAAATTTATTTTGTTCCCCTAACGGACACTTCCAAGCTGCAAGTCAATATTAGCAGTAGTTTCCTAGGTACAAGGTTGTCATGCCTCTTGCTTTCCTACAGCTAATTGCATTGGGGCACCCGATTAACCCTATCGATCAAAGACTAATCCAGGTGCCAAATTTATCCATAGCTGGATGGAGCACATGTAGCCAAACACGTCCTTCTCCTCGAGTGAACAAATTTATTATGTTTGTTTCCTTTCATTCGGGGGAATGCTTGGTTGGACCATATGAGATTCTGAATTTCTGACAGCATAGATCCAAACGTGCAAAGTATTATTAAATAATGGTTTTATTTTGTTTATACTTCAAAAGAACATCTCTCAGCGGAACAATCAGTTCTGGATATATATGTCCACCCCTAGGGATATTTTAATTTATTTTTTTGAGGTGTTTACCCAAAAAAATCGAATGTTTGTTTTCAACACGAATACTACGAGACATGGACAATATATTAATGAAACATAAATAAAATAATGATGAACAAATATTATGAAACATAGGCGAAAAGTCGATAAAACATGCCAAAAGACTAACAAAACATGACAAAATAACCGGTGAGACATCATTTCTGTAGTTATCAAAAAGATCACTTTTACTTGTCTATCTTCTCAAAATCCGACGAGCCCCCACATCATGCTCGTCGAATCTGGCTACCAAGTTCGAGTCAAACACATCAGACAAGTCCATGGGGATAGTAGAATGGGAAAGAAAGATTAGAGAAGCCTAAGATTGGAAGAGACGAGGGGGGAGGGGGAGACCATCAACACTAACTACCTTTCCCCTCCTCTTTGTGTGTGTGTTGCATTTGTGTTCTAAGTGTGTGCGCACATGTGTATGAGACAGAGAAATGTGTGGAGAAGGATGTGAAGAAGAGATAAGGCGAGATAGGACCTACAATGAGCAACTAGAGGCAGAACCGTTCCTAAGTTTTTGAGGGCCCGGAGCGAAATTATAAACAGAGACCCTAACATAAGTATCAAATATTTTTATACTACTATATATCAACTAAAAAGACACTATTCAATGTATTATAGAAATTGTTATCAATAAAAAATAAAAGTACAAAAGTAAGTTGTTTCACCTCAAACATTTTTGTAAATATCATATTAAAAATGTCTTCTAACATTTTGAAATACAAAATCATCAACTCTCACGGAAGGAGACCGACGTGATCGCCGTTGCCACCTTGGTTGAAGCAATCAACGAAGCAGTCGTCGTTGATCAGGGAATCGAGGAGAGGAACGAGGAGAACATGTCGTCATCGTCATCCACCTAGGCGCAACCCATGTCGTCAAGGCTTCCACGAGCAGACGAGCAACATGCGTGATCCGCCGTGGCGTGGAAGTTGAAACGTATCGCCGAGCGCCCGAGCCCTTCAAAACCCTCGACAGCTTGGCCGACACACTAATTACGATCGCTAATTAAGTGAATTAACAGACACAATTAGGGCACACTGATCACGATGGCTAATTCAGTCAATTTATAGGGCCATGTGGGCAGCGGGTGTGCCGAGGTGGGGCCCCTGGGCTTGGGGGCCCGGGGTGCAGGCACTGCTCGCCCCACCCAGGCACGTCCTCTAGAGGGGTCAAGGAGTGGTCTCGGTCAAAAAACGTCGGTTGCTTCAGGACATTGGAAACCAAGTAATTCCTCATCTTTTTAGGGTACAATGTTCATTACAGCTTGTTTGGTAATTGACGGGAAATGGAAAGAGTAATGGGAGGTATTGAATAATCATATCTAGGGCGCCTTCAGGAAGAATTTATCCTTCAAATAATTCCCTTTTCTTCCTTCCACTTCCCTTTAACTAAACATGGGAATTTACTTTCCCAACTCCACTATTCTCATTCTCTCATTCTTCTTTCCTCTGTCAAAACACCGATGAATTAGCAGAGAGAGAAAACAGAAAAAAGGCGCATGATGTTGGTGGCTAAAGCTCTTCTTTTTGTCGTAACATATTCTCCGATAACGTTGCCAAATAAATTGACGAACCTAGACATATATGTGCACAAGCAAAGATAGTAGAACGAGAATAGTATTCTATAAGTGATACTTTTTTAAAAATAGGGGCAAAAAACTGTCATCCAATTTCAATTCAAAAGGAGTACAAACAAAAAAAAAAACCATGCAAAAACATGGGATACAACCACAGCGCAACCGCTATAAGAAGACAGAAAAACCCATGGGTATCCGACTTGATAGACATGGGTATAGGCCGCGACCTATACCCATGGGTTTTTCAGATTCGGGTTTAATTTCGTACCCATGGGTATCCATGTGTTACCCGAATTCATCCAATGATATGTGGGTCCATCTTTCTTTATAAATATATTTGATAAAAAAAACCCTAGTCCCCACCCCACAACCCAAAACTACGGCCCCTTGTCCTCCGCCTCCACCTCGGCGGCGCCGCCCTGCCCCCTCTGCCTCCACCATGCCTGTGCCATCTCACCCCTCGCCTGCACCATGCCGCCCGTGCCGCCCCTCCGCCTTCACCATGGCGTCGCCCCGCCCCTCTAGCCTCCACCTACACCATGTTGGTGCCCCGCCGGCGCCGGGCCGCCCCTCCAGCCTCCACCGCGCATGTGCCCACCCTTGCTCCTCTTTCTTAGTGCCTCTAGATCTAGATCTGCATTTCGGGTTTTGGGTAACCTGATAAAGGTACCCATCAAGTTTGGGTATATGTGCGTGTTTGTGCCCAAGACAAATTTCGGGTTAGGGTTTCAGGTTCGGGTTGGATAGAGCTGTACCCAGAGATACCCCCCGATTGCCATCCCTAAACCGCTGCCACCATGGCCAATGACCGGACACCACAACCACAAGGAAAAAAGGAGCCTCACAGCACCACAACACATGCAAGACAACAACTGATAGCCACAACACCCACCGACATTGCCATCAGTTATCTCGAGCCATCGACAAAGAGGGAAGCTAGAAACAAGCCGGGCACACTGCGACGCGTAGAGGAAGAGGCGTCGCCGCTGTAGAAGAGGAGGACGATGACAAAAACAATGTGCAACTCGCGACAAAGCATAAAGCATTCTATGGTGGCATACGCGCGTGCTCCAATCATAAATGGAATAGTTTAGAATTTATTGATTGTGTTGTACTTTACTCACCACAGGCTGCTAGGCCACGGGTTCCCATGGGAGTCTCCTAGCGGGGCACACATGGAGGTGAGAGGAATTTATGTCAACGGATAGCGATTGCCGTCGACACAGATATTCCGGGTCCACCTGCCAGGCCAGGGACGACCTTGGCACGGGAGTCCTAGCCGAGCCCAAATGCATGCTAGTGAGATAGGTCAATGTCGGCGGGTTTGGGGCAACCTATGTCATCGGCTTCCCAAAACCCGATGACACAAACTGCGCCCCAACTTCGGCACTAACGTCATGGCTTCGAAGTTTTTTTGCCCAAATTTTGGGTGAAATATGAGGTCTATATGTTCAATAATCTATTCCAAGATACTTTTTTGTTGTTCTTCATGTGGCATTTCTCAATCCCTATGAATTATCCTACTGTTCAATTATACAACTAACGACTAACAGAGCCCTCCTCGTCGAACAATTTGTTCTATATGTTAGTGGTGGTCATTTAATAGCGGTAGCGTAAAGTACAACCATTCTGAATCACTTTATTTTTTTAGAATTTTTCATCTAATAATAACATTTTAATAAATTTACAAAGTTAAAAGTAGATTTAAATGGAAATTATTTTCCCCCCAGCTTAGGGTTGCACCAAAGACACAACCTGGTGTTGACCCCACATGGCAACCACTACGTGCCTCATGGTACTAACCATACATGGCCCCCAAAAGGCTCTTTGTCGGCAGCATAACACAAATCGACAGCACTGACGACACCAGGACCACCTGCTTGGCGGGCGAGCATCAAACAGGAGCCTCACATAGTGCCCACATGTCGGTCCGTGTTAGCGGCTTCTACAAAAACCATCGGTGCAGTTTTTTTTTTTGGAAAAAGGACCTACAAGCTTGAACCCTAGTCACTGGGGAAGCGCGCACATATACTACTCCTTTAAGCCAATGGGTCAAATGTTCTACGAACAAAGTGGGGCACAGAAAGCCAGAAATTCTCATTATAGCCATATCCCTTATGAAGGGTTCCATAGGGGCCTTGTCCATAGGGGCCTATACAAGTTTCTATGTTGAAAGAATATCTGACCTTTTAAGGTTAATATCGATGTGTTGGTGGTGTGTGAAGAAGCCTCCAACATAAACCCCACCGGGTCCAACTTCCAAGCCATGGGGCATTGGCATAGGATCCTCCCAGTAGGGCCCACATAATAGTGAAAGTAGGTTTTTTTTTGTTGGTGGCGTTCTACACAGCCGACGGCACCGAGTGAACCACCCACTACAATGTGAGGGGTCTCATTGAAGTGCTTCTGTCAGCCCATTATCTGACCATGAGGGAGTGTTATTATGTCGGCGGCTTTGTTTTGATCACTGACACAAAACCTTTTGGCGCGTCCTGAAATTTGAATTTCTAGCCATGCCATGCACTTCAATCGTCCGAGGAGGCTTGGGTTCGATGGCGTCCATGGTTCTATATTTTGGCCGCCGACACAATAAAATATTTGTCATCAGCTCTATGCCGACGACAAAAAAATTCGGGCCGACCAGCATAATCTCGATTCGTAGTGTAGGTTTGCACCATTGATTTCTTGATTTCATAGCCGACCTTCGGTTCAAGAAAATAATGGAGCTAAGCGGACCAACCAGCCGAATATTCGTTGCATTCTAGCACGTGCTCGTGCTGCCATGGATTTGTGAGCTGTAGAAGAACAGTATCTAGCAGCATAGAGAAAAGAGACGGTCTGAACCAGTACGTCCTCAAGTATAAAGCGAGGAAAAAAAAAAGCAAAGGAAACAAATATATAGTGGAATCCTTTATGTAAGAGCCAGCCTGTTGATAAAAAAGTGCAGTTTAATAATTGGTGCCAAAGATCTCTTTTGCATCATCTTTATACTGTACAGAAGAGAGAAGATGAGGTATGGCATGTGCTCATGTATGCCAGCCGTATTATTGATATTTCGGTCTAGTAATGAAGTCAATAACTGGTTTTGTAGTGACATTTATAAAAGAAGTTTTAAAAAACCAGCACACAGTATAATAGTTTTTCCATGTGGCCACATGAAACATAAAATAAAAGAGGGAATTTTGCTATAGAACACTCTTTAAGTTTCATGTCATTTGGAAACTTGTGAGTCAACGATGTGTGGCCCATGTTATTAACAAAGTCAGGGTCATAATACAAATACATTAAATTTAAGACGCACACGTATTTTAAGATTCAAACGTTATAATTTTAATTAACTATTTTTTAAAAGATATATGAGGTTTTACGATACAAAAATGGTGTCAGTGAATTTGTGTGTGAACATATTTTTAATGGCCACAATTTTATTATGAGTAAATTGCAACACAAGTACATGAAGTTGTCTTAAGTCCTTGCTTAGGTACATGATCTCTGAAGCTAGGTATTTTTATACATGAAGTTGAATTTTTATTTCAAATAGGTCCAAAGGGTGGTTTTGTGACGTCACACTCCTATTCACTGTGACAAGATGGTCACGTTGTACACATGTCACTGCTCTTTTCTCCCTTCCCCTTTATTGTCTTTATCTCTCATCTTACCCCTCTCTCTCCCACTCATTCTTCATCGCAGCGGTGTTGCCTCTGGATGCCGTCGCATCGCCGCCATGTTCTCCTTGCCTAAAGAGAGAAACAAAGAGAATGAGGAAAGAAGAGAGAAAGGGACCCGCTGCCCTAGCCGATAGAGGGCTGCAAGCAGCACAGTGGCGTGACCATAGGTGATAGCGATGGCAATGGTAGGCTGCATGCAGTGACGACGGGTGGCGCATGGCGAGTGCACGCGGCAAGGACACCGGCGAGGGCACACGGGCTTTAAAGAGTCTCGGGCGGCGTGGCCACAATGAAGTCATCTAGGTGGCGTGGTAGGAGACGCATTGGTGCGGCCATGGTGGCACAAGGCTAAGGGAACGGTGGACGGCTATGGAGGTGTGAAGTCGATGGTGTTGCTGCTTAGATGTCATGCGCCATCATCTTGTCAGGTTTTCAGCCTCCTTCGCATTGCCGCCCTCCTGCAGGCCTAGCCGCATCGACATTGTCAGCAGGTAGACACCGTAAAGGTCAAGCCCTCTAGCCCTGCGTCATTGAGGGCAGTAGTGGGATTCCTCGTGGCCACGGTTGGCTCCCCGTGGCTCTAAGTCGCCATCGTCGTTGTTGTGTGCTATGTTATACGACGTGACACACATATGCTATGTAAAGGCGAGAGGGGAAGAAAAAGAGGAAAGGGACAGGCATGAAGAAAGAAGAGAATATTTGAGGTATTTTACAAAAGGATATGAGCGTATGCCACCTACGCGGATGACATGTCATTTTACCTTGTCAAGCCACTCTTGAAAACTATTTTTGGACTTGGAATGAAAAGAAAATCCAACTTCATATATAAAAATGTCTAGTTTTGGAGATCATGTACCTAAACAAGAAACCGTGTTAACTTCATGTATCTATGGTGCAGTTTATATAAACAATATATTATAAGAGATATTAAGAGTTAAAGTGTAGTTTTGAAAATTATGACAAGTCAAACTTCGTCTTATAAAATTGGATGGAGGGAGTACTCTATAGCAATTTTCGGCAATAAAAATTCATGCCATATTTACATGATCCAGATCCACCTATAACTAATCCACTCAGCAATAATTTGGTTATCACTGGCTAGGGTGTTAAATAACCCGTATTTAGTTGAGGATGTATAACGAGTTTTTTTTTCTTTAGCGAGCGAAATCGACTTAATCCTATACAAAATAGTTGCTTCTACTAAGCACCAAGACAAACTAGTGACCAGTCTAAAAAGACAAAATTGATAACTGAAGCAACGCTCGAGAGCGTTCCACTTATAGCTTTGCAATTGTTTAGAAACGTTGTGAAAAATTTCACAGCGTTAAAAATAACTAAGTATTATAATTTTCTACTCGAATTAAAACTGTTAAGGCATAGGGCTGTTTGGTTGAAAGCCTAAAGCCTAACCTCGCCATAACTTAGCTTAGATGTGCCACCAAAAGTTAAGCTAGCGTTTGGTTCGGATAGTATAGTTAGTTGTGCCGCAAAAGTTAATCACCACCGAAGCCACTCGCGTTGCATTTTTTTTGCTACACTTGTGGTATCACCACACCCGCCACAATGTTCCCCACCACGCTCAAAGCCACTCGCACCTCTCTCTCTCTCTCTCTCTCTCTCTGCTCGTGGAGATAGTGGCGGCAATGGCGATGGCGAGGCTTCTGCAACGAGGAGGCTCATGCGATGGCATAGAGAATGACACCACGACGAAGGCCTGGCACGAGGACAACGATGATGGTGTTATGCTGAGGATCCCGGTGATATCCTTTGCATGTACACGGATCTCGTGAAGCCGGCATGGGGAAAGGCCACCAGAGGTTGGTAAGGCCGCCGGAACTGGGGAAGACCACCGCCATGGCAAGAATCTAAATACGTTCACAACTCTTAGTCGTACCAGAATTTAGGCGTGATAGCAAACTAAACACATACTAACATTAGCTAAGTTAGTCATACCACAAGTATGGTAAAATCCTAATATTAAACTAGATAATCTTTGGCCTTGTTCTTCTCGGCTTAAAGCTACTGAAAGTTTTAATATGAAAAGTTGTGATCCTTTAATAGCGGTCTAGAAAAGTCCAAATAAAAAATATTTTAGTAATTCTAAGTAGAAGTATTTAAAACTTCACAAAAATAACTACAAAAATACTTACATCGCTTGACTTATAAAAAAATAAAATTTAATTTAATTTAATTGAAATTAATTGAAAAGAACAAGGCCCCGGTAGAAAACAAGCAGAACCTTGATACAACTCCGCCTTTTCCCTTGTCCCTAGTTAGACCTGATCATTTGTCGGGTTCGGGTCGGGTTTTCTAAAACCCGATCAAAAACCAGCCTGTCTGAGCCCGACCCGGCCCGATGCACCGGGTCATAAATCTGGGCCAAAACCTGACCCGAAACGGTTTCGACGGTCAGGTTTCAAATAGAGGCCTGACTCGACCAGTGCAATGGTCAAACCAGATCGGATCGGTCGAGTCGGGTTCATCTGGCCGGGCTACCCATGAACAGATCTATCCCTAATGCACAAGGAAAATGAACATGCAGGCTGCCCCGGATAAATGATCCCTGACGGTAGACTTTTCACGTATATACGGACATAAGACATTGCATAGATCCGCACGCGCCCCTAACTCCCACCACCGAATCTTCTATGGGCGCTACCTTGGTGGCCCCAATTCCACTCGCGCCGTTGATTGAAGTGAACCTTGGACAGCTATTCGGTAAATTTAGGGTCTACCTTGCTGGACTTAGTGCGCTTATTTGTCAATTTCCTTATTTTAGCTTATTTAAAAATAATTAATTTTTTTGAATCCGTATTTTTTATATCAAAGATTTTCTAAGAGCTCTAAAACACAAGTCAAATAAAGTGCACTTAGCTCTTGATCGAAACAAGTTAGATAATCAAATAAGATAAGCTGACGAGAATAGACACTTAATTAACCTGCAATAATGTCTTGATCGGATTAGAGCAAGAAGTTTACACCATGGGAAGTTGTCATCCTCTGTCACAACGGGAAAATAATTTGTACGTCACTTAATTCAATCAACTCGTGGGTTTTAACATAAATTTAATTGCTTGGACGCAGATGACACTGAGCACCCTAATTTCTCTCACCAGTAACATTTTACCCGTTTTCTCTCCATTTTCCTCACTTCCCCTCTTTTCCCCTATACTTCTCAAGTGAATTGACCAAAATGACCCTGGGTCATCTGCGTAGTGTAGACCTGGTGCAGCACGGTTGGACCCAATCAGGCTGGTGCCGATCTGGTTCGTAAATTAGTAAATAATTTGTATAAATTTGGTTTAATGACTAAATAATTTTAATAAATTCATAAAAAAAAATTTGAACTAGCATATGGAGAATTTATGTTGAGGCAAAAAACAAAAAGTAGGCATGTAAATGAGAAAAAACTCATCAATGACCATGACAATTTACATGAAAAAATCATTAAAATTCCAGATTTTGAAGACACACAACAATATTGTCATCTTGACAGCAATATTGCACATTTTAAAACTCATCCACCATCACATTTTGACAGCAATATTTGAACATCATACAAAACAACATGTTGAAAACAACATTTGAATAGCATATGAAACAACAACATTTGGACAATAATTTCAATAGCAACATCTTAACAACGTACTTAGTTTTCACATGACAACACATTGTACATTGCAAATTCATCCAATAGCAACATTGAAAGAAGTTCATCCATGAAGTTAGGCATTTTTGGAGTCAGGTTTTGTTGGCTCTTGTAGTCCTTGGAGGGGTTGCCATGGTGTTGCTTATACCTTCACCAGCTAGGTTTAGTGCTAACTACCTAAAATATAAACAGAGGTTTAGGTTCATCAATGTAATATTTGATGTGATCAGCTAGATTTAGGTTCAAACATGTAATATTTGATGTTACGTTCTTGTAATAGGACCAGGACTAGTATTGGTTGCAACCTTCTGCCTCTTGGTGGGGCTTGGTGGGGTGTGTTTAAGGGCTGGCCTTCTCCAGCAAGGTTCAATGCTAGCTGCCTATTGTCATGATACTTGCCATTAGCAATGATGTCAACAACTAGGTTTAGTAGATTTTACCTCCTTGTAACAAGACCAGGTTTAGCATTTGTTGAATCATTTGATGCCCCCTTGTTGTTCTTTGGAATGGTTGAAGTTGCACTTTGTTTGGGGCCTTTTTTGGCCCTACTTTTCCTGCACAACATTAATGGAATATGGCAGTAAAGGTGAATATATGGAAGTAAAGAATGTTAAGAAAACAAATTTATGAAAGCAGCTCTCTGCCTACGAAGCCAAATTATCCTATAGTTCAGTTTTATAGGATACTTACTCTCTAACACTTTCAGCAGTTCAGTGGCTCCCATATTTGGCTGCTCCTTCAAAATTGAGATTGTCCTCTCTTTTGCCCAATAATACATGGCCATCTTTCCTTCCACTCTTCCAGAAGTTGCGCACAAATGCTTAATGTTATTGAGTGTTACCTACATACAAGTGCACACAAATTAGACAGAATGATAAAACAATAACATGTTTATGCCATAAGGCAAGAAATTATACCCTCACAGACTTTCCATTACGCATCAACCTGGCTACAATTTTCAAGGTAACCCCTCTGCCTTGCGGTAACCCTGAGCCTCTGCCTCAGCTTTCTTTGTCTTAACATCAAATTGATGAACAATGACATGCTGTCTCAAAGCCATCCTAAACTCCCACATGTTCCTATATTGGGACCCCTCTATCATTAGTGGATCTTCCTTGTCATATTGCACACAGTTCTCACCAGGAATGTCATCTTGAACTAGCCCCTCACTGGTTTGAAGGTCATCATCATCATGATTTGACCCCTCTTTGTCCCCTATGTGATTTGAATATGCAAATTCACCATTTGAAATGCACCTTCCTAGTCCCTAGTTGCTTCACTTGGCAGGCTATACCCAAGCAACTCATATATGGCATCCTCACCACAACAGGGTGATTATGGAACCAACATTATCATCTTTTGTGTCAACTATGCAAAGCTTATCCCAGTCAAATATCAGTGTGGAAACACCATCTCCTTGTTCATCGGTTGCCATGACACTTCCTTTATGGCTGCATCCAATCCCCTGACCGTACACATTTGAATTTGTCCCAGCGCTCATGACTACCTCGCTCGATCTTGTGTTAGTCCCACACACACTATTTGCCGCATCGGAATCATCCTACCATCATACAACAAAAGAAGAAGAAGAAGAAGAAGAAGAAGAAGAAGATTTGTTAGGTTTGAGACTAACAATACACACATAACGCATCACGAACCGTCGATTCCACTGAAACACATCAACTGGCATGAAAATCGCAAAATCCCCAATTCTCCAACTTGTGAGGAAACAGTAAAATGAAGCCTAACCCTAAAATTGAGCCGACGCAGGGGGAACGGGGATGCTCGCCTCAGGGGACTCTCCATTGTGCTGCCGTCAAAGCAGGCGGCACCGCCAGTCAACGTCGTCGAGGCAGGGTTGTTGGTTGGAAAAGCCGTCGTTATTTAACGATTTCGACGCTTCACAGTGTAGGTAGCTGTGAGCTCGCACTGAGGTGTTTTTGCTCGTGGTCGTGCATCGCGCGATGTAGGCCGGAGGCAACCAAACACCCGTGCGAGCGCGGTCAACTGCATCGCGGGCAACCAAACACACCATAAATAAGAGGTGTGATGGCCTTTGCACATATTTTTTTTGAGTAAAATGCACCGGAGGTCCATTAACTTGTAGCGTGGTGTCACTTAGGTCCATCAACTTCTAAACTATAGTTTTGGGTCCATTAACTCTTTAAATTGTTCACTGCAGGCCCGTATCCCTTCGTTTTATGTTTAGATCCGACGTGGCATGGACAATTTAAAGAGTTAATGGACCTGCAGTAAACAACTTAAAAGAGTTAATGGACCTGCAGTGAACAACTTAAAGCGTAGGGTCCATGCCACGTCGGATATAAACATAAAACGAAGGGGTACGGGTCTGCAGTGAACAACTTAAAGAATTAATGGACCCAAAACTGCAATTTGAAAGTTGATGGAGCTAAGTGACACCACGCTACAAGTTAATGGACCTCCGGTGCATTTTACTCTTTTTTTTTTTCTTAGTACTACTATTTTTTTGTCAGTGTGCATACGATGTTATTTGAACAAATATACCAAAAAAAACGGAGAGAGAAGCCCCTAAACGAAGAATCCCATTTCCCAACGTGCTGCAGGAGATCCAGGAGGGGATGGCTGGCATTGATGGGCTGATGAATGCGCTGAGCTGGTTGAAAACTGAAGAGTAGAGTAGAGGGCGCCAGGCCATGTCCTGATCTGACTAGCTGAGCTGACTGACCCAGCTGAATGGGAGTAAATGGCTTCTTATCTCTTTCTGCTATGGGCCTCCCTCTCCCAACGGCTACCTGTTCATACATTCATACAATCATACTCCATAGGCCTCCTTTCCTCTTCAAACTTCCAAGCTAAATTTGGCAGGATCCCATAATTTGGGCAAAACAAGAAAATCTTGGTGCGCCGTAATAACCCGAGTCATTGATAGCATATTTTGAATGAGATATTATTCTGTGCCTTACAAAACATATTGCTTATAAAACGGCAGAAGGATAGAGTGCAATAATACCCGACCATAAATTGACCATTTTATAAACAAAAAATATATTCTAGATGCATCACATTATCTTTTCGCAGATGTCCACGTACATAGAATCCAAGTGTAACATGCAACAAGAGAAATTTTGTGTTAAAGAAGATAGGGAAATATTACGTTTAAAGACAAATCAGGATTAATTATTTTCTGTGCACTAGTCGATTTACATTTGTCACAAGTCAAGTTTTTTTATAATTTATCCTAAAAAATTTTAAACTATGTAGATTGAACACTTAATAATTGTATAGATATATTCGTATCAAAAGGAACTTCCTTAATATTTAGCTGCATATTATAGAAAGGAACTTCCTTAATACATTAATATAATTTAGTTGCATATTTTAAACAAGCTATAAGAGATTCTAGTGGTCAATTTTACATTTTAGAGACCATATCAATGTACCGAACGACTAATATATTAGAATGGAGGGAGTAGAATTTCTCAAAAAAAAAGAATGGAGGGAGTAGCATTCACAGAAGAAATTTTGTTTTTTATAAAAAAAAACCTGGACGTACAGTCATATTCCGAGCTTCACTTACGAGTGAAAAAAACCCCCTCAAATTTAAACATTCCTTCTCACGCCAAATCGTCTGTCTACGGCCGAAAAATCTCAAATCAAACCGCCTGAATGAATTTTTAGAAAAACAACTGAATCCCAAATTCGGAACCTAAACCCGCAACAACCCACGAGCTAATTATCCGCTGTATATTCCCCCACGTCCCCAGCGAAAAAAGCTACGCGCCCCCTAGTATATATCCCCCCAACTTGAGCACTGTTTCTCTTCACCCCTCCCTCCCAGCTCCAGAAACCTCCGGGCTCCCTCTCTGCTCGCTGCCTCGCTCCCAATTCCGGCAGCTCCCGGGGGACCTCGCGGCAATGGCGGCGAGTTCTTGGCGAGCTGCGGCGGTGGCAATGGCGGCGGTGGTCGGCTGGGCTCTCGGCGTCGGCGGCGCGTGGGGGTTCCCCGAGGAGGACTTGGTGCGGCGGCTGCCGGGGCAGCCGGCGGTGGGGTTCCGGCAGTTCGCCGGCTACGTCGACGTCGACGGCGAGGCCGGCCGGAGCCTCTTCTACTACTTCGCCGAGGCACAGGAGGGCGCCGCCGGCAAGCCCCTCACGCTCTGGCTCAATGGAGGTCAGTAGATAGCCTGATAGCCTTCCTTTGCATGTGTGTGTTGAGTTCTTGCTTCCATGTCCGTTCTTGGATGTCCTTGTGAAGCCAATGCATCCAAGTTTCATTCTTTATTATTTTTTTTGGTGTGTTAATACCTAGGTTGATTAGTGTTGATTTCCGTGTACTGGTTGGTTGTTTTGTTTGCTTGCTCGAGGTGATGATTTATTGATTTTGATGGAGTACGCGCGGCCGTTCTTCACTGATGTGCCGCGTTTGGTTCCCTCTCTCCTGCTCCATGATTGCATCTGAATTTTCGCCGTACTGATAAGAAAATGCTTCGACTATGTCCATCTCCCTCTTGCTGCTTGTCTTAAGCGGATGGGAATCAGGATGCTGTGGAAATCTTTGCTTAATTTTTGGCTGCATCTCCCTCTTGGATTTTGATGTATTGTTTGTTTCTTGTACAGTTCCCTGGATAGCTCCTCTTGTTACAATAATTGTTTTTCTGTTTTTTTCCATTATTAGTTTTATACATGGCTATCTCTGTTGATTCCATTATTTTTGTAATATTCTCTCGTGTTCAGATCTCGCGATGGTTCTTTGAAAAACTCCTCACTCTTTTTTACTAAGTTTTCTGATCAGTTTGGAATTAGAACTGTCCTTGTCAATTGTACTGTTCCATTAATAATTTGATGGCTGGGGCAGGGGATGACTCTATCATATACTCGGATGCCATTTTGCCACAATTTTTTTTCCCTATCCACTCTGCTTGTTCATCAGGGGACTATGATGACAGATAGTGTTTCCTGAACTGGAAACATAAAGAACTTCCTATTGGGCATCTGCTCCACGCATGCCAAGAAAAAGCAACATAAAATAAATTAACCTGAATTTGGTACCCTTTTTACTAGGACTTTGCAAGTAGAAATAAGGTATCTTTGAGGTAACCATGTTCCCTTGGAGCCTTGTCCCATTGGACTCTTGTGTGTTGTGGTCCTTGCTGATTTAGAAACATGTGAAGCGTCATTTGATTTTCATTTTCATTGACTACAGAAAGATACAGTAGTTCTCTCTTTGGGCTCTCTTTTTTTGAGGAATGAAACAGCAAAATGCCCGCTGCCAAAAGAATTAAATTAGATTAAATTATAGAATATTTACAAAGTTATATGTACATGTACAAGGTGTTAGCAAGGGAGATTAGGGGTTGTGTATGCTAATAGTTGCAGGGTGAAAAAACATATCAATGCTTATAGTTATAGTACATCTGATTTTCAGGTCCTGGATGCTCTTCGATCGGAGGTGGGGCATTCACGGAGCTAGGGCCATTTTACCCTAGAGGGGACGGCAGAGGCCTCAGATTAAATAAGAAGTCATGGAACAAAGGTTAAAATTTTTTGTTCGTCTTTATTACTCACAAGATATGGAAGAACAGGGTAGGTCTTTACTTTTAGCATGTTGTTTTATCTTTAACATTGCAGTGTCCAATCTTCTGTTTGTGGAATCACCTGCTGGAGTTGGATGGTCCTACTCGAACAGATCATCAGACTATAATACTGGAGATGAGAGAACAGGTAGGTTATGATCCTGTGTATCACAAAAGAACTACTAGCCTGCAAAAGTTGTTCTGACTGGATGTATGGATGCAGCTAATGATATGTACAAGTTTCTGTTGGGATGGTACAAGAAGTTCCCTGAGTACAGATCAAGAGGATTATTTCTTACTGGAGAGAGCTATGCAGGTAGAAAAAAAATGTTTCAAGTGCGAGTTCTATTGTACTTGTTCATGTTGAATCTAATTGCTTTGTATAGTGAGTGATTTTTGTAAACATTAATGCAGGGCACTATATACCGCAACTCGCCAATGTACTCCTCACACACAACAAAAAATCAAAGGGCTTCAAGTTCAATATTAAGGGAGTTGGCGTAAGAACTCAAGCATATATTATTTTGTAGTTTTATGGAACCAGTTTGCTCTTCATACTAATTTTAACTTTACTATTGACTTGTATAGATTGGGAACCCGCTTCTCAAGCTTGACAGGGATGTCCCAGCCACTTATGAGTACTTTTGGTCCCATGGCATGATCTCTGATGAAATATTTCTGGCCATCAGCCACTCTTGTGATTTTGAGGATTACACCTTCAGTAACCCTCACAATGAGAGCAAGGCATGCAATGACGCCATTGCGGATGCAAATGGTATAGTTGGGGATTATGTCAACAACTACGATGTTATTCTCGACGTCTGCTACCCTTCAATCGTGATGCAGGAGCTACGATTGCGGAAATATGTATGCTTGCTCCCTCATGATTCACAATCTTGTACTTAGGAATGGTTCCTAATATGTGCCTGGTTTTGTCCATTCCAGGTGACTAAAATTAGTGTAGGAGTGGATGTTTGCATGACTTATGAAAGATACTTCTACTTCAATCTTCCAGAAGTGCAGCATGCCCTCCATGCTAATAGAACACATTTGCCATATGGCTGGAGCATGTGCAGTGAGTAAGTGTTTCTATCGCTACTTCTTCCGAATAATATTTGTTGCCCTTCTAGTAAATATTTGGTCCCTGACAATTATTTTAGGTATGGTTGGATGCTCATCTGTTCTTCTCAGTAATTTTTTGTTTTTAAAACATACCCTTCCAAGTTCCAACGAAACTACAGAAGTTGCTATGAGTAGTTGTTGCGGTGTGTAGGGCTGCCAAATATTTTTAGAATTAAATATCAGAGAGAGAACGGGTAATTGGAAGATATGGTTGCAACTCAAGACTCACATAGATTATTTAAATCGTGTACCAGAGTGCTGAACTACACCAGTAAGGATGGTAACATCAACATCTTGCCTATACTTCAGAGAATTGTAGAACACAAAATACCAGTTTGGATATTCAGGTACATAGCATTTTTTCTTATTTTAGATAATTCATTTCATTTCACATGCAATATGTTACAACAATATTAATGAATAATGCAGTGGAGATCAAGACTCTGTGGTGCCCCTCTTGGGCTCCCGAACCCTTGTGCGAGAGTTAGCCCACAACATGGGGCTACATGTCACAGTCCCCTACAGTACTTGGTTCCGCCGAGGCCAGGTTTACTTTTGTTACATGATTATGTACTTCTGTTACATTATTATGAGTTGCATTACATTTGAAAAATAAGCTGATATACTACATACATGAAAACAAAGTTGCAAACTTGTGAAATCAAGCTTTTCAATGATATATCCGTTGCCCTTTGATTCAAGGTTGGAGGCTGGGCGACAGAGTATGGCAGTGTGCTGACCTTTGCAACAGTGCGTGGCGCATCTCACATGGTGCCATTTGCGCAGCCAGACCGAGCACTTGGATTATTTCAATCATTTATTCTTGGACAGAGACTCCCGAATACAACCCATCCACCTATTGACTAAATGTACCTATAAAAGGAGCTGAAGATAGACATAACTAGCTTAGGATTTTTCAGTTCTGCTGCAGTAGATAAATTCATATGGATTTATTAGATTATAAATAAGTTCTTGATTCTTTAAAATGAACAGGAAAATAATACTAGTAAGTTTTTTTTATCGTTACTTAATTGGATTCTCACATTGCATTCCTGCAAGTCGGGAAGCAATTTGTACTAGTAACTGACACTGCAGTTAGTTACTTTGGGCCACAGTGCTCTTTGCTGCCGTAATTATGCCCATTAGTCCAAAGTCCAAACGGATGGCAAACATCCATTCATTGAAAAGGCTGCCGGCTCAAGTGTTATGATTCTTCTTGTACTTGTGTTTGATCTATTGCTGCTAATAGAATACATGTGATGTTATGTTAAGAATCTTCTTGAAAGACTGAAAAAAAAAAGTTAAAACCGTGATCCATATGGTTATTACTGAAGACAAGGTAATAAAACTCTGCATTCATGTTACCTTATCCAATGCTGTGTTGGACTCAACTACTGGCCGTGCCATGGCAGTCAGCACTCGACAGGGACAATGCCTTACCTAAATTAGAGTTCTTTTCTGAGCAAATTCTGCTTGATTCAGTGTTCAATACCACCGCAAAGGATCAGAAAATAAAACTGCATCAGGAGTAAAGTACTCAGGCAGTCAGGCTTATCTGTGTACTGTGTCGGAAGGCACAAATAAATTATACCTGGAGAGAGAACACGCGCAGCATAGAAGCTGCCCCAGTTGGAAGCTGGATGCCTCTGCTCTCCAAATGCCAAAAGCTGACAACAATTGAAAAAAAAACAATCTTTGCTGTTCTTGGGCAGTCCCATATTGTTGTCATGAAGCGAGTTGATGGTAAGAACCATGCTGGACGGTGTCAACGAGGTGCCATGTTTAGCAAATTGCAATTGATAAAGGTTGACCCATTTTACATTGGCAATTCTGTAGTAGAGTATTGGGTATTATTAATAATATGCTCTCCTATAATACTCCCTCTGTTTTTTTTTTGTTTCTTTTTGATTTTTAGACACGACTTTAACCATTCGTCTTATTCAAAATTTTAGTGTAAACATGCAAAAAATAAATCATGTTTAAAGTACATTTATTGATAAAACAAATCACAACAAAATAAATGATATTTACATAATTTTTTTGAGTAAGATAAATTATCAAATGTGTGTCCAAAAGTCAAAAGCGTCAAATAAAAAAGAACGGAGTGAGTAGTTTGCATGGTTGTTAAGAGCGTCCTTGAAGCGTCGCTTCATCGACGCATAGGCGGTAAAAAGGTTTTTTACGGACGCCATAGCTTCGAGGTGTATGGCATCGCTTCATCGGCCCCAGCGGCCGAAGGGAGGATGGCGGCGTCTTAAACCAAGCCGAGGCAAAGGCCTGCACGCCCGAAGGAGGTTGTCTTGTCGACCCAAAACACTAACGGGCCCTGTACAAAATAGAGAAATATGTGCTAAAAATGGTGACTCCAGGACCAGGGACCTCTTGACATCCAAAGCCTTATTGCCACACCTACTGGCCACTAGAACTTGATTTTACTTGTGTTAGTTGTGTCATGTTACATTATAATATACATATTGATGAATAAAAAATCAGAAAAAATTAATCGTGCCGTGCCAGGCCGGCTCGGCGTGACTGGCCTTCGGCCTAGGCACGGCCCGCTGACCGGGTCGTGCCGGCTCGGGCCTGGTCTATGTCATGCCGTGCCGTGCCGTGCTTCGGGCCAGTCAAAATGTCGTGCCTCGTGCCGATCCATTTGGCCATCTATAGCGACACCGCCTGGTGCTCCTTGGATCTGCGCCACCGCCTAGCCGTGGTAGCGCAGAAGTGCTCCACCTGTCCCCTTCATATTGTCGTCGTCACGGAGTGAACCTCCGGCAGCGGTTGGTGCTGAGGAGTGGGGGCAGTACTTGGAGAAGGGAGTAGTGGAACTCGTCGGTTGGACCATGGGAGGAGAGGAAGGCGGCGCCAGAGCAGGGGAGAAGAGAGAGGTGGTGATGGATGGAGTGGCGGCGGCAGCTTGGTCTTAGGGTTAAGAACGGGGAGGGAAAAGAAGTTGGCGACTGGGCACTTGGGCTGTAAGAACGGGGAGGTAAATGAAGTGGATACTTGGGCTGGGCAGCTGGGCCTTGTAAGTTGGCCTTTATAATTTCTAATTGAAAAATGCAACGCTGGATTTGAATTGAGCCATAAAAGTGATAATTTATTTGCTATCATTCGCCATACTTATGTGTCTATGGCGTTGCCTCGCCGCGCGCCTTAAGTGCTTAAAAGGTTAGAAGGTCCGGGAGACCACCGCGCGCCTTAAGGGCCGTAGCAACCATGGTAGTTTGGATGAAATCAATAAGAATTGCAGATTCTTTTGGACTACACCATAGAGCATATGTATATAACTATAACAGGTCAATATCATACATTTTTTTTAAAAAAAAGGCAATATTATAGTATATAGACTATACTACATTGTGTCCATACTCGATAGCCAAACTGGACCTACCTTTCAACAGCCCAGTCATGATTAAAAAGATGAATCATGAATCTCTAATAGCACTATGATTTCAGTGCCATACTATTGACTGCTTCGTATAAATTAAAATTCAGAATGAACACATTCAAAGAGGGTGCATTTCCCTACTGATTATAAGAAATACAAAGTGTACCCTCTGGGATAAATCCAATGACTGTTGAATCTTGCCAACCGAGTGATCTATAACCATGGTGAAACAAATGGCAGACAGTTAATTTCTTAATCCATCACCACAAACAAATGTAATGTGATAGTTGGAATACCGAGAAGATGAGCTTCCTCACTGATAAAGGATACGAAAACAAGGACCATTGATAAGCTTCCAGACATTCTACAACACAGTACTAGCAACATGAACTCATTTGTGAACTTGGAGAAAATGACTATGCGCAGTCTCTTTTGGTGGCGTACCAATCTCTTTATTGAGGATAAAGACAACAGTGCAAAGCAATACAAGGATGGCAATTATCACAATACGACTGTGAAGAGTTTGAAGTTCCTTGATTCCAAAATAGTCACTCATCCAGTAACTTGAGTAAAAAAACACTCATCCCATGCACTTGTATGAAAAGAATGCTTGGGGGTTACCGTTGGATCACAGTTTGTCACTAAGCTCATCCCTAGCAGCTGCATTAATAAAACAGATGCTTCCTTTCAAAGAGAGCTTAACAATTTTTCTTCCATCTCCATTTGTTACATATGTTCAGAAGCACTTGATTTGAGCCAAATGCATTGGAGCACATAATCACAGATCCAAATTGAGAGTCAGGCAGTCACTGACCCTAGCACCCCTTTGTTTTGAAGCTCAATGTTCCAGTCTTCCAGAAATTGGTTATGAATGTTTCAGAACCTGGGGCCTTCACATTGACCAACACATAGTACAACACAAAATTTCCTTGCTCATGATTAATAATTGCACATGTGACCCATGAGAACAATTAAGGAATACCCTTATCCTGAAACAAAATTGATTCAGCAACACATGACTTGAGCATGACAACTTCAGTGCTAGGTTAGCTCAAAATAAAGATCTGCATGCTCATATCCAGATTCTGAATTTTCCATATCCTCGAGTAACCGATCTAAAATCCAAATCATACGTCTCCTCAAATATCGTGGGAGTGGGATGCTCCCTTTGTAAAAGGCATGAAGTCTTCCCTTCACATCAACCCAGCTGCACCCAGGTGTCTTCACCATGCCAAGTTCCTTCATCCGTGATCTTAACCCTGAGACACCATCAGCCCGACCAACTGCCTCATAAATGCCACATAGCGTAATATAGTTACTAGCATTGTCTTCTTCTAACTCAAAAAGTCTATAAGCTGCAATCTCTCCAACATCAACATTATTATGCATGGCACAGGAAGACAGCAACGCTCCCCAAACACTAGCAGAAGGCTCCATAGGCATCTTCCTAATGAGCTCAACAGCTTCTTCAATGGATCCAGCACGCCCCAAGAGGTCGACCATACAAGCATAGTGCTTGACAGTGCGCTTCACACCATGAATCTTATATATTGACTCAAAGATTGCCTGACCTTCAGTCAAAAGCCCTGAGTGGCTACAGCTTGACAAGGCCGATGTGAACGTGATGCAATTCGGTTTCAATCCTTGAGATACCATCTCCTCATAAACCCTCAATGCCTCTTCTCCCTTACCATGGACACCATAGCAAGATATAAGAGTTGACCAGCTCACGACATTCCTCTCCTGCATACATGCAAACACTGCCCGCGACAAGTCCATATGCCCACACTTAGCATACATGTCAATCAATGCATTCCCAATCGGGACATCCGAATAGAAAGCAAGGCACCGCACCATCCTACCATGGATTTCCATCCCCTTCATTAGCTCCCCATTCTTCCCGCAGACATTCAGAATGCTCGGCACAGCCCGAAGATCCATCGCCATGTTCACCACCTCCACATGCGCCCTCCTGAAGAGCTCCAAGGCCTCTGCTGCCCTCCCAGCCCTCGCATATGCAGAAACCATGCAATTCCACACAACAGCGTCTCTCTCCAGCATCTCGTCGAACACCTTCACTGCATCGTCCAGGAGGCCAGCCTTGGCATACATATCCAGAAGAGCGCCGGAGACTACAACATTGGAGAGAAAGGCGAGCTGGACGGCGAAGCCATGGAGCGCAGCGCCAAGAAGCGGGTCCGGGAGTTCGGCGCACGCGCGGAGCGCGGCGGGGACAGCGTAGCGGTCGGGGAGGACTCCGGCAGCGAGGAGGCGGGAGAGGAGACCAAGCGCCACGCGGGGTGGGGACGCGGCGAGGAGGATGTTGTAGGCGTGCACGGACGGAGAAGGCATCGCGTCGAACACCTCGCGGGCGCGCGGGAGCTCGCCGCAGCGGCAGTAGAGCAGGACGAGGTCGGTCTCGAGGGTGGCGTGGGGGAGGAGGCCGCCGAGCAGGGCCTGCGCGTGGAGCTGCGCGCCGGGGAGGAGCGCCCCGGCGGCGGCGCAGCGCCGGAGGAGGCCCGAGAGGCGGCCGGCGGTGGGCGGCGGCATTTCCACGGCCGCCGGTTTCAAACATTACGGGTGATTCGAGTTTTGTAACGGGAGTGTTACCGCAGTTATGGGTTTAACGACCTTTGCTGATAAATAGGCCCAGCCCAACTAGGCCTGAGATAACTAAACTTTAAGCCCAGTAAGACGGTTGGCTTTTGAATAAGAAATGAGTCTATTAAAGACATGTTTGGTTTACAGCTTGTCATGTCTAACATTAGTCGTGCCACAGTTTCTTCAGTTAGTGTTTAGTTCATGTCACAAATATGGCTTGTCATACTTTGTTACCCATTGAGTCCATGCGTTATAGACTGAAATTCTTGCCACACTTTGCCACAAAATTATTGGCCACAAGTATGACGTTGAAATTATAAGGTATGCTAAACTTGAAGATAGTACATCCCAAGTTACATAGAAATCTTTGAATTACCATAAAAGACAACCAAAGGAGGGAGAGTGAGTATAGGGCCTATTGGAGAAGCATGGGGAGGGCGCTAGTGATGGAAGAGAGGGAAGATATAGGGGGGAGGGATGGAAGAAGAAGATGTTATAGAACATTTTGGTTAAAGATTTATGATAACGCTTGCTAGGCAATCCAGCTTTAAAATATGATATTAGCTAATACGGATTTAAAAGCAGCATTTTGAGAACATCACAACTTCACAATGACATGGAAACAATTCCCCGAGCAAAATGATGCTTGAACGGCAATCCTCGACGAAGAAATCGTGAGCCACACACGTCAGGGTGACAACTGTTCACCGACATCACATGGGCTGCGTAGGGAGTGGGCCGTTGAACAAGCAGCTGGGCCTTTTTGTTTAGCTCGGAGCTACGGCTACGGCTTTTATTAGTCCCACATCGGCGACGCGACGTGGGCGGCAAGCCTACGAAGGCTATAAAAGAGCGTGCGGCTACGCCTCGTCGAGCCATGATGCTTCAGGCAGTGAAAGGGAGATGAGGAGTGGTATCAGCTCGCGAATTCTCCCTGCGAGTGGGGTGCCCGCCCCAACCTAAGCCTGTTAGGACAACAGGGGCATCCCCCGTAATTTTACCATTTGATCCTGATATCCATCCATTCATAAAAAAACATATAATTTCCCGTTGTTCTTTGCTTCTATCTTTTTTTCTCATTTTTTTCCCTTAGTTCTTTGCTACTAACCCTTTGTTCTTTGTTTATCATGTGTTCTTTCCAATTTTTTAAATTTGGTTTGGTGGTCTGTTGTGCCTTTTTTGTGTGTTTTTGCTTTCCCTATGTTTTTGATTTGGGATTGCTTTGATATTAGGTGACTGAGATTTATTTTACTCGGTTACTCTTTCATTGGGCACATAAAAAATCTATACAAAAACATCTAGATATGCGAGAGAATTGGCTAATAAGTCTAATGTGAGAAAATTGGCTGTCATTTAAATAAGTCTCAATCATCTTCATAATTATAGGTTTTTTTTCGCTGTAAAGGCTTCTGTACAAACTGTTCGGATCAGCAGAAGCTGAATACGAACAACGTTCTTCATGGTCCACACAACAGCAAATACTTCTACCAGTACAATCAGCAAATTAAGATCAGTTCATGCAGATAGACCTTCACAAATTGAAGGCCTGTTTAAACAAAAAAAAAAACATTCTACGGGCTAGCAACAGTCATTGCCAATTTGCCATTACACTCCCGAGTTGGTTCATAAAAGCCACGCCTTTCACCGCTGAGCCATATTGGGTTGATGCTAAACTAATGAAAATTTAGCACATATGCCGATAAACATTAAGGGAGCAGCTATGGATGAGACAACCGATCTAAAAAAAATTAAATGATTGTTTCAATTGTAAACAATTTGTTTCGAATATATATAATGTATTACTAAAATATTTGGTTGTGTCTGTCGGAATATAATGTTCTGCTAATGTAACAAACAACATGATATTATTATAAAAGGAAAAATTTATTGAAACATGTCAATAAAGCTAATGGAATATGACTAAAGTACTTATTGAACATGATGAAACAGAAACATAGTCGACTAATGTTACAGCACGTTTAAAAAATGTTGAAACATAAAAAACGCTGGAACATGTCAAAGAACTGATAGAATATGCCAAAAACTAATAAAAACATAATGTTTCACGATGAATCATAACGACACCACTGTGCAAGGTGGCATCTTAACGACACTACTGTGTGGGCTGAAAAATAGACAAGACCACTTCTGTACGTGGCAAATAGACAATTTCCCCGTGCACATGGAGGGTGCGCTATCCAAAGAAGGATGATTTGGAATGGGCAAGGCCCTAGGTGGATTGGTTGGGCTAGAGCAAGGTTCCTACTGAACTGTTGCATTATGGATGCACAGTGGAAAAGTCAGTGACCATCGCTGATGGTTTCTATCACCACAACACGCTAGCCGTCACGAGGTAATACGAGTACTGGGATTCGGGGGTAGTACAACTCAAGAGCGTACCCTGTATACTGCCATGCTCGAGGTAAGACAGTTTGATGTCGTTGCCCGCGGTTGATCTAGGTCCATCTCGACAGGAATCCGTGAGTCTAGCATGGGCTGGCAACCTAGCTAGGACAACATTGGTCACGTTGTTAGGGATGCAATCCACAATGAGTGTGCCACACCCAAAAGATGATAGCGGAAGTTTAGGAGAAACGTTTCACGGAGTGTGTAGAACCGACCACGGGATTGGGAATGGAACTTGTGATCTATGATGAAACCATTATGAATATGAAACATGATTAATATATGGTTTTGGTTAAATATGCTAAGTCATAGCTTTTGATTATAAAACTGCTTTCTGCAAAGAAAAAAGTCTATATTACACCCTGAAATATGGGGCTTCGTCTGCATAACCCCCTGAACTGCTAAACGGGTATTCTACCCCGCAAAACAAAAAAAGGTGCAGATAACCCTCTGAAGGTGGTTTTGACCATGGTTTTGCCCACGTGGCGGTGATGTGGCATCTGATATACATATGACGTGGTGAGGGCCCACATGTAAGTGAATAAATTTCTTCCCCTTCTCCTCTCTCTCGAAAATTTTCACTGTTTGCCCAAAAAAAAAAACAAAATTCCAAAAATTCCATCATTTGTTTAAATTATCCAAAAATACCCCCTGGTGCCAGGATGGATGGCTCTTAAACATTCTAGGCGCCACCGCCCGCGGCGCCAGGCCGCCTAGGCGCCAACACCTGGCGCCAAGGGGTTGGCGCCATCGCTCATGGCGCCATGCGACTAAGCGCCACCCCACTGGCGCCTACCCCTTCCTCCGTATATAAACCGGCGGCCTCGTGATAGCGACCTCATTCGCTCCCGCACTCTAGCCTCCAATTGCGCATGATCTGAGAGAAGAGGAAGTTGAGAGAGAGAGAGGAGGAGGAGGAGGAGGAGGTTGTGCTATAGATCATTGTCGGTGAGTATTATTATTTTATTTTTTTTCGTGATATTTTTATTGTATATTTGCAAAACCATGGTAGGCTAGTCATTTAGAATAGTGATATTAATATGTTTATTAGGAGTAGATAGGTGGACTGTTATTTAGAAAATATAAATATGTTTATTATGAGTAATTTAATTAATTTAGCATAGGGATATATATATGTAATAGTAGGACATACTGCTGTAGTAGAAGTAATTTAATAAGTTTAGTGCAATGGTATAAAATAAGATAATTAGGATTACGGTGAAATATTTTTAAACTACAACAGAAATAATTTAGTAAGTTTAGTGCAATGCTATAAAACAAGATAATTAGGATTACGGTGACATATATTTATATGTTGGTAGTAATTTTATCAGCTTGATTTGCAGAGAAATGGCTGCGACGACGTTCGTAATTTTTTATGGACATGGTAGTGTGATTGAAGGGCCGAATGGGGTAGATCTTAGTCAATTTGCCTCCATGAAACAGCTGTATCCATATGGGGATAATATAACACTAGAAGGACTGTCTAATTGGATTTGTCAGATATTTGGGTGGTCGCTTGATTATCACATAATTTGGATACAAGCTTTATGGACAACGTCTATCGAAACTCCGTATTATAGGCTAATTAGTCTCAATACGGAGAATGGCCTGTCAAACTTTATACGTGGATGCTAGAGGAGAAACTGCTGGCCATTTATCCTGGTTTCGGCTACCATGAAGCCGATCGCTCCTATAACGGAAAATGTTGGGGAACCTGGGGAAGGGAGTGGGGCGGTAGCCTAGGAAACCTCTGTATTCTCAATGCCACAAGAAGGAGGGGGTTCTGGACAAGAAGCTAGGGGGTATCTGACATGTTGCGCCATTCTCTCGTGCCAATGGCTCCAATTACATGTTGCGCCATTCTCTCTCCGTCGGTGGACACTGCAGGTGACGGATAAAACACACTGCATCCACAGTCCTTATAGTAACTTTATCCTGCACCATTGGACATAGCGTCCATGGCGCCATCACCGAGAGCGCCGTTGCAGACCACCACTGTATCTCTCTGTTGGTGGGCACTGCAGCTGACATTGATGATACTATTCATGCACAGTGATAATAGTTACCTCACCCAGCATGCGCTCTCACCTAGAACGCCTTTCCATCGAAACTTTCCCACTCTCTCTCCGTCGGTGGACGCATGCACGCCTTTGGCAGAGGGAGACGACAACCCTCAAGCGTAAATATTGTATGCCTTTGCCTCACACATGCATGCCTTTGTCTTTGCCTATGCATGCCTTTGTCTTTACCTTTGCCTCACGCATGCATATCTTTGCCTCACTCATGAATGCAATATTGTATATTTCATAATTGACATAATGGGCTCTCGGCCTGAGGTCCTTTCATTCCAACGGAGTCTATAAATACCACATCATAGTAAGAAGAAGCTACATTGATAAACCCGCTAATTTCCTTCGTTCCAAGCTTCCAATACATCCTAGCGATACACATTGCTATCCGAGTTCGATGTCCACCTGCGGATAAGGGACTCGGTGGATTTGTCAATGTAGATACACATGTTGTATATAGTATCTACGTATCTACATTGATGAATCCACTGAATCCCTTCTCCCCAGTATAATTGGTTGTAATTCTACGTATCTACGTTGCTGAATCCCTTCTTCCCAGTATAATGAGTTGTAATTTAATGTTTAACAGTGTAATATAATTGGGTGTAATTTAAATACAGCGAATGAGGCATGGCGCCGTGGGGGGTGGCGCCTAGGGGCCATGGCGCCGCGGGTGGTGGCGCCATGGGAGGTGGCGCCTACTATCCTTGGCGCCGTGACCCCTGGCGCCTACTACACTTGGCGCTCTCCCCTCCGGCGCCAAGGGGTATTTTTTGTATTGATGAATATTGGATGGCATTTTGGGAATTTTGTTTTTTTTGGGCAAATAGTGAAAAATTTCCCTCTCTCTCCGATGCATTTCATCCCCAACACCCGCCTCCAGCCTGCCGCCGCCGGCCTCCACCGCCGACCGCCTCCAGGTCCCCCTGTCACGGCCTCACTCCCTGGCCTCCCCATGCATCGACCTCGAGCCACCCATGCCATCGGCCTCGAGCCACCCCTGCCACGGCCTCCCTGCGTCCCCGTCGTCGGCCTCTAGCCAGCCCTTGCTGGCCTCTCGCTGCCTCATTGTCGGCCTCAGGTGGCCTCCCCCATTAGATTGGCCTCGAGCCGCCCGCCCGTGGCTCTCTGTCTGCCGCTGGCTTCCTCCTCTCCACCACCGTCACCGGCTTCCCTTGTCACCGCCGCCTAGCTTGACGCCGCCGAAGAAGACGCGAGCACGGGCAATGAGGAAGTAGGCGGTGGCCGATGGATTGAAGGCAGAGAGATACGGGAGAGGAGGAAAGAGAGCCAGTGAGAGGAGGGGAGAGGATGACGGTGGGCCCATCTATTGAATATCTATTTCTATTTATGTTTTTATGCCTGGATTGACATCTCATGTGCCACGTGTGCAAAACCACTTGTCAAACCGACTTAGGGGGTTATCTGCACCTTTTTTTTCGGTTTTGCTAGGTAGAATGCCTGGTTTTGTAGTTCAGGGGGTTATGCAGACGAAGCCCCATAGTTCAGGGTGTAATATAAACTTTTTCCTTATGCAAATAAACAAACCCAATCTTCTCTTGGTGCCCTCTATCATTAATTGCATTATGGTTGGGTATTAACTTGCTGTTGTTTGGATGACACTGACCTCTGCTACATACATTTTGTAGCAATAGGGAATTTCGAGGGTGATGAAGCCTATGAGTGCCATAAGGATGGAGATCCTTAGTATCGAGATGAAGAGTAGAAGTTGGTAGACAAGTTAGGTCGTTCGACCAGTCGTTTAGGTTGCATATATGCTAGTGTGATAAATCTATATTGGACTTTTAAATGAAAATATAACCATTTTGAAATATGTTCCATTTTCCTTTTTTTAAATTACTATAAAAATAATTTATTCCTTTTATCGGGGATAAAATCACTACCATCGCTATGGCCTTCACTCTGACTACCAATCGAACAATTTCTACAAGGCCCAGCTCCCTAGAAGGTTCTATCTGGCCCGTATGCATCCTGCCGGACAGCTTTCTGGCTGGCACGATGCGTAACGACCTAGAATTCGTGTTTGAGTCCGACTCGAACACGAATCCTGCACAGCTACATGAAGACCCGGACGCTGGTTTTCCGGATTGGAATAGGAGTCGTGATCCCCAAGACTAGAAGTATGCCTTATCTGCCTCGGGATATATTTGACATGTCGAGTTCGTTAGCCCGATCCGATATTCCCTCGGTAGGTCGGTTTGCTCACCACTATATAAACCAAGCCCCTACGGCGTTTAGGGGGCATTTGGCTAAGATCTCTCGCATCTTAGCACTTCGTAGACACCTGATCATTGCACTATCGCACTTGTACACCATAATCTCGTCGAGACTTGTTCGTCTCGTCGAGCCATCTCTTGTATTCATTTTTGATATATAAGAAAGGATGGACGTAAGGCTATTATCTCTCCTAAGAGGTCTGAACTAGGATAAAAACCCCTGTCGCCCTGTTCGTTGTTGTTCGTTCTGTTCGGCGTGTCTCCTATCTCCCTCTTGAAGAACCTTAGTTGACTTGGGTCAATATCCCAACCGTCGACACCTTTTAAAAAAGTTAACTGGAAATATATATAAAAAATCATCCAAATAAACGCCCTATACTTCAAAATTTTAAAGCATCTATTTTTTTAATTAGTTTTAAATAAATTGAATATGTTATAATATTATTTTTCTACTTAGGGGTGTAACACCCCGACCTTCCTGAGACCCAAGATGCTACCAACTCCCTAAAATTCTAAATTTTGACAGAACCTCCCCTACAATTGGGACATCCAAACAGAGCAATTCACAGCAGAATTATAATATAAATCAACACACACCAATCGGTAAAGAACCAAGGCCACCTCTTGTCAAAACCATTACCATATTCAACAGGAGACAACCATCCCAATTCAAAGAGCATTAGTCACCCAGTTCAGCAAACCTTAATAAGTTAGGCTATTATACACTATTAAACTAAGTACAAGCGCCAAGACATTACATCATGTTAATTAGGAATTAGGTTGATTGGCTCGAGTGATGAGCAAATATGTGAACTACCCTTCCCCGCAGGTGCTGCTTCAACCATCACCTAAAAACAACAAAAGAGCAAGTGTGAGTCCAAGACTCAGCAAAGTACATAATAACGAGGTTTAACCATAAACATAAGCATGATTACATAATCATCAATCACCGCTCCAACATATCAACACATTGTTCGATGCAATACAATGCTATGCATTATGATCTTTGACATTTGCGTGCATAGGTATTTGAGCGTACACCCGTCGATGTGACGCTCTGACTCCATCCCGTGGAGGTGCTCACCGAAGTGAGTCTTTCCCGCCATCCCGTGGCGGATGCCTACCTCTGTAGGTCTTATCAAGAGCACGTCGGATTAGTCTTATAACTTTTCCATCGACCGGGCCCACGGCTCACCGGACTAGCTAGTTATAAGGCTTTCTCACCGCCCTGGTTCGAATGCATGCTTTTTATGAATGTATGCAACATAAATAGAGTAACCATCATTTCTCATCACATTCGATCACTCCTATCTCATCCATCCATTTATTCACTAATTCATCCTTGCTATCCATTCATTCAGCACTATAATTTCATTATTAATAAAAAGCAAAGCACAAATAGCATCAAGCTATCATCACCATCCTTGCAACCATTCATCGTCACATTACTATCAATATTTAAATCAGGTATAAACATCGCTTACCATCAGTCAAGCACACATTATCATAGTTATCACGTCATATACTTGCCTTAGTTACCAGGCGGGGTGGACGGACAAGACGTCGGTGCCATCCCCGAAGCGTCACCTACACATTCAAGCATGGCCATCAACCGATGTAATACGCTTATTAAGCAATATACATATTCATTTTTCCAGATAGCCCCTTACCCTTTCAACTCCAATCACACTAGCTGAACAAATTTGCCAATCACCTTAACAAGAACCTCGTCACAGCTTGCCCAGAACAGCAGCGCTCCGAAGGCCATAACTCCTAAACCGCTAGACCAAATTATGCGTTCTTGGGCTCAATGGAAAGCTAGAAAGATAGGCTACGTTTTCCTTAATATGGCCGAGCCCTAATTCCTGGACAAAACACTTTGATTTCGCTTACCAAGTCGCAGCACACTCATACACAGTCTAACCTCGAAGTTTCATGTCTAGGGTTTGCATCCCATTCCAAATCCCACCATAAATCAACACATACAAGGGCAGGATGTAGAAATTTACCTTAATTTCCCAACATTTCACTAGGGTTTGGGTGAAACCCTAGCGCTTCACCTCCTCCTCCTCCTCCTCCCTTTTCCAGGCCCAAGAAAGAGCAGCAAGAAAGAGCAGCAGCAAGGAAGGGGAATGGGAGAAGGTGCAGGGCAGCGCTGGGAGAGGTGGCCGGTGATGGGTAGCGGCAGTGGCGGCTGGCGGCGCTTGACGGCGGCGGGTATGATGTCCGGTGTGTGTGTGTGAGAGAGAAGGCAAGAGTGAGAGACGTGAGGAAGCTGCTGCCCTCCCCTTGCCTTATCCCTACAGGCAGGATGGGTGGTGGGATGGACTTGGTCCACCGGCCCACATGTCATTTGTTTCTTTTCTTTTGGTATTACAAGGGGTTTATTAGGCCTTTTCAACTATTTTATGGGGGTGGGGAGTAAAATAGACTTGTTAAAATTACAAATGTCAAAACCACCGTGAAACTATTTGCTTTGATTTCATAGCCGAGGAGATTAAATGGACCGTTTTATAGTTTAGGGGTTTAGTGGACTTTTGTGATAGTTGAAGGTTATAAAATGAATGAATTCTTTTTTCAAGATAATTAGCACGTTAGAGCTCATAACTATTTTTGTACTGTTGAAACATTGTTTTCGCCATGTTCCATTAATGCTTCGTGATGTTTTCAATTTGACCCTTAATAATGTTTTTGCCATGTTTCAAATACTTTCACCATGTTTAGTACTCTGTCGATGTTTCACTAGGAAAAATCTATGTCTCGTTAGTATTTCGCCATTTTTATTTCCAAGGTGCCATATTTCATCGGTATTTTAACCTATGTTTCACAAATGATTTGTTAAGAACCATTTATTGCCACATGGCGATGAGTTATTGCTACATGCGAGTAAGCACAAGACTCCAACTCCGAAGTAGCTACTCCTAAAAGTAGCATAGCAGGACCGTATTACTTTTTTTTTTTTTTTACCTTAGTCGGATTTTGCCCAAACTATGAAGGATAGAAATGGATATGGCTGTAATAGCATGGTCATACATTTCTTGTCCATTTTAGAGCATTCCCAACAGCCTCTGTAAGAGCTTGTTTGTTTCGGAGTTATATTGCGTTGTGTTGCGTTTTGCCGCCTAGCCGAAGGTTCAAGCTGTGTGGACGCAGGGCGCCAAAAACGCAGCACAACGCAACCTAACACGGAAACAAACGACACCTAAACCATCCTGTAAAACACTATCGGGGTGGTTTAGAGGGACTGTTGGGATACTTTTATAGTACTGTAGAGATATGGTTATGATAGTAAAAAAATGGTTACGAGTATAAGAGAAAAAATTGAGGAATGAAAAAATAGCCCCGGTGTTCTTCCGAAAAAAAGATTTAGCATGTAACCGTACGATTAAACAATAAATGGACAAAAGATTTTGCATTAACCATGCTCTTGTCGAGGAAATTGGCTATTTGTCACTCTCTTCGTGTGGCTTCGCAAAATTGTCACTCTCATCGTAGACTTCATAAATTTGCCACTTAGCTCGTTGACACTTTGTTTAGTCTGCCATTTCTATCGTTTTATTCGTTTTGTATTTCTTTTTCCATTTTTAGACACATGAAAGGACTACAATGCCCTTGCCGATTAAAATAACGGATTACTACATGCCATGCCATGCTCTGCCAAAGCCCGAACTCTATCGTACATAAAAAATTGGTTTTTAATGTTTCAAATGTTTCTAGCCTAGCGAATTGCAGGCTTATGAAATTTCATATCCATTGCTGTTAAGGATTAAATGTTCAGCGTCTGTATGAGGTTGTGTGTGTGTGCCTTGCTAACCATATGTGCACCTTGCACAGATCGGATCGCCAGCATCCTCAAGCAGATTCGGCCTGACCACCAACCACCCCCGCACCGCAATTCCATGACGAGATTTAGCAATGAGCCACGGAGAAGCAGAAATGCGTGGCGATGGCACGAGGAGAGGCAGGCCCCTCACGAGACCATCCCCGCGCAATGACGGCGAGCGAGCAGACGATTCTAATCCAATCTCATCTTTACTATATGTTTAGGCAGGGGCATTTTTGTCCTTTTATCAGGCTGTTAATTGGAAACGATAAAGAAAAGCAATAAAACGATAGAAATGGCAGACTAAACAAAGAGTCAATGAGCTAAGTGGTAAATTTGCGAAGTCCACGATGAGAGTGGCAATTTTACAAAGTCACACGAAGAGAGTGGCAAATAGCTAATTTCCTCGCTCTTGCCACTGATGAGTGATGACTGGATGAGAGGCAGTAGTGTAATACGAGTCAGAGTACGGAATCCCACTCCATGCGGCGGGAGGACGAAGACCAACCCGAGAGACACGGCAGAAGCTGCGGAGAGCCGGAGAGCAGCCATGGCGGAAGTCGGGGGCATGCTCGCCTCCGCTGTCCTCAAGACGGTGGTCCGGCAGATCGGCGCCGCCACCATCGGGGGCTCCGTCGTTTCGCAGTGGAATCTCAGCAAGGACTTGGACGAAATGAAGATGGCGCTGGAGTCCATCGCGGCCGTGCTCAGGGACGCCGAGCGGCGGTCGCTCAGGGACGCGGCGGTGTGCCTGTGGCTCAACCGGCTGAAGAACGTCTCCTACGACATCGCCGACGCGCTCGACGAGTTCGATGCCGCCATCTCCAAATCGGACGCGAAGGTATGGCTTGACCTGTTTTTGTCTCAAATTTGTTTCTGTTTTTGCAAGAATCCAAACAGGGAATGGACCTGGTCCTTTTTGTACACCCACTAATTATGCTTAGTCAATTCATTTTGAGAAATTATTTTTACTGTTTGCGGTTATGAGGATTGAGAAGAGGTGTTTATCCACCCGAGTGTTAAATCACAAGAAATGTTGGTCATCCAGTAAATTCTCAAATTTGCTAATAAATGAAAAATAAATATCTTTCAGCTGAGAGTTATGATGCCTTTTCTCCAAATTTTGCCCAAGATTTCCATGGCCAATAAGATGAAGGTATTGTGGAACGAACTGAAGGTGATCACGAATCAGCACCAGAGTTTCAGATTCATAACAGACATCAATTGGAACGAGCAGCAAGCCACTGATAAATGGGCAACATCATCAAAGGTGGAAGAAGCATTCATCGTGGGCAGGACTCTAGAGAAACAGAAAATATTGGCCTTTTTATCTGATAAGATCACACAAGAGACCATAATCCTACCGATATATGGTACTGGAGGTATAGGCAAGACAACCTTGGCAAAATTTGTTTTCAGTGATACCCAATTCAACGACTACTGTCAGGTTTGGGTCCATGTGTCCCAGTTGTTTGACTTGAGTAAAATTGGCAACTCCATAATTTCACAAATATCAAAAAGCGAGATCAAAATGACTGAAAAGGAGATGATAAATAGACGCCTTGAAGAGCTGCTTGCTGGTAGGAAGATTCTGATAGTTTTAGATGACCTGTGGGAGAGTGACCAATTTGAATTAGATAAGCTGAAGCTCATGCTGACTGTTGGAAAAGGCAGCAAGGTAAATGTCATAGTGACCACTCGCGATGAAGGCATTGCAAAGAAAATCTGTACCATTGCACCATACAAGCTAGAGCCCTTGACAGATGATTTGTGCTGGGATATAATGAAACAAAAAGGTTCATTTGGAGCTAGAACTGACAAAGAACAGTTGGAGGATATAGGAAGGGAGATCGCTATAAAGTGTGGAGGCGTGGCATTAGCAGCCCAAGCACTTGGCTATATGCTACAATCCAAGACATTTAGTGAATGGGTGTCAGTGAGAAACAATGATATCTGGAATGACTCTAATTTGATAGATATCTCTTCACCACTTCATAATGTCATTGCATCTTTGATGTTAAGCTATAGCAATATGCTGCCATACTTGAGGTTATGCTTTGTGTATTGTGCAATCTTTCCAAAAGGTCACAAGATAGTTAAAGATGATTTAATTCACCAATGGATTGCTCTTGGTTTGATTGAGCCATCTCACATATTCACTACTAAGCAACTTTGTGAGAATTATATTCAGCAGCTCATAGGGATGTCCTTCCTTCAGCATTCAAAATCACCTTCAGTGAGTTACTGCATACCTTCACATTCTGACAATTTTATTATTTTCTTCAAACTGCTGTAGGAACCTCACACAATGCATATTTTTATGCCCTTGTAGAGAACATGAAAAAATACATTTTATTTCATTGGCACTGATCACTTCTTTGCATAAATGTTCCTTTTCTTATTAGGGACCAGGTACTACTCTCTGCTAAGAAAAATAGAGATTGGCTAGTCACTTGAAATTCAACACTGTTTATCTTTACCTGAATTCTAAAGGAAAAAGTGCCTATTTGGTCCCTAAACTTTTGTCCCACTCCCGGATTGATTCCAGAACTACAAAACAGGGTTAAACTGGTCCTTCAATTGTTAAAATTGGACACAGTCAGTCCCTTGATCAGTCAAAGGACGGTTTTGGACCATTTGGAGGTGGATTTTGCTGATTGTACGCCAACGTGGTGTTACACACAACAGACGACGGTTATAGGTGGCATGACTTTACATGTAGTATTTTATTTTTTAAAATAATTTTTTACCTATGGGCCCCACATGGGAAAAATCACCACATCGTCATCCATGTCAGACAAATACCACCCTAAATAGCCCAAAACCACCCATTGATCGATCAAAGGACCAGTTGTGTCTTGTTTTCACAATTCGAGAACCACTTTAATTTGCTTTTGGAGTTTAGGGACCAAATCAGGACCAGATAAGAAATAAAGTACGACCACGTGGTGATAGGTGAATAAATATGGATAGATCGTGATCACTAGGTGAAAACCCAACTAACCTCATCACAGAAGCAAACCGCTCAAACCAAGTGCTAGGAGCTTGTTTGAGACCATATAAAGCACGTCGAAGGCAAAAAAACATGACATGAAGGAGCATCAACACCAGGTGGGGGATGCATATAAACTTTCTCATGCAACTTGCCAGGAAGAAAAATATTTTGAACATACATATGAGAAATAGTCCAAGAGCGAATACCAGCCACTGCAACAAAAGTGTGAATTGTAGTCATGCGAGCAACAGGAGCACATTTCTCATCATAGTCACAACCTTGAGTCTGTTGAAAACCTTGAACCACGAGACGAGCTTTAGCCCTTTCTATCGAGCCATTGTTAATTTTGTACACCTATTTACATGTTATAGGAGTAGAATGAGATGGAAGAGGAACAATGTCCCAAGTGCCTATACAATCAAGTGCAACAAGTTCTTCACACATAGTAGACCGCCACTCAGGGAAACTAGATGCCTCATTGTAAGTGGATGACTCATAAAAAACAACATTCACATGGTGGAAAACACAATCTATCAGGATCCTCAATAGTAGCATGATCATGAAAGTTATATTGGCAGGCAATTAGAGGCTAGAAGAACCCCTTTGGTGATGGCCGATCCCAATCACACTCCTGTTTCGACCATTCTGAATAATGCAAGATGAGTTATCAAAACAAACAAAACTTAGGTCAGCAACTTGACCCACTACAAGAAGATTTATGGATAATTTGGGAATAAAAAAGCATCAGATACTGAAAAAATGAGAGGAGCAATGAGCACATTGATAGGTGCATGACGAGTAACCGTCGGCTGTCTGCATAGAAGGACCATCAGTGGCTCGTTGGAAGGCAACTAGCTGAGATTTATCGGATGTCGCATGGAAGGATGCACCTGAATCTAAAACCCAAGACTCAGCAGCAGTGTCCGAAAAATGAGAAGCAGCAGCAACGAACACTAAACCTTTATTAACAGCAGGCGAACCACGGGTACAAGCAGCACGACATGCATGAAACTCGGCCAACTATTCTGGATGAAGAGAGAAACATTTATCTGCAAGGTGACCAAACTTTTTGCAATGAGTGCAAATCACATCTGAGATGGTGCCTTTTGCAGTACTAGACTGTTGACATGGAACAAACACACTTCGAGGAGTCGAAGCAAATGATGGAGAGCGAAGACGTGTTTCTTCAGCAATCAAAGCAAACAATGCCTCTGCAAGAGCTAGAGCAGTGGGAATATTGAGCAACTGCGTACGGATGGGCGCAAAATCTGATCTTAAGCCCATAACAAACTGGTTCATGAAAGATTTGCTAAGGAACTTGTCCTTAGCATCACAGGATGCATATCCAGTAGTACTCTTTGGCACCATTGATATTATCATCCTGCTGACTTTGATGTGTACCTTTCATGAGAGTATACTGAAGAGCACCACTATCTTGTACATATCGTTTCTTCAAATAGTCCCACGTCTCCTTAGCCGACTCATGGTGCTCAAGACTCATCTTCAGAGAGTGCTCAACACTTGTCACTACCATCATCTGTTTGCCAATTCTTTAATTCCTACAACATTGTAGGAGAGGGATCCTTTTTGGCAGTAGCAGGTGGATCATCGGCCAAGTGGGGCCAAACCAAAGGCCCTTAGTATGGTCTTGACCGAGGATGTCCACTCGATAATTTTGTTACCAATGGTGATAATATGAGACTGCGACATTTGGAATACGCAAGCAAGGAGCCCTTTTTAGCAGCGACGCCAAAAGACATGGCAGTGGCGGTCTCTAGATGTAGAGGCAAGGGGAAATTGCTCAAATGACAATGAATTGGCTGACACAAAAAATGACACTCAATTCGTCTTTTTTTTTTTTTCTAAAATGACACCGAGACAACAAATTTGTTCCCAAATGACATTTTGCTGTTCCCCTCTTTTCCACATTGAAAATTGTGTGAGCTTCTAGATTTGCCCCTGAGCTGTGACGGGAGCAGCGGCGGTGGCAACAGCAACGAGAGTGATCTGGGAGGTGGCAATGCAAACAGTGATGCCAAAGGGCAGGGGCGAGGAAGACTGCGACGACGACCTACAGCGTTTAAGACCGCTACGGCTCAACGGTGATCCGAAAGGATGCCTGCAGCGGCTGCATGCGACAGGGATATACGTGATGGTGAATTGGTGACCCACGACGTGGAAGGCCGCGATGGTGCGGCGGGAACAGCTGCGACGGCGACCCACCATGTCGACGGCAGCAATGACGCGGTGGGTACAGCTGCGACGGTGACCCTTGACGTGGACAGCTGTGACGATGGCCGCGACGCCGGCACGTTGAGTACAACCACGACGACGAGAACAGGGGAGTGGATCTAGGCGGATTGGGTGGATTAGAGAAAACTTAATCCTACAACTGCCTTGGATAGATATGTATACAATATCCTTCTATATGGGCCACTATGAGTCTTGACCTCTATGGGCCTAGATATATCTTTAACAGTCCTCACAATTGCATGGACAGTGACAAACTTATTTTAGCAGAAAAGGATATGATGTAATCTTTGCGTCATTAGTGAAACCAGATAGATTGACCTGCCGAGTTGTGTTGCTTGGTCTAGTATGCTGCATCTCATTTACTTTAATTATATAGTAGAGACGTTGATTTAAAATAGAGAAACTTGACACTACTTGATGCTTTTGCTGCAGACTGCTGAAGTGCGTCTCAAAGATGTTACATTGTTCACCATGCATGATCTGGTGCATGACATGGCAAGATCAGTCATGGTAGATGAAATTCTTGATACTAGCAAAGATAATTGTTCTGGAGGAAGCAATTGCCGTTATGCATTGCTGACGGATTGTAGCAAGCCATTGAACTTGTACACAACTTCCGCAAAGATAAGGGCACTGCATTTTCTTGACTGTGGCAAAACCGAACTTCATGGTGCCGCATTTTCATCTGCCAAGTGCCTACGTGTCCTGGATTTAAGCGAATGCTCCATAAGAAGGTTGCCAGATTCTATTGGTCAGTTGAAGCAGCTGAGGTATCTTAATGCTCCGGGGATTCAAGATCGAGCAATTCCCATATGTATCACCAGACTCTCAAAATTAAATTACCTCAACCTAGGTGGATCTTATACAATCTCGGCATTGCCAGAATCAATTGGTGAAATTGGAGATCTGATGTATCTTGGTTTATCAGGCTGTTCAGGAATAAGAAAACTCCCAAAATCATTTGGCAAGCTAAAAAATTTAGTGCATCTGGATTTATCGCACTGTCATTGTGTTAAAGGTGTACCAGAAGCGTTGGGTGGCCTTACAAAGCTCCAGTATTTGAATTTATCGCACTGCTCCAGTTATCGAGGCCGGTTGCATCTCAAAGGGCTGCAAGACATCATTGGTAATCTCACAGAACTCCAATATTTAAATTTGTCAAAGTGCCTGGATACTATGTTTGGCGGCCTACCAACAGATCAAAGTTGCAGATTCGTTGGTTGTATTGGTACCTTTTCCAATCTCAAGCATCTGGACTTGTCTAAGAATAATAGTCTTAGCAGTGTACCTGAAAGTCTTTGTAACCTCAGAAAGCTACATACAGTGGACCTCTCAGGTTGCTGCAGACTGATGTCGTTACCAAAAGGTATAGGTGAAATTGATAGTCTTAAGTTCTTTATTGTGACAGACTGTCCAGCTCTGCATAACTCCATGCGACATCATTTCAACAACAGTTCACTCCTGTTGCCAAACTTTTTCGTCCAAGCTGGTGATAGTGAATCTGGAAGTAATATTGTTCTCCTTCAGGATGCAAATCCTACTGAATTGAAGATAAATAGTCTTGAAAATGTTAAGTCAGCAGATGAGGCACAGTCAATAAAACTGTCCGATAAGAAACAGGTATCAAAATTAAATGTCTGTTGGACTAGAGATGCTAAGAGATTTGTGGAGGACATGGAAGTCTTGAAAGAACTAGTACCACCGTGCACTTTAAAGCGCTTTGAGCTATGGGGTTATAGTAGCGTAAGATTTCCAGTCTGGCTAAATGAAATCAGCCCTTATCTTCCAAATCTTGTCAAGATCAAGATGGAGGATTTGCCAACGTGCAACGGTTTGCCACCACTTGGTCAATTACAAAACCTACAAGAACTGTTTCTTGGAGCTATGGGCAGCATTACAAAAATTGATGGAGAATTTTGTGGCGGTGCCAGAGCATTTCCTCGACTAGAAAAATTTACTCTTTGCTATATGAAAAACTTGGAAGAATGGATTGTGACATACTCCTGTGGCGTGAATTTTATCAACAAATTCATGTTCCCCAACCTTCAGCGTTTGGAAATACGTAATTGCCCTAAATTGAAATTGAGCCCGTGTCCTCCTAGAACTGTCGAGTGGAAGATAGAGAATTGTGACATTGTGTTATCATCATGGAGTGAAGGACATACTGGTGATTCCTCTTCTCCAGTAACTAATCTGGAGGTTGACTCCTGCAAGGTGCCACTATATCAGTGGAAGTTGCTTCACCACCTCCCTGTCCTCCCTAGTTTAAGCATCAACCGTTGCAATGATCTCAGCAGCTCACCAGACCCCATTCGAGACCTCTCCTCCCTCCAATCACTATCCCTGCAAGACAAAGGCCATGCAGAGCTGAGAGCTGCTGACATGGTTAGACACATCTACTGAAAAATCAGAGGTGAAGGGATCGCTAGAGACTATCAGGCGACTCACTTCATTACAATCACTACGCCTTTCCAATTGTGGCAACATTACTTCACTCCCACAGTGGTTAAGTGACCTCCTCTCTCTCAAGAAACTTGAGATCTTGAATTGTGGAGGAATTAAGTCCTTGCCAGAGAGCATACAACAACTCACCAATCTCGAACATCTACAAATCTTTGGATGCCCTGAATTAAAGATGTGGTGTGAATCCAAGGATAACAGGATGAAGCTCCGTCGCTTTAAAAAAGTATGCACCCTGCCAAACTAACTGTTGTATTGTTTCTAAGTTATGCTAGTTACTCTTTTATTGTTATCTTCGCATAGAATATATTCTAGTTTACATTTCTTGGATGATTTTTTTTTGAGGAAATTTCTTAAATGATATTTGTGCAAAAATGGTGAGATTTTAATATGCTTTGTCTTGTTATTTAAAACATTTAGAAGAAACGTAAGAACACTGATTCACTGACTCGGTGTAAATAAAATTACATAAATGGTTCCTGTTCCATTCTGTAATGCATTAATTAATTAACATGTCTTTGAGCAAAAAAAATGTTTGGCGTTCTAAAAGAATTTATTACAATCTTACGAATTTATGATTCAGCACAAAAGTCTGATGGGCTATTTAATTGCCTACAATCAATTGATACGTTAAAATATCACTATACATTTGAGGGAATTCACCTGTGAAGTAATTACCAATGAGAATTAATTATAATGGTGAAATACGTTACATGCATGAAACATTAGGTGAGTGCGTAACATCAATGTGAATGTATTATTGATTTCTTGAAGTACCAATGCATTATACCACACACCAGTTTATCTTAATCTGAACTAAACAAAATGCAAGGTATACTTGAGAATTCCTTGTATACAATACCTGTAATTGATATGAACTCAAAATTTGGCTAATGAAAGTGCTGACTATTTCATTTTCAGGTCATTAGGTAGTTTTAGCCAGCCAGACCGTACCTACCACACACCAGGCTGCTAAGTCAAGGATCTTCATCAAGTTTGTTAAACCATGATCTTCATTGGGCAGAAGCAATTTTAGCTGTGGCTTGTGCAAAGGTATGTATCCTTGGTTTACGATGTTTGGCTTTGGCTAGGAGGTTTGCCAGAACAAAGCAACATATTTTTATTTTGCCCAATACTAAGTAATGCCTCAATTATGCTGATAGTGTGCAGACAGCAGATGTTAGTCCGGGGACTCTCTTGACGAAGCCATGGCTAACTCGTCTGTTCCTGCTGCCGCGGCTGCTAGTCCGGGCTTCAATCATCAGGTGAATATCAAGCTCGCCCAGGACAACTTCCTTGTATGGAATCCTAGCCCCTGGCGGTTACTACAAGTCTACATGCAAGTGAAGATGGGCTTAGGCTTAATTCGGCTGGAAAGAAAAGAAAATTCTATAAATTGCATAAAGGCCCTCCAAGAAGGTCCAGTAGAATGAATGAAAAGTGCCTTTTCTCAAAAGAACATTCTCTTTAGGCCCTCACTGTTTTACAGTATTGTTATTTGTGTATAGATTATGTTTATATGCTTGTTTGAAGTACTTAAAACATATGAACATTGCATAAGTATGTATGTGTTGTTTAATTGCGAATCTACCGTTGCAAATATCTGTAATCGATGTTTGTTCTAAGTTGGGTATTATTTTTTTGCCTTTAATTGTTCTAGCCGTTAAAATTTCATGTGGCAGACGACGATTACCTTAAGGCATGGGTCCTATAACATAAGCTCCGACTTTGTAACGCAAAATACAGCGCAAGTTGTTGTAACCTTGTATTCTATATAGACATCGAAAGCTTTCATATAATCACTGACTATAAGCTAATCTGCGTGCACAACCACCGTTAGTTACTTCCGACTGACTTTGGACATCACATCCACAAGTCATATTCGAAAAAACAACTGGCGAAGCTCATGCTTAGAGTTGCGACACAAATTAATTTTTTAATGTAGGGCCGCGGAAAAAACTTTTTAAGATGGGGAAAGATGTGATTTTTTTAAATTTTTTAATGGACAAGTTGTGATATTTTGATATCATTTTTTAAGCAGACGGACAAATTTTATAATATCAATGCCTACAACAATTTTATAGAATAATAAAACATATTCCATTAAAAGAACCGAGGTTGCTTAGATACCTTCCTGTTTGTAGAAACTATAGGTCTAGAATTCAACCCATGGTTCTCACGTTTTATTGGGATCTATTGAGGGTGTCTTGATGTTCAGACGTATAGGCACTGCATCGCACCGCACCATCCGAATCGAAAGCAAAGCACCGCACCATCCTACCATGGATTTCCATCCCCTTCATCAGCTCCCCATTCTTCCCGCAGACATTCAGAATGCTCGGCACAGCCCGAAGATCCATCGCCATGTTCACCACCTCCACATGCGCCCTCCTGAAGAGCTCCAAGGCCTCTGCTGCCCTCCCAGCCCTCGCATATGCAGAAACCATGCAATTCCACACAACAGAGTCTCTCTCCAGCATCTCGTCGAACACCTCCAGAGTCTCTTTCCAATTTTTTAGATTTGTTATGGTGGTTTGTTTTGTGTTTGTCTCTCTTATTTATTATGTGTTCTTTCCAATTTTTTAGATTTGTTATGGTTTCCAATTTTTTAGATTTGTTATGGTGGTTTGTTTTTTTGTGTTCATCTCTCTTATTTATTATGTGTTCTCTCTTATTTATTATGTGTTCTTTCCAATTTTTAGATTTGTTATGGTGGTTTGTTTCCCTCCTATGTTTTTATTTTACCTTTTGAATTATTTTAAATTAAGAGTTACAAAATAGAAAAAAAATTGATAGCTTTGACGACTTCAAAACTGATACTATTTTATCTTTTTTGTAACTTTTAATATAGGATGAATTTGAACTTCAAATTTTATAGAGGTTGACTAACTTGGAGAGTATCTACAAATTTTTTTCATAATTTTTTACAACTTTTGACAGTTCAGTTACACGGTGATTACACCGTAAACATGATATGTTCCCTATAAACTAAGGGAGCAGCTACGTATCAAATGTCCTGTCGTGACCCCAGTACTTGTAATGGGAATCCAGCATCACGAGCCGATACTAATCCCAGTTTAGTATCTCGTGATGGACAACACGGTGGAATCATCACAGTATATTTACTTAAAGTGAAATAAGAGTAAACCATAGTATTTTATTACAAAAGCGAACTGGCATACCAGTTGATAGTCCAATACAGGATTTAACATTAAGCAGAAAACATCAGAGTAGTCCAATCAAATAACTATGATAAATTTCAAGGTGTCGACTTGAACACCTTAGCTAGTCTTGCGCTCCCTCGACAGAGCCTTTCGGGTCCTGGCCGTAATCTGAATAAAAATATGTCCGCGAGCAATATAATGAGTACGCGGCTACCCAGCAAGCAGTCCTTAAACATGAATGCAGGGTCAAATGTGGGGTTAAGGTTATTTTACCCAAATCCTATTTCTAGTCGTATTTTAGTTGATCCAGTCAAGTTTTATTATTATGAATGCATGATCATATAACTCCAATCTCAAGTTCAACAGAAGGTGTATCTCACACAGGCCAATCCCAGCCTAATCTAGTCAGATTTAGTTGTTGAAAAAGGGTGATTCTACATGTGCAAACCTCTCGCCCCGTCCATGACCGTGGACACGGCTATCATGATAGTTTTAACTCTGCAGAGTGTGTACAAGTTTCCCATAAGCCCCGTCTCATCCACTAGGAGAAACGGTAAAAGACTGTTCCAGCCTATTACGCCCACCACTTCACCAGCCCTCTCTTTAGGTTTCCCGGCCCGTGGTCGCCACCTGATGGGGCGCCTACTACGTCTAGGCACCACCCGGGGCGTTCCCCATTTAAGCCATTCGGTCTCAGGAACGCACCTACCCCTCAGAGGAGATTGCAAGCCTCCTCCTAGGGCAGCAGTGACGAAACGTAACCGGATAGCCTACGAGCCAGGGGTTAGTGGGTTTCATAGTGTACTAAGTCAGGGCCGAAGGCACAGGTGGCTGTACGGTAAGGTTTGGTCTAGTAATACACAAGCTTGAGTCCTTATTAGAGGAGACCGTCTCAACACACCACAATCCCGAAAACATCTCTGCCGGGTCTCCCCTAAGTCAACTACAACTTTTAGTTGTTTAGGTTTTTACCACAAATGCCAACGTGAAGCAAACGCCTCACAAACTCATTTTTATAGTGAAGCCCAATGCAAACCTACACATCTAGTCAAGGATAGGCTAGGAACATTCAAACGGTTCACAAAGATGGCTAAAGCATATTAATAGATGATTAACATGTCTAGGTACTCACGCCTAATTACATGCATGCAAATAATTCTGAAAGATAAACAACAGTAAATCATATTGTAAAACTAGGATGGAATATGTAATTAAGCTTGTCTTCGAAAAACTCCGAGCTTTGAGAATCCCACTGTGGTTCCGGGCAACAATCCGGACAACACTCGCAACCACCGTCTAAACATACAACAACAAATAAAATAACAGCAACATCATTACAGAGAAAATAATTAATTAATATACAGAAAAATTCTAAGATTTAAATGTGATTTTAGGATCAAAATTCTAAGATTTAAATGTGAACTTTTTAGGCGAAAGGCCGAATAACCTGGCATGGCGTGGACGCCGCGTGAAGTGAAGTGGCGTGGCGACGGGGTGGCGATGGTAGTGGCGTGGCGTGGCGTGACACGTGGCTCGACGTGGCGGGCCATGTGTGAAGTGGCGGCGGTGCGGCTATGGGTGGCGTGGCATGACACGTGTCATGCCACGCGGCCATGTGGCGTGGTGCGGCTATGCGACGTGGCATGGCGGTCCCTTCGGCTCGATGACGCGGCGTGCGGTACGCGGTCGATCGCGGCGTGCGTACGTGGCGTGCACGCTGGCCGCGCGTCGCGTCGGCGGCGGGCGGCGGCCGCGCCGACCGGCGGGTCCACGGCTTGACCGGGCGGTGGCGGCGTCCGGCGCCGGCGATGGCGAGATCACGGACGCGTGTCGCGGCGTGATTGGCGGATGGCGGCGGCGCGGTCGGGAACGGCTGCGGCGGTTGGAGTCCACGGTGACGCGTGTTGGCGTGTGATTTGCGCCGTCACCGGCGCTGTCCCGGGGACGATTTTATGGGCCCCGCTGCGGCGCGCGTCGCCGCACGGTGGTGGCGGCGCGTAGCGGCGCTTGAAGCGCCTGCGGCGCGACGGCGATGGTTTCGGACGACGGCGGCGAAGCGGCGTGGCGGCAGCCGGTTGGCTCCGGATCTCCCGCCGGTGGCGCGAACGGCGAGGATGGCCGGCGACCGTGGAGACAGCGAACTACGGCGAGCTCTACCAGGCGGAAAACAGCACCAAAATGGGCGATCCGCATATGCATTTTGTTCGTCTCGACGAGATCTATCTACTGGTACCATCTACAGGACAATTTACCTACGGGAAAATGGGGTTTACCTCGAAAACGTCCTCAGGAGGGAGTGTCTTGAGCCGTAGGGTTTTGGTGTGGGGGTGGGGAGTGGAGTGGTCGGCGAGGAACAGTAGGTTAGGGTCTTATAGGGTGCTGGGCGCAGGTTGGGGTCAATTGGGCTTCTCCTTTTGGGCTTAAAGTGCTAAACTCTCTAATATGGGCCCTTAATCACATGCTAATGTAGCCCAAAGCAACTAACTAGGAATTAAATTGATGCTAGCTGCAAAATGTAAAGAATTACCTAGGTTTTTCTTATGGAAAAATATTGGGACACCTAATAATTTTATTAGGATGTCACATGTCCTGTCTAGAAAACTAGAAAAATCGAACCATTGTTCTAATCGTAGACCTTTTTCGTCCACCAATTTCCGACTCTTCAGAGCGGAGTAGAGCAGTTTGGTAGCTCACGAGGTTCAAGGTTGGAGTAGAGCAGTTTGGTAGCTCACGAGGTTCATAACCTTGAGGTCACAGGTTCGATTTAGCGATCTGTATAAAAGGACTATTCTATCTGTATAGATATGGTACAGAGCTATGGGCGGTATCTAACCCTATTTTATTCATTAGTTCCCGGCCTTACAAGAAGAACTCTCAAAGCTCATAGAAAGGCACAGTCTACCTCTTTCCTTTAAAATAAAAGCAGTTTGCCAGTTATTCTTCTCGATGAATTTCCAATTTAGGGAGCCCTCTTGGCGGGTTTGATTTCCTCCTCTGAAGCATCCTTTTTTTAGTGGGGTGCAAAGGAAGGGCAAGATAGTAAAGGATATGGTACTAGACTAAATATTTTCTGAGATTCACGACATGTAAGGTTCTTCGCTTTGCATCAAATTAAATCACATGCTTCACAACTTGTAGGCCCCCCATTAATCGAACCATTGCTCTAGTCGCAAAAAACTTGTTATGAACATATACAATATATGCTTATAAAACATTTGGTTGAGCCTGTAAAATATGATGTTTTGCTGATTGAACATTCAACATGGCATCATCGAAAAAGAGAAAGAATTATTGGAACACTACCTATAAAAGTAATAATTGAACATGTTGAAACATGGTTGACCAATGTCAGAGTATTCTTAAAAAACTATTGAAACATATAAAAAGAACGTTTGAACAAGTAAAGACGGACGAACATGGCAAAAACTAATAAAAACATCATATTTCACTGAATCATACACCCATACAAAAGCTAGATGCTCCACACAAAAACAAAAATTATGTTTCGATAAGCAAATTCGAATGTTTCGTACATAAAGTGTGATGTTCCAAGGACAAAAAATCACGGCACACCTATTTACTACGTTCTTCGTCGGATCTAGCCACCTAGCTCGTCAGGCTAGTTGGTTAGGGGAGGATGCGGACATCTTCTCCAAGTTCCGTCCATCTTCATTTCTAGATTTGACATGAGAGAGAGGAGGAGGAAGAGGAGATGCCGCATCTGATGTCGTCGCCGGCGAGGAGCTACACCGATGAAGTGGCCTTGCGCTAACCACCAACTCGCCCGAGATTCTCGTCAGACTGTTGCAATGGAAAAGTAGAGGTAAGCGACAACATGTGATGGTTGGCTCCTATACACAGTGCTAGGGGTGAAAACGGATCGGGTACGGTCGGGTAGAAGGTCATATCGTATCCTACCCTAATATATTTTTTCGGGTATCGGATCGGATACGGTTAGCCTAAAATCGGTCCGATATCTGATTCGGATCTGAATATTCTGATCGGGTAGAAAACGGGTATCGGATATTATACGGATGGGTCAAAATCGGTTACCAGATATAGTCGGGTCATATATAAATTACGTAGAATTCAATATGTAATAAAAATAAAATAACACATAGTGAAATTAGTTGGATTGTCATTGTTAGTCTAAATTATCGAAGTTATATTAAAATAAAAAATCCCAATCTTATAAACGTTTCACCAGCTTATAACAACGTTTCACCGTCTTATAAACGATGATTTTTAGCTCTACGCATCAATCATCGCATCCCATTGTCGGTACACTACACGTGTGTTCTCTACCACCACAAGCTCATCCTAATGACTTTATCCATCTCCCAGCTCATATGCTCATAGCAAAAACTTCAATTTATCTATACCGTTTTCAATCATAAACACAGTTATTTATTTTTTTCCTCTATTAAAGTGGGAGTTTCTCGTATTTTAGAATAAATATGGTGACTATTTTCAACTTTATTTTAATATTACAACAGATAGATAAATGATTACAAATCAAAACAAAAACAAACACCTAAATATTTTAAAACATATATTCTGCAGGATATTTCTTTGAATCTCAATTATTTCATATGCCACTCCTAAGCCTCAAAATATTGTTTACGGTCACAACTCAGCGAAAAAATTCCTCAAAATGCAGCCAGAAAAAATTCCTCTCTCTCCTCCCTCTTTTCTTCTTTAGTTCTTTCCTTTTTCATTCTCCTTTTCTTCATCTCCCTGCAGCTTTCTTTCTTTTTTTTTTTTGAGAGAAAGCTCATAGCACTTTATTACACATCATAATCAGAGGTTACATGAGTAATACTGATATTTGGTTGGCCACGAACCGGATCAAAATCCCAGAAATCGACCCAAACTACACTCATTTCCCACGGGTCTACTACCAACCCATTTTCTAGCGCACACTTGCACATCGTAGATAAATTGGGGGAGTGCTCATCCCACTGACCAAAAGCATTCGCTTCCTTTCCCCATCGAGCAACTCTGTGAGTAGCTTCCACTGCATGTCTCTTCCAGTGGTCAATCGAAGATCTTGGGTTTGCCCGAAGATAAGCAAGGAGCTCCCTCACTAAGAAGCAGTATCTGGAACGGTCAAATCCAAGTGAGTGTATTTTTTCCACCACATTCTTACTATCTGTTCTGAAATGAACCACTCCAATCGCCAAATTTGAAGCATATGTGTCGGGGATTAAATTACGGCCCATTGCCATGGCCCACTCCCTGACGGCCCAATCGAACAGCCTACCAGGGCCCAGCTCCCTGGAAGGTTCTATCAGGCCCATGTGCATCCTGCCGAAACGACCTCTTGGTCGACACGTGCATGAACGGCCTAGGATTCGTGTTTGAGTCCTACTCGAACAAGAAGTTCTGCACGGCTACGTGAAGACCCGGACGTTGGTTTCCCGGATTGGAATAGGAGTCGTGATCCCCAAGACTAGGAGTATGCCTTATCTGCCTCGGGATGTATTTGGCATGTTGAGTTCGTTACAAACTCGTAGTTAGCCCGGCCCGATTATCCCTTGATAGGTCGGTTTGCTCTGCACTATATAAACAAGGCCCCTACGGCGTGTAGAGGGGCCCCGGTCACTTGATCTTCGCATTATTGCTTCCTGTACACCATAATCTCGCCGAGACTTGTTCGTCTCGCCGAGCCATCTCTTGTATTCATCTCGATATATAAGAAAATTTGGGCGAGGGCTATTATCTCCCGAGAGGCTGAACCGGGATAAAAACTCGTCTCTCCTGTTCATTGTTGTTCGTGGTTGTTCGGCGTGTCTCCTATCTCAATCTTAAAGAACCTTAGCGACTTGAGATTGATATCTCAACCGTCGACAATATGAAACTGCGTTAAGGAGCATTCTTGCTTCAACTACCTGTGAATCAGAGCACAAACCTAAGTCTGCTAATAGGTTTGTGCTCTGATTCAGAGGTACCTTTCTCCACGGGCAAATCTTGACCGCAGCCCGGCTCAACGCGGCGGTGGTGCGGCGCGCCGCCGCCTTCCCGCCATCTCCACCGCCGGCCGCCGGCCCCCGCCGCCACCGAGCCGCCGCCTCGACCGCCTCCACCGCGCCCCCGCCCGTCTCTGCCTCCGCACCGCCGACCTCGACCCGCCTCCGCTGCGCCCAAGACTGGATCCGCCGCCCATTCGCCTCCTCGGCTCGATCCGCCGGCCGACGCTCTAGATCAGCCGGCCGCCGCCTTCCTCGTCTTCCCCGACGCCGGCTTGTTTCACAATAAGACGCCACCCTCTCCGTTGTCGGGTACCCGGATGTTTGGAACTACCGGATACCCGAGTCCGAACCGAATATATCGGGTACCTCACATATCATATCCGATCCGAACCCGTCTGAAAAATTCGGGTATTATCCGAACCCGACCCGAAACCCGACGGGCAGTGAAATGCTTTACCCGTTTTCTTACCGCAATGAACCGGGTCGGGTATCCGCTGGGTAGTACCCGACCAGTTTTCACCCCTGCACAGTGCACCTCTAATCTATTGGGCCGAGCGAAGGTTAATGGTCGTGTCCGATTACCACATCTAATGTCGTCGCCGGTGAGGAGCGGCACCGGTGAAGTGGCCTGCGCTGACCTCTAACTTGTCATGAGCTTTTTTCATGAGGCTACCGCTCGCTCGTTGCTTCAAAGGGGAAAGGAAAAACAAAGGAAGCAACAACACGTGATGGTGGGCTCCTATACACGGTACGTCTCTAATCTTTTCAGCTGATGAGCTGAGCAAAGGTTCCCGATCGCGTCCGATTTGCTTTACGACGCCGGACGTCGGATAATTAGCATTACCGATAAACTAATGATTTATGGTTATTTGGCCACACAAGAATAAGGTGCCCCTCTTTGACAGGGTTGAAAAGCTTGGTTACCGTGTAAGCTGAAAAGTTAAGAGCAGCAACAAGGTAGAGTGCTCCATCATGCGATACACAGGACCCTCGAGCGCTCCCATCGGGTGAGTGGGTGACTCAGGGGGCGAACTGCCTCGCAACCCTAGCACCTTCCAGCCGGCCTTCCTCCCCGCTGCCGCCAACGGTAGATACAATGGGCCTCCCTCCCTTTCTCTCCATCTCCTCCATCTCCCCTTTTGCTCTCTTTCCTCCCATCTTCCTTCTTGGTGGTTCAGCGCTGACATCGGTGATGTGGCTATATATAGCTTCGGAGGCTTGCGGGCAGATCTGGTGGGGCGATGGCTGGATTTAGCGGTCGGACTTTTGGATTTGGCGCAGCAGCCCGGGTGTTAGCTTGCCTCTGGTGCGGCTAAAAGGCAAGCGGTCCGCAAGCTGCGTGGCAGCGAGCTCTAGCATGAACCTCACAGCTTCGTCGTCAGTCCTCTTATAGTGGCGGCGGAGGGTTCTCCTCGGGGCTCCTAATCGGGTGCGTTGGCAGCTATAAATAGAACTCATGCCTAGCTATATAAGAAGAACTAGTAGCACAACTGCACAAGTAGCACTGGTAGCACCTTTTTGAAAGAGGGGCAGGAGAACTGCCGTTCTATTTCATTGATCAGCAGGAGAAAATAAAATAAAAAGCCCGTGCGCAAAGACGAATACAACCATTATTCCGCTGCATCCCCGCCAAAGCAGGACACACCTCTGGCCATCGTCGAAAACACCACCTACAAGGGATAGAGAGGAAAGCAGCCCCACCGCTGCCACCTAGGCCAAAGGCCGAACACAGAGAGAGATACAGGTGAGGGAGAAGGGGAAACACCACCAACACTCACACAGCAACAAACGACTCCTAGTGCAGCAGATCCAGCGAAAACCCAAAGCGCAAAATGGTGACCACGACGCCTCCAACGAGATACCGACGGGGAGAACCCGCCGCCTTCGCAAAGCCGCTAGGGTTTTCACCCAGAGCAGGGAAAGGTCCAACAGGTAATGCTCCAACGAGGGAACGACACCAAAAGTGACGCCATCACCAGCCAAAAAAGGGCGAGGCTTTCGCCTAAGACCTACCCTACTAGCGCCGAAGGCAAAGGTCACCGCCGGTCGAAAGCACATGTAGAACTGAGTCGCAAGCCGAAGACGCAGCGCCAAAAAAGGCGAACGAACGCCACCACCCGACGCGGAGGACACGTCCCCCGCCAAGGGCCGGAGGAAGGGGGCCGCCGGTAGTGTTCGAATCGCCTCGCTACTGCCGAGGCCCCCCGCCGCAAGACGCTGCCGGAGCGCCGCCGACCGGCCAGCGCAGCCGCCGTCGCGAAGCCGCAACGCCAAGACCGCCCCCCCCGCCGCCGTCGCCTAAGAAAGCAGCCAGCAGCCAGCCACCGCCGATGCCCGCGCAGCCTAGGCCACCTCGCCGCCGGATCTGGCCACCTCGCCGCCAGATCCGGCCTCCACGCCGCTAAAAAGCCAGGCACCGTGTCGCAAAGACACCGGTCAATGATAGGGAAGGCGAGACGAGAGGAGAGAAAGGCGGCGCTGACGCGGCCGGCAATGGCGCTAGGGTTTGGGGGGAGGTGGGCTAGGAGATTGGGTCTCCCCCGAACCGCCCCGGGAGGAGCGACGCGAGGGCCTGGGCTATAGTGATGCACTTGTAGCACCTGTATGTATGTCTCATGCAGGTATATGTGAAGCCACTTATATGAATCAAGAAAGAGTGCTTCTCTGTTTAGTGTTCTAGTCCATTGCCTTGTGAGAGAAAGAGAACTAGTTCTAGTAAGTGAGCTAGTTCCCTGGGCCAATAGAGGCTTGTTCCATTGACGTGGGGCGGTGCAGGTTGGAAGTTGTTTTTTGGTGGCATGAAGGTTGGATCTAGCGCGTGGTGGACCGGCACGACCTTCTTCTTTTTTCTTCTTTGTCTTTCTTCTTCTGTTGGGTTCACGGTGGTACCGGAGTTGCTGCGGCATGTGGCCAGATCCGATAGCACGACTTTGTGTCTGTTTTAGGAGCGTGTGGAGGGTGGCTCTTGGGTTTTCATTCTCTAGGCGAATGCCTGCCTATTTGATGACAGTCGGTGATGGCAACACCCTTTGGCATCGCTACCCTCCTTGAAGGTTTGTCGTGGGGATTACCAGGGCAAAAGCCCTACCCACTTAGGCAATTTATGACGATGCCTCTCGGTACCGTTCCCTCATGGAGGCATCACTACGGGTATCCCTTCCCCCAAAAGATTTTTGATGGCGAGTAGAGCAAGTGCACTAGTTGGAGCAGTCCTGTCACCCTTCTTTTGTGGCGGTGAGACCCATCCTCCTCCTAGGTGCTGGTAGCAGCAGTGGCTATCATGACACGTGCAACACAATTGAAGCGATATCGCAGCTCCCCTCTCTTGTAGCGACGACACCCGTTCTTTTCAAGTTTGCCTGCGACAATAGCGACTTTCTTGTTGCGAGGTGTTTGCAGTGTGCACAGCTCGCTTTCACATTCCTCTATGTTGGTGGCTCTCGCTCTAGAGGGCTGTGGCGTCGGTGGGCGTCGTTTAGACTTTCTTTGGCTAAGCTCATGTCATTAGATGGTGTTCACCTCATGCCCAACTAATAATAACACTCTTACAACAAATTGAGTAGCTATGTGCCATTTTTGCAAAACAACCATCCCATCATTCATATTAAGGATTGTCTGCTGGGTAGTCGTTTACTCTTTATATAGACCATGAATAATTTGATTCGACCGAAGGTTTAAGTCCAATTTGAGATCAGGGGATCCTTTTTAAGGTGACAAGGACTTCTAGCTATGTATTCCGAGTTGGCCGATTGGACATTGTCGTTATCTTTCGCGGCTTTACTCTGATTTATGATTCGATACAAAACTATTTATTGTTTATGTAAAATGAATAATATAAAATGTAAATTAAATTCTTTATTAGCTAATGCATGTTGCGACTATATTCAATTTAATCGTCCACTGTGATATACAACTATGATCTTTCAGGACTAGTACTTGATCACTGCTGATTCGGTAGAAATATCGAGCATCATGATAGATGTTCTTCCGAGACTAATGGAATTTAGGTCTGACGATTGGTTGCAGGTCTTAAAGCCTATGAGGCTCGTACTTGGTATGTTAATAATTTTAGGACTTCCGCTTGTTGTATCTTGATTTCGGCTATGTCGAGATGCATAGTAGACTGGCAGTAGGTGACCCCTGGGTGACCTTCGCCATTTTTTTAAAAAAGGCGCCAAACAACTCCGATGATGACTTGTGGATGTGATGTCCAAAGTTAATAAGAAGTAACCAATGGTGATTGTGCAAGCAGATTAGCTTATAGGCAAAGTAACCAATGGATTTTATGAAATCTTTCGATATGCCCACATAGAATATACAAAGTTACAACAACTTGCGCTGCATTTTGCGAATCCAGGAGTCTTCAAAGATGCGATGGGAGCTGTGTAGACTTGCCAAGTGATCTTGGTTGTTGCTTGTATCCGAGTCTAACCAAGCCGGTGGGAAGCCAGCTAGCCAGCTAGCGTCGTGGCTAGTCCTTGTTCTTTTTAAGTTAAAGTTAAGTTTTACTGTATCAAAATTTGTTATTTTTATATAACCTATATGTTGTAATAATTTGTAACTTTTTTTTCAAAACTTTTAGGGTTCAATCAAAGGTCTTTAAACTATTTTTTAATTATTTTTCAGTTTTTTTAGACACCTTTTCGAGAACTCTCAAATTTTGTTACAGTAAAACTCAACTTTACTCAATACTAAAAAAAAGAGCCTAGGTGTGGCAACAGGGACATTCCCTGCCGGGGAGTGCCTCCCCATCCTTATCCCCACGATCCAAAATTTTTTCTATCTCCATCCCTGTTCTCCGTCTCAGGGATAAAATTTTTCCGTCCCTATCCCCATTCGGGTAACGGAGCACGTCGGGGACCCATCCCCGCAAAAAAATCACATAAAAGAAAAGCTATCATCACCATTTTTACCCTAAAATCACACTAAATGGGAAGAAAAAATTAATAGGATGAGTTGATACATTGAATATCTGGTTGCTACATATAAGAAAATGTGAATATAATGAGTTAGATGATATGTTTGCGACCTAACAATTCTAATAGACAAAAATAATTTTGGGTCCCCAACCGGGTCCCCACGGGGAAGAAAACTCCCCGTCCCCGTCCCCACCATCCCCACGGGGGATGGTTTTTTTTCCCGTTTACATCCCTATGGTGAAACATCTCCCCATACTCGTCCCCTAATAAAAGAATTCCCCATCGAAGATCGAGAAACGGGTCCCGATTGCCACCCTATCTAGGTCGTAGCCCATGAGGACTAGGGAGGAGGGCATCGTCTAACCTGTTCATGGGCAGTGCCCGGCCCACAAACCCAGCCCGATTTTGCCAGGCTAGGCCAGACCGAGCTTCACCACTTGTCAGGGCCCTGCCTCAAAATATGTAGGGCTGCGGAGAAAGACTTTGAAGATAGTGAAAGTTGTGATTTATTTATTTATTTTAATGGGCAAGTTGTGATATTTCGATAGCAATTTTTAGGCAGATGGACAAATTCATAACGTCACAGCCTTCAATAATTTATATAATAATAAAATGTCATATTCCATTAAAAAGAACCGACACAACTCGAATAGCGTTCCGTCTGTGCACTACAGGAATCAGAATCAGTGTGGTCGGCTTTTGCCGACCACATAGCCCCAAATACCGCCCACATAGATATATGTCGGCTGCGCCGACGAGGCACCGTGGTCGACATAGCCCACTTTTATCGTTGGGTCCGCCGACAAAGCCGTATCTAGGGCAACCGGCCCCAGCGGCCACCTATGTGGGCGGCATACTCAAGCCGTCGACATAGGCTATCCATGACGGCCTGCGCCGTTTAACGGCATCCTGACAGGTGGGGTCCACAAGTGCGACAAACAGGTGACGCGTGTCTCTCCCTCTGTGGGCGGCATAGAGGATGCCGCCCACATAGGTCAAGCTCCGTGGCCCTCCCTGTAGGCACCTATGTCGGCGGCATTGGGGAAGCCGCCGACACATAGGTGCCTACAGGGAGGGCCACGGGTGCTCCTGGAGCATGACCTCCTATGCCGCCCACATAGCCTATTACTGCAACAATTAAAATTACTGCTGTATTTTATTAAAAACCTTAATTTTAACCTACAAAAATAGACAATTCCCAGCAGAATTCCATTCTCAAATTTTGAACACATCAACCACACATATTTACGTGCTCGAATCCACATCTTTTCGAGCACAACTCAATCACATCGATGCAAAACATAAATTCAACGACAAATATCAACCAAATGGCACATTGCCTCCACATACATAACCAAATGGCACATTGTCTCCACATACATAACCACGTAGCACATAGCCTCCACATATATACATAACCAAATAGCAACACATATATAATGCCATAACAATGTCATATAGTTCGCAGAAGGCACATATGTCATATAGATAGAATATTACCAGGTTTCCTAACATAGACATCGACAAAGTGCGTACATACTAAACTTAAGGGCTGTGCGAACACACCAACACCTATGTCGGCGGCCGTTCCACTCGGCCGCCGACATAGAGACTCCACCACCCACCTTTCCAAGCCAAAAACCGGCTCTCCTGAGCGGTTCAATATGGCAAACCAATGTTGTAGAGCTTGCACTACACCTACTAACACATCCTACATGGTCATATCCGTATAGTGCCAATTTCGTGCCATGTTGCTTCATAGACCGACTACTGGTTTACATGTATCGATTACTTTTGCCACTACGAAGGGGTAGTTAAACCGGAAAACGTTTCGACAGTACGTCTTGTTCAATGGCGACTTATATCAATACAACCAGTTCTCCTAAACACTAAATGCCCCCAATACCATCTCAGATTTTTAACAACCTCTGGCGTGCGCGAAGGCCGGTATGAAATCATATCGATATATTAATTAATTCAAATGGTATGTGATTTTCAAAGCAACGTGCCAAAAAAATGCAAATTATATCAAAATGGCTATGTGCCAAGAGATATTAGGTGTAGTTCATGCCCTAAGAACTTGGGTGGGCCAATCGACCCTATCAGCGGAGGCGGGGGAGGTTTGTAAAGGAGGGTGGAAGGCTCTGTGTCGGCTGCTTTTAAAAGGCCGCCGACATAGGCAGAGCAATGTCGACGGCATCTTAGTGGCCGCCGACATAGGTTTTCCTAAGGGCATAAAAGGATTCAGCCCCCCTTATGGCGTTTAAAACTTTCCTCCCACTTGGTTAACAGCGTGCGGCGAGGCGCGGGCTCCCTGCGGCGCGGGTTCGAGCCCTGCCTCGCCCCATGTTATTTTTTATTTCTCTATGTCGACGACGTAGTCAAGGCCGCCGACATAGGTGGCTCTCTAGGCCTCCGGCCATTTACTGTGGGCCCACATAGCATAGACGTGCCTCCTCTGCCATGTGGGACCACCTTGGGATGTCGCCGTTAAGGCCGTGAAGCTACCGTGACCGGGAAGGACCTATGTCGACGGCACGGGTTGGGCCACCGACATAGATGAAGTGGCGGGTGGGGGAAATTTTCAAATTTTCCGCCTGGGACGGGGTGGTGGGGTGGCTATGTCGGCGGCCTAAAACATGCCGTCGACATAGAGTAAGGGGAAAACCTCCCGTTTCCTCGCGGGCGGGGCATCTAGTGTCTATGTCGGCGGCTTAGTTCATGCCGCCGACATAGATGATGGATTTCTCTGCGGCTTTTGCGGCCGCCGACATTACGTTTTAGACCGTCCACATAAACTGTGATTCCTGTAGTGGTGGGAACTATAGGTTGTCCATTCAACCAATGATTCTCATATTTTAGTTTTAACAGTCGTCGTAGGTATGCATACATATGTGCCTTGATGTTAGTTTATAATTCCAAACATGTGTTTGGGCGCACAAGTGAGCGTGCGTATTGTGTGGGAGTGGTGGTGTGAGTTTATGTGCACCTGTGTTTCTACCCTTTTTCAAGAAAGAGCCGGCTATATCATCAACCACTCCGTATGTTACATACATAGATACAAAACCCATTTGAGTGCCAACCCAACAAAGATCACCCTGTCAAAAATCGAACATTGAAAGAAAGGCTCTTTTTGGTTCGCGGTTGGAGTTGGTTCGATTTGATTGGACTAAAAGTTAAGATCATTTTAAAAGTAAATGGCTCGGTCTTGGTTGTAGTCGAATCAGAGGCTATTGGCGGCGACGTTGCGCCAGATGATCTTGTTATTGTTGCACTTGAAGCCGAAGCAGTGTAGGGTGGTGCGGGAGGCCTTGTGGTCGTCGTCGCGGAGCCCTAGGTTGCATTGCAGGCGCTCCAGCATGTCGTGGCTCGCGGCGTGCATGTAGAAGTGCTGGAAGTCTGGGGTAAGACACCGATGAGAAAACATAGAGTCGACTGCACTGGGTTTGGAACCGACGGCACCGAGACCCGCGACATCGGCAACCAACTCAACGCGGCAACATCAAATGACCAAAACCAGATCTTGGCACATGCACGAACTCAACGTCATTTGCAGTCCATGGGTGAGGCCATGATGATCAGTGATAGCTGGTGTTAGGTATTGTGTCGAATATGTGTACGAGTAGATTACATGGACTCTGTGTTGTAATAGACAGAGTTGGTTAGTGTTAGAGTCAGACTCTATCCAGGCCTCTACTATATAAAGAGAGGCAGCCTTGGTGTAACCAAGCGAACGACCTCAGTAGCATAGGCAAGAGGAGGTCAACGGCCGGCATGTGGTCATGATCTGGTTAGCCGGTGTGCTGCGGTATTATGGATTGGGGAGGAGTGCCCATAATCAGACCCCCGCAGATGTAGGCGAAAGCTGAACTGCGTTACCAAACATCGTGTCTCCTGATGTTGTTCATGACCCAGCATCGGCGCATATCTTAACAAGTGGTAACAAGAGGGACTGTCCAGGTCCACCAAAGGGAGCAGACGCTAATGTGGCAATAGGCTCATATGACTTCGGAGGCGACAGTGCTGAGGTTCTTCTATTAGAAGGGGTTTCTGTTGCAGATGGAGCTAGTAAGCGTGTTTTTGCAGGATCGACGTCATCTGTTCCAAAAGGTGGCGAGTTCAAGAAGGACTTGTCGGGCGGCTCGCTGTAGGCTGCAAAAGAAGGATGCAACCAGAGTCCGGATGCACGGGTTCACGCAAGACGCTGCAACGACTTCAAGGTGGAGAGACCATATTCTCTAATGTGGAGTTTGTTAGGTATTGTGTCGAATATGTGCACGAGTAGGTTACATGGACTCTGTGTTGTAATATATAGGGTTGATTAGTGTTAGAGTCGGACTCTATCCAGGCCTCTACTATATAAAAGGGAGGCAGCCCTGGTGTAACCAAGCGAACGACCTCATAATAGTAGCATAGGCAAGAGGAGGTCAACGGCCGGCATGTGGTCGTGAACTGGTTAGTCGGTGTGCTGCGGTATTATGGATTAGGGAGGAGCGCTCATAATCAGAGCCCCGCAGATATAGGCGAAAGCTGAACTGCGTTACCAAACATCGTGTCTCCTGACGTCGTTCATGATCCAGCATTGGCGCATATCCTAACAGCTGGAGAAGGCCGGCGGTGGCCGTCGTTGGGGAAGGAGGACCTCGATAGCTACACTCTCCTGTGAATCTTTGCACAAAATAAGACAGGAATTTTCCTGTAAACATGCTCGGTAAGATTTGGTTGCAATTAATTGGATGATTGATCATCAGTGGCCTTCAAATTGACAATGGTGGCTGGAGGTGGTGGAGTTGGCCGGAAACCCTAACTCTGGAATTGCAGGTCCAAATCACAACCAAATCATAAAAATAACTTGGGGTTTTATTCGCCTTGCATTTGCGTACTGCGATATGGCATCAATTTGAGTGATAACATCACTGAAGCAAGGCTCCAATTTGCGGGTCGCGTGGCAAAGCCGGGCCTGCAGCAGGTCTGTAACCTTTGGGCGCTGTCCAAGTGCAAACTATTTCTTTGGACACTCCTTCACAAAAGGATCATGACAGCTGACGCCCTACTCCGTCGCCAATTACCAAACGATTATTTCTGCCTCCTGTGCAGGCGTAACTTGGAAACGCCCGAGCATCTTATCCTGCAGTGCGACTTCAGCTCCTTCGTCTAGACCCGGGTGGCAACCCTTCTCAACGCTCAGTGCCTTGACCCCTTGGGCTGGAATCAGACTAGCTGCCTCGCAGCATGGTGGTCGGCCAACATTCTTCAGGGCGGGCCTCCTAGCGGTGTCCTCTCAGCCGCCTCCGCCATAATCTGGTTGATTTGGCATGAGTGTAACAACCGGATCTTCCACCAGGCTGTTAGGCATGTCTCGGTCTTCTTTACCTCCCTACTTGATGACCTGTGCCTATGGGAGGCCACGGGAGCCTCTTTTGTAATTGGGTAGTTGCTTCTTTTGTGCCCACGGGGGGGAGGGGCCTTTATCTCCCCCCACCTTGTACTTCCCCTCCTCTTTTTTGACCAATACAAGGAAGCTCACCTGTCCTTTGCTAAAAAAAAAAGATTGAGGAGAAGACCGTGAGTTTGAAGAAATTGGGTTTAATCCAAATACTGCCTCTACCAAATTTGGGCATCAATTTTTACCATCAATTTGAAGGAAATGGTTTTAATCCAATTACTACCTTTACTGCATGGCATGAGGATTAAGAAGGATCATATTGCATATATGAGTTACTACGACGACAGTTATGTCCCCCTTGCCCTCCCCGCCAGGCGATACTTGGTCCCCGGCGTCCACTCACAAACCCTCGTAGGTCCAGGACCCGGGGGAGAATCTCCGTGCACTCTCCATTTGTCGCCCCCTCCCACCCAGCCACCGTTGCACCTCGAGTCAACTTACCACTCCACTATCCTCCTCACGCCCGTTCCTTCCTTGTCTGGATTTGGATTTGGATCTGGAAACCCCGCATCGTCGGCGTCCTCCATCGGCTCGCTGCATTGTGTCCACATCCCAACCAGTGAGGAGCTCCTCACCTCGCCACCGCCCCCAGCGCGCGTTGCCCCCTCGCTCACCTGTCGCGCACCGTTGCCTGCAGTTGGTGCCTCTCCAGCTGTGTTGCCTGCCACATGCTCGACGAAATGCTCCGACCATATTAAGGGGCTGTTTGGTTCATGGCCTCACATGGCCGCGCCTCAGCTTAGGCATGCCAGACTAGCTTGGGCTGCTGTTTAGTTGGATGCTTAGCTAAGGCACGCTACACCCGCTGCGGCAGCCATCGGCGCGCTTTCTTCAGTTTTTTTGCCATAGAGTGTGGCGCTCAAATCGAGCACCACAACTCGCCACACCACACTCGCTCGCTCTGAACTCTATCGCCAGCTCCCAGCAGCAGTGAAATGGATGCTAGCGGCGGCGGCGTGGAGGACGTCCATGGCGGAGGCAAGCTCCTGCCCGCGGAGGAGGAGGCAAGCGGCGGTGGCGTGGGGGACAGCCATGGCAGAGGCAGCGAGCGGCGGCAGCGACGAGCTCCTCCCCATGGCGGAGGAGGCGAGCGGTGGAGGCGACGAGCTCCTGCCCGCGAAGGAGGAGGCAAGCGGCGGCGGCGTGGAGGACGGCCATGGCAGAGGCGGCAGCGACGAGCTCCTCCCCGTGGTAGAGGAGGCGAGCAGCAGCCGCAACGAGGGGATTCCTAGGCACTACTGGATTATTCAGACGGCGGTTGAGTTGCTGCAGTGTCATGGAGTGGTTGTTCCAACCCTGGATAAGCCAGTGAAGGATGAGGACTTAGCTTGCCTCTGTATCTGGGCGTGGGTATCCAATGTGAATGGTTCGCCTAAGAGAGTGACCTTTTAGCTAGAGAAGGGTGGTGGCGGGAGAGATGAATTCAATGGGGACCCGCACTCTGAGCGTACCGAAGCCAGGTTCCTCTCCTACAAAGTCATCATTCACCTAGACTGTGTTATTGATTTTGATCTAGTTGTTTATGAGCCTACGGCCGAGCAGCATGACTATCCCCTAGTTCATGACCTTTTCTAGAGGTTGGGGATGTTAGATGGTGCAAGTTTTCTTGGTGAGAGTTCTTCTGCAGCGCAAGTCATTCAACGTCGACATGGTTCGCCTCCCTCACCAAATGCTTCTAGGTTCGCTCATTCCTCCTCAACGGCGGGCGGTTCTACTAATGGGGGACGCACCAGGTGGAGTGCCCTTCATTGCCTTAGGCATGGCAAATCAGGGCAAGCCTTCCAAGGGTGGAATCATGGCTTCCTTCCTTCCGTCCTTCAGCACCAGGTCAGAGATGATGGCTCCCAGCAGCTTGTGCCTTCTTCCAAGAGTTCGTGTCCGGCTGCATCCGCTGTTAGTCTGGTTGAGGAAAATCTCGTTCAGGGCACACTACCTGAAGTTGTGGGGTTGGGCGTGAATCACGTGTATGGAGATCACTTCGACGAGGTGGTTCTCTCACTTGCTAGCCTGACTACTTTTTTGGAGGCGGGAAGAGAAGACCCCATGCGTATTGAAGCTGACCTGGAGCACCCTGCTGATAAAAACTTCTTGGGGGGGTTGCCGGTTCCTTTATCTGCGTTGTTACCTGTGTCTGATTGTAGCAGCCCACTTGCTCTGCCTTCCCCAAATGTAAATGATTTCACACCTAAGGTTCCTTCCTAGCTTGTCGAGGTGGCACCTGAGGACTGCTCTAATTATATTTCAAAAGTGCTCATCAAACCTCTCACTGCGCCATTGCTCCCAGATCTTGCTCCTCATACCGTGCAAGCCAAACATAGCCCCAAGAGTGTCAGGCTAGCTGCTCACCCTCTGGCCAGCTTGGCTGTTGTTGATAGGGCAAAGCAGAACATCGCCAAGCAAATGGGAATTGTTCCAGTGGGAGATAAGTCGCTTGGGGAGGCCAAGCTCCAAAAGTACTTGCAAGCCTTCAACCTTCCTCTGTTTGTGGAGATGATCATGACGTTATCTGACCTTGTGCACCTCAACAAGATTCCGGACCTCCTTCAGGTGACAAGGCTAGTGCCTGGGAGATGCCGGCTTAATGCCGTTCATCCGCAAGTCTAGTCGTTCATTGAGCTTCCTTTTTATGTGTCACTTGTGTTTTTGTTCTGTCCAGTTTCATCCTGTACCTTGTTAGGGGAGTGTCCTAGGTGTTCTCGACACACTTCAACTATTTGTCAAGCCTTTTGTGCGTCTTGTGCTTGTTTGAGCTTCGGACTGGAGTGGCCTCAGTGTAAGTCTACCCCTGCGTGGGCGACCAGTTATGTACCCAGTTACTATGGTTTTTATGCCAGTGCTTCGCCTAGTTGCGGCTGCCAGGCTGCTTCTATCTTTCAAGGGTGTCTTGGTGCTGCTTTTGTCTTACCATGCATGACAAGAATTGTAGAATCATGTGTTGTAATGTTAGGGGACTCAATGCCCCGGCTAAGAAGGTTGCAGTAAGGAGTTAAATAATAAGACAGAGAGCTACTATTATTTGCATTCAGGAGTCCAAGTTACAAGAGATCCATGCTAACTGTATAAGAGAGTTATTGGGGATGATTTTGTTGACAACTACTATTTTCTACCATCTGAAGGATCAAGAGTAGGGATTGTACTAGCTATGTCCTCAAGATTCTACAAGTTATCTAACGTCAGGCTGGGTACTCATTCGGTAACAGATACAATAACTTCTGTCCTTACTTATGTAAGTTGGTCATGCACTAGTGTTTATGGTCGCCAGCCTCCCTCAGATAAGTTGATCTTTTTGCGACAAATTGCAAGTTTGGTTCATGTGGTACAAGATGCTTGGATCCTACTAGGGGACTTCAACATGATTTTTTTGGACTCAGATAAGAACAAACCAGTGAGGGATTAGAGGTTGGTGACTGCTTTCAAGGCTTGTGTTGATTCTCTAGCCCTCAAGAAGGTAGCCCTCCAAGGGAAGAAATTCACCTGGTCAAATGAAAGGGAGGATGCCACTTTAACAAAGATTGATCAAATTTTCATTTATGCTGCCTAGGACAATTTCTACCCAAATTGCACTCTTAATGCCTTATCCTCTTCAGTATCTTATCATTGCCCTTTGCTTCTTACCGATCACACTAGTTTCAACATGTAGAAAGGTTTTTGCTTTGAAAGTTTTTGGCCAAATCTTTCTGGGTTCTAGGAGGTTGTTCAAACAGCTTGGTTGAAACCAGTGCACAAATCGGATGCCCTTCGTCGAGTGCACATTAAGCATTGTCGGACAACCAAGGCATTAAAGGCCTGGAGTAAAGATATTGTTGGGAGTAACAAACTACTCCTAGCCATAATAGAAGAGTTAATTCACAGGATAAATGTAGCTGAGGAGTGCAGAATCTTAACTCTGGCAAGATTGAGTTCAGAAGGCAATTGAAGTGTAGGGTACTTGGGCTAGCTATGGTTGAAAGAATTTGGTTGAAGCAAGGTCAAGGCTAAATTTTAATAGAACAAGAGATGCTAATAGAAAAAAATTTCACATCACAAGGTTAATGCAAGAAAGCGCAAAAATCTTGTTGGTATGTTCTCACATGGCCACAGAGAGCTAATTTCCAATGAGGAGAAGCATGCTAAGTTTCTCTCACTTTTTAAGGGACTTCTTGGTAACAAAATACTGAGAAATTTCACTCTTAGTTGGAGTAACCTGGGGGATCTCCTCTCATGACTTTATTGACCTTGACTGACCTTTTGGGATTGAAGAAATAACAACATCAATCAAGTCACTTCATAGAGAGAAAGCTCATGGACCTAATGGTTTCATTGGAATGTTTTATCAAGTTTGTTGGGACATGATCCAAGAAGACATTGTCAAGGCAATAGATCAACTTTATAGCTAGAATGGTCGGTACCTTTCACTTCTCAACAATGCCCACATTGTCTTACTCAAAAAGAAAGAAGATGCTTCTTCCACTAATGACTACAGGCCCATAAGTTCCACACATAGCTTTGGCAACCTTTTCAGCAAGATCCTTGCTAATCGTTTAGCACCTTGAATGACTGATTTGATATCCTCCTCTAAGAGTGCCTTCATAAAAGGGTGTTGTCTCCAAGATAATTTTATTTTTGCCAAGGGGGCAATACAAGACCTGCATAAGAAGATGAAAGCGAGCCTTTTCGTTAAAATTGACTTCCCAAAAGCCTTTGACTCTATTAGCTAGGAGTTTCTTTTGGAGTTTTTGCAAAAGATTGGATTTGGGTAGAAATGGAGAAATTGGATTGCCATTATTCTAGCTGGTTCATCATCTCGTATTCTTTTAAATGGCAATCTTGGGCAAAGCTTTGCTCACAGGAGATCGTTAAGACAGGGGGACCCTTTGTCACCCTTGTTCTTTCTGGCCCTTGAACCTATCCATTATATGTTCAGCAAAGCAAGACAGTTGGGATTTTTAGGAGGTGTTTCTCAGGAGACGGATAAGTTGCAACTTTCCCTCCGTGGAGATGATGTTGCCATTTTTTTGAAGCCTTCTTTGCAGGACATTACTACCTTGAGCACTGTCCTAAATTGCTTCGGTATGGCTTTTGGCCTCTTTGTCAATGTTCAAAAATTAGAAGTCTTTCCGATTGGATGTCAGCATGTTAATCATCAGGAGATTCTTGCTCCACTTCCTATGCAAATCAAGCACTTTCCTTGTAAGTACTTAGGGTTGCCTCTTCGTCCTACTAATTTAAAGAAAGCCGACTATCAACCTCTTTTCAATAAAATTGGGAAACAGATAGCTGGTGGAAAGGGTCCCTTCTCTCCAAGGCAGCTCGGCTAGTGCGCATTAACTCAGTTCTAACTTCCTTGGCAGTTTTCCATCTCTCTGTTTTTGAATTTAGCAAATGGGCACTAAGGAGAATTGATAAACTTCGTCGTGACTTCCTTTGGAAGGGGAGCTCCAGTAGTAGGGAGCTTGCTTGGTTAATTGGAAGCGGGTTTGTAGGCCAAAGAATCTGGGCGGACTAGGTGTCAAAGAGCTCTCTCTTTTTGGTCGTGCTTTGAGGCTGCGTTGGCTTTGATACTCTTGGGGATCTTTCTCTAGGCCTTGGCTTGCATTCCATATTCCTATTAGTGCAACTGATCGAGACCTATTTAGAGAAAGCACCCGAATTGCTATTGGCAATGGAATGTACACAAAATTCTGGACTAATCATTGGCTACAAGGTGAAGCACCTCAAAAATATAGCACCCCTCTGTATCATGAAAACCAAAAACAAGGGTATCAATGTAAGCCAGGGTATGCATAATGGTGCTTGGATTTCGGATCTTGTCGATCTGTTTTCTGAACATGAACTTAATCAATTTGCAAGTTTATGGCTACAAGTGCAATAGATCAATCTGTGTTAATAGGAGGATAACTTGGCATGGAGCTGGACTAGCAATGGAGTCTACAATGCAAAGTCGGCCTACAACAAGCAATTTCTTGGCGCTGCTGTTGACCGTTTTTCCATGCCATTTGGGAGGCCAGGGCAGCACCGAAATGCAAAATATTTGTTTGGATAGCAATACAAAATAAAATCCTCACTGCTGATTGGCTTGAAAGCAGGGGATGGTCGAATTTCTTGTTGTGTCCTCTCTGTGGTTTAAATGCGGAGACAGCTAATCACCTACTTGCATAATGCCCTTTAACTAAAATCATTTGGCGCAATGTGATACATGAGTTGCAGGATTTCAACATGCGGATACCGTGTATTGCGGAAGATTTTGGAGATTGGTGAATCTGCACGCGGAAGAAGGTTCCTAAGAGCAAGAGGAAGCAGCTCGATGGTCTCATCATCTTCGTCTCTTGGAATGTTTATGTGACATCCTAATAAAATTATTATGTGTCCCAAGTTTTTAAAATAAAGAAAAACTTTGGAATGTTTATGTGACATCCTAATAAAATTATTATGTGTCCCAAGTTTTTAAAATAAAGAAAAACTAAGGTACATTCAATTTCATTATAAATCCTTCGAAATATATCAAAACCTAGTGTTTTGATGTGTTCGATAAGCTATTTTATGCTCAAGCCCTGCTTAGAATTTGGGATAAAGTCTTGGCAACATGTGTCCTAGCCCCAAATGCACCTCTCACCGTTTCCTAATTTTTGGGTTTACCGGAAAATAGGATTAAGACCGAAATGGACCAATTTAGGGGGTATTTCGCATGAAATCATGGGAAATATTTATCCGAAAATTCTCCAAAAATGGGGGAGTCTTCTAGAAATATTAGAAAACCTTCTCCCCAAGTTTTGGCAGCACAATCCCAAGGAAGGTCGGGATCTTAATTCGTCAAGTCCTGAATTCTAAACCGAGTAGGTTTAGAACTTCTATTTCTTCCCCAACTCGACCTGGTCAAATCCACCCCTCCCCCAACACTATATAAACCCCCCCAAGACCCCCTCTTGACGTTCACAACTCGTGGAGCCTCACGTTGGAGCCCTAGCCACAAAACCCTAGCCTCCACAAAGCTTCCCGAAGAGATTTCGCTGGATTTCAATGCCCAAATTTTGGTGAACATCAAGGAAGTCCTAGATCTCGTCGAGACAAACCCAACGGTACCAAGAGTGCCCAAAACCGAGATCCCTAACCCAAGAAATTGCTCACCGAAGGTCTTTGCTTTCAGACGGCGGCGACAACCTCACGGACAACGGCCTTGGCATGCGAGCCATCAGGACCAACCCATCGCTACCACGCCACCTGTGCGGTATTTGCATGGGCCCCATTGGTCGATCGCGATCGCGTCACCCCAATCGCCGCCTGCCACGTATCCCGGCACAGATCCGCGCCACCACCCCGTCTGGATGGTGGGTTCTGCGATTAGCGTCATCTTGCCGACAGTGGGACCACTTGTCGGCGCCATCCCCTGCACGGTCTCTGGGCCGTTTGGGCTAAGCGCGCGGAGAGAGAGAGTGTGGGCCGGGAGAGAGAGCTCAACACATTTAGAGTTTTTAACCCCTTTTATTTTCAGGGAATTTCCTATTTTTGCTGGATCTTTTCTGAAATGTGTAGGGAGCTCCGTAAATCCAAATTGGATGATTTCAAAGCCTAAAAATCCTATTTAATCCCAAGAATTTTCCTATATTTTTATTAACTATTTTCTCTGTGCTGAATTTGGTGTTCTTTATTGTTTCTTTTATGCGCGTAGATTCCTGTTGCGAGGACTACTGCCTGATAGTTGCTGTAGACTCGCGAGGATCCGAATTCTTCGAAGACAAGCACTAGTTTGCATATTCTTATCTCATGTTTACAATTTCACTTTATTTTTTTTTTGTTATAACTGCCACTTGCATTCATATTAAACTAGTGCATGTGTACCTGACCATGCTAGTCTTCACTATCATGTTGTAGCCTCGATTGATAAACAATTTTGACGGCGTGTTCTCCGCTCAACCACTGCGGATCACACCCCTAGTCAGATTTTTAGTCTGCTAGCCAACTCGATCAAGCTCGATTTGATTTGAGCGTCGGGCACAAAAAGGAGCGACTCGCAGATTTACCCAGGTTCGGACCCCCTCGCGGGTAATAGTCCTACTCCTGCTGAGCCTTAGCTCTTTTCTGATTGTGGTTGAAATGGGAATGTGTTTTACAGGGTGCTCGTGAACTGCGTGTGTTCGGAACCTCTCTTCGCTTGTGCAGCGTATGCTTGTGCAACCTTTTCTCTTCCCTCTTCCCTCTCTCTCCTCCCCTTTTATACAAGCTTTGAGCTGGCGGAGAGAGCCGAGGGGGTAGGCGTCTGAGACCCTCAAGACCTTGCCTGCACACGACAGAAGAGAGGAAAACGTGTTGCTTGCCTTGCGCCAGCAGGCGCGCCTCGCGTGCTCGCAAGTGGCCTCTAACCCGCCTGATCACACCGGTGAGTGCGGGTGGGGCCCGCCTGCTCCTCCCGGCGCCGCGGCCATCTCAAGCAAACCTTCTCTCTCACGGTCAATTCTTCTGCGCCACATGGATGTGGCCTTTCGAGACTGCAGGGTCACTATAGCGGTAATCATTTCTTCCATTGTCCATCCGGCGTGATGTCGCATTAAATGCGCTCATCCTTCGCAGCAGAGGGAGGCTTCGCCGGAAGACTCTTACGCAGCGTTCCTCACCGCGGGCCCACTTTGGCGCGTGGGGCCTCGCTGGTCTTCTAAGGGGCTCGCCACGCACCGCTCGGGCGTGGGGCCCTCGCCTAGCCTTCCAAGGGCTCGCCACGCTTTGGGCCTTGTCGCCCGCTCGATCGTGGGGCCCGCTTTGCCGAGGACTCGCCTGTGGCTGGGGCCTTCTTTCGCCCTTTGACGCGTGGGGCCCGCCTTGAGGCTGAGGGCACGCCACGCCACTGGGGCCTGATCGCCCGCCTGACGCGTGGGGCCCGCCTTGTCTTCTCAGGACTCTTTATACCCCGGTATTTATTACACCGACAAATTTATTGTTCCATAGCCTATCTTTTAACTAGATGGTAGCTTTGCATTGGTTATTCACTTATAAAAATGAGATGGCAGAGCCGAGGCTTCGATATGTTTTGGTTAAAACCTAATCAACTAAAATCTATGTGTGGTTGGTTAGAGGAGACCTGGTCGAGATGATTGCAGGGTTGTGGCTATGGTATGGAGGTCTCCTCTTCTAAGGACTCAAGCTTGTGACATGATAGACCAAACTAAACAGTACAACCACTTGTGCCTTCCGCCCTGGCCTAGTACCTTACAAAACCCACTAACCACTTGCTTGCAACTTGTCTGGTAACGGTTCGATACTTTCGCCCTAGGGTAAGGAACCAAACCTTACCTGAGGGGCAGACTCGTCTCTGAGACCGAATGGCTTAAATGGGGAACACCCCCGGGTAGTGTCCAGAATTAGTAGGCGCCCTACCGTGGCGGGCACCAGCGGGGCCAGGGAAACCAAAAGAAAGGGCAGGCGAAGTGGTGGGCGTAGTAGGTTGGAATAGTCTTGTATTGTATCTTCTATGGGATGAGACGGAGCTTGTAGGGAACGTGTACACAGTCTGCAGAGTTAAAACTACCATGATAGCCATGTCCACGGTCATGGACGGGGTGAGAGGTTTTCACACGTAGTCCCACCATTTTCATTAATTGAACTTGACTAGTGTAGTCTGGGATTGTCCTAGTATGAGATTGCACCTTTCTTTGATGATTATCGGTATTGCCTAGAGATCATGCATTTACTTAATAAAATACTACCAACTAAATCTTAATTAGAGATAGGTTTTGGTGTAAAATAACCTATCCCCTATCATTGCCCATGCATACTCATTATAGCTATCGCGGATGTATTTGTTATTCAGATTACGGCCAGGACCAGGAGGGTTCTGATGGAGGTGCGCAAGTTTAGCTGTGGTGTCCGGGTTGATGCCTTGAATATCATTGCAGTTTATTTATCGTTACTCTGATATTACTTCTTCCCATTTATTTGGATTTTGGTGAAGCACTAAACATTGATTCCTGTTTTTAATGTAATAGCAAATGATGCTACCTTTTGAACCATTATTTAAATCTAGTTATTATGCACTGTGATGATATCCCCGAATTGTCTATCATGAGATATTAGCTTGGGCCTAGTATCGTCTCATGGTGTGGGACTCCTTGTACAAGTACTGGGGTCACGACAAAGTTGGATAGAGCATATCGAGCGGATGTTTAGAGTTAAGTGCCATGATGTTGTGCAGGTCCTTCGGGCCATTAGGCAGGATTTGATGAATTGGATGTTGGCTTTCGGTTTTGATGACAATGGTTGAAGCTCACAGTTCAGCAATGTGTCTAGCGTACGTCATGTGAACCAACTCGTAATTATCTGCTCAGTTGTTGCGGATCTGCTCTTGTTAGGATTGCTAGATCTGCTGGAAAGGGAGGGTCTTTGGGAGTTTTTGATCTAGCTCCAGTTCCTCGCGTCGGTTGCTTTCAATTATTCAGAGATGTTTTCATTCTTTGGAGCTGGGATGCCGATGTCCCTCTAGGCCTCTGCTAAGTAGTGCTGTTGGTTTCAGTTTTGTGCTCTAATCAGCCCTCTTTCAAGCCTGTAACTATTTGTGTGTACTCCCTGTTTTAGTTTTTGCTTTCTTGTCCTTCAATAAAGGTTAGGCAGTGCTTCTACCAGTTCTTCAAAAAAAAAAAAAAAAAGGATTGAGAAGGCGAGCCACGGCTGGCAGAGAAAGCAAGGGAGGTTGGAGTGAGAGAAGAAGGAAGAAAGAAGAGTGGTAGATGATAGGCTCGACTGCTCGAGGGGGCTTTCTGCAAATAAATGGCATGCGGATAGATGATATGGTATAGTGGTATACCACATCAATATATTGGTCAGCTCATGCCATTTTGGATCTCACTTGAGCCTCTTATACAATTTGGATGTACCTAAATCTGTAGTTTTTTAAATTAGGGACCTGTTCAAACACGGGCAGCTTTAGGTATATATATACTGAATGTTATAACAACTAAGGATTAAAATAAACAATTAAAAGACTTTGCTCAAGACAACTTGCAAAGAATTGTGACCCGTTCCAAATTTCCAACGACATCCATTACATTATAGTTTAAGGCCTTATTCTTTTCAGCATATCATTGAGTTGGCGTATTAATGTAGTAAATTTGAGAGCCCTAAAAAAGAGATATAAAGATTATAAAAAGATAATTAAAAATAGTTTTTGATCTTTGGAAGGATTACTAAAAGCCACAATCAAATTGTTACAATTATCACGATATAAAATAACAAATTTTTTTTACAGTAATATGCAATGGTACGTAACGCTAAAAGGAACAAGGCCTTAACGTAGGGCAAATGAACAAGGCTTTAAGCTAGCGTAGTATTATGTAGGCAAATGGACAAATTTCATAAAATCACCGCCTAGAGCAACTTTATGGTATAAAACAGTGGTACATTTTTATTTGACATTTCATTTTCAATGACGTTTATTTTTTTTTTCGAGCAATACCTAGCAATTCGATTAAGACGCGTCAGCTAAACTACCGAGTACCGAGCACCTCACACATTACAATCGGCCTTGTGTACGTCGAAACACCGAAGGTACATGGAAAACATACAGGTACGTTTGAACACACCATAAGTTCGGTGAAAGGCCACCTCTTTGAGCCAACAGTTGACTCATCATTGGTGGCCGCTAACAAGAAGACATTCCAGGAGACCTATCACAGCCTGCATAGCCAAGATAAAGGAGGATTTTTTTTGCTGCTAACCATAAGCCTTTGAGTGGATATCAATTACCTACCCACTTGACATGGTCCAGTCGTCGTCGTCGTCGTCGTCCCCGTCGTCCCCTTCTGCCGACTAGAAGGCAAATTTGACCATACCAGACATAGAATAGTTGCAACGACAATTCAGCAAATAATTGGTCATCGAGCACAAACTGGCTGTCCGTGGGACAAAAGCTCGATTCGCAGGAAGTTTTCGCCGCTTTTGAATTCAAACATGGGATCATCAAAGATCGACAGCAAACCGCTCTTCATTGGGTTCATCCGCGAGGTTGATCACACCGAGTGGTTAGCCAACCCTGTCATTGTAAAGAAGAAAGGCGGCAAGTGGAGGATGTGTGTCGATCACACAAATCTGAACGCTGCTTGTCCTAAGGACAATTTCCCGCTGCCTCGTATTGATCAGCTGGTCGATGCGACTGCGGACGCCCAGCTTCTGAGTTTTTTAGATGCTTACTCCGGTTACCACCAAATAAGCATCTCCCCCGAGGATGAAGAGAAGACTGCCTTCATCACCCCTTTCGGCACTTTCTGCTATACGACCATGTCTTTCGGTCTGCGCAATGCTGGTGCCACGTTCCAGCGCTTAATGGAGAAGACCTTCTCGCAATGTGTGGAAAAAACACGGAGGTCTATGTCGACGACATAGTTGTAAAAGCAAGTATGCTCCAGATCATGTAAAAGACACAGCAGAGACTTTTCATAATCTCACCAGCATCGAATAAAATTAAATCCGAGAAGTGTACCTTTGGTGTTCGATCCGGAATGTTGCTCGGTTATGTCATTGGCTCGCAAGGTATTTCGCCAACCCCGAAAAATCGAGGCCATTGAAAATATGCGAGCTCCAACTACCATAAAGGAAGTACAAAGCCTCATTGGGCGGATGGTTGCTCTAAGCGTGTTTATTTCCGTCAAAGCGCGCGGTGCCCGTCTTTAAGGCCTGCGCAAGCACAATGGTTTCGAGTGGACGGAAGAAGCCGATAGATCCTTCCAGATCCGAGCGATACTGTCCAATCCTCCGTCTTGACTACCCCGCGGCATGGCGAAAGCTCTGCTTTGTACCTAGGTTGCACGCCATAAGCGAGCGCGGTCTTGACGGTCGAAAGGGAAAGCATACAATGACCAATCTATTACGTGAGCGAGGTACTTCACGGATCAAAGGAGCATTACCCTGAGGTCCAGAAGCTACTCTACGCCTTGCTCATGTCCTCCAGAAAGCTTCGCCACTACTTCCAGGCGCATCAAATACTGGTCCCGACCACGTTCCCTCTGGGAGAAATCCTACGGAACAAGGAATCTAGCGGACGTATAGCCAAGTGGGCAATGGAACTAGCAGAGTTTGATCTGTTATTTGCTGCCCGAACCGCTATTAAGTCACAGGTCCTAGCTGACAATTCAGCAAATAATTGGCCGCCCTTCTCTCCTTCCCTTCTTCTTCCCTCCTCCTTCCTCCCATTCCTTTTCCCTCTCTCGTCGGCCGGTGCTTTTGCGGGAAGCCACCCGGCCTTGTGGCCGACGGCGTGGCTAGATCCGGTGGCGTTGTGGCCGGATCCGGCGGCGGTGGCGTGCTTTGGGCGCTGGCGTCGGCGATGGCGGGCGATGGTGGCGCTGCCGCGTTCGTTCAGCAGATCTGGCGGCATGGCGCGGGCGCGGCTTCGGCGCGCCGTGGCCGGGGGCTCCATCTCTCGCCGGCGTCCCCTCCGTCTCCGGCTCGGCCACTGACACGGCGAGCTGCCGGCGTTGTGCAGATCTGGGCAAGGTGCTGCTGCATCCCAGCTTCGGGGGCTTCCTCATTGGGCGGTCGTAGGTGGTACCTTCCCCGTCGGCTGCGCATTCGACGAATGCAAAGTCCACTTCAAGGTCAGCTTGCGTCAACCAACCATTACTGCCGGCAGAACATCACAGTTCGTGGCTCGGCGGCGCGGCCACGGCTGGGCGCGGCTCGGCTCGGCGGCGCCCTCTACAGCATCTCGTCGCTCCTCCTCCCTCCGATGTGGCTGGGCTCCCTCCTTCCCTCCTTGTGTCCGGCGCCTTGGTGGCCGCTCGTAGGATCCGTGTCGGCTTGACGTCGCTCGCTAGATCTGGCACCGCCTTGAAAGGTGCATCGGTGGTTGGAAGTGGCCAACACCTTGGTGGCCGTTCTTGGTGCTGCGTGGATCTGGTGCCGTGACATCCTGTTTCGGCAGTGCCCTTGGCAGTGCATCGGCGGCCTGGCGGTGTGGAGCACGGCTCCCTTTCTTCTTCTCTGCCTTTGCGCCCTGTGGTGGAGCTGTCGCTGGTCTCCCTCTTCCTTCTTCCTTCTTCCCCTCCCTTTGGGCCGTCTCGGGTGACCGCCCTGGGGGGCCGCTCCGTTGGGGACCGGATCCACTGGCAGGAGGCCCGGATCTGGCGTTGTTGGCCGGAGCGGTCGGAGCGGGTGTGCTCCAGGGTCGTAAGCCCGGTGGCCTCGTAGCTCGGCGTCGGCTCTCCTCCTTCCCCCTTCTTCTGAGCCCGCATCGGTGGATGCCGCTTAGGGTCGCGCCGGTAGTGATCGGAGCGGGCGAGCAAGTGGGCTCCAATGCGCGTATCCGCGGCTCCTCGGCTCCTCCCGTGGTGGCGTGGTGGCGATCACTGCGTCTTGGACGGCGCGGCGATTCTGTCTCTAGCTGGTCCCATCCTCGCCTCCTTGCCCTCCCTCCCTGCGAGGTGCCCGTGGCGTTGGTTGGCGCTTTTCGAGTTAGTGGCGGGGTTCGGCTTGTGCCGCTGGGTGGCGTGGCGTCTCGCTCCGCCGCTTCCGTCGCGAGCCATCGGTGTGGTGGCCCTCTCCGGCGACATTGGTCGGGACTTTGTTCCGGCGGCGTCCTCGTTCTCTGCCTCTTGGCCTGGTCCCGTCCCCGCCGTCGTGACCCTCCCTTTCTCCGAGGTGTCAGGTGGCGTGGGCGGTCTCTTCCGCGTCGGGTGGCGGCGTGCGTGCTCGCTATCCGGCTCTGCGTCTTCGGCTGGCGGCTCGGTTCTCCTAGTGCTTTCGACCTTCGGTGGGCCCTGCATTGTGCGCTAGTAGGACAGGTCTTGGGTGAAAGCCCTGCCCTTTCGGGCTGGTGTTGGCGTCACCTTTCGTGTCGTTCCCTCGTTGGAGGCATCACCTTTCGGACCTTCTCTACTCTGGGTGAAAACCCTAGCGGTTCTGCGACGGCGGCGGGTTCTCTGCGTCGCTACCTTGTTGGAGGCGTCGTGATCGCCGTTTCGCGCATTGGTTTTCGCTGGGTCTACTGCTTCAGGAGTCGCTCGTCGTTGTGTGAGTGTTGGTGGTGTTTCCCCTTCTCCCCTTTGTATCTCTCTCCTCTTCGGTCTTTGGCCTTGGTGGCAGCAGTGTGGCTGCATTTCTTCTTCCCTCTCAGTAGTTGGTGGTCCGGCGGTGGGTCGGGTGTGTCTGGCTTCGGCTAGGGGTTGCAATGAGTCTTGTGGTTGTACCCCGTGTTTGCACGGGTTTTGTATTTTATTTTCTCTTTCTATTCAATGAAATAAGACGGCAGTTCTCCTGCCCCTCTTTCAAAAAAAAAATGTCAGCCTTCCATGGTCGCGCGGTGAGGAGGCGATGGTCGCTGGTGGCCGCGCTCATGGTAGGAGCTAGCTTGGCCGAGGAGAAAGGGGGAAGAATGATTCAATTGATTTTGTTTTGAATTTCTTCACCAAGCGTGGTGGATGTATTTTTCTCTCTTAATTACTCACTGTGATACTACTTATTATCCCGCAAGGGTTAAGTTGAACTACCAGAATCGTTATGACTATGAATCAAATTAATTATGTTGCAGTTGTCAGAGAAGATTACCCGCGTCATGAACATTCCCTCCATGACCACGAAGATGAAGGACATGAGAGATGAACTGGACAAGATCACAAATCAGCATCAGAGGTTCAGATTCATGGCAGACGGTAGCCCCAGAGAGAAGCAAGCCAACGATGATCGGGAGACATCGTCGTACATGGAAGAACCACTCATCTTCGGGAGGGAGACAGATGAGCAAAGGTTCTTGGAAATTTTATCTGAGAGCATGGCACATCCCATCACAATCCTTCCGATATATGGTATTGGAGGCATAGGCAAAACAACATTGGCACAAGTGGTTTTCAACCATACCAAGTTCAAGGACTATCTTCAGGTGTGGATATACGTCTCACAGACATTTGACCTGAAAAGAATTGGGAACTCCATAATCTCACAAGTATCAAGTGAGAGGAGCCAGATAGATGACATTCAGATCATACACAATCGCCTTAGAGAGCTACTTAACGGAAGGAAGATTATGATCGTCTTAGATGACCTGTGGGAGAATGAGGACTCGAGATTAGGCAAGCTGAAGCTAATGCTGAAGGTTGGCACAGACAACATGTTGGTTGTCATAGTAACCACACGAGATGAAAAAATCGCAAACAAAATCTGCACCATGAGACCATACAAGCTGGAGCCTTTGACGGATGGCATGTGCTGGAATATCATGAAACGAAAATGTGCTTTTGAAGAGAGGGATGACAAAGAACAGCTAGAGCAGACAGGGAGGAAGATAGCAGAGAAATGTGGAGGCATGGCTTTAGCAGCTCAATCACTTGGATACACCTTGCGATCCAAAAGGCATGATGAATGGGTGTCACTAAGAAGCAACAATATCTGGGAGAGATCTACTTTGGAGCATGCCTCTTTCCCTGCCAGTAGCGTGATTACATCCTTGTTATTAACCTACAACAATATGCCTCCATACCTGAAATTATGCTTTTCTTACTGTTCGATCTTCCCAAAAGGCCATGAGATGGTCAAAGATGACCTGATTCATCAATGGATTGCGCTTGGTTTTGTTGAGCCATCTAGCATATTCTCAGCTTACCAGCTAAGTGAGAGCTATGTTAATCAGCTATTGGGGATGTCCTTCGTCCAACATGTGAAGTCATTTTCGGTGAGTCCTACTTACCTTCAAAATGAAATAATTTTATCCCTCGTTTCTCAGTTGACCATATTTACTGCAAATTGCAATATGGTGATATTTGTTTATTTTTAAAAAGGTCATCTAAATAGGTGTGACTTCCAGAGTTCCTACTTCCTACTTAAGATAAAAGCAAGATGTTATTTTTTTTTTGTCTTATCCTATCCAAGGGTTTAAATCGTGTTTTTCGCAGTTTCGTGGTGAGGACCGAAAAAAGCTATAAAAGCTATAGCGTGCTATCGCGGAAGCTATTCTATTTAGCGTTTTAATATGAAAATTATATAAATATGAAATATCTGTATAATATTAGTCAAACCCAACTAAATAAGGTGCATACATGCTATATTATCAATAATTGTAATATAATGATTGTCCATATGATCATAATTAATATGTAGACTAAATTACCGTGATATATTATTCCACAAGTTCATTATAGAGGAACTTGATGAAGTGATTATTTATTAGTTTTATATCAATGGTATCATCATGTAAGGTTCAATGATGTAAGAATGGGTGAGGACATGACTAAACATATAAAATTTTAAAAAGTATCATAGCGGAGCTATAGCAGTTATAAGAATAGCAAAAATAGCGTCCAATTTAGTGGCTACAGCGGGCATAACTGTGTTCGTGGAATTTTGGTACTTAGCGTAGCGTTTTACGTCCAAAAAAACTATAGGGAGCTATTGTGACGCTGTAGCGGGCTATTTTAACCCTTGATCGTATCTAATCTTCTTATCTTTGAATTTGTAACCTAACATCAAGAATTTTATATACATATGCCTACACTTATACTATACCGTGCTTCAAGAAGCACATGAATCCCTCTGTGTTTCACATGGTATTTAAAAAATCCTGATCCAATTTTACTTACTATCTTTCACATTAAAATTAGTGAATAAACTATCATTGCTAGATTTACATAGTGTATTTAGCATTTTATATAGGGAAATTTTGTTTATGCGACTTGCAATCACATTTACCCTGTATAATCGAAATTCTCGGATTTGCCATTACTTTTCCATGCTGCATCTCAATTTTTCCCTTTAACCATTAAATGGCCCTTTTGCCCCTAGTTCATCTTTTAACACCCTGGTACAAAATTTCATAGAACCCAGCCCACGTACGGGGATAGCCCATGCATACATAGCATCGTTCTTGGGTTTTTATTTTTGCTTCGCCCAAAAAAGATTAACCCAAGGTGCTATGTCTAGATCCAATGGTATTATATGCTAGTATAAATCTCTCTAGACTATCAAGATGGAACTATTACACCACACCTACTCACATGGGCCACACGGGCCACACATCTCAACAGACCGAGATATTACACATCTAGTCTAGAAAGAAATAAATTAAAAAATCTAACTATGAAATAAAATCAAGGCTTTGGATAATTTATTTATTTTGCAATCCTATCAATATATTTATTTATGTTAAATAGATCAATTACTCAGAACTTTTGAATTTATCCATGCTTAGATTCTTCTCTTTTTAAGGATTGATAAAAATTTCCACATATTTGTCTGAGCTCTCTAGAATTTTCTGTAATTATTTTTACTAGTCGAACTAGGGATAAAAGGGTCATTTCACCTAGGTCATTATCCCAGAATTGGCGGAAGATGCAAAAACATCGAAAAAAGTGTCAAAACCAAGAAGTCCGATTATACGGTGGCAAATATGGTAATGCACAACTTTCTAATGGCATAAATAAAATTTTCTCTTTTATATATTGACTAGATTTGTTTATCCTTCTCTATTAGCTTTGTTGGCATAAGATGGACATAGTTCATTTGTTGATGCATTGTTTATTGTTTTGTATTGCCTGTCGTGGATGTATATAACAAGTGGATATGGAGTAGCATCCAGGTGAGCGAATATCTAGGATGCTTTAGTTGGTATCACTCTATTAAAATTATGTAAATGGAAAAGTACCTATTTGATCTTGAACTATCGTTTTGGTTTTGATTTAGTCCCTATACTTTAAACCAGCCTTAACTAGCCCTCGAACTCTTAAAGCTAGACACCACCGGTTCTTTGAGCCATGGACGATTTTTGCTCACGTGATGGGGCATGTGGTTGGGTTTGCGTTTGTCGACGTATACGTGGAAGGACATGGAAAATAACTAGTTGTGTCCCTTCTGTAATGCAAGAAACGGTGGGAACTTGGCGGCCATGTGGCAAAGGATATGGCCACCTCAACAATCATCTCATCTCTCTTCTCTACACCATATCTCGGCTTTATAGGATGACAATCGGGCGGGTATCTTCGGGTAGACCTTTATCATATTCAAACCCGAAACCCGAATACCACCCAAACCCGAACCCAAAAACATTCGCAGGTACAAACTTACGCCCATACCTGAACTAGACAGGTACCCGATGGATACCCATACCTGAAAACAAAACAAGTGAGAGGGAGGAGAGAGAGGGGGGCGGCTTGGTGACGGCCTGATGCGGCGGCGGCCAACGCGGAGAGACCGAGGGAGGGGGAGAGAAGAAGGGAGGGGAAGAGAGAGAAGGGAAGAGGGAGGAGAGAGAGCGGGGGGTGCGGCTCGACAGTGTCTTGATGCAGCGGCGGCCGACGCGGAGAGACCGAGGGAGGGGGAGAGAAGAAGGGGGAGGGAAGAGGGAAGGGGAGAGGGAGGGGAGAGGGGGGTGCAGCTCGGCAGCGTCCTGATGCGGCGGCGGCCGGCGTGGAGAGATCGAGGGAGGGGAGAGAAGAAGGTGAGGGGAAGAGAGGGGGGCACGGTAGAGGGCAGCTCAACAACGGCCCGATGCGCCGGCGGGTGGAGAGACCGAGAGGGAGGAGGAGAGAGGCTCACCCGCAGGCGGACAACGACCACCGGAAGAAGGCTGGAGCAGTGGATCCTAGAGACCCGATGGCACTGTAGCGGTGGTCTCAATATGTGGTGGTTGGGGGGCGGTGGCCAAGAATGCATGACGACTAGAGTTAGCCGGTAAGGGGTGATGGGTGACTTATGATGCCATGCATGGGCCCATATGTCAGATTTTTTTTTATTAGCTATTCGGGTATTCGTGCGTGCTCATGGCTAGAGGTGGCCAAACGAGCCAGATCAACAAGGCCGAACCGGGCCGACCCACACTGTTCATCGAATTGGGCGGGTCTGGTACGGTGAATCGAACCAAACTTGGGCCTCGGCCTCGGCTGGCTTGGTTCGGTTCGTATAGTGACGGACCGGCTCGATTCGATTTTGGCCTGGTTCGGTTTGTCACTATAGCATATTTATTTAATTAAATATATTCATTTATATATTTTTCTAATGATATATAGTGTATTTATGTAATTTATAGTGTATATTTGTGAAATATAGTGGTTTTTTTTAATTTATTTAGATATTTTTAATTAAAATAAGCCAACCCATATAAAATCGGGTGGTGGCTCGGTTCTAGCATTGTCTGAACCGAATTTGGGTCAAGACCACTCATTGCCCCACCGCCCGGTTTGCATAGTAAGGAGCATCTATAGCAGTACTCTATAATCTGTAGCCTACTGATAAAGTGTCGATGTCGAAAGGAATCTTTTAGAGTGCAGTGTAAAGTCTGAAGAAAATTTAGAGGGAAGGATAGAGGGACACTCTAATAGTGAAATAGAGGGTGGGGATAGAGTAGCAGATGTGGATGCTCTAACCGGGCCGAACCGTTGGCATGGCCTCATGGGTGTGGAGACATATCCGAACCCAAAATTTAAATCCATGTGTTTAAAATAAAACATATTAATTAATGGATACGTGAGCAGTGGGTAAATTTGCCATCCCTCCTGCTGCTCCGTCTCTCCGTCCTCTATGGCACATTGGCACCACAGGAGGAGAGGGGAGGCGCCGGAGCCCATAGGAGAGGGGAGAGGGCGCCGCGGCCCGCACCGGTGGCGGAGAGCTCGGGCCTCATGGAGGAAGGAGGCAGCTCACCGGCGTGGGGGATGGACGAGGCTCGCGGTGGCTAGATCCACATGAGTCGTTTGTGGCGAGGGAAGGAGGTCGCCTGCGTGAGGATGGACGAGGCGAGCCGGCCTTGAAGGGGGGGAGAAAGGGGCTCGTCGGCGCGGAGGAAGGACGGCGCTCACGCGGCCGTCATTAGGGAAGGAGGCGGCGGCGTTGGGGATGGAGGTGGCCGTCTCCTCCCTCGCCGGCCGTCGCCTCCACCATCTCCTCCCTCCTTACCCGGCACCACTGCTGCCATCTGCCCCTCCTGCGTTGGCCGCCGCCACCGCCAGCTTCTTCTCCCGCGTCGTCCGCCGCCAGCTTCCACTCTATCCCCGGTCGCCGCCAGCTTCCTCTTCCTCCGCGGCCGCTACTAGCTCCTCCCAAGCCGTCTGCCGCCGCCAACTCCCCCTCCCGCCCTAGCCGCCGCCGCCAGCTCCTTTCGTGCCGGTCTTCACCGCAGCTTCTTCTCCCGTGTTGGACGCTGCTGCCTGCTGCCGCCTCCTCCCCCCTCCTTCGCCAGTAGCGCCGCCGCCGCCAGCTCCCCGTCCAGCCCTGGCAGCCGCCGCCACTCTTCCTATGTTGGTCCTTCACTTTGAATAAATCTTTACGACTTTACATAAGATGAATCTAACGCAATACGGCCATTTTGGATGCAGAGAACTGCCGGAGTCCATGGCTATGATGTTACGTTGTTGACTATGCACGACCTGGTGCATGAACTCGCAAGGTCGGTCATGGCAGATGAATTTCTGGACGCCAGCTGCGATAAGGGGGAAGCGAGCAGGTGCCGCTATGCATTGCTCACAGATTGTAGCAAGCCATTAAAGTCTGCTACTTCACCTGCCAAGTTTAGAGCATTGCGGTTTCAGGGCTGTAGCGAAATTGAGATTCATGATGCTGCACTGCTATCTGCAAAGTCATACGTACGCGTATTGGATTTCAATGAATGCATGATACAGAAGCTACCATGTTCTATTGGTCAATTGAAGCAGTTGAGGTATCTTAATGCTCCAGGAGTTCAAGATGACATTGTTCCTGAGACTATCACTAAGCTCTCGAAATTATGTTACCTCAACCTTAGTGGATCTTCTAATATCTCAGCATTGCCAAAATCAATTGGTGACATGGAAGCTCTAAAGCATCTTAATTTATCAGGTTGTTTGGGAATAGTAAAAATGCCGGAATCATTCCAAAAGCTTGAAAAATTAGTGCATCTGGATTTATCATGCTGCACAGATGTTAAAGGTGTATCTAAATCATTGTCGAGTATAACAAATCTGGAACATTTAAATTTATCATGCTGCCACCAGGTTGAAATTACACCGAAAGTTCTGGGTGGACTTACCAAGCTCCAACATTTGGATTTATCATACTGCAAAGATATTAAACACCTGTCAAAAATATTGTCAAGCCTAACAGAACCGCAATACTTAAATTTGTCATATTGTCGTCGGGTTAAAATTACACTGGATGTTCTGTGTGGACTTACCAAGCTGCAACATTTGGATTTATCATACTATGAAGATGTTGAAGGTGTATTTGAATCATTGTCAAGCCTAACAGACCTAAAATATTTAAATTTATCATATTGTCAGCAGTTTAAAATTACACCGAGAGTTGTGGGTGGCCTTACCAAGCTCCAATATTTGAATTTATCACATTGCTCCAGTCATAGATTACAGCCAGAGTTGTTGAGCAATCTTACCAAAATCCAGTATTTAAATTTATGCAATTTCTTTTGCTCGCTACAGACAGTTGAAATCCAAAGTTTCATTGATGCTATCAGCAAGCTTTTCAATCTAGAGCACCTGGACTTGTCTGAGAATGCAGGACTTAAAAGTATACCTAATAGTTTTAGAAATCTCAGAAAGCTACATACACTGGACCTCTCTAGCTGCTCCGAACTAATGAGTCTTCCAAAGAGTGCAGTTAAAAGTGTGAAGTTCTTAATTACAAAGGACAGCAAGTTGGTGCGACACATAGTGGTCCGAGATGATGCTCGTGATTATTTATTAGATAATGAAGAAATGATCATGCATCTACATACAGATGTACACGGTCTTGGTGTTCATGATTTTGAAAGCAGTCTTGTTACGTTGAAGGAGGAAAATCTTATTTCTGTGCTGAAGATAACCAGACTTGAAAATGTGAAGTCCGTAGAAGAGGCTCGGAGTATAGAATTATCTGGGAAAGTAATCCTCATAGACTTGAATTTGGCGTGGACTAGAGGTGCTAAGAGGTTCGTGGAGGACATGGAGTTGTTGGGAGAACTACAACCACCAAGCACTTTAAATAGGCTTGAGCTACATGGCTATAACAGCGTGAGCTTTCCCGGCTGGCTGATGGGTATTAAGTCTACCTCTCTCCCTAATCTTGTCAAAATTAACATGGTGGATTTGCCTAACTGCAACAACCTGCCACCATTCGGTGAACTACCAAAACTAGAAGAGTTGAGACTCTGCCGTATGAACAGTATCACAAAAATTGACAAAAGCTTCTATGGCCATAGTCGAGCATTTCCTCGATTGAAGGAATTCCGTCTAATCTGTATGGAAAACCTGGAAGAATGGAACAAAACATACTCGTGTAGTGAGGATGTTTCAAATGAATCCATGTTTCCTAACCTTGAAATCTTGGAAATTGATTACTGTGCCAAATTGAGGTTCAACTGTCCTACTGCATCATTCAACTGGAGGATATTGAATAATGATGATGTAACATCATCATGGGATAAGGATCATTTGATTGAATGGAGAACGCTTCACCACCTCCCAGCTCTCTCTTGGTTGACAATCGGAGGTCCCATTGATCTGATCAGCTCATCAGATTGGTTTGGTCATCTCGCTTTGTTACAATCATTAAGTCTGGATTTCAGGGGAAATATGACGTCGCTACGAGAACCCACCTCTCTATCTGCAAGGAGACTAAGTCTCTTGACTCTCTTCAGGAGACCAAACAACTCAAATCTCCAGGAACTAGAGCAGTGGTGTGAATCACATGATAACAAGTCTCAACTCTCTTCGCTAAACTCACCAAGTATGTCCAACTGCAGATGTATGACATTACTTCCACAGTGGCTAGGAGAACTCACCTCTCTATAGGAACTTGAGATCAGGCAATCCTATGGCATCAAATCTCTACCGGATAGCATACAACAACTCAGCAACCTCCAAGAACTAGTAATTTCATCATGCCATGGATTAGAGCAATTGTGCGAATCACGTGATAACAAGTTTCAGCTCTATTCGCTAAAATCACTAAGGCTGTCCTGCTGTAGAAGTATAACGTCGTTGCCACAGTGGTTAGGAGAACTCACCTCACTAAATATACTTGAGATCTACCAATGTGATGGCATCAAATCTCTACCAGATAGCATCCAACAACTCAGCAGCCTCCGAGAAATAAATTTTTTTCCTGCCATGAACTAGAGAAATGGTGCAAATCAGATGATAACAAGAGGATCCTTGCTCACATACAAACAAAGGTATGGCCCTGTTTTTCCTTGTTTGGAATAGCATCATGTAGACATAAAAGTGTCAAGAAGAATATCTCATAGGGAAAAAATAGAGAATATTTGGGGTTATGTGTAATGCATTAACTAATTACCATTTCTGACATTGTATTATTATCGAGACCTTAGATAATTTGTCAACACAGTTTCTGAGCTTTATTAACAAATGGTAACTTCTGTACTTTTATTGAGTTCCACCAAGTTTTATTGCTGCAATATTACAATTATTTTAAAAAGTGCGTATATGAAGCATAGCTGACTTAGTCGCAAATAAATTAAAATCTTTACCCTTTTATCGATTTGTGGCATTCATGCTGGTAACAATTATCATGAAAACATGAAAGATAAAATACATTTAAATATTATAAGCGGATAGTGGTCAAAACAGTGAGATTTTTCTTTTTTAACCAAAAGGGCTGGAGCTCCGCCAATTAATTCAAGTAGGAGAAAAATAAAAAAAAAGAGTAAAAAACAACGGACACAAAGCACCGAAACCACGTAGCAACTCAAATTTGACAACTCAGCCTAGAGCCGAAAAACACTAAAGCAACTACCACTAGCAACCTCAAAATACCAGCAATCGACCTGATAGACCGATGCGGCCAACCCAACCGAGGTTACCACCCTAGCAACGCAAACATGACGACCAAACAACAAGGAAATACTCTAACTATCGGCACACCAACATCCCGAAAGATGATGCCTTCAACAAAGGAGCAGCGGCATACACGCCGTTATCGTCCATGTGCATCGACAGGGCTTTCACACGAGGAGGATTGGGGGAGGAGGCATTCCTAGCAATGACTCTAAGGAAGGGATTGGTGCCAAAAAGACGTCACCATTGCTAGCCCAACGGGGCTTTTGTCTGACGTACCACCCACCCTAAAGATGCACTGAAGGGAGGCCAGAAGCTAGGGTATCAGCGTGAAGACCGAAGCCGTCAACCAACGTCGCCACAACACCACTGATGAGGGGAACCACTCAAACCCTGTGTCGCTGGCGGGGAGGCGCTGCCCTGCCTAGGGTGCGTGGCCAAGGCCGAGCTTGCCATTGCCCAGCATCAGTTTGGCACACCCTTCTTGGTGATCCCCCTTGATGTCTTCGACGTGGTACTCGGTACTCAGTGGATGAGAACGCTGTGCGGGATATACTGGAACTTTGACTTGCTCCTTATTTCCTTCAACCATGCTGACCACAAGGTGACACTTCAAGGATTGGGGCGCCAAACATCAACTCACTCGCTCAAACTAGCCGCGGACGAGGGAGATGATCTTAGTCCTTTGCTGGCTTCGTTCGATGATGTCTTCCGGGAGCCGCAGGGCCTATCACCGTCCAGAGGATGTGATCACAGGATCTGTCTATTGTAGGGAATCAATCCAATGGCAGTTAGGCCATATCGCTATCCCTACCGCCAAAAGGGTGAAATTGAAAGGCAGTGTGCCGAGATACTAGCTCAAGGAATCATACGTCCGAATCGCCCTCCATTTTCATCCCCGATATTGCTGGTCAAGAAGTTGGGTCCTAGCACTTCTGCATTGACTATTGAGAGCTCAACGCCAAGACGATAAAGGACAAATTTCCAATTCCTGTGGTAGAGGAACTACTGGACGCTCCATGGCACCCGGTTCTTCTCCAACCTGGACCTTCGCTCCGGCTATCACCAAGTTCGCATGGCCTCGTCCGACATCGAGAAGACGACTTTTCGCACACGCCACGGGCACTATGAGTTCCTTGTCATGGCCTTTGGGTTGTGCAATGCTCTGTCGACCTTTCAAGCGCTCATGTACGAGGTACTTGTTGAGTTCCTTCGGAAATTTGTATTGGTCTTCTTCGACAACATCCTTGTCTACAGCTCCATGCAAGAAGAACACCTTCATCACCTCCAACTAATTATGGAGCAGCTACGCCGACATCAACTCTTCCTCAAGAGGTCCAAGTGTGCCTTTGTTCGTCCTAGTGTGACTTACCTGGGGCACATTATCTTCGGTGAGTGCGTTGCAACCAAGCCTGACAAGGTTCAAGTCATCCTCTCCTGGAGGACACCAACGTCAAGTGCTGCCGTGTAGAGTTTCTTCGGTCTTGCCGGGTACTACCGCTGATTTATCCGTCACTGCACCGCCATTGCCGAGCCCCTCACCGGCCTACTTAGGAAGCAAGGATTCCAATGGACGGTTGTGGCTGAGCACGCCTTCCAATAGCTCAAGGCTGCCTTCTAGTCGGTGCCTGTCCTGCGCCTGCCAAACTTCAACCTTTTCTTCGTGGTCGAGTGCGACGCCTCAAGATACATGGTGGGGTGGTACTCCAGCAATAAGGGCACCGATTGCCTTTTACAACAGGAAGCTCGCCGATCAGCACACCGAACTTGTGGCATATGAGCATGAAGTCATTGCACTCAAAGTCCATCAGGCATTGGTGGTCGTACTTGTGAAGGCGGCCGTTCCTGGTTCAAACCGACCACGTGAGCCTCCAATACCTTCTAGAGCAAGCTCTCATCACGCCTCCACAACATTAGTTGAGCAAGCTTATGGGGTTCGATTTTAGGGTGGAGTATAAAACTGGACGTTCCAACTAGGCCGTGAACGCCTTCTCGGAGCTTTGACGAGCCAGTATCTTGTGCGGCTCTGTCTGCTCCAGAAGCCATGGCTTTCTCGCAGTGGCAGTCCGCTCTGTGTGAAGACGATGAGGTGCGTTGTCACTGCACCAAACTGGAGGAAGCGGCAAATCAACTGCAGCCCATAGTCCCAATGGCAGGTCCACGTTGGGAGGTCTAGGATAGGCTCCTATTTCGCAATGACCGTTCACCTACCAACTAACCTCTTCGTTCCAGTGTGGTTGCAGCATTCCATGACCTCACCCATGAGGGTACATACAAGATCCTTCGGCGAGTCCAGCAACGCTTTTACTGGGAAGGCATGAGTAGGGGTGAAAACGGGTCGGGTACCACCCGACGGGTACCCGACCCGGTTGAAGCCGGTAAACAAACGGGTTGAACAAATTTTAACCGTTGGGTATCGGGTTGGGTTCGGGTAATACCCGATTTTTTTTATCGGGTTCGGATCGGATATGATATAAGAGCTACCCGACGGATTCGGTTCGGATTCGGGTATCTGGGTATTATAAATTTTCGGGTACCCGATAACATAAAGCAGCCCATTAGACATTGAGCCCAACAGCCACATGAACCCTAGACACCACATCCCTCTGCCCACCAGCCACCACCTAGCCGCCACGCCCCTTGCCCCGCTCGGGTGTCGCCCGACGCTGCTTTTTCGCCGTCGGCGCCGCCCGCCAAGCGCCGCCCGAGGTTGCCCAGTCCGCCCGTCGCGCCCCGCGCCCAAGCAGCCCGAGTTTACTGGCCCGCCCGGTGCCGCCGTTGCCCGCCCGCCGCCTCGTGGTTATCTCTGAAAGAACAAAAAATGCAACGGAAAGTGTTCTATAATATTCCTAGTGGTAATGTCTGTCTTCTTTGGATAGTTCTATAGATTACACTCTTCAGAGTGTTATTTCCTACACCTGCTGCTCATCAAGTTATCCTCTGCTTATTCAAATAGCCAATCTGATTATTACCACAAAATGTGCACCTCAAGCTTTGGAAGTAGATATATAGTATAAGAAAAGTTATATAAGAAACCTATTGAAACAAAGCAAAAACCATAGAACGAGATAAATTCACATGGCTAAAGAGAGGAAAGTGGTATTTTTGTTACAACGCACACTCATTCTTTTCTGCGAGATGATGCCAACATCCAAATCATAACAAGTATACTCCAACAAATCTAAAACCCAGAAGGCCAGCTAATCTTGTTGTTTCACAATAGAAGGAATTCCATCACTACCATTAGTAATCACATTCTTTAAGATAAGAAAGATAAACTGCCACATTTCCTCAAAAAGAAAAGAAAGATAACAAAAGAAAGTTTATTAGAGAGAATAATAATCTCTTATGAACTCTTAGACTAGATGCATCGAACTAGTGTATTATTATGTTGAGACTATGTGCTATATGAAATTTTGTTTTAAATTATGTAAATTGGACTTAATTTATATATGACCCGATCACGTATCCGATAACCGATTTCTATCCGTTCATATGGTATCCGATATCCGTTTTCTACCCGACCGTTAAAACCTGTAACCGTATCCGAACCGATTTTGATCTTACCGTATCCGACCCGATATCCGAAAAAATAAATTAGGGTAGGATACAATATGGGTCACTATCCGACCGTAACCGACCCGTTTTCACCCCTAGGCATGAGAAAGTCGGTCGAGGAGTATATCAGTCAATGCATGGTGTGTCAGCAGCACAAAGCGAGCACAATGTATGTCTCCAGCTGGCTTCCTCCAACTCTTGCCGATTACGCAACACGTGTGAGCCGATGTATCTAGGGACTTTGTGTTGGCTCTAACTAAGTTGCAAGGGATGACATCTATCGTGGTGGTGGTGGATCGGTTGTCCAAATATAGCCACTTCATCGCACTCAAGCGTCCCACTTCAGCATAGGTAGTCACGGATGTCTTCTTCGACAGTATCGTTCACCTCCATGGCATGCCGGAGTCCATTGTGTTGGACCGGGATCTGGTCCTCACCAGTGCCTTTTGGCAAGGTCTCTTCATGAGGTGTGATACTCAGCTTCTCACATCATCGGCATATCACCCTCAGACGGATGGGCAAACTAAGGTTCTTAATCGCACTCTCAAAATGTACCTTTGTTGCTTGGCTGCTGACAATCCTTCTACCTTGCTTAAGTGGCTCCCTTGGATGGAGTTCTCCTACAACACGTCCTATCTGCTCTCCGGATGACTCCCTTTGAGTTAGTGTATGGACGACCAGCCCCTAGCTTGATTCCTTATATTCAGGGCTCTACCTCCATTGATGCAATTGACTGCCAGCTAGTTGACAGGGATGCTCCGGTGGACCAAGCCAGGCGCCATCTCCTTTGTGCACAGAACCAGATAAAGCAATACTATGACACTCACCATCGGGAGGTCACTTTTACTGTTGGCTCGTGGGTCTGGCTCAACCTACAACACAAGCTCTAGTGCCCAATACAAGCTCTCCCCAAGGTTCTTTGGTCCCTACCAGGTGGCTGCTCGTATTGGGCAGGTTGCATACTGTTTGGCGCTGCCTGACGGAGCCCGGGTACACGAGGTCTTCCATGTATCCTTGCTGAAGGCTTTCAAGGGCACACTACCTGTTGCTCCACCTCCATTGCCAGTGGATGCTTCGCCGACTTTTGCTACAGTCCAACCAACTCCTTATCACCTACTGCCGCAACGCTTCATGAAGGGGCACCGCCAGTTCTTGGTGAATTGGGCAGGCGAGCTGAAAGAAGATGCAATTTGTGTGGACGCCATCATTCTCCGTCAAGCACATTCTGATTTCAAGCTTGATGACAAGTTTGTTGCGCGCAGGGGAGGAAGGGAGTATTGTTACGGTTGCTGACCGTTTCTGCATTAGACAAGCCAAGGGAGCAGCCGCTCCTCAGAATTAGCGAGTGTAGCATTTGTTAGTCCATTCTTATCCAGTCTTTTAGCTTCTTATTAGGTTGTTAGTCGGTTCCTCTCGTTTGAGGGATGTTAGCTTTGGTTGTTGGTAGTTTCTTCTTTGTAGCACAGCGCAAGGCGCATGAATAAAAATGAAAGGGCAAGACCAGAAAAGGACGCTCCACAAACGTTAGTCTCAGGCGCGCTGTCAATAACCGGTTGGTGGCGCCGTACAACCACCTATCCTAGCTCCGGAGACCCCCTCGAGCGTGCTAGAACCTTGTTCGTATTCTGGCCTTCGGCCAGGGACACGAGCATTCCTTCGAGAACATCCAGATGTGCAGTGCGTGCTGGCCAGTTCATTGGGGATACTCTCACGAAACTAGGCATTGTATGCAGAGTGCGATGTGTAGACCCCGAAGGCGGTTTATTTCCAAGTGATGTCTTCCTTGATGGTAGGGGTCAAGGGTCACTTGGTGGAGAAGAGGCCCAAGCCAAGGGGTTTGGAGGGCAAAAACCGATCGGATCCAATGACAATTGGGCAAAAACTGGGCCGCTGAGTTATGCTTTCTTCTGGCAATACTATAGAGATTGGGAGCCATATGGCGAGGGGCTGAGTCGTGCAGCTAGCTGTCATGCCAGAAGTTAGATTTCTTGCTTTCAGCAATGGTGACCATCGTCTGAAAGACGACCCTGTTAGAATTATGGCAAGGAATTGTTGTCCCAATCAAGGGCCTTTTTTGGGCTCTTCCATTCGTTCCAGAGGACTGTGGCCCAATTGAGGAGGGAATGCTGGAGTTGGGCACCTTTGTCACCATGCCGGAGGAATGATCCTATTTTTGTCAATCTTTTTGACCATCCATTTTAGTGGTTAAAAGACTGAGAGGAAGTATGCTGCTAGAGCTGAAAGTACCGAGTTGACTAGGATGAGGTGCCCTTCCTTGGATATAAGTTTCTTTTACGACTGGGGAAACGGAGCTCGCAACTAGTTGATAAGGGGATAAAGGGAAGGAAGCGAGCCGTTCTCAAGTTGCGGGACTAAAGTGAGAGCCCCAAGTAATGCCGAGAGATTCCGGCCTTCTCTCCCAGGAAGGGCCTGGTAAACGTAGTGTTATGTGGTATTAAATGTTTACACTTCAACGCCGCCTTTTCTTGATCTGCACAGGACAGTTTCCTTTAGGTATTATGCTTGTCGTTCTGGTGGACCTCAACTCGCGCTAAAAAAATGCATTAATTTATTTTACAGGTTTTTGGGTAATATTTGGAAGCACCGTTGCAAAACCAACAGCGCTTGTCAATTTTACAAGATTCGGTAATGTGGATGAACTGGGAGCAGAGACTATTATCCTCTCGTGTAAGTTTCACTTATTGTAGGGAGCCTCCAGGCAATAGATTTCCCAGTGATTCACTGATACCTGCAGCCTGCCGGTTCCTCGCCTTGGGATACAGTTTTATTTGTCTCAAGTCAGCAGCACTTCAGGATTCACAATCGTTATCAAATTTGGTGATGAAGCAGAACGTCCAAGCAAGAACAAAAATGCTAGAGAGGAACAGAAATCGTGGCCCAATAGCCATGGATAGGAACGCTAAGATGATTGGTGATTATATTATATGGTTCGAATTTCAATTGAATAAGCTCTCTGGTCTAGTGGAGGTTCTTGCGTGGCTGTAATATGATGCTTAGTGGAGAAACAAACACAAGCATACAGGACGTGCCAATGGATTTTTATGGCTGTGAGAGATGTTTCCTTGTACTCTTTTAAGATCATGCTTTAACAATTAATAGTCAGTTTCGTTTCTTTTTCCTATCGTTATTGTTGTTTCATTGTCATTATTTCGCTCCACTTGATCATCTTTGTTCTCTGAAATTGCAAGACCATGCGGAAGTTTATCTAATGTTATGTGATGGTTATATATAACTTGGATTGATTTGTTGAGGAGTTTGTGTGTGAGACTTGATTTGGACTGGCCGGGTTATTGTCCGAAGTTTTCACAGTTTGAATTATTTTGTCGTGTTCCGTCTTTCTTATTTTTTGAAAAGGGCAGAAGAATAGTTGTCGATTTTTATTAAGTAGAGTAAAAAACAGAAATAAGGGGGAAAAACCCTACACGAAGCATAGAGACAATCGCCATGAAACTGCTGCCACCTTCGCCAAAGGGCACAAAGAAAGGAAACCCCCATAGAGAAGCTCTGCGCCTCCCACCGGCGGCGGCGCTTGCCGCCGGCTAGCCGGCCGCCCGTGGCGGGCCTCTCGGTGCTCCCCTTCTTGCCGGTGCCCTCTCCACGGAGTGGAGGAGATAGGCGATGTTTTTGCTTTTGCTTTTTTCTTCTTCCTCGGTGGCTGCGGCGTACGGCTCGACGGGCGGCGCCCCCGTCAATCATTGTCTGCAGGGCAGCGAGGTGGCGCTGGTGCGGCGATGGGCGCTGGATCGAGGCGCCGGCGCGGATTCAGCCTTGACGGCGCGGATCCAGCCATGGCAGCGCGGATCCGGCGGCGGTGGTACGGATCTAGGGGCAGCGGACCGGATCCTGCCGAGGTGGTTGGAGTCGGCCACGGCGGCGCCTCGTGGCGGTGTTGGTCTCGGCGTCGGTCCGCCTTGGTGCCTTGGTGGCCTTTTCGCCGGCTAGCTGCCCAGATCCGGCGTCGCGGCTGCTAGCTCCGGCGACGGGGCAGGATAGTGCATCGGCAACCGATGGGTGGTCGGCGCCTTGGTGACCTGTCCGGGCTCTGTTGTCGGCCTCTGGTGGTGCGGCGTCTTCGATCTGTTGTCGTCGTGCGGTGGTGGTGCATCAGCATTTCGGGGTTGGTTCCGTGTGCCCGGTGCCAGTGGCCCCTTCGGTCGGCTGGCTTGCCAGTTCGGTCAGCTGGCTGCTAGCTCCGGCGATGTGGTGGGATGGTGCATCGGCGGCCGACGAAGGTTTTGCGCCTTGGTGGCCTGTCCGGGCTACGTTGCCGGTCTCTAGTGGTGCGGCATCTCTGATCTGCTGTCGTCCTGCTGAGGTGGTACATCGGTTGTTCGGGGTTCGCTCGGTGTGCCTGGTGCCTTGGTGGTCTCTTCGGCCGGCTGGCTGTCCAGGACTTGTCGTGTCTGCTGCTTCCGGTGATGTTTGGCAGGATTGGTGCATCGGCGGCTGGGGGTCGACGCCTTGGTGACCTGTTCTGCCTAAGTTGGCGGTCTCTAGTGGCGCGGCGTCTCTGGCTGTCGTTGTGCTGTGGCGGTGCATCGGCGATCCGGGGTTGGCTCCATGACCGACGATTTTCGCTTTGGTTGGGTGTGTCCTTCGTCAGCCTCAGTGCAAGTTTTGCATGGTTGGGCGCATGGGGGTGAAAACCCTGCCCTTTCGGGCCAGTAATGGCGTCGTCCTGATGACGTTCCCTCGTTGGAGGCATTACTGTTTATGCACCCCATGTTGAGCGAAAGCTTGGTGTGGTAGGCGGCGGCGGTCTCTCACCGTCGTTACCTCGTTGGAGGCGTCGTTTTCCGTCTTGGCGCTGTTGGTTGCTGTCGGTCGTACCTTTTCCTGTAGTTGATCGTTGTCGCGTTGTGGTTTGCTTCAGTGGCTGTGTTGTGGTGTGCCTCGGTGGTGGTGTTCTTCGCAGCTTTGCGCGGTGGTGTTTCTTCTTTTTCCCTGGGATTTCTTCCCATTGTACAGTTTTCCCCCTGCTTAATACAGAATGCCAGCGTTGCTGTGCCTTCAAAAAACCTTCGCCAAAGGGCGAATGGCTTGTTGGCTTAGCAGATAGCAAACAACCTGACAAGGCTGGCTTAGTAAACAACCCGACAAGGCGATGCAGCTGGCACACACCAGAGGTCTACTATAATAGCAGCGAGATGACAATCCGAAAAGGCCATAACAAGTAGTGCTGTGACATCGGTACTTGTACAAGGAATCCAACACCATGAGACGATACTAATCCCAAGTTAATATCTCATGGACAATTCGGTGAATATCATCGCTGTTTATCATTAACTAAATTCAAATAATAGTTCAAAGATAGCATCATCTGCTATTACAATAAGACAAGTAATCCTGCTTGGCATTACCAAATATTAAGAAGGAAAAAGTCTACATCACCCCCTAAACTATTGATCTCCGTCTACTTAGCCCCCCAAACTATGAAACCGGGTATTCTACCCCCTAAACTTTGCAAAACAAGGCAAATCACCCTCTGGAGCGGTTTTGTGGGTGATTTTGACCACGTGGTAGCTGACATGGCGTTTTCATTACTTTTAAATTATTTTTTTATTTTGGCCCACATGACAGCCTCCTCTCACCCTCTTCTCCCTCTCACACACACTCTCTCTCATCTCCCCCCTCTCTCTCCCGGGCGATAGCGGCGGGCGGTGCGGAGCGAGGAGGAGGGCGGTGGTGGTGGCGGCACGAGGCTAGGAGGCCGCCTAGGCGTGGCGGGCGGCGTGCTGGGCTAGGAGGCGTGGACGGACGCGCCAGATCTGGTGGTCTGAGGAAGACGAGGAGGTGGCGGTGCCGGATCCGTCCGTGGGCGGGAAGGCGAGGAGGCGGCGGAGAAGATGAGGAAGAGGCGGCGGCGCGCGGATTCGTGGCGGCAGGGAAGACGAGGTGGCGGCGGCGCCCAGATCCGACCGGCGGCGGGAAAGGCGAGGCGGGCGGCGGGAGAGGGAGAGAAACTCCCGCCGCCGCTGCTGAGAGGGGAGAGGGATCGGAGAAGGGGAGAGAAAGAGAAGACCTTGAAAGGGGAGAGATGTAGTTGGCATATGGGCCAATGTAAATAGTATTTGAAAAAAATAAAGAAATGCTGATCGGAATGCCATGTCAGCTGCCACGTGGGCAAAACCACCCTCAATACCGCTCACGGAGGGTTAAGTGCACTGGTTTTAATAGTTGATGGGCTAGTTAGACGGTTTTAAACATTAGGGGGTTATGTGTGCCCAAGGCCATAGTTCAGGGGGTAAATAGACTTTTTCCTTTCCAAATCAATGCCTATCTACTCAAATGTTTGTTTAATCATTAGTTATTGAATTAACACCAGTGAACATTCTACTACATAGGATCCATAGGCACTCTCTACCAACACTTGACCAAGGGGTGATTAAGTGGCTAAACAGACATTCTCTGCCCATATATGACCCCATATAGGCAATCATGTGGCACAATGAAACGAACACTCACTGCCCACACTTGACCAAGAGATGATCATGCGGCACAATGAAACATGCACTCTCTATATACACACGCCCAAGAGAAGAACAAGCAGCACAACAGAACAGTTACTTTCTGCCCACACTCGACCAAGGGATGGTCGAGCGGCTAAACGATACAGGCACTCTCTGTCCACACTTGATAAAGGGATGATCAAGCGGCTCTACGGGTACTCTCCACCCACACATGACCAGCGAACGGTCATGCGGCACAAATCCTATCACCTCAATAAAGTAACCCCACAACACAATCTTTTACTTGATCAAATTTATCTTAAAAAACATCATGAAACCTTAACTTCACAATGTGCAATTTTATTAAAAGTGACCCTATTAATTAACAAAGCACATGTAAGCAACTATACAAAGGATAGAATAGTAAATAACTAAGGACTCGACAAATAAGGCTAGTGCATATTAGTTGATGACTAAAACGACTTTAGAATATAAACTCACACACTAAACAGATTATGCATGAAATTAATAAATAAAAAAATAAAAAGATCTAGCAAACTAGGAAGCAATATGCATCTAGCTTGCCTTCGAAGAAGTCGGATCCTTGTGAGTCTACGGGAATTCCCGGGCAGTAGTCCTCGCAACAGTCGCAGCAAGAATCTATGTGCAGGAAAGAAACAACAAAGAACATCAAATTCCGTACAGAGAAAATAATTAATAAAAAATATAGGAAATTCTAGGAATGGTGGCTGCGTGTCGCGTGGCGGCTACGGGTTGGCTCATTAATACGTGCCGGTGGCGTCGATCGTGAGGTCGGCGGCGGCGGCGCCTGTGGGTGCAACAGAACTTCAGTGGGGGTTTTCTCGGGCTAGGCATCTCAGTTTGCGGCGCTCTTAGTACCATTGGATTCATCTTGACGAGATCTAGTACGTCCTAGAAGCTCACCAAGACTTGGCTGTCGAAAACCGGCGAGATTTCTTCGGGAAGATCTTTGGAGGCTAGGGCTCCAACCTTGAGGCTCCACGAGTTGTGGTCGTCAAGGGGGGTCTTGGCGGGTTTATATAGTGCTAGGGAGGGGTAGATCAGGCTAGGATTAAGTAGGAAAGGTTTAGGCGTTCAAATCCGACTCGGAGTAGATTAGTGCTTGCCAAATTGAGAATCCAACTTCCCCTGTGAGATTTCATCTAAAACTCAGGGAATAAGTAGTTTAAAGCTTCTAGAAGACACCCTAATTGTTGAGGATTTGTCAAAAAAATTTTCTCATTATTTCATGCGAGATACCTTCCAAATAGGTCTTTTCTAGCTTAAACCGAATTTGCAGGTTACCCAAAAAGTAGGAAAAGGTAAGACATATATTTGGGAACCAAGGGCATGTGTTGACACTGCCCCATCCCAGTTTTAAGCAATGCTTGCGCATAAAATAGCTTATCGGATCATATAATAATAGATATAATAGATTTTATCATAGACAAATAATAAAAAAAATTATCTTATGTTTTATATCTTTTAAAAATACTTGGGACACCTAATAACTTTGTTAGGATGTTACAAGCAACCAACTATCGGCTCTCGAGATGATACCTTCAACATGGAAGCACCTACCATGTTGCTAGTCGTCCACACGTATTAGGTTTTAACCCAAGGTAGTTTTGAAGGAGGATAGCGCCTATGAAAATACCATTAGGGCTCGTTTGGGAACAGTGATGCCGGCCCGTTCCATGGACGATGTCCCCATGGTAAATTTCCCTGGGGTGATTCGCTGACGCATTTGGAAGCCCACAACGACGGGTTTTCGGGCCCTATCCGCTCGCCATCCCTGGGGAACCGTCCCCTTGCTCTGGACTCGTGTTAATTTCTCCCCTTCTCCCCCGACTCCCTCATTGCTTTCTGGTTCTCTCAGCCGCTTCCACTCTCCTCCACTTACCGTCACCATGGCAGCCTCCCATCGCTGCCACTCCATCACATCCTCTTCCCCACAAGTCCATTACTTGCCCCCGATGTATTTGCTGATGAGACGGGTCACGAGAAAGAACTCGAGCATCTTTAGCAGGATCTCTATATTTCATTCTCTATATCCCTTCTCTAAATCACTATTTATCCCCTATATTTCCATCATCTCCAGCAGAGTCTCTATCCTCGAAAAGATATAGAGATTCTCTAGAGAGTTTCTAAATATAGAGACTCTGGGGAGAGTCTCTAAATTTAGAGACTGAGATAGAGACCCTGCTGGAATGTTATAGAGGCTGAGGTTGTCCGCAATAGTGTTTTAGGGAACGTTTTAGAGACCCTGCTAGAGATGCTCTTACCTAGCTGCTCCCTGCCGTCACCTCGAGTCGCCGCTACCACGACATCCTCCAGTCGCCCACTCCACCACGCCATCTCCTTCGCACTTGCGATAGTGCAGTCGCGTTTGAGACGAGTCTTGGAAGAGAGCTATGGTTATCTTTGACGGCGTGTTCTCCGCTCAACCACTGCGGATCACTCCCCTGGTCAGATTTCTAGTCTGCTAGCCAACTCGATCAAGCTCGATCCGATTTGGGCGTCGGGCACAACAAGGAGCGACTGCAGATTTACCTGAGTTCGGACCCTCGCGGGTAATAGTCCTACTCTGCCGAGCCTTAGCCCTTTTCGATTGTGGTTGAATGGGAATGTGTTTACAGAGTGCCTCGAATGCACGAACAACCTCGTGATTGTGTGTGTTTTACGCCTCTCCTCTCCTCTCTTCTCCTTTTATACAAGCTTTGGGGCGGCGGAGAGAGCCGAGGGAGTAAGCGATCTGATGTTCTCGAGACTGCGACAAGACACATGAGAAGAGACGAAAACATGCATGCTGCCGCGCGCCCGCCTTGGCGGCTCGCCTCGCGATGCCGCCAAGTGGCCTCGACCCGCATAGTCACACCGGTGAGTCTGCGGGTGGGGCCCCGCCGCTCCTCCCGACAGGGGGCCTCCTCAAGCAAACCTTCTCTCTGCCGGTCAATTCTTACGTACCCACAATGTGGTAGCTTCGGACTGCAAGGGTCATCAGCGGTAATCATTTCTTCCTCTGTCTATCCGCGCGTGGTGTCTTATTAAATGCGCTTCGTCCTTCAAGAAGAGGGAGCCTTCGTCCAAGACTCATACGCAATGCTCCTGGCCTTGGGGCCCCCTTGGTGCTGGGCCCTCGCCTGTCTTGAGAGGGGCTCAGCCGCGCACCTGGCTGGCGTGGGGCCCTCGCCTACTGCGTCGGAGGGGCTCGCCCACGACCGCTGGCGTGGGCCCTCCCGGCCTCGAGGGGCTCGCCACGCCGGCTGGGCCTTGCTCGCCCGCTTTGTGGCGTGGGGCCCTCCCGACCTTCCGAGGGCTCGCCCGCCTGTTGGGGCCTTGCTCGCCCGCCGACGCGTGGGGCCTCCCGACCTTCGAGGGACTCGCCACGCCATTGGGGCCTTGCTCGCCCGCCTGACGCGTGGGGCCCTCCCGGCCTCTGAGGGGCTCGCCCACGCGCTGGGGCCTTGCTCGCCCGCCTGACGCGTGGGGCCCTCTCGGCCTTCCTCAGGCTCTTTGTACCCCGGTATTTATTACACCGACAGTAGCCCCCGGGTCCACCATGATACGCGAACCGTCGCGCAGATACTTTTCCATTTCTTGTGCGGCGGGAGACGAATCGTGGGGGGCCCACCACCTGCGGCAGCCGTACGCCTGATTCTCCACCTGCACACGATCTTCCTTGGGGAACCACGCCGCTTTTCGCGGGAAACCAAAAACGCGCGGGGCAATGATGGCGCCCATGCTGGCGGAATCAAACCGTCGCGCTCGCTTCCCCGCCTATAAATACTTCTCTCGGCGCGCGATAATCCTTCCGACGCTAAGTCTTCGTTGCCCATCCCTTTGCCTTCTTATTTGCTACCACGGCCTCCTCGCCAATCGCTACCAAACCTTTTGCGGCGCCACCGCCAAATTTTCCATGGCTCCCAAGCGCGGCAAAAGGCCGCCCTTGAGATGCCGCACCATCTTCGGAGTCGCTCTGCCGCTTCCACCGTCGATGAGGATCGGTGGCGGCGGCAGTCTTCGTGCCACCGACCGCCGCCCGGTTCCGCGCCGGCACCATCGCGCCGAGTCCTCGCGCCGGGGAGATCGTGACCTTCTCCTGGGCGATGCTGGCGGGCCTTGTCCCGCCGTACTCCGAATTCTTCTTGGGGGTGCTCGCCTTCTACGGGATCCAGGCGGCGCACCTTGTTCCCAACTCGATCATGGCCCTGGTCATCTTCGCCCACCTCTGCGAGATGTTCGTGGGGACGATGCCGAACCTCCCGCTCTGGCGCCGACTCTTCGTCTTGCACACGGGCTCGCGCTTTCGGAGCGGTTGGGAGCTGCTACCGGCGCTCGCGTCACCTCCGCCTTTATCCTGCGCGGTCAAGTCCAGCTGGAAGGGCGCGCACAGCGATGGTCAGACGTGGAGGACTCCAGCGGCTGCGACGATCTTGCCCTTCCCGACGATCCCGCGGAGCCCACTGCCGACTCGGGAGCCCAGCGACGACCTTGCGAGTACGGAGGTGATGGCGGCGCGCATTGCCGAGCTCCGCCGCCAGGGGCTCACCGGAACCCACGTGGTGGCGGACTTTTTGCGACGCCGTCTTTGCGCGCGCTTGAGGGCGCGCCCGCTGGGCGTACTACGGCGACAGCGACGGACCCGACCTTTGCTCTTGGAGGTGAATACCCTCGCGCTCTTTTGATTTCGTGCCTTCTTTCTTTCCATTTTTGGCTAACGACCACTCGGCCGCTTCTTTTTGGGTGTTGGTGATGGGAGCGTCTTCGGCGGCGTGCTCGGATCGGCTGGCGCGGACTCTTGACCACGCCGACCGGCGACATCGCCGCCGACGGGCATCCGCCCCCTCTGCGGCCCAGGATCCACGGGGCGCAACCCTTACTTGCGGCGCTGCCCCTATGGAGGTCTCGGTCCTGCGGTCCAAGTGGCCGGGGACCACTGCAGATCCGCGAGCCACCTCGGCGACCGCCTAAGCTTCGCGGCCATCGCTGCTCTGCCGTGGCTGCCGACTCCGCCCGCGCTCTCGGGAAGCGCGCCTCATCCTTGCCGTCGGCGCAGCGGCGAGAGAGGAGGAGGCGAGCGAAGAGAGCGCCCTTCAAGCCCGGGCTTCGCCGCCACCGCCGGCCCAACCTGGGGCCTGCTGCTACGCCGCCGCTCCGCCACCGGGCGAGCGCGGCGACTCATCAGAAGCTGGCGCCGCTGCGCCGGTTTCTTCCGCTCCTCCTCGCCGGCGCTCCTGCGGCGGCGCTGTTCTGTGGCGCGCTCCTGCACCGGCACCGCTTCGCGCCAGGCCGGCGTCTGGCTCGGCGGTGGTAGCAGACGAGCGCCCGCCACCGCCGCCGCAAACAAGCGACTTGAGCTCCCCTTCAGCTTCGCCAGGCGCACCGCTTCAGTTGGCTTTCCTGCGCTTACGCACACGCCGCACTAGGTTATACGCTACGGTTTCGCATACGAACCTGTTTGTCCCTCTTGGAACAGGCGGACGCTGGGACATCGAGCTCGCTCCGCGACTTCGCCACTTCAGCGTGCCGCCGCTCCTTCGACGGAGGGCGCGCGCGGCGGCGGAGAGTCCGGCGCGGCGGCGGAGAACCCTCCGCCACCTCGCCCCGGCGCTGCCGCCATCTCGGCGTGACCGCCGGCGAGGACGTTCCTTTGGAACCGCACCCTCTCCCGCACTGGCGGCGGGAGGAAGCCCTTGCCTTGGCGGAAGCGTCTGCCGCGGCTCGGCGGGGCCTTGGCCAAGAAACCGCCCGCGGAGGCGATGACCAGCGAGCTGCGGCGTAAGCCGCCGCCTGCCTCGCCGCCAAGCGGATCGAAGACCTCCGCTGGAGCACTTCGAAGCGCCCGGACCCTCGCCGACATCCGCGCGCCGCCCGCGGCTTCCGGACGCCTCGCATCCACTGGTGTTTCCTGCATCCCATTGGAGAGGAGGTTGCCGAAGACGCCTGGCGCCGTGGGACGAGCCGCCAAGCCCTGACGTCCTTCCGCGGCGGCTGCGGACGCGGCGATCAAGACGGTCGCCAAGGCGCTCTCGGCAGCCATGTTCATCTTGGGCAAGCTGTCTTGCTCGAGACGCGCGCGTTTGATCTCGACGCCGCCACCGGGAGCCTTTTGCGCCGGTTGGACCGGTTTGAGCAGTAGCTGGTTGACACCGCCGCCCGATCAGCGTGTCCATGATGGGGCGCCGCTCAATGGAGAGCGAAGGCCGGAGGAGTAGCGAGACTCCCCGCCTTTTGCCTTGTAATTGTTGCCTATCAATGCAAACAAACTTTTGCTCTTTTGTTGTGAGTCTCACTTGAACTTCGCTTTAACTTTAACTTGCGGAATTAAATCGGGCACCGCCGCCAAAGGTTTTAGATGAGCGTTCGCCGCAAGTGAGCGCTGTATTTGTTTTCTTAGGCATCTGGTTACTTCAACCCTTATGGCCTCTCGCAACCCGACTTAAACATTACGTGGCGGCGCTTAGCCTCGGAAGTGGTCTAGTCATTTGGTGCGCCGTTAGCGCATTGCCCGCACCGAGCCGACACACCGGGCTAGAGCCGCCTTCCGTCGCCGCCTCGCACCGGCGTAAGTTATAGCGTTTGCCTTTGCAATTAAGGGCCATCAACCCTAAGTACTTTCGCTACCGACTTTCGGCGAGAATGTTTTCTAACAGACCTTTCTAAGGCTAAGCCACCGATCGCCAAAAGCTTTAGAAGCGAGCTTTCGTTGAAAGTGGCGCTTTTCCTCAGGCATCTGGTTACTTCAACCCTTATGGCCTCTTTGCGAACCGACCCTAGACATCCTGTGGCGAGAACTTAGCTTCCGGAAGTGGTCTAGTCGCTGGTGCCGCTGTTGGCGCATTGCCTAGACCGAGCCGACACACCAGGCTAGAACCCGCCTTCCGTCCGCTTCGCCTCGCCCAACCGCGAGTCGTAGGCGCTCGTCCTTGCAACTAAGGGGCCATCTGCCTTGAGTACTTTTTCGCTGCCAGCTTTCAACGGAATGCTTTCTAACAGACTTGAGGCGAAAAAAGAAACAGATGCCCACAAGGAGATAGAACTTATCTCTTATTGAAGATGGCTTTGTACAACGCAGCCCCCGAGGCGAGCGGTGAAGGAAGAAGACCTCGCCGCTCGGCTCCAAAGGAAGGCCCGAAAAAAAGAAACTCTTGGACTGCTACCTACGGGTAGAACTTTCTCAGCTGCTCGACGTTCCAAGTGTTCGCCAATTCGCGACCGTCCTCGAATCGAGCCTTGACCGAGCTCAGGCGGGAGATCGAGACCACCTTGAAGGGCCCTCCCACTGGGGGAGCAGTTTGTTGCGCCCCCTTTGCACTTGGATTTTCTGTGAGCGAGGTCGCCCACTGCTAGTGTTCTCACACACACCCGTCTTGCTTGATAACGGCGCAGCGCCTGCTGATACTTGGCGGCCCGGATAGCCGCCCTGTCTCGGATCTCCTCCAGGAGATTCACTTCATCCTGACGCCGGTCAGGGTCTTGGTCTTCGCTGAACGCCGCCACTCTTGGGGAGCCGAAGGCGAGCTCTGATGGGAGCACCGCCTCAGAGCCATACACCAGGAAGAAGGGGGTCTCACCGGTGGCTCTGTTGGGAGTTGTCCGCAGCGCCCGCAATACGGTGGGAACTTCTTCCGCCCAGCGCTTGTCGCGCTTCTCCAGGCGGTCGAACGCCCTTGTCTTGAGCCCTTTGAGTACTTCCGCGTTCGCCCGCTCCACTTGCCCATTGCTCTTGAATGCATAGCGGAGGCAAAGCACGGCTTGGTACCCAACTCTTCGCACCGATCTTGAAATCGGCGCTTTTGAGCGGCGCCGTTGTCGATGATGATTACATTGGCGACACCGAACCGGACGAAGATGCTCCTCATAAACTTGATAGCCGCTGCGGATGTGATCGCCGGGACGGCGAGGCTTGACCCACTTAGTGAACTTGTCGATGGCGGCGAGCAGATGAGTATATCCTCCGCCGCCCGCGAACGGGCCAGAATATCGGCCCCGGACCGCGAACGGCGGAGAGCGGAATGGTTTGCGGCGCTGGGCGGTCGGTGGATCTGCTTAGCATGAAATTGGCACGCCCGCATCTCCTCACCGGCTCGAAGGCATCACGGAGGCGGTGGGCCAATAGAAACCGTGGCGAAAGCTTTCCCAACCAACGCCCGGCTCCTGAATGGCTCCGACATGCCTCCATGGATCTCGAGAGAATTTCACTCCCGCTTCCCGAGTGGCGACTTCAGTAGAACTCCGTTTGCGCCTCGGCGTCTGGTCCCCACCTACTGCGTGGCGCTTGGCCTTGCGCGCTATCTTCTCGGTAACGCGTCATCGTGGGATCACTCCACCCCGCAGTAGGCTAGGATCGGATCCATCCGCGACCTTCCGGACGAGTGTGGCGGCGTTACATACATTATCGCCGGCGTACTCGCTTTGGCACGGCATTTCCGCCACAACCGCCTCAGCAGTTCTTCCGCCTCCTCCCTCTAACCGGGGAGCTGCAGATGGATTAGTGACGTCTCCTCCAGAGGTGGGAGCTGCGTCAGGGAAAGCGTCGTCCCCGCCAGAATTGGGGGCTGCGACGGACGGCTGCGTAAGCCTTTCTTCAAAGACCCCAGCCGGAACAGGTGCCCTTGATGAGGCAATGCAGGGACGATTCATCCGCCATGTAGTTGTCGCGGCGAGGATGTGCACAAGCCCAAACCCTCAAAGTGCCGCTCAACCGGCGCACCTCCGCTAGGTAGGCCGCCATGGCGGATCGGCGGAGAAATCCTTTCTCGCCTGGTTGATGACCAGGAGAGAATCGCCTTTCACTTGTAGCCGCCGGATGCCAAGGTGAAGCCACCCCGAGCCCGCGGCGATCCTTCATACTCCGGCGTTGTTGGTGGCGCGGAAGTCCAAGACCACCAGTGCCGGATGACATCGCCGGTTGGAGACACCAGACGGCGCGCCCTTGACCCCTCCCCAACCGGAATGAGCCGTCGAAGAAGAGAGTCCACGGCGAGGAGGCTTGGGTACCTTCAGCTTCAGTGTCCGCCGGAGTCCACTCGCTAATGAACTCCGCCAGAGCTTGCCCTTTGATGACCACTGGGAGCGAATTTGAGATCGAATTCCGCCGACTCCATGGCCCACTTGGCGATGCGCCCGTCGCCTCCACGGTTGAAGAGGATCTCCGCAAGGGATATTTGGTCAACAAGTGACTTCGCCCCGAAGTAGTGGCGTAGCTTCGGGATGCCGTCGGCCGACGGCGTAGAGCATCTTCTGGTCTTTGTGAATACCTTGTTTCAGCGTCGTGGAGGACCTTGCTGACGTAGTAAATGGGGCGCTGAACGCCCTCTCTTTCCGCCACTAGCACCGCGCTGACCGCCTGGGGGTTTGCCGCGACGTAGAGGATCAACGGCTCGCCGGTGCAGGGCGACCAAGCACGGGCGGGAGGTAAGATACTTCTTCAGACCGTCGAACGCCTCCTGCGCCTCCGCCGTCCACTCGAACTGGTTGGTCTTCTTTAGGAGCTTGAGCAATGGGAGACTTTTATCCCCCAGGCGAGCTATAAAGCGGCCCAGGGAGGTCAAGCAGCCCACCAAGCACTGCATCTGCCGAAGTCGCGTCGGGGGCTTCATGTTCTCGATCGCTGCGATCTTGTCAGGGTTCGCCTCAATCCCCTCACGGGAGCGAGGAATCCCAATTGTTTGTCTGACGGAACGGCGAACACGCATTTCTCTGGATTAAGCTTGATGCAGTACTTCCTCAGGTTGGCGAAGGTTTCTTCCAGGTCGCCGATTAACTCCTCCGCCTTCTTGGACTTCACCACCAGGTCATCGACATACACTTCCAGGTTCCGCCCTATTTGGGAGCGGTGAGCGATATGCATGGCCCGCTGATAGGTTGGGCCCGCATTCTTCAGTCCGAACGCCATCCTTGTATAGCAGTATACGCCCATGGGCGTGACGAAGGCGGTCTTGTCTTCATCTTCTTCGGCCATGCTAATCTGGTGGTACCCGAGTACGCATCCGTAAAGCTGTTACCGCCGCACCCGCAGCTTGAGTCGACGATGAGATCGCGCGGGCAGCGGTATGGATCCTTCGGCACGCCTTGTTGAGGTCGGTGAAGTCCACGCACATCCTCCAACGCCTGCTGATTTCTTGACGAGGACGGGTTCGCGAGCCACAGGATGGGCGACATCGCGGACGCACCCGCCTTAAGAGCTGTCCACCTCTGGCGGATAACTTCTGGCGCTCCACCGGCGCTTCGGACCTTCGCATGACCGGTCGTGCGGCGGAAACGTCGCCAATTTATGCTCAATCACCTCTCGGGACCCAGCCATGTCGGACGGTTGCCACGCAAACACGTCGGCATTGGATCAAAGAAGGAGACAGCGCGCCTTCCTATTTGGCGCCGAGAGGCGCCCACCAACGGTCTTCGCCGGGTCGACTTCGCTCGGGGAGACCGCCTTAACCTCCATGCAGACGAACCGGGGAGGCACGGTCTTCGCCGGAGGAGCTCCCAAAGTCGAAGCCTCGGCCTTACAGCACCGTCGCCCCGCCAGCGAGGGCATCCTTGTCGCAGCGGGCGCCTCGGCGGTCCACTTTCAAACGATGGGGCGGTGGCCGGGATCTTCACCACCATGTACGCATAGTGGCACACCGCCATGAACACAGTCTCGCGCCGGCCGACCTAGTATGGCGTTGTAGGGAGGTCGAAGTCCGCCACCTCGAACTCGAGCATCTCGGTGCGGAAGTTGTCGAACCTCGAAGGTTACCGGAGACTAATGCGCGCCGGCGGGGACGGACTCGGCCCGCGCGATGTCAAGAATGGGGCGTTAGGCGAAGCTCAGCGCCTTTGGATCTGGGCCTTGCGCGCCAGGCGGACGGGAGGTTGAGGAACTCCTCCGTCTACCAAAGACACCCTAGCTTCACATTCCGGACCGTGGGTGCAACCACGATCGGGAGATGCCCAGGGCCGGCGGTACTGGTTGGGTGATCGGCCTGACTGAACGCGATCGGCTGCTCCGACCACGCCAGCTGCCTCATCGACCCAAAGCCGCACGGTGGCGCACACCTCCCTCATCGCACGCTTAAAGCTAGCGTGGGACGGATAGGTGGCCGAACCGCCGTGGATGACGGCAACCTCGCGCTCCGCCTGCTGAAAACCAAGCGAAGCCGTCTCCTTGCCCTTGCCACTGCCGGACGCCGCGCTGCTGCTCGTGGACTCGCTTGTCCACCATCTTGCCGACGACATGGCATCGCCAAGTCGTGGGAGTTGTTGCGGTGAATGGGACGATGGGGCCTTCCGTCCCACTCACGGGCGATGATTTACGCCCTTCGCGGCGCTTGAGGGCCGTCGCCACGGCGATCGCCATAGCTGCCGCCTCGGCCGCCCTGCGGGACCGTACCGCCGCGCCCGCGACCTCCTCCTCTTTTACGCCCGCCGCGCCCATTCGCTGGTGGTCGCGTCGTCGTCGTCGTCGTCGCTTTCGGCGACCATGATCTGCCGGTCTCGGCCGCTTTGCGCTTCTTCTTGTCCTTGCCGCGGGGTTCCTCGAGGTTCGGCCTCGCCGCCCATGCTGGCCCGCCAGCGCGGCCGGGCGGATCTGAGCTCGCTGAAGGGCGACTTCAGCGCCAAGGTGAAGACTCCTCCGTCGTTTTGATCTTGCGGTGGCCATCTTCTCTTTGACCTTGGGGTCTCGGCGCCTCTTGAATGCCGTGACCACGGCGTCGATGGAGATGTCAGGGATAGTGTTGCGGACCTGACTGAAGCGCCGAATATAGTCGCTGGCGACTCTCCTTTCTTCCGCTCCACGTTGTGGAGGTCGTCTTCTACCCCGGGCTGCTCGAAGGTGCCCTGGAAGTTGGTGACGAAGAGCTCCGAGAGCTCCTTCCATGACCCCACGGACTCGGGGCAGGTTCATGAGCCACGGCGGGCTCACGGTGAGGACCGCGGGAAGTAGTTCGCGAGAACCTTCCCGACCCTCGATCGGTGCATTACCGTCGTATAGATCTGCAAAACTCATCGGGGTTGGTGGAGCCGTCGTTTTTCGATGGGGCGGACGAAACCGTTCGCCATCGGACGCGGCGTAGCTCCTTAGAAAAGCGCGGCACCCAACGCCGGGAGCCTCGCTCTGGACGCGTCTCGCCCGCCGCTTCGTCGCCAGGGCGGCGCCAAGAAGCGCCACCTCATCGCCGGGCAGCTCTGTGGGAACCCTCTTCTTTGGTCCCAGCGACGGGCGGCGGCAGCGTGGTCGCGCTCGGTCGCGACCGCGGAGCTTGTCACGCAGTCTTCTCCATGCAGCAAGTGGCGGTCCTCCGGATGGGACCGAGATCGCGCCACCAGACGCCGCTGCCCGGCCGAGCCCCGTAGGGTCGCGCTCTTGTCGTCTTGGCCCCCCCCTCACCAGAGATTCGCGCGAGGAGCGCGAGGGCAACAAAGAACGGAGGACGCGAAACGCCGGTTCCCGTCCCCTCAAACTTGCACCACGCCAAGGCGGCGCCGACGAGTGGGCTGTGGCCAACCACGGCGCCGCCGGAGTCCGGAGTTACGGAACGGTGGGTTTTCAGCAAGGCCTCGCGCGTGGAGGTTCTGTCGAGTGCACTCCTCGAGGCAGCGCCGCTTAGCTTGGCCGAGGCGGCTGCTTCCGCCAGGCTCCAACCCTAGGCGGCGGCCACCGCCGGGTGATCCACCGCCATCGCGCTGCCGACTCATTGCCGCTGCCCTAGCGGCCGCTTCGCTCCACCGCGGATCGCCGCCCGCCATCGCCTCAAGAAAGGTCAAGAGCTTGAACCGATGCTAAGCGCTCCCCTACGGGCGCGCCATCGACGGCGATTCTCCGCTCAACCACTGCGGATCACACCTCGGTCGATTTCTAGTCGCTAGCCAACTCGATCAAGCTCGATCCGATTTGGGCGTCGGGCACAACAAGGAGCGACTCGCAGATTTACCAGTTCGGACCCCTCGCGGGTAATAGTCCTACTCTGCTGAGCCTTAGCCCTTTTCTGATTGTGGTTGAATGGGAATGTGTTTCAGAGTGCCTCGAATGCACGAACGCTTCAGGATGTGTGTGTTTTACGCCTCTCCTCTCCTCTCTTCTCCTTTTATACAAGCTTTGGGCCGACGGAGAGAGCCGAGGGAGTAGGCAGTACAGTGTTCTCAGTACACTGACAAGACACGACAGAAGAGACGAAAACATGCCGCTGCCCACGCCGCGCAGCGCCGCCCTCGCGTGCTTCGCAAGTGGCCTCTGACCCGCATAGTCACACCGGTGAGTCTGCGGGTGGGCCCTACCGCCTCCTCCCGACACAGGCGGCCTCCTCAAGCAAACCTTTCTCTCACGGTCAATTCTTACGTGCCATAATGATGGCCCGCCGGACACGCAAGGGTCATCAGAAGCGTAATCATTTCTTCCTCTGTCTATCCGCGCGTGGTGTCTTATTAAATGCGCCGTCCTTCAAGGCAGGGGAGCCTTCGCCCCAAGACTCATACGCAATGCTCCTGGCCTTGGGCCCCCCTTGCGCTGGGCCTTGCTACTGGTCTTGAGAGGGGCTCGCCACGCGCCGCCGCCGACGTGGGGCCCTCGCCTTACCGTCGGAGGGCTCGCCACGCACCCGCTGGCGCGTGGGGCCCTCCCGCCTTCGAGGGGCTCGCCACGGCTGGGCTTTGCTCGCCCGCTGACGCGTGGGCCCTCCCGGCCTTCGAGGGGCTCGCCCACGGCTGGGCCTTGCTCGCCCGCTGACGTGGGGCCCTCCCGACCTCGAGGGACTCGCCACTGTTTGGGGCCTTGCTCGCCTCACCGACGCGTGGGGCCCTCCCGGCCTCTGAGGGCTCGCCACGCCACTGGGCCTTGCTCGCCCTTTGACGCTGGGGCCTCTCGGCCTTCCTCAGGCTCTTTGTACCCCGGTATTTATTACACCGACAATCTTCATCTAGCGCTGCCTCATAAATCGATCCAGATCTGGTCAATGTCGATCCCTGCCCCCTCTTGCAGTGACCTTCTCATCTCCCAGGCATGGCTTTGATCATCTTCCATCCCCTCTTCCTCTTTATTGCTCTATATCTACTTGCCGCATGATGCTTGTGTGGTTGCTTTGTTTCTTGTGGCTAGCACCTATTGTTTGTGCCAGGGATATTGTTGTGTTGCAGAATAAATCTTAGCTAGCGCTGAAATTCTAGAAATTGAAATACATTGGCCTTGTACATTTCAGCTTAACGTAGCGTAGCGTAGCGTTTCAGTAAAATTTGAAAGTATTTAAAGAGAGGTTTAAATATTATAAAAAATAATTTTAAAATATTTTTAGGATCTTTAAAAGGAGTACTAAAAACCCAAGAAAAATCATTACAAATTACTAAGCCAAATAGGCTATATAAAAAAGATAAATTTTACAGAAACGCTACGCTACGCTACACTAAGCTGAAATGTACAAGGCCATTATGTGAAATCTTTGTTAGTTAGAAAGAGATTGTTGTGTTGATACAGTTTTATGGATTTTTATCATGTATGCCATTATAGAGTGTAGGGGTATCACAACAGCCATTATAAAACAATAAATATTATAGATGCAATTATAGAGTGCTCTGGAGTTTCATGTATGCCATTATGGGGACTATATAGAGGATACCAGCTCAAAATACAATGGAAAATACCAAAATACGGTATGGGCCCACATGTCATGCTCTGATGTGCTTCTTCCTCCCTCCTAATCCTCCTCTGCTCCTCTGCTCCTCTCCCTCCACTCATCTGATCCTCTCCTTTGACAACTCCGATGACGGCATGAAGGGCGGCGGCGGCGGTTGGCGGCAGTGGTGATTCTTGGCGGTCTTGGCGGCAAGGTCTTTGCAGTGGCGGCCATGTTGTCGGGCGCGATTGTAAGCTATGGGCAGCAGGTGGGTGACGGCGGTTGGTGGAGGCGGCGGCTCTGGCGAGGAGCTACGGCGATGGCGAGGCGGCAAGCGGCGGCGAGGAGGCACGGTGACGACGGAGGTCTGCGGCGGTGGCGAGCTCGGCCTGAATCTCGCCGGAGTTCTCGACTAGATCCACGCCCAAGAGCTTGTTCCTCCGCTGTCCACCGCCTCCTCTGCCCCCGAGGTCGCCGCCCGCCACCGCCCCCAAGGTCACCGCCAGGGGTTGCTCTGCCGGAGTAGTCGTAGTAGGAGCTCGTCGCCGCCCCCGAGCATGCCTTGCCATGCAGCCGCCATCCGCCGCCTCCTCCGCCCTTGTTGTCGCCGACCATCGCCGGCCCCGAGGTCGGCAGCCACCGTCGCCGGTGAAAGAGATGGGGAGATGAGGGAGGAAGGAGGAGGAAGAAGGTGAGGAGAGGCTGACATGTGGGTCCCACATGTCAGTCCCCGTATTTTGGGTTTATTTGCTACCTAGAGTGCCCATAATGGCATCCATGAAATCAAATTATACTCTATAATGGCATCTATAATATTTGTTGTTTTATAATGGCTGTTGTGATACCCCTACACTCTACAATGGCACACATGATAAAAATCTCAGTTTTATGGTGATTATCGTGAGCAAAAACATATGGTGGCCTTCGGTTCTGTTTAATTTTTCTCTCTTGTACATTACCATGCTTGTCCAGTTTGTAGTGCCAAGTATTATGCACCTATTAATTATGGTATGTTTCTGAAGACATCAGGTATCTCTTTGGTCCCATGTGGGATCAAATCATAAGCTATTCTAACCTGCACCGTTGTATTAGATCATTAGAATATCTCAAATTATTAGCACTACTTGATATTTAACTGTTTTGTACCTTTGTGAATCATAGTGTTGGATAATTCATGGAAGCATTTACATGTTAGAGGTACTGCATTTAAGACTTTTAGTTGGGTTTATCACAAAAAATAATTATTTATTACAAACCTTGAACCGTTCAAAACATGAAGATACTTATGTTCTCTTAGTGTTCCGGTCTCATTGCAGCAATGAGCTGTTCTTAGTTTCTCTGGAAGTCCTACTAGCATGTTTCATCATGAGAATGCATTATTGTTGTTTTTTTAGAAGCTATGATCTTTCTGAATTGAAAAGTTCTATTTTTTCATAATAGCATGTCATTTAAAAGCTTTACAGGGTAATTAGGGGAGCAATGGGTATATGATTTGTCCTGTTTCTTTTAATTACTAAAGCTAAAATTTAACTTCAAGCAGTCTAACTAGTATAAATTATGATAAGTGGACAACATCAAACGGTGCAAAGGTAAAATTGCTGCTCTACTATATCTGAAAAAGTCAGATGGTGTTTCATTCAGTTAAACTAAAATTTAGATTATTTTGTTCTGTATGTATACATATGTGAAAATTCTCCGGTCTCTAGAAGTCTTTGTATAATATGATTGTTCAGAACAAAATAAAAATTTTTAAAACAAACACAAAAAAACATTTGTGATATCAACTACATGCAGTGCTTATTCACCTTTTTTTTCATGAAGCAGATGAGCAAGATAGTCATAGAAACAAAGGAGAGCTGGCTTTACAGAGCTAGACACACAATGAGGATGACCATTCTGAATGAACAAACACCTGAATTGATGTGCTAATCAGGAATTCAGGATGTGAGCAGAAGTTTAGGAAGGATGGCAAGGGAAAATAGGAGATAAAAATGGGAACATTTTGTTTTGTTGTTGTTTTGGTTCCTTAGATTTTATTCTCTCAATTAGTTTTTGTGCAATCAACCCTTTTTTAATCTTGTCACCTTCTTTATTCTTTGAAAACTTACATTTTATTGCATTTTATTTTCGTGAGCAGCAAACCTATTGTAGTACTTGGTAATGTCTAGAATAGGGGAGATTTTCTGAATATGTTCTGCATGATATCTTGACAAGGCCTGCAAATGTTTTTTTTTGAATTTCTTAGGTGACTGGATTTGCAAAAATATTTTTTAAATGTTTTAGATGCATTAATAAAATACTCCCTCTGGTCACAAAAAGAAGTCGCTATTGACTTTTGGACACACTTTTGACCATTCGTCTTATTCAAAAAGTTATATAAATATTATTTATTTTGTTATGATTTGGTTTATTATTAAATGTATTTTAAGTATAACTTATATTTTTACATATTTGAACTAAAATTTTGAATAAGGCGAATGGTCAAAGGCGTGTCCAAAGGTCAACGGCGACTTCTTTTTGTGATCGGAGGTAATACTTTTAATAAATTAAAGTTTAATCAAATAAATCATTTTTTTTTGCCATGATCAGCTTAGTACTCTACTGCTAGAGTTAGAGGCATGAAACGAATTGATTCCACCCCCGCGGAATGGTCAGAGGTGTGGAATGAATTGATTCCATCCCTGCGGACTGTTTGGCTACCATAACCGTGGAGAGGTAAACCACGTGAGCTCTTTTCTCCCCTGGGTTCCAATGAGACCAATACATACCCTCCGTGGAATATTGTCCCAGGGATTTTTTTTCCTCCTAGCTTCCAAACTAGCCCTTAAGAAGGGGAGTGGCGCTGGACGGTGTCACCTGACTCAGACGGGTAGGACTTTTGTCCAACGCATCCACCCGAAACTACACTGACAAGAGGCTCGGAAAGCCATTATTCATTTATTGGGTTTCTAAATAAATGAAAGGCTGGGAAAATCAATGAACAGTGAAAGCCCGATCCACCATGCGGGACAGGGAGAAGGCATATTTTCGATATGCCATCACACCGAGGAAGCGTACTACCTCGAATACATATACACATCCGCTTAACCTGACGCATGGGTTTGTGGGGCCCTCTTGTTAGCGACCAAGATGTATCCCGCGTCTGAACCGTGCGGTTTAAACTGTCGAGGCCCACTTATTAGTGACTAATTACCGATTAAACCTCTAAGCACGAATCAGCACTAATTTTGGTGCAGATCCAACGGCCCCCGCATTGTCTTCAATTTATATATGTCTCGTGCACGGTGGCCGCAACGATGATGTACAATGCGACGACGCTACAAAACACCAAATCGGGTGTTCTTGGGCTTCACGAGATCAGTGAGCTTGCGAGCATCAAAAGATACCGATGGAAAAGATAGAGGTTACCGGACACAGCCATCGTGATCCAATTTTATTAAACCAAAGCCCTTCGTGTTAAAACGATCGACGCACGTACCAATGGTAAAATAGAGCAATGATATTTGTTCAACGTTGCATTAGCTAATAAAATATAACAAAGTGCGAATAAGCAATGTATTACATTAATTTAGAATAACAAGTCCCGACTAATGCGAATAAAAGAAACAACCAAAACTAGCATCCCACACACACAAATCAGGAAGTAGCTAGTAGTCTAGACCAACCTCCGAGGAGACAACATAGTGTTGACACCCAAATTTGGCAGAAAATTCGGATATCGTAAATAAGCCAATGTCATCGGAATTATTGGGCTGCATTAGAATATGGGATTAATTATCAAAGGAAAGAGGTGTATAGAAGATGATTCCGATAGTTTCAGGACTCTGGGAGAATTACGAAGCTTCGATTGGAAGGTGTCTTCAACGGTTTAGTTACGATAAATTAGGTTGTGTCGGTATCGGTTTTGTAACTTTAGTATAAATAGGGTCCCAAGTTTCACGTAAAGGATACACAACATATACAAAACACAACTACTCTTTTCGAATCCGATCGACTTCGTCAAAAGGCTTCAACTCGCAGGTAGATCTATCTCGATGAAATAATCGATTCTCTTCTTGTAACCCGTATACATGGCTGCATCGCTTCGATCTCATGTGTACAAAGCATGTTAGACTGTCTCGGTTTTACCGATCTTTAATATGTCTTCGCATGTTACACTGTCTCGTTCAATCGATCTGTAATATGTATTTGCCCTGCAATGCCAATCGTTACATATCTTATATGCTTTTTCTTGAATCCGATATGTGAAACTGCCTCGTTCAATCGATCTTGCATATATTTGTTTTAGGGATTTGCATGTTTAGATTATTTGCCGATTAGCATTGTATTTACCCATATTAGTTCTAAACCTTTAATCGATTTATAAGTTTATACCTATATTTAGATTTGAATACTGTCTTGGCTTGACCAATCTATTTAATCTATTTTCTGGTTTAATCTGATAAGTTGATCTAAAGATTTATGGCTAATTCTACATATAAAACAACAAAAAGAAACAAATAAGATTCATGTTTAAATGTTTATTCACAATTATTGCTCTATTGGACATTAAGCCGATAGAATTATAATCGGATTCTTTAAAGCCGATTCTTAAAACCTGATCTGGCTATTACCTAAAGCCAATTAGGGCTAAGTCGCTAACGATTTATTCCTCGTCAATTCATAGGTCAAATTGACTGGCACGTTTGGTATCCGTGGTTGCGACAAAAACACAGATTTGACGCTTCCGTGGTGTGTTTGCGAAATATCAATTTTCATGTCAACACACTTTTTGGCACGCCTGGTGGAACCTAAGAAACAGAATCAACAAGATGACTTGCACCGACGCTGAGGCGGCGGCGGAGGCACTTAAGCTTGCTGCTGAAGCTGTGGCTGATGATGACCTGAGCCCTGATCAGAAAAAGGAGATTGAAGATAGGCTCGCTGAAATTCATGTAGAAAACAAGAAAAGGATGCTGACAGGCTATCGGAAAACTCGTAGTGGCCAGATCACAAAAACTTCTATTGGAGATCCATTGCTCACTGGAGATTTTTCTGAGATCATAAGGGATCAGATCAACAGTTCAGTTTACCGGTCAATGCTAGATCAGTCATCGGTTTTAGGGCCAATTGTATAGGAGGGGACTAGTGCTGCTTTGCATAATATTATGACTGGCCAAACTCCTCCAAGGAATCGGAATAACCCACTAGAGATAAATTTGGGAAACCGATATCCACCTCACGCCCAAATCGAAAGTACCCAGGCAGGAACTTCTCAACCTGGAGCTTTTCAGCCAAATCCATCATTAGGGCTTTTAACCCAAGTCCGGTTTTCAATTCCAATCCTGAAATAGGGGCACTTACTACAAGAAAAGTGCTTTTCTATGACAAAAATGTCTTGACGATGCCAACTTATGTCATTGAAAGTTAGTTTTCTATGACGACACTTTTGTCATTCGTCATTATGTGATGTTCGCGCCGTTTGGACATGTTTTGGAGTGACGACACTTGAAAAATCGTCATTAAATGAATCACAAAACGTCATGGAAAAGTAGACATTAAGTTCTTTTGATTTTGTAAAAAAAAAGATTTCTAATAGAATAGTACTATTAGTATATAATATGAGCTGATATGTAGGCCACGTGAGGCCCATGTTGCAGGATTTGCTATATGGGCAAGTTTTCGAGACAGATATATTGAGGGAATCTCGATAACACCCTGACCCACAAATTTCGATTTACAATAGGATCTCATAATGTCTCAAAAAAAGTTTTCATAAAACTAGTGAAATTTTGAATATTTCAATCGGAAACCAAATGAAGCAATTATATAATGAAAAATCCCTAGGTTTTACAATAGTTTAATGGATTTATACGAATTTTCTAAGAAAGATATTTCTCCCGGCATATTTTCCTCTTGCCCGCCGAGCACCAAAAATCATTTTCACATGGCGCTAAAATGCACTCTCCCGAAATTTTATTTAGGCCCACCGGCAGCGGCTCATATACCCAAATAACAGTGGTTCCTTCATTTCACCCAACCCTAGTCCCCAAATCAAGTCAGAGAGGAGGGAGGCAGCGGGGGCCGCGGGGCGACCTCCTGCCTCAGCGTTGCTTCCGGCGAGGACGGCCGGCTCCTCCCGCTGTGTTGGCTCCGGCGAGGCAGCCACCTCGTACGTCTGCCACTGCTGCGGCTAAGGCGCCACCCTCCTTCCTCTACGGCGGCTCCAGCGAGGTCGGCAACAACCGTACATCTGCATCGGCTCCGGCGATGCGCCGACATCGTACATCCACCTCGCCGAACCAAGGAACCTCTCCCTCAAGATCCGGTGAAGAAGGATCCCAGCAGGTTCGGATCCGTTCTTTTCCCTTCCTCTACTACAGCCGCCAGGGGCATATCCAGGGGGTGCTTGCACGATGGAACCAAGAGAAGCAACACTCAATCTCTCTCTAGCCGTGCGTGTATGGAGCAGAGGAATATAGAGCAAGAGCTCCTCTTTCTCAAGATCTGGATCTCTTTCTTGCGCCATGGATAGGGAACCAGGGAGCTCGGCTTGATTTCTCTCTTTAGCCCTCACGATCTCTCGGATTCTCTCTCCAATCTTTTTGGTGCGCTGCTGATTTGAGAAATATTTGTGGATAGATTTTTGATATATGTTTGGTACACAAGCCACTTGGGCCAAGCAAATGAAATCAGTGCCACATCACCTCCACCCAACGTGAGTGCTGAGGATTGGGAAAAGCTTATTAAACAATGGTCTGACCCAATGTTCAAGGTACAATCTAAGCATATCTGCCATTTTGAATCTCTATGTATATATCAATTAGTCTAATTCAACTGTTGTTGTAGGAAAAATATGAAAAGAACAAGCAGAACCGAGCCAAAGTCAAGTTCCATCAAGCAACGGGGTCTCGCTCCTACAGAAGTTGTTTCTAAGGTATTGAATAACAACTGTGCATCCAGCAAATTTCTACAAAATGTTGGCTTCCAATCAACATCTACAATGAACAGCAAGACATCAAGAGAAGAACTTGTTGAAAAAGAACTTGAGAAAGAGAGGCAGGAATCTGCTCAACTTCAAGAGTGCTGTGATAATCAACAGAAAGAGATAGATGACCTGAAGCAAAAAGCACAAGAATTAAATGAGGCCTTGATGCAAACCCAAAAAGAAATGGAAGAATTCAAGAAGAAGCATGTGGAAAATGACTCAATTATTCGCCTTCTCCTGTGAATGGCATGACTTGATGAATATATGAAATGCAATTTTTCGGCATGGAGTTTATTTTGCTTACCTCCTATTAATTTGAACCTGTTCCAAGTACTGTGATGGAACTTCCTAGCTAGTATTGTTTGTGTGTCTGTTGCACTTAGCTTGTGGTCGTTGAACTTTATTTTGTGGCTCACGAACTTGTATGTTGAATGGTTCAATTCAGACTTGTTGACACAAGGCTGCTATGCATTGGTTATACTATATATTATTACTCAATTTGCCTAGCTATGCTTTGGGTTGAATGTCAATGTTCATAAATTTCTGAGATATGTATATATAGACTAGAAAATGATGGGCTGAATTTAATTGTGCATGCTGAAATTCGGGTTAAAAACAGCCCATAAATATTGCGAAAAATAGTGTTGCAAAGAATGGCTAAAAGTCTAGAAATGGACAAATTACGGGCTTAAATAAATTATGGGCTCTATTGAAATGGCAAAAAAAGGATTAGGCCGTGAATAATGGTCAATGTTGGGCCTACAGAAATAGCTAAAAATAATTCAAAAAACATTTCAGCAATGACAGGTCAGCCGCCACATTGGATGATGACATAGCAAGAAGCATCCTGGCCTTGTATTTTATGACGATACAATTCATGACACAAATATCAATCGTCACAGAAAACTTATTTACTATGACAAAAGCTAGTTGTTTCGTCATCAAAACAAATATATGACGCAGATACTATGACAACTGACTTTTCGTCATAAGTTGTCATAAAATACTTACTATGACATTTTTTTGACTTTACATGACGAATTTAACCGTCAATAAAAATCACTTCTCTTGTAGGGGGCCCGAAACCCGATTCAAGCGATACAGAATAATCAGGCTATAGTCCCAATACCATATCCGATCTATCAGCCGATTACCTCTGGGATGAATGAAAATTTAGAAGAAATGATAAGGAACCTAGTGTACAACATGATGAAACAGTGTGGGTTCAACACTTCTAAGATTACTCTACATTATACCATGCCGTACCCATCGGCTTTTAATGAGACAGAATTTCCTCATAAATACCGAGTCCCGGATTTTGCAAACGCTAAGTTCAGTGGAAGCGATAACACCTCCACTCGTGAGCACGTTGCTAGATTCCTTGCACTATGTGGAGAAGCTGGTTCCAACGATACACTCAAATGCCGATTGTTCCCTCTCTCACTATCGAGATTGGCATTTAACTGGTTTACCTCACTCCCTCCAAACAGTATACTTCCTGGCCAGATTTTGAGAAGAAGTTTCACGAATATTTTATTCTGGAGAGAATGAAGCTAGGATTACCGATATTATGACGATCAAACAAAAATTTGGAGAATCGATAAATGATTATCTGCGTCGATTCAGGAAGGTGAGAAACCAATGCTATAGCCTTTCATTGCATGACAATGAATTGGTAGGATTGGCCTTCAAAGAGTTATTGCCTGTTAATCATAAAAGGTGGGCAATCAAGAATTTACTGATATTTCTCATCTAGCTCACATGATCGCGCTGTATGAGAGCCGATTTTCTGATAATTCCTATCCAAATCAAAAGGAGTATCAGAATAACAACAACAAGGGTAAGGACAAAGCTGTCAATATTGTTGACATTGAGGAAGTTGAAGATTCTGATGATTCCGATACCGAAGAGGTTGGTGCTTATGTTGCTGAATGGGTAGCCAGTAAGAAGGAATTCGAGCTTGGGTGGATAAAGCCGAAGAATTTTGAAAAGGGCAAGTATTCCTTTGATACATCCAAGTGTGATTGAATTTTCGATCATTTATTGCAAGAAAAGCAAATTCGGCTTAAGCAGGGGCATGTGATTCCTCCGCTCGAAGAACTTAAGAAGCGGGAATATTACAAATGGCATAATTCCTATTCACATACCACTAATAAATGCAATGTTTTCAATCAACTTGTCCAAAAGGCGATTGAAAGTGGGTAACTTCGATATCAAGGCAAAACTTTGCAAGTTGATACAGAACCTTTTCCAGTCGGCTTTATTGGAATGGTTGACGCTGCCAAAAGAAAAGCCGATGATTCTGGGAGTTCTAGTCGGTTTAAAGAGCTCGTTGGCTCTAAAAAGATTGTAGTAGAAGAAAAGCCAGAATTGAGATTCCGAGCAGCGAGTCGACGAGGGGGTGAAAAGGCTGGTGAGTGGCGCGAAGTAAGGCGTGGGAAAGATAATAATTCGATTACAAAGCCAAAGCCAAAGCCAACTTTTAATCAGCTGTTAGAAAAGTATGATCGAATGGCCAAGAATCCACCCCGTAGGAGCATCAGATCAAATACCCCTGAGCCTATTCTTCAAAAAAGCTTAAGGAATCGAGATTAGGAGATGGAACATTGGGTGTGTCCTTTTTTCTGATATTGCTGGGAACAGAGGATGTCGTTGCCTACCCTTGATAATTGCCGTATGAATCACGCGTTTGTTCCGCCAGTAAAGAGAACATCGGTAAAAGATCGTTTGGTGTTTCCTGATAAGAAAGCCGAAGAAATCCCGATGAGTAAAAATACCGATGTGCATTGGCCTCCCAAAGTGTCATTTATCGCGATGGTGTCCAAGTGGAATTACTAAATCTCAGAAACGTCGCTTGCAACGGATGAGAAATACTGAGGCAAAAGAGAGGGAAGCTGAAAAGTTCAGGGACGCTCTGTTGGAGCAAGTAAAGCCGATGAAATCAGCCAGGGGCAAACAGGAGTGGAGACCTAAGCTGAGATCGGCTGTTATTATTGATGCTAACACGGATTATGATGAAGTTTCGATTGCTACCAACATGGTTTGCATATTACTTCGAGAATTCATGTATGACTATGAAGAAGCTGCTGCAGAACTGATGGTCGGAGCTGAAGATGCTATATTCAAGAAACCAGAAAATTCCTGATTACACTTGAAGCCATTGTTCATCATGGGTTATGTGAACGGAAAGCCGATTTCAAAGATGATGGTAGATAGTGGAGCCACTGTGAATGTAATGTCGTATTCCGTGTGTCGAAAAATTAGAAAATCTACAGAAGATTTGGTGAAGACCAATATGGTGTTAAGCGATTTCAATGGAAATTTGACAGAAGCAAAAGGAATTCTGGTGTTAGAACTCACAGTGGGAAGCAAAACAATTCCAACAACTTTCTTTGTGATTAAAGGAAAAGGAAGTTATAATGTGCTGTTGGGAAGAGATTGGATACACGCCAATTGTTGCATTCCATCGACGCTTCATCAAATTATGATCCAATGGATTGGCGAGCAAACATAAGTGGTTAGAGGAGAATCTTTGACTGTAGAAACCGATTGTGCTGAAATTTATGATAATCTGGAAGCATTATCAGGAAGACCTTTGGAAGATTGTGATTTCATCAGTTTTAGTAAATCTGGCTTTAAGCCGATGACGCTAGAAGCATAGTTAGTGACTCAAGGACACGAGGGTTTTTCATGGGAACCGCGGTTCTAGAGGAAATCGAGTATAAGATGGACCAGGGCTTTATATCGGCTGATGAACTTAAAAAAGTCGATATTGAAACGTTGGGAAAAAAGGCCCACTTACATCAGTAAACAGTAGCCGCGGGAATACACAAATCAGCTTATTCAAATTCTTAAGGATCGGGTTGATTGCTTTGCTTGGGAATATCATGAGATGCCTGGTCTAAGCTGATCTATAGTTGAACATAAAATTAAAATGAAGCCTGGGTTTCTGCTAGTGAAACAAGCACCAAGGAGAATTAGTTAGAAAATTTATGATGAAGTGAAGGCTGAAATTCAAAGGTTGCTAGATGCAAAGTTTATTCGGCCATGCAAATATGTTGATTGGATTTCTAATATTGTACCAGTTGGGAAGAAAGATTCTGATAAGGTTCGGGTGTGCATCGATTTTTGGGATTTGAACAAAACAACGTATAAAGATGAATATCCGATGCCGATTGCTGATCGACTAATTGATGCTGCTTCTGGCAATCAGATTATCAGTTTCTTAGATGGTAATGCCGGTTATAATCAAATTTTTGTGGCCGAAGAAGATGTGAACAAGACTGTATTTAGATGTTCTGGATCTGTTGGCTTATTCAAGTGGGTTGTTATGACCTTTGGGCTGATTAGTGCTGGGGCTACCTATCAGAGAGGGATGAACTTGATTTGGCTTGATTTAATCGGCGAATTAGTTAAAATTTATATTGATGACGTGGTAATCAAATCTCAAAAAGAAGAACAAGACTTGGCCGATATTGTGACCGTGTTGTATCGGTTTCGGAAATATGGCATGAGGATGAATCCAAAGAAATGCGCTTTTCGAGTATCGACCGGCAAGTTCTTGGGATTTATGGTACATGAGAGAGGGATTGAAGTGCATCTCGATAGAGTAAAAGCGATTCTGAACACCAAACCTCCAGAGTCAAAGGTTCATCTACAAGAGATGATTGGTAAAATTAACTATTTGAGAAGATTCAATTCAAATTTATCGGAAAGAATTATCCCATTTTCTCCATTGCTCAAGTTGAAAAATTCTGATAAGTTTCTTTGGGCACCAGAGCAGTAGAAAGCATTTGATAATATCAAGGAGTACTTGATAAATCCGTCTTTTCTAGTTACCCCAAAAGAAAATCTGCCGTTCAAGTTGTATCTATCGGTATCTGAAAAGACGATAGGGCAGTTCTGGTCCAGAAGATCGGCGGGAAGGAACATGCAATTTTTTATCTAAGCAGAAAACTGTTGGATCTAGAAACCCGATATATGGTAGTGGAGAGATACTGTCTTTGTCTATACTTTGCTTGTACCAAGTTGAGACATTATTTGTTGGATGCTGAATGCAAGATGGTTTGCCAAACCGATGTGGTCAAGTACATGCTTAATGCTCCAATTATCAAAGGACGCCTTGAAAAATGGGCATACATTCTCATCGAGTTTGATTTAATGTATGAATCTCCAAAAGCCGTCAAGGGGCAGGTATTGGCCGATTTCATTACACACCATCAGGACATTAATCTGTCAATACTTTTGCCATGGGTGATGTTCTTTGATGGATCGGTTTATGAGAAGGGATGTGGAATCAGTATTTTTATAGTATCCCCTGGTGGAGTTTCTTATAGGTTCAGCGTTAGTGTGGATTTTGGATTGACCAACAATCAAGTAGAATATGAAGTTTTGATTCAAGGATTGGAGTTGTTAATTCACAATTGGTAGTTTTTCAGATGATCGGTAAAGATGAGTGTCATAATGATCTGTTTCGAGAATGTTTGGAAAAAGCATCGAATCTGGCCAAGCATTTTACTATATTCACGATACAGCATGTTCCAAGAGAACAAAATTGTGAGGCCAATGAACTAGCTCAGGAAGCATCAGGATACAAAATGCCGATCATGGAGTTGGAGATTATTCCAAGCGCAAATTCGATACCGATGGGATGGCAGGCAGAGATTATCGGTTATCTTAAAGATCCTCAAGGAAAAATCGATAGAAAGCTTAAGAGAAAAGCTCAAAGGTATGTAATGATCAATGATAAGCTATATTATCGGAGTCTTTATGGGTTATTACTTAAATGCTTAAATGAAGAAGACGCTAAAGTTGCAATCGGGGAAGTTCATAAAGGACTTTGTGGAATGCACCAATTAGCATATAAGATGAGGTGGATGCTGAAGCGTACAGGATTTTTCTGGCTGAGAATGGCTGAAGATTGTTTCAAATATTACAAATGCTGTAAAGACTGTCAGAAATTTGGAAATGTCCAGCATGCACCTGCATCAATCTTACATCCGATTGTGAAGCCGTGGCTGTTTCGAGGGTGGGGGATAGGTTCTTGATATTATTTCTTCTGTTGATGACTCACCTGTTATTGAGCACTCTTCTCCTGCTGTGCAGACTCCACATCACTCCATTGCAGTTGATAGACCAAGGAGGAATATTGTTCGTCCTACTCGCCAGATTGAAGAGTGTAATTTTGCTAGTTATGCCCTAAGCTGTGCATAAGATATAGAAGGTAATGCAGAGCCTTTTACTTATACTGAAGCAATTATTTCTAGTGATCGCGACAAGTGGATTTCCCCTATGCAAGAGGAGATGCAATCACTTGAAAAGAATGGCACTTAGGAAATTGTTCGTTTGCCCAACGAAAAGAAGACCGTTCGCTGCAAATGGATCTTCAAAAGAAAAGAAGGTGTGTCTGCAAATGAACCCATGAGATTTAAGGCAAGATTGGTTCAGCCAGATACTAGGTATTGATTATAATGATGTTTTCTCTCCGGTTGTGAAACATAGATCCATTCATATATTTTTTAGTATTGTGGCTATGCGTGATCTTGAGTTTGATCTGTTAGATGTAAAGACTGTATTTTTACATGAAGAACTGGAGGAAGAAATTTACATGGACCAACCTGAAGGTTTCATTGTTCCTGGTAAAGAAAACTTGGTTTGCAAGTTAAAGAAATCTCTTTATGGTTTAAATCAATCCCCGAGACAATGGTATAAGAGGTTTGACTCTTTTATGCTCACACACGGTTTTAAAAGGTGTGAATTTGATAGCTGTGTTTATAATAAATTTGTGGATGGGTCACCTATATACTTGTTGTTATATGTTAATGATATGTTGATTGCTGCCAAGAGCAAGAATGAGATCACTACTTTAAAGGCACAATTAAGTAGTGAGTTTGAGATGAAGGACCTAGGTGCAGCGAGGAAAATTCTTGGCATGGAGATTATTAGGGACAGAAAGTCTGATCTGTTATATCTTAGCCAACAAAGTTACATTGACAAAATCCTTCGTCGTTTCAATATGCATGAAGCAAAACCAGTCATGTCGACGGTTGGGATATTGACCCAAGTCAACTAAGGTTCTTTAAGAGGGAGATAGAAGACACGCCGAACAAAACGAACAACAACGAACAGGGAGACAGGGGTTTTTATCCTGGTTCAGGCCTCTCGGGAGAGATAATAGCCCTACGTCCAGCCTTTGTTATATACCAAAAAGGATTACAAGAGGTGGCTCGACGAGACGAACAAGTCTCGGCGAGATTATGGTGTATACGAAGTGCTAAGATGCGAAAGCTCTTGGCCTGGGTCCCTCTAAACGCCGTAGGAGCCCTGTTTATATAGTGCGGAGCAAACCGACCTACCGAGGGAATATGGGACCGGGCTAGCCACGAGATCGCAACGAACTCGACATGCCAAATATATCCCGAGGCAAATAAGGCATACTCCTAGTCTTGGGGATCAGACTTCTATTCCAATCCGGGAAACCACGTCCGGGTCTTCACGTAGCTGTGCAGAACTCTTGCTCGAGTCGGACTAGAGCATGAAGTCTTAGGCCGTTACGCACCGTGCCAGCCAGAAAGCTGTTTGGCAGGATGCATATGGGCCAGATAGAACCTTCCAGGGAGCTGGGCCCTGGTAGGCTGCTCGAATGGGCTGTCAGGGAGTAGGCCATGGCAATGGGCCGTGATTTTATCCCCGACAGCTAGCCCCCGAGACTCAAGTGGAAGGACTCACTAGAGTGGGGTCTTCCTCTTGAGACTCTAAGTCACGAAGAGGGTAATTTTGCTGCTACAAAGACGTGTAACAGAAGACCGAACAGGTTATGGTTCAACCGAACAAGACTTGTTCGGGACCGGACAAACCTGATCAGTGCCGAGCAACTCCGTTGCGTCAAACAGGAAGTAACATCTGTCCGAGCAGAGCACTCAGCCTTCGATGCAGAAATCGGAAATCCAGTCCCCAAGCGCAGAGCTCGTCGTGGGGACCAGACGCGCGCTCCGGGCGAAGAGCTGCCCGGTGCGAGGTGAATCATCTCCTTGAGGTTGAACGTCATCCATGAGGGATTGGATTCTTGGTAGTGAAGAGCATACCACCGCATCCGGTAAGATCAGATCTTCCGGGAGAATAAACATAGCAAGTCGCGAGATGGACTCGTGTTGCTGCATCCAGGTTTGAAGATACCTAGGAAAGCATGAACGAAAATAGGGGAACCACCTCTCGGGCTAGAGCTTGCCCGAGGAAATAAAGATTGCGCTCTCGAGCAAATGTCGTGCTCAGGAGCGAATGTGATGTGCCTCCAGACGTAGATCATGTGCTAAGAGCAGACAATGCATACGAGGGGGAAGGTGATCTAGCCCCCGAGCATGGAGCTCGTTAAAGGAACCAGAAACTGCGACCAGGTGAAGACGTACCCGGTAGGAGACCATCTAGTCCCCGAGCACGGAGCTCGTAGCGGGGACCAGACGCGCGCTCCGGGCGAAGAGCTGCCCGGTGCGAGGTAATCCAGCCCCCGAGCACGGAGCTCGTTGCGCGGACCAGACGTGCGCCCCGGGCGAAGAGCTGCCCGGTGCGAGGTGAATCACAACCCGATGCAGTCAGAGCCGCAAGAGAACGTGTGAAATCAACGCTTTACCCATGACGTATTCCTTGCGACAGTGTGAGCGTTGTCTTGGCAAGTGCAGAACCGACGCTTGGAGTGCCCGTTGCGATGAGAATCGGCTTACGGTGGGCAGGACTCCGTTGGTGGTGCACTACCTTGACTTAGCCGAACTGTGAAGGTCAGTGCCGGGCAAAAGCATGAAATCATAGACGGGTGAAGTGAATCAGTCCCGGGGCATGCGCGGAGCGAACTCGTGAAGAGAGGGATGCAGACATCGGTTTTGGTGGGGAGGTCTGGAACCTCGCCGCGACTATCACCGGAGTCTGACGTTCCCCGTTCCTGTATTTCCTGGAGAAGACAAAGAAGAAACGAGCCAACAATGGGAAAAAGAGAGCAAGAACAGGCTCTAAGAAGAGGAAAGCGAGTTTTGGAAAACACGCTAAAGACGACCTACCCGCACAAGACGTAATTTTTCCCGGGTATGTCCCCCGATAGCGTTAGTGTCACCTCGGCGAATGCGGAACCGACGCTAGGAGTGCCCGTTGCGATGAGAATCGACTTACGGTGGGCAGGACTCCGTTGGTGGTGCATTGCTTCGGATTACCGTGCCAGGAAGGACATAGCATAGATAAAAAAGACGTGTGCGGTCAAGTGCAGCCCCGCTGTGGCTAAGACCGCTAACAAGGGAAGGCGATCGGGACCTTAGCCGCAAGCAAGACGTGCGAGGCGAAATCTTATCCGGGCATGGACCCGTGTACGCTGGTGTCGTCTTGGCAGGTGCAGAACCAACGCCAGGAGTGCCCGTTGTGATGAGAATCGGCTTACGGTGGGCATGCCCGTTGCGATGAGAATCGGCTTACGGTGAGCAGAACTCCATCGGTGGTGCACCGCCGTTAACCGGGCTGCATGCAGTCGTTGCGGATAGAAAGACATGCACGCACGCGGGGAGCGCTACGGGAGCGAAAGACCGGCAACGAGGTTTTAGAAAACCAACGCTAAGAAAAGGAAAAGAAAAACTGGAAACGTACCGAGGTTGCCGAAATTCAGCTCAAGTCCGAACGGATCGAGGAGAGGCAGTCCTCCGAGGCTCTTCGGGAGGAAGCCGAGGAGCTTCGCGCGCTGGCCGCGAGGACTAGCATCGCGGAAGAGAGGGTCGAGGAGCTGGGCGAGCAGCTCAAGACCGCCGAGCAGCGCTTGAATCAGAGCGAGAGTCTGACCGAGCAGCTGAGTCCCTACAAAAAAGAGCAGCAAAAGACAAGAACGAACAGGAAATCGAGAGCAAGGCAGAGCAGCGCTAGAAAGTTTTTAGAAAAACGGTAGAACGCCTGCCTAACTCCCAGCCCCCGCTGTGCATTTGCTCGAGAACCTGAGTTTGCAAACTCGAACATGTGCACAAGTAAAAGAGCGATGCCCTAGCCCCCGGTACGGACGATGCTTGAAAACCTGAGTTTGCGAATTCAAGGACGTGCGCAGAGAGGTAGAGCGACACCCGCATCCTGATCGACTTGTTACATGAACTGCTCGTTAACGTAAGTTAGGCGATTCCAAAGATAACCGAATAAGGTAAGTGCCTCTGCCGCGGAGGGATTACGAGAGCAGACTTAGCCGCAAGGCTGGAAGCCGTGTTACGCAACTCTGAGTTTAGGAACTTGTTGAAACTAGATACGGGCAGGGAAAACCTGAAGATCGCGGAGCCAAGAGTTCGCAAGACCGGACAGCCATCAAGTGTTACCAGAGAGAAAGTAGTCTGAGAAGACGAGTGGTGAGAAGGGCCGCAGGGGGCCGCGAACATTCACCGCTCAATGGAGTGAACTTTACATGGCAGCCCGAGAGACTTGGACAAACTAAGGCGCGAAGTTTGAGAAAAAGCGCGGAGCTAAGAAAACGAAAGACCTACACAAAGAACTTACGGAGCTCGCCAACGTTCTAAGTGCTAGTCAGCTCTCTCCTGTCATCCACTGCCAGGCGAACAGCCCCCGGGATCCGGAAGGATTTTTGATCCAGTCCCCGAGCACGGAGCTCGTCGCGGGGACCAGACGCTCGCCCCGGGCGAAGAGCTGCCCGGCGCGAAGTGATCCAGCCCCCGAGCACGGAGCTCGTCACGGGGACCAGACATGCGCCCCGGGCGAAGAGCTGCCCGGCGCGAAGTAATCTAGCCCCCGAGCTGTCCGGTGCGAGGTTGATCCAGTCCCTAAGCACGGAGCTCGTCGCGTGGACCAGACATGCGCCCCGGGCGAAGAGCTACCCAGCGCGAAGTAATCTAGCCCCCGAGCACGGAGCCCGTCGTGGGGACCAGACATGCGCCCTGGGCGAAGAGCTGCCCGGTGAGAGGTTGATCCAGTCCCCGAGCACGGAGCTCGTCGCGGGGACCAGATCTGGAAGGCGATCGAGATCGATGGGATCGATCCGATCTGACAGGGGATGTGACATCCTGCCCTTCTGAGTCATAGCCCTCGGGAAGACTTTCCTGGTCGCTGAAGGAGTTCGACATGCTCAATCTACGGTCCCCACGGTCGGCGCCAACTGTCGACGGTTGGGATATTGACCCAAGTCAACTAAGGTTCTTCAAGAGGGAGATAGGAGACACGCCGAACAAGACAAACAACGAACAGGGAGACAGGGGTTTTTATCCTGGTTCAGGCCTCTCGGGAGAGATAATAGCCCTACGTCCAGCCTTTCTTATATACCAAAAAGGATTACAAGAGGTGGCTCGACGAGACGAACAAGTCTCGGCAGGATTATGATGTATACGAAGTGCTAAGATGCGAAAGCTCTTGGCCCGGGTCCCTCTAAACGCCATAGGGGCCCTGTTTATATAGTGCGGAGCAAACCGACCTACCGAGGGAATATCGGGCCAGGCTAACCATGAGATCGCAACGAACTCGACATGCCAAATATATCCCGAGGCAGATAAGGCATACTCCTAGTCTTGGGGATCACGACTTCTATTCCAATCCGGAAAACCACGTCCGGGTCTTCACGTAGCCGTGCAGAACTCTTGCTCGAGTCGGACTCGAACACGAAGTCTTAGGCCGTTACGCACCGTGCCAACCAGGAAGCTGTTTGGCAGGATGCATATGGGCCAGATAGAACCTTCCAGGGAGCTGGGCCCTGGTAGGCTGCTCGAATGGACTGTCAGGGAGTAGACCATGGCAATGGGCCGTGATTTTATCCTCGACAAGTCAGTACTCCCATTGCTTCTCACTTTAAATTGTCATCTTCTCAATGTCCTAACTCTGATGAAGAAATTGAGTATATGTCTAAGGTTCCTTATTCTAGTGCTGTCGGTTCATAAATAGATGCCATGATTTGTTCTCGTCCTGATTTATCTCATGTTATGAGTTTGGTCAGTAGATACATGGCTAATCCTGATAAAGAACATTAGAAGGCTGTACAATGGATTTTCATATACATGCGTGGCACTTCTAATACTAGTTTGTAGTTTGACAAGACTAGAGATAGACTTATTGGATATGTTGATTCTGATTATATATGCTGTTGATTTGGACAAGAGAAGGTCTCTCACCGGTTACGTCTTTATTATTGGTGGTTGTGCCGTTAGTTGGAAAGCAAGTTTGCAAGCTATAGTTGTTTTATCTACCACTGAAGCTGAGTATATAGCTATTTCTGAAGTATGTAAAGAAGCTACTTGGTTAAGAGCTTTGTATGCTGAGCTTTGTAGAGATTCATCTTGCATAAATTTATTCTGTGACAGTCAAAGTGCTATATGCCTTACAAAGGATCAAATGTTTCATGAAAGAACAAAACACATTAATGTCAGATATCGTTATATTCGTGATGTTATTGCTCAAGGTAACATTAAGGTATGCAAGGTCAGTACTCATGATAATCCTGCTGATATGATGACAAAGGCAGTTCCTGCTACTAAGTTTGAATTTTGCTCAAGCTTAGTTGGTGTTACAGTTAAGTCCTAGTGACTTTTAGCGCACGGTGATTTTTATTGTTGAAGTGAGTTGATTGATGATATTTTATTTGCTACAAGATGGGAATTCGTCTCAAGGTGGAGTTTGTTGAAATATGATCCGAATTCTAACGTGAGTCTTGTGGGCGCCTAGAGGGCCCACGGTTCGGTCATGGTAATTAGCGGATTTGTTTTCGTATTTGACTACAATCAGTTTTGTCCACCCTATATATATCTCTTGTAAGCCGCATGGGAATAGTAGTCTCAATTGTTATTCCCCTGCGTTTGTACTCTCATCTGATATAGTGAATTTCGTTGGTTGGCGCTCGTGGTTTTTTCCCGCAAGGATTTTCCACGTAAAAATCTTGTCTTGTGTTCGATCGTTGGTTCGCAATATTTGCTAACATGTGACACCTTCCACCTTCAATGTGTTGCAAATCTAAAGGAATGTCCTCAAGTCTTGATTAGCATCTTCCTTTCCACTGAATGGTTGATTCTACACCATGCTGATCACTGTGCTTCTGATCTCGAATGAATGGTCCGCAGAGTGAGGTCTCTGATTTTAAGATTCACTGCTGCTGGAACACAGAGCTCACTTAGCTTCTTCTCTGCCATTGGAATTGGTTCTGCATCTACTGGCTCTCGTGGAGATTCTCCTGACTTAGCTGAACTCCCATAAAATCTGGTTGATGGCCTTTTCTGAGCAGTTTTTTTTAATCATCCACAAAATCAGTAGGTTCAGTGGACAGAGATCCATCCATTCTCCTGCTAATGTTAGCGAGAAAGAAATATATACAAGAGGATATACATGTATGTCGCCACATATATATTAGAGAGAAAAGAATATACAAAGGACTATAGAGATATTCACATGATAGAGAAAGAATGAAAGAATAAAAGAATTTCATCTAAACTAGATACAAATATGAATCTACAAACTCTAAGATCTAAAGTCAGAGGATATCTAAAAATTTATTCACATGAAATAATGAATGTAATCAAAGAGTCACAGACATGAACATGAGATCACATATACATGATATGAACAAAATAAAAAAGAAAACTATATACATGAGTTAGAGTTAATCTAAACTTTATTAATGATGTCCCCGGCAACGGTGCCAGAAAAGCTTGTTGATGTCATTTAAGAGCACCAAACCTTATACTGCAAGCTTACAGTATCAAGGTAGCTAGCTTTTCCCTTGGAGTATTCCACCCAAGGTTTATCGAATCCGTGGAAATCAAGAATAAAGAATAAACTAACTAAAGCTCGGGCATAACAAGTCATGTGAAGGAACTAATCTATTCTAGATCTATTAGTTAGAAATAGATTATCGACCCAATTCAACCCCTCCCCCTCTTGGGTCGGACGCCCCAATGATCCTACAGCATGCTCGCACCTCAGCCTCAGCTTGGGGTTTAGTACTCTGACTACTGGGTCCAGGAGTGGTGTTTCTTTGCGACGTAATTGCAAATAAATGTGGGCTAAGCAGTCTGGCCGATGGGCCTTGACGTGCTCGCCCCTTGGCACCTGTCGAGGACAGAGCAGTCTGACGCCTGGGTCCATGCGTGACCGTCCCTCGACCTCGGCTCGGTCAAACTAGGTCCACGCGTGACCGCCCCTCGGCCTCGGGGGCTGAGCAAGTTAGCCACAAGGCCCAAGCGTGCTCAACCCCTCAGCCTCGGCTCGGAGGCGGAACAATCTGTTGGGCCCAGGCATACTCGCCCCTCGGGCTCAAATTTAGGAGGTTACATTAAATAATAGTTTATAATGGCATGGTGGGTAATTTATATGTAAATTAAGGGGTTACTTCAAATCATCTGTCATAATGGTATAGTAGGTAATTTTTAGAAAACATAATTAATCCAATGGCTATTATTGTTAGAATCTTCCGGATGGATGGCAGACGTTTTTGATTTTTATAAGAATTTTAGAATTTATTTTTTTCCCAGCGCGCCTGGTAACATGGTGCCTTTATTCTCAAGTGCCCATTCCCCCTGTCTCAGCGAGTACACTAGTAGAGGACGCCGACGGACGTACGCTGCTGAATCTGAATCGATGTGGAGGTGTGTCTCGCAGCTAGCGATGCAGCACGGTGCAGAATCGGCAGTGGCAACACGCCAACACGACGCACCAATAATCGGTGCAGGGAGAGGCCTAGGTCACACACCTCGCACGCCGGCCATGTGGACTGTGGAGTAGGATGCGTGCTTGCTCCGGCCCCCCGCAGCCTGCCGTGGAGGACGGCACGGTTAGAGGTGAAAATGGTACGGATATTATCCGATTGATCAACCGAATTGATCGGATAGTGATTTGGATAGTTTTAAAAATATTCGACTATTTTTACGTATAAGGATATGGATATTGATAATTTGACGTGGATATGGATACGAATATGGAGCACTGATTATTCGGTAGATAAGGAATATCCGAGTTTTTGTTCGGATAATATCCGAATATAAAATATGGATATTATCCGAATGTATTTCTGAAATTTTTTAATGTATTTCTACAATTTTTATTGATAGTTTCCCAACTTTTAAATTTGAATCTTTAAATCTAGACTAAATTAATAATATTCATGTATAGACTTTCTAATGTTTTGTTTTTTTACTAATGTTATAAATTTCCACTTTTAAATTTAAATTTTAACCATATTTTGTTAAAATTTGAAACGGATTTTGAAAATTAATTTTAACTATTCGACTAACAATATCCGTATCCTTGTGTTATCCGATCTGTATTCGATCCGTATTCGTAACCGATGTTATCAAGTATTATTTGAATTTGTATCCATATTCAACACATTCATATTCGAATTTGTATCCAGTAGAAAATACGGATACGGATATGAATGGAACGATATCCGACCTTATCCGATCCGATTACATCCCTGATCACGGTGGTCTGCGCGGCCACAGAGTCAAAGTCGCCGGCCCCCAACCAGCGACGGTGCTGTGAGCATGGTACGCATGCTGCGTCAGCGACACTTCCGAGAAGCGGCCTACCTCTGCATCACTGTGGACACCACCACACATGGCAAGACTCCTCTAAAAAACAACGTCCTTTACTTTTAAAAAACAACGTATTTTAAAAGGTGCTCTATGTATTATGCAAGCTTGCTAGAGTCGGGAAAAGAAAATAACAAAATATTGTAGTGACACGTCCTAATCTCCATCTGCATCACACTGATGTCACAACTCTGCTCATGACATGTCATCTACTGTGGAAGGTTCCATGTTATCCAGTTAAGATTTCGCCTTCTACAGTCTCCAACATGGACGCGTGTATGCAACTGCTCATGGTATGTCATTTGTTGTGGAAGATTCCATGATATCCGGATAAGATTTCTTCCTTCATCTTCTTCTACCATCTCTAGCAAGAACGCGTTGCATATGCACGTCCACTTGTTGCTCCAACGAAGCACGCATTTTTCACATCCAGCCTCCATATCGCTCATTCCTATGCTCTCTCTTTTACACGCATTCTGCTGGAGATGATATGAATATAGATAGGGATGTGTTAGGATATCTTGCCGATCTGAGATCACGAATGACAGGAGACACGATGTACGTTAACATGATTAGAACTTACCTACATCTGCGAGGCTCTGATTATGGGCGCTCCTCCCCAATCCATAATACCGCATCACACCGGCTAACCAGGTCTCGACCACATGCCGGCCGCTGACCTCCTCTTGCCTATGCTACTATTATGAAGTCGTTCGCTTTAGTTACACCAGAGCTGCCTCCCTTTATATAGTGGAGACCCGGATAGAGTCCGGCTCTAACACTAACCAACCCTGCCTATTGCAACACAGAGTCCATGTAACCTACTCGTACACATATTCGACACAATACCTAACAAACTCCACCTTGGAGAATATGGTCTCTCCACCTTGAAGTCGTTCCAGTGTCTTGCGCGAACCTTGTACCTGACCTCTGGTTGCTTCCTCCTTTGATTATTTGTTTGACTCCCTTTGAATTGGCACCTCTAGATCCAATCTTTAAGTCCTCGAGCAGGCTTTCCAGCCCGCCACCACGCACCATGTCATCCGTGCAGGCAAAACATGCCGCACCCTGGCTATCCGCATCCACGACACAGTCTCGCCCTCAGTGTCGTGATGCAGCGCCTCCTGTGCAACATCTGGTCACATCGCTGCTCCCACCGTTCCGATCTATCCGGCATCCATCCGCGCATGCTGGTCTGATCGCGAACGCCGAGGTCGTCGCCGTCGCCTGCCGACCTCGCTGGCTACTTTGTCGGCCCTTGATCACCTGGTCTTGATAGATCCCCGCCAACGGTAGCCCATCGAACAGTTCGAGCCTCCTGCCTGAAGTGTCCGACACCACCGATCAAATCGTCGATCACCGCCACACTCCACCTTGCGCCGATAGGGCATTTTCCGCGGCGCCCATGTACGCATAAACCTCATGTCTCCCCCTAGATCTTCCGCATGGCCAACCTCGCCAACCAAGCTCTGATACCAATTTTTGGCCGGGCCACCCACATGGCGCGTCCGCCGAGCACCCACAGGATATGCGCCGATGCAAGATCACGAACGACACCAGGAGACACGATGTTTGGTAACGTAGTTCGGCTTTCATCTACATCTGCGGGGCTCTGATTGTGGGCGCTCCTCCCCAATTCATAATACCGCAGCACATCGGCTAACCAGGTCACGACCACATGCCAGCCGCTGACCTCCTCTTGCCTATGCTACTATTATGAAGTCGTTTGCTTGACTATACCAGGGCTACCTCCCATTATATAGTGGAGACCTGGATAGAGTCCGACTCTAACACTAACCAACCCTGCCTATTACAACACAAAGTCCATGTAACCTACTCGTACACATATTCGACACAATACCTAAGAAACTCCACCTTGGAGAATACGATCTCTCCACCTTGAAGTCGTTCCAGCGTCTTGCACGAACCCTGTACCCGGCCTCTGGTTGCTTCCTCCTTTGAATATTTGTTTGACTCCATTTGAATCTGCACCTCTAGATCCAATTTTTGAGTACTCGAGCAGGCTTCCCAACCCGCCACCGTGCACCACGTCCATGCAAGGCAAAACATGCCGCACCCTGGCTATCCTCATCCACGACACACAGTGTCATGATGCAACGCCTCCTGTGCAACATCCGGTCGCATCACTGCTCCCGCCGTTCCGATCTATCCGGCATCCATCCGCGCCTGCCGGTCTGATCGCAAACGCCGAGGTCGTCGTCGTCGCCTGCCGACCTCGTGTAACATCCCAAAAATTTTTTAAACCCAATTTGGCACGTTAATTAATTTCTTAAAATGCATGATTTAAAAATGTTAATCACTCTTTATCGCATCTTGACATCATCACTTCATGCATCATCCTGGAAATAACTTGTGCATTTAAAATCTCCATTGTAAAAATATTGTTGGGAAAGGTATTAATATATTTTTGGAATTAAAGTATTATTTCTTAAGTATTTTTTTTATATAATTAACAAGGATGTTTGGAAGAGTAATGCTTTTGGGAAAATCGAGCGTTTTAATTCCCCTCGGCCGGTTCGCCCCCTCCTCCTTTCCCTCTCTCTTCCCCGCTCCTCTTTCCCCTCGGTTGGGCCACAACCGTGCCGGCCCGCGCCGCCCTCTCCCTCTCTTCCCTCAGTTGGGCCGCAGCCATGCGCCGGCCCATCCGGCTCGCCGCTGCCCCTCCTTGCGCCCGCGGTCGTTGCGCCTCTGCCAAGCGGGCCCGCCTTGTCAGCCCCGTCTCCCTCCTCTGTTTCTTCTTCCCCGCGTCGCGCCCGTGTCCGCCCGATCGCCCCGCCTGTTCCTCTTCTCCTCTCTCCGGGGCCTCGCCACCCGCATTCCCATGAAATCTCGCCCTACACTCTCCCGGGACCCTCTCCGTCCCCTACCCCTTCCTTGTCTTATCGCCGGCGAACCACCCTCGCGTTCAATGCGTTCACCTACAGCACCGGCGAATCGGCGCCGGCGTTCGCCAAACCGCGTCGTGTCGAGGTCGATTCGATCGCGGGCTTCGCCTATAAATGGGTCTTGCTACCTCCGCGCCCTTTGCTGCGCCATCGCAGCGTCTTTCACCCGAGCGGTGCGTTGCTCCTTCTCTCCAGCGTCGCCGCCGTTTCCTCCGTTGTTCCGTCCCGGTTTCCGCGCCAACCTCACCACGTATTTGGCGCAGGTCGTTTCCGTGGAGCTCGCGCCGTTGGTTTGGAGCAGTGAGGCCCGTGCGTGTAGCGAAGCCCGCGCCGTCGCCGCCGCCGCAATCTCACCGCCTTACCGTTTCCTTCGTCCTCGGTGAGCTCGCCAATCGTTTCATCCCACTCCTAGTAGCTTCGGCGAATCAATCGCTTTGTTGATGCCATTTATCGCCCGGCGCCGTGTGGTCCGTGGATCATCACCGCTGCGGATCGCCGCGCCACCCGTTCCGACCACGTCGTTGGACGGTTGGACCTCCAATACATTCGTCCTTTTCGTAACTAGATTCCCGCGTGGCCGATTGAACCGCGGTGGCCGTAGTCGTCGCCGCCGTTGGCCGCTCCGCCGCCGGCTGGTCATCCCCTGTTTTTCCCCCTTCCCCCTCTACGGTGCCGCCGATCGGTGGGGCCCGCTAGTCAGCTCGCTCAGCCCTTCTGCTCTCGCCCGCGCGCGGTGCCGAGCGCGTTTCGCCGTTGGGCCGTTCGGACGGGCCGGCCCAACACCGATCAGCCCTCCTCTTCTTTTGTTTTATTTAGTTTCGATTAAATCACTTCTTGGCACTAAAGTATTTGTTAAAATAGCTTGTGCATGCTAAAAATTCTGTAAAATTAGTAGAATTACTTTATTAGTTTTGAACACAGGAAAATTATGTATTTGCATGACATGCATGTGGGATTCATTTGTTGGTTAAATAACTAGCTTTAAGTGCATTATTTCATGTGCATGTGAGAAATGGTCATATTGTCTCTTTTAAAATGAAAAGAAAATACTTTGCAAGTCCCCTTTGATCATATTGAGAAGCCATTTTAGGTTATTTAGAAAATGTTATTAGACTTGAAAATATGCATGCTAGTTTAAAAGATAAATGCGTAATTCCTAGACTTAGTTATCATGACCGAATAGAAAGGTAAGAAATATGGTAGGATTAAACCTAAGGCTAAAATATGAATTGCTCTTATTTATATGCTTTGATTGTGGTAGGATAAATGCTTAAAATCATTTATGCGGAATGATTCAATCATTTGTGTGAAAGATGAATGTTTTGAGAAATGGTTGGAAAATGGTGATTTAAAGATAGCGCATCGGGGTGATCTTTGAGTAGGAAATGATTTTCCTCTTACCCCAAAATCTTTCCGACTAGGGGATATTTTGTCGGTTGGTGCGAGAGGGCACCATGTTTTGGCGGGCTAAAATATCAAATCTCCCTAGTCTAAGGACTGCTCATCCTATGATCCTCTTAATCGAGCCATTCTGATGCGACCTCGAGCCCCGAATGGGGACGGGCCCGATCGTTGGCCCTCGTGGTTGATGGTCTTGTGGCGAAACACCGTCAGGTGCGTAGCCTCTCGAGGGTAAGGCGTACCACTCTGCGAGTTAAAAGCTGTCATGATAGCCGTGCTTTCATGGTTATGAGCGTGAAGGACTGATTATATGGTAGTTTCTTCATTTTAAAATAAATTTAGAAAAGGGATTTTGAAGAAAGGATTTGAGATGAGTAAGGATTTGAGAAGGATTTCGTTTGAGCTAGGTGCCACGGTGATATTCGAAATGGGTATCGGCCTATCGGAAGTGTCACGCGGAATGGACCTAGCGAGTTTGAAAAAGAAAAGAAGAAAGAATTTTGTTCTTGCTATTGCTTTGAGGCCAAGTGGCGAGAACCGTTTGAGAAGAGCCCAAAGAAAATGTTGAGATTTAAAGTTTGAAATTGCTTTGTCAAAACTAGGTTAAATAGCTGCGATTTCGCAAATATTCTAAACCTTCCTTGTCTTGAACCGCATTTGCATAATTCCGGACTTGCGAGTACAATTTGTACTCATCATCTTTTCTCCTCCTTTTCAAAACTTCAAGCGCTGGTCCATCCCAGTATGGCCCGCCGTCCGAGGAGGAGGACCGGATTACGTCGAGGCGTTCTCCGACGAAGAGTATGAAGAATAGGGTTACGCGTTCCTCTGACCTTCGTGCTCGTGGGATGAATAAAATCCTAGATGTTGTATTAGGCTTGTATCGTTGTGTACTACGATTTGCGACTGCGAGCCGTTGTATGTTGTTTGTCTTGGACTATGTTCCGTTGTAATAATATTATCGTTGGCACTATTCCGTTTACGTTTATGCGTGTGTACTAGCCATGATCCTTGGGACTAAATGCGGGTTTACAGTGGAATCCGATCTTGTAAATCGGTGCAGCGAAATTGGTATCGAGCGAGTTCTTATTGGCCCTAGGGCGTAGCCCTAGAAATTAGAGACCATATAATTTTTAAAAAAAAGTAATTGTTAAATATATTCTTATTCTTCGCAATCTATCTTTGGTAGCGATCTTTTGGAAACTTATAGATGCGGCGTTCGCTTCGGCCTTGGTGTTGGCTACGGAGGTTTCAGTGCGCCATTCGCCGATCTTTGAGCCTGTTGGGCTTTGGTGACCCCATGTACCATGGTGCCTTTGCTCCACGCAAGGGGCGCACATCTTTGGGTGGTGTCGTCACCATCTTTTCTTGCCGGTCCCCACCTACCCGGGTCCGTTCCGCTACTCCGCCACTCGCGTCACCGCTCGAGCGCCATCCGGGGCGTGTCGAGCTTGCTCTACACCGACTCATGATGCATTCCGCGCGTGTTACCGTCTCCCGCCGCTTCTTTCCTCTCGCTTTGCCGCCGACGAGTACATTGACCACGCTCGTGCGGCCGAGGTGAGAGTGACCCGACGGTGTACCACCTTCTGAGCTCGTCCAATCCACGGACGGCGCAGACACCATCGCCTGCGGGAGTTGAATTCCGCCTCGGCGTAACCGCCGGTGGACTGATCAAGAAGGAGTGCGTGACCTTAAAAGCGACTCCCATCACTTGGTGGAGAAGATCCACCTTCGCAAGAGGCTCCGTGAGTTGGTTCGCGAGAACCGGCGTCTCGAGAATGCCGCTTCTTCCTCGGGACTCCTACTCCTGCTGCCGTCCTCGCGCCCAAGGAGAAGGATGTCGGCTCGACTCAAGCTCGAGCCCAAGGATCCTGCTGATCTTCCCTGTGCTCCTCGAGCTCACCCCAAGAATCTTGATTGGATCGGGTCCAAGCTGGAGCGTGGCGCCGCCTCCTACCCTTGTCGAGCTTGGGCATTCCCGATGGTTAGTTCGCCGCCGCTGGTTGGCAGCCCGCCGTCGACATCGATGATGATGAAGAAGAAGACCCGTCGAGTTGGTTTCGAGTCCGACTACGGCGAGGTTTAGCTCGTAGCTCTCCTACCCTTTGCAAAAGTCATTGTCGTCCTTTCTTTTCCTTTTCTTTTGCTTTGCGTCTTGTCGCCGCTTTGCGCTTTGCCGCGGTCCCCCCACTTCAATAACGGGCCGTCTCTTTAAGAGGACCGCCCGCTCTTGTGTTGCCATTGCTTCTTTGTGTTGCCGCCCTTGCTGCCGCATTCTTTGTGTGCCGCCGAGTTCCCCCTGCCGTGCCGCGCTGCTTCTCCAGCCGCGATGAGGAGGAGGCCGGAGATCCGCTCCGTGAGTCCCTCTCGCCGCTCCGCCAGTCCTCCTCGCCGCCGCTCCCGTTCCGCGAGCCCTCGCCGCTCGGTGAGCCCTCGCCGCTCCGCGAGTCCCCCTCGCCGTTCTCTAAGTCCCCCTCGCCGTGTTCCAAGCCCTCGTCGTTCCCCGAGTCCTCGCCCTCGGCCCGAGCCGAGCGAGTTCCGGTTGTTCCTCGAGGAGATGAGGCACTTCCCGCTGTGGATCACCGTGGTAACCATCCTACTTTGGTTGGTGCTTACCTGGTGGGCCCTGTGTATCCAGTCCTACTAATCGTCCCGGTGCCAATCCCTGTAACCCGTAGGTAGTTAGCTCGCGATTTGGGCTGACGTACCGGCTTGTGGTACCGCGCCCCTATTGTACCCTGAAAACTATTATTTTATGTATGTGAGTGTGCATCGTGCCAAGTTTGCATGTTTTAACTCATGTTTTGAAAAAATCTGGGTTTTAGCTCTTTCCCCTTATTGTCTCTCGTCCTCTTGGCAAGCAGATGGTGATTTCGCGCCGTGCTGGGCGTGGTGATTTTATCCGTGGTCGAGCCCGTGGTGGTGCCGCTAGCAGAGCTAGTGGGCCCCGCCGACTTGGGAGGTTAGCCCAGACAGCCCCTGCTCCAGCTCGATCTTCCGTTGGAGGGCCACCCCGTGAGCTCAACCTTTTTCCCTCTCCAGCGCCACAATTACTCCCCCAAAACCCCCAAGAAAATCCACGAGAGAACCCACAAGAAAATCCCCGAGAGAACCCCCAAGAGAACCAAGCCGAGTCTCCCCACCTTCCACCGCCCCCACCTAGAGATCCCACTGCAAGAGAGATCTTGGAGATGCAGTTCCAGATGTTTTGAGAGCTTATGAGAGAAAGAAATAATGCTCCTACTCCTCCACCCGTGCCACACCATCCACCTCCTACTAGTTCCCGTGTTAACAATTTCCTAAGAGCAAACCCTCCCAAGTTCGGTGGATCTGCGATGCCATGGAGGCAGCAGGTGGTTAAAACTATTGAGAAGTGTCGATCATGTTCCAATGCGAGACACGGAGAGTGTTCACTTCATGACCTATCACTTCTTGGAGTTTGCGTGCACTGGTGGGACACATTTTGTGAGTCTCATGATGCTCTGAGACTATCACAGGATGAGTTTGTTGAGGCATTTGAGGAAAATTATGTCCCGACAGCTCAAAGGAGGCTAAGAGGCGTGAGTTTCATGCCTTAGTTCAGGTAACATGACGATGCATGAGTATCTCACTCGGTTTACTCTCTTGGCTCGTTATGTGCCCGTGATGTGAGGAATGATGCTGACAAAATCTACTTCTTCAAGAAGGGTATGGACCCTGAGATCCGAGCCTTGATCGATTCCACTGAGTTCACCACCTTCAAGCAGTTGTTTGCCAATGCTGTGAAGCAGGAGGAGAACCGTCGTCAGTGTTTGGCTGCTAGGAAGAGAAAGAGAGCCCAGCAGGATGGTCATCCTAGCTCTCGTCCCAAGGGACACCGCACCCGTGGTCGTATGCCTGCTGTTTCTCCTCGCCCACGTTCTCAGTGGGTAGTGCCTCGTCCTGTGCAGCAATCAGCTCCACCAGTCCGCACCCAGATGTCAGCTCTCCCCAAGAAGGACCTGTCAAGCATCAAGTGCTTCGCATGTCAGCAGATGGGACACTACGCCAGTTCTTGTCCCAATAAAGGTGCCGTGTCCGCACAAGGTCAAGCCAAAGTTGTGTTGCCAAGGCCCGCGAATTCTGTGCCAGCTCGTGGGAATTTTCCGCAGGCGAAATCTTCGCTACATTGGGCGTGGTCGGGTGAACCACGTCGATCTTGAGGCCCACGCCGACCCCCATGCGATGATGGGTAAGTTTCACATCAACTCAATCCCGCCATCTTGCATTATTTGATTACGGTGCAACGCATTCATTTATTCTTTGCATCATTTGCTAAAAATCATGGTCTTGAAATAAGTGCACTAAAGAAACCTATCTTGATTAAATCCTGGAAAAGTCATTCGCCGTGTTGATGTGCCCCGATGTTTGCATTGAAATTGAGGGTGTGGGATTTTTAGCGCACCTAGTGGTCATTGATTCAAAAGGGATAGAAGTGATACTAGGCATGGATTGGTTAGCCAAATATAAGGGTCATATTGACTGTGCCTCTAAAATAGTCAAGTTGACTAGTGGTGATGGCAAGGAAGTTCAATTTGTTGCTAACTCCGGTTCTGAGAATCTGATTGCCCTAAATAAGTTGGAAGGTCGGATCTTAAGAATATGCCTATCTTATGGAATTTCTGATGTGTTTCGAGAGTTGCCGTGCATGCCGCTTTGAGAGAGATGTTGAGTTTCTTATTGACTTAGCCCCTGGTACTGCGCCTATCTCCCAAAGGCCGTACTGTCTTTCCGCCAATCTAATGGCTGAGTTAAAAAGCAGATCGAAGAGTTGCAAGATAAGGGATTTATCGCCCTAGTCGTCGCCTTGGGGTGCTCCAGTAATTTTTGTGAAAAAGAAGGATGGATCCCTAAGGATGTGTGTGGACTATAGGTCACTTAATGAGGTGACCATTAAAAACAAATACCCTCTGCCTCGCATTGATGATCTATTTGATCAGTTGAAAGGACCTCCATTTTCTCAAAAATTGATCTAAGATGCAGGTACCACCAAATCAAATCGGAGTCGATATTCCTAAGTCGACTTTCACTACTCGGTATAGTGCGTATGAGTTCCTTTGTCATGTCCTTTGGTCTTACCAATGCTCCCGCTTATTTCATGAACTTGATGAACAAAGTATTCATGGATTTCCTTGATAAATTTGTGGTTGTGTTCATTGATGACATCTGATCTATTCCAAGTCTGAAGAAGAGCATGAGATCCACTTGAGGATGGTTCTAGAAAGGTTAAGGGAGCATCAATTGTTCGCCAAGCTGAGTAAGTGTGAATTTTGGATGAAAGAAGTGTCTTTCCTTGGTCACTTCATTTCTGCTGAAGGTGTTGCTGTGGATCTGAGAAAGTAGCATCGTGGTTGTTGGAAGCAACCGAAGTCTGTGACTCAAGTCAGAAGTTTTCTCGGTTTGGCGGGGTATTACCGCCGATTCATCGAAGGGTTCTCCAAAATAGCCCGACCGATGACCAATTTGTTGAAGAAAGAAAAGAAGTTTGAATGGACTACCAGCTGTGAAGACAGTTTTCAAGAGTTGAAAAAGCGTCTGACTTCAGCCCCTGTGCTAGTTTTGCCCGATATTCGCAAAGACTTTGAGATTTTCTGTGATGCATCTCGTCAAGGTCTTGGTTGTGTCCTTATGCAAGAAGGAAGAGTGGTGGCTTATGCATCTCGTCAGCTTAAGCCACATGAACAAAATTACCCTACCCATGATTTGGAATTAGCTGCTGTTGTCCATGCCCTGAAAATTTGGAGGCACTATCTCATGGGGAATCGCACTGAGATATTCACTGACCACAAGAGTCTTAAGTACATTTTCACCCAGCCTGACCTGAATCTAAGGCAAAGGCGTTGGTTGGAGTTAATCAAGGATTATAATGTGGGAATTCACTATCACCCTGGCAAAGCCAATGTGGTGGCTGATGCTCTAAGCCGCCGTCCCGCTTGTAATCACCTCCGGAGTGAGGAGATGTCGCCGGATCTGTGTGAAGAATTTCTTAAGCTAAATCTTGGAATGGTAAAAGTCGGTCATTTGAATTCGATGGAATTGCAACCCACCTTGTTGAATCAAATAAAGGAAGCCCAAAAGGATGATGAAGAAGTTCAAGAGATCAAAGGCAGAATGCTGAAAGATAAAGCACCAAATTTTTCTATTGATAATGAAGGTGTGCTTTGGTTTAAGAAAAGGATCTTTGTGCCTGGTGTCAGCGCTCTAAGAGAGCTCATCCTTAAGGAAGCTCATGACAGCCCCATCTCCATACACCCTGGTAGCACCAAGATGTATTCGGATTTGAAAAGTTCGTATTGGTGGACAGGCATGAAAAGAGAGGTCGCAGAATTTGTGGTCCGTTGTGATATTTGCCAAAGAGTGAAGGCAGAACACCAGCGTCCTGCAGGTCTGTTGCAGCCTTTGAAAATTCCAGAGTGGAAGTGGGAAGAAATTGGGATGGACTTCATTGTTGGTCTTCCAAGGACCCAAGCGGGCCACGACTCTATTTGGGTCATCGTTGACAGGTCGACCAAAGTGGCCCATTTTGTTCCGGTTCGCACCACCTATACTGGAGGCAAGCTCGCTGAATTGTACATGAGTAGAATTGTGTGTCTGCATGGTGTACCTAAAAAGATCGTGTCGGATCGGGGTACGCAGTTCACTTCGAAGTTTTGGGACAAGCTCCATGAGTCGCTTGGGACTCGGCTGAATTTCAGCACAGCTTTTCACCCCCAGACTGATGGGCAGACTGAAAGAGTGAATCAAATTTTGGAAGATATGTTGAGAGCTTGTGCTCTGGCTGCGCCTACCAGTTGGGATAAGCAATTGCCCTATGCTGAGTTTGCATACAACAACAGTCATCAGTCCAGTATTCAAATGGCCCCGTTAGAGGCCTTGTATGGAAGGAAGTGCAGGACTCCTTTGTATTGGCAAGAGACCGGTGAGTCAAAAATATTTGGGTTGGATATTTTGCAAGAGGCCGAAGAGCAAGTCAAAATGATCCAACAGAGGTTAAAGACAGCTCAGTCCCGACAAAAGAGTTATGCTGATAACCGTCGAAGGGATTTGAAATTTGCCGTTGGAGATTTTGTGTATTCTGCGTGTCTCCGCTCAAGGGCATGCGAGATTCGTGTAAGTGGCAAGTTAGCTCGAGGTTTATTGGTCCTTTCAAAATCCTTGCTCGAAGAGGTGAAGTGGTATATCAGTTGGAACTTCCTGAGTATCTGGCAGGTGTGCACGATGTGTTCCATGTCTATAATTAAAGAAATGCCTTCGAGTTTCTGAAGAGCAGTTGGTTCTGAGATGTTGGATTTGCGTACTGATCATCTTTTAAAGAATATCGAATGAATCTTGGATGTGGCGATTCGCAAAACCCGTAGTAAAGCTACGTTTTGCGAGTTGATGGAGTAATCATTCTCGAGGTGAGGCCACTTGGGAGCGTGAGTCAGATCTCCAGGCTGAGTTTCCAGAGTTGTTTTCAGGAGAATCGGAATCTCGAGGACGAGATTCACCTTAAGGGGGGGAGGTTTGTAACATCCCAAAATTTTTTTAAACCCAATTTGGCACGTTAATTAATTTCTTAAAATGCATGATTTAAAAATGTTAATCACTCTTTATCGCATCTTGACATCATCACTTCATGCATCATCCTGGAAATAACTTGTGCATTTAAAATCTCCATTGTAAAAATATTGTTGGGAAAGGTATTAATATATTTTTGGAATTAAAGTATTATTTCTTAAGTATTTTTTTTATATAATTAACAAGGATGTTTGGAAGAGTAATGCTTTTTGGGAAAATCAGAAAACGTTTTAATTCCCCTCAGCCCGGTTCGGCCCACTCCCTCCTTTCCCTCTCTCTTCCCCGCTCCTCTTTCCCCTCGGTTGGGCCGCAACCGTGCCGGCCCGCGCCGCCCTCTCCCTCTCTTCCCTCAGTTGGGCCGCGACCATGCGCGGCCCATCCGGCTCGCGCCTGCCCCTCTTGCGCGCGATCGTTGCGCCTCGCTAAGCGGGCCCGCCTTGTCAGCCCCGTCTCCCTCCTCTGTTTCTTCTCCCCCGCGTCGCGCCCGTGTCCGCCGGTCGCCGCCGCTGTTCCTCTTTCTCCTCTCTCCCGGGGCCTCGCCAGCCCGCATTCCCATGAAATCTCTCGCCCCTACACTCTCCCGCCGGACCCCTCTCCGTCCCCTACCCCCTTCCTTGTCTTATCGCCGGCCGAACCACCCTCGCGTTCAATGCGTTCACCTACACGGCACCGGCCGGAATCGGCGCCGGCGTTCGCCAAACCGCGCGTCGTGTCAGAGGTCGTTCGATGCGGAGCTCGCCTATAAATGGGGTACTGCTACCTCCGCTGCCCTTTGCTTTGCGCCACCGCAACGTCTTTCACCCGAGCCGGTGCGTTGCTCCTTCTCTCCGCGTCGCCGCCGTTTCCTCCGTTGTTCCGTCCCGGTTTCCGCGCCAACCTCACCACGTATTTGGCGCAGGTCGTTTCCGTGGAGCTCGCGCCGTTGGTTTGGAGCAGTGAGGCCCGTGCGTGTACCGAAGCCCGCGCCGTCGCCGCCGCCGCAATCTCACCGCCTTACCGTTTCCTTCGTCCTCGGTGAGCTCGCCAATCGTTTCATCCCACTCCCTAGTAGCTTCCGGCGAATCAATCGCTCGTTGATGCCATTTATCGCCCGGCGCCGTGTGGTCCGTGGATCATCACCGCTGCGGATCGCCAGCGCCACCCGTTCCGACCACGTCGTTGGGCGGTTGGACCTCAATACATTCGTCCTTTCCGTAACTAGATTCGCGTGGCGATTGAACGCGGTGGTCGTAGTCGTCGCCGCCGTTGGCGCTCCGCCGCCATTGGTCATCCCCTTTTTCCCCTTCCCCCTCACGGTGCCGCCGATCGGTGGGGCCCGCTAGTCCTTCGCTCGCCATACGCTCTCGCTCAGCCCTGTGTGCCGAAAGCGTTCGCCGTTAGGCGTTCGGACGGGCCGCCCAACACCGATCAGCCCTCCTCTTCTTTTGTTTTATTTAGTTTCGATTAAATCACTTCTTGGCACTAAAAGTATTTGTTAAAATAGCTTGTGCATGCTAAAATTCTGTAAAAATTAGTAGAATTACTTTATTAGTTTCGAACACAGGAAAATTATGTATTTGCATGACATGCATGTGGGATTCATTTGTTGGTTAAATAACTAGCTTTAAGTGCATTATTTCATGTGCATGTGAGAAATGGTCATATTGTCTCTTTTAAAATGAAAAGAAAATACTTTGCAAGTCCCCCTTTGATCATATTGAGAAGCCATTTTCGGTTATTTAGAAAATGTTATTAGACTTGAAAATATGCATGCTAGTTTAAAAGATAAATGCCGTAATTCCTAGACTTAGTTATCATGACCGAATAGAAAGGTAAGAAATATGGTAGGATTAAACCTAAGGCTAAAATATGAATTGCTCTTATTTATATGCTTTGATTGTGGTAGGATAAATGCTTAAAATCATTTATGCGGAATGATTCAATCATTTGTGTGAAAGATGAATGTTTTGAGAAATGGTTGGAAAATGGTGATTTAAAGATAGCGCATCGTGGGTGATCTTTGAGTAGGAAATGATTTTCCTCTTACCCCAAAATCTTTCCGACTAGGGGATATTTTGTCGGTTGGTGCAGAGGGCACCATGTTTTGAAACCTGGCTAAAATATCAAATCTCCCTAGTCTAAGGATCGCTCATCCTATGATCCTCTGAATCGAGCCATTCTGATGCGACCTCGAGCCCGAATGGGACGGGCCCGATCGTTGGCCCTCGTGGTTGATGGTCTTGTGGCGAAACACCGTCTGGGCACGTAGCCTCTCGAGGGTAAGGCGTACCCCTCTGCAGAGTTAAAAGCTGTCATGATAGCCGTGCTTTCGCGGTTATGAGCGCCAAGGACTGATTATATGGTAGTTTCTTCATTTTAAAATAAATTTAGAAAAGGGATTTTGAAGAAAGGATTTGAGATGAGTAAGGATTTGAGAAGGATTTCGTTTGAGCTAGGTGCCACGGTGATATTCGAAATGGGTATCGCCTATCGGAAGTGTCACGTGGAATGGACCTAGCGAGTTTGAGAAAAGAAAAGAAGAAAGAATTTTGTTCTTGCTATGGCACTGAGGCCAAGTGGCGAGAACCGTTTGAGAAGAGCCCAAAGAAAATGTTGAGATTTAAAGTTTCGAAATTGCTTTGTCAAAACTAGGTTAAATAGCTGCGATTTCCGCAAATATCCTAAACCTTCCTTGTACTGAACCGCATTTGCATAATTCCGGACTTGCGAGTACAATTTGTACTCATCATCTTTTTCTCCCCTCCCTTTTCAAAACTTCAACAGCTGGTCCATCCGAGTATGGCCCGCCGTCCGAGGAGGAGGACCCGGATTACGTCGAGGAGGCGTTCTCCGACGAAGAGTATGAAGAATAGGGTTACGCGTTCCTACAGCCTTCGTGCCTGTGGGATGAATAAAATCCTAGATGTTGTATTAGGCTTGTATCGTTGTGTACTCTGATTTGCGGCCTGCGAGCCGTTGTATGTTGTTTGTACTGGACTATGTTCCGTTGTAATAATATTATCGTTGGCACTATTCCGTTTCTGTTTGTCTGTGTGTACTAGCCATGATATATCCTTGGGACTAGTACGGGTTTACACAGGTGGAATCCGATCTTGTAAATCGGGTGCCGACACCTCGCCGACTACTTTTGTCAGCCCGATCGCCACGTCTGGTCAATCCCTGCCAACGGTAGCCCATCGAACGGTTCGATCCTCCTGCCCGAAGTGTCCGACACCACCGATCGAATCGTCAATTGCCACCATGCTCCATCTTGCGCCGATAGGGCGTTTTCCGCAGCGCCCGTGTATGTATAAACCTCGTGTCTCTCCTAGATCTTTCGCATGGCCAACCTCGCCAACCAAGCTCTGATACCATTTGTTGGAGCCCGTTGCGATCCTGCCATCTCATGGCCCGCCAGCGACCCGGCTCCCCCCGAGACCAACACCTGGTCTCGGGCCCAGGTCCCCACATCTATTGGCCCAACTAGAAGCACAACCCAGGCCCTGGCCCAACTCACCCTAAAAGACTAGCCTGGTGGGAGAGGGGTGCCTCCACCTTTTAAGTTGTGCTCCCCCATCACCAATAACCGATGTGGGACTAAACCCAACAATCTTCCCCGTCACACATCGGAACATCTGTCCTACACCGTGCGATCACATGGAGACGTTCCGGGTTACCGACCATGGCTCTGATACCACTTGTTAGGATATGCTATTGTTGGCCGGGCTACCCACATGGCGCGCCCGCCGAGCACCCCCAGGCCGTTGGCCTGCCGCATATGCAGGCCCAACGTACAACAGCGGGCTTTAGGTCGCTTGGGCCACATCTCCCCTCAAAAAGCTGGCTCAATGAGGGGGTGCACCCTCACCCTTATAAACCATGCTGAAGTGGGACTATTCCAACAATCTCCCCCTCACACATTGGGCCGAGAATGTCTGGAACCAGACGGACCACCTAGGCTCTGATACCAATTGTTAGGATATACACCGATGCAAGATCACGAACGACACCAGGAGACACGATGTTTGTTTACGCAGTTCGGCTTTCGCCTACATATGCGGGGCTCTGATTATGGGCGCTCCTCCCCAATCCATAATACCGCAGCACACCGGCTAACCAGGTCTCGACCACATGCCAGCCGCTGACCTCCTCTTGCCTATGCTACTATTATGAAGTCGTTCACTTTAGTTACACCAGAGTTGCCTCCTTTATATAGTGGAGACCTAGATAGAGTCCGACTATAACACTAACCAACCCTGCCTATTACAACACAGAGTCCATGTAACCTACTCGTACACATATTCGACACAATATCTAACAGGATGTGGATATGCAAATTGAGATATGCCCGTTCGATTATGCGCTCTCTATTGGACATGGCTGATTTGCACGTGATGGTCATAGATAATTTTTTAGATAATGGAAAACAGTTCCGACTTCAACCCCTCGAAGAAGTGTATCAGTCCCAATTATTACAACTTAGAACACACACTACTGTACTTTTAACTAATCTAGGTTCCTCTAATCTTAAGGCTCGATACATCGACTTAACAGAGAAGACTCCGTTTGTCGATGTTTGTTACCAGCTCTAATGATTCTGGGACTATGCGCTGGATCACAAGCATAATGGTAACAGAACACAAGGGATTAAATAGGTTTGGGCCCTCAGAAGGATGTAACACCCTACGTCCTATGCTCTAGATGATTGCATTGCTATGTGTATGGTGATGGAACGATGTGCCGAGGGGTGGGGTTAGAAGGAGATCCCTAGTCGGTTACAGTAGGAAAGTTTTCTAGTTGGATTACAATGTATTTTTGGATAATTTGGGATTTGATTCTATATCTCTCCCTTTCTTCTATATAAGATATTGGAAAGAGTCCGAGTGGTGCTCGTCTGTGTGCAGCTGACTTGGTCCATGCCCTATTAGGTGGGTCGCTCGGCCTATCTTGAGGCGCTCGGGTTCCATGTACTCCACAGTAGCAGCGAGTCCTTTATAATTGAGTTGCTGCCTTTTCGGTCACATCCCCACTGAATCATGCTCTATACCTAGTGCTCCAGTTCTTGGTGCTACTTTACTGACTGATGTTAGCCATAAGTCTAGTGCTCCGTTGCATGCAATGAGACTCTGAAGGGCTCAATAGAGTAGTCAACCCATCATGAAGTGTACCTTTGTCTAGTTAGGGTCTGGCCAAGTTGTTACATTTCCCTTGAAACCCTAAGCTAATGTCATCCCATGATATTCGTCTTTGACTTGTGTGACAACTGACGGTTGACCCATCATGGGGCATACCATGGGAAGAAATGAATTTTTAATTTGTTCAGTAGGTACCCGAGTCTCATTTGAGATGATGCCTAGCAGTCGGCCCCTCGTGTGGCGTACCCAATCCAAGACTAAGTCTGGCCGAGTGGTGCTTGTGCCTGAGCAGTGCATAGTTATCGAGTCTTGTAGAGTGTACCCTCAAAACTTGAGCCTGAAAGCGAACTGTTCATGAAAGTCAAAACATCCTCTCCACTTTAAGCGAAAACCAGTGTTGCCTCCTTTAAATGTTGAGCTTGGTGTGAGCGAAGGGTTTCCCTTTCGCCCCCAATCTCCAAGCCAAAGTATTCGCGGAAGATCCAACGGATAGTTTGCGGTGGTGAAAGAAGATGCACTTGCCGAATGATCCGATGATGATTCAAATATGAATGTTGGACCACTACTAGACGAGATGTCCATAGGCAACATCAAAGGTTTAAGTCCTAGTGAGATACACTCACCGGATAATCCGATAATCCATCGGATGATAGCCTCGAACTAATGTTACAGAGGGCTTCAATGGCTAGTTGGGAAAGTACACTCGTCGGATGATTCGATGTTAAGAAAATGTTGAGCATCGGATAATCTTATGCTACATTTTTTTGTTAGATTTTCCCAACGATTAATTATATTGGTCGGTTTGGCCTATATATACCCCATCCACCAGTTCCTTTGGGGTTGCTAGAGTCCATTGGTTGCCACACACATTTGAGAAGACCTTCAAGCCAACAAAAGTGCATATTGATCAAATCAAAGGCAATTGCACTAGTTAGTACTTAGTAGAGAGCTTGATGCTTTGTATAGGCCTTAGTTGAGTGATTGTGAAGAGTAGATGCAGCTACCTTGTACTCAAGAGGCCAGTGCTCTTGGAGCCTTGGTGGCTCAACTGGCGACATCGACCACCTTCCGAGCTTAGTGTGTAGTGCCGGCGACAAGTTGTGCAGGGATGAGGGGATCATTCCTTGGTAAGAAACTCTATCGTGAACACGACGCCGAGGTGACCGGAAGAGGCAGAAGGTTTGTGGCTAAGTCTTGGTGACATAGTGACACAATGCTTACTTGGCGAGAGCCTTAGTGGCGAGCCCAAGACCGTGATAAGGAGAGACTAGGTGACTGGGGTTATATCCTATATGGAGAGCTAACGTAGAGTATGGGTGGCGCTTCATCCATCGATAACAGGGGATGAATCCAATACATCTGTAAGATTTCCATTCGAGCGATTTTAATAGTTTGTACACTCTTCCATCTAGACGGCGTGAACTGGACTTTAGGAGTTGACTCTTGCTTGACTCTACCAGAGACTTCTTCACTGGTCGACGCGGTGCGCCGACGGGCAGCTGCCTCCGTGGCTGGCTGGCTGCGGCATCGCTCCGGGACCGGAACCCACTTCGGCGCGTGAAGATTTCCCATTAGAAAACCGCGGAATAGCAGTGAGATCTAAGGAACGGGAGGACCATCTCCCCCTTCGCGGCCGCATGTTCGCCTTCCGGCATGCAGCGCAGCTCAGAGGGAGCAGAGCAGAGCCAGCGGCGGCAGGGGCCGCCAGACAGTGAGAGGGGAAGAGAGAATGAGAGGAAAAAGAGACAGAGAGAAGACAGGGCCCTCATGTCAGCACGAATTTTAAACAAAATTTGAAATTCATTTGAGTTTTGAATTGGCTCCAAATTGGGCTGTTACAGTTCCGCACGCGCAGGCCGCGGGCACAGCGGCTAAAGATGCATGGGCGCGTGGCCTTGCACTATTTGGTGCGACTGACCGACTGATCGTTCCACACGTGCAGCCATAGACCAGCGTTTCGGCCTAGAATTTTTGGCCCAGCAGTGTTTCAACTATGCATTACAAACCTTTAACTTAGAAGCTACACATCATTTAATTAATTGTGCTAATCAGAGGCTAGCCACCCGTTAATTACACCAATCAAAACCTGGTCCTCAAGCTTTAATGAGGGGTAGTTGAGTCTTTTTCTATCTGGCTTAAGTTGTCCTAAAAATGCTAGAAAAATCACTTCTCCCTCTGTTTTTTTATTTGACGCTTTTGACTTTTGGACACAACTTTGACCATTCGTCTTATTCAAAATTTTAGTGTAAATATGCAAAAAAAAAGTCATGTTTAAAGTACCTTTGTTGATAAAACAAATCACAATAAAATAAATGTTATTTACATAAATTTTTTAAATAAGATGAATGGTCAAAGACGTGTCCAAAAATCAAAAGCGTCAAATAAAAAAGAACGGAGGGAGTACATTATTTGAGTACTTTTTCCGATCCTCTTGCCCTTTTTCAATCCTTCCTACCATGTGTGCTGGCGGCTGCTCTCTTCCCTGCTACTGCCCTCTTTCGTGGCGCCTTCTCCTCCTCCCTTCCTAGCCATTGCAGCCTCTTTTCACTTTAAAACCCATCATTGCGGTAACTTAATTTGCCGTTATAAAGTACACGTTAGTCACAATAGTCATGTTATCATTAATATTAGAACCGAATTAGGGGGCTAATGCTTTCACATAGATTAATATTAAGGGAGTGTTAAAAAGAAGCCACCATTTTCGCCAAAAGGACCTAGAACTACCACCTTAATCGAAAAAAAGAAAAGAACCTAGACTGTTGGATTTTATGAACATCTAACGGTCTATATTAATCGTACATCAAATACAATTGAAAAAAGAGAAAGATCTACACCATTGATTTTTATGATCATACAACGGTTTAGATTAATCCAAATATTTTGTACCAAATACAACTAGCAAAAGAGTCAACCGTTTGATTCTATGAACATCTAACGATCTATGTTAAATCAAAGATTTTATATCAAATACAACTGAAAAAAGAGAAAAATCTACATCATTAGTTGTTATGATCATCCAATGGTCTAGAGCAATCCAAATATTTTTACCAAATAGAACTAACAAAATACGAGTTTTGCAACAAAAAATATATAAAGGTCTCCATCATATATCTATTATCTCAATAAGGGTATAAAAATTACACATTAACCGAAAAAATAAAAAACTACATCATCGGATCTTATGAACATCTAACGGTCTATATTAAATCAAAGGTTTTATATCAAATACTACTAACAAATAAGAGAAAGAACTACACCATTGGTTGTTATAATCATCCAACGGTCTAGATTAATAAAAATATATTGTATCAAATACAAATAATAAAAAACTTAATTTTGCCAAAAAAATGGAAACACTTCTGTTCGGTCGTCCGGACATGCGCAAGGTAGTGGGCCTTTAGCCCAAGGCCGGCCCATGCATGCGAGCTCACGGGAAAATCAGCATGCGCAGGGCAATAAAAAACGATGACGCAAGTTGACGTCAGCAGATTCTGTTTTTTGTATTCTTCTTTCGGTGATCATAATTTTTGACTGGGTGCTCTAATCCAAAAAATCGTTTGCACCAACGTGTTCCTCGTATTTTTATGAAGAAAACAAGATGTTTGTTGCCATACAAATCTTCAAACTTACCTGATGAAATTTGGGGTTTGCCCTCATCAAACTTGGGTTTAAGCCCTCATGAAACTTGGATTTTATATTAAGTAAAACTCACGAACTGTCAAGTTTCATCAAGTTTTAACAGGTTTCATTCAAGTTTCTTCAAGTTTCATCAGGCCAATCCAAGTTTCATCAAATTTCAACAGGTTTCATCCAAGTTTCATAATGTTACATCGAAGTTTCATCATATTTCATCAGCACACGGCCAAGTTTCATCAGCACACGGCCAAGTTTAGATAGTATAGGTGTAAGTTTCATAAGTGTCTTCTCCTAGTTTCATATCAAAAAAATTGAAAAAGTGAAAAAAATCAAAAAATTTAAAAAGTATTTAAAATGGGTTGCTCTCTATTTTTGAAGAATTATGACATTTATTCCACGCATTTTGAACACTGTTTGAATTTTGTACAAAAAACAGAAGTTTATTTTGAATTTTAATCAAACGACGACTAGCAACGCTGCGCTGCCCGGGACGCACGCGCGCGGACGTGGGCGCATGCAACGCGTTGGATTGACGCTGTGCTACGGATCCAATGGCTCAGGAAACAAAGATCTCCAACATTTATCTTAATAAGAGAGTGTAAAAAGATGCTATCGTGCTAGCCTAGAGGGTCTAGAAACGACCACATTAACTAGAAAAAAAAAACACCTACACTGTTGGATTTTATTGACATTTAATGATCTCTGTTACATCAAATATTTTGTAACAAATAAAACTAACAAAAAAATTCCACAAAAAATAGATAAAGATCTCTACCATTGATTATAAAATACTACCACATTCAGCTTCAAAATTACTAAGTTGATCGGAGAAAAAAGAGAAAAATCTATATTGTTGATATAGTAGGCCCAAGTTATAATTGTAATGATTTATTTGTCATAAATTGCTAGCGAAATAAATGAACATATATGTAGCAAGATATACAACATTTTATTTATTTACTTTTCATCCCATACAATCTAAAAACAAGATTCCAAAAAAAAAAGTTAATGTGACATACCTACACCTTATAATAAAAAGATAAAAAGTAAAAAAATATGACTGGAAGTAAAAAACAGAGGAGGAGAAGAAGAAGAAGAAACAAATGCAACTGAATCACATCTACCATCGCTCAATGGCCAACCCACGGATGCCCTCCTCCTCAGTGATCAGTGTCGTTGTCGTTCACACGAGTAGCCAACTCATTTTAAAAGCAAGTTTTAGAGCTTCTACTAGCTTTGCTCTAAGGTCACCATTTCTTATAGAAAAGGAGAATATTAGAAACCTACTTGAATCCTACCGTGTTTAGTGGAAAAGGCGGTCATTCACACAAGATGAGCACTGAGAGATCATTGGATGGATCGATCGACCTACACATGAATACTCGATCAACCGACAACTGGTGAGTAACTGAATTAGTTTACACAGAGAAAAGAAAAGATGCATAACATGAGCAACCAACTGGAAAGATATGTAAATGAGGTAAAATATTGTAGATATTGAGTTAAAACATTATTGATAAAGTTCATAAAATATTGCTCAGGATACTTAAAGCCAAACAAAATTAATTAAGGATTTAATAAAACATAGAAAAACTATACCTTAAATTTAACATTTTGGCTATAGCCATTGCTCAACTATATACTTGCTTTGGGCTAAAAGAAATAATTGTTGTGAACAAATGCCAAAGTTAAAAATAAGAGGATAAAAAACTTATCTTCTATATATACATAAAAAAGAAATGTCTAATAGAAGGAAAATCAATATCTATTACATATATAAAGGAGAGGAAAATGACACGTTCTTTCACATCATCCAAATTTTTTACTGTTCAATCAATGGTACATGGGACCAAATTATAACGGCCTAGATCAATCAAAGAAATTCTCACATAAATTAAGAAAGTGGGCCGGATTATAACGGCTTAGATTAAACAAATATTATAAATTTGGATTAAATACTAAAGATGATATAATACGATTATTTTAGCCATTCGATCAACGGTGGGACTAAATTATAACGGCCAAGATTAATCAAAAAAATTCTCACATAAATGAAGAAAAAATAAAAGATCTATGTGGCTTAGATTAAAAGGAAATATTAGAAATTCAGATTAAATGATAAAAAATCCGATCTGATATATTAGAGATAGATTATGAGTTATAGATAAACTCTATATGCCGAAACAAATCTAGGCGCGCAAATCACTACAGGAATCGCTCGCAGAGTCGACTGCCAATTTATGTCTCGACGGCCAAAACGTAACCGTCGATAATATGGTCCTAGTATCGACGGCTAGAACATAACGGTCGACACTGAGCAAGCACTTGGGTCTCTCTCGACGGTCTATATCCGTGCCGTCGAGACAGCTTGGAGGATGCCCCGCGGAACCAACCGTGCCATAACAGCGTCTGTATCTCTCGACGGCTTTCCGTTAAACCATCGACATACGGATGGTCGGAAATGTTGTTTCGACGGCTACGGCCTAGCCGTCGACACTATGTAGTTTGAAAACAATTTAATTTGTGCTGTTTTTTTGTTTTATTGTGATTTAAATTTCGTTTCAAATTTCTTTGAGTTTTGTTATGGTAATTACTTAAATACTATGAATGTCGTGTGCGATGATACGTTTTTTGCTATACTATAAAATTCAAATACAGGTTTATTGATCATTGAAACGGATGAAATAGTGAACGTTTATTGTAAATTCTCTGAAGATCTTCGATTTACAAAGGAGTCCTCGCCATGTTAGCTTTAAATTTTTTGATTTTTTTTCTATACTTGTAATTTTATGTAGGAAACATCAAGGTGTTGTGTGATGATTTCAAATGTTTTTTTTCAAATTTTTAAAAATTCAAATAGAGTCGTTTGACCGATTAAACCCTGGGGGGGCTGCCCTCGAGACTAAAGACTCTCTCGACGGTTTAGGCATAAGTCGTCGATACAAAGCAGGTACCTCGACGGTAGTCAACAGCTGCCCTCGGCACAGATACTATCGACGGCTTTTTACGTGGCCGTCGATATAGGTAAGCACGACGAGAGTACCGACGGTTAGCCCCAAAGCCGTCGACACAAGCTAATACAGTATCGACGGCTGGAATAAAGCCGTCGATACAGGCACTGTTACACACAGTGTCGACGGTTTGGTGCGAGCCATCGATTCTAAGCCTTTTTAGAATACGCCCTAGGGCTCGGGACTTGGCATTTTTGCCAAATCCCGAGCCCTCTCTCGATCGCGCCGCCGCCGCCTCCGTCGCCCGACACGCCGCCGCCGCCGCCGCCGCCCCGCGCGCCGCCCATACGCCGCCAATCGCCCAACGCCGCCGCCGTCGCCCGCGCCAGCCGCAAAAACCCACGCCGCGCCGCCCGCCGCCACCTCCGTCGCCCGCCGCCGCCGCCCGCCGCCGCCGCCGCCGCCGCTGCCCCACCAGCGCCGCCGCTACCCACCACCGGCGCCGACCTGACCCATCTCTAGCAGCTGCCCCCCGCTGCGCTGCCCCCCCCGGCGCCTGATCGCCTCACGCCCCACCTCCACCGTGCAGGTTGTCGTAGCCGCCTCGCCGCGCCACCACCCCATCGTCTTCTACAACGATATCGAGGTACTTTCGCGGGCTTTTTTTAAACGTTGGCAGTGTAGTGTTGACGGCCAATAATGGTTAGTCGAGACTAATTATAACTTAGTCATTATTAACATTAATTAAACTTTTAAAATAGTAAATATTTTAAAAGATAGTATCAATATGTTTAAAAAGTTAGAAAAATAGTCTGAAATATATTTAATAATTTAAAAATAGTAGAAAATGTATTAAAAAATTTATTAATCTGTTTGTTGTGTGATTAGCTAGCGTCCGTGGATAAGTTTAGCGGATGTTACCTATAGCCGTATGTCTCCCGTTCGGAAACGGCACATCTTGTATGGAACACGAACGGTGATTCGTTGTGTTCTAATACGAGATGTGACACGCGTTTCCGAATTGTCTACTGGAGCCCCTAATGGGCGTCCCAGTGGATAGCCTACGAACGATCACTCAAGTACACGTCGCGTTGTGGTACCGGGGGCTTCGAGATGAGGTTTTCGACGGCATGACCCTAAGAGGTTCTCCTGTGCATAACATAAGTGCTTGGGAGTTTTTATCGGCTCCCTGGCCATCGTTGCACTAGGAGAACCCCTAGGGTTATGCTGCCGAAATCTCGTCTCGAACCCCCGGTACTGCAACGCAACGTGTGCTCGAGCGGTCGTTCGTAGGTGGGTTTAGAAGCCTTCCAAAGCCTAATGTAAACCCCTCATGTGCGACGATGGCTGGCAACTCAGATGGAAGAAGACAGGAGTTGGATGTACGAAGGATGGCAACGGAACGGACACCACTCGGACGAATGGTACGACAAGACCGAGATATTCCTGAATCGTGCTTTTCAGGATGCTGTAAACGAAAACATCCGGGTAACTTGTCCATGTTGTCGACGGTTGACATAACGATCTCAAGTCGCTAAGGTTCTTTAGAATTGAGATAGGAGACACGCCGAACAATCACTTAACAAAGAACGAACAGAGATGTGGGTTTTATCCTGGTTCAGGCCTCTCGGGAGAGATAATAGCCCTACGTCCAGCCTTTCTTATGTATCAAAATGATTACAAGAGGTGGCTCGGCGAAACGAACAAGTCTCGGCGAGATTATGTGTGTACAAGTGCGCGAAACTCGAAATCAGATGCGTAAACTTGTCTCAGATGCCCCCTAAACACCGTAGGGGCTTGGTTTATATAGTAGTACAGAGCAAACCGACCTACCGAGGGACTATTGGGCCGGGCTGACCACGAGTACGTAACGAACTCAACGTGCCAAATATATCCCGAGGTAGATAAGGCATACTCCTAATCTTGGGGATCACGACTCCTAATCCAATCCGGGAAACCAACGTCCGGGTCTTCACATAGCCGTGCAGAACTCTTGTTCGAGTCGGACTCAAACACGAATCCTAGGCCGTTACGCACCGTGCCGACCAGGAAGCTGTTCAGCAGGATGCACATGGGCCTGATAGAACCTTCCAGGGAGCTGGGCCCTGGTAGGCTGTTCGATTGGGCCGTCAGGGAGTGGGCCATGGTAATGGGCCGTAATTTTATCCCCGACAGCTAGCCCCCGAGATTCAAGTGAAAGGACTCACTAGAGTGGGGTCTTCCTCTTGAGACTCTAAGTCACGAAGAGGGAAATTTTGTTGCTACAAAGACGTATAACAAGCTACCGAACAGGTTATGGTTCAACCGAACAAGACTTGCTCAGAACCGAACAGACCCGATCAGTACCGAGCAACTCTGTTGCGTCGAACAGGGAATCACATCTGCCCGAGCAGAGCACTCACCGGTCAAAGTGCATAACACGAAAAAATAGCCGCTGGCGAGATCTCAACGGTAACTATCATTTGCAAATGAAAACAACCGACCATTTTACCTAGCCGCTGGCGATAAAACTAGCTGTTTAGTGGCAAAGAACCGTTGCAGGGCAACTTACTTGAGCCTATAAAAGCTCCCAAAGAGCCCGCGGCCAGCCACTTCTGCTCTCACACCTTTCCTTCCCAAGCCCTAATTCCAACCGTGCTCAGCACTAAAGAGTCAAACTCCATCCCAAGACCTGTTCGCCCATACAGGAACCGCTATGGCCAAATTCACGTGCACTAGCTTGACCGAGGAGGACCTTAGGATCTCGGGAGGAGGAGGGCTACATCGACACCGGTAGTGGAGGCTGCCCGGGAGGAGGATACTCGGAGCAGCCGAGGGAGAGTTCGTTAACTTCGAGCGATTCGCACCGCTCGGGTTGCGATCTCCAAAGCGACCTTCGCTATGCCTTCTTAAACATTAGCGGATTGGAGGTGGCGAACCTCAATCCGGCAGCGTCCTCCAGATGGCCGTCTTCGCACTTTTTGCGGCGAGGGCTATCCGGCATCGATTCTTCGGTGGGGATGTTCCTGCACCACTACTCAGTGACAAGGTGCAGCTCCGCCGCTTCGGCGCTGGGGTGCTACTACCTCAAGCTCCGGGCCACCATCGACGACGCGCCGTACCCCCGTCCGCCGCTGCTCGATTCAATGGGCGTGTGGTGGACGAGGTGGTTCTACAGCAGGCGAAGCGACTACAGCAAGCTCGTCTTCACCGGGCAAGCTCCAGCGAAGGGAATGCCAATGCCTCGGCCAGAGATGACCGCCGAGGACTGGTACCTGACGCGGAAGATAGCTTCCCTCGTGGGCCTCGGGCTCACGGGCAGGGAAATTATCCGCGACTTCACGGCGAATGTGATTTGTCTCGTCATGGAGGCGATCCTATCCCTTCTACAAGATAGAGGGATGGGAAGACATTACGAGGGAGAGCACGGGTAAGTACTTTTAAGACTCAACCTCTTTTTGATAATTTCATCCGAACAGGTATTTAAAAGTCTTTTCTTCTGTTCGGGCAAAGCAACCGACAGAGGCATGGGTCACAGAGCGGGTTGACTCCATGCTCAAGGCTGCGAAGAAGGATGGCGAGGTCACCGGCGAGGTGGCTTTCACCTGTCCACACAACGTACTCGTCCGCACAGACGAGGTAAGTTACATAACTCAGCCTGTGTTGCTGGACTCGTATCGTTGAATAAGCTAACATCCGTTTTTCGACTGAACAGGAGGACCAGCTGATCCGTTTTTCGACTGAGTAGGCCAAGCAAGTGCGCGGCCAGCCAAGCGGAAAGCGGCCAAGCCCCTCCCTCCTCAGCGAGCAAAGCGACGAGGAGGTAAGGACCATGATGCTCTGGCTTAAGCGTTATGCACAGGCTCACCCGGGCCACAAGGCACGGTTGCAACAGGTCGCCGAGCAGAGGAGGCTTGAAGAGGAAGTCGCGCGCAAGGAAAGACTTCTTGCGCTGCGCGAGAAAAGCGCTCAGCTCACCAGGGAGCTGAGTTCATCGCCGCGAACACCCAGGGGCCAAGGCGAACAAGCTGCTAAGGAGCCCCCGAGGAAGAGGCGGAAGGTCCCGGCGAAGAAGATCAAGATCAAGCCCTCCACGGCAGGTATGCAGTGTTAAACCTTTCGGCTTCGCACTTAACCTGGCAGCGTAGGATTAATCATGTTCCTCGTCCATCAGCTGCCCAAGAGGAGATCACCATGGACGACGTGGAAGCAGCGATCGAGCGGTCCCTGCTGCCCGAGCACCTGCACGGTGCGTCGCGGGCAGTCCGGATGGCCAGCCTCAAAGACAAGCTGGCAGCGTGGAGCTTGCTCCCGCTAGGCTCCAGCGACCAACTCGACGTGCTGAAGGGCGCGGTGGAGCAGCTGGAGGCAGAAGAGGCGGCGGCGCAAGGTGCCACGGTCAGCGGGGCCAAGGAGTTGGCTCCGCCAGTTGCCCAAGGTGGGACCGAGCAGACGGTCCTACCGAGCACTTCGTCGCAGGGGCAGCCTGTCCCTGTGGCGACGGAGGTAGCCGGCGAGCAGGGTGAAGACTCTGCAGCCGAGCAAGTGGAAGGAAGCCACGAGTAGGGCGTGCAAGCTGCCCTTCCAGTGGAGGTTCCGGAGCCGCCCAGCGGAGCGGCACCGAGCTCGCCCAAGGAGGAACGGGCGGAAGAAGAAAAGGAGAGGCAGAAGCTGGGCGACAGCCGCTCGCCGCGACGCCCTAAGACGAGCACAGGCCCTCATGGGAGAACAAGGCGGAGCAGTCGCAGCACGGCCTTATCCCGCACGAGCGAGACTTCTTGACCCATGGTCTCGAGGATCGCCTGCGTCGAAGTCTGAAGCGGCGACTCGGACAGGTAACCCTCAAACCAAGACATTGTCTGATCGGGCTAAAGTTGCCCAAGGTCTTAACTTAGTCTTCTCTCTTTCAGTTCATGGGGGCCACCATGGAGGACCTTGTGGAGGGAGTCACCGTGGAGCACGTCGCTGTGATAGCGAGTTTCCGGGAGCATCTCCGAGCAAGGGGACTCGAGGGGGAGCCCTCTGCACCAGCCCGAAGCCGAAGCCGGCTGAAGGCGAAGGTGAGGAAGCTCAAGGCCCGGCTGACCGAGGAGAGGCAATCCTCCAGAGCTCTCCGTGAAGAGGCCGAGGAGCTTCGCGCGCAAGTCGCGGGGGCGGACGTCGCGGAGAAGGAACAGAGTCGCACGAAGTGGCTCGAGGAACAGCTCCACGACGCGTCGCAGTGGCGGAGTCAGCTCGCGACGGAGGTGAAGGCCCTCAAGGCTCAGCTTGCCGAAGAGAGGCTGACCGCCGCGGAGCAACTCAAAGCCACCGAAGGGCGGGCGGTCGAGCGAGGCTCGGCGGGCAACAAGGCCAAGACCGAAGAGGTCGAGGCGATCCGCGTCGAGGCAGCGGAGCAAGCTCGTCTCAGCAAGGAGGAAACGGACCGTCTCCGAGCTGAGGCAAAGGAAGGCTTCAAGACGCAAGGCGAAGTCCTGCGTCTGAAGATGGAAAATAAGGAACTGAAGGAGTAGCTTGCTTCGAAGTAGAAGTAGGGTTGTACTCCTTGTACCTGTAAACTTTTGAGCAATGCAATAAAGACATAACTTTTGCACAGCAAGGCTTACCTTTTTCCTGCAAAAACGAGCAGCAAAAAGGCAAGGACGAGCAGGAAACTAAGAGAAAAAGGCACGACGGCACTGAAAAGGTTTTAACGAAAACCGGTAGAACGCTTAGCCTAACTCCGGCCCGTTGTGCAGTACGCCGAAAACTGAGTTTGCGAACTCGAACAGTGCACAAGAGAAAGAGCGACACCCTAGCCCCCGGTACGGACGATGCTCGAAGACCTAAGTTTGCGAATTCGAGGACGTGCGTAGAGAGTTAGAGCGACACCCGTATCCTCATCGACTTATCCCAAGAACTGCTCGGCGACGTAAGTTAGGCAATTCCAAAGGTAACCGAACAAGGAGAGTGTCTCTGCCGCGGAGGGCTTACGAGAGCAGACTTTGCCAGGTGGTCGCGCCAGGCGGTAAGTGCCTCTGCTGCGGAGGGCTTACGAGAGCAGACTTAGCCGCGAGGTGGAAAAGCCTTGTTACGAAACCTTGAGTTGTGGGTCTTGTTGAAACTGGATACGAGCAGGAAAAACAATCCTTAAGATTGCGGAGCCGAGTGTTCGCAAGGCCGGGCAACCATCAAGTGTTATCAGAGGGTAGTCGTAGAAGACAGAGATGTGAAAGGGCTGCAGGAGGCCGCGAAGATTCACTTTTATTGGATTGAACTTTACATGGAGCCCGACAGACTTGGACGAACAAAGGCGAGAAGTTTGACGAAAAGTGCGAAGCTAAGCAAACACAGAAAAAGACCTACACAAATAACTTACGAAGCTGGTCGATGTTCCAAGTGCTGGTCAGCTCTCTCCCGTCCTCCATAGCCAGGCGAACAGCCCCCGGGCGAGTAGTGGAAACGGCCGTGAACGGACCCTCCCAACGGGGAGTTAACTTGTTGGCATTGGACAGGTTCTGAACACGGCGCAGAACGAGGTCGCCCGCCTTCAAAGCCCTTGGTCGAACCGTTTTAGCGGCGCGGCGGCGAAGATCTTCTTTGGTAGCGCGCCATTCGACTTGTACCCGTCGTGTGCCTTCGAGGAGGTCGAGATCGGTAGGCGCTTGCTCGTAGTCAACGGTTGACCGAGCTCGTCTTGAGGCTAACCGAGTACTATTTGGTGAGCGTGATGGCTTCGCACTATAGACCAATTGGAACGGAGTTTCCCGGTTGCCGTGGCCGTAAAAGCGACCGCCCAAAGGATGGAAGGAACTTCGTCAACCCAAGCCTTGTTGTGCTCAGGAGTGCCGCGAAACGCGCCGCTTGATACCTCGGACGATCTGTCCGTTAGCTCGCCGATCGCTGCTCCATTGCTCGTGGATGTGCCACGAGGCTAAACAGCCTAGGTGCCTAGTCATTCGCAGATTTCGAATAGCTCACTTCGAGCTGGTACCGCTATCCGTGATCGCCTTATGGGGATCGGCGGCGTGACCACGTTGCTTTTGAGAAAGCGCACAGCCGTTTTGGCGTGAAGAGACGACACAGATTCTGCCTCAATCCACTTTGTAAAAGTGTCAATGGCGACGAGCAAGTGTGTATAGCCCTTGTACCCCTTAGGGAATGGGCCGAGCAGATCCAGACCCCATGTGGCGAAAGGCCAAGATGGGGGGATCGTTTGGAGCTCTTGGGCGGGCTTATGTGCCTTCTGGGCGTGAAATTGGCAAGCTTTGCACTTTGTCACGATTTTCCGGGCATCTTGTAACGCGGTTGGCCAGTAGTAGCCCATGCGAAACGCTTTGCCGACCAGAGTTCTGAAGGAGGCGTGGTTGCCACAGGCACCCTCGTGTATGTCCCTAAGAAGGAACACACCCTACTGCTGCGAGATGCATTTGGAGAGAACTCCCAGAGCACCTCGACGGTAAAGGATGCCGTCCATAAGCTTGTATGGAGCAGCATGCCTTGTAAGCCGGGAACGCTTCGGCCGTCTTCGGCAAGGTCCCATCGCAAGATACCGGACAAATGGCGTTGTCGATCCGCGACTGCTTTCGATGACGGAGACGGCACCACATCTCTGTTGCCTCGTCCGGAGACATGATTGAGGGCTTGTGAAGGTGCTCGACGAGCACCCCGCCAGCGTGTTCTCGTGAGGATCCATACTTGGACAGTTGGTCGGTCAGAAAGTTGTCCTTTCTGGGCACGAAGAGCAACTCGAAAAACCGAAAATGCCGCTCCAACTTTCTCACTTCAACCAAGTACCGCGCCATTGAGTCATCGCAGCACTGATACTCCTTGTTGACCTGGTTGATGACCAGCTGTGAATCTCCCTTCACGGTCAGTCGTTGGACACCGAGCGACTTGCACGCTCTAAGTCCCGCGAGGAGGGCTCAGACTCCAGCGTTGTTAGTCGCTGCAAAGTGTAGTTGGATAGAATACTGGAGTTGCTCTCCTTGGGGGAAGATGAGAACAAAACCAGCCCCCGAGTGTCCAGTACGGGAGCCATCAAAAAACATGGTCCAAGGGGGGTCGTCAGGTTGCTCGGGAGCTTCACTCGATTTGGGCGGCAGTCCATTCGGCGACAAAGTCAGCCAAGACACAGGACTTAATAGCAGTTCGGCAAAGAAGCGTAATATCGAATTCGCCAGCCCATTGCCCATTTAGCTATCTGACGCGCGACTTCCTTGTTCCTTAGAATTTCTCCAAGAGGAAACTTGGTCGGGACCATTATTTGATGCTCCTGGAAATAATGGCGAAGTTTTCTGGAGGACATGAGCAAGGCGTAGAGCAGCTTCTGGACCTCAGGGTAACGCTCCTTCGATCCGTGAAGCACCTCGCTCACGTAATAGATTGGCCGCTGGATGCCTTCCCTTTCCATTGTCAAGACTGCGCTCACCGCTTGAGGCATACAGCCAAGATAGAGCAAGAGCTGTTCGCCGTATCACGGGGTGGTCAAGACAGGTGGTTTGGACAGGTATTGCTTTAGATCCTGGAAAGATCGATTAGCTTCCTCTATCCATTCGAAACCGTTGTGCTTGCGCAAGGCCTTAAAGAAGGGCAGCCCGTGTTCGCCTTGACGGGAAATAAATCTGCTTAGAGCAGCCATCCGTTCGGTGAGGCTCTGAACTTCCTTGACGGTAGTTGGAGCCTGCATGTTTTCAATGGCCTCGATTTTTTCGGGGTTGGTAGAAATTCCTTGCGAACCGATTATATAACCGAGCAACATTCCAGATCGAACACCAAAGGTACACTTCTCTGGATTTAACTTTATTCGATGCCTGGTTAGATTACGAAAAGTCTCAGCCAGGTCTTTTACATGATCTGGAGCATATTTGCTCTTTACAACTATGTCATCGACATAGACCTCCAGGTTTCTTCCGCGCTGTTTTGGGAAAGTCTTTCCATTGTTACTGAACGTGGCACCAAAGATTCTTGTGATCGAAAGACATGGTCATTATAGCGAAAGTGCGAAGGGGTGATGAAGGAAGTCTTCTCTTCATCCTCGGGGGAGATGCTTATTTGGTGATAACCTGAGTAAGCATCCAAAAAACTCAAGAGCTGGGCATCCGCAGTCGCGTCGACCAGCTGGTCTATGCGTGGCAGCGGGAAGTTGTCCTTGGGACAAGCAGCGTTCAGATCTGTGTGATCGACACACATTCTCCACTTGCCGCCTTTCTTCTTTACAATGACAGGGTTGGCCAGCCACTCGGTGTGATCAACCTCGCGGATGAAACCAGCAGTGAGCAGCTTACCAAGCTGATCCTTGATGATCCCCTATTTGAAGTCCGAAAAGCGACGAAGCTTCTGGCGAACAGGCTTTTTGTTCGGCCGGACGGCCAGTTTGTGCTCGATAACCTCCCTTGGGACTCCGAGCATATCAGACGGCTCCTAGGCAAACACGTCTGCATTAGCTCGGAGGAAGGCAATGAGCTCGCTTTCCTATTTAGGGTCCAGATTGGCCCCCAGATGAACTGTCTTGGAGGAATCATGCAGAGACAACGGAACTTCCTTGGTCTCTCCCCCTGGCTGAAGGGAGATCCTAGGGCGTGCAGACTTGGTCTGCGGAACTTCGGGACCACGCGGTGGAAGTTGGTCGACCAGGGCAAGGGACTGCTCGTCGCAATCTAGAGCAGCTTTATAGTTGCCCTTGACCGTGATCACACCGTTAGGGCCCGGTATCTTCACGCAATGGTATCTATGATGGGACACGGCCATGAACTTGCCAAGAGATGGCCGGCCCAGGATCACATTGTACGCGGAAGGGAAATCGACCACGTCAAACGTGATCAACTCCGTCCGGAAGTTGCTTGGACTGCCGAAGGTAACAGGCAGAACAATCTGCCCCAATGGCTGAACAGCTTCCCCAGGGACGATGCCGTAGAAAGGCATCGCGACCTCTTTAAGCTTGGAGCGAGGAATCTGCATCTCGTCCAAGACCTTAGCAGAGAGCAAGTCCAAAGCGCTCCCGCCGTCGACCAAAACACGGCCAACTCTGGCGTTACTGATGGTCGGAGCAACCACCAGTGGGAGCCACTGAGGCTTGGTCATCCCAGTGGGGCAATCCTCCTGAGAGAAGGAGATGGGGACCTCGGTCCACTTCATTGATTCGGGCTGAGGCTTGCCCTTTTCAACATTGTGGACCTCCCGAGCAGCTTCCTTGAGGCTGCGGCGAGAGGTATAAGCCGAAGAGCCGCCGAAGATGACGGCGATATGGTTCACGGGCTCCTGATATTCATCTTCATCCCGATCACCATCATCGGTTTGGCGCTTGGCCTTACCGGCGTCACCTTTTTCGGGCAGGGTGGGCATTGGGCCCTTGCCGTTGTAGAAATCCTTAAGCTTTGCAGCCTATGTTCTACAATGGCGCGTATCATGCCCGTAGTTCTGGTGGAACTTGCAATATCGGTCACTTGGACCTTTCTTGCCTTGGTTGCCTCCCTGGGTGGGCTTCTTGCCCTTATAGTTATTGCTGGGCTTTTTCTACCCATCCTTGGGAGGAGGTGTGCGATCTATACCGGCGACGGTGTTGTTCGCATCACCCTTCTTTTTCTTCTGAGATTTCTTGTCACCAGGATTGTTGCTGCTTTTCTTCTTCCCTTCTACACCAGGCTGGGTGGGCAGCTCGCCCTTGTCGAACGCCTTTTTGTACTGAACACGCTCTGCCGCATTGGCATAGCGGTCAGCCGCCCTGAACAGGTCGTTGGCGGTCCAGGTCTCATTGATTTCGAGATCCTGGATGAGCCGCTCGTCGCGGACTTTGTTTTTAAAGGCGCGGACAACAGATTCGTCCGAGATGTTCGGGATCGTGTTGCGAATCTTGATGAAACGCTTCACGAAGTTGCGGAGGGTCTCCCCGTTCATCTGGATCATCTGGTGCAGATCATCCTCCTTGAACAGACGCACGTAATGCCTCCGAAACTAGCAATCGAAGGCCACAAAGTTGGTTCCAAGAAGAGATGGAACCTTCTGCCGATTGAGCGTACCACGTCCGAGCAGCACACCCTCAAGGACAGTCGGGAGGTAATTTGCCATGACAAGCTCGTCACCTCCGGCCGCCATGATGGCCGTAGCGTAGATGGAAAGGAACTCCTCTGGGTTCTGGGTCCCATTGTATCTTTCCATGTGTCCGGGCTTGAACTTCGAGGGCCACCAAACAGAGCGAAGCTCGTCAGAGAAAGCCCTGCAGCCCAAGGCGTAAGACCGGCCACCTTCCCCGGCAGAACCTAGCCTTGAGAAGACGTTGGTCCTGTTGGTCGGAGGAACTCTTGCTGAGCGGGAGGTTTCTGCTTGAAGGAACTCTCTCCGTGATAAGCCCCCACGCTCCTTCCTCTTGGTCGCGACAACGCGCTCCTCGTGAGGGGATCCTCCGTGATCGTCGCGCGCGCGCTTGCCCCTGTGGTCGCGATGACTACGGGGACTTGGCGAACGGCGGCGACCACGGGCAGCTTGCTCGTGGACAGTGATCCTTCGACGGTGACGGTGGTCACGCGATCGATCGGATCGCTCACTGCCCGAATCCACCCGGGCAGGCTCGATGCGGTGCCCGGATGAGGCCTCACCTAGAGATTTAAGGCCCTCGGCCAACTTCTCGAGGTAAGAAGCCACAGCATTGCCCACGAGGAAGAGATTTTCCTGGTGAGCGGATCTAATCACGGTAGCCAGGGCCTGGAGTCGCTCTTTGCTCTGCTCCAGGGGCCCTGGGATCCCTGAGATGTCCGCGTCTTGCCCGATCGGAGTCTAGGCACGCGGGGATTCTACCCGGCAGCTGAACTTCGCCGGGGTCTTAGCGAGGAGCGCTTGAGGCGGTTACGTCGCCGACGCTTTGCGATGGTCGCAGATTCGCGCCAGAGTTCGATTGATGGACTCGTCAAAGTGCGGCGAACAAAATTTTGCTCGCGAAAGCGCCTAATGCGACCTCATCCGATGCCGAAGCGTAATCGACCGCTCGATCTCCCGCCACCGGACCGCACAGATTCAAGTCCTCGCGCGGTCATGTTGACAACGCTGTGGTCGTGCGCGACAGCGCTAGACGGTGTCATCACCGTGTCGCCACAGAAGAATCGACCGACATAGCCCCGAACCGATAGATCTAAACCAACAGAAAGATCGTCGGTTCCGTATTCATCGTCAATGACGGGAGCTCGACCTGAGACCATCTCCGGAGCGTATCCAGAAACTTCTGTCTCAGACACAAACATCGATCTAGGTCGGTAAGACCGATTTGAGCTGGCAGGGGAAGAAACATCCTGCCCTTCTGTGTCGTAGCCCTCAGGAAGAATCTCTGTATCGCTGACGGAGGTTGACATGTTCGATCTGCGTATCCCCACGGTCGGCGCCAACTGTCGACGGTTGAGAAAACGATCTCAAGTCGCTAAGGTTCTTTAGAATTGAGATAGGAGACACGCCGAACAATCACGTAACAAAGAACGAACAGGAGGCGTGGGTTTTATCCTGGTTCAGGCCTCTCGGGAGAGATAATAGCCCTACGTCCAGCCTTTCTTATATATCAAGATGATTACAAGAGGTGGCTCGGCGAAACGAACAAGTCTCGGCGAGATTATGTGTGTACAAGTGCGCGAAACTCGAAATCAGATGCGTAAACTTGTCTCAGATGCCTCCTAAACACCGTAGGGGCTTGGTTTGTATAGTAGTACAGAGCAAACCGACCTACCGAGGGACTATGGGGCCGGGCTGACCACGAGTACGTAACGAAGTCAACGTGCCAAATATATCCCGAGGTAGATAAGGCATACTCCTAATCTTGGGGATCACGACTCCTAATCCAATCCGGGAAACCAACGTCTGGGCCTTCACATAGCCGTGCAGAACTCTTGTTCGAGTCGGACTCAAACACGAATCCTAGGCCGTTACGCACCGCGTCGCACCAGAAGCTGTTCGGCAGGATGCACATGGGCTCGATAGAACCTTCCAGGAGCCGGGCCCCGTAGGTCATTCGATTGGGCCGTCAGGAGTGGGCCATGGTAATGGGCGTAATTTTATCCCCGACACATGTGTTGATTATGGAAGCTCAGAAGAAAAGAACTCGGCCGATGGAGATAGACACAGATACGCATGGCTACAAGGCCGAGTATCATCGATGGGTCTATCATGGGGAGAGTCGTTGGGCGGAGGCACCACCACCGTCACCCCAACCGACGAAGGTTTCGATGAGATTGATCGGGTGAATGATATGATGGATGACTTTAGTCATAATTTTCCGGACGCTGAGCCACCCACAACGTTGTCTAACTTCATGGAGCTTCTTGAGTCTGCAAAACAACCTCTGCACGATTGCACAACGGTGGCACTCTTGTCTGTTGTGGCTCGTATGCTAGCAATTAAGTCCAAATACAATTTCTCTATCAACTGTTTCGACGAACTCATATCGTTGTGGTCCGATGTCCTTTCGGAAGGCCACAAGATGCCTTCCAGTTGGTACGAGTGTAAGAAACTGATAGGTGGTCTCGGAATGCTATATGAGAAGGTATACTATTGTCCGAACCATTGTATACCGTATTACAAAAATGATGCGGGTAAACAGTCTTGTGATAAATGTGGTGAGTCAAGATATGTCGAGGTAGAGGACGCTGAAGGAAACAAGAGGCAGACTAGTGTGGCGAGAAAAGTGCTCCGCTACTTCCCGCTGACGAAACGTTTAGAAAGGTGTTTCATGACCGAAGAGACGGCGGAACAGATGAGGTGGCATAAGGAGGTTAAAAGGCCGAGGGGCGACTTGATGATACATCCGTAAGATGGGGACGCGTGGAAGAACTTTGATCAGAAATATCCGGACTTTGCAGCTGATCCGAGAAATGTGCGTCTGGCGATTGCCACCGATGGGTTCACCTCTTTCAATATGATCGCTGCGTCATATTCCTGTTGGCCAGTGTTCACTATGCCTCTGAATCTTCCGCCGTCACATTTAATGAAAGAGGAATTCATGTTTCTATCTGTCATCGTGCCTTGTCCAAAGAATCCTGGAAAGAATCTGGATTTTTTCCTGTGACCTTTGGTCGAAGAGCTGAAAGAGTTATGGGAGGATGGAGCAATCACGTACGATAGGAAGACGAATACCAATTTTCACATGAGGGCTGCTTTTATGTGGTCCATTCATGATTTCCCAGTGTACGGAATGTTCTTAGGATGGAGTACGCATGGCAAGTTAGCATGTCCCGCTTGCATGGATGATACGAACGCGTTTCAGTTAACACACGGAGGTAAGGCATGTTGGTTTGATTGCCACCATGCTTTTCTGAAGCCAGATCATCCCTTCAGAAAACAAAGGAATGCGTTTAGAAGAAACACCGTTGTGAAAGGACAAAAACGTCCACGACTGACCATAGCTGCCATCAAAGATTTGCAATCTAAGTTGGTGGAAGGGAGAAATGGAATCTATGAGGGTTACGGTGTGTCCCACCATTGGACGCACAAGTGCAGCTTATACTCGCTTCCTTATGCAGAAGATTTGTTATTGCCCCACAACTTTGATGTCATGCACCAAGAGATGAATGTGGGACAAGCAATCTTTGGTACTAGTCTCGACATTCCTGACATGAGCAAGGATAATGTGAAAGCACGTCTCGATTGCGCTAAAATATGCAGTCGACCATCAATGAACCTCGTAGAAGGAAGGTCAAAAAAGCCCAAGGCTTTGTACTGCCTAACAGTCATCCAAAGGAAAGAAGTTCTCGAGTGGATCGAAGGAAAGTTGAAGTTTCCCGATGGATATGCATCAAATATTGGTCGTGGTGTGAACGTTGCTCAAGGAAAGATACACTGCATGAAGAGCCATGACTTTCATATATTTGTGCGTGACCTCATTCCTGTCGTGTTTTGTGGTTACGTACCTGAAGACGTATGGAGAGTTTTTACGGAATTGAGTTTTTTCTATAGAAAACTATGTGCTAAAGAGATAAAACGGTCCGAGATGATTAAGCTCGAAGAGGAGATTGTTGTGCTTGTGTGCAAACTTGAGAAAATATATGTTCCTGGATTTTTTAACCCAATGGAGCATCTACTTATTCATTTGCCCGAAGCGCCAAAGTTGGGAGGTCCTGCTCGAAGCATGTGGATGTATCCTGTGGAGCGCCGCCTTAAAGGGGTTAGGGCAAACGTGAAAAATAAGGCTCGCGTCGAAGGTTCGATAGCAGAATCATACTATATGCAGGAGATAACCCACTTTTGCAATAAATATTTGGCGAGAGAGCACAATGTGAATATTCAGGTACCAAGATACAACACAGTTTGTAACAAACCTCAATCCGACCTAAAGTTGTTTCTTAGGAAAGGCAATCCTGTGGGAAAAAGTAAACGACGAGAGTTATCACGGGAAGAAAGGTTGATTGCACTATTGTACGTGTTCGATAATATGGAAGAAATGGAGGACATGCAGAATCAGTTCATACAAAGTGAATGGACAGGGATGAATGAACCCAGTTCGAAGGAAAGAACAAAGTTGATGAAGGAGGGTGCCGGACCTGGACGTCCTAATTTTATAGTTTGGTTATGGAAACATGTAAGTATATATGGTTTCATAACCTTGTTACCATTTTAAGTTTTATCGACATAGTTTATTAAATTTCATTTTTTCTATGAAACAGTGCACGACGCATGCGAGCGTACACAACGATCTCCATATTCTATCACGTGGACCTAGAACTAGCGTAAAAGTGCACGGAACTTATGATGTCAACGGTTTTCGCTTCAGATCGTCAATTCACGAAAGGTCGAAACCTAATTTAAAATCAATCAACAGTTGTGTACTATGCTACGGAGAAGATGGCACGGAGTACTACGGTACAATAGAGGAGATAATTGAATTAGTATTCGAGGGAAGTAAGGAACTATCGGTTGTTCTTTTTCGTTGCATTTGGTTCGATCCTATCAAAGGGGTTAGACGTCGAGCTGAGCTAGGTTTGGTGGAGGTTAACCACACGTCAAGGTTACAAGGGTACGATCCGTTCATCCTTTCCAACCAGGCTGAGCAAGTGTACTATCTACCTTATCCATGTCGTAAAGCAATGACAGGTAGTACTAAACGCGGCGAGGAAGACCTTCGGTCATGGTGGGTTGTGTACAAAATTCGAAGGCCCAGAAGATTGGCTACCCCGACGTCTGATGATTATGACCAACCAGTACAAGAGCAACGCACGAATGGCAATGTGATGATTGATATTGGGAATGGCTTAGATAACCTCGTAGCCACAATAGATGATGATGTAAATAAAGAAGTAAATCCACCCAACCAGCAAACTCAGCAAACACAACAAGAAGGGGAGGACGACGAGCCTAGCGATGATCCTCTCGATCTAGACGATACATACTTCTAAGTTGATGGTATTCATAATGGTTAAATTATGTTCAATTTTGTTGTTTTAATATTACTAATATGTGCACTAACATTACTTCAAAATGCAGGATGCCACGCCGACAGTTCAGGAGGAGCGCCTCGCAGGACGAGGACGACAACCTTGACTAGGAGGTCCAGGGGGGCACTCCTGAGTCTAGCCACGAGGGCACGCCCGCACTGTGATGACCTAGGATCGACCACAGAGTCTAGGGGGCTGGGGCTCTAGCCAGGAGGGGGGCTCGCAGGGCGGTAAGAGGGGCATAACAAGTTGCCTAAGGCGGCGACATATCCTCACAGGCGGATCGTGATCGAGACGGATGGCGATAGGTAATATCCTAATTCTTTAATTTGTTGTCAATTAAATCTACTAACTTACTTTTATTTTCTGTAGCAACTTATCCTGTGTCCACCCCAACAAAGCAGATACCCAGCCAGCTAACGCACTTGGCATCCTCGTGCGCCAGCACTATCCTGGCATGGTGGGAGAGGAGGGGGCACAACATCCCGCTTACTCTTGGGATGACTACAATGTGGCACCTCACGGGGACAGCACCGCCGCCGAGGAGATAAGGCAGGAGTTCTAGGTGAGTTCGATCAATTTTGGTTTTTACATATCACAGACGATTGACAACTATTATTCATTTGGATTTATTTCTTTTCCGCTTAGGTATCGTCCGCGTCCGGGTTTGGAGGAGGACGACATCAATTCTGTCATGGATAGGAACGCAAAGCAGAAGGTGCAGGATCTGATGTCGAGTGCACGGGTCACTACCGTTCAGGATTTCCATAGGTATTCATTTCTTTCTTCTATCTTTTTGCCGCATATGGTTTCAATATGACTAATTTACTTTTGTCTTGTCTTCTCAGGATTGTGAAGGGCGAGAAGATCACCCAGGGCGACGCGTGCAAGCTGTACCTCGAGGCTCAACAGTACGCGCAGGTTCGACCAGACTGGGTGTCGAACGCCCCGGATGCCTGGGAGGCCCTATCGCAGCACTGGGCCAGCGAGGCGTTCAAGGAAAAGTCCTTGAAGGCCAAGAAGAACCGAGCAGCAATGACGAGCAAAACGACGACCGGCAAGTCGTCGTTCGCTCAGCTCAGAAAAAGGATGGTAATGCTATTCCTTCACTATTTCGATCTTGTTACGTTTCTAGTTATTAGGAATATATCGACACTCCACTTATACGATGCAGGGCGCCACGACCGCCGCCTCGCCTTGGTCGCGGTGTTAGAGGGGCCACACCTCCCGTAAAAGGATGGCTCCTTCGGTCCTCAGAGACCTCAGAGTCTGCACAAATGAGAGGTACGCAATAATATATCAATTAGTTCGTATACAATCATATATTCTAACTCGATTATCTTCACTTCAATGCAGGCACGCTACAGAGAGGTTTTCGCTGATAAGTACGGCCAAGAGATGGACCCAGAAGAGGAGCCCTTTGACCCTTTGGTCATACATGAGGCTATGGGCGGGAAGGCTCATGGGAGGCTAGCGATCGGAGGGGACCACCTGAGGTATCATACCGTCTAATTTCTGTACGTGACAGCTCAGGTGATATTTTGTAACCACTAACATCGCTTTGTTACAGGTTGAAGGATTACATGCCTCAGGTGAGGGCTGCCCACTCTCAAACGGAGAGCCGACGCGCCTTCGAGGCCCGCATTGAGAGGGAGAGGCAGCGGGAGAGGGAGGAGAGGGAGCGGGAGAAGGAGGAGAGCAGACATATGATGCAGGCGTTGAAGGATAGCCTGAGGACCCAAGAAGAAGCTAGACAGAGGCAGGAGGCGGAGATGGCGAGGCAACGATATGAGTACAAGCAGAGGTTCGCCTATCTGGAGTCGCTTTCTCGACTGGGCGGGGTAATGTCCTTAAACCTTTAATATCCATCCACATGTCGTTTATTACAATTCCATTCACAAGTTAGATGTCTATGAAATTGTAGGCTGGTCCCAGTGGTACTGCTGGTGGTCCGACCTTCTATGGGGGTCCGCCACCGTTTCGCGGTGGATGGGCACCGGCTCCCTACACCCCTCACGGCAGCCACACTGCTCCACCAGGCGAATACGTGGGCCCAGCTCGCCCACATGGTGGCTTGCCTTATGTTACGGAAGCGGTAAGTCGTTAATTCATGTTTCGAACCGTTTAAACGTGACAAACTAATAACTAACTGTTTTGTATACATGCAGGGTTCCGGTTCAGCGGCTCATGGTGAAATCCGTGGCCAGGAGGGAGGAGACACATCGGTGACCCGAAAATCTGACCGGGTCACCGACCTCTTTTGAGCACCCGCCATTGCTCACCCAAACCGCCTAATCGCCCAGAGAACCCACCGGAGAACGATCCTCGTCCTGATCAATAGCTAGCTAGGTTTACATTTGACTTTGATACTTTTAGTTGAAAACTTCGTCTTATATTTGTTATATGATAGCTTGTGGACTTCGATGTGATATATATGTGCTTGTGGATTTATGGTAATGTTTATTTTGTGTATTTTGTGGTTTGGATGAATTGTGGTCGCAAATATGCGACGAGGGGTATATATATGCATTGTGGGGTATTTTGGGTTTGCGTGTCTTTCATCATCGCCGTTGTTGAAGCAGCGCGGCGTACCGCAGAATCTGTGATTTTTTTTTACAAAATATCAAAAATATTTTTTACGCATTTAGTCTCAGACGACGGCTAGTTTTCGTCGTCGATATCGCATGCAAGATGGAACCTATATTGACGGTGGTTTTCGCCGTCGACATCGCATGATGGAGCTGTGATCGATGGCTAAAATTATGCCGTTGATACTGTTGGCTCGGTCCACGTCATCTGGCGGCAACCCTGTGGGTCCCACTCTGGGATAGTGTCGACGGCTTATAACGGCCGTCGAAACAGAGGCAACGGTGCCGGTAACGGCGTTCTCGGTGACTGTATCGACGGTAGTGGACTTTGCCATCGAGACTACTAGTATCGACGGCCGGACCGTCGAAACTAGCGTACTCTCTCGACGACCTTTACTCGACGGCCTTGTCTCGACAGCCGGCCATCGAGACTATGTTTACCCGACGGTTCTCAGATTTGTGTCGACAGCTTGGGCCGTCGACACTGTTGCTGCCTCCTGTAGTGAATGCGCGGGCCGCCTCGCTCGTTAAAAGTATACGACGGTGATCTAGCCGCGCAAATCTGCGCGGGCCACTTGCTAGTTTCGATAGAAATAATAGTGTAGGAATTTTTGTTAGCACTTGCATGTTTTAGAGGAGGAAAAGATACCAAGCGAACAACCATATACAGTTGCTTATCATTTTGAAGGGACGGTGGGACGGAGGAGAAATAACTGCTACTCCCTCCATCCCCAAAATAATGTCATTCTAGCATTCAAATGGAGAGATTAATATTCAAACCAAATGACTTATGTGCCCTTGGTTTTTTGGGAAAAGAAACATAATTAATACACATGCAAGACTAACAATTGGTCATTGAGAGTGATGGGTGCTTGGGTGAAAGTGCAGTAATAAAAGGAGTGGGGCCTATAACATTCTTTCTGAGATAAATTATGAATGCTAGAATGACATTTTTTTAGGACGGAGGGAGTACAGCACAATAGAGTTGGCTTTTTATTTCAATGAAAAGCAATAAGGGGTACATATTTCAATGAAAAGCAATAAGAGGTACATATTTCAATGAAAAGCAACAACCACGACTTGGCTTTTTATTAGACGGGCGAGCCGATCGAGCTAGGGACAGGATCGGGATTATTGGTTTGCTCGCGGTACAGTGCAGCTTGATCATCATGCTAGGCCTCATGGGCTAGCGCGCCGGCCGGGACGACGGCAATGCATCCAGATCAGATGTGGGCGGCGTTTGGGTTCCTGTGGAACTCGTCGGCGTGCCTTGCGTACTTGAGCATGCGCGTGAGGGCATGGAGCATGACGTCGCCGGCGCCGCCCCGCGCGGCGAAGCGCTGGCGATCGTGCGACAAGATGGCCGCCAGCATGTAGGCGCGGCCGTGCTTCTTGTAGGCTTCGTGCGACTCCATCAGCTCTTCGATGTGCTCCAGCTCGAGGGCGAGGGCGTCGAGCAGGTCCATGGTGTGCTGGGTGCTCTCGATGATCCCCAAGGCGTTCTTGGCTTCTGCCAACTCGTCCATGGCCTCGTCGAATTTCTTGGCATCCGCCAGCCTCTTCATCTTCCCGATGCGGTGTGCGTGGTCGCGACGGCGCAGCTCCGCCTGGAAATGTCCCCGAGGGGCATGCGGCTGCGCGCTCCGGTGACGGGCCATCTCAATGTGGAGGCTCCTGGTGCTTTCCCTCTGTTTGGGGAGGCTGAAGAACACGCACAACATCATGTGAACAAACAATTAGTATAATGGACCAAATCAAATGAAGGATTTAAATTATTCTTGCACATACAACTATATACTACTCCCTCTGTCCTGAAATATAAGGATTTCTGAATATTTTGTAGTAAATCAAGGAAAGCTATAAAATGCTATGATACCCCTATATATTAGCTTCTATTCCCTCCCACCAGCATTCACTACTCACAACCACTCTCATCATTTATTAAATGAGCTAGTGCTAGATCATTAACTACCCTAGAATTCCTTATATTTGAGGACAAAATTTGAATGCTAGAAATCCTTATATTTCAGGACGGAGGGAGTAGTACGTACCGGTATGAACATTCGACGGCCATGACAGTCTTTGCTTTCTCATTGTTGAGGACGGCGGGGAGTTGTATGACGGCGATGATACTCCGGTGCTCCTTGCGTGCGAGTTCACCGAAATGGATGGTGAAAGATCCATGGCCAGTCGTGACCCGGTAGTTACCAGGATGCACCTCCAGTATCGTTGCCCCAGCATGCGGTTTCAGGGTCACCGCCAGGTTCAGAACGGAGACGTCGCGGAGGATACCAAGCACCTTGGCGAAATGCTGGAGAAGATTGTTTCCGACATCCGAGTATGGAGTGTTATGGTATGTGCCTCCATGCAGGGCCGGCCCTACAAATTGGAGGCCCCGGTGCGAAAATATAATAAAGTTGCAAGTAGGTCTCATAATACAGTATTATAAGAGAGAAAATTTAAAATTATGCACTTCTTTTTTAGTTCTACCTCCATTCTAAAATATAAGGTAGGAAATTATAGAGATATACTTACTATATTAGGCTATTTGAAGGATATGAGTTCAATTTATAGGCCTTACTAGTTTGGGGGCCCTGTGCGGTCGCATAGCCCGCACATGCCTAGGGCCGGCCCTGCCTCCATGGCTCCTGTGTGCTATGTCGTGGAGCAGCTGCCATCAAAAGAAATCGATGATTCATAGAAAATAATAATAACATCAAGCAAGAGCAAGCGATTTGTATGAGCCCGGACTATATATACATACATCATGGTCGTGGTCGTGGCCAAAACCAACGGTGAAGACGGGGAAATCGTGGACCGATGTGCTGCATCCAGCGTTTTAAATAGCGCGCTAAAGTGTTTAGCGAAGGCCTCCTAGAAACGCTAAGCGACGCTATAGCGACGTTAAGCCATTTAGCGTTTTTCCAAAAAAACATGCAAAATGCTGGGATTCACAACAGTTATTTAAATTCAATAAGCCAAGTAGGCAACATAAATTAGTTCTGCAGTTCTTCTGCATATTAGTCTAGCAGCACACAAACACGGGACACAAACTCAGTACGAGATGGAACCAGGCAGTAGATGGACTCAATCTTCATCTTCAGCCAACGAGATGGACTTATCAGATGAAGATGAAGCAGATGGTGATTGCATGTCAAATTTGGCCCAAACGTTATAGCGACGCTAAATTGGACTGTTTGCGGCGCGGTTTAGCGCGCTATTTCGCGCTATAGCGGTCTTAGCATCAATAGCGTTAAAATAGACAATAGCGTAACGCCGGCGTCTCCAAAACGCTATAGCGGCGCTATACGCTATAGCGCGCTATTTAAATCCATGGCTGCATCCCATCGGACATGAGGAAGACACCGGCGGCGCGGCCAGTTTTGTCCCTACGGCCATGGAGGATTCGGACGGCGGTATGGAGGCCGTCCTTGATGTTGGTGTTGCCATGCGCCGTGAGGGCCCTGACGAAATGGCTCGCGTAATGCTTCGCCCTGGAGCTCATGTACAGCGGCGGCACGGCGCTCGGCTTCCAGGCCTTGAAGGAGAAGGGGACGAGCGTGAGCGTGTCCAGCGCGCCCATCTTTCTGATGACGAACTCCGCGGCTTGCTTCATGTCGTGGAGCTTCTGCCCCTGCATGCTCCCGCTGGTGTCCAGGACAACCACCAGGTCCAGGCTCGCGGTCTTGCCCTTCTCGGTGGAAGGTCCGGTGATCTCCACCATTATCTTCTCCATGTGAAGCAGAAGCGGCACAGCGTGGTTATAGTGAGCTGTCACACCCAAACTCATCCCTGATGCTGCTTTCGTTTCATTCATAACGGACGGACAGACGACAGTGAAGACGCGATCGATTCACGCGATTAAAAATTAGTAATACAATCAAAACAATCAACATGCTTGGACTGATCATTACTACAAACCTGAGCCTCCTGATGAAGCCATGTTGCTATGCAGGAGCCGCTTGTTGATCAATCTTGTCTTGCTCTGATCCACTGATGGTCACACGCACTTGCCCTCTGCCTCCGGCTGCTACTCTGCTCGCTGCTTCCTGCTCATAACCCATCCCATCCACCCATAGATATACTACCAGTAGTCTAGTAGTTTGTTTCAGATCCCATCCACCTATGTGCAAACGCCATGTGTCCGACGTAACATGGCATGACGTAGGCTGTTTGGAAACAGTGTGCGTGCTGTATTTGATTTCTAGATAGGACAAGCCCTTATTAGCTAGAAAAATTCTTTATTAATATGTGACCTTTTAATAAAAATGATGGTATTAGATTCAGATGTTGCAAAATACTTACTTATGAATGTGATTTTGTATCACAAAAGTGTCGGCATGCGGATGCTGCTGCAGATCTCGCATGGAGAAAGCAAGATCCCGCGACAAGACGAACAAAATTAAAACCATAAAAGAAAAAAAAATGCGCCGCTGTACATGTGTCTAGCTTGTGGCCATTGCCTCGTTTAGCCTGTTGATCTTGAGATCCAAATTCGAAGTTTGAATTCCAAAATACAAATTTAAAGGTATTGGAAGTTCCAATTTTATTTTGAAAGGTTGAGTTTTTTTTAAAAAAAAATTGAAGTTTAAAGTTGTTTTGTTTAGATAGAAAGAGAGAGAGAGCGCGCGCTACACTATAAAAAATATAATATTTTCGACGGCCTAATTAATGATGGACGATCGGTGTCTAGCTGTCTACTATAAAAATAAATGGTCGACGGCAAAAATAAGACCGTCTCCTACTTAGCAGGAGCTACAACCCCTTTGTGTGACCAGCAACGAGACGCTCCTTCCAATGTGTGTGGTGGTGCCTCTAATCGGCAGAAGTAGCGCCACGCGTGCCCTCGTTGGCGGGAGATGTGGTGCGGCACCATGGTGCAAGTAGCCACAACCGTCCTTGGTTTGATCGGCGTCGCCTCTCGCCGGTGTGAGGCTATGAGCTATGGCACAACATGAGCGGCCACTGCCCTCCTCGATATGAGCAATGCCACAACACTTCGACGCAATCGCTCCATCCTCGGTAGAACCAGCCCGTTAAGCCACTCATGACTGATGGCAACTATGTTGGATACATGCATTCATGACCGTCGAGCACTTTTGTAGGGTCGACAACGCAGCTAGCCTTATCAAGTGACGGAAAACCAGAGAGTCAGCTTGGTATTTGAAAGTGTGCTTAACTGTTTTGGGACTACAGCGAAAACAAATAGAAATTCAATGTATTGAAATGGTAAACTTCAAGAAAATAAGCGAGACCTCTCAACAAATTCATGTGAGGCTGTGCGATTTTCTCAAATCAAAACAAATAATGTGCGAAAACATCTCACTACTACGGAACGGGCGTTCAGTCCCGGTTCGCATCATTTTCGATCCGGTTTCTAAACCGGGACAGCCTATGAGATCGATGCTGCTGGCCATCATCCGAGTTCTGAACCGGACTAAATCTCTTCTCAACAGGCCGGCTCGAAGACACGTTGAGCGGCGATTCTTATTGTTAGTTCGGTTTTACCTACCAAGGGACTAAAATGTGCACACGTGGCATCGGGATTAGCTGCTGGGGACACTCATGGTCGGTTGGTTTTCAACCGGGAGTGAGTGTGTATTAGTCCGGTTTTAAGTACCAACCGGGATGATGTACTCTGCGTGGCGAACAGGTGCCTCGATGACACTATTGGTCCGGTTGGTTGTTCCAACCGGACCGAGCGGTATTTTTGAATGTTATGCTTATTTAGTCACTAATTAAACCACATTTAACACAATTAGCGAAATAGCATTAAATATTACAAATATGTATTACGTCCGACCGGCTCTAGGCATGGTAAGGAAATCATCCACCATCTTGTGCGATTACAAATATTCGAGTTTACAAACATGTTTTACAAATATTACACTTTCTCCCAATTTGGCAACATCAGCGATTGCTTGGTGTTTCCCTTCGTGAAATGGCTAGAAACAAACAGGTCCCAAACGTGACCATGGCAACAAAAGCGGGGCCAACAAATTAAGAAGACAGATATGAGCATAGCGAGAGGATATATTGAGCATGGCCCTCATTCTAGCATCCTTGGCGCTTGGCACCCATCGTCTTCTCTTGGTACTTAAGCTCAATCCTCACCAAATGTCAAGACAGTGGAAAGCAAGGGCAGCAAATCTGCGAGCCCAAGAGTAGAATACAAGATGAGCATCGCCAGAGCAATCTGCACGAGGAATGCCTGAGCTCATGCTACGTTCTCGGCGTCGAGGCCCGCCACATTGATCGTCTCCCGGTTGGCGTTGACCCTAGCGACCTCCTCCTACAATCCAAATTAAACACTATTATTTATCAAAAATAGTAGAAATAGCAACATGCTAGTATTTAAAATTTGCGGAGCGGGAATAACACCATGAAGCCCACAACATAACGGATATATAAATTTGATCATTACCTTCTATCTTGTCGATGTCGTCAAGAACATAAGCAGGGGAAGGGCAGTTCTCAAAAGATAACCTTCCAGGCCCAAAGACTCCAGGACTCCACGCCATGAAATCTTCATTCTGCTCCTTTGTTAAACAACAAATATGTATTAGGTAGCTAGCTAGACATAAGTATCATACAATGTACACAGTGCACATACACTTTTTATCGGGATCTTTTACGTGCATCGCTCCTCGACGGTTGGCTAGTATTTTTTGAAGGCTCTGGAATCTTATTAAGTATAGGGTGGTGATGCTCGCCCATCGGATTTATGACCTCATCTAAAAGGAAGCCGGCGATTTGCTCTTGAATTGCTTTGACACGCACCGGCGATAGTTCCGGACCTTTTTCCAAACCTTTTTTTGCCAACTTTAGGGGAATCTATCATTAAATAGGGAATTAACATATCAATCTTTCAAACTATAGAAAATGTTTGCAGTAGCTACCTAGGCGTTATTAAGGTAGTAATTATATATTACTCACCCCAAACCCTGCATTTTTCTTGTGTACTCAGTGGTGCCCCCGATGAAGTTGTGCATCATCTCGCACACATAGTATCCGCATAAATTGTTTGCAGGTGGTTGATACAAGACCTGTGGTCGACGAGTTGAAATCGTGAAATAGATCATGGAAATTACGTTAACTAACAAAATACTTATAATATGATATACATACATGTTTAGCGATGTGCAAGTCGAAACGTGTCTTGAATGTTCCCACGGTATTCTTGCGGAGCGCTATGAAGGCACCGCACATTTGATTACAAGTTATATATAATTGAGTTTGTTTGATATGGAGAAATGTAAATAGTAAGATATGAATAGAAGTGGAATGTACCGGTTGAGCATGGCGAGGAAGTCTTTGTACTTTTCAACCTGGTCCCTTTTCGAGTCCATGACCGTGATCCTGCTATGATTTAGCTCTATAATAAAAAGGATCCAAATGAAAGCTGCACAAATATATGTCAACGCGGTTTACTAATTAGTTCCAACGGTGTTAACAAAAGGAATTAAAATAAAGTGATGCGAAAACACGTACCTAAATTAAGTAGGGTAGAAGTATATATCTTTTGTGTCGTTGTGCCATTAGCCCTTAAGTAAATGGTGGTCTCTGTTTGTTGTGTCCTCATGTTAGCAATGTACTCGTTAATGACCAATGGGTCAAGAAAGCCAAATTCATGGATTCCCTCCATTGCGCATCTTTTAATCTCCATTCTACATAAGGAAAATTGATTTAGGCCTCGAAGTTAGTATAGTATACCGGCTCGCACGATCGAAATTTACAAAGAATACACTTACAGCTCCCAACAAACCACCATGGCGGCGCCGACCGCCAATCCTCGATATAGGTAATGCGAGAACCTCAAATTCAATCAAGAATTCAAAGTCCTTGGTAGAAATGGTGTTGCTTGAAGACGACGCCGAACATTTCCATACCATTTTCGGCTGCGCGCAAATACCAATCATGGAGTTGCCGCATCTTCGTTGTTAGGCGGGGAAGCTCCTCACGCCTTACGAGCGATCCACCTTTCACATATTTCCATTGTACCTCGCAACGGGATGTCCTTAAGGCCCAAGACCATTTCGGATCAAGCCCGGCTTCAATGTAGAAATTCCTTTGCGCTTCCTCTTCGGAATCTGCTCCTTCGATGTTCCTTCTCGATTCCTTACGCAAGATGCTTCGTAGTCCGACACGGTGGTCTTTCTCGGTTTGTCGATCTTATCCTTCAACGATAAGATACACCTCTTGCCTTTGTGCCATTCGTCCGCATCGGCTGGACCCTCGGTGGAGTTGGTTTGTTCGCAAAATGTGCGGTGACCTCGCCTCTTACTATCCGCTCGGTTTCCTCTTGGTCATATCATACGGCAGACTTGGAGGTGTTTTTTTTCCGGATGACCTAGGCCTGTCTTCTTGAGAGGTGAAGGCCCCCATCACGCCGACTTGACCTAGCCGGCACCTTCTTGGGAGCTATTTGCTTAGTAGGGTGGTCTGTCTTGGCGGTGTGTTAGTTGGAGTTTCGTGTGAGAGGACTCGTTCAGAGTTGATCTGAGACCGTGGAGAGGACACGGCATGTTACCTTTGAAAATTATGAACCGTTTGCGCCACACCACGATCTTGTGTCTTGCTTCTCCTAGCCGTGGTCCCATCACCCCTTCAATGTCGAGGTCAAGGTCCTCGCACTCGCATACCTCTTCCACGGAGACCTTGGCGTAGCTCGGGGTATCTGTTGGCCATGGATGACCTGCCTCGCCTCCATTGGGAAAGCCATGCCTCTGGTGCCTTGATGGAGAGGTTCAGCGCTCAAGTGCAGCTCACAAGGTGTCGGCTGCGTGATGTCGCCCACGGATAGCGGGCCAAGTCTTCTTCGGGCAGCCCACCGGAAGCACAGCTGCTCCGCCGCATGGAGGGGCTAATGACGTTGGGATTACTGGGCGGTTCCTGGTGATCGGCCTCCCGCGCCTGGCTCAAGGCTAGCTGCACCTCTCTTGGATTGTTTCTTGTATGCTCGCTTTGTGTTATGCTGTGATTGCTCTTCAAGGTCGAGGAGGTGTTGTGCCTGTCGGCCCTTGCTCCTCGACCGACTCCTGTAAGTCTCTGCATCCTGCGGGAAACCAACCTTCCACGGGACGACGCCAACGCCTCGTGTACGTCCAGGGTGCTCAGGGTTCTGTAGGGCCCTGGTTAGCTCATCGTTCTCCCTATTTGGCACGAAGATGCCTTGGGCCGACTCTTCGTGCGCCTCTTGAAGCCTTCTTGTAACATCTCTGATTCTTTCACCAAAAACTGGCCTACCGTCGTCGTCAAGGCCGCCGTCATGACCAAAGAACCAATTCCTCGATCTGTCGGACCATCTCATTGTTACGGGCTCGACACCTTTTACAAGCAGGTCATGTTCCCTCTTCTCCCATTTGGGTATCGCCTTGCGGTAACCACCAGGGCCGAGACGATGGTGGTATTGCTTCTTCGCCGCATTTTGCTTATTCTTTTCACTCATACTCTGACCTTGTTGAGAAGTTTTGTACCCTACAAATTCATCCCAATGATCTTGCAGCTTTGGATATTTATTGAAGTCAGGGAGTACATTATTCTTAACGTACTCGTTGTTCAACTTCTTCTTGAACGTCTGGAATGCCATTGCCATCTTCTTCAATGTGTAACTCTTCACCTTACATTACGTTCTTCGGGAAGGTGAAAACTTGTTTCATATCGGTCCATAAGGTGTTCTTGAGGTCTGCAGGTACGTCGTCCCATTTGACAATGCTAATGGGCACGTGGTCCCTAACAATCGTTCCGAAAGTCGATCTAAACGGCCCAATCGCCGATGCTGGCTTCAGAGGCTCGCCTTCCTCGCTGACTTCGGTGATTATGTGCCTTGACTTCGGCCTCTTACTTTGACCTCGCCGGCGTGATCGGGTCTTGGTTTGATCGGACCGGATGGCTTCTACGGCCTCGGTGGCTTCTACGGCCTCACGGGCTTCCTCATCGGCCTCGGTGGCTTCTACGGCCTCACCGGCTGCCGCAGGTTCAACTCTGTCATCCGGATGAATCCCAAACATCTCCATCAAAAATTCATCATCACCAATCCCTCTGCTCGCCATTGTAACAAATAAAGGCACTGAAAATACAAGTGCATCCTCACATAAGGCAGTGATAAATTGCTTGCAAGTTTTAACTAACTTGTGAAGCTAAATCAAATAAGCACTACAATGCTTTAGGTCACAGAACAAACAATTCAACAATGCTGCAGGCGAATAGAGGCTAGAACAATGTTGTATGTGAAATAGGTCGAGAATTAACAAAGCGACACGGATGACCTCTCGTCGGAGGAGTTGTAACGGCGGCGACGCTGGAGAGGGTTGTCGTGGGCGGCGGCGACTTCACGGGGGCGTCATCGGACGATGTAGGCGGCGGCGACACGGACGGTGGTGTCGGAGAGGTTGTAGGGGGCGGCGACTGTGGCGGCGGCGTCGTCGGAGGGGGTTGTCGGCGTGGGCGACGAGCGGCGGCGACGTCGGAGGGGTTGTCGGCGAAGCGACAGCGGCGGCGGCGTCGGTGGGTCGTAGTGGGCGGCGACACGGCGCCGCGGCGGCGTCCGCAGGCGTCGTCGAGGGTTTGTAGGCGGCGGCGGCAGGGGCGGTGGCGTCGGAGGGTTTCTAAGCGGCGGCGAATCCGGTGGCGGCGGTGTCGACCTAGGGTTAATTTGGCGCGGTTTAGGGTGAGTGTTTTGAAGAATTGGGGAAAGCGGACATATAGGGCATCAATCGGTTGATTCCAAAACCGTATTACATCTAACTATCAATCCGGTTGAAACCACAAACCGGGAGTAAAGGTAATCGACTTGCGGGCGAGCAAATCGCATTGTGTCTCTGAGCCTTGATCCGGTTGCGATTTTAAACCGAGAGTAATGTTGGCCTGCAGTCCCGGTTGACTAATGCAACCGGGAGTAATGGTCCTATTTTTCAAAAATTGTGGGATGCAGGGGGCAGAAGCGGGGCTCGAACATGGCGGCTGATGAGCTCAAGATTTTCGCCTCATGTTGCTAACGATTGGACGCCATAAGCTTGTCAATGGAAAGGGGGGCGCATTGTTTAAATGGATTGAAAATATCTATTATGAGAATTTCCAGAAAATGTGGTTTCTTTTAATATTGGAAGTATTATTCGTAAATAGTTTATTACCACTCTGTCATACCAAATATTATGATATATTCATTGTAATGTTTAAATTCCTGTCGTCACTAGAAATTACATTAAAGAGTATAAAATTCCAGTTAATTCCGTTTAGTAGAATAAATATCAGTAAATTCCATTAAAATTCTAACAGGATACATTTTTGGACTTAAAAAAAGAAGATTCGCATGAAATTAAGAAAAACTAAAACTACTACATAATGTCTAATCGGCGCCGCCCTCGCCGTCACTGCTATCCTCCTCCTCGCCGCCGTGCCGTCATTTGTCACCCTCGTCCCATTGTCGTGGTGCGACGACGAGCCATTGCCGTCGGCTTCAAATGCCACCGTCGAGTTCGGGTTGGAGTCATCAGCGCCCCGGATCGTCGGAGAGATCGTCGTACATGTCGTCGTCGGACCACCATGGCGCCTCATCCTCTTCCGGCGGTGCCCTTCGAGATGCCACCGGGAGTGGCAAAACTCAGAGAGCCTCCACCGCCGGTGGTGGCGGCGCAGCGGCGATGAATCGAGCTAGAAGACATGGCGGCGGAGGTATAAGCTCTGTGATGTTGATTCTGTCCAAATTTATAAGGGCTCGATCGATCTTTCCATTTTCCTCGTGTGTTGGAAAATGTAGGCAAGCCTGTGTGGCTCGCCTCCCCGATTAATTACATCGGGAGGCGAACAGAGCGACGCTTAGCGAACCGGAGGAAGGGATAGAAGCGACGTGGGGCGCGAAGCCTTCGATCCGGTTTAAAACACCCACCGAGACTGATAGAGACAACTGATCTGTGGGCCCAGACAACTGATGGTCACAAAATTCTTATGCCTATCAGTCCCGGTTGGTGGTTTAAACCGGGCGAGAAGCGATCAATCCGGTTAAAAATAAAAGCGGGATTAACGTTTCTTGACGCGTGGGCCCAAGTTTTTGCTAGTGCGTTGGTGTGCCTTGATCCGGTTTGTGGTTTAAACCGAGTAATGGTCCCATTTTTCCAAAAAATGTGTTTGTAGAGGCGAAGCGGGGCTCGAACATGGCGGCTGATGAGCCCGCGCTTTTGCCTCGCGCTACTAACCAGTTGGACGCTATACGCTTGTCGGTATAAGTGGGGGCGCATTGTTTAAATGGATTGAAAATATCTAGAAAATGAGGTTTCTTGTAATATTGTAAAGATTGTTCGTAAATAGTTTATTATCATTATAACATACGAAATATTATGAAATATTCACTGTAATATCTAAATTCCTGTCGTCACTAGAAATTACATTAACTAGTATAAAATTCCGATTAATTCCGTTTAATAGAATAAATATCAAGAATACGCTTTACATTGCTGCGCTACTAACGATCGGACAAAACGCTTGTCGAAAATGAGGTGTCTTCGAAAAAATAATTTAGTACATATATGATTATCAGAAAAATAATGATAAATAGTACATATATGCAACTACTTTGTTTTTACAAGTGATCCTTCGTTGTGGTCATGGCGTACGTAAGGGGCATCGTCATCACCATTGAGGATAGTAATGTCTACATCCACCGAGAAAGGCGGCAGCTCGTTGAACTGATTATACTCTTGTTCATCCGTTACGCCCTCAACTCCGACAATCCTTCTTTTACCAGGAAGAACAACATGGTGTCTTGGCTTATCAGTATTACAAGTATTATCCTTCTGCCTTTTGGTACTCCGTCCCTTTTGCATTTTCGGTTTGCTATCCATGTCAATCACATAGAAAATCTGTGTGACATCATTGGCGAGCACGAACGGTTCGTCCCTGTAGGCCACTTGCTTAAGGTCCACGGTTGTCATCCCGTACTCGTCAATCTGGACAGCTGTCAGTTTGACCCATTGGCATCGAAATAGAGGGACTTTCAAAGGTCCGTACTCGAGCTCCCAGTTTCCTCTATAAAACCATAATAGGTGTCCATGTTTCCATTTTTGTCCAATGCATCAATTCGAACACCGCTATTTTGGTTCGTGCTCTTGCTATCCTGAGATGCAGTGTAAAATGTGTATCCATTTATCTCATACCCTTGCCATGATACGATTGTCATTGATGGTCCCCGAGCTAAGAGTTGCAATTGTTCGTGGACACCCTCCTTGCCCAACAGCTGCTTTTGTAGCCAACCGCCAAAACTCTCTACTTGCTTGTTTGCGATCCACTTTTCTGACCTCCCTAGGTATTCGTCTCGTAGAATCTTCTCATGGTCATCGACATATGGAGCCACTAAAGTCGCTTGCTTCAATCTTGTGAAATGTGCTTGTCTAAATGACGGATATCTTTGCAAAAGGATTCTTTTCTCCCTAGAGTGCCTTTTCCTTGTAGCCTCCCCTCATAGCGTGATACAGGCACGCCAATCGGATTCAATTCATTAATGTAGTCGATGCAAAACTCAATCACCTCTTCTGTGCCAACACCCTGGGCAATGCATCCTTCTGGGCGAGACCGGTTACGAACATATTTTTTTAGCACACCCATGTACCTCTCGAAAGGGAACATGCTGTGTAAGAAGACGGGTCCGAGAATTTCTAACTGTTTCACCATGTGAACCATGAGATGGACCATCATATCAAAGAAGGACGGAGGGAAGATCATCTCAAGGTTGACCAAAGCAGCGACAATATCATCCTGTAGATTACATAACTTATCTGGATCTATGACCTTTTGTGATATGGCGTTGAAGAACGAGCACACCTTCACGATTGTCCCTCGTACCTTGTCTGGCAGAACACCTCTCAACATCACTGGCAACAACTGGGTCATCAACACGTAACAATCATGCGATTTCACGTTTACGATTTTATTCTCTTTTGTGTTTATAAGTCTTCTTATGTTCGACGAGTATCCGGAAGGGACCTTAACATTGTTTAACAACTTAATCATGTTCTTTTTCTCTTCTTTGCTTGGAGTGTAGCTCGCAGGATGGAGGTAATGCCCTTTGTCTCTTTCTTGCGGGTGTAATTCCTGCCTGAGTCCTAATAGTTGTAAGTCCTTCCGTGACTGAATAGTATCTTTTGATTTGCCGTACATATCTAGGAATCCTAGCAAGTTCACACAAACATTCTTCGTTATATGCATGAAGTCTAATGAGTGGCGAACCTCTAAGTCTTTCCAGTAAGGCAAATCCCAAAAAATTGATTGCTTCTTCCAACTAGCCTTCTTCTTAGCTTCTTCAGGAGGGAGTGATGGGACAGGTTTGCTACCATGACCCTTTCCAAATACGATTTTCAGATCCTTCACCATGGAAAATAAATCTGCCCCACTGTGATGCTTAGGCTTCTTGCGGTTCTCTTCCGTCCCATCAAAATTAACTAAGTTACTCCGAACGGGTGCTTCAGGTTTAGGAACCTACGATGACCCATGTATACAACCTTCCGAGAGTTTGTCAGGTACTTGTCTTCCATATCGCCCAAGCACTCGATGCGGGCTTTATATCCCTTGATAGATAGGCCCGACAGTTACCAAGTCTGGCGGTCATTGATGGTCACGAATAGTAATGCACGAGGGTGAAGTACTCTCTTTGTATTCATCCCATACACGTACACCATCGTTCCACAATGTTAGCAGATCTTCGATCAACGGTTTTAGGTACACATCGATGTCGTTCCTCGGTTGCTTGGGGCCTTGGATGAGTAATGACATCATAATATACTTCCGCTCGACACAACCAAGGAGGAAGATTGTAGATACATAGAGTCACCGCCGAATCGTGATTGGTGCTCAACTCGCCGTAGGGTTCATCCCATCGTACTCAACGCGAAACCGTATGTTCCTCGCGACGCTTGAAAACTCCGGTATTTCCTATCAAGTTTTCGCCATGCGACCCATCTGCGGGATGTTTTAGCTTTCCATCAACATTACGAGCATCGCTGTGCCAACACATCATCTTCGCATGCTCTTTGTTCGCAAACCAGACGCTTCAACCGAGGAATTATAGGAAAGTACCACACCACCTTAGCGGGGTTCTCTTCACCTTACGTGCCCCCTCTACCTCACCTGCGTCATCACGCTTGGTCTTATACCGCGATCTTTTGCACACCGGACAGGCTTCCAAATTCTCACACTCATTGCGATAGAGGATGCAATCGTTACGGCATGCATGTATCTTCTGTACCTCCAAGCCCAAAGGACAGAGAGCTTGCTTGGCTTCGTACGTAGTTTCAGGCAATGTGTTACCCTCTGGAAGCAACTTCTTCATGAGGCCTAACAACTCGTTGAATCCCTTATCAGACAATCCATTTGCCGCCTTCCATTGCATTAGTTCTAGTGTGGTACGCAACTTTCCGTGGCCCCTGTCCGCAGTTTGGATACAACAGTGTTTCATAGTCCTCCCAAAGGCGCTGAAACTTTTCATAATGCCTTTTATCAACGTATTCTCCCTCTCCATCAAGCAGCATCTGGTCTATATCATCGTCGCCAAACTCCCCCTGCATATGTTCGAAATAACTGTGTTGGCAGTTCGAGATATTATCGTCCACTGTTCTTCTTCACCCGTGTAATCTCTACTTCGCCGTGCTTGGTCCAACAGGTATAATTTTCCATAAAACCTCTTGAGATCAAATGAAAATGAATTTGCTCACAGTTTACCCACTCCTTTTGATTCTTGCAATCAATACATGGGCAACATATATAGTCTAAGGTAATATTGGTTTCAACATGACGAATAAAAGTTTCTAAACCCTCCACGAACTGCGAGGAACATCGGTCCATGTACATCCATCGCCGATCCATCTGCATTATACATATTCATAGCATTGAGTGTAACGATACCTTGTGATCAAATACACATATTGATACCATACAAACAAACATCTTGCAAGGCTAAATACTCCTGGGTGAATCAGCAAAGATCATCCATCGTTGATACTATTAGGAATTTGGTGTAGATATGTGGAATTAAAAATAATAATATTTTTTAACATCCATCATTCATGAAATACCCTTCCCAATCCTTGTCCCCTCCATTAATCAATGCTAGTACACATGCAAACATGATTTAACAATACACATACAAACATAATCCGATACTTCACATACAAGCATCCAATGATAGTACACATTAAAATGCATCAATAAACATACAAAGTCTGCAGCACGTACAATTATAATAATTGTTCAGACAACAACAATTCTTAAATGCATAAAAATTAAATTAAAAAGTACAACATAGAATGTGATCTCGATGTCTCAATCACACTCTATGGGAACGTGACTTCCCCTTGCCCTTGCCCTCGCCCTCGCCATCGCCATCGCCCTCGCCCTCGCCTCGCCCTCGCCCTCGCCCTCGCCCTTGCCCTTGCCGCCCTTGCCCTTGCCCTTGCCCTTGCCCTTGCCCTCATTACCACCATTCCGCCGCCATCGCTCTCGCGCCTCGCCCCGCCGCCCTCCTCTCCTCACCGCCACCGCCATCGTCGCGACGTGGCACATCATTGGTCGCCACGTATTTTTTGTCTTTTGCGCTTTTTCGTGGTATTCCTTCCCCACAACAAGCAATGGTGGAGGGCAAAACACTTTAGAAAACAGCATATTTTGGACCTAGTTGGAGGGAGCGTGGTTTCGATGTTAGTGGCGTTGTCACCGGTCCAACAAGACATCCTAAATCTGGACGGAAATTTAATGGAAAAACACGCATAAAGGTCGGCATTTGTAGTTGCGCCGTAGCGATGGCGGCGGTGGCGCGGCGGCGGCGGTGGCGATGGTGGCGGTGGGATCAAACGAGGACGCGATGCGGTGGATAAATGTACCTCGGTGGCGTGGCGGAGAGGCGCCGACGAATGGGCGGAGCGCGCTGCGCGACGACGAGAGCGGCGAGGCGGGGCCGTGGTGACGACGCGGCGGTAGCGGCGACACGAAGCGTTTCGATGATGATCCGATGATTCCGATCCCTTTCACCGCTTCCCCGGTAGCGGCGAGAGGCTCCCCACTCCTCCTTGCTCTCGCCTCGCAGCTCCTTGCTCCTCGGCTCGGTCTCGCTCCTTCCTCACAAGCGCGTGCGAAGCCCTCGGCAAGTGCGGCGATAAGAAGACGACGCAGATGACTTTTTGTTACCGGAGGAGAAATGGCTCCAATTATCGGAGCTCAAGATTAGTCCCGTTTGTCACACCAACCGGGACTAATAGCCAAATATCAGTCCCGGGTTGTAACACCAACTGGGCCTTTTGTGACAGGAGAAATGGCGCCAATTATCGGAGCCCAGTGTTAGTCTCGGTTGGTATTACCAACCGGGACTAGGACTCCCCACCTGCAAACCAACGCGCTAATCGACCTATTGGTCCCGGTTGGTGGAACCAACCGGGCCTGAAAACCGTGCTTTTGTCTCGTTACCATTGAACCGGGACTGAAGGTAACCTCAGTCCCGGTTTGATGGTAACCTGGACTGATGTGCCGGGATGGAAGGCCCGTTCCGTAGTAGTGTCTGCATCGACTACTACATCCTCCAAACTCTATTTCACTACTCTCAACACCATTTTTTTCTCAAAAAAAAAAACACCTTTTTTTTCCCTCTAAAATTTCTTCCCAACATACCATACATTTTAAAAAAATTCTATACCAAATATACTCTATACAAAGTTACCCCGTTTTAGAGCAGTGACTCGGAGGGTAAGCGCTGCTGCTTTTACCTCGACGATTAGTCGACTAAAATAATGCGCATTACCGGCCGGTGATATGGGTTGACCTGGGCATGCAGCTCCCCGTGCAGGAGCGTCCAAACCCTTCTCCTCCGCGGTGATATGTGTAACGAACTCAAGGAGAAGTGTTGAGGCGTGAAGGTATCACGATTCATGAAAGTCATGTGTCCAATTGTTGTAAAGTAATGTATCCGCCGTTGACTGTTTCTTTTGCAATGATATGATATGGAGATATGGAACAAGGGATGCTAGAGCTCCTCCTTGTAGCCAATAGGCGTGCTAGAAGTTGGCGGAGTTCCATCCTTAATGGTGGCATGGATGGAAGCTCGAAAGAGAGTGCAGTTGGTAGTGTTGTCATCTGTGCAAGGTAGGAGGGACCAACTCATAACTTATGGGGATTTTTGTTTGTTTCAATACCACCTTAGGTCGAGTGCCCGACCAAACCGTTGAAGGCCAGATACTAATCCATGCCCGACTCATGTGTTTTGGTTAGCAAATATGTCCTAGTTCACTAAGCAATTAATGGCTTCCATTGGAGGGTTCCTCCCCACACTAAATAAAAGGATAAAAGAGCATCGTTCCATCCATTTTTAATGGGTCACTTGAGAACCTAAAGCATGGTGAGGAATTAGATCGACAAAGTGGAGAGGACTAATATGACATTAGTGAAGCAGCCAACCAAAAATAGGAGTATTTCATGAATACGTTTCATATGCATCCTGTCAAATTAAAGGTAGGAAGGTCTTCGGTGAACATGCATACCGCATAGATGAAGCATGTAAAAGATATATTAATTCTCATGTGCATGGCACACCAATATGATCCCCTCCCCAAAAAAAAATTAAATTCATAAGAATCGAAAAAAATCATCCATCGTAGATACTAGAGGCTATACACACCATGTTTGCGGATGCCGGGAAAATATTCAATTCCTATTGAAATCGATTGCTCTATCTTGTTTGGGGCTTAGTTCATCTCCAATGGTACTCAACATATGGCGAACTTAGTACTGTAGCAAATAAAAATAGAAAAGATAAAAATGTTGATGAATAATATTGAATCATGCTAAGTCTATTCTAAATTAGAAATGGTAGGAGATTCATGCTAAGTCTATTCTAAATTAGAAATGGTAGGAGATGATCTTTTATCATACGTGCAAGACGGACGGGTGGCAGTACTGTTAGATATGAGATGGATTTCTCATATTACAAGCAGAGAGGTATTGTGCATGCATGCAATTGACTCTCGAGCCGCCGAATCGCTGATCGACCACACACACGTCTCCGTCGGCAGCTTTATTTACCTCTGCATGGCCGGGGCATGGTTTTTAGCCGGACGCGCAAAGAAGAAGAAGAAGAAAATATATGTGGTGTGCAAACGTCGGTTCAGGATCAGTCAACATGCATGCAAGATATTTGTCACGAACCAAAAAAAAAAAGTCAACGCGATAAGCGTGCAATCTCGTACGTGTGGTGTAAACGTCGGTGATCAAAGAAGAGCGTGGTCGCATGAATATGGTTTCAGTTTGATTGGAGCAACATGGCGATCGATGAACAAACGTTTGGATCCCACTCCCAACCATGCAAGCATGTCCGATCCATGGTTTGCAACTAATTCACGTCTGTAATGTGTGTTGTCTCTAAAATAACTTACAAATATACATAAGACATATTGTAATTGCAATTACTTAGTGTTATTAAATATTTTATGGGAAGAATCTACATGCCATTTTAAACATCTTGTTCGTCTCTATATATAGATCTAATTGTTTGACCGCTGATATTCTAAATTTACATGTTTTTGTGACCATGGGAAATATATAAGTACCAAGTTCACCTCAAATGTTGTACGAATTTCAATTTCAATAAAAGTAGAAAAACAGAGCGCTATTCTAGATAAAAAAAATATGTAACGGGACGTGTTCGGGACGTATTCTAGATAAAAAATATGTATTCTACATGCGAAGTGTTCGGGACGTAACGGGGCCGAACCACCTATAGAAGCACTTTGAAGTTTCGCCGATCTATACCAAGTATTCTATCTACCACCCCAATTAAGTCTTTAGGTCTTATAGGAAGATCTATTGCGGCTTGTGTGTGCTGGCAACTGTGCAAGCTAACAAAAGTACCCTGCACTTCAGTTGGAGCATCTCCATAGAAAATATGCAGTGTTGTATCCATAAAGATCTGTTCATGTGTCATTCAAAAAAAATTGTCACTTATCTATATTTAAATTCTCAATTATTGCGAAAGTATGCCATATTGTCACTCAAAAATTATTTGCATTAAAATTAATTTAGTTAATAATGTAACATTTTATATAAATTGTAAAAAGATACATGTGCTCATATATTTAAGAATATTATATTTATTTTTCAGAGATTATTTTCAAAATTTTAATTCAATACAACATTTTTCTTCATTTTATTTCCTAAAAAATCCCCTCTATAATAATGTTTATTCTTGTAAATCTCCTAAAATACGAGTTAATATCACATGTGCAGATTTTGTCCTTCATAGTTTATTACCACTATTACAAATTATTGTTTAATTAGTTATTATTCTATGTAGATTTTACATGCCTGGTCATGACGAGATTATCATTTAACTTAGTTTTTACATCAAAATGATAAGCACTGACACATCACACATATTTTTTTACTCATGTGCACGCCTGCAGTATAAAAAACTATTTACCTAACCGAATCTTAATGTTGTGCATGCCTGTGCAACAACAACCTACTTTTTTTAAATGAAATACTAAACACACTTGGTGGACATGCACCATTTTGGAACTTTATTAAACTATGACCTTTATTAATATAACAACTTAATTAATATCTATGATACGAGTTAATGAAACGTTTGTGCTCGTATTCATATACCGCACTTCGTTTCAATTTTTTTATTTAACTTACTTCAAATATTACATGAACAGTCTGCGTTAATATTTTCTTAGCACTGCTACGAATTAGTCAGTACGGTAGTCATAAGATGTCCAACATTAATGCTACATTTCAGTACTATATAAATCAACATTAATCTATATTTATTCTACTGTACTATACAAGTCTACGCACGATAGTTTATTAAAATGCATACCTAGTAATAATATGTCGAATAAACAGTCTGCTCCCGAGGTACCAACACCTGCTCATTGAAACACATTAAATAGTGAATGAAAGTTTTAAAACTCAAATATCATCTACATATTATATTACCTTCAGACTGGTTCAAAGCAAAAAAAAAAGAGCACCTTGATGAAGACAATGAAAAACGCAAGCAACACGAGCGTAGTTGAGCACCGAGCAGCAGAAATGTTGTGCGGAGGACTAAGGACCACTCCCCGTTATATAGCCGAACGTGTGTGGATTAAATTATCATAAGCATGCAATTTATTAATCAATAATTACTTATTTAGTAATTAAACACAGGCTTAACACATTAATGACAATCATTTCATGGCAGACACAGAGTGATAACCCACCAGCACTTTCGTCTTTTTCCGCATGCAGCTGCTACATCGTTCATTTATTCAGGCACGTACTCCAAAGCAAAGGGGGTATCCGAGCCTAGGGAATTTGAAGCGCAAGCAGAGCCGAGGCACGCGCAGGGGCCGCCGCGTGGCCAGCCGAGGCCGTGGAAGCCACCTTTCGTACACCTGGGGCGGCCAAAGCCGTCTTTTCTCCATGCAGAGTGGCGGAAGCTCCATTTCCACCATGCCAAGTGGCTAAAACGAGCTCATTTTCGTAAAAACAGAAATATACCGTATACTTTTGCAATTCGAAATTACATGTATATTATTTAATCAATTTTTCCAATATAATTACACCCTTGTATGTTCGTGGCAGAGTCGCAGAGAGTTCACATTCCGGAAGTCGAAACATGCGATGGAATTATTTAGCCGATATACGACAGTTTAATCAAATAGTAGCAGTTTTGGCAAAAAAAAAAGAACTGAAATTTCTAAAAAAAATTGCCTCGATCTTGGAGCAGTTCAACCCTGGAAACATCGACGGCATCAAGTTACCCATCCTCATTGCCCAACCGATCTATTCCACACAAAACAACCAACAGTGCAGCATATACCAGAAGAGATGCAAAAATAAATATATGAGCTTGCATGCACTAACATGATAAAATAACATATGCATTGGATTTGTGAAATTTTGCAAATTTGATGTTAGTTCAAAATGGCTAGCCATTAAAAGTAAATGGATAATTTATTTACTACTGAATTGGAAACAGACTTATAAATACAGGCATATAGAAAATAGACAAATATTATTTATAGTTTCTTTTATTTAGAAATTTTATTTTAACATGAACACAAGGTATAAACATTTTATTTTGTATAGAAAATACAAAGAAAATAAACTAATGATTATATGTTAAATGGATACACGTTGTTTTTATTCTATTTAAACATTTCATAAATTTTAAATCCATTTTTAAATAGACATTAATAACTAGCATGATATTAGATGCATTTTCCTTAACTTAAGCTACATAATTACGGATATTTATAATAAATTCAAAAAAAGAAATTTATACTAGAGCTAGATGTGATTTCTGTTATATATGAAATAACGAATCGCAACACATCGCGGACTACCAATCACAAGATTCAATCGCATAGTATATGAACATAGATGTAGGGAGAACATACACGATGGATATCTTTATTAATCTCAATATGCTAGCAGCCAATTACACAAGGGTGTCTCATATAATTCTAGCGGAGGGTTTCTTAACAACTAAGAAACCTCTAGGATAAGGACTTATGGCCCAATTAGGTTTTACCCATAATACTCCTACATATACGACATGTCATGTAGGTTTCAACACTCCTCCTTAGGAAAACCGTGATATACACATGTCTCGTTGAAAACTCCATCCAAAAACCTAGTGGAAAAAAGATTGGAGAAAAGAGAGCATTGTACATGCAAGCTAACTTTTTTTATTACCTCATTAAAAACCAAACTATGGGAAACATCAGTCAAGAGAAAAAGAGTACAATATATGATCTTCGTGATCACTATAGGCAACCTCTTAGGTTCATGCTCCCCTGAGCCTTACACCTCTTGAAATCACCTTATCGCTATTCCACAAACACAATTCCCAACGTTGAGGTAGGCAAAGCCATTGTGATAAAGTCTGCCAAATTATCACACAATTTCATATCAACTACTTTTATCTTGCCACTCTTCTGGAGTTCAAAGGGATAGAACAGCTTGGCGGCAAATATGGTTCGTTATGTTGCTCTTTATGTACCCCATTTACATCTATGCAATACAAGCAGCATTATCATCATTGATAATTGTGTGGGTATCGATGGTATTCATACCACATGATTTCTGGATGTAATTAACCATCTGCCTCAACCAAACACATTCACGGGCAGCTTCATACAACGCAATAATCTTAGAATGATTAGTGGATGTAGGCACAAACCATTGTTTACTAGATTTCCAAGAAATTGTTATACCGCCATACAGGTAAACAAACCCCGTTCGAGATTTAGCCATGTGCAGATCATAGATGAATCCTGCATCAGTATCCCTCCTATAGAACTAGGGATGACAGAAAAACCCATCGGGTTAGTATTGGGTCAGGGATGGGTCACGGATTGTACTTATGGGTAATCGGGTTTGGGTTTAATTTTATACCCATGAGTACCCATGGGTTACCCGAATTCACTAACTAACATATGGGTCCATCTTTCTAAATATATATACGGAATAACAAAAACCCTAGCTTCAAATTTCTCCCCAACCCCAATGGACGCAGTCGTAGCCTCGCCTTTAGGCGACCACCTCCTCTCATCTCCAGAACGTCGCCGCCTCCCCTCGGCACCTCGCCGCCGCCGCCCCTTTCCTCGGCCCCCTCAACCTCCATCGCCTCCAGCAAATCTGCAGATGGTAATGCACACCTCCCACTCACATATTCATTTCGGGTTTCGGGTACCCATCGGGTTCGGGTATGGGTGTGTGTTTGTGCCCAAGACAAGTTTTGGGTTCGGGTTTGGACCAACCATTCCGGTTTCGGATTCGCGTTAGACAAGGTTGTACCCGGAGATATCCACCTGATTGCCATCCCTATATAGAACAACCCAACACCCCCGATTGCCATCCCTATATAGAACAACCCAATATCCTGCACTCCTTGCAAGTACCTAAAGACCGTTTAACTCTGGTCGACTACCTCCTGGTAGGCGTCGAGCTGTATTGAGCCAAAACATTCACTATGAAAGCAATGCCAGGTCTAGTAATTAATTTGCAAGATACATTAGTATTCCAATAGCACCGAGGCAGGGAACTTTTGATCCCAAAATATCCTCATTTATGCCTTAGGTTTAAAGTGATCTTTGTCCATATCTAGAGACCTTACTACCATATCAGATATCTATGTTTAAGTAAGACCATTTGTCTTCGAGCATATTTCGTATTAAAAAAGGCAGCCTATTCATGTTCTTTTTCTTGTGCCACACTTGAAAATAAAAAAAAGAAACCGGGGGACGAATTCAGAAGGACATGAGTTGTTGCAATAATGCAAGTTTCTTGCTGTGAAACAATGTTAACTTTCACATCTTCAACCAATCACAGGCATCGTAGTTATTTACAGTCTTTTTTTAAAGATTCTTCTCTTCTCTAGTCCACTCCTTTCAACTTGGTGAAAAGAAGCCAAAATAAAAGAGAGAGCATATATTCCTTGGATATATATATACTATAATAAAATCAAATCCCACAATATGAGCAATTAGTTCTGTCCGTCCACTCAAAGAAAGGAAATCATAGAAATAAAGCATATGCTTACCTTATCTTCAGAAAAGGCCAAAAAGGAGACATTAGGCGATGTGATTGAAAAGTCTGTCCTACACAACACATCTTCTTCTTGCAAGTATCCAAGAAGAATCCTCAAAGAAAGAAGACGGGGATGAAGTTAAAATCCAAGTTGATTCATCATCTTTAAGGTTATGCACACTAAACGACTAAGAACTACTACGGCTCGTTCCTAATCCTTGATATGCTTAGCTCTGCTTTTCTTCTCCACTTCCTTTTTTCCTTTTGAACGATGTGTATTTCAGGAATTTGGCTCTGCTGAATTTGTAGTGTGCGTCTTTGAAGCATCTATCATCTATTCTACTACCTTGGAGGTTCCTATTAGTCCTTGATATTCTAATTTGTAGTGTGAGCACGGGATCAAAAATTGAGTGGATGAAAGGAACGATTTAAAGGTCCTCTTTTGATTCACTGTTTATTTTAGTTTTGTTTTGTTGACCAAAATTTATTATATTTACAGACCATTAATTGTAACATTTTGTAATGATTTTTATGAGACTTTGTGAGATTTTTTCTTAAAGATCTCAAACATATTTTCTTTTAAAATAATTTTTAGCCTTTTCATGTCTTTATTAAAAGGCAAAATTGGTTCTATAGCATCGAAAGATCCACAGTTTTGGTTTATACCACCGAAAAAGTCTGGTTCACTTTAATACCATCCAAAGCTCCTTTTGTTTCATTTTTTACCACTCCGTCGGCCTCCCCTCAACTCCGTTCATCGCCTCCCGTTATCTCCTCTGGCGGCGATCGCTCAAGATCGATCTCTCCCTTAATCTCCCCAGCGCGATCTCTTCGTCCGGTCGCCCAAAGACCGGCTCCTCTCCTGGTCCGCCTGCTCCTCTTCCTCCCGATCGCCCCAGCGCTGGTTGGCCCTTTGCTCCTCTTCCTCCCGGCGCTGTCCCTCCCGGCCGCCCTTGCAGCACCTCCCTCTGGCGCGCCCTGCATTGGACATCGTGGCGCCCTCCGGACGAAAACTCCTCAGCAAGCCACGCCCAGGTATGCCACACACCTGACCCACGGCAAAGTCAAGACCCTTGCAAGCATATGTATGAATTGTCAGTCCCAAGGGTGTGCCAATTGCCCTCTTCAGCTGAGTCATGAACCAAGCCCAATTAGAATTTGTCTCCTTATCAAAGATTCTGTAAGCTACTGGATACATCCAGTTGTGGCCATCTATGGCTGTCGCTGCTGCAAGTTGTCCATTATACCTGCCTGTCAAGTGGGTAGAATCTACCCCAAGGTATGGCCTACAACGAACTAGTAAACCATCCACACATGATCTAATAGCGACAAACATCCTAGAGAAACGCATTTGTCCAGCAACCTTCTGGCAATCAATCTCAACAATACTGCCAGGACAAGTCTTCTCTAGCGCAACCTTGAAATTCCAGAATTGCTTGAAACTACCCTCCCAAGAACCATGGATATCTACCATGGCAGCTTGCTTCCTAGCCCAAACCCTATTGTACTCCAGAGGAATATTAAATTGGTGTTCTAGCCTTCTTTGCAACTGCCTTGCACTGATTGTAGGCTCTTTGGCCATGATCTCCTTTCCTTTTTCCGCAATCCAGGCCTTACTCGCCTCCTTCCCCTTCAACCTAGTAGTACTTGAACAGGTATGCTCAGGTCCAATTTTAATCCCCTGCATATGGAAAAAAAAGTAAATCAACAATGCCCCAATGAATGTACAAGTCTAAAAAAATATGAAAATATACCATGAATGTTGTGCCACCGTGCACTCTCCTTGTATACATATTTCATGGGCAATCTGTATTCACACACTTTGCCCTATATCTTTGTGGATCACCGTGTGTGATTACAGTTTCAAACTCCTTATTGATAGCATATTGTTTGATAGCCATGATAAATGCCTTCTTGTCCACAAATGTTGACTCCTTCTCAACAACCGGGTTATCTCTGTCATATGATGTGTGAGAAACAAATGCGGTATCAATAACAGCCTCGTCATCTGGGACACCCTGTGGGTCAAAATATGGAATGTCACTCATTTGTTCCACATGATCCTTTTGTTCGACCATTTTGATGTACCTCCACTCCTCGTCCACTCCCGTGGGTTCATCTCCTTAAGGATGCACACCTGAATCCATAAAATGATCATGCTCTTCCTCTTCCACCCTAGAAGGCCCTGCAACGGTTTCTCCATAATCTAGTACAAGTGCCCAATCGATACCACCATCATGTCCGTCATTTGGTGGCAGCCCCATATCATCCATCTCTCCAACTTTGTCAACGGTTATGACAAATGATGCATTCCTAGAAGCCCTCAACAACTGCAGTAGCTCATTGTCATTAGTAAGCTTGACAAGTTGATCATCTCTCGCAGCATACCAAATATTACACTCTTGGGAACTTGCCCATTCATATACTCCTTGATGTCTTTTTGCAGTTCAACCATCGAGTACTTTTATGAATCCACATCCCATTCAATTGTTCTACCCTTATTGTACACACGCCTACCATCGATCATACTGACAAAAGACTTCACATTGACATGTACTCTACATGCCATCTCAGGATCAATTCTAAAAAAATGCAATAAAATTTAGACCTAACAGTGACTAAGGTCTTTTCCTAATATGCAAAAATTACGAAGAAAAGTAATTTAGAGATAAGTTGGTTTTTGAAATTTACCCTTCATGCATGATGGCTTTGTCCATACTAATGTTGATTCTTCCAATTGACAAGCCCAAAAATTTTGGTGAAGAACAACAATCTTATTGGTGATGAACCAAACCTAGTGAATTAGTGCTGGTTAGGATTGAGGTTCAACTATAATGGTCGTGGCTTGCCGAGGAGTTTTCGTCCAGAAGGGGAGCCGCCGATGTCCAATGCATAGGCGCGCGCCAGGAGGGGAGGTCCCTACGCAAGGGGCGGCCAGGAGGGGACAGCGCCCGAGAGGAAGAGGAGCAGGCGGCCAACCAGCGCTAGGGCGATCGGGAGGAAGAGGAGAAGGCGGCCAGGAGAGGAGCCGGCGCTGGGGCGACTGGGATGAAGAGATCGCGCCTGGGGGAGATCGCGCGGGAGAGATCGATACTGAACAGCCGCCGCCAGAGGAGATAACGGGAGGCAGTAACCGGAGTTGAGGGGAGGCCGACGGAGTGGTAAAAAAGAAACAAAAGGAGCTTTGGATGGTATTAAAGTGAACCAGACTTTTTCGGTGGTATAAACCAATACTATGGATCTTTCGATGCTATAGAACCAATTTTTCCATTGAAATAGAAAGAAGGGTGCTGTGGTGCGGATGCGGCTGGACCAGTTGAGCAGCTCAGCAAATAGGGCTGGCAGATGGTGGTGATTAATGAAGCTCACAAATTGTTGACTTGATGAACTTAACGCCGCATGGGTGGTTGTTGGCCATGTCAACAAAATGTACAAAGAAGGAACATATGTAGCCCTTTTTATGCTATTCCTGGGTAAAATATTAGAAAAACAAAGGTTGATTTTCTCAACCTAATTGCTCTGCTATATATATGTTGTTGATGAATAGAACTCCTAGTGTTGTATCATAAGTCGGCATTGCTCTAGTTAGTACTCCTTCCGTTTTCTTTTGTTTGACGCCTTTGATTTTCGGACACGTCTTTGACCATTTGTCTTATTCAAAAAATTAGTGCAAATATGTAAAAAAAAGTCATGCTTAATATACCTTTATTGATAAAACAAATCCTAACAAAATAAATGGTATTTACATAGCTTTTTTATAAGACGAAATAAATGCTACTTTGTCTCACCATCTGTTCAATTCCGATGTTTAACCAAATGATTGTGTGTAGCCTCATTGAAGAAGAATGGGAGGTGGAAAGGACAACCATGTCAACAAAGGATAAGGATGGAACTCATACTCTCCTCAACGTGCACATCCCTCTTGTCCTCCAACTGCATACCACTACCCGTACCAACTACCAGGACCAGAATGCCCTCCACCTCTAGGCTCCTATCCCCAATCAGTGTATCCCCCAGATGGGCATGGGTATGCACCGTTTGGACGATATCTACCATGCCAGTATGGTGGTTATCCGTCATCCGGATATACACCACAGCAACATGGTGCTTACCCACCTAGTGGCTATCCCAGCGCTCCTTCACATCATGGTATGCATTTCCATATGTCTGGTTTCTCTCTATTCACCTAGCATTGTGATGTGAGTGCCATCAGATTAAGGAAGCTATATGTATATTCAGATATGTCACAATACTGCAATGGTGCATGTCATCAGGTCTTGGATCTAGCAGCATGGGGGCAATGCTCATTGGCTGGGCAGCAGCGACCGCTGCCTATGGTGTGCATCACATGACCCAAGGGCATCACCATGGGCATCATTTAGGCCACTATGGCAAGTTCAAGCACCACCGCCATGGACATCACGGGAAGTTTGGAAAGCACATGCGGTTTGGAGGGAAACATGGCCTGTTGGGGTGGAAGCATCGCCGCCATGGGTTCTTTGGAGGAAAATTCAAGAGGTGGAAATAGTTGTAGAGGAGGGCACTTGAATAATGTCCAAGTATGTGAGCTCTATGATATATTTCCAAACTAAATGGGTTGATTTGGTCGACTTTATTAATTTGAATATGTCAAACTTTATATAAGCACATTTTTTTATATGCCGTTAGTCTACCCACTGTAAGAATCCGATATATTTTTGTTGGATAGAAATCAGTAAAAATAGGGGACGAAATTAATATAATTTTGTTGGTTGGCCGATGAAAATTGCTAAACGCAAAAATACCCTTTTGTCACTGACCGAAGAAATTATGATATTTTCGTCAGCTTAGGCAAGCCGTTGAAATTAAAACCAGTAGCCCTGTATGTTGGAAAAAATATTGACGTGGTAAATAATTTCATCTGCCTAGGCCGATGAAATTATGTGTGCCACGCTAGCAGCATGGTGATGATGTGGCACAAGTAATTTCGTTGACCTAAGACGACAAAATTATTGGAGGAGGCGTTGTTTAGCTACTGTAGCTCTAGTAATTTCATCGACCAAGGTGGAAGAAATTATATTTATTTACTTATTGTACAGCAAAACAACGAAAACTCCATAATGCACAAATAATTGCCAAAAAATTCTAGAAATTTCAAAAAATCATAAAAAACAATATAATAGAAGCTGCATATAACCACGTAGCTCAATAACAACTTCACGTTGCCATCACAATATTGTACACAAGTTCTACATCACATAGTCGCATGAGTTCACATAGCCACGAGTACAAGTTATAATACCAGCCGCACATACGCAAAGTTCACATAGGTGATACACAACTTTACAAATTTAGCAAAAAGAATTTGTAGATTGTAGATAGGCCGACAGTGAGAACCGTGACTGCTACATGTCGCATCACCTCTCGAAGGCGTCCATGCAGGAGTCGTCCCCAAAGGCGTCTCCGAAGGCGTCCCGGAAAAGCTTGTGACATTGCCTTCAGTTGAGCGAGGCAGGTGGAGGCGGTGTCGCAAAACCTTAAATCAATAGAAGTGGACATTTGTAAGAATTTGTGTACGGAAAGAACATAATAGCATGTATTATGATTAAGCAATTGTAGTATGATTGTGGAACATGGTAGAAGAAGCCAAGAGGAGGAGGAGGTGGCCGAAATTCAGGAATTTAGACATTTGGTCCAAACAGAGTGGTGAACATGAATGAAAGGCCATCCTATGCATGCGAGGAAATTAAAACCAACAAATAAGCTAGTTAGCATAGATTCGAGTCATATATGCATGTCTCCAGCCATCGTACATCCATCTTCGATCATCTCCTATTTCTGAAGCGGTACAACAAGGGCGTTGGCTGTTCTTGCAAGGTTGATGTGAAGTTGTCTGGCTGGGTGAGAGGTGGCTACTGCATTGGACCAAGAACCTTGAACCACATCGACGAACCCATCAAGCTTGGGCTAGTAATCTTTTGAAGTGGAAGCCGCATTGACGGGATACGCCAAGCATGTCTTGGACCAGCTGAGGCGCATAATCAAAGGAAGAAGTCGACAAAGCTTGAAGGAAGGTCATTGGGAAGAGGAGCTCCCAGTCAGTGGTGTAGAAAACCTGATCAATTCTAGAGAAAGAGGGATTAGCTCACTCATTACTCCAAGTGAATTTGTGGCCTGCCAGTTTGAGCTCTTTGAGGTAAAGGTGGTCTAGAGTCTGTTGGAAAGCCGTCATGAGACCACGATTGACATGATTGTTGCTCCTATTAGTCAATTGGTAGATGAGGTTAAAGTTCACCAGAATCACCCGCTTGGGGTTTAGGTTAGTGGGGGCGATGTCGCGTAGTTTGTGGAGAAAAAGAATCTTCTGAGGACCATTCACTCCTGTAGGGTCCACGAGGTTTCGTCGAACATGGCTATAATATTGGAGGAGACGGAGAACTAAGCTACGAAGGTTTTAGAGACGTTGAAGTGGTCGCCTAAGACAGCGAGCAAGACCCCCCCGCCCCCCTGGTCCCGATCGTTGAGAGGAAGCCGAAGGAGTTAGGGAAGCATGGGCCGAGGCAGTCCGCAACAGTGCGAGGGTCGATAGTGGCTAACTTGGTTTCTTGGAGACAAACGATGTTGCTTTTGGTAGAGTTGATGAGGTCGTGAATGACCACCCAAGAAGACGATGAATTCTGGCCATGAACTTCCCAACATAACATGGAAAATGATGGTAGGCTCATCAGCTCCTTCAAGCGGGAGATAGGTAGGCGCGCTTCAAGGTACAATTCGGTAGTTGAGACAACAATACAGAAGCGATACAGTAGGTACATGGGGAGGTGGTAGTGCATGGTCACAAGTCGTCGAAAGGAGTGTTACTAAAAGGTGCATGCCCATACTACGGGCAAACTGGTGCATGGTAACCACCATATTAAGGGGGCAAGGCAGGGTCAATTCTGAATTGTGGGCAAGGCGCAGTGGCTCAGGCAACAGTACTATCATGGGTGGCAGTGGCCAACCAACGCGACAAGAGACTATCACTGAATCGTTGAGCGGGTCTTTGAACAGTCGAGCGAAGCCTTCATGGCCGAATTTATCTTCCTTGACTGCACCGTCAGAGGTCTCCAAGCTCCTCATGCATAGTGGGGTTAAGCTTCTTTGAGTGAGCTGGCGCGCACGGACCGCGATGGTCATGGAGCTTGCCTTGGAAGCAAGGCGCACGAGCACTGCGACAAAGGGGTTAGCTTGACTGAAGTGGCCAATTTGCAGGCCTTGGCCATCCTTCACTCGTATTGACAAAGAAGAGGCGGTTTGAGGGAAACCATGGTCCTATTTATGAAGTGTGCCAGAAGTTCCCCATTCACAAGTTAGTGCTGACAGTCACCACACCCAAGTTGGCTTCCATTAGAGGTGCGGGGGGAGGAGTTGGAGAGTCTGGTGATCCCCTACAAAAGGCTAAGCAGCAACTTTCCAAGGTCGCGATGCTTGTCGGACAAACCCGACGGAGCGAGCGGCTTGGAGCTCCTGCTCTGGCCCACAAGCAGGATGCGGCGAAGCGGTTATCACCTTAGAAACAAGTTGGACGAGCGATGGTGGGGAGAGCACTAGTGGTTGCGCTATCGCCGTAGAAACAATCGTTGGGCCAAGGATGCACGGAGTACACTGGAGTCCTCATCTGGCCTGGTGTCGAGGTTGTCTATGGGCGGGGAGGGCATCGAAAATGAGAGGGCAGGGCGAGTACGCAGGGAAGAGGCGTGCGAGATGGACAGGAGAGGGGCAGGTGGCGGTGCCAGAGCCGGGGTGGCCGGAACGAAGCACGCTGAGCAATCCCGAGTGCGATGCCTGTTCCGATGGCACCGCAAGCAACATACCGGGTCATTACAAGAGCTCGCTCGATGGTCACGAGGAAGGCAAAAGAAGCACCTATCCAAAGATGGGGGAGCCGGGTAAAAGATGGGCGTCGCGGACACTGGCGCTAGTGTGGCACGTCATGGTCATGTTGCCAGCAATGCCACCGCCTGACAACCACTCTAGGGGATGCCTTTGGGAGATAGCTTCCTGCTGAAAGGCAGCATAATGCTGGCGAGACGCGACGCAGTTGAGGCGATGTGAGGCAGGTTGTGGTCGCTGGGGCGAAGTGACTTGAAGGAGTAAAGACAGGTTTGGAGGAGAAACTGGGTGGCTGACCAACGTAATGGCCAGCGGGGCGGTAGCTCCCGGCCGGGGGATGGTCGCCATTAAGACAGTCGACGGGAAGAAAGAGGTGATGTGACTAAAAAGAGCCAGTTCCGAGGACGAGGGAGGGGGTCCACTGGCCTGCGGGTGCCAAGGGAAGCGAGGAGGAGGCAGGGAGATGGGTTGGTGCATGGGCGCTAGAGCCGAAAGGGCGGCCGGTGGTAGGAGTAGGAGGCAGGAGGCAGGAGTAGGAGCAGGAGCAGGAGCACGCGGCCATGGCGGAAGTCGGGGGCATCTTGACTCTGCCATCCTCAAGCTGGTGGCTAGCGAGATCAGTTCCGCCATCGGCGGCGAGATCAAGCTACAGCGGGGGTTCAGCGAGGACCTGGAGGAGAGTGAAGACGACGCTGGAGAGTTTGGGGCGGTGCTGAGCGACGCCGAGAGGCAGTCCATCAGGGAGGAACCGGTTCGGCTATGGCTGAAACGCCTCAAGGACGCCGTCGGCGACATCTCCGACATGCTCGACGACTTCCAAGACCGGACTGCGCAAGCGTGACGAGCTCGTGCATGGAAGGTATACCCACTCTTGCTATATATTTGGATTCCTCCATTTGTTGGATACTGAAATTTGGGTTTAATAATCAGTTTTGCTGCTTCTCAGGCGAGTGATTTTTAAACAAGTCTCAGTCGATTTTCACATAGATAGATTCTACCATTAGATGTTTTATATGTCTTATAGAGACGTTTGATCAACGGTCTAGAAAATCGACTGAGAGATAAATAATTCTCAGGCACCTGATGATAAGTCAGTCCCTCTTATTTAGATTTGTTAAATGACAGCCACTTTTCTTTGAAGAAGGGGCAGGAGGATTGTCAACCTTTTCCATTTAAACAGGAGAAAATAAAAGAAAAAGCCCGCAAGCGCGGGGTACAACCACAGCGCAACGTTGCGACCCTAGCAAAAGCCAGGACACCACTGGCCACCAGTGGGACTGAAAATATGTCTAGAGAGGGAACGCAGCACTGCCGCTGCCACCTAGGCCGAAGACCTGACAGTAAAGAGAAAAGAGAAATACAGTGGGAGGAAGACGAACAACGCAAGTCACAACAAGCCACCTCGCACGAAGGCAACAACGACATGGGCCAAGACCACCAGTGACGACAATGTGGCTAACCAAAGGAAACACCAAGCCTAGGACCAACAATCTGCAGAGGCAACGCCTTCAACAAGGTAGCGATGCTAACACGCCGCCGTCACAATGGAGATTTCACTCAGTGAGCTTCAGAAGCAGGATGGCCATCACGAGGATGCCCCTAGGAAGGGGAACGACGCCAAAACATCGCCATCGTCGGCCCTAGCAAGGAGCCAAGGCAAGGCTTTTGCCTGACACATCAACTCCGGAAGCCAAACTACAGGATATCCAGGCTCGGGATCGCCAAGGGAGCCGAACCCTAGCCCAGGGGCCAACGTCGCTAGCGACCTCCGAGTGGAGCCGGAGGAGACACCGGAGCCACCCACCTCCAAGCTAGCCCGAAAAAGCCCATAGGGCGCCTGATGTGCCAGGAAGGAGCACCGAGCTTTCGTCGTCGAAGACCTTTGCAGTGATGCAGGAACCACCACCAACCCACGCCACAGTCTCGCAAACCAAACAAGCAATCACGACGGAGAGAAAGAAGGGAGGAGGCAACGCCGGCCGCCTCCACCGCAGCCGGGGCACGCCACCACGCGTCCGGCCGAGATTAGCCCGCGACGGACGCTGGAGCCGGAGATGGCCAGCGCACTGCCACTGCCACCACGCCGCCGGAGACAGCCACCTCCACAACACCACCGTATCTGGCCGACCGCCACCCAAAACCCTAAAGAGAAAGGGAGCACCCGGGGGAACAAAGGAGGGGGCACTTGGCGTCGATGAAGAGGCAGTAGGCATCGACGCAGAGGAGGCTATGGACGGTGGCTGCGGCGTGGTGTGCGGCGGAGTAGTCCTCCGCTCGGAGCGCCACGGCGAGGGCGTCGAGGAGGCCGAGGGTGGACATGAGCTACTCCCGCGCAGAGCTGCCCTTGAGCCACGCGGCGAGGAAGGGCACGACACCCGCACCCACGAGCAGCGCGCAGATCACTGGGACGGCCTTGGAGATGCGGCGGAGCTCAGCGACGGCGGCGTAGGTGGCGGCCTCGCTGTGGACCGCGGTGGCGCCCCGTACGAGCTCGCAGCCACCGCCATGGGCAGCCTCTCGGACCGCCGCTGTGAGCCGCCTCGCCAAGGCTCCCAGAGCGCAGAGCCCAGCGCCACCGGATCCGCCTCCACGCCGGATCGCCATCTGGCCGCAAACTCCGACCGAGCGGCCGCCGTCAAGCCGCGCCCGTGCATGAACGGGATGAAGGAGGGAGAAAGGGAGGAGGGTGGGAAGGAGGAGAAGGGAGGGCGGGGCCGCCGCCGCCTAGACCCACCACAGGCGGCGGCCGGCTAGGTTTCCGGCGAGGGGCGGTTGGGTCGCCGCCCGTGTCGCCCAGCGGGACGACGCGGGGGCACCTTCAGTTTTTGATGTTTCGGTTTGCACATAACTTTCTAAATGGCGACCAAGTGGCTGCCATTTAACTATTTTTCTTCTTTACCAGTCAACTATTTTTTACCCGAGATATCAAACCTTAGAGGGGGTATCGGTGTTAACAGAAGGAACTAATGAATCGCCTTGTATCATTACTTAGTCTGGGCTCAAAAAAAAGTGCTAAGACATAAAAGTACTACTAGGCTTATGGGTAAAGTGTGCTACACTCTGCAGATGTTAAAACTATCATGATAGTTGTTCCCACGGTCATGGGAGGTGAGGAAGTTGTACATGGTAGTCTCATGAGTTAACTAATAACTTGATGGGTTGGTTTTGTATGAGTTGTTCGAGATTTGTGCAGTTCTGCAGAGGGGCTTCCGAAGTCGAGCTCTGTGTGTTACTTTGGGAATCCATTCATTATTAATTGTTCAACAAATATTTTTACAACACTTTAATTAATTTGACTAGAATAGGTGTTTATGCAAATTAGCCATCCTATTCTTGTTTATACCCTTGCAAGGATTCTTGTTAGGTGGTTGTGTACTCACTATACAAACCACGGATATATTTGTATTCAGGAGAAAACTCGGGTCCAGTTTGCCTACAGGATCAGGAGGATTCTGTGCCGGATTTCGACCAAGATTAGCTATCGCTCAAGGGTTGGTTAGAGCATCGTCATACTTTATTCCGCTGAATTTATTAGAATTTTCGTACTCTGAACTATATTATAGTCTTATTCAAACTATTGTAATAAGTGGTTGTGCTACAATTACTTTTGATTTAATATGTTATTTTCATAGTTAAATATGATTGTGATATGATGTTCGACAATTGTCGCTCATGAGTTGCTAGCATTGAAATCTGGGACTAGCAATCGATCATGAGTGGATTCTGGTGAAGCCGGCGTCGCGAAACTTCCAATGTGGGATTATTCCAACAAAATGACAGCAATGTAATCAACATAGACATACATTTGTAATGACAAAAATCAATAATCGGCGCAACATTCACAAACCACAAACAAACATTTACAATCACAAACTATATGCAAAACCAATGGGATTTAAATGAATTGGTCTGGTCGAACCAGGTAGCACAAACCTGGTTCAGGTGTAGCTTAGCTTAAACTACTCTATAGGAGGTCGGAGAAAAGGCGGGTGTCGGGGTCTTGAGAATGGAGACAGTGGCGACCGCGCTCACTGCCACCACGCCGGAGATCGGAGCAGAGGCGGGTGCCGGGGTCTCGGCGAAGAAGTGACGGTGGCAAGCGATGCCGAGTATGCTGGGAAGAATGGGGTATTTGTTCGAAAGAAAGTAACTATTGGTACAATTAATCGATTTGATGGTAGATATTTGAATTAGCTAAATGGGTATACCGTTAACAATACCACTAAGCAAATGCAATATTCCAAATGCGATCAGAAACTAATCAACGGTAGATGAGATAGAAGCCTAGGCTCCATGGAGCCCTGTGTGTAGTTATATTATACTACTCAAAAGAGTAGCTACACCATCCAAAATAACTATATATTACAACATAAATAATTAACTACAATTTTTGCAACAAGTAACTATCGACCGTTACCATTATCTGCTGTAGTGCTCGATGGTTAATTCATGTGAGAATTATAATTACATGTGCTGTATTTTATAGTTATTTTGGGTGGTGTAGCTACACCTAGGAGTAGCATAGCGTGACAGTATATATAGAGAGAGTGAAAGCTAGTGTACTCTCGGGATCAGTACTCCCGACAAGTTTTCGAAATCCGAGATGCCAAACAACTGATCCGGACCATTGATCTTGTTCGTCTCACTAAAACGTAGCCGTTGACCAAGTTTCATATTTTTTAAATTTTTTACTATTTGTTTCCAATTTTTGAAAATCAGCTTTTTTGACGCACCACGACTAATTGGAAGCCCGATTTTGGAAAATAAGAAACAAATAATAAAAAATTTAGAAAAATACAAAACTTAGTCACTAGCTACGTTTCAGTGAGACGAACAAGGTCAACTGTCCAGATCGGTTGTTATGAATCTCAGATTTTGAAAACTCGTTGGGAGTACGGAGGGGTCCGTACTTGCGAGAGTACGCTAGCCTTCCTCTCTCTATATGGAAGGCTAGCGTACTTTCGGGAGTATGGATCTGTCTGCACTTCCAACGAGTTTTCGAAATTTTAGATGCCTAGCAATTGACTTGGACCGTTGATATTGTTACTCACTGAAACGTAAACAGTGACCAAGTTTGATATTTTTTAATTTATTTACTATTTGTTTTCTAATTTTGAAAATTAGTTTTTGGGCATAGGAAACAAAGAGTAAATAAATTTAAAAAAATGGAAACTTGGTCATTGGCTACGTTTCAGTGAGACGAATTAGATCAACGATCCGGATCAGTTCTTAGGCATCTCGAATTTCAAAAACTTGTTGGAAGTACGGAGGACACTAGCCTTTCTCTCTCTATATATATCGATAATAGATATACATATCCTATACTACCCTATACTACACATGGGTCGGTTTGGGGTGAGCTGGTTAGTCCGAACTAGCTAGCCAATCCAAATTTAAAAAAAGCATTTAATGAGCCAAAAAATCGGATCTTGCTCCTATATATATATATATACCTTCATCATCACAAATTTCAAGTTCATCAGACTATACATAGACACCATCGTGGATATAGTCATGTCTTGCTCAAAAAGGTATATATCGAGAATTAATCAAGAATCGGAAATTATAGTCTAAAGATGATATGCTCATGTGTACCTTTCAACGTTGTTGGGAATCAGGGTGAACACCACCCTAAATGCTAGGGGGCGAATGCTAAGGCCCCAGTTTCCACATCATGCACCATGGAGTTGAAAACTTCATGCACCGATCTAATCACCCCTTTGAAAACTCGCCCATTCCTTTTTCCAAACATTCCAAATCATATAGATGGCCAAGCCATCTGCCTCCTTCCTGAGCTCTGGCCTGAAAGCCCCTTAACGAAATTCCATGAATCGTGCAGATGGACTGGCAATTTTCTTTCAAAATGAGACCTTGTGCCACACCACTTGTGCAAAAGGGCGAGTCACCAGAAGATGAGAGGTTGTTTCACCGAGGCTGCCACACATGACACATACTGGATTGTGAGGCCATCCAAGCGTTGACAGACGATCAGGCGGTCAGGATTATACCCTAGGTCACCAACCACGCGAAGAAGCGGCACTTGTTCTCGGCATTCACTTTCTAGATGATGTTAAAATTGTAGTTCAGTGCTGATCCAATAAACTAGGCCTCATAGGCGGATTTGGCTTTGCACAAGTTATTGGGAGTCCATCCCAAAGTGGAGTGTCAAGAGTGTCCGTATTGAAATTGACCTATTGGATCCTGCTCCAGAGTGTGATAAACTAGGCAAGTTGTTGCACACTATTGATCGCCCCCTGGTGAAATGTGACACCCAGTGATTATTGAACAGCTCCCGTTCCACCGTCTTTGTCCTTCTATTAGGTTTGAGCAGGTTAAATATTGTGAGGGCAATGTGCCTTCGTGATGACCATTGGAGCCAATGATAGTCGCAAAAACTAGCCTTTTCCTATGTTTTACTTAAGTAAATATCCACGTTTATATAAGTATTGTGCATTTACGTCTGAGGAGTTGTATTGGAACCTAGAATTGCATGATGGTAGGACCCCGTTGATACCTGAACCTATACTAGTATGATAGGATCGGTGTCGTTCAGGTGCTAGAGATTTCGGTAGAAGTCGAGCAAAATGCTCTTTGCTCGCGCGAGGCTAGGTACCTTGATGGCACCGGAGATATGTAGCTGCTGTAAGCTTTACGCCGAGGGGGCTGGCTTGGAAAGCTCTAGTAGTGCGCGAGTCGCTCTCGGCTTGCTAGGGAGTAGGGAGCAGACCCTGGGGTATCATTACAGTGGGCAAACAACCGGAAATGCACTTGGGATACATGGTTGTAATATACGGGTCTTTGTACCTGTATATCACGTGTGATTGTGATTACTCTCGAGAGTTAAAAACGATTCCAATCGCTGAACGTGGTCAGGTACCACGTGGCTGGATCTTTGTACCGCAATCGTAGATAACTGGAATGTGGATGGTATGGATTGGGTGGAAATGGTGACAATGGTGACTCTGAAATACTTGTTTGGTTAAATATTCAACATGTGTGCTATTAAGCAAACGTAAGGGTTGTAGTTAAAAGAACTGAACTTGGCTAAAACTTGAAAGATAAGGACCGAGAATAGTAAGCAGTAGTGCTAGAGAGTTGACCAGCTACATAAAGCTTTGCATATCCTTCGAGTCGGGCTATTTACCCATAGTCGGGTAAGTCTTGCGAGAATGTTCCTGTTCTCAGGGTTTTGGTTGCAACCCTTAATATTACAGGTAATGAGTCCCAGACAGGTGTTGGATTCTGGAGGTTCATATCCGGAGTTCCACCACCCGGTCCACCCCCTCCTCAGTGATGATGTGTTGGCGACGAAGGATTGCTCACGGACGGAGCATGATCTTCGACTTACCGTAGCTAGTTATGAGATGGACAATATTTGACTATTTTTATTTCTTGTGCAAGACTATGTTGCGAACTAAAATGTTTTATCAAACTTCCGCTGCAGTACTATGAAAACTCATGTAATGAATAAAGCCTCCATCGAGATGGCTTGTGATGTAAAACTATTTTACGCTTCCGCTATGGTTTGTCGGTGCTTGTGTTATCCAACCACTTTCATGTGGGTTACCTGTGTAAGTTTCGATCGAGTTGTGGAATCTCGGTTGAATCAGGGTCCTACGGGATGCCTGACGGACTACCGGTGTTAGTCCGCCTTAAGTGCTTGGCTGCCTAAATTAATAAATGGGGGTATTAGCACTTAAGTAGGATTAATTCGGGCGGTTCCGCTGCATATTCCACCCAAGGTTTATCGAATCCGTGAAAATCTAGAATAAAGAATAAACTAACTAAAGCTCAGGCATAGCAAGTCATGTGAAGGAACTAATCTATTCTAGATCTATTAGTTAGAGATATTCTAATCTAGGTCAAGGATAACTAGATACAAGGCAATTAGAACGTAATTAGAGCACCTAATTAGAGGGTTCTAAATAGCGTCTAATCAAAAGTGAGATTCTGGGAGGATATTTGGTTAGGTAACTCCGCCTTAAAAGACCAATATTCTGGTTTATACAGTATAACAAGAAGGAAATTCATTACCATTGCTGAAATTTTAATGTCCGCTCATCCAAACTTATCCTGGAGACGCTCTTTAATTGGACCAAAATTAGTAGCGTGGAATGATCTTTTATCACGTTTAGCTAATATTGTTCTTACACAGGAAAGGGATGAGTTTCACTGGAACTTGCACCAAAATGGACAGTTCTCGGTGAAATCTCTATACCAAGCTTTGATTAATTGTGATGTTCCCAATTTAAACAAATGCTTGTGGAAATTGAAAGCCCCGCTAAAAGCTAAAATCTTTTTGTGGTATCTTCGTAGGGGAGTTGTTTTGACTAAAGATAATCTTGCTAAACGTAATTGGCAAGGTAGCAAAACTTGTTGCTTTTGTCACAAAGATGAAACAATTAGGCACTTGTTTTTTGATTGCCGTTTTGCTCGTTTGGTTTGGAGCTTAATTCATTTGGCTTTCGGTATCTCTAGACCCTCTAGTGTCTCCAATATGTTTGGGAATTGGCTAGTTGGTTTTAACAAGGATATTAGAAACCTTGCCCTACTAGGAGCAGCAACCACTGTTTGGTCGCTTTGGTTAAGTAGGAATGACTTAGTTTTTCAAAAGAAATTCACCTTGTCTCCTTTGCAGGTTATCTTCAATATTACCCATCGGCTGCGTACATGAGTTGTGCTTCAGAAACAGGAGCTACGATCTACTATTTTGGATTCTTTGCACCTTTTGGAGCAGGTGGCCAAGGACTTTTTTTCCCAAGCACATGGGTGGCGTTCTAGTCTAAGGATTGATAGTCGCTAGAGTGTGTTTGTTTCTTTCCTTGTTTGGCTGTGTGCATCTTGTTATGCAGAGGCCGGGAGTGTTTTCAAGTCTTTGTATCAACTCGATGTATTGTTCTTGAAAGCAATTTATTCTTCCTTATCAAAAAAAAAATAGCGTCTAATCAAGCACTAATTGGATCCATCCATCATAATGTGTAGACGAACGATCATAGATAACAAAGCTCATGAACTTCTAGCAGCATAAAGGTATATCACAATGATAATCTGGCATGAGTATTAAAGCATTATTAAATCTAACTCTCTTAACATGCATCCTGAATAATAACCCCCTTACTATGGCCAGATACTATCACTATCTTCCCATTCAGCGCAAGCGTTCTAAGGGCAAACAAGAATATGTCTACTCACATGATTCGATCAACTACTAACTTATAATCACCATGATTACAAGATCATGCAAGCAATCTAAATCGATATTAGATTGAGAATTAGCACAATCATAACTAGAAGAAAGCATAATTAGATATAGAAGATCGCTAATCATCTCATGAACAAGAACTAGATCAAGAACATGATGAACTAGACAAGAACACGATGAACCTGACAAGAACTAGATCTATATTATCAATGCTCCAATCACACATATCATAACCATGATTACCTTAGATGATGAGATGGCACCTCTGAAGCTTTGCAATTAGATAACCACGCATGGCTCTAATCCCAAATAGAATTAGAGGATCTAGACAATTAGACCTCTAATTCTAGACTAGAATCTCGACCCTCAGCTCTTCTTTCTAGATGTCCCTCCCTTCTTGTCCTTCGGGCTCCTTGAATGAATTGGATGGATTGGATGATCGAGATGTGGCTGCACACCCATCTATTTATACCCAGGGGACATGGTGTAAAAAGGGGAAGCGAAACGGGCAAACTTGGCCCCCAAGTCGGCCGACCTTGCCCGTTTTTGCGTCATCTCATCGTCATCTTTTTCAGGGTCGGTGTTGGAACATTCATCATGTGTAGGGGCTGCATGTGGGCCATCTACTTCCAGAGTTTTCGGAATAAGTCGGTTTTGAGTCAGTTTTTTGATGAGGCCGACATAAACTTGATCTTCCGGAGTCTTCCAGAGCTTATCTTCCTCGAAACCTTCCGTAGACTTGATAAACATATGTCAGTGAAGTCACTTGCTAATGTTGAGCACGAGAAGCTTCCAGAAAGCTCCAAGTTGGCCGACCCAAGTGGGCCAACTTGGGACTTTTTGGGCTCAAGTGGACTTCATCTTTCTCGGGCTTGATCCTCTCTCCAATTCTTGTATTTCTACAGGCTTGATTTTGGTCCAAAAACCTATGAAAATTGAACATACACAAAATCCAAGACGAGAGTGCAAAATCCGTGATTTTCTGAGGATTTGGTTAGTGATTAATGACATGGGTGCAAGAATCATATGATAAATCATCCTTTTTAGGGCAAAAAAGCCATTCTTATCTTGCGCCAACAGCGGCGACAAGTGTGCGGGGATGAGGAGACCCCTTCTTGGTGATAAAGCTCCGTAGTGAAGACGGTGCCGTGGTGATGGAGAGAGACGATGGCAGTGACCTTGCCTTGGTGGTTGGCGAGCCAACGTGGACTAGGGGTGGCCGTTTGGCCCACCGATACCACGGGATAAATCCTCGTGTCTTCTCGGGAGTTTGCATCCTCTTGACCTTACTCCTTTACTCACCGCATTTATGTTTCCGCATTTACTTGTCTTGTGTATGTTTCCGCATTTACTTGTCTAGTGTGCCTTTACCTTTCCTAGTTAGTTGAGTAGGTTTGGCTATAGGTTGCAATTCTTTGGGTAAGTAGAGGATCTCATAGACAAACCTTAGTGGTAACTAGCATGTGTAGGACATTCTAGGTTTATCTTATGCACTAGAGTTGAGCCCTATAGGTTTTAGAAAAGCGATTAGCGACCCAATTCACCCCTCCCCCTCTTGGGTCGGATGCCCCGGTGATCCTACACAAGCAAATCTTCCATGGGCCGGGGAGAGATATCCCAAGTCAACACCTAGGGGGAGAGAATTGCAAGCAAGCTCAACCTTATGGAGGAGTGATCCTACCTAAAGCAAGAGAAATGGAGGCCATTAGCAAGGGGGGACATAGTGAAAGCAAGGGAAAGAGAAGGCATGGTGACAGGGGGAGGCACTTGGTTCATGTTGGGGGGAGAAGTGCAAATCAATGATCCTATGAACCCAAGTACCAAACTCAATGCCCATTGAGGAATAACCCTTCAAATGGTATCAAGCCGGGAGTATTCCATCCAATTGGTATCTTATGCCGGTGCCAAATAAAATTGGGCATGAGTATGTCATCCAAGCAAGCTAATTATCTCTAAAACTTACAAGTGGTTCAATTCTTTCAATTATTGCATATTATTTGCTTGCTTTGGTTGTGTTGTCATCAATCACCAAAAAGTGGGAGATTGTAGCAAAAATGGCCTCTCATGCCAGATTTTAGTATTTGTTTTGGTGATTGAATGACAAACAACCACTTGGACTAATGAACTTGTTCTAGAACGATATTTGCAGTTATTTAGGTCCAAGGGATGAAGATGCAAGATTAGAAGAAAACACGAAGAAAAACCAAGTGATTTGGAGCAAATAGGCAAACTTAGTACCAACCGGACAGTCCGAATGCTGAAGTTGAACCAAGCGGACCTTTGTATTGGTCCGGTCAATAGAAGACTTGGTGCAACTCTGTCCAGGGTTGATTTAGCAAACTGGACAGTCCGAAGGTACCCAGAATATACCAACTAGACTATTGTAGCATCGTCCAGAAGGAGCAAGGGTCCAACCAATCGGATAGTCCGCACATGGGAGGCAATGAACCAACTGGACTATCCTTGGACCATTCTGGTAGAAGGTGTAGTTTGAAGGTGACCGAGGCGTTGTACCAACCGGATAGTCCGATGTAAACTTCGGACAGTACATTAGACTAATGATGTCAGCCTCCAACAGTCAAGTTCAAACTACTAGATTTGGAAATGAACCAACCGCCGGACGGTCTGAGCCAGGGGTTGAACTGGGGATCAGACAGTCATGTCAGTACAAACCCAGTCAGCCTAGTTTCCAACGGCTAGTTGAATGGCTTGGGCTATTTATACCCCCATCCATTGGAAAATTTGGGGTTGCTGGAGTCCTTTGAGCTGAAGAACAATTGAAGAACACTTGAAGATCATCTCCAAGCCACTTAGTGCATAATTGACCACATCTAAGGCAATTAGCACACTTGCAAGAGTGCTTAGTGCTTGTATTATGCTAGTTCTTGAAATAGCTAGTGTGAGAGAGACTTGGCTGCGGTCAAGCACCTATAATTGGTGTGCCGGAAATACTTGGAGCCTTGATGGCTCACCCGGTAAGTCGGCGACCCACCGAGATTGGTGTGGAGCGGTGACGAGCCGTGGTGACCGAGAGAGACGGTGGCCTTGCCTTGGTGGCTTGGTGGCACTTAGCCTTTGCTTGCCGGACTGCCTCAGTGGACAGTGCAAGACGGTGATCAGAAGAGACTTGGTGCTTGGCTCTTCTCCTGTGTGGAGAGCCAACGTGGACTAGGGATGGCTTGATTGGCCTACCGATACCACAGGATAAATCCGCGTGTCTTCTTGGGAGTTTGCAGCCCCTTGCTCTTACTCCTTTACTTACCGCATTTACGTTTCCACATTTACTTGTCTTTGTGTGCCTTTACCTTCCGAGTTTAGTTGATAGGTTAGCTTTGCTAGGTTTGGCTATTGGTTGCAAGTCTTTTGGGTAAGTAGAGGATCGCATAGATAAACCTTAGTGGTAACTAGCATGTGTTGGACATGGACCGTGATGCATCGTCACCAGTGAAAACTAGGTCTCACACCTCACACGCCGGCCATGTGGAGTAGGATGCGTGAAAACAACGTCCTTTACTTTTTAAACAAACAACGTATTTTAAAAGGTGCTCTATGTATTATGCAAGCTTAGGCTAGAGTCGAAAAAAGAAAATAACAAAATATCGTATTGACACGTCCTAATCTCCATCTGCATCACACTGATGTCACATGATCTAGAGTTTAACTGCTGATGAGATGTCATCTACTATGGAAGGTTCCATATTATCCTACCGTCCTTCGTCATCTCCTACCGTCTCCAACATGGACGCGCATATGCAACTGCTCATGGTACGTATTAAGATTTCTTACTTCATCTTCTTCTACCAACTCCAGCAAGGGCGCGTTGCATATGCACATCCACTTGTTGCTCCAGCAAAGCACGCATTTTGCATATCCAGCCTCCATATCGCACATTCCTATACTTTCTCTCTTTTACGCGCATTCTGCTGGAGATGATATGAATATAGATAGGGATGTGGATATGCAAATTGAGATATGCACGTTCGATTATGCGCTTTATACGCATTTTGCATATCCAGCCTCCATATCGCTCATTCCTATACTTTCTCTCTTTTACGCGCATTCTGCTGGAGATGATATGAAGATAGATAGGGATGTGGATATGCAAATTGAGATATGCACGTTCGATTATGCGCTTTCTACTGGACATGGCTGATTTGCACGTGATGGTCATAGAGAATTTTTTAGATAATGGAAAACAGTTCCGACTTCACCCCTCGAAGAAGTGTATCAGTTCCAATTATTACAACTTAGAACACACACTACTGTACTTTTAACTAATCAAGGTTGCTCTAATCTTAAGACTCGATACATCGACTTAACAGAGAAGACTCCGTTTGTCGATGTTTGTTACCAGCTCTAATGATTCTAGGACTATGCGCTGGATCACAAGCACGATGGTAACAGAACACAAGGTATTAAACAGGTTTTGGCCCTCGGAAGGATGTAACAACCTACGTCCTATGCTCTAGATGATTGCATTGCTATGTGTATGGTGATGGAACGATGTGCTGAGGGGTGGGGTTAGAAGATCCCTAGTCGGTTACAGTAGGAGACTTTTCTAGTTGGATTACAAAGTATTTTTGGATAATTTGGGATTTGATTCTATATCTCTCCCTTTCTTTCTATATAAGATATTGTAAAGAGTCTGAATGGTGCTCATCTGTGTGTAGCTGACTCGGCCTATGCCCTATTAGGTGGGTCGCTCGGCCTGTCTTGAGGCGCTCGGGTTCCATGTACTCAACAGTAGCAGCGAGTCCTTTACAATTGAGTTGCTACCTTTTCGGTCACATCCCCGCCGAATCATGCTCTATGCCTAGTGCTCAGTGCTACTTTACTGACTGATGTTAGCCATAAGTCTAGTGCTCCGTTGCATGCAATGAGACTCTGAAGGGCTCAATAGAGTTCTAGGTACCCATCCCAATTATTGGGATACTAGCGGTCAACCCAAGCGTACCTTTGTCTAGTTAGGGTCTGGCCAAGTTGTTACATTTCCCTCGAAACCCTAAGCTAATGTCACCCCATGATATTCGTATTTGACTTGTGTGACAACTGACGGTTGACCCATCATGGGGCATATCATGGGAATAAATGAATTTTTAATTTGTTCAGTAGGTACCCGAGTCTCGTTTTATATGATGCGTAGCAGTCGGCCAAACTTGAGCCTAAAGCGAACTGTTCGCGAAAGTCGAAACACCCTCTCCACTGTAAGTGAAAACCAGTGTTGCCTCCTTTAAATGTTGAGCTTGGTGTGAGCGAAGGGTTTACCTTTCGCCCCCAATGTCCATGCCAAAGTATTCGCGGAAGATCCAATGGCTAGTTTGCGGTGGCGAAAGAATATGCACTTGCCGGATGATCCGATGAGAATTCAAATATGAATGTTGGACCACTGCTAGACGAGATGTCCATAGGCAACATCAAAGGTTTAAGTCCTAGTGAGATACACTCACCGGATAATCCGATAATCCATCGGATGATAGCCTCGGACTAATGTTACAGAAGGCTTCAACGGCTAGTTGGGAAAGTACACTCGTCGGATGATTCGATGATAAGAAAATGTTGAGCATTGGATCATCTTATGCTACATTTTTCTGTTAGATTTTCCCAACGATTAATTATATTGGTTGGTTTTGCTTATATATACCCCATCCACCAGTTCATTTGGGATTGCTAGAGTCCATTGGTTGCCACACACATTTGAGAAGACCTTCAAGCCAACAAAAGTGCATATTGATCAAATCAATGGCAATTGTACTAGTTAGTAGAGAGCTTGGTGCTTTGTATAGGCCTTAGTTGAGTGATTGTGAAGAGTAGATGCAGCTACCTTGTACTCAAGAGGCTAGTGCTCTTGGAGCCTTGGTGGCTCAACTGGCGACATCGACCACTTTCCGAGCTTGGTGTGTAGTGCTGGCGACAGGTTGTGCAGGGATGAGGGGATCCTTCCTTGGTGGAGAAACTCTATCGTGAACACGACGCCAAGGTGACCGGAAGAGGCGGAAGGTTTGTGGCTAAGTCTTGGTGACATAATGGCGCAATGCTTACTTGGTGGGAGCCTTAGTGGCGAGCCCAAGACCGTGATCAGGAGAGACTAGGTGACTGGGGTTATATCCTATATGGAGAGCCAACGTAGAGTATGGGTGGCACTTCATCCATCGATAACCGGGGATAAATCCTCACCTCGAGAGTTTGTCTCTCTTGCCCTCTCTATTAATTTACCACACTTATGCTTCCGAATTTGCTTGTTTTTATGCCTTTACCATTCCTAGAGTAGTGAATAGGATAGCCATGATAGTATTGGTTACAGGTACGTACGTAGCAAATCGTTTGGGTGCGAGTAAGTAGAACACAAGAAAATTCTAGTGATCTAGCTTAGAAGCATATAGGTTTTTCTATGTGCATTAGGTGGTCCTAGCCTAGAAAGCACAAATTAATGATGTAATTCACCCCTCCCTCTCTTGTGTTGGGCCCTATAGCTATATATTTGCCTTCTCTTTCACATGGGAGCTATGATGTCCATACTGTCAATAAACATGGAATGAAGCGACACCCTCGACCGTGTGCACCTGCGTGTTTATAAAGGCCAGAAACAACCCCTGGCGTGGTATACAAAACATCCCGTAATTACCTCACCGGTATAGGAAAGTCTAGATCCTATTTACATGGAAACTACCATATCTATTAAGGATCCTAAACCGGTGAAGGCATATCACGAGATTAATTACATATATATTAACAGTCCCCCTCAATCATAACTTACATAAGTTAAGATTGTGTCGAAAATCTTGAAGCTTCTGTATATATAGTGAGGGACTTGGTAAAACCATATGCAATCTGGTCATTTGTATATATCAACCAAATATCCAATAGCTTCCGAGTTACCCGCTCTCTAACAAAATGATAGTCAACTTCGATGTGCTTTGTTCTAGCATGAAACACAGGATTTGCTGAAAGATACGTAGCTCCAATATTGTCACACCAAAGCCGTGCAATTGGTGGACATTTTATATTCAATTCTTTCAATAGAGTTTGTACCCAAATGACCTCCGCCGTTGCATTTGCCATAGCTTTATACTCAGCTTCTGTACTAGACCGTGATACTGTGGCCTGTTTTCATGAGCTCCAAGAAACAAGATTGGAACCTAGAAAAATTGCAAAGCCACTAGTAGATCGACGGTCATCAACACAGCTTGCCCAATCAGCATCTGAAAAAGCACTAACAAGCATAGACATTGATCTTCTAATTTTGAGACCAACATTAAGTGTAAACTTTAGATATCTCAGAATTCTTTTAACTGCCGTCCAGTGTGAAGTAGTTGGCGAATGCAAGAATTGACAGACTTTATTTACTGAAAAAGATATATCGGGCCGAGTCAAAGTAAGGTACTGTAAAGCTCAACAATGCTGCGAAAACGTGCAGCATCCTCAGGTCCAAGGTGTTCGCCATCTTGGACTGAAAGCTTCTCCGAAACAGACAAAGGAGTGCTGACTGGTTTGCAGTGTTGCATACCTACACGTTTTATAATATCCGATGCATATTTTTCTTGTGTCAATAATATACCATCGCATACCTTTTTAACTTCAATTCCCAGAAAATAGTGCAGATCACCAAGATCTTTTAAGGCAAAGTCCATCTTGAGATCTAGAAGAAGTGATTTTACAGCATCCTGTGATGAGCTTGCAACTATAATATCATCAACATATATCAATAAGAAAATTGTAATACCACTTTTACTGTAAAAGAATAATGAGGTGTTAGCCTTGGATGCCTGAAAACCAAGACTTTGCAACTTTTGACTCAACCTAGAGTACCATGCTCTCGGAGCCTGTTTGAGTCCATATAGTGCCTTGTCCAGTTTACACACATACTGTGACATGGACTGTTTCTCACACCCTGGTGGTTGTCGCATATAAACTTCCTCCTCTAGAATGCCATGGACAAACGCATTCTGAACATCTAACTGTGAAAGACACCATCCTTTAGATACTGCAATGGACAAAATAACTCTGACAGTAGTAGCCTTAACAACCGGGCTAAAAGTATCCTCATAATCAATCCCATATCGTTGCTTAAAACCTTTAGCAACTAGGCGAGCTTTATATATGTCTATGGTACCATCAGCTTTTCTTTTGATTTTATAGACCCACTTACAGTCTATCACATTCTTACCTTTGGTAGGAGGAACCAAATGCCACGTTTTATTTCTCATGAGTGCTTGAAACTCATCATCCATAGCAGCTCTCCAGTGATCATCATGTAATGCTTCGTCTAAAGTTTGAGGCTCACTAGAACTAGTAAAATTTCCATACCTGACCGTACCATCTGTGAAAGCTTTGGGTTTTCTAATACCTCGTTGCAATCTTGTTGTCGGACGATTTACAAGTTGCTGAACTGGAGCATGCATCATAGAAGATTCTTCTGGAGGAGTGTCTGGTGCAGACAAAGTACCCTCCTGTGTCGACAATGGCACTGCGTCTGCTTGAGCAGCAGATGCCTCCTGTTGTGCCGAACACGGGGAAGCGGTAGGCGTTGATTGGCTAGCATCAAGATTCAAGGAAGATATAGTTGGCTGGTGCACTGCATGCGATAACAGAGCCACTGGTTCTATTGCCTTCATCTCATCATTGTTTACAGCAGAAATAGAGTCATTGTGATCCAAATTTTGAGACAAAGGTATAGGAACATTAGTTACGTGATCATCTATATGTTCTTCCCCAAAATCATTGCACAAAGATGAAGGCAATAAAAGAATTTCAGAGCGAAGACGAGCTCCAGCATTAGGATGTAATTCAGAGAATGGAAAACTATCCTCATCAAAGATAACATCACGGGAGATATAGACTCGACCAGACGAAACATCCAAACATTTGTACCCTTTATGAAGATTACTATAGCCAATAAAAACACAACGTTTGGAGCAAAATTCAAGCTTTCTAGAATTATATGGGTGAAGGTTGGGCCAGCACGCACAACCAAAAATACGGAGAGCGGAATAATCAGGCTTCTGTTTGTGTAGATGTTCCAAGGGACTGGAATGATGTATGACCTTGCTAGGGGTTCGATTGATGAGATAAACTGCAGCAATGAAGGCTTCGTCCCAAAATTTTAGAGGCATGGAAGCATGAGCAAGAAGGGCAAGCCCAACCTCAACAATATGCCGATGCTTTCTGTCGGGGATAAAATCACCGCCCATTGCCATGACCCACTCCCTGACGGCCCATTCGAACAGCCTACCAGGGCCCAGCTCCCTGGAAGGTTCTATCAGCCCCATGTGCATCCTGCCGAACAGCTTCCTGGTCGGCACGGTGCGTAACGGCCTAGGATTTCGTGTTTGAGTCCGACTCGAACAGAGTTCTGCACCGCTACGTGAAGACCCGGACGTGGTTTCCCGGATTGGAATAGAAGTCGTGATCCCCAAGAATTGGAGTATGCCTTATCTGCCACGGGATATATTTAGCATGTATTGAGTTCGTTACGGATTCGAGGTTAGCCCGGCCCGATATTCCCTCGGTAGGTTGGTTTGCTCAGCACTATATAAACAGGACCTCTACGGCGTTTGGAGGGCACCGGATACACGTCTTAGCATCTCGTAGACACCTGATCATTGCATTACGCACTTGTACACGCATAATCTCGCCGAGACTTGTTCGTCTCGCCGAGCCACCTCTTGTATTCATCCTCGATATATAAGAAAGGCTGGACGTAGGGCTATTATCTCTCCCGAGAGGCCTGAACCAGGATAAAAACCCCTGTCTCCCTGTTCGTTGTTGTTCGTTCTGTTCGGCGTGTCTCCTATCTCACTCTTGAAGAACCTTAGTTGACTTGGGTCAATATCCCAACCGTCGACAGTTGGCGCCGTCCGTGGGGATACGCAGATCGAGCATGTCGAACTCTATCAGCGACCAGGAGATTCTCCCTGAGGACTACGACTCAGAAGGGCAGGATGTCTCTTCCCCTGCCAGATCAGATCGATCCCTTCGATCTTGATCGTCTTCCAGATCTGGTTCCCAGCTCCGTGCTGGTGGACTTTGGAAAAGGAAGCTGATGACTCTTAGCTTTCTGACATGAATCACAAACAGACTGTTTATCGGACATACTAGAACAAGGTAAATTGTTTTTACTAATAACATGCTGAGTAATAGATTATGACGGATGGCGTAAACGATTGTGCCACCTAGTAGGTGACACTTTATTGACTCCAAAAACACTCTTCTTGGCATCAACGGATGGTGTAGGAAGAGGATATAGGCCATGTCTACATCTGCCTCGCAGAAGAGTCTTCTTCGAGTCCCGATCCTTGATAAGAAAGAAATCAGGGTGAAATTCCATAAAGGCATGATTATCAGCAGTGAAACGATGAACAGACACTAAATTTTTCTTGGCCTTGGGAACATGAAGAATATTGTTTAATTGAAGAGTACGATCAGGGGCATGAACAATAGAGTGACCAACATGACTAATGTCCATACCTGTACCACTAGCGGTGTGAATTTGATCTCCTCCATTGTACTTGTCACGAGTGGTTAATTTCTCCAACTCTCCTGTGATATGATCAGTAGCTCCTGTGTCAGCATACCAATTTGTATCTATATGAAAAGGCATCTAGGCCCCTAATTTTATTTTGGTGATTGATGCCAACTACTAAAGACTCCTACTAACGATTTAATTGAGTTGTGGATAGAGAATTAAAATATGGAAATCATATTTATCAAGAATCGTCAAAGGGATTAAAGAAGTATTCGATTGAAGACTCTTTTATCATTTACGTGTAATCTTTATTTTATTGAGTCTAAGGACGGCCGTACTATAAAGAGGGATTTGATGAGAAATCTAGTATGAGGTGACTCTGGTGCTCAAAAGATGGTTCTAGGTCAAATCTTAGTCACCCATTAGATTCCCAACTATTTTCAAGCCCAAAACACTTCTCGGTCCGGACCGTGTCGCGTTCTCAGCTCTGATTTGTCCAAGGGTCGGACTGTTCGAGGCACCCTCCAGACGCGCTCTCTGTTTGAATATTTGGAATAACCGGACTGTCTGGTTCGGACTGTCCGAGGCAGCCTCCAGTTGAGCTCTCTGTTTGATTTATTCGATTTACTGGACTGTCCGAGAGACCCTTCGGACAGTCCGTACCACTTTGTCATATCTGGAGATTCTGAGCCCAAATCTGTGATCCACATATCTTCTAGATCTCAAATATGATTTTTGTTTGGGTCACTATTCACAGCCTACCTCGGACTGTCCGAGGGGTGTCACGGATAGTCCGAATCTCACTTGCTGTACCTTAACGACTAGATCTGGGGGAAGCTATTCATACCCTTTCTACTGCTCTCAGCAAACGGTAACTGTGCGCATCACTCAAATTCATTTTCACTCTCTCTCCCCAAGAACCCTAAAAGCATCTCCCCTCGTAGTGCCTCCTTGTGAGATTGATTTGAGGGTGGAGAAGCTAGATTGGTGCTAGATCTGAGCTCGATCCATCTCGTGAGCACCTTGGTCGCCTCCAAGTGAGTGGTTTCTCGCCGAATTTGTTACTCTTGGAGGTTGAGGACTCCTAGACGGCTAGGTGTCGCCGTGAGCCTTCGGATCGGTGTGGTTGACCTCGGATTGGTTGTGAAGGTGTGATTCCACTTCCGCAAGGAAAGGAATCAAAGTGATATTCGGTGAGTGCTTTGGCACAAATCCGAGAGGATTAGAGTCAAGTGGGACTCGGGCTCTACGGTGTTGAGCCTACCTCAACAGAGAGTAGGATCTCCTCAAAGATCCGAACTTTGGGATAAACTTCTTGTGTTTAGCTTCTCATTTGACTTGCTAGATCTACTCTATTTGACTATCTTGTGCTTGAGGGAGACCTCTCCTCTGTTTTTGTGATATTGCTCTTGGTATTCTTGTTGCTTGAGTTGTGCAAGAAGAGTTGAATAACTTCACGAGGAACGAGGTGTGGGAACTTGTGGAACGCCCCAAGCAAAATGTCATTGGAACAAAGTGGGTCTTCCGCAATAAACAAGACGAACACGGAGTAGTTGTCAAGAACAAAGCAAGGTTGGTCGCTTAAGGGTTCACACAAATAGAAGGTTTGGATTGTGGCGATACTTATGCTCCCGTAGCTAGAATTGATGCAATTAGAATATTATTAGCCTTTACTACTCACCATTCCTTTAAGTTGTTTCAAATGGACGTTAAGAACGCATTTCTCAATGGGCCACTCTCCGAACAAGTCTATGTTGAGCAACCGCCCGGCTTCGAAGATCCAAAGCATCTCAATCACGTCTACAAGCTACACAAGACGCTATATGGGTTGAAGCAAGCCCCTAGGGCATGGTACGAGTGTCTAAAGGAGTTCTTATTGAAGAAGGGATTCGCTATTGGAAATTCCGATCCAACACTCTTCACCAAAAACGTGGACGGTGACTTATTTGTGTGTCAAATATATGTTGACGACATTATTTTTGGATCCACTAATGATTTGTTTTGCAAGGAGTTTAGTTAAATTATGACTAAAAGATTTGAAATGTCTATGATGGGAGAATTGAAGTATTTCCTCGGATTCCAAGTCAAACAAATGAAGGAAGGAACATTTATAACCCAATCTAAATATGTGAAGAATATGCTCAAGAAATTTGAGATGGAAAACGCCAAACCAATCAAGACACCTATGCAAGCAAATGGGCACTTGGACTTAAATGAAAATGGTAAGAGCGTCGACCAAAAGGTATATTGCTCTATGATTGGTTCTTTGCTCTATCTTTGTGCATCTAGGCCCGATATCATGCTTAGCGTGTGCATGTGTGCGCGATTTCAAGCCGCTCCTAAGGGGTGCCATTTAGTGGCCGTTAAGAGGATATTGCGATATTTGGTTCACACCCCAACTTAGGCCTTTGGTATCCTAAAGGATCAAACTTTGATCTAATCGGCTATTCGGATGCGGATTATGCCGGTTGCAAGGTGGATAGGAAGAGTACCTCCGGTACTTGCCAATTTTTGGGTAGATCCCTTGTGTCTTGGTCTTCCAAGAAGCAAAACTCCGTTGCCCTATCCACCGCCGAGGCCTAGTATATTGCGGCGGGAAGTTGTTGTGCCCAATTGCTTTGGATGAGGCTAACCCTTAAAGACTATGGCTTAAACCTAAGAAACATTCCTTTATTATGCGACAACGAGAGTGCCATAAAGATAGCAACCAACCCTATCCAACACTCTATAACCAAACATATTGATATTCGCCACCATTTCCTCAAAGACCACTCGACCAAAGGCGATATTGATATAAAACATGTTCGCACCGAAAAACAACTAGCCGACATCTTTACCAAGCCTTTGGATGAGAGAAGATTTTGTGAGTTGAGGAATGAGCTCAATATCCTTGACCCTCGAAACATGGCTTGAACTAGTGTGCACAATGATTGGTGATTGAAAAAAAAATTTTGAAAAGCTATATATATTTGTCTATCCTATTTTTAGTTCAAATTATGCTCAAATATGTTATTTGGATTTTCATCACTTTATTCATGGCTATAGTTTGATTGATTGACTGCTTACTAGCCATGGGTAAAAGGATTTTATAAGATATCTCTCTAAACCCCTTTAGGTGCCTCTCTCTCTAAATTCTATTCAAAGTCTAGCATTTTGGTGTCTGGGAGGTTCGGACTGTCCAAGCCAATCCACGGACTGTCCGGTATTTGGACTGTCCGACCCCCGCGCAGATCTGCTCTCTGTCGGGATTTCGGACTGTCCGGACCTATTTACCGGACAGTCCGAATCTCACTTAATCCGATATATATGTCTGAGAGTAGCCCGTGTTTCTCTCCCTCTCCTTCACTCTCCACGGGCTCTCTCCTCCTCTCTCCACTCCGTCCCCGTCGGGTTCCCTCCACGGGCTCTCTCCTCCTCTCTCTCCCCACCGATTTGGCTACGAATTTGAGCTCCGAAGGCCGGATCTCTCTTCTCCTCGTGCTTCCCCTCCATGGCTAAGGAAAGAAGGTATATTCTTCGAGGCATTACTCTATTTCCTCTTGTTTTTAGGGTTTGGTGCCCGATCTGTCAAATAGAGCAACTTTTTTCGAAATGCCTTGGTAGAATAAGTCTATTACTTACCTATTTCATCTCCTTCAAATGGCATAAAGTTCTATTGGTTGATTTGAAAGATATAGGTTGAAACCCTATTTCTGGGAGGTTGGATCGTCTGAGACTTGGCTCTGATTGTCCAACCTCGCAGGTGGCGTCAACTCTAAATCCTAAAATCATATCTCCTATGCTATACCCTCATTTGCTTCCTTGTCTCCTATATTCAGAGGCAGGGACTCCGCAGGTCAAGGTGATGGTTCAGATTTGAGGGAATTGCCGAGAGGGCGGATGTCTGTTTAGTATGAAAGGCGAACCAAGCCGCGTCATGACACTATGCCAGGGGGCAGTTCACAGCATGAGATAGAGGAAGAAGAGGAAGATAAGGAGTACAACCCCGATGAGACAAATGTGGGTCGAAAGAGAGCGGTTATTCGAAAGAGAAAAATATCTAGCCCCTCGGGGCCCGGCAAGCAGCACTTCAGAGGAGGATCTAGCTGCACAGCAGGAGGGCTTATCGGACCTCTCATAATGCACCCACCTCGTCAGTTCCAAGATGCTCCAAGGAGGGCAATCGATTATTCCAAAGCTGGAGAGAAGGTGAGGAAGAAGCGTATGGAGGATCCAGCAAGGTACACTCAAGAGGGTGTGGATAAGCGCTTCTGGTCTGATTTCCATTCTGATTTCTATGCCATAGTCATCCTAGCGAAGAAGTCTTCGATCACTGACATGCAGTGGGTTGATTGGAGTCACATGTCTAAGGTTAATGACCCCATTTTCGACAAAGTCATTGATGCTTGTGAGGAGCTTGAACTGCGAGACATCATGGGACTTAAGTATGATTGGTGCAAAGAAATCATCGCACAATTCTATGCCACTTACTACTGCAAAGGCAATGAAGCTGGGACAGTCAGTTGGATGACTGAGGGAGAATGGTACTCGGTATCTTACAAAAGATTTGGAACTATTCTGGGATTCTCTAGGGAGGAGATGGACATCGGATACAAGCTTCATAATGAGGAGGTCTTAGCTCCTGAGAGAATGGAGATCATGTATGATGATCAGATGAAAATCAAGTATGGCACCACTGTGGGCATGAAACCCTACTACAACTACTTGAACAGGTTATTCAGGAAAACCATGACTCCAAGGGGTGGAGATGCGAGCAATATTTCTGGGCATCAAAGGAACCTTATGCTCAAGGTCAAGCCCGGTGGAAAGCCATTCAATGTCTTCAATTTTATTTGGGAAGAGATTCGCATCACTTCTATCTCGCCAATCAGAAATTGTCCCTATGCGCCTTTAATTATGAAAATGATTGAATCTGTGACAAAGCTGCAGTTTGTGAAGGAAGAAAAGCACACAGGGCTGAAAATTAGGACCACCACCACTGGCCGCAAAATTCCTCTTAAGCCAGCTTCCTCTACCACCACTCCTTCCACTTCTAGCTCCTCCGGCATTCTCATTGCCCTTCGAGCCATCTTCTGTCTTGGACAGAAGAACTACAAGAAGATCTCGCGTCGCTCCAAGAAGACCCTTCGACATGTGAAGGGCATCAAGCGTCGTATGGACCTTGAGTGCTCTCCCGACGGCTCCGAGGTCGAGTCAAGCGAGGAAGACGAAGAATTCAACGAACAAGCCATCTTCGGCCATCTTAATCCTAGGGGCAAAGCGCCCATCACCGAAGAGGAGGCCGAAGGCGAAGACGACAATGATGAAGATGAAGAAGCAGAAGAGAGCGAGGAAGGCAGCGATGAAGATGAAGATGATTGAGTCGGCCTCTCTCTTTTCTCTCCATATCTCTTTTTGTGCTTGATGACAAAAGGGGAGAAGGAGAGTGGCTTCAAAATTTATCTTGTGCCAATGCTTGTTGTTGAACTATTTGTGTTGTGCTTGTAATAACTTTTGTGATGTGTGTGATGTTCTGTGGTTGAACTGCTGTTGCTATTAATCTGCCTAGAACCATTATCTATCTATGTGGTGTTTGGTGAAAATTTGAGTGCTTAACATGCCATATGCATTGTTGTTTAATTTTTTGGATTTGTGCTATAATTGCTAGACATAGGGGGAGCTCTTTGGTTTTATTCCCTGCATATCTTTAGGGGGAGCTCTCTACATGTCACCTTCAGTTTTATTTATTTGAAGCTTTAGTGGTTGTCATCAATCATCAAAAAGGGGGAGATTGAAAAAGCACCTAGGCCCCTAATTTTATTTTGGTGATTGATGCCAACTACTAAAGACTCCTACTAACGATTTAATTGAGTTGTGGACAGAGAATTAAAATATGGAAATCATATTTATCAAGAATCATCGAAGGGATTAAAGAAGTATTCGATTGAAGACTCTTTTATCATTTACGTGTAATCTTTATTTTATTGAGTCTAAGGACGGCCGTACTATAAAGAGGGATTTGACGAGAAATCTAGTATGAGGTGACTCTGGTGCTCAAAAGATGGTTCTAGGTCAAATCTTAGTCACCCATTAGATTTTCCACTATTTTCAAGCCCAAAACACTTCTCTGTGTCCGGACTGTCCGTGCCCTGGCTCGGACTGTCCGAAGGGTCGGACTGTCCGAGACACCCTCCAGACGCGCTCTTTGTTTGAATATTTGGAATAACCGGACTGTCCGGTCCGGACTGTCCGAAGGTTCGGACTGTCAGAGGCAGCCTCCAGTTGAGCTCTCTGTTTGATTTATTCGATTTACCAGACTGTCCGAGAGACCCTTCGGACAGTCCGTACCACTTTGTCATATCTGGAGATTCTGAGCCTATATCTGTGATCCACATACCTTCTAGATCTCAAATATGATTTTTGTTTGGGTCACTATTCATAGCCTACCTCGGACTGTCCGAGGGGTGTCACGGACAATCCGAATCTCACTTGTTGTACCTTAACGCCTTGATCTGGGGGAAGCTATTTATACCCTTTCTACTGCTCCCAGCAAACGGTAACTGTGCGCATCACTCAGATTCATTTTCACTCTCTCTCCCCAAGAACCCTAAAAGCATCTCCCCTCGTAGTGCCTCCTTGTGAGATTGATTTGAGGGTGGAGAAGCTAGATTGGTGCTAGATCTGAGCTCGATCCATCTCGTGAGCACCTTGGTCACCTTCAAGTGAGTGGTTTCTCGCCGGATTTGTTACTCTTGGAGGTTGAGGACTCCTAGACGGCTAGGTGTCGTCGTGAGCCTCCGGATCGGTGTGGTTGGCCTCGGATTGGTTGTGAAGGTGTGATTCCACCTCCGCAAAGAAAGGAATCAAGGTGATATTCGGTGAGTGCTTTGGCACAAATCCGAGAGGATTAGAGTCAAGTGGGACTCGGGCTCTACGGTGTTGAGCCTACCTCAACGGAGAGTAGGATCTCCTCAAAGATCCGAACTTCGGGATAAACTTCTTGTGTTTAGCTTCTCATTTGATTTGAGTTTCTCCCTTGCTAGATCTACTCTATTTGACTATCTTGTGCTTGAGGGAGACCTCTCCTCTGTTTCTGTGATATTGCTCTTGGTATTCTTGTTGCTTGAGTTGTGCAGGACATTTCCGGAGATTTTGGGGAGGTTTCATCACAGTTGACTTCGGACTGTCCGAGGGGTGTCACGGACAGTCCGAACCTACTTCCGCAGCGCAATTGAAGATTGAATTTGGTATCACGCCTATTCACCCCCCCTCTAGGCGTCATCTCGGTCCTTTCACTATACCCCTACCTGGCCCGCGGCCACGCGTGCCATTTGGGCCGCGTCCGCCGCCGCGCCCCCTCCTGGATGTGCTGTTTGCCGATGACATCGAGCCTCCCTGGAGAAGGTCGACTCGCTGCTCAAAACTAAGCAATTGATTGTAGAGCTCAGCGATTGTAATTGGTTCAACGCGAGCGAGGACGGCAGACATGATGGGATTGTAATCCATATCAAGCCCAGTGAGGATATACCCCACGAGCTCCTCATCATCAAGACGCTTGCCGGCGGTGGCCATCTCATTGCCAAGCGCCTTCATCTTTGTAACATACTTAGTAATAGACATAGTGCCCTTCTGAGTTGTTGCTAGCGAGATCCGGGTATTGACAGCCCGTGCACGCGTCTGGGAGGCAAACATGTCCTCCAATGCCTTCCACAATTGTGAAGCCGAAGTGCACATGGCGATCTGTGTCAACACTTCACAAGAAAGAGAGGACACAAGATAACTAAAGACCTGTTGATCGTGAACCAACCATTGCGCATAGTCAGGATTGGGCACTTTCTTCTTCAGGTTTTTATCTTCAATTTTAGCGATCGGAGCTTGCTCCGTGCCGTCGATGTACTTCATCAGTTGAGCGCCGCGGATCGCAGGCAAAACCTGGATCTTCCACAGCGGGTAGTTGGTCTTTGTGAGACGCTCGGTCACCGAATGACCGATGCCGGACATGGCGAGGGGAGTAGACGACGAGCTTGCCATGGAGATCGAAGATGGCGTTCGACGGGATAGGATCGGCGACGCCGTTCTCTCGCCTTTCCTTTTTTTTTTGGTTAGTGGAGAGGCCCTGATACCATGTCAATAAACATGGATTGAAGCGACACCCTCGACCGTGTGCGCCTACGTGTTTATAAAGGCCAGAAACAACCCCTGGCATGGTATACAAAACATCCCGTAATTACCTCACCGGTATAAGAAAATCTAGATCCTATTTACATGGAAACTACCATATCTATTAAGGATCCTAAACCAGTGAAGGCATATCACGAGATTAATTACATATATATTAACACATACACATATTTCATTTTGGCAGCGATTAAGCATGTGGACACCGTAATCTTAATACATGCATGCTCATTCTCAAGTTAGTATCTATTATATTAATAGGGAAGTGTTAAAAGAAGCCACCACGTTCGCCGAGAGGACCTAGAAATTACCACATTAATTGAAAAATAGAAAAGAACCTGGACTATTTGGTGCGACTGACCGACTGATCGTTCCACACGTGCAGCCATAGACCAGCGTTTCGGCCTAGAATTTTTGGCCCAACAGCGTTTCAACTATGTAATACAAACCTTTAACTTAGAAGCTACCCATCATTTAATTAATTGTGCTAATCAGAGGCTAGCCACCCGTTAATTACACCAATCAAAACCTGGTCCTCAAGCTTTAATGAGGGGTAGTTGAGTCTTTTTCTATCTGGCTTAAGTTATCCTAAAAATGCTAGAAAAATCAGTACATTATTTGAGTACTTTTTCCGGTCCTCTTGCCTTTTTTCGGTCCTTCCTACCATGTGTACTAGCGGCTGCTCTCTTCCCTGCTACCGCCTTCTTTCGTGGCTCCTGTTGAGAAACCTCGCTACCGGGTGTAGTCCGAGATATAAGCGTGGACAATCAATCACAAGAAAGATCAAACACAGGGGACACAAAGATGTATAGGTGGAGCACTGCTTTATTAATTCTCAAATCTGTATTACAATAGGTGCTCCACCTCTACTTATATAGTAGTGCTTAGAGTTTAGGCCAGGTTCATATGTGGGACCCACCAGGGTAAGTCGCCGGCCTAACCGGGCCGGACTCCTCCCCATAGGTGGTTTCCCAACACTCCCCCTTGGACCTTGCCAGCGAGATGCATATACCTCATCAAAACTCCATCTAAAAACCCAGTGGAAAAAAAGGATTGGAAAAAGAGTACATAGCATACTCTTGCGGTGCGCACGATCTGCCTCATTAAAAACCTTATCTGAGAAAACTTCAGGGAAAACTCACCAAGGGAAAAAGAGTACAAACTACCCAACATTGCATTCAATCTTCTAGATCGAGTTGGGTACTCCAGCTTCATGCCAAAGTTTTAATTCAGGGCGTGTGAATTATCTTCCCCTGAATTCAGCACTTCTTTGAGCCTGATCATTCCAATGCCCCTAACACACCTTTCAAAGGAGGCGGTAGGTAATGACTTAGTGAACAGGTTAGCCAAATTCTCACAGGGTTTGGTGTGCTGGATACTTATTTCGTTCAATTTATACAGTTCATGTGCATAAAAGAACTTGGGGTCGATATGCTTAGTGAGATTACTTTTCACATAACCCGTTTGCATTTGTGCAACACAAGCGGCATTATCTTCATAGATAATTGTAGGGGTTTGCTCAATAGGTAATCCACATGACTGCAAGATGTATTTCACCATTCTTCTTAAACATGCACATTCACGAGATGTTTCATATAATGCAATGATTTCCGAGTGGTTTGTGGACGTAGCCACAAGCGTCTGCTTGGATGACTTCCATGACATTGCAGTGCCGCCACACAGAAAAACATACCCAGTTTGTGATTTGTCAGAATGCGGATCCGAAAGGTACCCAGCATCGGCATAACCAACAATATTCATATCTTAGTTCTTTCTGTAAAATAGGCCAAGATCAATGCTTCCACGGATATGCAATGCTTCGAAAGATAACCTTTATTCTGTTCCAATGCCTCTTCGTGGGCGCTGCACTGTATCGAGCCAACGTGTTCACGGCGAATATGCAATATCAGACCGTGTACTGTTAGCAAGATACATGAGTGCTCCTATTGCACTCAAGTACGGGACTTCCTGCCCGAGGATTTCCTCCCCCTCTTCCCTGGGTCAGAAGAGGTCTTTTTCTTTCTGCAAAGACCTCCCTATCATAGGAGTTCTGGAGGAATATGCTTTATCAAAGCCAAACTTTCCCAATACCTTCTGAGTATAGGTAGCTTGGTGTACTAAAATTCCATGAGGAAAGTGCTCGAGCTGCAAGCCTAAGCAATACTTAGTTTTACCTAAGTCTTTCATTTCAAACTCAGACTTCAAGTAAGAGCATACTTCGTCAACCTCTTCATTCGTCCCGATGATATTCAGATCATCTACATATACGGAGACTATGCAGAATCCATTCGGGGATCGCCGTATAAAGACACAGGGATAATCTTCATTATTTGCGTAGCCTTTCTTGCAGAGAAAGTCACTTAAGTGATTATACCACATCCTCCCAGACTGCTTTAGTCCATATAGAGACTTCACAAGTCTCACACTATATAGATTTCTATTGGCTCTGTTGTCATTCGGGACGGGTATACCTTCAGGTATCTTCATATAGATTTCAGAATCTAAATTACCATAAAGGTGAGCGGTCACAACATCCATCAATTTCATTCTTAAGTTCATATTAACTACCATTGAGATGAGATATCTAAAGGTAATGCTGCCCATGACCCGGGAGTAAGTTTCCTCATAGTCAATTCCAGGACGTTGAGTGAAACCTTGAGCTACCAGCCTTGTTTTGTACTTCACGACTTCATTACTTTCATTCCTCTTACGAACAAAGACCCACTTGTACCCTATAGGGCGTATGAGGTTCGGTGTACGGCTTACAGGCCCGAACACTTATCTATTGTTCAGGGAAGTCAGTTCTACCGTAATTGCCTTTTTCCATTTTTCCCAATCCGGCCTTGCTTTACATTCTGCTAGAGATGTAGGCTCAGGATCATTTTCAATTATAGAGGCAATTTTTTTCGCATAGTAAATGTCGATTATGGATGTGGCTCTATTCATTACTTCCCCGGATAATTCATAGTTTATGGCCATTTCATCATGGGTTGCTTCGGACAATTGTTTACTTTGCTCTTCACCGCATATCCCCTTAGCGGGAGCAAGTTCCTTTAGTTTATTATAGCCGATGTGTGCGCTCACATTTGTTTCGGCATTATGCACTGGTTCCTGCTGTGGAACATTCTCGGGTTCCTGCAGGGGAACATTCAAATCTGGGAGGGCCTCGCTAGCAGGCTCCTTACCAGTACCGGGTCTCAACCGGCTCCCCTTCCCACGGCGGGGTGCTTTTGTGACTGGTTGTGATAAGCTCTCCTTCCCTCTTTTTCCCAGGCGTCCCCGGGTACTTGGGGTTGGAGTAACCAGACTCCCTGCTCTTTTCATAGGCCTTTGAGCAGGTTGAGGGGTACCTTCTTTTTGCTTTGGTACTGCAACCCTCTCTGGTGCGTTGCGTGCAGGCACATGCGACTTAATCACTCTCTGGGAGTCACAAAAGTGATCAGGCAGTGCGTTTGCTAGTTTATTCAAGTCTAGGATCTTCTAGACCTCACCATTTGCTTCACTAGTGTGAGGGTCTAATCTTTGCCGCCGCTTGCGTGTGATTTCTCGGCATTCATCTTCTGGTGGCTTATTCTCTCCCCCTAATGACGAAAAATTATCCTCGTCAAATATGCAATCAGCGAACCGAGCCGTATGCAAATCTCTAGTCATGGGTTCTAAATATCGGATTATAGTGATGCTCTCATATCCAACATAAATCCCAGACTTTCGGAGAGGGCCCATAGCGGCACGCTGAGGGGGTGGTATAGGTACATATACCTTGCAGCCAAATTTTCTAAGATGCGAGATCTTGGGGATCATGCCCTGCGCTAGTTGCATAGGTGAATGGATGTTGTGGGCCGATGGTCTATAATTGATGAGATTAGATGTATGAAGGACTGCATGTTCCCAGCAAGAGTTCGGTAAGTTAGATTGCAAGAGAAGTGGCCGGGCAATTAATTTAATTCTCTTAATCAAGGCCTCTGCTAGCCCGTTCTGCGTATGAACGTGCGGTACCGAGTAGTCAGGTGAATCCCCGATGCCGTGCAATAATCATCAAAGGCCTTTGAGGTAAACTCTCCGTCGTTGTCCATACGAATGGATTTGATGTTATGCTCGGAGAACACATTCTTAAGGCGGATAATCTACGAGATTAGCTTCGCGAACTCATGGTTTCTCGTTGAGAGTAAACTCACGTTCGACCACTTCGAGGAAGCATCAATGAGCACCATAAAGTATCTAAACGGTCCTGACAGGGGCTGAATAGGACCACAAATGTCTCCCTGAATCCGTTCAAGGAAAGCGGGGACTTTATCTCTAACCTTCAGGACCGATGGCCTAGTAACCAGTTTTCCGGTGGCACAACTAGTGCACACAAAATCTTCATGATTCGGAAAATTTCTAACACTGATACCATGGCCTTGCGAATTATTCATAATTTCTCTCATCATTCTAAGACCAGGGTGGCCAAGTCTGCTATGCCAGAGGGAAAAGAGTTCAGAGCTCCTAAAGCTCGTCTTAAGGGAGGTGAACACTGCTGGTGTTCTAATACTAGTGTGGCAGGGGCGGATCCAAGTTTAGGTTACCTGTGCCACAGGACACCGGGTACATACAAAAAATTAGCGGTGAACTAGTACCATCGACCATTCGTGCATCCTCCAGCCAATGATACGTGCACCCGGGTCAACTGATCATCTCTTCCTCGAGAAGCTAGCGGCAAGAGAGATCCAAAACATGGGTGTATGTATATATATACGGAGTACACTGCAAGATAGTTGCAATCATAACAATTATTCCATTAATCAGCATATAACTCCATTAACGACACAAGCAAAGGCTGAGACATCCTTTCTTGCTTTGCTTCAAATTTGTTAAATCTGCATAACTCCGTATGCAACTCATCGTCAGTCCAAGTAAAAGATTGATTCTTTAGCAGTTTAGCTACCAATAAAAGGGAGCCAGTGGTCAACAATGTTCTTTTTTTTTTTGGCTGCAAGAATATCGTAGATGCAAATCCGTTTGAAATTTTTTTCTTATAATGTTATGATTTAGTTAGGTTGATCAATAAATCGTAGCGATAATAATTTGTGAATACCATAATTTGCAGACCATGTTAGCGTTCAAAGTGGCATCTCTATGACCAAATGGAGTAACATATTTAGATAATAAAAGTCGTAACCATATTTAATTTTAATAATTAATTTTGCATTGATTAGAGTGGACTAGTATAGTGCAATTCTTTTTATATAAATCAGATATTTTGATATTTTGAAATGGTTTGTGAATACGTCAAAACCACTCAAAGATCTAAGAATTAACCTTCGTTCAATCTTTAATGAAAGTGGACTGATTTTCATGTTTAATCCTAGTGCTAGATTTAAGCCAAAGCAAACAATATGAAACGTCTAATGCTATAATTGTAAAAAATTACCATCTGAGTATATGCTTGCTTGAAAACTATATATGTATCTATATGTGGTGAACCCCGGTCATTTCCTCTCTAGATCCGCCCTAAGTGTGGTATAGCCCAGATTCTAAGGAGGCGAACTTCTCGAGAATTCGCTTCTCGCATCCGCTGTGCTGCACAATGCACAAAAATTCATTGCCATTCTCTTCTATGGTTTCTATATGAAATCCATTGGCACAGATGTCGCGAAAACTCAATAATGTTCAAGTGGATTCAGGGTATAATAATGCCTCTTTCATTTCAATAATAGTTCTCGTAGGCAAAATTATAGATGCTCTTCCTGAGCCTACAATGCAAGTGTCACTTCCAGCGATAGTGGTGATACAACCAGTATTCTTCGAGATAGACTGGAAGTACTTTGATTCTCGCATGATACTATTCGTAGTACCACTATCCACAATGCATAATTCCTCTATGGGCGTTACACAAATATATATAAAGTTGCAATCAGGTAATGGCACAACCACATATGCAAAGCATATAAATTCAAGCAAAATTCAGAATACTCTAAATTCAATCATACTGAAATTCAGGGTTCTTTAAGACCAACCACGAGAATTAAAATATGTTCTCCTAGAGCTTACAATGCAAGGGGGAAATTCTAAAGTTCATTTAAATATCTTCTAACGCAACCACTCTAAGATAATAGCAGCGGCAGGCTGCAAGAGAAAACAAGATAGACTTAGTGAACATTGCGTCCACACTCTCCCGGATGTCAGAGTCATCAAAGTGATCAATCTTCATGGCGCCTTCAGGGACGGGGCCAGGAAGGGGCAGGGGAAGAGATGCCAGTTCCTTCCCAAGGAGATCATCCTTTTCAAATTCATCTTCGGGCTTAGTCTTCTCCACTTGAAGCTTTGCTAGATGCGCTTCAATGGGACGCTTCTTCTTGGCCTGATGTGCCACGACCACTTCCTTGGGCTCACGGCAGATCCTGGACCAATGCCCCTTCAGACCGCAGCGATAGCATGTTTGGTTCTGCTGGCCATACGGCTTGTGCGGCCCCTGATTACCAAACTTGTCAGTTGCTGCCCCTTTCTTTCCTTTCCCTTTCTTGCCCTTCTTATTGGGTTTCTTCACCTTGTAACTATTGGCATTTATTTCAGTGCCATTCGGGTTACTTGGTGCTTGAGACTTGAAATTCTTTATCAAGACATTATCATGAGTTTCAGATACCATCATCATGTTGATGAGAGTGCTATACTCCTCAATATTGTCCTGACGGTAGCTGCAGGCTAGCTGAATTTCATTGGGATGGAAAGTAGATAGGGTTCTCCTCAATATTGTCCTGACGGTAGCTACAGGCTAGCTGAATTTTATTGGGATGGAAAGTAGAGAGGGTTTTCTCAATCTTCTCTTGCTCAGAGACAGGCTTGCCACAGAGCCTTAGATTGGTGCAAATGCGGTGCAGCGCAGAATTATAATCAGCAACAAACTTAAAGTCTGCCACCCTCAGACGATTCCAGTCCTGCTGGGCTTGTGGGAGAATTGAGTACCTCAATCTCTCAAAGCGCTTGCAGAGCGCGTTCCACAGCTCCAGGGGACTTGTCACTGCCATGTACTCACTTTTCAGAGTGGGTGACAAGTGATGCCTAAGGAAATGCGGGGCACTGTAATTACATTCAGCGATGGGGTTGCCACAGCCAATGCCAATGGTAGAAGCCTTGTTGCTTGCGCCCAGACAATTTCAACATCGGACTTCCAGCTCAGAAAGTTCTGCCCCTTGGGGGCAAGCTCCTCGAAATCACGGCTTGCCAGGCCAGTCATCTGCAAGATAACCAAATATATGATTACTTCAGGTAATCAACCTAGAGTGGTGCGTGACATAAATATAATTCTCGCGGTTTCAGTATGGTGCCATTACGAGATGCATACTAATTACTGATAATATAACAAGCAATAATTTCCAGAATAATTGCACAGGAATATTAAACAGTAAATAAACAATTCAAAAGCAATTCGCTTAATTCTGCAAGAATCGGAGGTTTTCAAATTTCTTCTAAAAATTCCGCTCATTCCGGACCTCTCGGTCCAGGTTTGAAAACAGGTAATTTTCAGCAATTTTCAAAATTTTGTAATTCTTTTCGGGCTAAAAGCCTTCACTTCTTTTTCACATTTTTCTTTACTGCAGCCCAAGACCGAGGGTGGCCTGCTACAAGGGCATCTGACCCGGTGGCGAGCTACGAGGGCGACCAGTGGGGCGTGGCGGCCCAGTAGGGGCGGCGGCTCTGCGGGGTAGGCGCGCCCAGTGGAGCGAGGCGACGACTGGTGCGGCGCGAGCGGTGGCCCATCCAGCGGCGGCGAGAAGGGCGCGCTAGGGTTTCCCCTAGCCGCCCGCGATAAGCGTGGCATGGCTGTGTGGCGCGTGCGCCGCAGGCGCGAGCACGGCACGCTGCGCGCGCGCAGGCATGAACGCGACGGGCGTCGGCAGGACGCGGCGGCGTGGCGCGGCGTCGGCAGACGCGCGCGGCGCGGCATCGGCTGGCGAGGCGTGTGGCGGCGCGGCGCCAGCGCGGCGCGGCGACAGCGTGGCTGTGGCGTCGGCGGGACGCGTCGCGCAAAGCGCGTCGTCTTGTGGCGCACCCGCACGCACGGCTGGCGCGCAGCGGGCGCCGCCACGCGGCGGGCTGCGCGGGCGCGGCGCGACGATGGCGGCGGCGCCGCATGCGATCTTGGCGGCGGTGCGGCCAAAAATCCCCCGAAAAACGAATCTACTACCAATTCAAGCGAATTTTCCGATCTACTAGGGAAAAACCACGTAGATTCTCGATCTACAATCAGATTATACCTTCGTGGTGGAAGTAGATGCAGATCGATCTTCCTCGCGGATTGATCGGCACGTCAGGGAGCGAGCGTGCTGATAACGTGTTGAGAAACCTCGCTACCAGGTGTAGTCCGAGGTATAAACGTGGACAATCAATCACAAGAAAGATCAAACACAGGGGACACAAAGATGTATAGGTGGAGCACTGCTTTATTAATTCTCAGATCTGTATTACAATAGGTGCTCCACCTCTACTTATATTGTAGTGCATAGGGTTTAGGCCAGGTCCATATGTGGGACCCAGCAGGGTAAGTCACCGGCCTAACCGGGCCGGACTCCTCCCCATAGGTGGTTTCCCAATAGCGCCTTCTCCTCCTCCCTTCCTAGCCATTGCAGCCTCTTTTCACTTTAAAACCCATCATTGCGGTTAACTTAATTTCCCGTTATAAAGTACACGTTTGTCACAATAATCATGCTATCATTAATAATAGAACGGAATTAGGGGGCCAATGCTTTCACATAGATTAATAAGGGAGTGTTAAAAAGAAGCCACCATGTTCGCCGAAAGGACCTAGAAACTACCACGTTATAATCATCCAACAGTCTAGATAAATAAAAATATATTGTATCAAATACAAATAATTAAAAACTGAATTTTGCCTAACAAAAAAAAACAAAGATCTCCAACATTTATCTTAATAAGAGAGTGTTAAAAGATGCCTAGAGGGTCTAGAAACGACCACATTAACAAGAAAAAAAAGAAAAAAGAAAACACCTACACTGTTGGATTTTATTGACATTTAATGATCTATGTTACATCAAATATTTTGTAACAAATAAAACTAACAAAAATAAATAAATTCCACAAAAAAAGATAAAGATCTCCACCATTGACTATAAAATACCACCACATTCAGCTTCAAAATTACTAAGTTGATCGGTGAAAAAAGAGAAAAATCTATATTGTTGATAAAGTAGGCCCAAGTTATAATTGTAATGATTTATTTGTCATAAATTTCTAGCGAAATAAATGAACATATATGTAGCAAGATAGACGGCATTTTGTTTATTTACTTTTCATCCCATACAATCTAAAAACAAGATTCAAAAAAAAAGTTAATGCGGCATACCTACACCTTATAATAAAAAGATAAAAAGTAAAAAATATGACTGGAAGTAAAAAAAGAGGAGGAGAAGAAGAAACAAATGCAACTGAATCACATCTGCCATCGCTCAATGACCAACCCAAGGATGCCCTCCTCCTCAGAGATCAGTGTCGTTGTCGTTCACACGAGTAGCCAACTCATTTTAAAAGCGTGTAAGGTCACCATGGCCAACTCAACAAACAAGAGCCATGATGGTGATGCCGACGAAGCACACCTCCCACACATGGTTACCGTGCGACAACTACATCTTCAGCGTCACTATGGATGATGATTCACTAACAACTGCCTACTCTTTGTGCTCCCAACGAAGATATTCTAATAGTGATCACTAGATCTACAAGAAGGTTGTATAAATCCCAATACAAGGAATATAGAAAAGGAGAATATTAGAAACCTACTTGAATCCTACCGTGTTTAGTGGAAAAGGCGGTCATTCACACAAGTTCAGCATTGAGAGATCATTGGATGGATCGATCGACCTACACATGAATACTCAATCAACCGACAACTGGTGAGTAAATGTTTGAATATTGGCCAAATCATTGAATGCGCAGATTGTGGTGCCAATAAGAAGCACAAGTTTGTTAGTCACTTTGATGCAAAGGATGGACCAGGAACCCCAATATTGCATAAACACTTCTCTAGAAGGAAGACAAGATTGCTAACTTGATGTGGCAAATAAGGCTTTGGAAAAAAGAAGTGCTTGAAATTGTAAGGGCGGCCCTTAGTGTTATGCAATAAGACTAGCTAAGTCATTGTAATAGCGAGAAAGGGGATGAAGACGAATGTGATAAATAAAGTCTACGAGATGAGCGACATGATAGGACAACACAAAGGCATCTTGCTACGCAAAAAAAAAAAATAAAAAAAAAATCTTACTATGGATGAGGCTGAAGTATAGAAGGCAAATAAGACCGTCATTAATGTCATGTTGAAAGATTTTAAGTTGCTATGCGTTTTGTTCACTTTCGCGGCCAATGAGAGGGCATGAGAAATGTTCAAGTTATTAATCATGACCTGTAGCCAGGCTGAAAACACTACTCGAGCCGTAACCCCAGTTGCATCCATATAATATGTAGAATTGTCCTTCTTAATATTGATGGAAAAATAGGCTGCGATAGAAAAATCACGATATGATAATACAAGGTGCAGAGAATGTATAATTTCTATATTTTAGCTTTTCTATTTGAAATATAGTACTTTAGTCTAAATCCTCAACTGGATGTAACTGAATTAGTTTACACAGAGAAAAGAAAAGATGCACAACATGAGCAACCAATTGGAAAGATATGTAAATGAGGTAAAATATTGTAGATATTGACTTAAAACATTATTGATAAAGTTTATAAAATATTGTTCGGAATACTTAAAACCAAACAAAATTAATTAAGGATTTAATAAAACATAGAAAAACTATACCTTAAATTTAACATTTTGGCTATAGCCATTGCTCAACTATATACTTGCTTTGGGCTAAAAGAAATAATTGTTGTGAACAAATGCCAAATTTAAAAATAAGAGGATAAAAAACTTATCTTCTATATATACATAAAAAGAAATGTCTAATAGAAGGAAAATCAATATTAAAAGTATACGATGGTGATCTAGCCGCGCAAATTTGCAGGGCCACTTGCTAGTTTCGGTAGAAATAATAGTGTAGAAATTTTTATTAGCACTTGCATGTTTTAGAGAAGGAAAAGATACCAAGCGAACAACCATATATAGTTGCTTATCATTTTGAAGGGACGGTGGGACGAAGGAGTAATAACTACTACAACACAATAGAATAAGAGTGTTAGCCCTCAATTTTATACTTACCAGAGAGCCGCTGTACACATGCACTAGACCCTGGATCTGTACTCTAGTGTGTGTTGTACATAGCCGAGTATCATGCAGACATACGTTTCATTATTCAGAGAATTACATACCAGGTTGAATGACGCAGGCTTAAAATTAAATAAGCCAAAAGACTTTACGACGGTTATAGATAAACAATCAGAGTCAGCAGAGCATATAAGTTTAACCGCAATATCTTCCAACGGCTATGCAATCCTGCAAGCGACTGGAACAAACCCTAAACCGCATCATGGCCATCATAGTCGGGTCATCTCCTTTGCGACAATCGAGCAAATCTTTCTCCTTAATTTTAATCTAAAAGAGTGGAAATATGTGAGGTCAGCGTCATACAAACGCTGGCTAGTTAACACTTCCCTTAATGCATATAGTGTTTAGAAGGCTTTATTTGGAGGTAAGGGGTTATTTTGTTTGCGTAAAGCCAGTTTTAAGATGAGTTCAAAATTATCCTATCCAGCATCAGTTATTAAGGTCTTTTTATAGTCATCATGGGATTTAGCACAAGAACAAACATAACCCAGGCACACAACCCAAACCCAACCGACCGACCTTGATGACCAACCTTAAAGTAACTAACTCAAACTCGACCAACTCTTGCCCAATTTCACAATCAACTCAACCAATCCAACACCCATAACCAGATTACCAGTCAGCTTGACTTTCTTCTGGTTGCCCCCAACCCTTCCTATTTCTGCCATCCTTCCAGGATTTGGCAAATCCTATTGTGGACAACACATGCCATGGCATGATCACCCTGGCCTAGTAGGGTTGCCAGCCCTCACTAGCCGACCGTCACCCTGGGATGTGTGGCCATTATCACCCTCGGTGATGGGCAATGCCGGTCCCCTATCAAGATTGGTCCCAGCGGGCCTCTGCAGAGCGCTCACAACTGACGATCCAAGACCCGTACTCCGCGCAATGGCCACGCTTTGTGTTGGAACCATCCCTCAGATGGCAGCGATCTCTCCGCCACGCGTGTTACTCCGCGTTCCTCCTGGGTAAGCCCTGGCTAAACCCAGCACAAGGCATCTCGTGTTTTAATCATCCATCACATGTCTTATAGGGGCAACCACCATTCATTCTCTACTTCCACAGTCATTGACCACACCACACACTTGGACTTCCCCAACCAACTGACCAAACCGACCAAGTACCCACATAACCATACCCACAAGCATAATCAGTCCAACATGCATCTACCAGCCCTAACTGTCATATGTCAAATCATTTTGAATGAGAATCATGAATGTCCGATGAATATCGGTTCACCGTTCCGTGGCAGTTAGCCAGAAGATTTGTTAAGCCTAAGCCGGTCTTAGCAAGTTTTACCCATTAGGTAGGGTTAAAGTGGTTACCAGACTAATCATTGGCTAACAAGGGTAATGACAATCAAGACAACCATTAAGGCTAAACAGTTCAAGGCAGGCATGTATAAGTATTACATGATTAACAGTTAGGCAATCTAATAAGCATGCATTTTTAATATTTAAACAACATAGTTTAGGGAAAACTGGGTAATGAACATGATATTAGCGATATTAATCCGCACTAGGGAAAGTCGCTGTCTCTCCCTAATATGGAGCACATCTAAAGAGTAAGTGTTAACTCTCGTGGATCACTTGTACCCCAACCGTGGATCTTGATTCGCCTCGGATCCACCTTAATCCCTTGGGGGTCTACCGACAGGAACCAAATGACACAAATAAACACCAGGCTACGGGAGAAAACATGATGCATGGTATGTAATCGCTTCTACGAACATAGTAGCTAGTAGGCTACCCTAGCATCCCTACGTTATTTCTTCTAAGAGACTTCCATGAGTTTCTATAAAGAGATCAACTTTATAGAGGGCTCACGGTGCGGCATTTCGATTAAGTTTCCTTGACTGGATTTAATCTTACGTTTTGAAAATAGGTGTACGCGCTATATTTTGGATTATATTACATACGCTCGTTATCATCCTCCTTAATTGTGGTCATGGGTTCTTACAGGATAGTGTGTATCGTACCTTAGCCATGATTTTCATCGATGGGGGATCGTTCCTAGCTTCTATTGAATTTTAGGTGTATGATAATTTATATATAGTCCGTCTACATCCATCCCTACGTAGTTCTAGTTTCTGTTAACAAGCGAATCGTTCTGGTTTGCCTTCTATATAGAAAAATATGGCGTAAGTTTATTAATTACGTAACAACGCCACCAAGAGCAAGACGCATGCATGACCTAGGTTTCACCCCCGGCATTATGCCTAAGTTTGATTAGCGAACCTACCTTTCACATGGTATGCTGTGCATGACAAGGTGCACTAATAAATCATGTTATCAGTATATATTAGTCTACTAAACCCCCAAAATACTATCCCGAATGATAAGATCGTAATGGGGTGATTAGGGTTTCTAGGCGACATAAAATGACGACTTTACGGAGTTCAACCTATAGACGAGGTAATGTTTATCGGAGTGGACAATTCATTTAGTGTTTCAAAATAAAAGAGGAAATATTATGTTACATCCCTCCTTAATATATATTTTATAAAGATTGCTCCTTAATTAATTTAATAGGAAAATGCTTTATTTAATTGTTGGGCCTTGCCATTAAATATACCTAGGATTATACTAGAGCAATAAAGGAAATTTTTAAGGTGTTCTAATTTATTGAAGTATTTTCTTATCCATTATATTTTCTAACCAATAATTTGGTCAAAATCTTTAATTGATATAACCAATAAATACCCTAGCATTTCTTTAACCATTCTTATAAGGGAATCTCTACATTTTTAAATAACAGTGCCAAATTCTTTTATACAGTGGGCATGGTTATATTTTTATAAAATATTAAATGGTTTATAATATTTATCTAAATTTTTCTAGGATTTTTGGGAGTCTTTAGCTATTTTAATTAACTCTAGAGCTCATTTGGCATTTATTTAATTAATAAAATCACCGAAAACAATATAAATCCTATCAGACCGAGCCAACTCACGAGCGGCCCAGCAACGCAATGCGGCCCACGGCCTGGCTCCGCGCGCCAGCGCTGACCGAAAGCGACGCCGAAGGCGGATTACCACGGGGCGTTTCCGTCCAAGGCTTGCGCCACTCCCAGAGGCGCGAATAGTACTAAACCTGCCAGGTGGGCCCTAGGTCCACATGGCAGTGACTCCATTACAACCGTGCGCGAACGTTTTATGGCGAATGGGGCCCGCGACGCAGCAACTCAACGGCTCCATCTGTGCACGCATCGTAGGGCTTGATCCAACGGCTCCGGTTCATCGTCCACCTCCGGCTCGGCGGCGTGGCCGACGACGGCGGAGCACGACGCGGCGGCGCTACGGGCCATCTCCGAGTAGTGCGTGCGCGTCCTAGCATCTACGGCTCCTAAGCGTTCCATCGAGGCACGCGCCGAGGCCTGGGTTGGCCGGACGTGGCGGCACGACGGTGGCAGCGGAGCCGAGTGCTTGCCGGAGCAATCCTGGCCGCACGAAGGTCCTACAAGCTACGGGCATGCTCAGGCAACTAGAGGGGCTAAGGTGGTGCTCACCACTGGGCTTGGCGGAGACGAGGGGGCTCGGGAGCAGCTGGCGGCGAAAGACCCGTCGGCGGCCGCAGCAGGGGTGACAACGGCACGGCGACCCGGAAATCCTTAGCTGAAATTAGAAGGGGACACGTTTAGGGGATGTCCCGAGGAGTTCCAAATAGGGGGGATTGGAGGGAGGCTCACGGGATCGCTGGAATTGCGTCGGCGCCGACGAGCCGTGAATTTTGGGGAAAAGTGGAAATCGGCGCTGGGCCGATCGTTGCTTAAATAGGCACGGGGCGGGCAATCGACCTGTGAGCACGTGCGGTGACGCGGGGAGGCCAGGTGCGCGGCGACTAAGCGGTCGCGGCACTGGGCGTACGCGGTGACGGCACGGCGCGGTGCTGGGGCAGACATAGTTCGGCGCGGCCATGATGCCGCGAGTGGCGGGGTGGCAGTGCAGGCGCGGCGCGTTTCAGAGATGGCAGGGCGGCAGGCCCAGCGGCGGAGGGAAAGAAAGAGGAAGGGAGAGAAAAAGAAAGGGAAGGAGAGAGAGATGATAGTGTTCGGTACTCATAGGATCTTCTAGCCAGACACTTGAACACCCAAACACTTGAATGAATAGCACTTACAGTGCGTCACGGCGATGTCCAATGGGTCTGCTGAGGTCCACTGCCGCCATTGTCGTAGTAGGCAAGTCGTCGATGTAGCTCGTACCTGGAGAGAGCACCGGCACGAGGATGGTCGGTGTTCGGCGTTGGTCTTCAAGTCACTCCGAGCCTTACCCGATCGGTGGGTTTCTGGGTTGGTTCTATTCTTTTTCTCATCAATCCTTCTCAAGTCTAAACCCTCTGTATATATGTGGCTCGTGTGACCTGGGACCAGGCCAAGGTCGGTTAGATCGTTGCCCCCCCCGGATCAGGGCATGCAACAGTGGGCGGTTAAGCCCCTAAAACTCGGTCATCCTTTTGACCACCGCGAGATCAACCCAACATTCTCCCCCTTGATCGAGAGGCCTCACTTTTTCAAATCTTTAATCCAATAGAACAACCCACCGAGATGAAGTATTACAGCGGTTAATAAATACCACTGAATCTCTACATCCACAGTGAATCATTCTATCTCAGGACGGTTATCTTATACTTATCAAGGAGAATATATGGGTGTCTCAACACACATTTCTTAATGAAACAACACACCAAGCCAAAAGATTACAACAGCCCATTAAGTACTATTGAACCCAGTGACCATAGTGCCTTTGTTCAATCTCAAAATAACAATTTCTTAATCTCATCAAAATATGGCCTATACTCTTGGTCCGGTTATGCGATTGTCTTTATATATTCTTATCATGCACATTAAAATCGAAAACAGACATGTATCCGAATCATAATTTGAGATCTCAATTCTTTTCTTTCTAATCAAGAGGCTCTTCTCAAAACTCAATGCCTAAGCAACTCAAATCAAGCCCACATTCCACTTGAATATGATCGCATCATAACTCAATCTTATGCCATGCTCAACTCTCGAGCATCAATATCTTATTCTTATATTTCTTATTCGATTATGGATTCAATCTTTCACAATGTCACGGGTTTGGCAATACCGCTTGACATGTTACTCGAATAAAATTGCACTCTGATGAATAAACCCCGGGATGAGTTTATTGAAAACTTTCTTATCCTTCTTTCAACACTTTAATCTTATTCTTAAAACAACAAAATATCGCTCTTTATCGATCAAAACATGCCACAACTCAACATTCATCAACAATGATGATATAACTCAAATAAATTTGAGTCGTCCCACATAAAACGACTCCACTCACAAGGATGATATATGTGGATTTCTTATCATCATCGGCAAGACAGTTGTCAAAATAACACACAATTTAGTGGTTACCAGACTATGTGTGAGCATGCAATCTGTTTGCATCATAAATGCAACTCAAAATCATTTAATGATACTCCAGGGGTCCAATCCTGGACTAACTTTGCCACAATTCCCGGTTTCAAAACTTTAAGGACAGTTAATGAACTTAATCATATCACTCATGTCAGCAATCATCTTAGAATCTTTCTTTGCCCTTATGTTGGGAACACTCCCACCTTATCTTGGACCTTCTTGATGAATCTTAAAAGCAGTACAAAAGTACCATTCATGTCCCTTGAAGAAAACATTTCATGTCTCATCTATGAGACTCCAATCACTCAAGATCAACGAGATCGATCAATCAAAGTTCTTATCATATGTTGTACCGACGCCGAGAAAATCACTATAGGTAATCACCTTAACTAGTCGGTTTCCATGACCACTTACCAAGTGGCATCTTTTGAGGATGGAGAATCAATGATGGTGTTTATGAGTAGCACATGCAACTCACGCTCTGCATCTTTCTAATTGCCCCTTCGAGTCACTTTTATGGATGTGAACCCATAATAGTTCACTTTGTTTTGACTCGATCGGGAAGGATTTCTGATCCAAATAGGATGAAAATCTACACCATCTGATATTACTTCTTAACTATCTGTTATTTCCCTTTAGAGTCATGTTTATCTCTATGGACCCATGATGGTCCACTGTATTGACTCTTTCAGGAAGACTTTCTCTCAACTTATCATCCATCCCAAAGGTTCTTAATAGTCAACAATCACTAAGTGAAAAGAATATCATCTTATCATCTTAATGGGATTTCTTTCTCCCCCTCGAAATGTGAACTAAACAATAGTTTCATATTTCGATAAAATCTCATTACTGATATTCCACTTCTGTTGACTTTGCCTCAGAAATCTTTACTATTTGTGAGGTCGCATAAATCAGTATCCTCATTCACTTAGCTTCATCATACACACTTTACTTCTGATGGTAATCATGATCTTTTCATTAATGCCAGTCATATCTTATCGAACTAGAGGATTACTCCCCCAGATCCGGGAATTGCTTCCCGACTCTTACTAGCATGATGTTTCTTGTGCGTATGATCTTGTACCAATTCTTATGAAAAACTTCACTTGTTTATCATGGTACATCTTCCAACTCTTATGAAAGCTTACTCTGATTATCTGGGTACAACCAGATATACAAGGGACACACTCTTGCATAGCAGTAGAGATATTTAATCAACAATTTCTATATCCCACTGACTTCCATGGTATTAATACCATGTAAAACTCAATGATTCTGCTTCGTATCACCATTTGGTAGAAAACGAAGAGTTTAAGAACATGTCTTCTCTCTTATGAGCGACACATGGATATAATCAACGTTGGTCAGAATATATCGGTGTGCTACATTTCATTCTCAAAATGCTGACATTATAGTCTCTTAATTAGAAACAAGTCATTTCCATTTCTACATCTCTAACCAAAACTTCTCGTTGGTTTCATTTTGATTAGAGATGATTGATCAAAAATTCACTCAAACATGATTCTAAATGCTTAAGACCGTTCAAAACAATTGTTTTGAAGATTACTCACGACTATAAACAACGTTGGTCAGAATATAGCCATGAGCAATTAATCTTGATGACAAAACTTATCAAGGTCTTAAGCAACAGTGACATCAATCACAGTCACCACTTATTCATATGATCAATTTGATCATCATCATCATCTTTTACAGCGGAAGCATATAAAGAGAACCTTATCTCAAGGAAACTCAATGCATATCTTTGTTTTGCTCAAAAATTTGATTGTTCAAAAAATTTGACATCCTTGTCTCAAGGAGACTCGATCATATCTTTCTTTTCCTTAATATTTCTCATATCTTAGCTCAGTCTCATGAGCACTTGAAACTCATATCAGGCTCAAAAACCTTTTGGTTTTCAGGAGCCTTCTTGAAAATTAATTCAGAAAAATTTTATACTCATGACTTTAAAAGTCTTTTATGGCCATCTTGAGTATCTCAAAACTTAACATCTTGTGCCCAACAACGGGCCTCTTCGACAAACTTGTCATTCATGAGCAATGAAACGTGGCAGGAGCCACATCAGTCCCATTTCTCATAGATATCCCAAACCAGAATTTCCCGTTGGTTCCATTCTGATTTGAGAAAACTTAACGTCAACATGAAGGCCATACAACCACTTGAAATCAATCATCCTTGATAACAAGGAAAAAATCATCTGAGCTCTCTCTTTCATTTCTTACTCAAATATCAATGCATCTTATAAAACTTAATCAAATGATGCATAAACAAGTACTCATTTCTTTATTGAAGGAAATCAACTTCAATAGCTCATCACTTAATAATCTTTAAATAAAACATTTCCCAAAACCACACTTATCAAAATACGGAAAACATTCTAGTTGAGCATCAATGAAAAGTTCTAATTCTATGTCACCGTTGGGTAGAGATAGAATAAAACAAATAATCCTATGTCATGGCAATTATTTATAATCAACGTTGGTCAGAAAATAAATATTGCCTCTTGCACCAAGGCCCGATGACAATTTTCTTGATTGATTCATAGCTCAACTTTCCAAAACCCAAAGGAACTGTATTCATCTATTCTTAAAGTATTCTCAAGACAAGGAGAAGACTCAAAAGTGGTACGGGAAAAACAACATCATTATCACGCAAGAAAATCTTATATGCATACAAAAGCAATAATTCCTTAGCACATAAAAAGTACTAGAAACCATCTAACTCAAAACTTGAATTATTCTTGCCTAACTTTAAGCCCACTAATTTCTTTGTCTCGCTGTTCAAATCATAAAACTTATCTGTCATGGAGAATTTCATCATCAACGTTGGTCAGAAGATGAAATACCACTCTAAAACCGAACTGTATAATCTCTTTAGGGACAAACTTGGATTTAACAGCAAAGAGACTTGATATAATCATTAGGGGCTCAAAATCTTATCTTCTCAATATTTTCCGATTAGATATCCACGTTGGTTTCAATTTAATCAGAAAATAAACACTCTTAATCTTAGCAGCGGAAACATGAGCAAAACTCAGTACTTAAAAATTTAATCTCAGAATCAAAGCTTGTGCTAAATCTTATTCTTAGTGCCAATCTTAATCTGAGTACTTAGCTTTTCTTCGGGCACTTAACTCAACCTTCCAGTGCTTAAAATCTTAAAAGAGTGCCCAGATACACGTATAAAGGAATATACAATGTATATACTGGAAATAACATGGAAAACTGAGTAAACCATGTATGGAAACCATGTTTCGATTTTCTGTATCTTTCTCTTAAAAAATTCTGGCATCTAATTGCACTGGAAATTGCTCCAAAAAAAAATACATTCATAATCAATATCCAAATAAATCTTTTCTGGAAAATGGCAGAGGGGGTGAAACGGAACAAGAGCCAACTTTCACTTCTTGAGGCATCTGCCCACCCCGCTCAGTAGCGCCCAGAGCGCGCGAAGGCTGGCGCCAAAGCAGCTCTGCCGCCCAAAACCGCCCTTTGCATCATCACCGTCGATCTCCATCCAGCGGTCAAGATTCGCTTGAGCTCATATATCAAACCGAAAAATTCGCCACCAAACCCTAGTTTCATTTCTTCCGCCCTTGGCGGCTTCCCTACTGAGAGACCGAGCGGCGGTGCCGCCGCCGAGCTCCTCGCCGGCCTCGGTGTTCGTCGCCGACCGACCACCTCTTCCTCTCGGTCTATTCTTGCTCTCCTTGCCTTTGCCCTTCTTACTCGACCATCCGTCGGGGAAGAAGCGGCGCGAGAAGAAGCGACGAAGCGGTGGCGCCGCCCGCCGAACTGTCGCCCGTGCGCGCCCCACCATGGGTGGGTGCGCCGCCGTCGGGTCTCGCGGCGGTTGCCCTTGCCCATGGCCTTGATCAGCTGCGAGGACAGCGGCGGCCAGAGCCGCCCTCTTTCCAACGCCGTCGTCGTGGCGACAAGGTAAGGCCACGAGGGCCATCTTCCTCCCCTCCTCTGCTCGGGTAACCTCGATTTGGGGATAGTTTTCGAAGAGGGTTTAGGGATTGGGGAAAACAGGGAGTTCTAGGGTTAGGGTTTCTTCAAAATCACTTCGATTTCAACAAAATTTCTCGATTCCCCTTTTCTTTTCTTTCTGATCTTGACCAAATCTTGGTCAATTTCGGTTTGGATTGACCAAAATCGAAAGTTTTTCTGTTCTAGGGTTAGGGTTAGACCCTAAACCGAGCTCTGGCCGATCTATTTCCCCTTTTCTTTTCTTCTTGTTCTCAATCATAACAATTAGGGTTCAAGAACAGGCTAGATCGGGCTCTGATACCATTGATAGAGTTCGGTACTCATAGGATCTTCTAGCCAGACACTTGAACACCCAAACACTTGAATGAATAGCACTTACGATGCGTCACGGCGATATCCAATGGGTTCTGCTGAGGTCCTTTGCCGCCATTGTCGTAGTAGGCAAGTCGTCGATGTAGCTCACACGGAGAGAGCACCGCACGAGGATGGTCGGTGTTGGCGTTGGTCTTCAAGTCACTCCGAGCCTTACCCGATCGATGGGTTTACGGGTTGGTTCTATTCTTTTCTCATCAATCCTTCTCAAGTTTAAACCCTCTGATATATGTGGCTCGTGTGACACGGGACCGAGCCAAGGTCGGTTAGATCGTTGCCCCCCGCGATCGGGGCATGCAACGATTGGGCGGTTAAGCCCTAAAACTTCGGTCATCCTTTTGACCACCGCGAGATCAACCCAACGAGAGAGAGAGAGAGAGAGAGAGGGAGCTACTGGGCCAACGTGTCAGTTTCGGATTTCAACAAATTTTGAAAATTCGAGCAAATTTTGAATTTCACACAACTAGGATAAATCCCAAAATGGGCTGTTACAAAGAGGTACATATTTCAATGAAAAGCAATAACCACGGCTTGGCTTTTTATTAGATGGGGGAGCCGATCGAGCTAGGGACAGGATCGGGATTATTGGTTTGCTCGCGGTACAGTGCAGCTTGATCATCATGCTAGGCCTCATGGGCTAGCGCGCCGGCCGGGACGACGGCAATGCATCCAGATCAGATGTCGGCGTTAGGGTTCCTGTGGAACTCGTCGGCTTGCCTTGTGTACTTGAGCATGCGCGGAAGGGCGGCATAGAGCATGACGTCGTCGGGGCCGCCCCGCGCGGCGAAGCGCTGGCGATCGTGCGACAAGATGGCCGCCAGCATGTAGGCGCTGCCGTTCTTACTGTAGGCCTCATGCGACTCTACCAGCTCTTCGAGGTGCTCCAGCTCGAGGGCGAGGGCGTCGAGCAGCTCCATGGTGTGCTGGGTGCTCTCGATCATCCTCAAGGCGTTCTTGGCTTCTGCCAGCTCGTCCAGGGCCTCGTCGAATTTCTTGGCATCCGCCAGCGTCTTCATCTTCCCGATGCGGAGTGCGTGGTCGCGACGGCCCAGCTCCGCCTGGAAATGTCCCCGAGGGGCATGCGGGTGCGCGCTCCGGTCACGGGCCATATCAATGGGGAGGCTCATGGTGCTTTCCCTCTCTCTGGGGAGACTGAAGAACACGCATAACATCATGTGAACAAACAATTAACACTGTATAATGGACCAAATCAAATGAAGGATTTAAATTATTCTTGCACATACAACTATATACTAGTACGTACCGGTATGAACATTCGACGGCCATGACAGTCTTTGCTTTCTCATTGTTGAGGACGGCGGGGAGTTGTATGACGGCGATGATTCTCCGGTGCTCCTTGCGTGCGAGTTCACCGAACTGGATGGTGAAAGATCCAGCAGGGCCAGTCGTGACCCGGTAGTTACCGGGATGCACCTCCAGTATCGTTGCCCCAGCATGCGGTTTCAGGGTCACCGCCAGGTTCAGAACGGAGACGTCGCGGAGGATACCAAGCACCTTGGCGAAATACAGGAGAAGACTGTTTCTGCCAGCCGAGTGTGGAGTGTTATGGTATGTGCCTCCATGGCTCCTGCGTGCGATGTCCTCGAGCAACTGTATGTATATATACAGTATGTGAATTCAATTTTGTATAGTCATCAAAAGAAATCGATAATTCATAGAAAATAATAATAACATCAAGCAAGAGCAAGCGATATGTATGAGCCCGGACCATATATACATACATGGCGGTCGTGGTCGAGGCCAAAACCAAAGGTGAAGATGGGGAAATCGTGGACATCGACATCCCTGGCGTCACCGATGTTCTGCATCCCATCGGACATGAGGAAGACACCGGCGGCGCGGCCAGTTTTATCACTACGGTCATGGAGGATTTGGACAGCGGTATGGAGGCCGTCCTTGATGTTGGTGTTGCCATGCGCCGTGAGGGCCTCGACGAAATGGCTCGCGTCATGCTTCGCCGTGGAGCTCATGTGCCGCGGCGGCACGGCGCTCGGCTTCCCGGCCTTGGAAGAGAAGGGGACGAACGTGAGCGTGTCCAGCGCGCCTATCTTTTTTATGACGAACTCTGCGGCTTGCTTCATGTCGTGGAGCTTCTGCCCCTGCATGCTCCCGCTGGTGTCCAGGACAACCACCAGGTCTAGGCTCACGGTCTTGCCCTTCCCGGTGGAAGGTCCGGTGATCTCCACCATTATCTTCTCCTTGTGAAGCGCAAGCGGCACAGCGTGGTTATAGTGCGCCGTCACACCCAACGCCGTCCCTGATGCTGCTTTCATTTCATTTCATTCACAACGGACAGACAGACGACAGAGAAGACGCGATCGACGCGATCAAAAATTAATACAATCAAAACAATCAACATGTTTGGACTGATCATTGCTACAAACCTGAGCCTCCTGGTGGAGCCATATTGCTATGCAGGAGCCGCTTGTTGATCGATCTTGTCTTGCTCTGATCCACTGATGGTCACACGCACTTGCCCTCTGCCTCCGGCTGGGCTGCTACTCCGCTCGCTGCTTCCTGCTCATAATCCATCCCATCCACCCATAGATTTATATAGTACTAGAGGTGAAAGCGCGCTTACGCGCGCTAGGCTAATTTTTACACCAATGGAGAACTGAATGTGTGTGTGTTATTTGTTCATACATTAACCATGACCAGAAGTACCTCAAATAAAGAACGTTTGAAAAAAAATGTAGTAGTAGTGTATATTATATAATAGAATTTCTCAGTGGCTTAATGGATACAGGGAAAAATAAAGCATATTCATGGCAAACTAAGCACCACTTCGTCTCATGTTCAGTGGCTTAATGGATACAGGGGAAAATAAAGCATATTCATGGTAAACTAAGCACCACTTGGTCTCTTGTTCAAATCAGGTTCAAAGGCATATGGTTGCCTTCTGTTCTGGCAGGCAAAAGATGTCAGATACCTGATTAGCAGGGGAAATGAAACTGATTTAGATACAATGCATGGTCCAGATTAAAAAGATTACAAAACCACATGAGAGTACCTATAGAAACAGCAAGCAAACAATACTTGAGTGAACAATTATAAATCACACTATCTAGCAACTAAACAAATAGAGAACAACCTTCTAAAAAGGAATAGAAGTGACAGAAAGATAGAAGTAAAATACGCAGAACATATCTACCAAAAGAGGATTTCAAATTAATATATGCCACATACATAGCCTTATGAAGCAGAGGCTAGCTCTCCATCTTGTAAAAAGAATGCCTTCCCTAAACCCTAATCCATCAATGATAAGAAAAGGAAATCTTTTTTAAAGGGATTAGCCAAGTGCAAGCATTGCTACAATTTATTCCCAAAACAGGAACAAACATACTTCTGAACATATTCTGCTCATAGTATTAACAGTATCGACAGGTTGCATCCCCAAGTGTCTCAGCCTCAAGTAAAATACTATCAGTTCCTTTTAATTTGGGCAGCATACAAAATAAGCACAGTTCTTATTTTGGACCATGGGCTAAAACTCCAATTCCATTATTATACAGCGACGAAACTAAAAAATAAGTAGAATCATATATGTATTTATAGGTAAATAAAATAGAACATGACTGCATAGAACTAAAAGTAAAGGACTGGTTACTACTTTTCTGAGAAAGCTAAGATGAACCATATGAACTGTTTTCATGAGCCCAACAAATCAATTGCCCTTCAAGTATCACTTTACATGAATAAATGTAAAGGCTATCTCAACGATTGAAAACCACCTTGCAATCAGAAACCGTACTAAACTCCCATCCAATACAGCCATGATGTTGTGTAAAATAATATTGTGTATTTCGGAGTTCACCTATCACTTCTTATGCATAGAAAAGGGTAGATTATATTTTTGAAAGTAATATTGTGTAAAAATAACCAATGAGATTAAAGGAAGCTCAACTTTTCTGCTCTTTATATTTAAGGGTGACATGGCCTTGCTCAGCTTCCAGGGCAGCTACGTGGTATGAAGAATCTTTATACACAATGACTATATACAGTTAATGAAAGTAATAAAACAGAGTAGGTAAAAAGCAAATTTGTATAAGCATATCCACCATCAACCTATTTTTATGAAATTTTACTTTGCGGGATCTGAACACCATCTCTGCAATTAAAAAAAATGTGCTATGAAAAGAGGTAGCTTACCTTTTTTTTATGTCAGCTGAGAATGTTAAAATTTAATATCCTGCAAAGAGTGAAAGCGATGAGAGATGTCATTTGCCAAAAACTTGCCAAAAACAAACTGATACACAGCCAAACAGCAACAGCAAGAGCAGCTAATGCAGTAAGAGGAATTAAAGCTTAGGACCTTGCAGAGGGGCGCAAAAATATGGAACCATCTTAGCAAATAATAATAGAACGCTTGGTAAGCTCAAGTGTAGACAGAAGGCACCGTAATATGCACATGTAATGGAGTTACGAAGCTCCATTCTCACTGCATACATATTGTAGCCAACACCAATCGAGTCTTGGTAAGCTCAAGTGTAGACAGAAGGCACCGTAATATGCACATGTAAAGGAGTTACGAAGCTCCATTCTTACTGCATACATAATGTAGCCAACACCAATCGAGTGATCGTATAAAAGTTCATGTTGATGCTCAGACCAGGAAAAAATTGTAGATGCTCAGATTGATCCCACCATAGTAGGCCCCAACCATGGATCGGGACTACCAAAGCTTAGAGCAAGACCAGGAAAAAATTGCAGATGCTCAGATTGATCCACCGATTTAGCGCACACTCTATTCGGGGAAGAAGTGTTTTAGCACAATTAGTTCTCCAATCACATCTCAGCTGGAAGGAAGACAGAAGGAAGAGGGGAGGAGAAAGGCAGCACCGGTTACAGGGGCAAGGCCAATGGGAAGATCCAGCTCCAGCCCACCCATATCTTTTTTCTGAGGCAACACACCGAAGATACGAAAAGGAGAAGGGGAGAGACCCGTCGGTATGGAGCTCCTGCCGCTGCTGCTGAGCAACCCCACGCTGGAGTCGTACCGGCGATGCTGGAATCGAGTTTCCGCGGCCGGAGTCGACCAATCCCACACCGGAGGCTAGCTCCAACCGCCGGAATCGAACACTCCCGCCGCTCGAGTAGAGCCCCGAGATGCCAGAAATGACCGTCCCGCACCGGATTCGAACTGTGCTGGCAAAGCCTTTCGCGGTGGGGAGGAGCTCGACGGCGGCGGCGTGGAGCTCAACGGCAGGTAAGAGGTCCGCCGCACCGGTGAGATGTTTGCGCAGACCAAAGCCGGCCTCGGCGAAGGCCACCGTTGCCGGATCCGCCCTCTCCGACGGCCGCCGTGGCTACATCGGCCTCCCCGGTACACCTCCGTCGCGGCAAAGGCGAGGGAGAGTAGGGGCGGCAGCGGAACGGCGCTGTAGACGGCGGCGGGAGCGACGGTGGAGCGCAGCGTGGGGAGAGCTGAGAGCGGGAGAGCGAGGCGTAGAGAAAGGGACGGGGACAGGGAGGCGACTGGTGAGGAGTGGCTGAGGGGATGGAATCCAAGGTAAAAAACCCAAGGACGACGTGGCCAAACTTGGACCAAGGAAGTGACCGCTCAAGATTGATCGCTGGATCTATAACGGGTGGCCCTGATTTTAGGCGACGTGGCCCTGCCGCAGGGCAGGAACGACGTGGACAGGGCCGGGATACGAAGGCTGATACGACTTATGTAGAGTCTAGTACACATGCACAAACCTGCTTCTCTCTTCATTAACTCAGCCCACGCTGGCCGGCCGACCCGGCACGTGGTGACTTAGGCTCGCCAGTGGAAAAAAATTTCGTGGTATACGGTGCCACGCAAGGAACCATGTGGCACCCCTTTTTTCTCTCTCTCTCTCCTCCTCTCTCTCTATCTCCTCCATTTCTCTTTCTATCTCCTCTCTCTTCCCTCTCTCTATCTCTCACCGGATGCCACTGTGGCACTAGGGCTGGCAACGAGCCGAGCTTGAGCGAGCCAGTGGCTTGCTCAAGCTCGTTCACTGACGAGCCGAGCCGAGCCGAGCTCGGTCACCGAACGAGCTAGGAAAAAAGCTCAGCTCGGGCTCATTGAAAGCTCGGTCCGGCTCGTGAGCGCTCGCGAGCCTGATGAACAACCTAATATGTGGTCTTTGAGGTTTGAAGAAAGGGTGTTTCAGCGGTTTCGATGGAGGATCGCCTTTAAGATGAGATTTTGAGAGCTTTTTTGGACGTATATTAGGGGTATGTCCAGTCATAGACAAGTGGATGGGTCAATTACAAGTGGTATGAGATGAACTAATACCTACAAGCCCATGAATCCACGAGCCACGAGCGAGCTAGTCCTAGGCTCGGCTCGGCTCGCTAATTGACCGAGCTGGAAAAAAAGCTCGAGCTCGGGCTCGTTGGCCTACGAGCCGAGCCCGAGCCGAGCCAAAACCAAGCGAGCTACGAGCTGCTCACGAGCTGCGAGCCAGATTGCCAGCCCTATGTGGCACCCTATGCCACAAAATTTCCTTCCTGTTATAACCCTAGGTGATTTATGGGCCGGAAGCTCATCCCAAACCCTAGGGGTATTATGAGCAAAACCAAATGTAAGCTAGGCTATATATATAAAACCCCTTGTATATAAGAGAGGAATCAATAAAGATCATTGTGTATGGTTTTTCTCTCTCTAGATCTGTGCCTCCTGTCTATTGTGATTGTGTTTGCGTGTGTGCGATGACTGTTTTACAACATGTTATCAGCACGAATCGTTCTCAGGTTTGTGATCATTGGTATATCGCTAACCACAACAGATTTATTATTTCCGATCTAATAGATCATTGTTCTTGTTTTCAATCTATTACTTTTCCCTTAATTGCTAGTAGATTGTTCCATGGCCTGTAGCCAAAAACCAGCGTCGCCTTGCCCGTGTATGCCTTTGTTGTGCCCGCCGCACCCAAAGATGGCGTCACCCGCACCAGCGCCATCGTCCGAAGCACGCTTGCGCCGTGGCGGACGCGCCGACGCCGCCGCCCTTCGCCGCGCGCGCGCTTCTGCGCCGCGCGCCAGCGCCCGTCGCGTCAGCGTATTGCCGTCTTGCAGCGCTGCTGCCGTCTTGCGCGCCGCGCGACCGACCACGCGCCACCAGCGTGTCCCTGCGCGCCGCCTCGCGCCGCGCGCGTACGTGCTCACGCCGCGCGCCGCTTCGCCCTCGTTACGCCCCGCTGCCCGCCACGCCTTGTGCCCGCTTGCGCCGCGCCCCGCAGCGTCTGTGCCCGGCGATCAGCGTTGCCCGCGCCGCCGTGCACCGACCACCGTCGCGCCGCCGTGCACCGACCACCCAGCGCCACCGTGCACCAACCACCGCGCGCCCCATGCACCCACGCCGCCAGACACGGCCGTGTTTCGACGGCAGCTTTGCCCCACGCCACGCTCCGCTCCTGCACGCTGCGCGCCGGAAGCGTCGCCCGCTATGCCGCGCCTCGTGCCGCCCTACGCCGCACCATGCGCCGCCGTGCGAGCCACCTCGCCTTGCCACCGAAGCCGTGGGCCGCAGCCTCAAAGGCTGTTTGTCGCGCCGCACCGACCCCGTGCATCGGCGCGCCACGGGCTGCCACCCCGTCGGTGGTTGTGCCCCCCGCACCGCCCTGTGCGACGTTTGCCCTGCATTGCATTGGTGTCGTGTCGCGCCTGCAGTCGTCGCTGTGTCTGTAGTGTGTCGCTCCCGCTGTCGTTGTGACCCGGACCACGGTCGCGTCCCGAAGGCTCAGTTGCCATCGTCCTCTGCGCCTTGCGCAGCCACGATAGTCGCGCCCGTAGCATGGCTCTGCCATCGCCAGCCCCATGCCGCACGGCTCCGCCGTTACCCTGCGTCGTGACGCCTGCCCTCGTGTCGTCGTCCTGTAGACGCAGTCACGCCACTGCCGGGTTCGGCTCTGCCGCCCCGTAGGCGTTGCTGCCCTCGTCAGTAATATTTTGGATGGACCCAGTGATCTATCCTAAGATGGTGCCTGGAAACTGTGTTTCTGTCACCGAAGTACACAATATTTGCACGAGTGGTTCTCGTCGCATATTTCCCCTTATAGTTCTTACAATTTCAGGTAACCACATAAATCCTCTCTCTTTCAGATTTGGATTATAATATTTGAGCTTCCATATTATGCAAAATATTAGACCGAGCCCTCCTTTGGGAGTTGCATATTAATGGGTTTATATTCTAACAAAGAGTTGTTATTGTTTTTCTGCATTGTTATAATTATAATATGGCCATTAGACCAAAAATAATTAGCAAAAATTCATGAAAATGCTAGAAACTTTGTGGGCACCATTATATTTTTTGTGGCTTGTTTTTCCTGTCACTGTATGTTTGGAGTATAATTTATTTACATGCAGTCCCTAAATTATTAGAAACTCCCGACATTGTTTGAAAATTCATGGAAAAATTTAATGACTCCTGTAGAGTTTGGGGTTTTGCTCATGCTAAGTAGTTTACATCTTTTACTTGATTGTTTCGTATTAGATGCTTATTTCCCTTATGCCATAATATTGGTCTGAGTTGTTCTATTTCTAGCTTCTCTCCTGTAATAGAGTTAATTATCTGAGTAAATGCAAAATAGAACATGGTGCCTGAAGCATATGCCTTACCAGTAGTAAGCAATCATGCATGGAATAAAATCAGATTAATGTATGCCAGAATTAGATATATAGTTATACTTGTATTGGTGAAGAGTGTTCCTACTCAACACCGCCTCAAGTACATAGATGTCCTAAAGACACAAATTGTGGAAATATGTCCTGAAGACATGAATAGTGGGAATATGTCCTGAAGATAAATGTTTTCCCTTATTTGCGCTAGAGAAAATTTTCAGCCCATATGCCATCCCCAAATAATTAACTTAGCCTAGACCAACAGTCTACAATCTTTCTCCGGTGTGGTGTTACCAACCAGTTGTAAAAGGTGTCTAAGGTGTAACCCGATGTTACAAACTATATATTGGTTTCACTACAACAAAAAATTATACTCCTATTGCAGTATAGTTATAAAGTGATTTAAGCAGATGTCTGTAGCACATGCTATCACCCGTAAGTTTTCGATTGACGTGAAAAGGGGAAGAGAATTGAGTTTGTGCATGTAAAGGCAAGTTTGTGTACCAGAAGTGCAGATTAGATTATGCACCAGAAGTGCGAACGGATAGGTTGGTGATTATAAATTGTGTTAAAACTAAATGGCCAATGGACATTAATTTGGGACATATTTGGCTCCGACGGACGTGAGCGATTCCGATGTGAGCATGCCGACGCCCTACGCATGTATAGCCTAGGCGCAGCCGAAAGCAATTATCTGAAGTAAATATGCAAATTATGACCAGCAGTCATAATAGTTTTGTACTTGCATTATGATTGGAAGTCACATTGGTTTGCCTGAAGCATAATAATCCCAAAAATAAGATAATGGCCTATTTGAATAAGTGACTTTTAGGGATTGAGGTGAGACCGCATCTATATTGTCACTAGCGCCTGAAGTTGCTACAACATGGCTGAAGCCATGAATTTTTGGAATATAATCACACCTCCGTAATGTTATTGTTACATGAAGTTAACTATTTTTTGGCGTACACGTAGTATTTATTATGTTCCTGCAAAATAGTAAAGTTTCCATGCAAATTATTGATATTGTCGCATTTATATTAAACCTAAAGTTTAATTAGATATGTGGTATGAGTAATTGGGCAATAGTACAGAAGTTAGACTTTGCAACCCATAATTTGTTGGGATGATCCGTGGCCCCGCATGGGTGAGCCGTCCTAGTAGGGCGTGCAACAACGTAGCACGGGCATGCCACCTAGCGCGAGCATATGATAGCGCAGAGTAAGCGCATGGCAAATAGAATATATAAGTCTAAGCTCACTGCATATAGTGTTAACCCCAAATGGTAACGCGTGGAATCAAGATATTTCTTAAATATTATCACCACCGAGCATGCACTTTTGAACTCCCACCTATAGTTGGGGACTTTGGACTTGTAGTTCCACTTGTCTTTATTCATGAAAGGGGATTTTGAAAGCATATTTTTGTAAACCTCGGAGCTCGGCATTAGGAGGGAGAGAATTGCCCATATTTTGTAAAATGCCAATGAGATCTTGGTTGTAAAGATTCACGCAATAGTTAATACTACTGTACGCCAGTAGCGAGGAGTGCTCCTGTACTCTAGAAGCGAGGAGACTGCCAGATATTTAAAGGAGATGAAAATCATTTACCTATAGTGAATGAGTCGCTAAAAGTGGAATACCCCGGGTTGAGTAGTACCCCGGGTTGAGTAGTATATCCACCTTTGCGAAAATTGACTTGTTGAGTCTTGGTCTAAAGTCTGCGGGGACGCCTGTGGGTCTTAGATTCAATGACACTTATCAAACAATTGCTCATCACTCCTAAAATTATCCTAAAGAGAAATTACCTTGAAAGTAATAAGCCTTCTGAAGATAATCATCCTGAAGATGAATACTCAGCAAGTTAATGCGCGCATGTTATAGTGCTGGGAAAGCAGGACGACCAAGAATTATCGTTTTGGGAAATAGCAAAATTCTAGTTAATATTAAAAAGTGCTCATTTATGAGACATGGAGAGAAAATTGTCGACACATATTGTTCCTCTTAAGTTGCTATGATAAGGATTCTGAACTAAGTCCATGGCATGGCACCTGTATCGGGTTATACGACAAGCAACTGAGGATGAACCATGAGGTTAATCGAAGTTTGAGAGCCAGTAGCTCTAACTTTGGGTCATTATAAATAATGAGGTGGTGAAAGCCCTGGTTCAAAAGTCTCTGATATGACCTATACTCTCCCATGTGTAATAAGTGTTCCGCTAAATAGTAACTCTGGCAGATGATATAAATAAATATGCCGTTTATGGATTATGAAAATCCATGTTGAGATCCTAGTAGAACTCTTTATCCCTTGTGATATAAGATGACAAATTGTGATACATTAATAAATCTCATACCTGATAATTCCTTTCAGAAGTAAGGATTCTTTCCCGAAGAAAAATGAGTTCCCTGCATGAACATAAGCACTTCCCTGAAGGAAGATTAATTACCAGTCGATATTTGATTTACGCCAATGGTCCCCATAGTGGACGATGACCCATTGATACCTGAGACTGGAAGTTTACCACAAGAGCATTAGTGATATGTATCTCATGTCAGTAGTTGGGAGAGTGGTGGTGTTCTTTATTACCCTGAAGGTATAAGTTTATACTCTGAAGGTATGATGTAAATTGATGATAATGTCAAATTGATTGATCTCCTAAATGCCAAGGTAAGACTGGTTATGATGGTACAACCATATATGTAAGACCTGCTGAATAGACCAATTGATTGTGTTGAGCCACTTGAGAATAATTACAATATTGAGAGCCAGTAGGTCTGATAGGTTATATCTAGAAGATATATGATGTTGCAATTAACTTTACCCTATGTTAGTGTGATCCCCTGAAGTGGAATATACTTGTTTAAACCTAAGACAATGTGAGATTATAGGACCAGAAGTTCCTTGCCTCTGTAAGCACTTAGTGCGGCAGCAACCAGGAGTTTGGACCGGCACTAAATTGTCTTTAGGTACCTACTGGATATGCAGGGCCTCGGGTTGTTTGTTAAACGAGGACCATGTTGGGTTATATGGATGCGGGATTCATGTGTAATCCGCATATCGCTAAATCTCACATTGTGTTTTGAGATTAGTGTTTTATATGAAGTCTCACGTGTGCGTTTAGCTGGAAAGGATGGTGACCACATCCAGAAGTTATATGGCACGAGTACCATCCATCTCCCATATTTATCCATTAGGATAATGTTGCTTGTATTGCAGAAGTGGATAGTGGTACTTTACGATTAAACTATACTGTTCCTAAATTATTTTGTTCACACTTTCTAGAAGTATAGTGTGATGGATGTCTGGAAGACATCGAACGTCGAAAGGCATCTGGGATGTCGGCCTGATGGGGAGCAAGAGCTAAGTATTGATTCGGTTCATATGAAACCCTGAAGGTTTCACTTTGTCTAACCCAATAGGTTGACATGACGATCAATTAAAGTATTTTACCACACCACAAAATAGATCTAGAAGATTTATAACACAGAGGTCCAGTAGATCAGACCCTGCAGGTTATATATTGTACTCTTTTTTCCCTTATAGGAGTTTTTCCCATTGGATTTTTTCATATCAATGTTTCTAACGAGGCAATATTGCGATACAGCATGCGTGTGCAATATACTCTTTTCTCCAATTCTTTTTTCCCACTGGGTTTTTGGATGGAGTTTTTGATGAGGTATTGTCATATCGCGGTTTAGCCCAAGGGAGAGTGTTATAACCCTAGGTGATTTATGGGCCGGAAGCCCATCACAAACCCTAGGGGTATTATGGGCAAAACCAAATGTAGGCTAGGCTATATATATGAAACCCCTTGTACACAAGAGAAATCAATAAAGACCATTGTGCTTGGCTTTTGTCTCTCTAGATTTATGCCTTCTGTCAATTGTGATTGTGTTTACGTGTTTTGCCTAGATCGTGTAAACGTCATCTGTCCGACGTAAGCATGAAGTAGGCTAAGTTTGAAAACAGTGTGCGTATATTTGATTTCTAGATAGGACAAGCCCTTATTTGCTAGAAAATTCTTTATTAATATATAACTTTTTTTAATAAAAATGATGGTATTAGATTCATATGTTGTAAAATACTTACTTATGACTGTGATTTTGTATCACAAAAGTGGAATATTAATCAGTACTAGTCTATCAACCCGCACTGCAGGAAAAATGCATATTTGCATCGGCCAAGGGCTGACATAAATAAGCATTTTGCTGATGCAAATAACTATTTTCTTAGCAAATTTCTAATTAGCGCCAGCCTCTGCCCGACGCCGAAATTTCATCAGCCCGGCCCCCCCTCCCCATCCCCCAAAAAAAAAACACCTGCAACATTTAGTGGCATCCTAAATCACTTCCTCCTCGTCAAATTTGGCATTATCTAAAGTCCTTATACTATTGAAGATATATGGGAACAGTTGTGGGAAAAAATTATGGAAAATATATATCTAGGATGGCCTTTTGGAGATAGAAAAAAATAGAATATTCAATTCACGGGACTTTTGGAGATGCTCTTAAAACCTTAGATTAAATATGTTAGTCAATTTTATAGCACATGTGTCTTGATGTCTGAATCAAAGTTTTGGCCCTCAATTTTTCAAGCGCCCCCGATTACACGAGACTCAAATGTGATACAAATATTAGTCCTAGGAGGCTAGTACACACATTTATACATCAGATAGTTCAAAGTCCGCACAGGGCCTAGAGCTTGTAGTTGGAGTTACATTGCTTGATCTTTTCCATGGCACAATATTTTTCTTGCTCCTACTTTTCCTGTAATAATACTTATAAAAATTTGTATGTCAAAAAAATGCAAAGAATTAAAGCAAAGAATTCCACCTTTTCTTTACGCCATTTAGAGGACAACCCGCTTCCCTATAGCCTAGCTCTTCATATCTTTTGCATCTATTCAAACCCCCCCCACACACACACACACACATTAACCTTCTTCTTTCGTTGATAACCTTTTTCTGTGCAACCCTTCATTCTCAATTTTCTTTGTCTTCCTACACCTCTATTGGTGTTTGGTGGGTGCAAGATAAACCCAAGGTCAACTATAGGCCACTGAGACTTTCCTGTTAATGACTCTATTTCTTCATGATATGCTTTTCTGAATCTATGAATTGAGAAATACTCATGCACAAAATCTTTCATATTTATGTTTGCCATAGCAGTTAGGACAACCAAAGCATGTGAGCATGGCTTGCCTGTGTGTTGCCACTGAAGACAAGTGCACTCATATGTATGTGCTTTCACTACATGTTTAATATCATTCTGGCTAGTGTCTAGGACTTCAACACTCCAATCACTAGATGCATCTCGATGAAGATGGCGTAAACCTCTTGACTGCATATTCAACTGTTGGATGATAGCCGGGAGTATTTTACCTTGTAGTCTTGCTCCAATAGCTCTCCTCTTCCTAATTAAAGAGCCCCATGATCTTCACTCTTAGCTTGTCAACTAGTGTAACAATAGGCAGATCTTTTACATCCCTTAGCCAACCATTGAAGGATTCAGCAAGGTTGTTATTTATGTAGTCACATTTGATCTCTGGATTGAAATAACTCCTGAAAAAGCATAAAATGATAATAAGTGTTTGTAACATAAAGATATAAATATAATTAATACAAAATAAAAACCTCACCTCATCCATAGCAAATTATGGTGGTCCTGAAGGTACTTGGTTACTGTAGGATTAGCACTCACCTCATCCATAGCAAATTATGGTGGTCCTGAAGGTACTTGGTTACTGTAGGATTAGCTGCAAATACCTTACTAAGGTGTTTGACAAATACCTTTTTCCGATATGCTCTTGCAGCTGGCCACATGCTGTTTTTTATGTCACCATGAAATTTTTTAACAAAATTAGCCACAAGATGCTTAAAGCACTCTCTTTGCTCAGCTTGAGGAAAAACATGTTTTACCGCATTCTCTAAACCCTTGCAAGCATCGGTGCACACATCTAATACTGGAGGATTTCCTATAGCCTTTTTTACTTGCTCCATAAACCATGTCCAATTTTCTGTGGTTTTAACCTCAAAGAAACCAAATGCTACCGGGAACATCCAATTATGTCCATCTATAGCGGTAGCCGCAGCAAGTTGCGTTGACCATTTTCCATTTAGAGCAGTTGAGTCTATGCTAATGTATGGTCTACAACCACTCAAAAATCCGTCGATGCAAGGCTTAAATGCAATAAAAAAATCTGTTGAAGTAGATGTTACCTTCAACCGTTTTTTGTGTCAATTTCGACGATACTTCTCGGGGACCTCAACTCAACCTCCGCCTTGTAGTTGTACAGTAGCTGAAAGCTCTCTGCCCAACTCCCATAGAGCTCACTCATTGCTCTCTCTCCCTCCCCTTCCATACAATGTCATATTCAGTGTTCACATTTAAATCATCCACGCCTTCCTCGGACATGGGAACATCGCAATCATTCATGCCTTCCTCGGCCATGGAAACATTGCAATCATCCATGCATTCCAAACCCAAAGGGGTCCAAGTCTTGCACTATTTCAATACTTGACCAATTGATCGAACTAGTTTGATCTGGTGACTCAACTATATGTGAAAGACCCTGAAATAAAAGGCAGAAAATGAAATTCTATTAGAGAAATTGTTTGACAATGAAATCAAAAGCACTAATCATCCGCCAATACTCCGACACTTCCAAAATTTTGACACCGGACCATCTGGTCCTCAGTACTAGTAAAAATAAAAAAAATTATTGCACATGGAAGGTATATATCTTTGGCAAAATAAAAAAATCGAAAAAAGAAGCACAGATCCTAGAACAGAACAAAATCTTGCATTATCACAAAAGGTTAGTAGTCTCTGAATAGTTACCAAATTACCACAAGGCTTGAGAGTCCCCGTGTGTGTTTGAGGCCCCGTTCGTTTTAGCGGATCCCGTGCGGCTCCGGAAAGCGAAGCGCATTCATGCCCTCATTCGAACGCCGCCTGTCGCAGTTTGGGTATTGAAAATGCAACACACACCGAACAGACCCTGATAATATTTCAATGCAACATGCAGATATAATGTGATTTGATCTAGATCTAGATACAAGGTACGTACTATACGACGCGGCACAGCTTGAGGTCATCGTTAGTACTCCTTTCAAAGATCCTAAAAATATTTTTAAATTATTTTTTTTATAATATTTAAACCTCTCTTTAAATACTCTTAAATTTTGCTGAAACGCTACGCTACGTTACGTTAAGCTGAAATGTACAAGGCCCAGATGTCAGCAGCAAGATATGAAAGACTTTGAGATGGTGTAAGAGGACACCAGCTAAGGCCCGTTCAGGGTCAGGCGCTCTCCCCATACCTAATTGATTGAAACGAACGGATCGGACGTCGTTTCCCAGGCTCCTGTTTGCGTTTGCTTTCGGCCCCCGATCCACTGAAAACGAACGCATACCCTCAATAGCTGACACATGATCGCTTGGCTGTTAGAGCATCTTCAATGGTGCCATATCAGCTAGATATAAGGATTCCAACTCAGCCTTTTACTTATGTGTGGAGGAGAGAAGGAGGGTGTGCTAGCTACTAACTTGCAGCTAGTCTATAGCTGATTCCAATACACTTACTATCTATTACATGTGGACCCATATTCAATATTATAGTCAATGTTATAGCTAGTCTTATTGGAGAAGCTAACTATATGTTAACATAGTCAGCTGGTCGATTTGGATGTTGAGGAATCAAGTTTGTTTTGACAAGAGACAGATTAAAAACCCATTTACTGCAATCTACATGATCTGTTCATTTTTGAAATATTGAACAGGATTGAGGAAAGCTAAAGATAAGGAGCTTTCGGAGTTGGGGATTGATGGGATTTTCAAAGTTGTGAATGACTTGCAGCAGAAGACGGGAGACTCAGGATCTTGAGAAGGATGGACGTGTCTGTGAATGCTGCTCTTTGTTTTCTTTTGTTAATTTTGCTTGTTGTTTGAGCTACCTGTTTGTCAGCTGTGAGGTTTTGGTATTTTGCTGAAACTGTATCAAAACCTGTAACGCTCCCTCCCTATTGCAGTGGCTTAAAGAGCTTGGTGCTTCCACCTCCTCTTTGGCTAGTTGTATGTTCTAAGTTGGTTGGTCAACAGTTAAAACCGTTTTTGTGGCTTTCGTTTCTATATAATGGAAATGGAGGTAGGGTGTGAGCCCTTGTTCAAAAAATATGTTATCTATAGATGACATGGCACTTGTTTATAGCTAGCAGCTAGCTGCACCATTGGAGATGCTCTCGTTAAACTTCCATGTTTGTTTACGTGTAATCCACGTGCAATCATGATGCAAATATAGTTGACCGAAACCACACGGCCACTCCGTAGGTTCGTTGCTGCAAATATTATGGGGTGCTTGGTCTGAGGAATGTGCTAGCTAGTACATCATCTTCTCACTTCTCACCGTTTTGTTTTGTTAACGGAATGGAATAGTGGGTTGATCCATCACCATCTCATTCCTGATCACTAGCTAATAATTAGTAGAGGCATGAAGAATGGAGTCATTCCACAAAAATTCATGTGATGAAATCACGATGCACCAACTCATCTGGTATAAGATTATTCCTCAAACCAACACCCTATTCGTGTTTCATTTCAAGCTTGGTATCATCAAGGAGCAATAGAGCAAGTCCACCATGATGCCATTGCCATGCATGGTCACTCCTGCTCCAAGTTAGAGAGAGACTATGCAAGCAAAAAATGCAGGCGTTGCACGTGGTTTGATCCAGATCGCACCACGAAACGCACCGCGTCGTCGATCCCTAGAGAAGACTTAAATGAGGTCAATAAGTAAGTACCATATACGAAAGACTTGAGTGAAGTCCGAATATATATAAGAAATGAGAGCCGTCTCGACTCACAAGGAGTTGTGAACTCTGAGAGAAGATGATGACGTACGAGAGGACAATCAGCTGATGATGTATACATGGCACATGCACATGCAGATCGAATCTCAGAATACATGACGATCCAGTTTGGTTGACTTTTTTGGGCTAGTTCACCGCACCATCGGATCCTTCGATGCAAAGGGAGCGGAAACTTCTATTTAAAGACGACGTCGATCAGTGGCAAAGCCCCAGCTCAGGTTTGCAGATAGCAGCAGGCTGCTAAAAGGAGCCCTTTCGGAGTGTTTAGCAGCGGGTGACATTCTCAGCTCTTTTTGTGTTCGTTGCGAGTGCAGCAGGGGGAGGGGCCGCCTGACCTGGACCATCGTCATCCGGAGTTGATCGACAACTGTTCATTTCCATGGCACAAAAGTACGTACGCTTGAGACTTAATCTACCTTAATTCTGTAATTTAGAGTAAATTCCATTTTCGACCATGGGTCTATTCAGGGACGGACCCACCACTAGGGTAGGGTGGGCCGCGGCTCGAGCTTGATTTTTTGGGCCCCCTTATACACTAGGTCTAGTATAGGGGAGTTATACCAGATTATCAGTTAATTTCGCTCTAGGTATGACCGAATGGAGCAATTCAGCCCATGGTTGGACTTCGGCCCACATCTCCAAAGGCCACAGCGCCGTTCTCTATATCGCTCTCTCACCGCCCTCTCTGTATCGCTCACTCTCGGTATCTCCTCTCTCTATATCGCTCCCTCGCGGTGTCGGGGTCGGCGGGGTCCGCATGGGCGCACCGCGCACGCCGCATGGGATTGGGGGCGGTCGACGGAGAAGGCGAGCGCCGAGGCGCCCCGGCGGACGGTGGCGGCGAGGCCGTCGCCCTCTGTGTCTGACAGGATCCAGGCGTGCGCGGTGGCTACCCCTCCGGCCTCCACGGCAGATGGCTCGGGCTCGGCTCCACGCCTCCACCCGGTGGGGAGCATCACCGCATGTTCGAGGTCCGCTCCCCCCCCCCCCGGCGTCTTAATCCGTCTTAAATTGTTCTAGACTACTTGATTTAGTGGTTGTCGGTGGGTAGATATGCAAGGGTTTAGGCCGAATGAGCTTGACAAGGGGGAAGGATTCAATTTGGGTGCGGATTTGGGGATTAGGCTTGCTCCACCTTGATTTTCATCCTGCGTCCCCCATTGGGTCTATTAATTTGTTACACGGTGACAATTTAGGCCACCTATTTCTTTTTCGAATTTTGACGATAGAACTGATAATCGAGTATTATGTTCCGCACGCTCTGATTGAACCACATTTGAGATTTTGAGTCGACATGAGATGATAGTACAAATATAGGGACTGACTTGTCATCAGGCGTCTGAGAGTTATTTATCTCTCAGTCGATTTTCTAGATCGTTGATCAAAAGTCTTTATAGGACATATAAAAGATCTAACGGTAGAATCTAGCTATGTAAAAATCGACTGAGACTTATTTAAAAATCAGTCGCCTGAGAAGCAGCAAAACCGACAAATATAATATATAGGGGCCGGCCGAGAACATTGTTATATTCCATGCATGCACAGAGCTAAAACATATTCAAATTAATACTGTGGATTGTGGGCTGTGGGGATGGATGAATGCATGCAGGCTTGCTGGAAAGGTGGCAGTCGTCACGGGCGCCGCCAGTAAAATGGGCGAGGCGATTGCCAGAAAGTTCGTCGAACACGGAGCAAGGGTCATCCTCGCCGACATCAACTTCAGCTCCTGCGATAACATAGCGCGGCATCTCAATAACAAGAACACCAAAGCCATGCAAGTGGCGCACCCAGTGCAGTGCGACGTCAAGGACCCGTCGGAAATTCTCAGAGCGATTAAAGAGGCCAAGACCAGATATAGCCAAGATCTTGACATCTTCTACAGCAACGCGGGCGTCAAGAGCGCCCTGTCATCCATTGACATCAAAGACTTCAAGGACAACATGGCGGTGAACGTCGAGTCCGTCATAGCGAGCATCAAGCACGCCGGCGATGTGATGCGCAGGAACAGCCACGGCGGCAGCATCCTCTGCACGGGCAACACCATGGGCCTGCCCGTCGACCTGGTGCCTTCGGCGTACACCATCTCCAAGGCCGCAGCCATGGGCGTGGTCCGCGCCGCGGCGGCGGAGCTGGGAAGCGAGGGCGTGCGGGTGAATGCCATCTCGCCGCATATCGCTGCGGCCAACTTTGATAGGCGCGTGCTGCAGCAGATCTTCCCCCGCGCAACTGCCCAGCAGCTGAATGAGATGATCAGCAACAACTACTCCATGATTGTCAACCCGGTGAGCGTGGAAGACGTGGCCAACGTGGCGGTCTACCTGGCCTCAGACGATAGCAAGGGCGTCAATGGCCATAACCTCGTGCTCAACGGCAATAATAAGTTCAGTGCTCTTACTTAAGTGTGGCACTGTGGCCGGCCGAATTGCAAGAATAATTCAATTCGTTCTTCAGCTTCGTCAGGTCATTCAGTTAGCTTCGTTGTCAGTTTCTCCATCAGTAAGTTGCTGTTGTCAGTTTAGTTGAGCCTGATTCCTTCGGCAATCGGGAGCGTCCGAATAAGGCATTCGACGCGTGCTACGTTCGCGCGGGAACGAGCCCTGCGGCCGAGTCTCGCGCTGCACGATCCGAGCTTTCTTATTTAAGGTGAATTGAAATACAGAAAATGCGGCGCTTCTAACCGCACCAAAATTCCGTCGCACTCTGACACTCTGTTCTTTGTGTTCGTGTGTTTGTTGCAGGAGTTTCCTATTCAGCTCCGGCGGACAGAATATTTAGTATCAGAGCGTTGGGATTGCATGCCCAAGATCCTGAGGTACCACCTCGAACCCATGGCGCTCGTTCCGCAGGCTGAGGGACGAGGTAGCAGCGTCACGCTGCGCTATCCGCCGCTCACTCCAACGACCTACACTTGCTGGGGCATCAAGGTTGAGGCCCTGCTGGAAGCGCAAGACCTGTGGGATGCTGTATCGCTGGCAGAGGGCGCAGCGGTGGAGGCGAAGAAGGACAAGACTGCGAGGGCACACCTCCTGCAAACCCTTCCCGAGGACATCTTGCTGTAGGTGGCAGCGAAGAAGACGGCGAAGGAGGATTGGGAGAGCCTCAAGACATGGTTCGTTGGGGCGGATAGCGTCAAGGCGGCGCTCCTCGCAACTCTGAAGGGCGAATTTCAGAGCCTTCGCATGGAGGAGGGCGAGGCTCTGGACAACTATGCCAGCAAGCTGAGCGGCATGAAGGTCCAGTACGCAAACCTTGGCGCTACCTTGGAGGACTCGACATTGGTGAAGAAGCTCCTTGACACCATGCCAGATCGCTTCTACCCGTGCATCGCCGGCATCGAGCAGTTCTGCGACATCAACACGATGGCATTCGAGGAGGCTCTCGGGCGCATGAAGATCATCGATGAGCGGCTGATTCTTTGAGGATCCAGCACCAAGGACAGTGACCAACAGCTTTTGCACACGGCAGCGCAATGGCAGGCTTGTGAGAAGCAAACTTCCGGAGCGTCCACTGAGAAGAAGAAGAACCGCGACCGTGGGCGTGGCGGTGCTCCAAGCGGCAGGCCGAAGCAGCCACAGGCGAGCGGCTATAGCAACGGAAGCAATGGCACTGTCGCACGTGACGAGTGTCATTATTGCAAGAAGAAAGGTCACTGGGCTCGTGATTGTCGTAAGAAGAAACGGGACGAACAGTCCCATGCTGCAGCGATGGAGGAGGAGGACAAGGAGCCCACGCTCCTGATGGCCATGGCGTCCGGTTCCCCGACCTTGCCTGCGCCAGCACCTGTGGAGGTCGTGGAAGATCGCCTCTTCGCCCAACTCGGTGACGGGGACAACGGCGACTGCACGAGGTGGATTGTCGACACTGGCACCACCAACCACATGACCGGTGAATGTTCGGCCTTCTCCAAGCTCGACACCGGCTTGCGCGGCTCTGTCAAGTTCGGCGATGGGCGCATGGTTGACATCGTCGGGCGCGGCACCGTGCTTTTCGCATGCAAGAATGGGGAGCATCAGCCCCCTCACCGGCGTATACCACATTCCACGACTCACCGCCAACATCATCAGTTTGGGGCAACTCGATCAAGACGGCTACGACATTTACCTTGGTGGCGGGGTGTTGCGCATCCGTGACCCGCGTCGTCGCCTTCTCGCCAAGGTACCTCGTTCGTCGAATCGTCTCTTCATTCTCGAAGCGGACATCGCCGGGCCGGTGTGCCTGGCGGCGCAGGGCACGAGCACAGCATGGCTGTGGTACGCACGTTTCGGCCACCTAAATTTACGTGGGCTTTGTGAACTCCCGAAGAAGGGGATGGTGACGGGCCTACCGCCGATCGATCATGTTGATCAAGTCCGCGATAGCTGCCTAGCTAGTAAGCAGCGACGTCACCCGTTCCCCAACAAGGCCAGCTTCCGGGCGAAGGAGCGGCTCGAGCGGGTGCATGGTGACCTCTGCGGTCCGGTGAAGCCGGCGACTCCGAGTGGCAACAAGTACTTTCTTCTTCTTGTGGATGATCTGAGCTACTATAAGTGGCTCACACCGCTGGCAACAAAGGATCAAGCAGCGCAGGCTATCATCCGGTTCCAGGTGGGAACCGAGGCCAAGGCCAAATGCAAATTGGGGACGTTGCGTACTGATCACGGCGGCGAATTCACAGCACAAAGCTTTAGTGACTACTGCGCCAAGCAAGGGATCAAACCGCACCTCACTGCTCCGTACTCGCCTCACCAGAACGGTGTGGTGTAGCGGGGCAACCAGACGGTGATGGGCATGGCGCGTGGCATGATGAAGGCCATGTCCATGCTCGGCTATTTTAATTTTTTTTTTTTTGGGGGGGGGAGGAGGCGGTCACCACGGTCGTGTTCGTCCTGAATTGCACACCGACACAGAGCGTGGTGGACAAGACTCCGTTTGAGCTATGGAATGGCACATGACCTCCAGTTCATTTCTTCAGAACTTTTGGATGTGTCGCACATGTGAAGTCCACAGGCAAGCACCTCGCAAAGCTCGATGATCGTAGTATACCGATGGTGTTTATTGGTTATGTGTTGGGAACCAAGGGTTACCGGTTCAATAATCCTTTGTCTCGGCGCGTAGTCATAGCTGAGAACGCCATCTTTGAAGAGCAGCGTGGCTAGGATTGGGGCGCTGAAAAGGGCGTTGGCCCTGATGAAGATGCAGAGCCCTTCTCTGTTGAATACACTATTTTCGGGGTTGCTCCAGGGGGGCCGGTGCACGCGACGCCACCGTCCACGCCGTTCTAGGCCCCGTCGAGCGCTGCGACCTCGGCCACACCACTTCCGTTCTTGTTGAGAGCGGCAATGCCCACGTGCGGGTCTGAGCCTCGCACACAGGCTGCACCATCTTCACCAGGCGTTCAGTTTGTCTCTCCACCGACGGGCGAGCTTGATCTGGACAATGATCATGACGGTGCTCCACTTCGTTTTCGCACTCTGTACAACACTCTAGGCGTTGCGCCGGTGCCTGGGTACACGGAGCGTGAGCTAGCGGAGGAGCTTATGGTGGTGCTCGACGATGAACCGGCCACGGCAGAAGAGGCTCACCAGAGCCCCATGTGGCGCAAGGCCATGCTCGAGGAGCTCAGTTCCATCGAAGATAATCACACCTGGGCTCTCGTTAACTTAGCACAGGGACAACATGCAATTGGCTTGAAGTGGGTCTTCAAGCTCAAGCATGATGAGAATGGCGCGGTGGTCAAGCACAAAGCCCGCCTCGTTGCAGAGGGGTACATGCAGCGTCAAGGTATCGACTTCGAAGAGGTCTTCGCTCCGGTGGCACGGATGGAGTACGTGCCCATGCTGCTGGCCGTGGCTGCTCATCTTGGCTGGGCTGTGCACCACAAGGACGTCAAGTCCGCATTTCTCAACGATGACCTTGAGGAGGAGGTATACGTGTCACAGCCTCTTAAGTTCATCGCTGCAGGTCATGAGCACAAGATTCTCAAGCTGCGTAAAGTCTGCCTCTCCTCGGTCAGCTGGGTCTTGAGCTTTTTGACCTTCGCCTTCAGTCGGCTCCGGCTTTTGGCTGCTGCGAGGCGCTCCCCCTCGAGCTCCCTTTCCCGGTACTCTTGAAAGGCTCCCAGAATGGCGCTACGCTCGACGCTAACGCCTTCTTCGAAGTCTTGCATGGTGCCCCACAAGACTTGAGTAAGAGAATAATAAATCCATCACATTTAGTTGTTCGTGACTTAAAGCAGACAAGTTTCGGTTTGGGCTTTACCTCTTGAAGCCGAGTCTTTAAGTTCCGGCTGAGGCGCTCACCAAGGCCGTGGGTGGCGAATCCCCGGCTGCTCGGAATGTCCGTGGCATGCTGCTCTCTGTGCTGCGCCTTCCTCTTGTCGGAGCGCGCCTGCCCGCGGGCGCGCCCGTCTCCTTGGCACCTTTGGTCCTGGAAGGGCTAGTGGCGGCATCCTTGTTGCCTGGGAGCTCCTGCTCCTCCTCTTCCTCCGCCCGGGCAGTCTCGGGCAAGACCGGCGCCTCTCTGGCCGGAGACGTCGGTGGGGTTACGGACAGGGCAACTTGATCCCCCTGTTCGCGATCTCCTTCTTGCTCCCCGGGGACAGAGTCTTCTCCCTACTCTCTGGAGGTTACCGTCGTCACAGGGACGATTTGCCCCTGCGACGAAGTGCTTGGCAGAACCTCCTGCTCGGTCCCGCCTTGGGCAGTCGGCAAGCCAATACCTTGGCTCCGCTCTTCGTGGCGTCGCGCCCTACTTCTTCTGCTTCCAGCCGGTTGATCGCACCCTTCAAGGCGTCGACTTGGTCACTGGAGCCTGGCGAAAGCGCAGACCACGCTGCCAGCTTGTCCTTGAGAGTGAGCGTCTCGTTGCTCGCGATGCACCATGTAGGTGCTCGGACAGGAGAGACTGCTCGATCGCTGCGTCCACGTCGTCCGTGGAGGTTTCCTTCTGGGCAGCTGATGAAAAAGAAATGAGTCAAATCCAGTGCGGTTCGGTAGAATGTAAAAGGAACAGCTTTGCTACTACGTACCTGCCGCAGGGAACTTAACCTTCTTCTTTGCTCCTTGACGGAGCTTGCGCCTCTTGCTCGGGGGCTCCTTGGCTTCCTCACCTTGGCCTCCAAATGCTTGTGGCGACAGACTCAGCTACTTGCTGAGCTGAGCGCTCTTTTTGCGCAATGCAAGAAGTTTTTCCTTGCGCGCGACTTCCTCTTCGAGCCTCCTCTGCTCGGCGATCTGTTGCAGCCATTTCACATGGCCCGGGTGAGCTTGTGAATAGCGCTTCAGCCAGGGTCAAGTTCTATACCTTCTCGTCGCTTTGCTCGGTGAGGAGGGATGGGCTTGGGCGTTCCTCCCTTGGCTGGCCGCGCTCGCGCTTCTTCGCCATAGGGGGCTTCAGGAGCGGTTGGCGGTCGTTCGGCGCGGCGATCTCCACGTTGGCTCGGCGGCCACCTTGGGCTTCGCGGCCACCTTGGCCTTGCCCTTCCTCGCTCCCGCGGACTCGGAGAGCTCCTCGACGATCCCTCCGAGAATCAGCTGGTCCTCCTACATGTTTGTGAAGCGAATGTAAGTATGCAGTTGTCGTGCAAGTCTAGCAACTCAGTGGAGATCTGTTTAACATACCTCTGGTGAGCGGACGAGCACGTTCCTAGGGCAGGTGTAGGCCACCTCGCTGGTGACCTCACTGTCCTTCCTAGCAGCCTTCAGTATGGCGTCGACCTGCTCGGTCACCCATGCGTCGATTGGCTTCACTGCCCGAGCAGAAGAAATCGGTAGTTCCTGTTCGGAGGAATCACCAAAGAACGGTTAAGCGTTTGAGTAACTTACCCGTGCTCTCCCTGGTGATGTCCTCCCAGCCTTCTATCTTGTAGAAGGGGTAGGACCTCTTCCGCAGCGGATAGATCTTGTTCGCCACGAAGTCCCGGATTATCTCCTTGCCCGTGAGCCCGAGGCCCACAAGAGAGGCGATCTTCCGGGTGAGATACCACTCCTCGCCGCTCGGCTCCGGCCGCGATATCGGAGTTCCCTTCGCCGGCGCCTTCCCGGTGAAGACGAGCTTGCTGTCACCGCTCCTCCTGGTGTAGAACCACCTCATCCACCACGGTCCCATCGAGTAGAGCAGTGGCGGACGAGGATAGGGCGTGTCGTCGGCGGTGGCCCGAAGCTTGAGATAGTAGCACCCAAGCGCCGAAGTGGCGGAGCTGCTCCTCATCACGGTATAGTAGTGGAGGAACAGCTCCACCGACGGATCTACTCCCAGGTAGTCCTCGCACAGGTGTGCGAAGACGGCCATCTGCAGGAAAGAGTTAGTGTTGAGGTTCGCAACCTTCAGCCCGCTGATGTTCAGGAAGGCCTCCACGAAATCGCTTTCGGGAGACTTAAGCCCAAACATCGCGAACTGCACGAAGTTGACGAATTCGTCCTCGAGCGGCTCCGGTGATTCCTCCTCCCCGGGCAGCCTCCAGCTGTCGGCGTCGATGTGTCCCTCCTCCTCTAAAGTTCTCAAATCCTCCTCGGTCATGCTAGAGCCTGAGAACTTGGCCATAGCGATCCCCAGGTTTGGACGAGCAGCTTTGGAGATGGGTTGTGACTGCTGATGCTTGTGCGATTGGAAAAGGGCTCGAGAAGGAGAGGTGCGCGAGCGAAAGTGGCGAGTGGCGGCGGTTTGGGTGCTCTTTATAGCCCCAGACAAACAACTCTGCAACGGTTCTTTTCCACAAACGGCTAGTTTTTTACTACAACGGCTAAGTAAAAATGGTCGTCTGTTTTCGCTGCGCAGCGTAAGTTACCATTGAAGTTTGCCAACGGCTATATTTTCTAGTATCTGCGCTAAAGACTGAGTACTCTGCTCGGGCAGATGTGTTTCCCTGTTCGGCGCAACAGAGTTGCTCGGTACTGATCGGGTTTGTTCGGTCCCGGACAAGTCCTGTTCGTAGAACCATAATCTGTTCGGTCACTTGTTGTACGTCCTCGTAACAGCAGAATTTCCCTCTTTGTGATTTGGAGTCTCAAGAGGAAGACCCCACTGTAGTGAGTTATTCCACTTGAGTCTCGGGGGCTAGCTGTCGGGGATAAAATCACGGCCCATTACCATGTCCCACTCCCTGACAGCCCAATCGAACAGCTTACTAGGGCCTAGCTCCCTGGAAGGTTCTATCAGGCCCATGTGCATCCTGTCGAACAGCTTTTTGGCTGGCACGGTGCGTAACGGCCTAGGATTCCTGTTTGAGTCTGACTCGAACAAGAGTTCTGCACGGCTACGTGAAGACCTAAACGTGGTTTCCCAGATTGGAGCAGACGTCGTGATCCTCAAAAATTGGAGTATACCTTATCTACCGTGGGACGTATTTGGCATGGTATGAGTTCATTACGATCTCGTAGTTAGCCCGACCCGATTATCCCTGGTAGGTCGGTAGTTCGACACTATACAAACACTTATCTACCGTGGGACGTATTTGGCATGGTATGAGTTCATTACGATCTCGTAGTTAGCCCGACCCGATTATCCCTGGTAGGTCGGTAGTTCGACACTATACAAACAGGGCCCCTGCGGCGTGTTGATGGGCGAATCCTGCGAGACTTGAAGCTAAGATCGCATAATATTTCCTTGTACATCCATAATCTCGTCGAGATCTGTTCGTCTCGTCGAGCCTCCATCTTGTAATCCTCTTTGATATAAAGAAATGCTGGACGTAGGGCTATTATCTCCTCCGAGAGGTCCGAACCAGGATAAAAACCCTATGTCTCCCAGTTGCTCGTTGATTGTTGTTTGCCTTGCTCGGCAGGTCTTCTATCTCACTTTTCTCAAGAACCTTAGTTGACTTGAGATCGATATCTCAACCGTCGACAAGTATCACACTTAAGAAGAGAAACAATATTGAGAGGACTGGGATTCGAACTCAGGACCTCACCCCTCCTCGTAACCCACGCCTCATCCTAGCTAACCCACCCATGCGTGCTCTCTGATGAGAGTAGGAAAAGCATCCCTTTTAGTATTTCGGAAACCCAATTTCTACAAGCGGTTGGGAGCACGAACCGCTTGTAGAACCCAATTTCTACAAGCGGTTCGTGTCCCATACCGCTTGTAGAAGTCCACAAGCGGTTAGGGACACAAACCGTTTGTTGAGCACTAGCCCAAACCCACTGTTGCTAGCATGCCCAATTTTGCGCCACGTCGGCCAAAATGGCACCCGTCCGATCGCATAGCCATGCCAATCCAGCCGTCCGTTGTGTTCAATGCAAGCCCACCTGTTCCACCTCGCCCAATCGCCTCCTTGGCCCGGGGGATTTGACTATTTGCCACTTTCAACATTGGCGCTCGCTAAAATGCCACTCTGGGCCACGTGTAATACACACAGATGGTCCCACGTGTAATACACACAGGGTGGCATACTCAGCGAGAACCCAACGTAAGAGTGGCAAATCGTCAATTTTCTCCCTTGGCCCTCCCCCGATCTGTGCCCATTCCTCCCTCGACAGCGCCGCCGCCGCCGCCGCCCTTCCTCGCCTGACCACCCCGCCCCTCCACCACACCCTCGACGGCGGCGCCGCCGCTGCACTTCCTCACCTGCCCGCCCGCCCCTCCTCCCCACCCTCGACGGCGCCACCGCAGCCGCCCTTCCTCACCTGTCCGCCCGCCCCTCCTCCCCACCCTCGACGGTGCTGCTGCCGCCGCCCTTCCTCACCTGTCGGCCCCGTCTCAGATCGCGCCGGCCCCCGCCCATACTTGGCCATCCTAGGTCGCCCTCGTCATCTGCCTTCCCCTCCGGTTGGGTCGCGCTGGCCCCCGTGGTGGCCAGGTCTTGGCCCATCCCCAGTGGCGGCTCGGCGGCATCTTCCCTGTGCTTTCTCATCTTCTCCGCCTCTGGTGCTCTCTCTCTCTCTCTCTCTCTCGATGATGATGATGATGATGATGCTGCTGCTACGTTTGCCCCCTCTTTCTCAATGGCGGTCTCCCTCAATGTGGCATTGTCTTCCATGGCCATGGCCAATAGATGTCACTGCTTGCATTCCTATGACGTCGTTCCGGCCAAATCTTCCCTGCCCTGCCTGTTTACAGTGCCACAGGAAGCCTCATGGAGTGAACACCCTCACATCTGCACCTACACGGTAGGATTTGAATGATGATATGCAATGAAGCTAGGATATGCCATGAGGACAAATTAGAAGAAATTCATGCACCGGAGGCACAAGTTGAGGTTTCGAACTCAGAAATTGGAAAAGAAAAGGAACCAGGATCGGGGACAATGGAAGCTACAAAGAACTTGCTAAAGAACTGATAATTCACAAACGGTTTGTGTCCCCAACCGCCTGTAGAAGCCCTCTCCTGACTCGTGGCTATTGAACCGCTTGTGATGCACTATCACAATGGTTTCAAATGACCCACTTGTGATGTACCGGTTGTGATACTCGTTTTTCTAGTAGTGATAGGCCATTCAATATAATATTTTATAATAATTTTTCATGGCTTTGTAGGATTTACACAAAGATCTTAAAAATATTTTTTAATAATTTTTTAGTCTTTTTTTGTCTTCTTCTAAAGGCTCTTAATTTTTTGCCCAATTAAACCAAACTCAACAAACGCACCAGCTATCAAAGAGAGCCACAGTGCCATTGTTGTAGATGAGAGATAAACTACATCACCAAGCGTCGTGATTCATAAGTCCGTCATCGTTCTCAGTTCGCATCACGTTAAATCTTGAAGAACTTTTCAATTGTGGACCACCAACCAGCTGGTTCTTTAACCTTACTTGCGTACCGAGGTCTGCTCATTTCACGTCGCTTTATTAATACAAAGGATGCGTGCCACCAAAACTTTTATGTTGTTCTTTCCTGGCCGGTGAGGCATCCATATAGTACTCCATATCGATGCATTCATCCAAAGTTACCTATTGCATATGCATCTCTTCTTCTCATCCTCCTGTTTCTTCTTCTTCTTCTTCTTCTGCTCCTCCAAGTGGTGCTGTGGTGCACGGGGTTGTTTTGGGCCTAGCATCGCGCCTTACCGTTCATATGACCATTACAAGTACATTGAAGAAAACTGGTGGTTTGTGACCTACTTCGGAAGGCAGCTAGTCCGCAAACCGCATCACGGTAAGAGCTAGCACGTACGATTTGACTATATCCTACATTTCCATGCAGCTTTTGAGATTGATTTATAGCAGTAGCAGCCTCATGGGACGGTAAGAGCACGACCACGAACCGGTAGTAGAAGTTGGGTTCTACAGCCGGTTCATGTCCCCAACTGGTTGTAGAAGTCCTCTCCTGGCATGTGCGGCCTATTGAACTGGTCCTGGTGCATCGTCACTACGGGTAGCTGTGATACCCAGTTTTCCAGTAGTGATAAGGCTCTCTCCCAAAGGCTTTGACTCTCAATGCATAAAATTTAGTTTAAAGATGGTTTAAAACATTTTGTACTCAGACCCTTTAGATAGTAGGACCAAAAAGAATTAGATGTACTATCAATCAGTTAGCTCATGATCTCAAAGCTCGAGCCAGCATCTAAGATTTGAGGTCCTTATCCTTTTGTCTTGATGCCGCTTCAGAAAATCCGGGGTTCCAAGATTGTCCATGAACACAGTGAATGAAATTAAACGATGAGATCCACTTGTGCTACATGTAGACACTTAATTATCGTCACTGAAACTTATAGACAAATTAAGACACATAGAGGGACTAGAAATTTTCCACAGAGTAGCTTTAAATATTTACAATATTTCAGTAGTTGGAATTTCAAGTTTCAAACTAGACCAAACTCAAAATTTTATATAAAATTTTCCGTACCTTAATCCTCACTATTATAAAAACTATTGATTACTGGAAAAGTTGGAAATTCTCATTTTAATCTATAGTTGAAGTTAAATATTATTCTTGATTAATATATTTAAAATAAAATTTAGTTGACATTCGTGTTGTTTCTTGGATCGTTCATTACGGTTTTGGTTTTATTTTTTGGCATTTTCGTTATATGCATATATTTAAATACTTTCTACGTATTTAATTTGTACTTGGGGATAAACAATTAATTTACATGTTATATCCCATTTCAGTGCAACAATGTCTGGAGGGCTAATTGTGTACTTTTGGGAACAATGGGATATCCAAATTCTGGTGGTCCTAGGCTTCACCCTGCAAGTTATCCTTCTCTTGTCTGCGGGAATCCGACGGCGTGAAGGCTCAACTTTGTTGAGAACCCTCCTCTGGCTGGCTTACCTAATGGCAGACTACACTGCGATCTATGCCCTTGGCCACATGTCCATCAGCAGCAGATCACGCGGCCACCAGATGGTGCCTTTCTGGGCTCCTTTCCTCCTACTTCACCTTGGTGGCCCAGACACCATCACTGCCTATGCCTTTGAGGACAACCAGCTCTGGTTGCGGCACCTGCTCAATCTTGTGGGGCAAGTGGCAGGGGCAGCCTATGTTCTCTACCAGTACATTGCAGTAGGTAGGAACCCTAGCACACTGCTTGCAGCAGCTGCGTTGATGTTCATCTTAGGTTTTCTCAAGTATGGGGAGAGGATATGGGCACTAAAGCGTGCTAGCATAGATAGTATTGCAAGCTCTCTCAGCAATAAGCCAAGCAAAGCTGGCCGAGATGGTCGTGATAGCCCTTATCATGGAAGGAAGGGAGGGAAAAGGTTGGACACGGAGGATATCCTATTAGGAGCCCACTACGTGCGCAATGTCTTCAAGGCCATTTTGGTTGATTCACCGGTGATGGAGGTGTTTGAATATAAAGCTATCGCCCAAGGCATCCAGCTGAATGGTGACATGTACATGTATGAGCTGGTTGGGATGGAGCTCTCCATCATGTATGACATATTATACACGAAGGCGGCCGTGATCAATACCTGGTTTGGTTACTCCATCCGGATCATCTCACCACTCTCTACGGTTGCAGCATTTCTGCTGTTTCAGCTCAGTAGCAAGGATACCTACAGTATAGTTGATATAATCGTCACCTACGTTCTGCTGGTTGGAGCCCTGTTTTTGGAGATTGCATCATCGCTTAGGGCTGCAGGATCATCCTGGGCATGTGCGTCCTTCCATGCCCAGGGATGGCATCGGCTCTGCGCTGCAGTCATGCGCCTTCGCCGGTTTCTCAAGGCAGGAGCAAGAAGGACTTGCCTTGATTCACTTGGACAGTACAACCATTTGGACCACTGCACTCGTGATGTGAACGATCTCAGGGGTAAAATTGCCAGGTTAATAGGTCTCGAGGACCGTTGGCAAAAACTGCATTACTCAAGCACCATCCCCATCTCAGATGACATCAAGGCCTTGGTTTTGGAAGAGATACGGAAGAGGGGCATAGAGGATATGAGGAATGCACGGGGCAGGTGGATACTTAGGAAGAGAGGGATGTACGAGGATCTCATGTGGATTGCCGACAACACCAATCTAGAGCATATCATCCTTGTGTGGCATGTCGCCACCGACCTCTACCTCTCCATGTGCCCCGAGAAGGAAGCTGACGTCACGGTTCGGGGCGCGATCAGGGTGCTCTCTAACCACATGCTCTTCCTCCTTGTGGTGCATCCCTACCTGCTTCCCGGAGTCGTTCGCCCTAGTCGATACAAACAAAACTACTACTATTTCACTGCGCTATGGCGGCGCCTGAGCTCCAAGAAGGGAGATGGGGCGAACCCCTCTGGAACGGCGATAGTCAAGAAGATAGCTGAGTGGCAGCTCCAGGGTGATCCAAGCTCTGGTGCCGAAGATGATGACGAGTACATTGAGACCCATGCATATGACGATGGAAGTCGGCTCGCAAGGATGCTGATTCACAACAGGTGGTGCTTGCCCGTCACCGACATGCTGCAAGTGATCGCTGGGGTTTGGGTCGAGATGCTGTGCTACGCAGGCCACCACTCCAGCGAGGAAGCCCATGCCAAGAGACTGAGCACCGGAGGAGAGTTCATGACTGCTGTTTGGCTTCTCATGTGGCACCCATCGTTGTATGATGGATTTGCACCCTCTGCTGAAGCCTTAGCACCGGTCAACAAGCGTTCGCCGGTACATCCTAACAAACCGATTCCTGTGCCTGAACGGTACAGACGACCATCATCAGTTTAGTGTGAATTCAGGTTATATATATTGCTGTACGAAACGTACGTGCATATATCAAACATGCATATGTATAACGTCCAGTCCTACCTCATTGTTAGTTTTCTTCACTGCTAGCGAAAAGGACTTTTTAAGCGGTTGGTAAGCCCCCTACAAGCGGTTTTAGAACCGCTTGTAAGCAACCGCGACTGATGCCTCGCGGAGCATTACAAGCGGTTCTAGGAACCGCTTGTAGAGGTGTCAAAAAAGTCAAATAATAGTCGCGACCGCGACTGATGCCTCGCGGAGCATTACAAGCGGTTCTAGAACCGCTTGTAGAGGTGTCAAAAAAGCCAAATAATAGTCGCGGAGCATTACAAGCGGTTCCTTGTAGAGGTGTCAAAAAAGCCAAATAATATTAGGGGAGGTGGGATTCGAACCCAGGACCTCACCCCTCCACGTGACTCACACCTCACCCCTCCACGTGACTCACACCTCACTCAGCTAGCCAACGCACCCGCGTGTGATCTCTGTTTAAATAGGGGGAGCTTTCCTTTTATCTATTTGAAAAATGGGCCTTTAGAAGCGGTTCGAGGCACGAACCGCTGCTATTCTTTGACTTTTAGAAGCGGTTCGTGTCCCCAACCGCTTGTAGTGCTTTAGAAGCGGTTGGGGGCATAAACCGCTGCTATTCTTTGACTTTTAGAAGGGGTTCGTGTCCCGAACCGCTTCTAAAGATGCTCTCCTAGCTTTGTGGCTAATAAACCGCTTCTAAAGGCTGACTTCGGGTTTTTTGAACCGCTTGAGAAAGCTTGTTCCCTAGTAGTGCTTATCGATCACTTATATCGAATCCTGTTGTGATGTATTGATTCAAAGTTTACAACTGCAGTTTTGACCGTGTGCATGTCAAAAACACTTGAAATACTTTGTATTTATATGACAATTGTTATGATTGTAGAATAGCTCCAAAATCCTTAGTATGGCAACGCGAGGAAAGGATAAACACGAGCTGATAGGCACCAGTTAAGTGGATATCCAAACTTTCTAATTCTAGTTTTATGTTTCATCAGATACTCCATATCACAAAAAGGCTGGGTTTTGAAATTGACAGTCTTTCCAATGTAATTTATACCACCAGTTACAGAGGTTTGCTGTTCTTGATCTGGTCTGTACTCCTCTGGTCAGGTCTCCTATCACTTGGTCCACTGGATGGTCTCTGGCAATGGAGACCTGATCAACTGAGGAGGTGCTTCTGCTTGCTCAACTGACTCAATATCCGCATACAAGCTGTCTCTGCAGGTGGTTCAATACTTGAGCTGCCTGCCTGAGGTGAGGCTCCCCCTGAATCTGCCATTGGTTCAGGTGTATGTGGTGGTATCACAGGTTCACTCTCCTTTGATACCTCTCAGCAGGCCTCACATCTCCAATGTTCATCACCTCAACTGCCCTTGCAAGTGGCTCATTGCTGACACCTTCCAGATTCTCATGCTGACCCTGGCTGCTATTTGATTCATGAAACTTAACATCGTAGCTCTCTTCAATGATGCCTGAGGTCTCGTTGTGCACTTTGAAGGACTGACCCTTGGAGGAGTATCCCAAGAATATTCCGATGTCACATCTGCTCTAAAACTTGCCCAAATGTTGTCTCTTCTTGTAAATGTACACCTTGCAGGCAAATACCCTGAAGTATGAGACATTGGGGTGTCTCTCAACCAGCAACTCATATGATGTCTTCTTCAGAAGCTTGTGTAGGTACAGGCGGTTGATACAATGACAGCAGTGTTGATTGCTTCAGCTCAGAACAGATCATTAGTCTTCTACTCATCAAGCATTGTCCTTGCCATCTCAATTAGAGTGCGGTTCTTCCTCTCAACTACACCATTATGCTATGTGGTGTAGGAAGCTGAGAAATGGTGACCTATGCTATGCTCATCACAAAAACTTTCAATGTTAGTGTTAGAGAACTATGTTCCATTGTCACTCCTCACCCTTTTAATAGGACAATCAAATTCATTTTGGGCCGTTTTTGCAACCTTTTTGAAAATATTTGCAACAGGAGTTTTGTCATGCAAAAAAGACCCAGGTGTAGCGTGAGAAATCATCCACTACCACCAAGCAGTACAAGTTTCCCCAATGCTCACATAAGTCGTTGGCCCAAACAAATCCATGTGTAGGAGCTCAAGGAGTCAAGCGGTGGACATGATATTCTTTGCAGGGTGTGAGTTTTGCCCGCTTCACAGGCACTGTATAGCTTTTCTTTCTTGAACTTCACATCCCGCATACCAAGCACCAACTCATTTTTGAAAAGCTTTTTCAAATTTGATATACCAACGTGTCCAAGACGTCTATGCCAAAACCAACCAAGAGAGATTTTGGTGAGTAGACAAGTCGACATGTACGAGGCTGTCGAGTTGAAGTTCACAAGATACAAGTTTTGGAAGCGAAGCCCTTGCAAACCACATTTTCTTTCTCACCAAAAATAGACATGCCTTGAGGTGAAAAATGATAATGGAACAGAGAGCAAATTGTAATTTTGAGTTTTCACCAACAAGACATTCGCAATTGAAAGGTCAGAAGTTATAGCTACCCTTTCAGAACCCAGCACCTTGCTTTTGCTGCCGTCTCCAAAAGTGATCTTGTTAGGGAAGTTGCCTTCTTCCCCCCAATGAGGTGAACAACCGGGCATTGCCAGTCATGTGCCGAGTGCAGCCGTTATCAATAATCGAATGGTGTCTGTCGGGGATAAAATCACGGCCCATTGCCATGGCCCACTCCCTGACGGCCCAATCGAACAGCCTCTTAGGGCCCAGTTCCCTGGAAGGTTCTATCAGGCCCATGTGCATCCTGCCGAACAGCTTCCTGTCTGGCACGGTGCGTAAAGGCCTAGGATTCGTGTTTGAGTCCGACTCGAACAAGAGTTCTGCACGGCTAGGTTATAGGGTTAACGGCAGAAGTGGTCACAACCAAAATTCAATGTGGGTTAGGGTAGGGGAAGGGTAGGCCTTAATCTGTCTCGATTAGCCTATTATAGTGAACCAGCGCACCCACTTTAATTTTTAGCTGTAGTTTTTAATTTTAGCTGAAAAAAGACTTGTCGGGGATAAAATCACGGCCCATTGCCATGGCCCACTCCCTGATGGCCCAACCGAACAATCTCCTAGGGCCTGGCCTCCTGGAAGGTTCTGTCAGGCCCATGTGCGTCGTACCGAACAGCCTCCTAATCGGTGTGATCCGTGGCGCCCAAGACTTCGTGTTTGAGTCCAACTCGAACAAGAGTTCTGCACGGCTACGTGAAGACCCAGACGTTGGTTTCCCGGATTGGAGTAGACGTCGTGATCCCCAAGAATTGGAGTATGCCTTATCTACCTCGGGATGTATTTGGCATGTATCGAGTTCGTTACGGACTCGTGGTCAGCCCTGCCCGATTATCCCTCAGTAGGTCGGTTGTTCAACACTATATAAGCAAGGGTCCTACGGCATGTAGAGGACACGAGTTTACGGTTAATCCAGCGCGACTTGAAGCTTAGGTTGCGTATTAGTTTACTGTACACACATAATCTCGCCGAGATCTGTTCGTCTAGTCGAGTTCCACCTTGTAATCCTCTTTTATATAAAGAAATGCTGGGCGTATGGTTGTTATCTCCCCGGAGAGGCCCGAACCAGGATAAAACCCTGTGTCTGTTCCCTGCTCGTTGATTGTTGTTTGCCTTGCTCGGCAAGTCTTCTATCTCCCTTTCTCAAGAACCTTAGTTGACTTGGGACCGGTATCCCAACCGTCGATAGTTGGCGCTGTCCGTGGGGATTAGTAGATCAAGTTTGTTTGAGCATGTCGAACTCCTTCAGTGACCAGGAAAATTTTCCTGAGGGCTACGACTCAGAAGGACAGGATGTCACATCCTCTGTCAGATCGGATCGATCCTTTCGATCTCGATCGCCTTCCAGATCTGGGACGGAACTCTCCGGCTACGTTCCGGAGATGGTCTTAGATCACGCTCCCGTCATTGACGATGATTACGGAACTAACGATCTTTACGCTGGTTTAGATCTTTCGGATTCCAAGGCTATGTCGGTTGATTCCTCCTGTGGTGACACAGTGATGACGCCGTCTTGTGTGCCAACACGTGGTCGTCGCAGCGTCAACATGGCTGGCACGGGAACTTTAGAGGATCCTGCGCAGACCGCGGCGGCCGGCGAGATCGGGCAGTCCAACTCTGCCCGGCATCAAGATGAGGCTGCACTGGCTGCCCACGAATAAGATGTTGTTCGCCGAAGCTTGGGCGCCTCCATTAATCAAACCTTGGCACAGATCCACGATCAGCGCAAGCGACAGCGTCGTGACCCCCCCACCCCCCCGAGTGTCTCCGCCAAGTCCCCCGGTAGAAGTTCCACCTGCTTGGGTTGAATCCCCGCGTGACCAGACCCGGTCGGGCAAGACGCGGATGCCTCAGGGATCCCAGGATCCCTTGAGCAGAGTCGGGAACGACTTCAAGCCTTAGCAGTGGTGGTCAGATCCACCAACCAGGCAGACCTCGCCCGTATGGACGACGCTGTTGCTTCTCACCTAGAGCGACTGGCTGAAGGCCTCAAGTCCATAGGCGAAATTAACACCTCCTCTAGGCAGCACAGTCAGCCTGCCCCGAATGGCTCAGACAGTGAGTGCTCCGATCGATCGCGTGACCCTCGTCACCGTCAAAGGACAGCTCGCCGCGAGCAAGATACCCGTGGTCGACAACGTTCGCCGAGTCCCCGTGGTCGCCGCGACCATAGGGGCAAGCGAGCCCGAGACGATCACGGACGATCTCCTCGGGAGGAGCGCATAGTGGCCACCACGAGGAAGGAGCGCGGAGGATTCTCCCGAAGAGAGTTTCTCCAGACCGAGTCTTCCCGTTCAGCAAGAGTTCCTCCGCGCAACAGGACCAACGTCTTTTCAAGACTAGGTTCTGCCGGGGAAGGTGGTCGGGCTTACAGCCTGGGGTGCAAGGCTTTCTCTGATAAGCTCCGCGCTGTCAGGTGGCCTTCCAAGTTTAAACCTGGCCACGTGGAGAGGTACAATGGGACCCAGAACCCAGAGGAGTTCCTTTCCATCTACGCCACAGCCATCATGGTAGCCGGAGGTGACGAATTACCTTCGACTGTCCTTGAAGGTGCTGCTCGGACGTGGCTGTTCAATCAGCAAGAGGGTTCCATTCACTCTTTGGACCAGCTTTGTGACACTCTGACTATCAATTTCCAGAGCTGTTACGTGCGTTTGGGCAAGAATGATGATCTGCACCAGATGATCCAGATGAACGGGGAGACCCTCCGCAACTTCGTGAAGCGTTTCATTAAGATCCACAACACGATCCCGAACATCTCGGATGAATCTGTTGTCCGCACTTTCAAAAATGGTGTCCGCGACGAACGGCTCACCCAGGATCTCAAGATCAATGAGACCTGGACCGCCAATGATATGTTCAAGGCGGCTGACCGCTATGCCAACGCGGCAGAGCGTGTTCAATTTAAGAAGGCGTTCAACAAGGGCGAGCTGCCTGCCCAGCCTGGTGTAGAGGAGAAAAAGAAGAGCAGCAACAATCCTGGTGACAAGAAGTCCCAGAAGAAGAAGAACAAAGGTGCGCAGGATAACACCGCCGCCGGTATAGATCGCGCACCTCCTCCCAAGGATGGGCAGAAGAAGCCCAACAATAACTACAAGGGCAAGAAGCCCGCGCAGGGAGGAAATCAAGGCAGAAAGGTCCAAGTGACCGATACTACCAATTTCATCAGAATTACGGCCATGACATACGCCATTGCAGGACCTGGGCTGCAAAGCTTGAGGAATTCTACAACGGCAAAGGCCCAATGCCCACCCTCCCCGAAAAGGGTGATGCCGGCAAGGCCAAGCGCCAAACCGATGATGGTGATCGGGACGATGAGGATGACTATCCTGGGCCCGTGAACCACATAGCCGTTATCTTTGGCGGCTCCTCGGCTTATCCCTCTCGTCGCAGCCTCAAGGAAGCTGCTTGGGAGGTCCACAACGTTGAGAAGGGCAAACCACAGCCCGAAACAATGAAGTGGACCAAGGTTTCCATCTCCTTCTCTAAGGAGGATTGCCCTACTGGGATGACCAAGCCACAGCGTCTCTGTCGGGGATAAAATCACGGCCCATTGCCATGGTCCACTCCCCGACAAATTTAATCGAACGACCTACTAGGGCCCGGCTCCTAGAAGGTTCTATCAGCCCATATGCATCTCTCGCCAACAGCTTCCTCGGGGCGTGGTGCGAGTGGCCAAGGAATCGTGTTTGAGTTCGTCTCAACAAGAGTTCTCGCACGGCCACGTGAAGACCCGGACGTTGGTTTCCGGATTGGATTAGGAGTCGTGATCCCCAAGACATGGAGTTTATCTTATCTACCTCGGGATGTATTTGGCATGTATGAGTTCGTTATTTATCTCGTAGTTAGCCCGCCCGATATTCCTCGGTAGGTCGGTTTGCCCGTACTATATAAACAGGGCCCCTATAGCGTTTAGAGGGACCTTAGCCGATAGATTTTCAGATACCACTCGCCGAGACCTCGCTGATCTCGCCGAGTTCCACCTTGGAATTCTCTTTGATATAAAGAAATTTGGACGAGGGCTATTATCTCCCGAGAGGCCCGAACTGTAATAAAAACCCCGCTCTCTGCTCGTTCTTTGTCGTCGTGGTTGTTCGGCGTGTCTCCTATCTCCTCTTTGAAGAACCTTGGTTGACTTGGGTCGATATCTCAACCGCCGACAATTTGGCGCCGTCCGTGGGGACTCGCAGATCGAACATGTCGAACTCTATCGGCGACGTGAGATTCTTCCCGAGGACTACGACTCGGCGGCGGGATGTCTCTCCTTGTCCGATCGGATCGATCCTTCGATCTTGATCGCCTTCCAGATCTGGTGCCCACTCCGTGCTGAAATTTGGATCTCTCTCGCGGGCAGCTCTTCGCCGGGCGCTGTCTGTCTCGCGACGAGCTCAAGGCCGGGCCGGATCTCTCGCGGCAGCTCTTCGCCGGGCGCTGTCTGTCCCGCGACGAGCTCCGTGCTCGGGCCGGATCACTCGCCGGCGGGCTCTTCGCTGGAGCGCGATTCGTCGCGACGAGCTCGCGCTCGGGATCGGATCTCTTCAAGGCGGGCAGCTCTTCGCCGGGGCTGCGTCTGATCTCCGCAGCGAGCTCCGTGCTCGGGATCGGATCAAAACTCCTTCCGGATCCGGGGCTGTTCGCCTGGCAGTGGATGGCGGGAGAGAGCTGACCAGCACACGGAACATCGACCAGCTTTGTAAGTTCCTCGTGTAGGTTTTTCGTTTCCTAGCCGGCGCTTTTTCAAATTTCGCTTTAGTTCGTCCAAGTCTTCGGGCCGCCATGTAAAGTTCAACCCATTGAGCGGTGAATGCTCGCGCCCCCGCGGTCCTCCTCACCACTTGTCTTCTCGCACTACTCTTTCTCTCCGTAACACTTGATGGCTGCCCGGTCTTATAACTCTTAGCTCCGCAATCTTAAGGGTTTTCCCCACCAGATCTGGTTTCAACAAGTTCTCGAACTCAAAGTTGCGTAACACGGCATCCAACCTCGCGCTAAGCTCGTTCTCGTAAGCCCTCCATGGCAGAGGCACTTACCGCCACGGCACAACCACTTGGCAAAGCTCGCTCGTAAGCCCTCCGCGCAGAGGCGCTTTCCTTGTTCGGTTACCTTCGAATCGCTTAACTTACGTTAACGGCGCGCCTCGAACGAAGTCGATCAGATACGGTGTCGCTCTAACTCTCTACGCACGTGCTTGAAGTCGCAAGTTCAGGTCTTCATGCATCGTCTGCATCGGGGCTAGGGCGCCGCTTTTCTCTTGTGCACTGCTCGAAGTTCGCAAACTCAGTCCTCGAGCAACTGCACAACGGGCCGGAGTTAGGCTGTTGCCCACGGTTTTCTTAAAACTTTCTAGCGCTATTCGCCTTGCTCTTGGTTTCTGTTCGTCCTTGTCTTTTCTCGCTCTTTTTGCGTGAAAAGCTGCTCGGTCGACTCTCGCTCGATTCAAGCGCCGGCGGTCTTGAGTCGCTCGCCGACTTCTGAGGATCGCCTCTCCTCGGTCGCTTGGGACTTGAGCTGAATTTCGCAACCCCTGCACGTTCTCGATTTTCAGTTCCTTTCCTTAGCGCTGGTTTTCCAAAACCTCGTTGGTCTTCGCCCCGTAGCGCTCCCGCATCTGAGCATGTCTTTTATCCGCAACGACCAGACGGCTCCGGTTAACCAAGCGGTGCACCACCGATGGAGTTACGCCCACCGTAGTCGATTCTCATCGCAACGGGCATGCCCACCGTAGGCGATTCTCATCGCAACGGCACTCCGGGCGCTGGTTCCGCACTCCGCCGAGGCGACACCAACGCCTGACCGTCCATGTCCGGATAAGATTTCGCCGCACGCTTTTGCTGCGGCTAAGGTCCCAATCGCCTTCCCCGGTTAGCGGTCTTAGCCACGGCGGGCTGCACTTGCCCGCACACGCCTTTTTTATCCGTATACGCCCTTCCCGCACGGTAATCCGAGCAATGCACCACCCACGGAGTCCCGCCCACCGTAAGTCGATTTCATCGCGAACGGGCACTCCTAGCGTCGGTTCCGCGATTCGCCGAGGTGACACTAACGCTATCAGAGACGTACCCGGAAAAAATTATGTCTTGTGCGGGTAGGTCGTTTTTGCGTGTTTTCCAAAACTCGCTTTGCTCCTCTTAGAGCCTGTTCTTGCTCTCTTTTTCCCCTTGCTGGCCTGTTTCTTGTTTGTATTTTGCAGGAAGTACAGGAACGGGGAATATCAGACTCCGGTGATGGTCGTGGCGAGGCTCCAGGCTTCCCCACCAAAACCGATGTTTGCATCCCTATCTTCCCGGGTTTGCTCCGCGCATGCCCAGAGACTGATTCACTTCACCCGCGTATGATTTCTTGCCTTTGCCCTGTACTGACCTTCACAGTTCGGCTAAGTCAAGATAGTGCGCCACCAACGGAGTCCTGCCCACCGTAAGCCGATTCTCATCGCAATGGGCAAGCCCATCATAAGCCGATTCTCATCGCAACGGGCACTCCAAGCGTCGGTTCTCAGACTTGCCAAGACAACGCTAATATCGCCGCAAGGAATACGTCATGGGTAAAGCGTTGATTTCACACGCTCTCTTGCGGCTCGACCGCAATGGGTTGTGATTCACCTCGACCGGACAGCTCTTCGTCGGAGCGCCAGATCCGTCCCGCGACGAGCTCCGTGCTCGGAAATTTGGATCACTCAAGACTGGCGCTCTTCGCCGAGCGCAGCTCCTACCGCTACGTCTTCGCTCGGTCGTATTTTCGGTTCCTTTAACGAGCTCCATGCTTCGGGACTAGATCTCTTTACTCGTTCCTTCAACGAGTTTCTACGCCTGGGATCGGGTCACTTTTCCCATTCAGATGCATTGTGCGCTCCTAGCACACGATCTACGCCCGGGGCACATCACCTTCGCTCTGAAGCGCGACATTCGCTTCGAGCGCGATCTTTATTTCTGCAAGCTCTAACCCGAGAGGTGGTTCCCCTATCTTTTCCTAGGCATCTGAATGCCTGGATGCAGCAGCACGAGTCCGTCTCGCGACTTGCTATGTTCATTCTCCCGGAAGATCTGATCTTACCGGATGCGGTGGTACGCTCTTCACTACTAAGAATCCAATCCCTCCTTGATGACGTTCAGCCTCAAGGAGATGATTCACCTCACTTCTTTCGATTTCTGTATCGAGGGCTGGGTACTCTGCTCGGACAGATGTCGTTTCTCGCTCGATGCAAATGAGTTGCTTTCGGCGCCAAGCGGGTTTGTTCGGTCCCGAACAAGTCTTGTTCGGTTGAACCATAACCTGTTCGGTCACCTGTTGCACGTCTTTGTAGCAGGAAAAATACCCTCTTCGTAACTTAGAGTCTCAAGAGGAAGACCCCACTCTAGTGAGTCCTTCTACTTGAGTCTCGGGGGCTAGCTGTCGGGGATAAAATCACGGCCCATTGCCATGGCCCACTCCCTGACAGCCTAATCGAACAGCCTACTAGGGCCCAGCTCCCTAGAAGGTTCTATCAGGCCCATATGCATCCTGCCGAACAGCTTCCTGGCTGGCGTGGTGCGTAGTGGCCAAGGAATCGTGTTTGAGTCCGTCTCGAACAAGAGTTCTGCACGGCTACGTGAAGACCCGGACGTTGGTTTCCCGGATTGGATTAGGAGTCGTGATCCCCAAGACATGGAGTTTATCTTATCTACCTCGGGATGTATTTGGCATGTATGAGTTCGTTACGATCTCGTAGTTAGCCCGGCCCGATATTCCTCGGTAGGTCGGTTTGCTCCGTACTATATAAACAGGGCCCCTATAGCGTTTAGAGGGACCTTAGCCGATAGATTTTCGCATACCACTCGCCGAGACCTGCTGATCTCGCCGAGTTCCACCTTGCAATTCTCTTTGATATAAAGAAAGGCTGGACGTAGGGCTATTATCTCTCCCGAGAGGCCTGAACCAGGATAAAACCCCCATCTCTGCTCGTTGCTGTTCGTGGTTGTTCGGCGTGTCTCCTATGTCCTCTTTGAAGAACCTTGGTTGACTTGGGTCGATATCCCAACCGTCGACAGTCTCCCGCTGGTGGTCGCTCCGACCATCAGCAACGCCAGAGTAGGGCTTGTCCTGATCGATGGCGGGAGAGCTCTAGACTTGCTTTCAGCAAAAGTCTTAGACGAGATGCAGATTCCTCGCTTCAAGCTCAAAGAGGTCGCGATGCCCTTCTACGGGATCGTTCCGAGAGAAGCTGTTCGGCCGCTGGGGCAGATTGTTTTGTCCGATACCTTCAGCAGCCCAAGCAACTTCCGGACAGAGTTGATCACGTTTGACGTGGTCGACTTCCCATCTGCCAACAATGCGATCTTGGGCCGGCTATCTCTTGGCATGTTCATGGCCGTGTCCCACCATGCATACCATTGCGTAAAGATATCGGGCCTAGCGGCGTGATCACGGTCAAGGGCAATTACAAAGCTGCTCTAAATTACGATGAGCAGTCTCTTGCCCTGGTCGACCAGCTTCCACCGCGTGGTCCTGAAGTACCGTAGACCAAGTCTGCCCGTCCCAAGGTTTTTGTCCAGCCAGGGGAAGAGACCAAGGAAGTTCGCTGTCACTTGACGATCCTTCCAAGACAATTCATTTGGGAGCTTGTGAGCATCGTTGAGCCCTAATTTTTATTGGTGGCATTGATGACAAAATTAATTAATATAAAGGGCTAGGGGGTTTTTGGACTTTTTGGAACCCTAGCGGAGACTCGGCGATTTTTATAAACCCTAATTTGAAGCGTCGACAATTTTCTGAGCTGCTCCAAGGTTTTAAGTGCGTGACCCAAGAGAGAAGAGGTCACGATAGATTAGAGTAGTTAGGTTTATTTCCTGTTTTTCGTCGGATTTCAAAAGGGGTTCGAATATCTCGGACTATGCTGGATCTTTGCGAATTCTCGAAAACTCGGTTTCCGTAGTCCACCTCTTCTAATAATACCCAAATATCCCTTTGTGAGATTTCTAGAGAGAGAGAAACCCACCTAAATTCCCCCACAAATTTTAGCTCCAAAATTCCTCTCTGTCGGACGGCGTCTGGAAAAGCCAGACGGCGTCCGACCAGCCAAATACCAAAACAGTATTCTCTGTCGGACGGCGTCCGGTCGTTATCGAACGGTGTCCGGTCAGGTTATAATCCGAGGCACTTTTTGGTCGGACGGCGTCTGGGTGGCCGTCCGGTCCTTTGCACGCCATCGCTTGACGGGCGGCGTCCGTCGTTACGGACGGCGTCCGATCAAGTTCAAAATTTGAAGTTTCTCCCATCGGACGGCGTCTGGCGCACTGGTAGCGTCCGTCACCGCAGACACCAGGCATTATCAGATCGTCGGACGGCGTCCGGTGGGGACGGACGGCGTCCGATAAACCTTTTTTCGTGGCGATTGCCTCGCTTGGACGGCGTCCGGTGCCGCTTGACGGCGTCAGAGAGGCTAACGGCTAGTTATTTTGTCTCCTTCACGGGGCAAAGGCTAGTTTTGCTCTAGGGGCTATAAATACCTACCTAGTGGCTGGCTATTTTGAGGTTTGCTGCTCCACTTCACCTACCACATTCATAGCTCATCAATTAGGTGTTCTAGGGCCATTCCTCCACCCACAAGATCATCCAAAGCCACAATCCATCAAACCCCAATACCGAGCTTCAAGGAAGTCCTTCGATCCGGCATGATCGGGGCGTTTCGGGCTTGTTACTTTTGAAGACGACATCCTTCGTGGAGGCGTGGGCTTGAGAGTAGGCCTTGGCATGTGGCTACTCTCGAGTCGGTGTCGGGTGTGAGTCCACCTCGCCGGAGTGGCGGAACGACTACCGGAGTGAGTGAGGCGTGAGGCTCGAGAGCGAGCCGGTCCTTGTGCAAGAGGTAGCCTCAACGAAGAGTAGGAGTTATGGCTCGAACTTCGGTCAAACAAATACCGTGTCTCCTCTCATTTATATTCCCAGACTTACTCTTATTGCATTGCTTGTGATGAATTTGAATGCCATGTCTTAGTTGCTTGTGTTTAGTTTATCGCTTCCGCTTACTCGATAATTGCAACTAGGATTGGGTAACTCTTAATATGATGCTAATTGAGAATAATTGAAGAAGAATTTAAAATTGCCTATTCACCCCCCTCTAGGTCTTAGGATCCTCTTTCAAGTGGTATCAGAGCATCTAGGTTCTCCGGTATTAGCTTAACCGCTAGGAGATGGCTCAAGAGGGGCCTAGGATAGAAATTGGAAAAGCTCCTATTTTCGATGGAACAAACTACAACTATTGAAGAATTAGGATGCAATGTTACTTAGAGGCACTTAGTTATGATGTGTGGGTTGCTTGTGAGACCGGCTATCCGGACCCTCCGGCCGGAACAATTGCTCTTGATGAAGTTCATGCTAAGTACAAACGCTTTAATGCCATTGCTAGAAATGCTTTACTTTCTAGTGTGTCTTCTGAAGTCTTTGATAGCATTGGCAATCTCTCTAAAGCTTATGACATTTGGAAGCATCTTAGAGAAATTCATGTTGGTAGTGCCGAGATGCTTGAGGAGAAGCTATCTCGTGCTAGAAAAAGATTTGATCAATTCAAGATGCTTCCTAATGAAAGTGTTAATGAAATGTTTCTTAGGTTGAACCCCATCGTCAATGAAATTGCCGGATGTTCGGAGAAGAAGGTCTTGGAAGACATTGACATTTGTCGGAAGATGCTTGACGTTGTGCCATTTAGTTTCAATCCACTTGTGACCTTAATTCGAGCATCTAAGTCAAAACTCAAGAAGATGACACCGACAAAGCTTCTCGGGCAACTCAACTCATATGAAATGCGGCTTCTTGAAAATGAAGAGTCCCTACTCAACAAGAAGTCAATTGCTCTCCCTGCCAAAGCCAAAAGTGGGAAGAAGAAGGTTGAAGTTGAAGAACATGATGATGACTCCGATGATGCAATTCCGGAGATTGAAGAATTGGCCCTCCTTGTCAAGCGGTCAAGAAAGTTGATTAAGAAGATGAGCTTCCGCGGCGGATCATCCTCTTCAAGGCGAAGACCTATCTCCGAGATGCGTTGCTATGAATGTGCAGAGAAAGGTCACTTGGCGGCGGATTGTCCAAAAAGCAAAAAGAACAAGCACAAGGCAAGAAGTCAAGAGGAAGATGAGGAAGACGACAAGAAGAAGTACCGTCACTACTGCAAGAGTGATCACAAATCAAAGGATGAAAAGAAAGCTCTTGCCGGTCAAAAGACTAAGAAGGAAAATAGCTCAAGCTCATCGTCCTCTCAATCATCCTCCGAAGAAGAAGATACTAGAGCTCATGGGCGAGCCGGACTTGCGATCAAGGAAAATGCTCCTCCGGCTCTTCCCAAGCAAAAGCTTTGTCTCACTGCCAATGTACAAGAAGAGGTGATTGGGGAATGGATCACCGATGACGAGGGCCCTTGGGCGGACTCCTCCGACAATGAAAACACTAAGGTGTCCGGAGTCGCCATCGACAACCCCTCACCTCCCATGTGTCTTATGGCACTAGAGGAGAAGGTAACACATGAGCACCTCTCTAAAAGTGAGCTTAAGTTTTTGATTGATGATTTGAATAATGCTCTAGAGAAGGAAAAGTCTAAGAGGAAGAAGCTAGTGAAAGTGCATAAAGAACTTGCGAATGAATTTGAAAATTTGCTTGAAAAACATAAAGCCATTGCTTGTCCTCTTGCTAAAACATCTCAATTCATGTCTAAAACTCAAGTGCTTGATGCTAGCTACATGCTTATGAGGAAAAATGGCTTTACTTATGCTAAGTATGTTGGTGCACCAAATGATAAGAAGAATGTAAAAGCTATTTGGGTGCCCAAATGTTTGATGACTAACTCCAAAGGACCCAAGATGAAGTCTTGGGTACCTAAAACCCAAGCTTGAAATTGTATGTGTAGGTGAATTACAAGAGCGGCGGCCGGCATTGGATATTCGATAGCGGTTGCACTCAACACATGACCGGTAGCTCAAGTATGTTCACCTCACTAGAGGAGGAGAAGGACCCCGAACACAAGATCATATTTGGGGATAACTCCAAGCGAAAAGTAAAGGGTATAGGTAAAATTGCAATATCAAATAACCTATCCATTTCTAATGTGCTCTTGGTGGAAGCTTGCAACTTTAATCTCCTCTCCGTTGCTCAAGTGTGCGATTTGGGTTTTGATTGCTTCTTTTCGGTTAACGGAGTTCGTGTTGTTTCCACTAAGGATCAAAGTGTTGCATTTGAAGGCACCCGGTTTCAAAACTTATATTTGGTTGATTTTTCAAACCGTGAATCTTCTCAAATCAAGACTTGTCTTATTGCTCAAACCAATTTTGGTTGGTTGTGGCATAGACGTCTTGGACATGTTGGAATAGGCACTTTGAAAAAGGTTTTTAAAGACAACTTGGTTGTTGGAGTGAAGGATGTCAAATTCGAGAAAAATCGTTTATGTAGCTCATGCCAAGCCGGCAAGCAAGTGGCTAATTCTCATCCGACTAAGACATTCATGTCTACATCCCGACCACTTGAACTTTTGCATATGGATTTATTTGGCCCAACCACCTATGAGAGTATAGGCGGTAATTCTTATTGTCATGTGATTGTCGATGATTTCTCTCGATTCACTTGGGTATTTTTCCTTCCAAATAAATCTCTTACCGGTGATGTGTTTAAAAGATTTGCTTTGAAAGCTCAAAAGGAATTTGACTCTTTTATTAAAAAGGTGAGGAGTGATAATGGCACCGAGTTTACTAACACAAATGTGGAAGAATTTTGTGATGAGTTAGGTGTCAAGCATGAATTCTCGACGGCATACACTCCCCAACAAAACGGAGTGGTGGAGAGGAAGAACCGTACTTTGATAGAGATGGCAAGATCAATGCTTGACGAGTACAACACGCCGCATGCCTTTTGGGGGGAAGCCATCAACACGGTGTGCCATGCCATCAACCGTCTCTACCTCCACCGACTCCTTCACAAGACCTCATATGAACTACTAATGGGACGAAGGCCCAACATCTCTTACTTTCGAGTCTTTGGTTGCAAGGTATACATCTATAAGAAAGGGACTCATTTGGGTAAGTTTCAAAAGAGGTGCGACATTGGTATCATGATAGGGTACTCCTCTCGCTCAAAAGCTTTTCGAGTTTTCAATAATTCTACCGGGCTAGTCGAGGAAGCCTATGATGTCAAGTTTGATGAAACTAATGGTTCACAAAATGAGCAAGATTTGACAAGAAATGTAGGTGATGAGCCTCCGCATGATGCTATGGAGTTGGGGAAATTCGACCCTCACCGGAGGTGCCAAAAGATGAAGTCGTCTCTCCTACCACCTCCATCGATAATCAAGTTCAAGACATCTCTCCAACAACTCAAGATCAAGCGGTGGACGGAGATGCGAACTTTGAAGTTGATCAAGCTCAAGGGGGAGGCGTTGATCTACAAGTACCCGTCCAACAACACCGCACTCTCTCCAAGGATCATCCCCTAGATCAAGTCATTGGCAATCTCAATCAAGGCGTAAGAACCCGTTCTCATACCGCTAATTATTGTGAGCATCACGCCTTTGTGTCTATTGTTGAGCCTAGGACCATTGATGAGGCATTGGCGGATGCGGATTGGGTGAACGCCATGCATGAAGAATTGAACAACTTCACCCGCAATGAAGTTTGGGAACTTGTGGAAAGACCAAAGGACCACAATGTCATTGGAACCAAATGGGTCTTCCGCAACAAACAAGATGAGAACGGTCAAGTGGTACGAAACAAAGCAAGATTAGTGGCGCAAGGTTTCACACAAATCGAAGGACTTGACTATGGAGAAACCTACGCCCCCGTTGCTCGACTTGAAGCTATACGGTTACTCTTGGCATTCGCTTCTCTCTATAACATAACTCTCTTTCAAATGGATGTTAAGAGTGCTTTTCTAAATGGTTTTATTGATGAACTTGTCTTTGTCGAGCAACCGCCCGGTTTTGAAAACCTCAAACACCCAAACCATGTCTATAAGCTCACTAAGGCGCTATACGGTCTCAAGCAAGCTCCTAGAGCATGGTATGAGCGTCTTAGGGACTTCCTCTTAGAAAAGGATTTAAAACCGTGCGATTGATTCCACATTGTTTCTAAAGCCTTTTGAAAATGACCTATTTATTTGTCAAATTTATGTGGATGATATTATATTTGGATGTACTAACAAATCTAAATGCAAGGACTTTGGCGAGATGATGTCCAAGGAATTCGAAATGTCGATGATTGGAGAGCTTACTTTCTTACTTGGATTTCAAATCAAGCAACTTCGGGAAGGGACCTTCATTTGTCAAGAGAAATATACAAAGGACCTTCTCAAGCGGTTTTCTATGGACGATTGCAAATCGATCAAAACACCAATGGCCACTAATGGGCATCTTGACTTGAATGAAGATGGAAAGCCCATGGACCAAAAGCTTTATCGCTCCATGATCGGTTCGCTTCTCTATCTTACCGCTTCTCGACCCGATATTATGTTTAGTGTGTGCATGTGTGCTCGTTTCCAAGCATCCCCTAAAGAAGTGCATCTTATCGCCGTAAAACGCATTTTGAGATATCTAAAAATCACTACTAGCCTAGGACTTTGGTACCCCAAGAGAGCGCGTGTTGAGCTTCTTGGCTATTCCGACTCGGATTATGCCGGTTGCAAAATTGATCGCAAAAGCACCTCGGGGGGTTGTCACTTGCTAGAACGCTCACTCGTGTCATGGACTTCGAGGAAGCAAAACTCCGTGGCGCTATCTACCGCGGAAGCGGAATATGTAGCGGCGGGGAGTTGTTGTGCTCAACTCTTATACATGACTCGGATGTTTAGTGACTTTGGGCTAAAATTTGAAAAAGTGCCACTTCTATGCGATAATGAAAGTGCGGTGAAAATAACCAACAATCCGGTCCAACATTCCCGTACAAAACACATCGACATCCGACATCACTTTATTCGTGACCATGTTGCAAAGGGTGACGTTGTGCTTGCCTACGTGAGAACGGAAGACCAATTGGCGGATATTTTCACCAAACCCTTAGACGAGGCACGGTTTTGCAAATTAAGGAATGAACTCAACATACTAGATAGATCAAATGCGTGTTGAATGGTTTTTGTGATTTTTGGGTCTTATTTGAATTTTTTATTTGCTTTTGACCCCTGTCACATTTAGGGGGAGTTTAATTTCAACTCATGATCTCAAAACTCCTTCTAGTGGTGAAAAGATAAATTTGATTTTGGGTTAGCACATCCTTGTCCTATAATTCAAGCCAAAACAAATTTGAACATAATAGACTATCCTTATCGTCTTATCACCTCAAACTTCTATTTTTGAAAATCTTATCCCTCTTTGAAAAATTTGCTCCATATGCATATTTGTTCTCTTGAAAATCATATGGCATCAAAATTGTTGAAAATATTTGAAAAGGAGCCAAAATTCAAAAACATGTGCTTAAACTCTAAAGTGAACCCCTATGCTCGATTTTCATGCCTATATAAGAAATCAAGGCAAAATTTGGGTTCACACATTTTGTTGATCTCTAAAATCAGAATTTGGGTTTTTGAATTTGACTTGATTTCATTTGTCATATTATAATCTTATCTCTTCAAAATTAAAATTTTAAAATCACTTCAAATTGCTCACATTTGAATCTTCCTTTGAATTTTGAGCAAAATGGAGATCATCACTTGAAAACATTATTTTCATATATAAAACTTCTCGCATTGGTGGGGCCCATAGGTCAGAAGAGCAAGCAGCTGCGAAATTTACCTCTATCGGACGCCGTCCGGAAAGTCTCAAACGCCGTCCGACAGGGTATTGTGTGTGCTGAATTCGTACTGTCGGACGCCGTCCGGTAACCACCGGACGCCGTCCAATAAAGGTCGATTCGAGCCGCATTATTGCTGTCGGACGCCGTCTGGTCTCTCCGCGACTCCGTCCGACGAGGTCCACTGTGCGCTGCACCCGTACTGTCGGATGTCGTCCGATAACCGTCGGACGCCGTCCGACAGGGCCTAACCGCGCGGAACTGCTTATAACTTGCTCTCCGCCTCCCTCTCTCCTCATTTGATCTCCTCTCACCTCCCAAACCGGCGCCGCCCCTGCTGCTTCTCCTCACCGGGGAAGGCCCTCCGGCGACCTCTAGCGACCTCCACCACCACCGGCGGACTCCCCTCGTCATCCTCTTCGATTTCCTCCGCGTGGATTGGAAGTGGACGGCTCCGTTCGTGCGCCTCATCTCCGTCGAGTTCCCCTCCTTTCCCCTACCGGGAAGGGCCTTGGGGGCGATCTCCTCGCGCACGACGTCTTCCTCCTTCGCTTCTAGGGCTCGGTAACGGCTTCCCGCCTTTCTTCCCGTCAAATTTTGTTGTTTACCGAGTTCTAGGTTTTGAATAGGTTTTTCCCGTGTTCGTGTTCAGGGTTGGACTGTGGTGGGTTGGCACCGTGTCAGTGGATCGTTGGTCAGTGGCAGTTGGCAGTGAGGTTGTTCTGGTCAGTGGTTACATTGTCAGAGGAAGTAATTCGAGATGTCGAAATCTTTGAAGAAGTTTGAGAAGGCTCTGAGCAGGACCCTCAGTGGTCGTCGCGACAGTGGCAGTAAGGGTGATCCAGATTATGTAGATGAGACGGCTAGCAGTGCAGCTCCTCCTCGTCCAAGTAGAGTGACTAGAGCGGACTTTCAGCAGCAGCCTGATCAGGGACTTCATTGGACTTGGGTTGCGGGATCTTCTTTTGCCACCGCCGAGGATGCCGACGATGACACCTATGCTGAGGACCCCATAGATGAGGATGTCACTGAGACAGTGGTCGCCGAGGACGACCCTGTGGATGATCAAGTTCTGAAATTGTCTATGGAGACATTGAGAAAGAAAAGGTCTGTATCATATGCAAAGTGGTTTCCTCAGAGACGAGAGTACACCAGAGATTTCAGGTTTCACACAAAATTTCAGAAGCAGCTTTATATGTGTTTCTCTGCTCCCAAGACTGGTCCTAGGGACCCTCACTGTATTGACTGGGATGAGATCACCACAGCCGATCACCACAGCCGCAGGACCTGAGGTCTACACCATTTTCAGTTCTACTCTAGGCTTGGCAGCTTTGGTCTCAAATAAGAAGTTGACATGGTCTAAAGAAAGAAACTGTGAGTTCTTTGCCACACTGTTACCTGCTGAGGATGAGTCAGAGTTCAGCTATTACCACTCAATTGATGCAAATATTCAGGGGATCTCAGTGGTCGAGATGAATCACGGCTTGGGTACTCCAGACTCTGGCACTGATTTAAATGAGGTGTGTTATGAAGATGCCCTCTGGAGGGGCAAATACCCTCCTCTTGAAGAAGTACGGTTCATGTACATTGATGTTGATGAGGAAGAATTGAATATAGAGAAGGCCAATCAGCCATGATAAGAGCCACTCGATAAACCTTATTCTTCGAAGCACTTTATTTGTTCGAGGTGGCAACCGTGACAGGATTTTACCGATCTGCAGTTGGTTCATGCTCTATCTCCTGACAGGCAGAGTTATAAACATTGGCGCCACCCTCATGGGAGAGCTAGATGACACTATATTCAGAGAGGTCAATAGGGCACTTCCTCTAGCGCCCTATGTTGGCCTATTACTTTCTAGGACACAGGGGTTTTCTGCAGATGAGGTCAAAAGCTGGAACAACAGAATCAAAAAGCATCAAATGAAGAATTTTTTGAACTCACTTGGGAGCAAGCCCAAGTTGGGTAGACCTGGTGATGATGCTCCTCCACCAGCTCCTGTTTTTGCTCCTGCTGCTCCAATGCAGCCTTTTGTGCCAGCACCTGGTGCGAGTTCTTCTGCCGCTGCACCGCCCCCTTGGTATGACGCCTTGATAGGTGAGATGAGAGGGCTGCGCACGGAAATGAGAACTTTTCACACTGAGGTGAAAGAAGAGCTGGCAGCCACCCGCAGGGAGATGACAGATCTGGCAGGGCAGCAGACTTATTTAAATGATGAATTTGCAGAGTTCAAGTCAGCGGTTCAGTACATGGGTGCAATGTTTATGCCAGTACCAGAAGGGGCGAATCCATATGCTTGGTATTCTCATCCTCATGACAGCTATCAGGCTTACCAGCAGAATCAGAGTTTTCCTCGCCCACCTGCCTACCCACCACGGTTCATCCTTGGGTATACCCTCCTTCCGGGCCTGCTCCTTCCTTTGTGCCACCACCACAGTCATATCCTCCTCCTGGTAAGATTCATTTTACTGGTGGAGAAGTCGCTCGCCATCTCAACTTTTCTTTGCCAAACCCTCAACCGACCCAACTATATGATGTTCCATCCTCACCTCGGTCGGTACCCTCTGCAGCTCATATGCCCTTGTTCAAGCGTCCCAGAGGTCAGGGCTCCTCTTCCGGCGGCCAGGGAAATGACGGAAGCGACAACATGGACGAAGACCAAGAAGAGTAGACCAGGCTAGGAGCTTTTCCCTTTGTGTCACTTGGTGACAAAGGGGGAGAAGGAGAATAGTAGGTGTTAGTGGATAGTGAGATCGAGGTTTTGCCTTTACCTGTAATATTATTTGTTGCCTCGATACTCGGTTAAAAATTTGTGATTGTTACTCTGGTTGGTTTTATGTCTTTGGAACCTTGTTGGTTGTGGTTTTAAATTTATGCATGAATTTAGGGGGAGCCTCTCTTGTTTGCACACCTTTGTGGTCGAGTTGTGGTCTCTTAATTATTGAAATTGCTCGCATATTTGTATTGCACTAACCCCTTTTGCAGCTCAAAAATTTTATTCTCTCTTGGGTTGCCATCAAGTGCCACAAAGCGGGAGATTGTGAGCATCGTTGAGCCCTAATTTTTATTGGTGGCATTGATGACAAAATTAATTAATATAAAGGGCTAGGGGGTTTTTGGACTTCTCGGAACCCTAGCGGAGACTCGGCGATTTTTATAAACCCTAATTTGAAGCGCCGACAATTTTCTCGAGCTGCTCCAAGGTTTTAAGTGCGTGACGGGCGAGAGAAGAGGTCACGATAGATTAGAGTAGTTAGGTTTATTTCTGCTTTTCATCGGATTTCAAAAGGGTTCAATATCTCGGACTATGCCGGATCTTTGAATTCTCGAAAACTTCGGTTTCGTAGTCCACCTCTTCTAATAATACCCAAATATCCCTTTGTGAGATTTCTAGAGAAACCCACCTAAATTCCCCACAAATTTTAGCTCGAAAATTCCTCTCTGCCGGACGGCGTCGAAAATCAGACGGCGTCCGACCACCAAATACCAAAACAAGATTCTCGCCGGACGGCGTCCGTCGTTATCGGACGGCGTCCGGTCAAGTTATAATCCGAGGCACTTTTGGTCGGACGGCGTCTGGATGGCCGTCCGGTCCTTTGCACGCCATCGCTCGGACGGCGTCGATGCGTTACGGACGGCGTCCGATCAAGTTCAAAATTCGAAGTTTCTCCCATCGGACGGCGTCTGGCGCGGTGGTAGCGTCCGGTCACCGCACACTACTGCACATCAGATTGTCGGACGGCGTCCGGTGGGGACGGACGGCGTCCGATAAACCTTTTTTTCGTGGCGATTGCCTCGCCGGACGTTGTCCGGTGCCCGCTTGACGGCGTCCGTAGAGGCTAACGACTAGTTATTTTGTCTCCTTCCGGGGTAACGGCTAGTTTTGCTCTAGGGGCTATAAATACCTACCTAGTGGCTGGCTATTTTGAGGTTTGCTGCTCCACTTCACCTACCACATTCATAGCTCATCAATTAGGTGTTCTAGGGCCATTCCTCCACCCACAAGATCATCCAAAGCCACAATCCATCAAACCCCAATACCTAGCTTCAAGGAAGTCCTTCGATCCGGCATGATCGGGGCGTTTCGGGCTTGTTACTTTTGAAGACGACATCCTTCGTGGAGGCGTGGGCTTGAGAGTAGGCCTTGGCGTGTGGCTACTCTCGAGTCGGTGTACGGGTGACGGAGTCCACCTCGCCGGAGTGGCGGAACGACTACCGGGAGTGAGTGAGGCGTGAGGCTCGAGAGCGAGCCGGTCCTTGTGCGCAAGGGGTAGCCTCAACGGAGAGTAGGAGTTGCGGCTCCAAACTTCGGTCAAACAAATACCGTGTCTCCCTCTCATTTATATTCCCGCACTTACTCTTATTGCATTGCTTGTGATGAATTTGAATGCCATGTCTTAGTTGCTTGTGTTTAGTTTATCGCTTCCGCTTACTCGATAATTGCAACTAGGATTGGGTAACTCTTAATATGATGCTAATTGAGAATAATTGAAGAAGAATTTAAAATTGCCTATTCACCCCCCCTCTAGGCCTTAGGATCCTCTTTCAGAGCTAATCTGGACCCAAATAGGAAATCGCATTGCCTTCCTCAGAACTAATGCAGACGTGTTTGCCTGGGAGCCGTCTGACATGCCCGGGGTTCCAAGGGAAGTTATCGAGCACAAACTGGCAGTCTGGCTGAACAAAAAGCCTGTTCGCCAGAAGCTTCGTCGCTTTTCGGACTTCAAGCAAGGGATCATCAAAGATCAGCTTGGTAAGCTGCTCGCTGCTGGGTTCATTCGCGAGGTTGATCACACCGAGTGGCTGGCCAACCCTGTGATCGTAAAGAAGAAAGACGGCAAGTGGAGCATGTGTGTCGACCACACAGATTTGAACGCGGCTTGTCTTAAGGACAATTTCCCGCTGCCTCGCATAGACCAGCTGATCGACAGGACTGCGGATGCCCAGCTCCTGAGTTTTTTGGATGCTTACTCCGGTTATCATCAAATAAGCATCTCCCCCGAGGATGAAGAGAAGACTGCCTTCATCACCCCCTTCGGCACTTTCTGCTATAGGACCATATCCTTCGGTCTACGCAATGCTGGTGCCGCCTTCCAACCGTCGACAGCAGGGGTCGTGACCACACAATAGCCGCAGGAGATGCTGAAACTGTTTTGGGCCACCTTAGGGAGCGGAAGGAGAGGGATCCAGAATTTTTCTTCAGGCACGAGGCTGATAAGGATGGTCATTTGAAACTACTCTTTTGGGCCGATAGTCAATCTCGTCTTGATTATGAAGCTTTTGGTGATGTGGTTGTATTTGATAGTACATACAGAACGAATCGATACAAATTACCATTTGTTCCTTTGTTGGATTGAATTACCATCGAAGCACTGTTGTGTTTGGTTGCGGAGTAGTTTCAGAAGAAAATATTGATGGATATGTGTGGATGTTGAATACCTTTTTAATAGCCATGTCCCAGAAACATCCAATTTCAGTTATTACTGACGGTGACCTTGCAACGCAGAAGGCTATTGGGGCTATCTTGCCATATTCTAACCACAAGCTATGCACCTGACATATTGAGCAAAACTTAATAAAGTGTCTCCATAATTCTGAAGTCGCCAAGGAATTTAGGAAATTTTTATATGACACTTACAATGCAGAGAAATTTGAGAAAAAATGGGTTGCTTTTAGGGAGAGATACAATATTCCTACTGATCATTCGTGGTTAAACATGATGTTTGAGATAAGACATCTATGGGCAGCGTTTTACCAAGTAGGTCGATGCTTCTTGGGTTTGAAGAGTAATCAGCGTAGAGAGAGCCTAAATTCCACATTGCATAATCATCTAGATGGTAAAATGGCATTGTTTGATATGCTGCAGCACTATGAACATTGCTTGTCCAATCTTCGCCGAAATGAGTCTAAGATAGATTGTATAGCATCCCAATCAATACCTTTTACTAAACCCAATGCAAAAGAGTTTGAGAAAGATGCGGCTGTTGTTTATACTCCCACTGTATTTGTTATGGTTAAGCATGAGATTGAGAAATCACAGGACTTTGTGATTACATAAATTTTGATGGATGTGACTGCACAACATATTTAATTCGCAAAGGGAAATAGAGAGAAGAGGTTTGAGGTTGAATGTGTTGTCAGAGTTAGCACTATGGATAATGTCGGGTGCCCTTGTCATAAGTTGGAATGTGAAGGTATACCATGTGGGCATATATTTTGTATGCTTAACGTTTTGCACTCTGCGAAGATCTCAAAGTGTTGTATTTTGTATAGGTGGACTATGAGTGCAAAATCAGCTTTTCCATCGGTGAGAAAGAGCAGCATGCATGATTGGTCAGAAAGTCTTGAGAGGCATCGTGAACTACGTAAGTTGGGTAATACTGCATCTTTAATAGCATCGCAATCTGACGGAGTGTACATCTCTATGAAGAACTACATGCAGGGCATAATTGAGCAAAATGTTGTTAGTCATGACCCCGAAATGAGAAGGTCTTATGACCCAACAATACCTAAAATATTGGCTCCGGAAGAACTTGACGGAATGAAAGTTCATGATCCAGTGCAGGTCAAGTCTAAAGGTGCACCCAAGAAGAGAATCGAGTTCTTTAGTAAGAAACGATGTAAGGTCACATGTAGTCTATCAATTGTTCGAGCCACAACAGACGTGGGTGTCCTAAGTTGAAGATTATTTAATCTAGTTATGAAACATTTTACAACTTAGAAAATTTTTAATTCGGATTTGTAACTAATTATTTGTCTTTTGTATTCATTGCGTGAGAGCGAGGTATCTATTCCTTCATGGTAATTGCTGCTTGTTTATAGTTCAGAGATCTTGTGGTTTTAGACTTTAGAGATTGATGGTTTTGACGGTGCTTTACTTTAAATTTCGCGGTTTGCTAATGTTCCCATACTGCTTTCAAATGTAGAATGACATAATTATTACAAGCTATACATATGTTGTTATGAAAATAAGCTTTTATGAAGGAAATTGTGATGCTGTCGTTTCAAACCGTCGGCGTTTCATATAGTGCTCCGGACCAGACCGTCGTATAAAGGAGTTGACAAGGTGCCTTTTTATAGTGCTCAGGACCGGTTTGTTGTAAAAGAAAATTTACAAGGTTGTCGTTTCATATGTACGGCAGACCGGTCTTTCGTGGAATGAAATTAACAGGATGTCGTTATCATATATTGCGCAGGACTGTTCTATCGTAGAAGAATATAATATGGTAATTACTACTTATAAGTGTAGTTATTAATTATATTCTTCTTGGTTACCATTTATTTATAGCATGGTTTTTACAGATTTTCGTAACGTCGCTGCAACGTCAACAAGTGAATTTTATAGTTGACAAGTTGCCTTTTTATAGTGCCTAGGACCGGTTTGTTGTAGAAGGAAATTTACAAGATTGTCGTTTCATATGTACGGCAGCCGGTCTTTCGTGGAAGTAAATTAACAGGATGTCGTTATCATGCATTGCGCAAGACCGTTCTGTCGTAGAAGGTTTTTATAGATTTTCGTGACGTCGCTGCATCGTCAACAAGTGAATTTTTTTTCTCACCTACTTGTTGCAAGCTGGAAACCACAGACGTTTTCACATGCCCGGACAGCAAAGAAGACAAGCTTTGACATGCTTGCATCAGCCATTATGAATTTGCAGGTTTGCTAATCAATGTAATTAATCCAAAGCACAAGTTGCATTCAACACATGGAGGAGGCCGGCTCCCCTAAAAAACACGGTGGAGAAGGCCAGTTACATCAGACATTCAAATTTGTCAATTTCCTAACTTGCAAACAACATAATACTAGCTGGCACAAATCATCAATGGACGAACACCAATGCTACCAAGGACACCATGGCTACGATCATATAGTCATTTACTTTTGCTGCAGCAGGAGATAAACTTGATGACCCATGAGGCTTCTGGGCCCTAGAAAACAATAAACAATCGAATCTTTAGTAATTGCGTCAATATGTAAGAAGAGTCTATTATTTATATCACATAACCAAATATCATATTTTTGTTTATCCTAGAGGAGACCACAGTACAAAATGTTATCTGGAGCCACCATCTCAGTGACATTATAGCCTCCAGCAGGTTCCAAGACCTTGATGTAAGTCTCCTGACCAAGATACCACGTGTCGAGATTTTCTATGCGTACATTCCAAATACCCGGGCTGTCAAGTGAGAGTAGGACAGCAGTCCACGCTCTAGGAAATACCTATTGACAGTAATATTATTAGCTCCAGGCTGCAGTACTAAGCAATGATGTCAACATATGCCTCTTCATTGAGCAAAAGCAACATATTTGCATCCATTGTCTCATAAATAAATATTGTATGAATATGAACATTAACAAGAACAAAAGAATCCCAATACACTTCCATTTAACAGAATATAGTTTAATCAACCATACCCTACAATAGATACCTGAGTGGTGCAACGAGACACACCATCCCACTTGTTGTAAGTACCACGGCCATTCTCACTCCACTCACCACAGTCCATTCTGTTGGCAATGTGCAATCGGTTAAGAATACAGGACCCTAAGATGATGGTCACTGAAGAAAACGAGATTGGAAGCTGTACTCACCCAACAACCCAGAATGCATATCCATCAATATGATTGGTCTGAACTTGTGTCATTGTTCTGAAATACAATTTCCATGAAGTTCTTGTATGTAGAATTGATGACAGAAGATGCAATCACCGGTGGTCCATCAGATGGCATATTGGGGAAGTCTAGTATTATGTCCCAATTAGTTGAAGTCTAGTGTCTTTATGGATTGTTCACATTGCTACTGCTCAGAAGAGAGGAAACGGCTCTTTCTGGGTTTTCTATTGTGTCGGCGGCTGGTGTAGACACGCTCATGACCTGTTCATGCCAACTAGGATAGTTAGGTTCACCAGGCTGTGGCCCAACAGTCCAAATACGAATGTTATCTTGAAGGTGGATTATGGACCCATTAATGTCAGTTAGCATTGTCTCAATATAACGCTCTGTCTCTAGAATAGTTTTACTGAGAAAACCTTCTGCCCCTACATCGTAGTTTATATAATCACAGATGGCATCATGGGTCCAGTTTGCAAATTCCAATTGAATTTTCTTTAAACCATCAATGTGATCACGTGTTTTTCGAAAACACTACTCAATATTGGATTTGTAATATTTCTTCATTTCAGTCAGAGTATCTAGGACTTTGTCTTCCTTGAATTTAATTTCACTGGCTTTGACCATTGTCTCCCAATGTTGGCCTTTAAGGATGTCAAGTTTTTTCAAAACGTCATGCTGAAATTTACTATTGACTTGAAAATGTTTACTGACAATCTCATCCATTTGAGCTTTGTACTCTGCTATGTACTTCATCTGGTTCTCACGCCTAAGCATTGTTGCTCTCTGCTCCTCTTCAATTTTATCTTGATATACCTTTTGTTCAAAAAGATACTGCTGGTCATAGTAATTAGGCCAGGTTGGTTGTGTATTAAACAAATTTTGCCAACCCGAAAATTGATGTTGAGCAGCATGTTGTGGATGAGGAAACTGAGGATATGAGGGGAATGCCTTCATAAAGTGTTCTTCAGACAATCCAGACCCTCTTGCTTCACCATCATTAGCTCTACGAACCAAACCTTGTCCTTCTAAAAAATTGGCAGCTGCAGCAACTTCAGCCAATTTCTGGATATCTCCCATATCTTGGTTTTCTAACTTAGATTAAACACAAGATCCTATAACTTTGGTGCTTGCATCATCATGAAAAGGCAATTGCCTTGGACTCATAGGATAATTTGCCACTTCAGTTAATTCTTCTAAATTATGAACTGAAGGTGTTCTTGCAGCTGGCTCTTGAAATTTTGGTGCAGGTGAATGAGGAATTATTTGTCCTAAGCTATTACTTAACTGAGCTATGATTGGGCTGACAGCATCAGCAAAACTATGAGTATCGTTATCATTATCTTGTCCTTGGTTGTCACTTTCAATGTTACTGTCATAGTGTCCTGTTTTTCAGCCTCACTGCCACTGCTATTGTATCCTGTATTTTCAACTTGATGCATAGGAGGCATGGGTGGTGGTGTTAGAAGCCTTGCAGCTCTCAGATCATCTGTCACCTCACGCCTCATCTTGTACTGCTTAGAAAAAATCTTGAAGTCTCTATTTAACTCACCTTCAGATATGATGTTATGAGCCAAAAACATTAGAGTTAATTGTTGAGCAAAAGGTAGAGGACTTAAAAATTTCCTGTATATTGCTTCTTGCATTTCTCCGAAGATATAATCCTTAAGGTCAAATGGTTGTCGTGTTAGAATCAAGTGAAGCAACCAAGCAAGAGTTGGAGTGACACCATCCTTGTTTCTAGATTTTGGGAAAAAGGTGTGCCTTACAAGGAGAAGCAACACCCTAGCTTCTGCAGACAGGCAAGACACTTTGGTTGGGCAGCAGCCAGCTTTAGTTATGTCTTTGTAGGTGTGCCCACACACCTCCACATCTGGTCTGGCCCCTCTCTGTCTCCATCTATTTGCTGAAAACATCTTGTCATGGATTCTTGTCCTATTTGCATGCATGCTTGAAGCACCAATCGAGGCTTCAAAATTATGAGCCATCACTTTTCTTATCTTACCATCAATTATAAACATGATGTACTCCCTTCTCTTTTGCACTAGCAACGAAGCATAGAACTCCATTGTTCAGGTTTCACTCCATGGAATTGTGCTATTTGACATCATGTTAATAAGTCTAGGGGTTGAATTTATGTTGTCATATAGTATGCTTGAACCCAGAACTGAATTTATTTGCTCCCAATCCACATATTGATGCAAGGATAGAGGAGCGACAGATCGGCCATCATTATTTTTCCTTCTCTTATAAGCCTTGTAGATGTTATTCTGGAGAACTGTAATAAAATTTTCCCCGATAGGTGGTTTTGATATAGGGAACCACACTCTCTCGCTCACTAGTCTATTTTTCCTTAGTACTTTTCCTGCTAGAACAGTAAGCTCCTCAACAGTGGCAATAAACCTTTCTGTTATAACCTCTTCATCCTCTGAAAGGATGTTGTCACTACCAGGGTTGTAGTTACTGTCCTCAGAACTGGGTGATTCTTCATGAGCAATCTGCTTTCCCTTGCCTTGAGCAGCCTGAGACATAATTTTCTGCTTCTTTTTCCCTTTAATTTTATCTACTATTTTCTCCAAATTCCCTCTCTTAACTGTATTCTTTGATCTGCCCATGGTTTTTTGCTCCAAGATGATTACCTTAACTCATGAACCTCCAGAAAAAAGGATCCCCACTCTGCCACTCAAGCACATGCAAGCAACACCTGTGAATAGAAAAGGTTTTGCAAACCTAAGCGAGAGATTTAAGTACGATTAATCCATTCAACATTTAAATAACATAAAACGCTCAATGATCATATGACAAGACCGGTCTGGTTTAGTTTGGAATTGACTAGACAGGTATGCTTTAGTTTGCAATGAGCACAAAAAAAGAACAAGCAAACCCGCAAAGCGCCACAATCCTAAGATCCAGTCGCGAATGCACGATTAGAGGGGGGCTAAGAAGATAAAAATGCCAATGGCCGAGAACATGGTATTACTTGTACAATCTAAATTCATACAAAAAAAATCAAATTCAAACAACAAAACTAGTAGGGGGGTTTGGGGGGTTTACCGCAGCGGACAAAGCCGAGGAGAACCACGGCAGCTAAGCTGCGGCCCGGCGCTCCGTTGTTCCGCCGATGACGAACCTGCCCGAAACCCCAGCTGCGCCTTCCTCGCTCCAGTCGCCCCAACTACGCCTCCCTCGCTACGGTCGCCCCAACTGCGCCTTGTTCGCTGTTCCCTCAACCGCAAATAATGAAAACGCAGGCCTACTTTGGTTGGTGCCCCCGGGATGGCTTCCTTCTGAACCGTTCGATCGTCGGTTTAAGTCAAATATATCCGTCCATATAGTCCGCCGGACCGGTCTATTGTAGTTTTGAGTTGACAATGTCTCGTTTCATATAGTGCGCCAGACCAGTCTGTTGTAGGAGGACTTTGACACGATCTAGTTTTATAATAGTGCTAGACCGGTCTGCTGTAATTTGGAATTGACAAGGTCTGATGAAAAATTGTTGAACATTAAAAAGACATATAAAAAAATTTAAGTTTAAAATGTAAAATATATTTCAGAAATGTGAAACATGTAAGTTTAAAATGCCAAGACGATCGATGAAAATTAAAATGGCATGGCAAAAACATATTACATTCCATGGCCAAATTACGTTTAAAATGCATACACAATCAAACAAGCCCGTCTTAAAAGTACGATCACTACATTTTTTTTTTGCAAAAGGGGCCCTACCCCAATTCCATTCAAGAGACTAAACTTCCAACTTCTTTCGTCATACACATACAAACACTACAGGCAATCGTCATACACAACTTCCAACTTATCCTTGTCACTACATACAAACACTCCAGGCAGTCGTCATACACAATACAACCATGAGTTATATGAATGTTTTAAACCCAACGGATATTCATCACAGTCTTCTTAGCTTCAGACTTCTTTTGGCCCCTGGGAGTGGGTCCCCATGTTTGTCTAGCCAGAGTTGTGATTGGTTCTTGATGCTGGTTTGAAGGATCCTTGGCATCATTGCTTCCAATGTCTTTGCGGCCCTGTGAATACAAGTATGGTTGCACATATAAATACTAGGTGTCATAATCCAGGAAAACAATGTGTACTCAACTAGATATTACAATGGCATAACTATGTTATGTAATACTGATCTAAAATAAATCAGTACCTGTGTGTCCTCCGCTACCTGATCTACTGTATGCGCCTCCATTGCTGATGCTTGATCTGATGTTTGTGCCTCTGTTGTGCCATCTTTTTCAATTTTATCTGCATGAAAAGAGTATAAGATGAAAATGATAGCAAACTTTCATATCAAAATGACAACAATCTAACCTGACTCGTCTTGTTCGACATGTGGCTCGGACTGCTTGCAATCATCTGGAACTACATCGTCAACTTCAACCGGATCAACATTTCGTCCAAACACAATATCTGAAATAGCAATCAAAAGCTCCATCCGTCCTTCCTGAATCTTGGCATACTGAGCTTTTATCTCTTCAGTGGCCACATCAACCTTCCTATCATATTGGTCAAGGGCGTCATAAATAGCTCTCTGCTTGTGCATGCCAATATCGTTGAACATGTCACCTAGCATTTCTCTCAACCTTGGCAGCTTTGAAAAATTTGAACCAGATGACCCCTCGCCTCTTGGCTGGGTAGACATGTGTCCCAACATGTACAATGTCCTAGCCATGCTTCTAAACTGCATCGATACATCCAACAAGACAATACTCAGGACATACTAAGTATTAAACTATCATATAACGTCATATAACCATTTTACTTACAGGCAACTTCCCATACACCTCTCCACCACCCAAGCTCTTGAACCTGTCAGCTGATATAAACCTTGAAACATGCTCCACGGTGTACTCAGCACATCTAGGGAATTTGTTCACTGGTAGAGCTTGTGGGTGTTTTAGATGATCCAGGTAGTATATCTACATCATTACAAAACTATAAAAAAGTTGACCAGCAAACTTAATGAACATGTAACTAATATGTTAACATAACTAACCAGCAAGAAAACTGCACTTCCTTTTATTGTCTTGGTATGCAGATCCCGGCTTTGTTCCCAACTTTGTCCACTGGCGCAATGTGTCAACGACGGCGCCTGCCCAGTCAATCTTCTTGATCATATCTAGGGATTTCGTCACATAGGCGGCGTTGCCCGTAATGTAATTTGCCGAACCAGCCAACAAAAGCTTATTCACTACTATCAAAAAGAACCCCCCTGACTGTCAAGCCAACAAAAGCTTATTCACTACATCTCCTAGCGCTCAGGCTCATATATAGCTGGAAGCTATGACATGTGGCCTAAAGCCCGGCTTGGTTGCAAACTCGGATGAAGCGGGCCATCGTAGAGGGAGACCACACCAAAACCCAGATGAAAAGGGTCATCGTGGAGGTAGACCACACCGGGTAGTGGCTTGTGGGCCCGGTATCGACTACATCTCCTAGCGCTCAGGCTCATATATAGCTAGAAGCTATGACATGTGGCCCAAAGCCCGGCTTGGTTGCAAACCCGGATGAAGTGGGCCATCGTAGAGGGAGACCACACCAAAACGCGGATGAAAAGGGCCATTGTGGAGGTAGACCACACCGGGTAGTGCCTTGTGGGCCCGGTATCGACTACATCTGCTAGTGCTCAGGCTCATATATAGCTGGAAGCTATGACATGTGACCCAAAGCCCGACTTGGTTGCAAACCCGGATGAAGCGGGCCATCGTAGAGGGAGACCACACCAAAACCCAGATGAAAAGGGCCATCGTGGAGGTAGACCACACCGGGTAGTGGCTTGTGGGCCCAGTATCGACTACATCTCCTAGCGCTCGGGCTCATATATAGCTGGAAGCTATGACATGTGGCCCAAAGCCTGGCTTGGTTGCAAACCCGGATGAAGCGGGCCATCGTAGAGGGAGACCACACCAAAACCCGGATGAAAAGGGCCATCGTGGAGGTAGACCACACCGGGTAGTGGCTTGTGGGCTCGGTATCGACTACATCTCCTAGCGCTCAGGCTCATATATAGCTAGAAGCTATGACATGTGGCCCAAAGCCCGGCTTGGTTGCAAACCCGGATGAAGCGGGCCATCGTAGAGGGAGACCACACCAAAACCCGGATGGCATATAACCAATTTTCTCCCGGACAAAGGGTATGATTCATACTACCATTGCAATAAAATGTTAGGGGATACGAATCAGGTCCAACTTCCCAACCACCCGGCTCCCTCTCGTCACTCCCATAGTCCCATCTACCTCCCGAGTCCCGAACCCTAGCGCCGGCCTCGACATCCACGGCGCCTCCACGGCTCCACCCCCTCGCCGGAGAGATGGTATGTTGTCATGGAACGGAGATCATATGACCGAATACTTCACTAATGTACGTCCTAAACTAGTCCTAAACTATTTTCACGAATATGAATTGCTCTTAACAATTACCCCATACAATTGGACTATAATATAGAGTTCTATGTTAGGAACAAATGGATATTTTTGGGAAGAAGATATGTTGCAGGCGGTTGCGCTAGGAACGCAATCGGGAACGAAGAGCTTCATACAAGAATCCATTAACGGTTGTGTACAAATGCTATTTTTACATTGGTTTAAAAATGCGACATCCTTAGCAAGCACACTAAATCTATGATTTCCCGTGCACAGGAAGCTGAATACTTATCTAAGGTCAAACAAACTAAAGAAGATGAAGGTTCTGATGATGATCTAACCATCTTAGGCATCACAAGAAGGACATGGAAGAGTACAACATCGCAAAAGGAACTTAACGATGTCAATGTTCTATACAAATCAAATACCACCCAAGGGATGAACGAACGTTCGAACAATAAAAAATGTGGTAAAAAGGAAAAGATGGCTTCACAGGACAAGAAAGAACAAGTTCCGTCAACAACGCCAGTGCTATCCAAAAACGAAGAGCCAAAAAACCAAGCCAGTACAACAGGAGCCCTTTCCTAAAAAAAAAAGATATTCGTATTATTATTCTCTGAACTAGACTGTTTTCGTATTCTCTAAACTACATTATTTATATATTATCTGGACTATAATTTTTTTATGGTTACGCCTACTTGTTCGTTTAGTTATATATTCTTTTAAGCTTGGTAAGAAATGTGTTTTTACAACGGTTATTCTTTTTTTTTTTTACAAATGGCACAAAATGCAATTAAACACATGCTATCACATGATGCGTTTGTATGCCAGGGTCTGACGCCTGGCGCCTTAAGTGGTGACAAAGCGCAGGAATCAGCGAGCTTAACTAGCAGCTAGATCATGCGCTAATGGTACATGCATGCCGGTAGCGTGTGCATGATGGCCAGCTAGCGCTTGTATGCGCACGGTGCGGAGCAAACGAGGAGTCATGATAAATATAGAGCGGGTAATTCATCATTTAATGCTAGAAGTTGCTAATCCCTTGGTCTTTGCAAAAAAAGCTTATATGCCCAACAAAACAAAACGAAATTAGCATTCACACAATTGAACGCGCGTGGGAACTGGGAAACATCATCTATTCATCTGGCCCATTAATTTCCTTTCGTGGTGTTTTCCTTTTTTTTAAACAAAAAAGGAAGTTGGAACGTCCGGCAAGGCAGTCAGAGAGTTGGGGCGCATACGAAAGGTCGGTTGGCTCTATATAAGGTAATCTCATCGCTTAGCGTCCTCTCCAACTCTCCCAGAACTTAGTTGCCACAATCCCTCAGTCATAAGCAAAATTTGGCAGCGATGAGCTCCTACTCAATCTCTGGCGGCAACAGCAACAAGCCGGCGAAGCGTCGCCTCCAGGAGCGCTGCAGCTGCTGTTCTTCGTCGGACGCGTCGTCCGATGAGTCTCCTCATCCCATGGCGATTCCGAAGAAGCGGAGGATCGATAGTTACCGATACGATGCTCCGTGGGAGTGGGGTTGCATGGACTCCGAGCTGTCCGACTCCGAGGATGTCGAGGTGTGTGTTTATGGTTTTTTTCAACATTCTTCATTTTTTTTTGCTATCCTCACGCTGATTATTGTTTTGTCAGTACACTGAGACCCCCTAAGGAGTTCTCACCGGAGGAGGACGAGGATCTCCTCGATGACGACTTGCTGGACGAAGGCGAAGAGCCGTCAGATGGCGATGACGAGGATGACGGTCACGAGGACGACGACGTCTCCTATGACGGCGACGAGGACGACGACGGCTCGGCGGACGACGACGATGCCTCAGATGACGATGATACTTAGTAATTTACGGTTATTTAATATTTTGAAAATGTAATTAACTGATGGACTTGGAAAATGCGCTTTTATAAGTTATATTTCCAACCTCTATCCTATGAATGGAATTTATGCTAATTTTCGCTGCGTTTTCTATGTACATTTTAAGTCTGCTTGTTTGTTTCAGATTAATGCTGAGTTGCGTTTTAGTGTAGCAAATTTGTGACTCACTCGAAATACGTTTTAAAAAATCCAAGGAATTATGAAAACAAGTACTTTGCAGACTCTAAGAAAAACTATTCAAAACCCCACAAAAATAACAACAAAACATTACAACATTTGGCCTATACAAAATTTACAAATTTTAATTTAATTTAATTTAATATGAAACAAACAATATTAAGGGTAAGTGGGCCCTGGACCCTTCATGTGTGCCGCTGACCTTAGGCCCTGGACCCAATTTTTTTTGCGTCATTGCATTAAATTTTTGAATAAGACTAATGGTCAAAGACTTGTCAAAAAATCAAAGGTGTCAAACAAAAAAAAATGGAGGGGAGTATTTTTTCCATGAATCCGTTGAGAATGAAATTGACAAGGTTTAATTTCATGTAGTGCGTCTGACCAGTCGGTTGTAGGAGGACATCGACACGATGTAGTTTTATAAGTGTGCCCGACCGGTCTGTTGTAGTTTGGAATTGACAATGCCTCGTTTCATATAGTGCGGCAGACCAGTCCGTTGTAGGAGGACATCGACACGATGTAGTTTTATATGTGTGCCGGACCGGTCTGTTGTAGTTTGGAATTGACAATGCCTCGTTCCATATAGTGCGCCAGACCAGTCCGTTGTAGGATGACATCGATACGATGTAGTTTTAAAAGTGTGCCAGACCGGTCTGTTGTAGTTTGGAATTGACAATGCCTCGTTTCATATAGTGCACCGAACAGGTTTGTCGTATAACACAATTGACAAGGTGCCGTTTCATATATTGGAGGCACAGTTTTGAAGTACGCCTTCGACGCCGCCACTTGCTGGCGGCCTCGGGTTCTGGTGGGCCGTGTGCCGCACAATGATCTTTCGTAGCACTATGACATGGGTTTATTATCCAGAGCTTTCCTATTTCGAACAAATACTAGTAAACGTAAATGATTTATTTAAAATAACTTGAGATCTCCAACATTAGTTCACAACTTCTGTTTAATACCTAGGCATCATGTTACAACTGAGGACAATATAACTTTTCTTTTGTCACAATTTTAAGTGTATATACATAAATATGTTTTTACCATCTCATAACAATATTTCCATTTTAGGGAATATGATTCTGTTTTGTATTTCAACAAGTTAACTTGGAGATCATTGTGGTTCACACCATGGGTGTGCTTCATAAATAAATTATCAAATCATATATTTTTTACTTACTTTTATTGTATAAATTCACAAGGTGTCGTTTTATAACGAGCGCCAGACCTGTCCGTTGTAAAAGGACATTCACATGATGTCGTTTCATATAGTGCACCGGACCGGTCCATCCTGAAGGAAAAACGATGGTTATTCCTACTTCTTAGTTTAGTTATTACTTGTTTTTAGCTTGGTTAAGCAATTATTTGTAGCATGGTTACAAAATGTTCCATCCGAAGACCATGAAAAAATTTACAATTATAAACATTTCCGATTGTGCATACGATATAATCGGACTCTTTTAACTCCAACTTGTTACAAGCTTGGAACAACACAATTCTCACAATCCCGGAATTTATTAAATATCATATCAATTCCTAATTTCCAAAGAACAGGGAGAAGCTCTCCCAAGACTTCATGAAAGGGGCGCAAAAATAGGCAAGTTAAATGACTACAAGTTATGTCACGAACTGATATAACCTGACATCGACCCATGTGACCTGTTAAAACACACATATCCTACAATGAAAACATATAGTTGAAGAAATGATATTTTTTACAGGTTTGCAATCTAGTATCTGCTTTCAAGTACAAAACAGAAAGCCCATTTCAACAGATTGCAACAACTGGTACAGAGGCTTCCAAACACCAGTCCTCAAAATGAATTTGCTCATCTCAATCTACAACCTGACATGGAAGAAGAAAGAAAGGTGTGTCCTGGAATTAGATTTGCTCATCAATGTACTGAATCGAAATCACAAGCTGCATCTAACAAATGGGGGAGGCTCGCATCAAAGGTTAACAATTTTTCGTGCTAATTGTTCTTACAATTAGTGAATGTCGTGTTTGGATCGTGTCTTAGCTTCATACAGAAAACTAGACGATTTAGGAAGAATGCTTAATTTGAACAAACAAAATATGGCCTGCTAAGATCATGCAAGGCAACGCCTTTACCTAGTCGCCAGAGCCGGGTATTTACGCCAATTTAGGGGCGCCGGTGGCGGAGTCGGCGTTCGTCGGAGGCGAGGGGGAGGCACCTTCCCGTGGCCATGATAGCTAGGCGCTGTCTTTGGATCGAGAAAGAGGCGGTGATCCACAAAACCGTCTAGTTTGAGGCGCCGCTTTGAGGCGACCTGGACGGGGACCGTCAAGCCAGTGTGGAGCTGCTTGGCGACGGCGAGCCGGCGAGGGAGGGCGCGGCGAGGTCTATGAGACTTCTGAGTTCTGACACAGTGACACGACGATTTTGCCCCTCGTTAATTAGATGCGAAATGACCTGATTACCCTCTCCACTTGTGTACCTCCACCGGTACTTAAGTACCTTTTCCTGTGTACCTTCCATCGTGGAGCGTTAGATTTGAGGAAATGGATGGCCAGTGTCATCCGCAAACACAGTAGAAGAATCCTTGTTGATTGCTATGAATTAGGGCAGTGGTGTGAATTGGTGGAAGATAATAAGAGGAAGCTCGTCCACATCAAAGAAAAGGTACATGCTGACGTATCCTTTTCCCCTTTTTGCAAGGGCATCATGTTATTATTCTAAACATCCGCAAGAAGATTAACTCATGAGAAAAAAAAAGAGAGAAAGTTTAGGGCTATGCGTAATGCATTCATTAATCACCAAATCCCATAGGCTCTAAGCATTTCTTGCTTAAATATGATGACCCTGTTACATGGCAGCCTTATGGCCCTACTAGTTGGAGCTGGAGCTACTTCTAATTACGTTATGAAAAACTCTACGCTCTTGATGTGGAGCTTCGAGAGGTGGAAATATTATTTAAAATTAGTTTTGAGATCTTTGAGGAGAACACTAGGATCTTTAAAATGTCTACAAAACACCGAAGCATTTGACTCGTACAAAATAATAAATATCATGCTTTTCATTATAATCTAATTTTAAGCTAAAACGAGTTGCATTGTCGATGCTCTAAATATAAAGTAGTTTATTTTCATATCCTCGATATGTCTTTTCTTCCTCACCGATGCAATACACTTAGCACCGTTTCTTTTATTATTATTATTTTTTATCTGCACGGAACATTTTCCTTATATCTTAGGCTTGTTATTCCTGTTGACTAATACATCTCAAGCTTATTATTTCGCAGTTCATTATTTGGGACTACTGATTTTGCAATTAATTTACAAGGATTGAGATTTAGCGGTGGCGGGCAAGGTAACGGGTTTGATTCTGCATTTGAGGCTGCGTCATAGGTTTTTAGCGATTTGACGTCCCTTATTGCTCTTTTTGTGCAGCGAGAAACTGAGATTGTGAGCAGTGACAATAATTCCGATGAAGTCGGCTGATTCTCGAGACCACATCAAAATTTCACAACTCACAACTGTATCTGTATACGTTGGCAGCCATTTATATATATCGTATCTATATATCTTTTCAAAGGAAAATGTCGCCGAAAAAACTTATTTCACCACTAACTTTTGTAATTCACTGTGTCAAACTATGAGGAGGTTTCATTTAGTGATAGTATATGTGCCTTAATAGTTTGATTTGTTAAAGGGTTTATGTTTGAGACTTGATTTGAGCAGGGTCAGCCATTTAATACATCTGCAATGTTTTCGTGTGTTTGGAGATCTTCCCTAGCTCAAATAGAAAACTATTTTGCCCGAAGGTTGTAAAAATTCCGAGATACGTTTCTCTGTGTCATGACTTGAGCAACGGATGAATTGATAAAAATTATTCTGTTAACGGATGAAAGAGGAAAATTGAAAATGAGTTCTTTTGTTCCAGTTTATGTGGAATCTTGGGATTGCTTGCACATATGCTTGAATTCGAGATGGAATTGGACTAGCATGCAGATTTCAGAGATAAGATCTTATTTTAGAAATGTGCAAAATGATTTAATTCATTTGAGTGCAGGTATAGAGACAACTGCAGTCATGGACGGGTGCCCGCACTAGGTTGGGCTCAAACCAAACTTACATGAATGTCATGAAAACAGACCTAAGGTGGATCAGGATTTCGGTTCGGATTAGAGGTCTAAAGATACCGAAATAGAACAGTTAAGTCAAATTAACGAAGACCATTGCATCGATTTGTTATTGGACCTTGTGTGACTATGTGACACAAAAAAATATGCACAAACAGGGGAGCGTTTGCAGGTGTGACAGTATATTTAGAATATACAACAAAAAGAAAAGGGACGAGGATATTTATATTTTATTATTATAATGAAGTACAACTTTTTAATATTGTGTGCTTCGTAGTCAGGTTGGCCTCGTTGATATTTACATGGTATGGTTGTCGATGGGCGAAACTTGATTTTTTCCGAGCAATACGGTGTTCTGCTAGAGAGTTCAAAGAATGACTCCCATTATCGTTAATGGAGTCATTGATGTTCAGTCTTCAATTTCCTCAAATGAAATGGTATTCCGTTAAAGAAAGCTTGACGAACGGCAGTTCGAGGACAATTCTCCCTAGCATTGTATCGTTTGATCTGTGAAAAATAACTCCAATCCCTAATTCTGAGATCCCCATTCGGTCATCCCGATCTCTAATCCGGTGAGACCGCGACGTCCAACGGTAGGGCACTCGTGTCCGTGTGCCGTGTGCGGCGTGTGACATGTGGCAAGAAGCAGGAGGGTGGTGTGCTGGGGACGAGTCGGACGGCAGATGATACTACGGCTGCCGCGCGAGAGACGGGTGGCAGAGAGGAGTTGGCTAGCGGTAGGCGACAGTCGATGGGGAGGAGTCACCCGCCAATGGCGGCCAAGGGCCAACCAAGAACTAACCAAGGCAACCCACAACTAGATATAGGCCCTGTTTGTTTGAGCATCTAGACATCTTCTATTCTCAGAAGCCAGAAGCTCAAACAAACAGCAAGTTTTTGAAACCCCCTTTCAAGAAGGCAAAAGCTCACAAAAGCCCAAATTGTACTATGATCTGATAAACAAATTTTTTATGACTTTCCTAGAAGCAGCTTTTAAAGAAACTGCAACTCAAACAAACAGGCAGACAGGGCAGGCCGTAGGCGTGCTGTCCTCAAGCAGTGGAAGGATGGAAGGTGAATTTTTGAATCATTGAATAATTTAACAGTCCCTGCCCATTAGTGACATATTTATAAGCAAAGGATCAAGATGTCGCCTAGAGGGGGTAATAAGGTGTTACAAATTTTCAACCTTTTAAAGCACAACGGAAAAAGGATATCGAATGTTCTGATGTTAATATCGGATAGTCCGACAATATTATATCAGTTATCCGATATTTGCAGAATTAGGGTCTTTGAGAACCCCACACAAATCAAGGATACCACCTGCTCCAAAATGGAATCCACGGCATAAGAGAGAGTAATAGCACACGAATGTGCTAACCAACAAAAAGTACAAACATAAATTAAAGTAAGTCAAGCTAGAGGGCAAGGAGAAACCAAGAGTGAAGTGGAGACTAAAGATTTGTTCGCGAAGTTTGGATTCTTGAGGGGATTCTACGTCTGTTGAGGTAGGCTCAGTCACACTTGAGCCCAGGTCTCTTCCAACCTTTATCTCACCAAGGTCGCACCAATACCCCACGCTTTTAATCCTTGATTCCTTGCCTTCCGGAGGTCACAAACTCGCGCAGCTCACCACACAAAGTACCGGTGTAACACCCTGGCCCAAAATCGCTTAGAGCCTAGCCCACCTACGGGGCTGGCCCACGCATGCATAGCACCCACTTAGACTTTTCGGCCTCGCTTCGTCTAAAAGGGTTAACCCGGGATGCTATGTTTGGCTCCAACATGCATTATATGCTACTACAACTCTGTTTCAACTAGCAATATGGGACTAATCCCATCATCACATTCACATGGGCCTCATGGGCCTCACAACACATCGGGCCTAGAGTATTACACTCACCCACCTTAATGGTCGACGCCTCACAAGACAAATATAAGCGGCAAATGTCCAGATCCTCAAGATATCTGCCGCGGCGTCTAGTCTTGAAACACATATGCTATGCCGTGTGACCACTCTGGGCCCACACAAGCCATGCGCAATATGCTCGAGCAACTAAGCTCACACGATCTGCCGCACAGCGAGGGTTGATGCTCTGATACCATCTGTCGGTACATAAGGTACCGGGGTGTCCTCTCCACCTCCTCCGGAAGGGGGTAGAAGACGGCGTCATCCAGAAGGACCGAGAAGACCGGGTCTGGTTCTGAGTGGACTGGTGGGCACGCGGGGCCCATCGCTCGGAACTGGGCCCCGAGGAACTCTCGGCAGGTGGGGGCGGCTAGACCCCTACGCCGGGAGACCGGGCGAGCCCTCCACGTGTCAGGCGGGCAACTGGACCTCAAAGACGCGGGCGAGCCTCCATGTACAAAGGGCGATCGGCGCAAGGCGCGGCAGCGCAGCAGCAATACCGACAAGGACAAGCGCGCGTCGGGCGGCGGCTTCGGCGACAAGGATACTGGCGGTCGGCGATCGGGATGCGTGGCGGTCGGCGGCAAGCGGGCGATCGAGCCCCACTCCGCGACGGCGACCACGTGAGCGGCTTTGCGGTCGGCGGGACTCTAGGCCCCACCGCCACCGATGGGGACGCGACAAGCGGCGGACGGGCGAAGCGTGGCGGCTACGACTACACGGCATTTATTGTATACCTACTTAGATCAAGATGATCGTATAATAGGTTAGATCGCCCCTTGCTTTCTCTCCCCGCTCGGTTGAGCTCTCCCATGTTATATAAGGGCCAAGCCACCACGGAAAGGGACAAGTCTCAAGTCTTAGGCTTATGTTCTCTCATTCCACCTCATTTCCATTCGCAATACACACACATGAATTTGATTTCAAGAGAAAGAAATTTATTACCCACCTCGAGTCCGAATCTGATCATCGCGTGTGTTTCATCGTTTTGGGAGCTCGAGGCGGTTCGGCGCTACGACAATGAAAACCCCGTATCGAACTACGAACCTCAAATCCGTCGGATCAGCGGTAAAATCGACACCGACAGTGGCGCGCCAGGTAGGGGGTAGCGGTTGAATCCTCTACCCTCGAGTTCATCTCCCAGATTGGTGGTGAGAAGTTCAGAAATCGGGCAAAGATCGAGCAAGAAAGAGAGAGTTCGGAGCGGATCAGGAGCAAAGGACACGAGCGCATCGCCACGGCGGCCACCTCTTCAGCGCGGCGCGCGACGCGAGTTCCTCAGGCCGGCGGCGCGGCTGCGCGAGCTCCCTCCGCGCCGCCTCCTTCCTCAGCAACGGCCGACGCTGCCTCCCCCTTCTCCAGCGGCGGCGCGGCACGGCGGGCTTCCTCCAGCTCCTCTCCAGCGGGAGCGGCCGGCGGCGCGAAGCTCCTCCCGTCGGCGCTCCTCCCCAAGCCGGCGGCGCGGCGGCGCCAAGGCGGCTTCCTCCAGCTCATCTTCTTCAGCAGCCGGCGACGGCCCGGGGCGGCGTGGAGCTTCTCCCGAGCTCCTACAGCCCGGCGGCAGTGGGCGTCGCGGGCGCCTCCCTGCCCCCGGCTTCCTCCTCTCCAGCGGGAGCCGACGGCGTGCAGAACTCCCCCCGGCCTCTTCATCTCCTCCAGGAGTGGCCGGCGGCGCGGTGGGCTCCCCTCGGCATCTTCCTCTCCTCCAGCAGCCCAGCGGCGTCCCGTGGCTTTCCTCCTTTTCTCCAGCCGGGGCGGCGGCGTGGTCCTCCACGGATGCTTCCTCAAGCCCGGCGGCGGCGTTCCACTTCTCCAGATCTGAGGGGCGGCTGGACAGTGGAGGCAAGGGGAGCGGCGGCAAGCACTGGCCCGGGTTCTCCCCGTCCAGCAGGTGCCGGCGGCGCTTCCCTCCATCAAGCGGCGCGTGGTTTCCCCCGCGGCTCCTCCTCCGGTCTCCAGCAGCGACGTGCAGCACCTCAACTCCTCTCCTTCAGTGGCGTCGGCGGCGTGGAGTCCTCCTCCACGGCAGCTCCTCCTTCTCCAAGCGATGCCCGGCAACGGCAGGGTTCCTCCGGCTCCTCCTCCGTCAGCAGCGCGGCGTGGAGGCTGCTCCCAGCGCAGCTCCTCCCCAGGCCGGCGGCACGTCGGTCCAGGCCGACGGCGTGGGGGCTACCTCCTCCACGCCTCTCCCTTTCCAGCAGCAGGAGCCAGCCTCCTCGTCAAGCCCGGCAGCGGCGTGCTCGGCGGCGGCCTGCCCAGGCGGTACGCCCGCCGGCAGCGTGGGCCTCCTTTGGCCTTCCTCCACGTCCAGCAGCGCCCGACGGCGCTCTCCCAGTCAAGCAGCGTTCGGCGGCGCTCCTCCTCGTCCAGCAGCAGTGCAGTAGCGTGGGGGCTGTTTTTTCAGCTCTCCTTCTCGTCCAGCACCAAGCTCAGACAGCCGCGCCCAAGGTTCCATTGTGGTGCCCATAGCCGTGGCGACGTCGTGGCAGATGGTGTGCGAGATGTTCGCCAAGCATAACTCTGTGCACCGGTTGAGATGTGAAGCGCTCTTGCTCAGTTCTTGACGGCATCAAGTTCAGAAGTGAAGTTCCGTCGCAGCCCCCGGCTCTGGTGGGGACTCGGCCTCCGGTTCAGGGAGGGAGCAGCGTCGGCTATGCTTCGGTCGGGGCCTTCGAGGGAAGGCTACCGCGGCCGTCTGTCGCAGCCCCCGAGCATGGTGGGGACGACGTCATTGCTGCCTCAGCCTCCAGTCCAGGGAGGGAAGGTGGAACAACTGCTGAGGCGGTTAAGTTGGAAACGTCAGGCCAGGCGGAGTACATCGGCGAGCGCCACGGCGCTTGCCACCCTTGGCCGGGAGGGTCTGCGGATATCGGGTCCGAACCATCCTGCGGGTCCAAGTGGTCCTCGACGACGATGCGTTAGCCGGGAGGTACGAGCGAAAGGTCAAGCTCTACATCTAAGATTCCTCTGCAGTGCATCGCTCGAGAAGTGGGGAGCAGCCGCTCTCTGATATCCTAGGAGGCACGATTGGGAGCCGGCTCGTTCGCCGACCGCTTGCCTTCGGGATGCTGCGGCGGGTGAGGTGCTAGGTGCCGAGGGCAAGCCAAGCGACCCGACGACCCACTTCGGCGCCGTAAGGCCACCTCGTCTGTCCGCGACCACGGCTCTGATGGGGACGACGATCACGGGTACCTCGGCCTCCGGTTCAGGAGGAATACCGCTTATGTTTGGTCGGGGCCATCGAAGAAGGCTTCGCGACCGTCCGTCGCGACCAGCCTCACAGTGGGGACGACGATCGGTACGCCTCGACCTCCGGTTCGAGGAGGAACAACCGCCCCACGCCGGTCGGGGCTTTCGAAAGAAGGCTTCACGACCGTCCGTCGCGACCACGGCCTGGTAGGGACGACGATCGCGGTACGCCGCCTCCGATTCAGCAGGAACAACCGCCACGTTTGTCGGGGCCATCGAAAGAAGGCTTCGCGACCGTCCGTCATGACCACGACCTTAGTGGGACGACGATCGATCGCCTCGCCTCCGGTTCTGGGAGGAGGTAGCTCTACGACGTATCAAGTCATCTGCAGTATAAAGATAAGTTCTGTCTCTCTGTGAGCATTTACTTTTCGCCTTAAAAAGTATGTTACAAAACATTACTGATTGGCGGTAGCGAAAGTACTTAAGGTCCATGGCCCTTAGTTGCAAAATAACGCTAAACTTATTTGGCGAGGCGAGGCGACGGAAGGCGTGTTCTAGCCTGGTGTGTCTGCTCGGTCTGGGCCCCTGCGCCAACGATGGCACCAGCGTCTAGACCACTTCTGGAAGCTGAGTTCTCGCCACGCAACGTTTAAGTCGGTTTGCGAGAGGCCATAAGGGTTGAAGTAACCAAATGCCTGAGAAAAAAGCGCTCGCTTTCAACAGAACGTTCTGTCTAAAGCTTTTAGCGATCAGTTGCCTAGCCTGTGTGCTGCCAGTGTTGGTTTTGCACGACTATCGTCTCTGTTTCTAGCCTGGCGGCCCCTTGACGGTATGAGGGGACGCCTAACATTCGTGTCGGGAAAAGAGAGGCGATCGGGGCCGGTAATAAAACAAAGGCATCGGTGCTCGCTCCGCAGCTTTGCTAGCCTATGACCACCCCCGGAAACCTGTAGCCTTAAGCCGCACGGTGTTTTGGTCTGGCCCCAAGAGACCGCAAGGGCGTAAGTTCCGAAAGGTGAAGGAAAACGACATAGTGACACCCACTGGCAACACCGCAGCGGCAGTGCTCCTCCGGTAACCTCAATTTATCTTATTGTGCAAAAAAAATGTGGTTTAACCCCCCGCTGGTGCGGGGAGAGGTGATCTGTTTGGATGCAGGCGAATCGCCCGAGCAAGGCTCGGTTTTATCCTGGAGACTCCGGAGTTACCCAGTGAAGTGGAGAAGATCAATTCACATGGGCTGAATAGAACCTTCGGTGAGCCGGGCCACAGTAGAAGTGGTCCGATTAAATTTGTCGAGGAGTAGGCTATGGCAATGGGCCGTAATCTAATCCCCGATAGCTTAGCCCTCGAGACTCAAGCGGAAGGACTCACTAGAGCCGGGTCATCCTCTTGAGACTCTAAGTCATGAAGAGGTATATTTCCGCCACAAAGACGCAACAAAGCGATCGAAGCAGATTATGGTTCAACCGAACAAGTCTTGTTCGGGACCGAACAAACCCGCCTTGCCGCCGAGCAACTTTGTCGCTGTCGATCAGGAACGACATCTCGTCCGAGCAGAGTACCCACTTCGACATGTAAATCGGAAAAAGTGAGGTGAATCATCTCCTTGAGGTCAACGCGTTATCAAGGGAGGATTGATTCTTAGTAGCGAAGAGCGACATCGCATCCGTAAGATCGATCTTCCGGAGAATGAACTTAACAAGTCGCGAGACGGACTTCGCGGTTATCGCATCCGTGCATTCGATGCCTAGGAAAGCATGAACGAAAATAGGTGTCGGGATTAGATCACGGACCATTGCTATGGCTCCACCGACGGCCCAATCGAATGCCTCTAACAGGCCCGCCCCGAAGGTTCTATCAGCCCATGTACATCCCGCCGAATGCCTTTTGATCTAAGACGGTGCAGAACGGCCTAGGATTCGCGTTTGAGTCTTACTCAACAAGAGTTCTCAGACGGCCACGTGAAGACCCTTGACGTGGTTTCCTTGATTGATTAGGAGTCGTGATCCCCAAGACTTGAGTATACCTTATCCTCACGGATATATTTGACATGTAACGAGTTCGCTATTTATCTCGTAGTTAGTCCCACCGATATTCCCCCAGAGGTCGGTTTGCTCGCACTATATAAACAAGGCCCCTACGGCGATAGAGGATTTGACTTAGACGCGATTCTGCATCTAAGATTACTTTGTCGCATACTCTTCGCAGGTTATTTCCATAATCTCGCCGAGACTTGTTCGCCTCTGTCGAGCCATCTCTTGTATTCATCTGCGGATATATAAGAAAGGCCGACGAGGGCTATTATCTCTCCCGAGAGGCCCGAATCAGGTAAAAACTCGCTCTCTCTGTTCATTGTTGTTCGTGTTTGTTCCCGGGCGCGGTCTCCTATCTCAATCTTAAAGAACCTTAGCGACTTGAGATCGATATCTCAACCGTCGACAGTTACGCTGCCGTCCGTGGGGACCCGCAGATCGAACATGTCGAACTCTCATCGCGACCAGAGATTCTCCCCGAGGACTACGACTCGGGCGGCAGATGTCTCTTCCCCGCCAGATCGGATCGATCCTTCGATCTTGATCGCTTCCAATTCTGGTTCCCCGCTTTCGGGATCGGATCTTCGCGACCGGCACTCTTCGCCGTCGCGATCCGTCCCGCGAACGAGCTCCGTGCTCGGGTCGGATCTCTTCGCTTGACCGGCGCTTTTGCCCGGAGCGGCTCTGTCTCCACGATGAGCTCCGCGCCGGATCGGATCTCTTCAGCCGGCGCTCTTCGCATGACGCAAGTCTGAGTCTCCATACGAGCTCCGTGCTCGTTGGTCGGATCTCTCGACCGGCGACTCTTCGCCCGGAGCGCTGTCTGATCCCCGACGAGCTCCGTGTTCGAAATTTCGATCTCTTCGCCGGGCGCCGCCTGGCGCGTATGGTCCGTCTCATGCAGCTCGTGCTCGGGACTGGGTCAAAATTCTTCCGGATCCCGGGCTGTTCGCCTGGTCAGGATGACGGGAGAGGCGACGGTACCGCTGAACATCGACCCAACCTTCGTAAGTTCCTCGCCAGGTCTTCGTTTCCTAGCTTCGCTTTTTTCAAATTTCGCGTCTTAGTTCGGCTCCAAGTCTCTGCCGCCATGTAAAGTTCAACCCATTGAAAGCGGTGAATGTTCGCGCTCCTGCGTCCTTCTCACCACTGTCTTCTCGCACTCTCTTCTTCTCCGGTAACACTTGATGGTCAGTCCGGTCTTGCAGAACTCTTGGTCTGCAATCTAAGGGTTTTCCCGCCAGTATCTAGCTTCAACAAGTTCCTAAACTCAGAGTTGCGAACACGGATCCGACCTCCGCGGCTAAGCTCGCTCTCGAAGTTTCTCCGCGGCGGAGGCATCTTTACCGCCACGCGACAACCGCTGGCAAAGCTCGCTCGTAAGCCCTCCGGCAGAGCACTTTCCTTGTTCGGTTACCTTCGTAATCGCCTAACTTACGTTAACGAGCGGTTCTCGAACGAGTCGATCAGATACGGTGTCGCTTAACTTCTACGACGCGTTTGAAGTCGCAGCTCAGATCTTCATGCATCGTCTGCATCGGGGCTGGCGTCGCCGCTCTCTTGTGCACTGCTCGAAGTTCGCAACTCAGTCCTCGATTTACCGCGACAACGGGGCCGGTGAAGTTAAGGCGCTCTAGGTTTTTCTTAAACTTTCTAGCCGTTTAGCTTTGCTCTTGGTTTCGCTCGTCCTTGTCTTTTGTCGCTTTTTGCGAGAAAAGCCGCCGAAAGTCGCTGGTCGACTTCGCTCGATTCAGCGCTTTCGGCGGTCTTGAGTCGCTTTCGGCCCGCCTCCTGAGGATCGCCTCTCCCGATCGATTAGGACTTGAGCTGAATTTCGCAACCCAAGACGCTTTCGCTTTCCGCCTTTCCTTAGCGTTATTTTCCAAAACCTCGCTGGTCTTCGCTCCCGAGCGCCTCCCAGCACGGTAGCATGTCTTTTATCTGGCGGCGACCTATATGGCTCCGGTTACCGAAGCGGTGCACCACCGATGGAGTTACTCGCCCACCGTAAGCCGATTCTCGCCGCAGCAGGCATGCCCACCGTAAGTTTGATTCTCATCGCAGCAGGCACTCTGGCGCTGGTTCCGCACGCACCGAGGTACACCAACGCCTGCACGCGTCCATGTCCGGATAAGATTTACGCCTCGCCGTCTTGCTGCGCGCTAAGGTCGATCGCCTTCACGGTTAGCGGTCTTAGCCACTGGTTAACTAAACTTGCCCGACATCGTCTTTCTTTATCCATACTCGTCCTTCCTTGCCACGGTGTCCGGGCAATGCACCACCCACGGAGTCCCGCCTAACCGTATGGCGATTCTCATCGCGCACGGGCACTCTAGCGTCGGTTCCGCGTTCGGCGAGGTGACACTAACGCTATCAAGGGACGTGCGGAAAAATTATGTCTTGTGCGGTAGGTCGCTTTTAGCGTGTTTTCCAAAACTTCGCTTTGCTCTTCTTAGAGCCTGTTCTTGCTCTCTTTTCCCCTGGGCGCTGCTTCTTGTTTGTCTTTTGCGTGAAATGCGGAACGGGAACGCCGGTGACCGTGATGGTTGCGGCGAAGTTCCGTGCTTCCCACCAAAACCGATGCGCAGATCCTCTCTTCCGGGTTTGTTCGCGCATGCCCGTGGACCGATTCACTTCACCGCGTATGATTTCGCCTTTGCTCGCAGACCGACCTTCGATTCGGCTAAGTTAAGGTATAATCGCCACCAACGGAGTCCGCCCACCATAAGCCGATTCTCATCGCGAACGGCATGCCCATCGTAGTCGATTCTCATCGCGGGCACCCAAGCGCCGGTTACGACTTGCCAAGACAACGCCACGCCGCCGCAAGGAATACGTCATGGGTAAAGCGTTGATTTCACACGTTCTTTGGCGGTTCGATCGCATCGGGTTGTGATTCACCTCGACCGGCGCTTCTTCGTCCGAAGCGCGATCCGGTCTCCCGCGACGAGCCCGTGCTCGGGGTGGATCATCTCGCGGCCGGCTCTTCGCCGGGCGCGCAGTTCTACCGTAACGTCTTCGCCTGGGTCGCACTTTTCGGTTCCTTTAACGAGCTCGTGCTCGGGACTAGATCTCTTTACCTGGTTCCTTCGACGAGCTCCGCCTGGGATCGTCACCTTTCCCATTCGTATGCGTTGTTCCGCCTCCTAGCACACGATCTACGTCACGGGGCACATCACCGCTTCCCCCTGAGCATAACGCCCGCCGAGAGCGCAATCTCTATTTCCTGCAAGCTCTAGCCGGGAGGTGGTTTCCTATTTTCGCTCATGCTTTCCTAGGTATCTTCATACCTGGATGCAGCGGCACGAGTCCGTCTCGCGACTTGCTATGTTTGTTCTCCCGGAAGATCTGATCTTACCGGATGCGGTGGTACGCTCTTCACTACTTAGAATCCAATCCCTCCTTGACGACGTTCAGCCTCAAGGAGACGAATCACCTAACTTCTTCCGATTTCTGTATCGAGGGTTGGGTACTCTGCTCGGACAGATGTCGTTCCCTGTTCGACGCAATGAGTTGCTCTAAGCCGGGCGGGTTTGCTCGGTCCCGAACAAGTCTTGTTCGGTTGAACCATAACCTGTTCGATTAAACTTGTTACATGCCTTTGTAGCGAGGAAAAATACCTCTTCGCGACTTTGAGTCTCAAGAGGGCTAATTCCCCACCCGATGAGTCCTTCCACTTGAGTCTCGGGCTAGCTGTATGAGGATTAGATCACGGACCATTGCTATGGCCCACTCCCGATCGTGCCCAATCGAATGACCTACTGTGGCCCAGCTCCTCGAAGGTTCTATCGAGCCCATGTACATCCCCGCCGAACTGACCTTTTGATCGGCACGTGCGTAACAGCCTAGGATTCGTGGTTTGAGTCTTACTCGAACAAGAGTTCTGCGACTGCCACGTGAAGACCCTTGACGTGGTTTCGGATTGGATTAGGAGTCGTGATCCCAAGACTTGGAGTATAATTTTATCGCCTCGGGATATATTTGGCATGTAATTGAGTTCGTTCACGATCTCGTAGTTAGCCCGCCCGATATTCCTCGGTAGGTCGGTTTGTTCTATACTATATAAACAAGGCCCTACGGCGATAGAGGGACGACTTAGACGATCTCGCATCTAAGATTACTTTGTCGCATACTCTTCGCCAGGTTATTTCCATAATCTCGCCGAGACTTGTTTGTCTCGTCGAGCCATCTCTTTGTATTCATACGTGATATATAAGAAAGGCTGGACGTAGGCTATTATCTCTCCCGAGAGGCCTGAACCGTGGTAAAAACTCTGCTCCTGTCATTGTTGTTCGTGGTTGTTCGCGCGGTCTCCTATCTCAATTTTAAAGAACCTTAGCGACTTGAGATCGATATCTCAACCGTCGACAAGGGGAATCATCTCTCGGGCTAGAGCTTGCCAGAGGAAATATAGATTGCGCTCTCGAGCAAACGTTATGCTCAGGAGCGAAAGTGATGTGCCCCAGACGTAGATCGTGTGCGTGAGCGCATAATGCATACGAGGGGGAAGACGACCCAGTCCCCGAGCGTAAAGCTCGTCAAAGGAACCAAGTAAGGAGATCTAGTCCCCGAGCACGGAGCTCGTCGTGGGGACCAGAAAGTGCGACCAGGCGAAGACGCACCGGTGGAGCCCGCCCGGCGAAGAGAGTTACTGGTGCGAGGTGATCCAGCCCGAGCACGGAGCTCGTCATGGGGACCGAAGATACATGCCGGGCGAAGAACCGCCGGTGAGGTGAATCACAACCCGACGCGATCGAGCCGCAAGAGAACGTGTGAAATCAACGCTTACCCATGACGTATTCCTTGCGATGTGATAGCGTTGTTCTGGCAAGTGCACAGAACCGACGCTGAGTGCCCGCCGCGATAAAAATCGGCTTACGATGGCTTGCCCGCTATGGCGAGAATCGGCTTACGGCGGGCGGGACTCGCAGGGGCGCACTACCTTGACTTAGCCGAACCGTGAAGGTCGATCGGGCAAAGGCAAGAGATCACATGCGGTGAAGTGAATCATTCCCCGGCATGCGCGAGCAAACCCAGAAAGTGGGATGCGATATCGGTTTTGGCGGGAAGCACCGAACCTCGCCACCATCACCGAGTCCGACGTTCCGCTGCCTCGTATTTCCTGCAGAAGACAAACAAAAACGAGCCGCAAGGGGAAAAAGAGAGCAAGAACAGCTCTAAGAAGAGCAAAGCGAAGTTTTAGAAAACACGCAAAGGCGACCTACCCGCACAAGACATAATTTTTTCCGGCACGTCCCTTGATAGCGTTAGTGTCACCTTGGCCGAATCGCGAACCGACCCAGAGTGCCCGTTGCGATGAGAATCGGCTACGATGGGCGTGACTCCGTTGGTGGTGCATTGCTCGGATACCGTGCGTGAAGGGCGTAGCATGGATAAAAAAGGCGTGGCGCGGACAAGTCGCAGATCCCGCTTTGGCTAAGACCGCTAACCAGAGAAGGCGATTGGGACCTTAGCCGCAGACAAAACGTGCGAGGCGAAATCTTATCCGAGCATAGACCCGTGCAGCGTTGGTGTCGCCTCGGCGGGTGCGGAACCAGCGCCAGGAGTGCCTGTTGCGATGAGAATCGGCTTATGGTGGGCAGGACTCCATCGGTGGTGCACCGCTTCGGTTAACCGGACCCGTACAGGTCGTCGCCAGATAAAAAGACATGCTCAGACGCTGGGAGCGCTATGAGAGCGAAGACCAACGAGGTTTTGGAAACCAACGCTAAGGAAAGGCTGAAAAGCGAAAAGCGTCATCGGGTTGCGAAATTCAGCTCAAGTCCCAATCGACCGAGGAGAGGTAGTCCTTCGAGGAGCTGGCCGAAAGCGACTCAAGACCGCCGAAAGCGCCGCTTGAATCGAGCGCGAGTCTGACCGAAGCGACTCGAAAGACTTTTCTCGCAAAAAAGAGCACAAAAGACAAGGACGAACAGAAACCAAGAGCAAGGCGAATACAGCTTAGAAAGTTTTAAGAAAAACCGTAGAACGCTTAGCCTAACTCTCACTTCACAGTACCGCTCGAGACTGAGTTTGCGAACTTCGAGCAGTGCGAGAGAAAGAGCGACGCCTAGCCCCAGTACAGACGATGCATGAAGACTGAGCGAAGCGACTTCAAGCACGCGCGTAGAGAGTTAGCGACACCCGTATCTGATCGACTCGTTCGAGGCGCGCCGTTAACGTAAGTTAGGCGATTCAGAAGGTAACCGAACAAGGAAAGTGCCTCGCCGCGGAGGGCTTACGAGCGAGGCTTTACCAAGTAGTTGTGCCGTGAGCGGTAAGTGCCTCTGCGCCGGAGGGCTTACGAGAAACGAGCTTAGCGAGGTCGATGCCGTGTTACGCAACTCGAAGTTTAGGAACTTGTTGAAACAAGATACGGGCAGGGGAAACCCTTAAGATTGCGGAGCCAAGAGTTCACAAGACCGGCAGCCATCAAGTGTTACGGAGAGAAAGAGAGATACGAAAAGACAAGTGGTGAGAAGGACCGCAGGGGCCGCGAGCATTCACCGCTCAATGGGTTAAACTTTACATGGCAGCCCGAGAGATTTGGACGAACTAAGGCGCGAAATTTGAGAAAAAGCGCGAAGTTAGGAAACGAAAGACCTACACGAGGAACTTACGGTCGGTCGATGTTCCAAGTTACTATTCACTCTCTCCGTCATCCTCGCCAGCGTGCGGCCCCGGGATCCGGAAGGAGTTTTAATCCAGCCCCCGAGCAAGGAGCTCGTCGCGAGGACAGACGCCAGCGCCGGCGAAGAGCTGCCTGGCGAGAGATCCGATCCCGAGCATGAGCTCGCCCCGGAGACCAGACGCGTGCCTCGGCGAAGAGCTGCCGTATGCGCTGGTTGATCTAGTCCCGAGCACGGAGCTCGTCGTGGGGACGACGACCGCGCCGGCGAAGAGCTGCCCGCTGAAGAGATCCGGCCCGAGCACGGAGCTCGTCGCGGGGACCGACGCGCTATACGGGCGAAGAGCCGGCCTTGAAGAGATCCAGCCGAGCACGGAGCTCGTCGCGGAGACCGACGCGACCCCGGCGAAGAGTCGCTGGCGCGAAGTTGATCCGGCCCGAGCACGGAGCTCGCGGGGACCGAGACGCATACGGGCGTAGAGCTGCGGCGAAGAAGATCCGGCCCGAGCACGGAGCTCGTCGCGGAGACGAACCAGCGCCCGGCGAAGACTGGCGATGGAAGGCGATCAAGATCGAAGGATCGATCCGATCGACAGGAAGAGACATCCCGCCTCTTACGAGTCGTAGTCCTCGGAAGAATCTCTGGTCGTTGATAGAGTTCGACATGTTCGATCTGCGAGGTCCCTACGGCCGGCGCTAATCGCCGACGGTTGAGATAACGATCTCAAGTCGCTAAGGTTCTTGAATATTGAGATAGGAGACACGCCGAACAACCACGAACAAGAGCGAGCAGGAGACAGGATTTTATCTGGTTCGGGCCTCTCGGGAGAGATAATAGCCCTACGTCCAGCCTTTCTTATATATCAGAGATGATTACAAGAGGTGGCTCGGCGAGACGAACAAGTCTCGGCGAGATTATGCGCGTACAAATGCCAAAGCTCTAAGCCAGATGCTAAGATGTAAAACTCAATGCCCAGGTTCCTCTAAGCGCCATAGGGGCCCCTGTTTATATAGTCTTGAGCAAACCGACCTCGAGGGAATATCGGGCCGGGCTAACTACTTAGAGATGAATAACGAACTCGTTACATGCCAAATATATCCCGAGGCGGATAAGGCATACTCTCGGTCTTGGGGATCACGACTCCTATTCCAATCCGGGAAACCACGTCAAGGTCTTCACGTGGCCGTCTGAGAACTCTTGTTCGAGTAGGACTCAACACGAATCCTAGGTCGCGACACGCACCGTGTTACCAGAGGCTGTTCGGCAAGATGCACATGGGCGGATAGAACCTTCCGAGAGCCGGGCCTGGTAGGTGGTATCAATTAGGCCGTCGGCAGGGAGTAGGCCATGGCAATGGGCGTAATCTAATCCTCGACAATCGGCCCGCGACGCTGGCGGAATTAGCCCCACCCAGGGGTGCATCCGAGCATCGGCAATGCGCCGAGCTCGGCTTGCGCCCCAGGGCGGGCCAGGGGGCTTCTGTCGGTACATAAGGTACCGGGGTGTCCTCTCCACCTCCTCCGGAAGAGGGTAGAAGACGGCGTCATCCAGAAGTACCGAGATGACCGGGTCTGGTTCAGAGTGGACTGGTGGGCACGCTGGGCCCCATCGCTCGAATCGGGCCCCGAGCGTCTCTCGGAAGTGGGCGGCGGACCCTGGCCGGAGACCAGGCGCCCTCCGCGTGTCGCGGCGACTGAGACCCAACACGCTGGCGAAGCCCTCCATGTACCAGACAGGCGATCGCCCAAAGATGCGGGCGGCAATACCGACAAGGACACGTGGCGCGTTAGGCGGCAGCTTCGGCGACAAGGATCTGGGCGGATCGGCGATCAGGATGCGTGGCAGATCGGCGGGCAGGCGGGCGATCAGGCCCCACTCCGCATCGGCGACCACGTGAGCAGCTTGCAGGGTCGGCGGGACTCTAGGCCCCACCTGCCACCGATGGGACGCGACAAGGCAGCTGGACGTGCGTAGCAGGCGGCTACGACTACACGGCATTTATTGTATACCTACCAGTACAGTGATCATGTAATAGGTTAGATGCGTCCCCCTTGTTTCTCTCTCCCCGTCGGTTCGGACTCTCCCATGTTATATAAGGGGCCAAGCCACCACGGGGAAGGGGGACAAGTTTCAAGTCTTAGGCTTATGTTCTCTCATTCGACCTCATTTCCATTCGCAATACACACACATAGAGCTGGAGCTCAGCAGGAGTAGGGCTATTACCCACCTCGGGGGCCCGAACCTGGGTACATCTCGTGTGTTCTTACTGTTCTTGGGAGCTCGAGGCGGTTCGAGGCGTGACAATAAAACCCCTGTCGAACTACGAACCTCAAATCCGTCGGATCAGCGGTAAAATCGACACCGACACCATCTATAACACCCTAGCCCAAAATCGCTTAGAGCCTAGCCCACCTACGAGGCTGGCCCACGCATGCATAGCACCTACTTAGACTTTTCGGCCTCGCTTTTTCTAAAAGGGTTAACCCGGGGTGCTATGTTTGGCTCCAACAGGTATTATATGCTACTACAACTCTGTCTCAACTAGCAATATGGGACTAATCCCATCATCGCATCCACATGGGCCTCATGGGCCTCACAACACATCGGGCCTAGATTATTACAACCAGTGACTCGTAGTTGACTCCTAACCATCTAGGAGTTTTCAACCTCCAAGAGTAACAAATACTCACAAATAATGAACTCGGAGATGAACTCAAGTACTCAAATATCGATTTCTTCTCACTTAGCATTCATACCCTCTCCCAACTATTCTCACAAAGAAGATCACTTAGATCTAGAGTGGAGAATGCAAGAAGCCCTGAATTGCTTGAAAGTTCTGCTCAAAATAGTGTGGAAAGCAACCCCTAAACATGGGAAAGAGGGAGGCATAAATAGCCTCACCCAGCAACTGGACATTAGGCTCAGACGGATATTGAATAGTCCGATATCACATATCGGATAATCCGATATGAATAAGTGAGAAACTTGCAGTAACGGTTAGAGAACTTATTCTGATGAGGTTTAGGGAGGTTCAGATCAGATACAACACCAAAAGATCAAATAGATATCGGATAGTCGGATATAAATATCGAATAGTCCGATAGTTTTGAGTTCTAGGAGACAGAAGGGTGGATCGGACCAAGCATCGGATAGTCTGATACATCGTAATAGTCCGATACACAGCACACAGCCCCTGACGAAAACAAACGTAAATTTTTACTCTGAACTCCGATTTCGGTGATCTTTGGTTATACGGAAAGATAAGAACAAGGGTTACACGACCAACAAGGTCTCACTACCAAATCCTAAAGGATAGGAGCAGAAACCACAAAGGAATCCACGAAAGACCTAAAGCTCTCATCTTCCGACACCACCAACACTTTTCTCCCTCGAACTCTCATAAAGATTGATCACTTGAGCACCTGAGACATATCTAAACCATTCGATGTTGCATCCCTCTTAATAGTACGACAATCCTTAAACTCAACTTATAAATAAAATCATACAAGTTTTAGGAGAAATCACTTGTTGTTTTCTTTCTTCATTTTGAAGTTTAACAACGTTCTTAGTCATGAGCACCCTTAATGTATTGTGCATGATGACCTTTATGAAATTATTGATGTCACCTTCATCTTGTCAACTTTAAATTGATTCACCTTATGAGAATTTTGCCCTATTCGATTTTGACTCGATCATCCTCCTCGATGACCATCTTGCCAAATCGACCTTAACTTAGTCCTCAACTTTTGATGACATCGTCGTCTTATTGGCTTTGATTTAACCGCCATCCTTCAACGTCCCTTGGTCATCACACAAACTCATAATACCTAATTCTATCCAAATCACTCGTAAAATACATTAGTTAAAAAGCTCGATAAATATGGATTTGTTTGATGTTCGTGAGCGATTAAGTGTCCAAGTATTTCACATAAAGAAACACAATATAAATGAAAATACTTGGCACAAGAAAGATTCTCTACTAAGTGCATCAAGAAGAATTGTAATTAATATATATGCATTAGAGAGATGATTTTATAAACACAACTTCACTTAATGATACACATGAGAATGTATTCAATACTTACACATGGGCAAATTCATATTTGAAACAATAATGAAGTTGTAAACCAATCTAGATTAAACTTCACTAAATCAAGTGCATGTGAAAATATTCATGAACAGCATACATGCAAAAGGCCGTTTAAACACGATGAAGTTTATCTAGTGCACCAACTAAGATAATCACTAATACATGGCATGTAATAGAAAAGATCTTGTAGAGCAAGCAATATGTTCATAATATAGTTATGCTCAAATAAGTATGTCATGATACAAAGAGCATAAATTTAATAAACCAACAATACATGCTTACATAAAGGAGTTGCATACCTCAATTAGCATACACAATACATGTGCGCAGCGGTCCTAGTAGGCTTCTGGCGTCCGTGGTTCGTTGATGACTTCTTCTTCACTTCACTCTAGTTCCTCCAGCAACACGTCATCGAGGTGAGGAGGTGCCAGGAGAAAGATTTGCCCAGCCTGCGCTAGGCTAACGGTGGCGACGCCTTTTGGCGCCATTTTTTCCCTTGGTGGCACCGTCATAGGCGCCCCCTCTTGGGTGAAAACCTAGATGTGGAAAGATGACGGCGGTGATCTTATCATCGCTACCTTGTTGAAGGTGTCATGATGGTCTTTCTATGTTTCTAGTGTTCTTCTAGAGTTCTCTTTTAGTAGTCACGTCGTTGTTACTTGTGTGAAGGCCTGGCTGGGCCATGTGTGTTTGCTCGATGTTGTTGGTGGGCGCCATTGTTGTGGTTGTCGCTTTCGGCCGTGGTGGTCATCCGGCTTAGGCTTTGTTGGCTTGCCAGTTCGTTGGCGGTCGAGGTGGCATGCGTGGTGGCAGTGTACGTGTTGCGGTGGGTCTCGATGCTTCGTGTCAGGCTGATGTAATTCTTCTCTCCTTTAATGAATTGGCAGAGCTCCTATCTTTTTTCAGGATTGTTTCAATGTCCGAAACTATTGTTTTATGAAAAAATTGCTATTTTTTTATTTACACAATGTTTCTGTAACCACGTACCTATTATTTTCTCAAAACAAATATCAAATATCACTAATAGCATGAAAGTTCATACCCAAGATCTGCCTGACACCATCAAACAGCAGACGGTTTACCCGATATGGACAAAGTTTAACACCGTTCTGTTTTTAAGGAAGAAGTAATATGTGCAAACATTTGACATATTTTACTGGACATTGCACCGCCTTGCAGTTGTTGAACGATACAAATTTGCTGCTTGGCCGTTATGGTCGTTATATATATCAAAGTACTTCTATAAAGATAAGTTTATTGGCTGCTAAGGTAAGCATATACAGCTAGCAGCGGTCACCTGACTCACTGGTTTGATCATTTTTCTACTTTATGTTTTTTTTGTAGTTGACAACGTTAAATATGTGCAGACGTAGTATATTTCGCCGTATACAGCTGATGAGAATTGAACTTGTTGAGGTAAATTCTGTAATACACGTGTTCTAGTATGCCTTTACATCTTATACATGTTGATTAATTATAATGTATAGCTAGGTCAAATTGGCGCCGCACCTTTTTTAAAAAAAATTGCAGCTCGGAATTCAAACCCAAAGGTATGGTGCCTGTGGTTAATTTGCTAACACTAATTTAGCGTTTACATAGTGCATGCATGCTCGTTAATAGTTTTAATATGGTCTATTACGATTGTCTGCAAGATTTGAATCCAGGCTACGCATCTCACACCGTTTTACAATTGCGCCTTTAATATCGTGCCACTTTTTTCGTTCGTCTATTTTGTTTAGACACTGAACTTCTGATCAAACGACTATCACACATGAAGTATTAGCATACCGTCTTACTCCGTACTTAATTATAGGCGAGCGCCAGAAATTGGACGTTCTATTCGTCGAGCTGCTGACGTCAGCATGGCATCATCATTAGAAGTTGAGAAATGTCTACTGAAACATGTAAAATAACTGATGAAACTTGGCAATCTAATGATGAAACTTGACATTTCAAGAAGTTTTATGAGTATGAAACCCAAGTTTCAATAGGCGTAAACCAAGTTTTCAGTAGGCAAAATTCAAAGTTTTAATCACGAAAATCCAAAGTTTTGATGCTAAAACACAAAAAGTTTTGGCAGATGAAAAACCCAAGTTTAAACCGAAACAAGTTCAATTTAAGCACTAATAATCGAAGTTTCAAAGACAAAATATCCAAAGTGTTGAAGGAGAAAATCCAAAGTTTCGGCGAGCAAAGTCCAAATTTCAACAGAGAAAAGTTCAAGTTTCAATGGCGAAATCCAAACTTTTGGAGACAAAATATCCAAAGTTTCACAAAGTCCAAGTTTCAGAGTGCGTAAGCCCATGTTTTAGAAGGCAAAGTATTAGGTGTGGTGTAAAAAATGAGATATGGACCTCCAACTTGCCTTCTTCTTCCCTAGATCCAGCGAGCTCTACCCCGTGCTTGCCGGATCAAAGCAACAAAAAGCAAAACTGTCGACGGTTGAGATGACGATCTCAAGTCGCTAAGGTTCTTTAGAAGTGAGATGGGAGACACGCCGAACAACCACGAACAACAACGAACAGGAGACAGGGGTTTTTATCCTGGTTCGGACCTCTCAGGAGAGATAATAACCCTACGTCCAGCCTTTCTTATATACCAGAGATGAATACAAGAGATGGCTCGACGAGACGAACAAGTCTCGGTGAGATTATGGTGTATAGGAAGCAATGTGATATAATCAAGTGTCTACGAGATGCTAAAGCCAGATCAAGTCCCCTCTACACGCCGTAGGGGCCTTGTTTATATAGTATGGAGCAAACCGACCTATCAAGAGATAATCGGGCGGGCTAACCACGAGATCGTAACGAACTCAACATGCCAAATACATCCCGAGATAGATAAAGCATACTCTAATTCTTGAGGATCACGACGTCTGCTCCAATCCGGGAAACCAACGTCCAGGTCTTCACGTAGCCGTGCAGAACTCTGTTCGAGTCGGCCTCAAACAAGAATTCTAGGCCGTTAAGCACCGTGCCGACCAGGAAGCTGTTCGGCAGGATGCACATGGGCCTAATAGAACCTTCCAGAGAGCTGGGCCCTGGCAGGTTGTTCGAATGGGCCGTTAGGGAGTGGGCCATGGCAATGGGCCGTGATTTTATCCCCGACAGCTAACCCCTGAGACTCAAGTGGAAGGACTTACTAGAGTGGGGTCTTCCTCTTGAGACTCTAAGTCACGAAGAGGGTAATTTTCCTGCTACGAAGACGTGCAACAGGCGATCGAACAAGTTATGGTTCAACCGAACAATACTTGTTCGGGACCGAACAAACCCGTCCGGCGCCGAGCAACTCTGTTGCGTCGAACAGGGAACGACATCTGTCCGAGCAGAGTACCCAGCCCTCGATACAGAAATCGGAAGAAGTAAATCCTTAAGTGAGATGAATCATCTCCTTGAGGCTGAAGATCATCAAGGAGGGATTGGATTCTTAGTAGTGAAGATTAGATCTTCCGGGAGAATAAACATAGCAAGTCGTGAGATGGACTCGTGCTGCTGCATCCAGGCATTCAGATGCCTAGGAAAAGATGGGGGATCCACCTCTCGGGCTAGAGCTTGTCCGAGGAAATAGAGATTGCGCTTTCGAGCGAATGTCGCGCTCAGGAGCGAAGGCGATGTGTCCCCAGACGTAGATCGTGTGCTAGGAGCAGACAATGCATACGAGGGGGAAGGTGACCCAGTCCTCGAGCGTAGAGCTCGCCAAAGGAACCAAGTAAGGAGATCTAGTCCCCGAGCACGGAGCTCGTTAAAGGAACCACAAAGTGCAACCAGGCGAAGACGCGTGCGGTAGGAGCCAGCGCCCGGCGAAGAGCGCCAATGCGAGGTGATCCGGCCCGAGCACGGAGCTCGTCGTGGGGACGAGATCGCGCTCCGGGCGGCTGCCGGTCGAGGTGAATCACAACCCGATGCGCGATCGAGCCGCAAGAGAACGTATGAAATCAACGCTTTACCCATAGCGTATTCCTTGCGCGGTGTTAGCGTTGTCTTGGCAAGTCTTGAACCGACGCTTGGAGTGCCCATTGCGATGAGAATCGGCTTATAGTGGGCAGGACTCCGTTGGTGGCGCAATACCTTGACTTAGCCGAACTGTGAAGGTCGATGCGGCAAAGGCGAAATCATCTGTGGCGAAGTGAATCGATCCTTGGGCATGCGCGAACAAACCCGGAAGAGAGGATCTGGACATCGGTTTTGGTGGGGAAGCCTGGAACCTCGCCGCGACCATCACCGGAGTCTGACGCTCCCCGTTCCTGTACTTCCTACAGAAGACAAACAAGAAACGGGCTAGCAAGGGGAAAAAGAGAGAAAGAACAGGCTCTAAAAAGAGCGACGACCTACCCGCACAAAACATAATTTTTCCCTGGTACGTCCCCCAATAGCGTTAGTGTCACCTCGGCGAATGCGGAACCGACGCTAGGAGTGCCCGTTGCGATGAGAATCGGCTCACGGTGGGCAGGACACCGTAGGTGGTGCATTGCTCTGGATTACCGTGCCAGGAAGGACCTAGTATGGATAAAGAAGACGTGTGCGGGCAAGTGCAGCCCCGCTGTGCCTAAGACCGCTAACCAGGGAAGGCGATCGGGACCTTTGCCGCAGGCAAAACGTGCGAGGCAAAATCTTGTCCGGGCATGGACCCGTGCAGCGTTGGTGTCGCCTCAGCGGGTGTGAAACCAGCGCCAGGAGTGCCCGTTGCGATGAGAATCGGCTTACGGTGGGCATGCCAGTTGCAATGAGAATCGGCTTACGGTGGGCAGAACTCCATCGGTGGTGCACCGCCCGGTTAACCGGTTTATGCATGTGTCGTTGCGGATAAAAGACATGCTCGTACGCGGAAAGTGCTACGGGAGCAAAATACCAACAAGGTTTTGGAAAACCAACGCTAAGGAAAGAAACTGGAAAACTGAAAACGTACCGGGGTTGCCGAAATTCAGCTCAAGTCCAACTGACCGAGGAGAGGCAGTCCTCCGAGGAGCTGGCCGAGCAGCTCAAGATCGCCGAGCAGCGCTTGAATCAGAGCGAGAGTCTGACCGAGAGGCTTTTCCTGCAAAAAAGAACAGCAAAAGACAAGGACGAACAGGAAACCAAGAGCAAGGCGAACAGCGCTAGAAAGCTTTAAGAAAACCGGTAGAACGCTTAGCCTAACTCCCAGCCCCCGTTGTGCAGCTACTCGAGGACCTGAGTTTGCGAACTCGAACAGGTGCACAAGAGAAAGAGCGACGCCCTAACCCCCGGTACGGACGATGCATGAAGACCTGAACTTGCGACTTTAAGCACGTGCGTAGAGAGTTAGAGCGACACCCGTATCCTGATCGACTCGTTCCAGGAACTGCTTGTTAACATAAGTTAGGCGATTCCGAAGAAAACCGAACAAGGAAAGTGCCTCTGCCGCGGAGGGCTTACGAGAGCAGGCTTTGCCAAGTGGTTGTGCCGTGAGCGGTAAGTGCCTCTGCCGCGGAGGGCTTACGAGAGCAGGCTTAGCCGCAAGGCTGGAAGCCGTGTTACGCAACTCTGAGTTTAGGAACACGTTGAAACTAGATACGGGCAGGGAAACCCTGAAGATTGCGGAGCCAAGAGTTCGCAAGACCGGGCAGCCATCAAGTGTTACCAGAGAGAAAGTAGTCTGAGAAGACAAGTGGTGAGACGGGCCGCAGGGGGCCGCAAACATTCACCGCTCAATGGAGTGAACTTTACATGGTAGCCCGAGAGACTTGGACGAACTAAGGTGCGAAATTTGAGAAAAAGCGCGAAGCTAGGAAACAAAAGACCTACACGAGTAACCTACGAAGCTGGTCGATGTTCCAAGTGCTAGTCAGCTCTCTCCCGTCATTCACTGTCAGGCGAACAGCCCCCGGGATCCGGAAAGAGTTTTGATCCAGTCCCCGAGCATGGAGCTCATCGCGGGGACCAGACGCGCGCCCCGGGCGAAGAGCTGCCTGGCGCGAAGTTGATCTAGTCCCCGAGCACGGAGCTCGTCGCGGGGACGCGGCGAAGACGACGAAGCGATCCGCCCCGAGCACGAGCTCGCGCGAGACGAGACGCCGCACCGGACGAAGAGATCCGGCGAGAGATCTAGTCCCGAGCGCGGAGCTCGTCGCGGGACAGACGCGCACCGGCGAAAAGTCGCCGGCGCGAAGTTGATCCATCCCGAGCACGGAGCCGGAACCAGATTCGAAGGCGATCAAGATCGAAGGATCGATCCGATCGGCGGGGACGTGACATCGCCGCCTTCCGAGTCGTAGCCCTCGAGATTCTATCGAGCCCATGTGCATCCCGAGCGACTTTACGGGCGACACGGTGCGTAATGGCCTAGGATTCCTGTTTGAGTCCGACTCAAACAAGAGTTCTGCACGGCTACGTAAAGACCCGGACGTGGTTTCCCGGATTGGAGCAGACGTCGTGATCCCCAAGAATTAGAGTATGCATTATCTATCTCGGGATATATTTGGCATGTATGAGTTCGTTACGATCTCCTAGTTAGCCCGGCCCGATATTCCCTCGGTAGGTCGGTTTGCTCTGTACTATATAAACCAAGCCCCTACGGCGTGTAGAGGGCACGAATTACACACCTGATTCTCGCATCATAACATATTGCTTCCTGTACACCATAATCTCACCGAGACTTGTTCGTCTCGTCGAGCCATCTCTTGTATTCATCTCTGATATATAAGAAAGGCTGGACGTAGGGCTATTATCTCTCCTGAGAGGCCCGAACCAGGATAAAACCCCTGTCTCCTATTCGTTCTTGTCGTGGTTGTTCGGCGTGTCTCCTATCTCACTTCTAAAGAACCTTAGCGACTTGAGATCGTTATCTCAACCGTCGACAAAAACCCAAGTTCATACTTACATGTTTGAAGTTTTTATGCGAAAAAATGGAGGTTCATGTCCTCCCTGTAATGTCTTCTTCAAAATATGATGGGTTACCTCCTCCTAGCCCTTTTCTCCTCTAGATCCGATGAGTTTATTTTCTTCTGGCCATCTTCCTTCCTAGATCCGATGAGCCCCTGTCAATCTTGCCAGATCCAGCCACCGAAGCTCCATTACACACATGATTTCTCGCTACCGTCTTGCTCCTGTAGATGTAGAGAGAGAATAGATGGGAAGAGAGAAAGAGAGATGAGAGAGATGAAAAGGGGCAAGAGGGGAGAGCAGCATGCTAGCGACAAATCAGCAGTGAAACACAGGTAGAGGAAATGCGGCAGTTAGGAGAAGGCGGGACCCACCTGTGAAAAGCATCACCTGCCTCGTGCAGCTGAAAGGGACGCGCTACGCGTGTGCCGTCCGAAAGCACCGGATGGCCGGCGTACAACGTTTTCAATAATGGCACGCGCCAGGAATCGGACGTCTGATTCCATGTTGGGGTATCGGACGCCCGATGACCATTGGATGTGTTGGGGTATCATGGATCCTATGGATGAAAAAAAGCATGTTTGCTTTTAGGCTTGCATGCATGTTTGTGCATGTGTGGTCCCTTATCTCTCTATTTTCCCATCGCTCCTCCGTGAATTTAAGCTTTAGCCAGTAAATCTACGTGAATGAAACTTGAAAAAAAACCCATAAAACTTAGAAAATAACTAATGGAACTCGACAAACCTACTGATGAAACTTGAAAAATGATTGTCGGAACGAAAAGAATGCCTAATGAAACTTGATAAGTCTACTGATGAAGGAAAAAATAAATGATGAAACTTGAAAAATAATCGATGAAACATAAAAAGTACCTATTGAAACTTAAAAAATAATCGATGAAACTTGATAGTTTGGGATGTTCCACGAGAGCAAACCCAAGTTTTAATAGTACATTTAAGTTTCAGTAGGCAAAAATAAAGTTTCAAAAGCGAAAATTCAAGTTTCAGTGGTAAGATCATATGTTTCATGAAAACAAATCCAAGTCTTCTCAAGTTTCAATTGAAGAAGAGAATGCACGCGAGCTAAGTTGTACAGCGTGGAGAGGAGGATCATATACATGTAGCAAAATTTTATAGTCACATGCTTAAACGTAGGGATGCAAATGGGTTGGCCCTCAAGTTCTTAGAGCCTGTTTGGACGGACACCGCCGCTAGCCATGCCAACTGTGGGCAAGCGCTATTGCAAGGCGCGCCCTCGCGTGATTTGGCAAGCGACGGCGCTCGATTTCTCCGCCCTCGCCAAATCCCGCATCCCCATTTACTGTTCATCGACGCGCCTTCGATTCCGCGCCCACGCCTTCCGTCGGCCTCCAGCCAAACGCGCGCCAAAAGCTGAGGGCGCTACGGAAGGCACGGCGCGTGGGGGTAACTAGTGGGGGTAACTATCCAAACGAGCACTTAGTACAAACGAATTAACTAGGGAGGGTCAAAGTTGATCCTAGGATCGGTCCGTTTGCATCCCTAGTTAAACTCCCATGGGAATAGGGTGGAAATAAAAAAACAAAAAAGCAGGTGGGACCCTTGCTTGCAGCTGGCTGTGCATCCATGAGCATGGCCAGTGGTGCGCACGGTACGACGCGCGTCCGATCGGTCGATCGACTGACATGCCATGCTGAGCGAGACGCAACATGCGAGGCGTCGACGAGCGCACGTGTTCGGATGAGCAGAGGTCCGTGTATAAGTGTTTTCGTTATTTATATTTAAAACAAAGATAAGCAAATAGGTGAAATAAATTAGATAAACCGACGAGAACGCAGCTTAACACGTGAGATCTTGCTTAATTAGTGCCCTGGTTAGGGATGCAAATAGGACAGCCTTAGGGTCACCTTTGGCCTACAAGTGCAAACGAATGAACTAGAGAGGGCCAAAGGTTTGTCCCATTTGCATTCCTAGCCCCGCTTAGCTGGATAAACCGTGGCTAATTGGATGGTTTAGCACCTAAATTAAAAATCCATAGACAAAACTGACGTGCAGATGGCAGCCAATCGTGCACCAAAACCATGAGGTGGCCGGCGCCGTTGTAGCGGAGCGCGGACGCAAAACGACGAGATGCGCCGCGACTTTTTTCTCTCGGTTGTCCCGGGCACCGCGCGCGCCGCGCTGCGGCGCTGCCCCCGGTTTTGGACTCGCAAAGTCAATCCCTCTTGCACGTCACTGCAGTTGACCGGATGTTACATGCTGGCGCGTGGGGTCCACCAGAGGAACTGCCCTCGAGGGAAGCTACTTTTTTTATCAACCTTTTACGGAGCAACCTTTCAGGGTGCCTTACAGGAGAAATATAGATGAGTTTTTTTAAGTTGCCCTAATATTTGTGGAACCCTCTTTTGAAGTTGCTCTAAGACAAGTGGAACTCGCAGAGCAAGAATACACGGTATAGATGGATATATACTGAACAACAAGTAAGTGGGATCTAACTCTTGGGGCCACCGGAAGTATGTTGCCCGTTGGATCTTATGGCTACTTACATCCGATCGTCGAGACTGCATGGTTTTGTAAAAAGATGCTTCACCTTTTTGTTAATCAACATGTTGTCCATATTTTTTTTTTACTTTGGCCACGTCATATTCATTTTTAGGCCATTCGATCACACAAACCACAAACATCAAACCACCCAGTTAGCAACTTTTGCAAAGAACTTTTTGTTACATCTTAATCATCTCGCGGTCTAGTCCTAGCCCCGTTAGCTCTCCTTATTTCCCAATTCCACCCATTCATTCGTGCATGTGTGGTTGTCTACCACCGCTCACTCCTGCCTCTCCCTTCATCCTTCCACTCCTCCCTGCTATCGCCCTTCCCCTTTCACTTCCCTATTTCCACCCTCACTGTCCTCCTCCTCCGCCATGGCCACAACGAGGGTTTTCTATCGTTGCTTCCAGCCGTCATCACCTCTCCCCCATCAGTGTTGCCTGCTCCAATCGCCAACGTCTTCTCCCTCCTTGGCATTGCCTTTTCCTTGCCTATGTTACTATGTACTTCATCCTCCCGCCACCAACACCATCCTCCTCTGCAAACCTACGTCATCTCCTACCGCCACCATTGCCATCCTAGATCCACAGCTAGTACTACCTACAACTTTTATAGTCGTATTGCATGTGCATCACTAGCTTTTAGGCCCATCGCTGGTACCATTAGCATATGCGAATCACAACTATCTATTTAATATCTTAAGGATAGAGTTCGAATTTTGATTTTGACTACTTGCACACCTCTACCTATAGATGCTGGCATGTGGAGTTGCACAAGAAGATAGTATAAAAAGACAAAATAAAGTTTACACATTTCACACATTTTATCAATACATCTTCATTTTCATTAAGATCCCTTGAGCGTCTGATGGGAAGCATTTGATTCAGGGCGGTCGACAAATCATTCTCTTTTATCAAAGCTACAACGACATATACTCCCTTTGGTTCTATAGTACTCATCGTTTTGTATATTGGCACGATCTTTGAAATGCAACTTTGACCATCAATTAATAATAAAATTTACCTATAAAATCCACGAAAATATGATGTTGTGAAAGTTTTTTTCAAAACGAATTTATATGTATTGTTTTTATGTGCACAATTCAAATAGTTTAAAAGATTATTATAGATAAAATTTTAAAAATTTGATTTAAAACAAATTTAAAATGACAGATATTATGAAACTGGGAGCATGAGATTTGCTCCATAAACAAATTGGCAAACCAGAAAGATCAAAGAAAGAAAAAGACGAAGAAAGGAAGGTGCCGTGATCAACGGCCGAGATCACCCGACGGCAACGCCGGGAAACCACCCGAGGCCGAAACCGGCGGGCGCGCACGGCGGTGTGGAAGCAGCGCCACCGGTAGCCGGTGCGACCCACCACCACGGTTTCTGCTCCTGATTGCGCCTCACCCGCGCATAAAAAATCGAGGATTCATCTTCTTCCTCAGTTCCTCGCCAGTATATATACGGGGCTCGCCCCCGCTTGCATCCTCACCAGCATCGAAGATTTCAGCGAACTGCGAGTGTGCGAGGAAGCGAAAAAAGATCTTTTTGTGGAGCGATTTCATCTTGTTGTTGTCCGAGAGAGATGGCGACCGCCGGGAAGGTGATCAAGTGCAAAGGTTCGCTTGCTGTGAGCCGGCCTGTGATCCTCTTCTTTCTGAAGATCACTCAAAGATTTGGTTTTTTTTTGGGTGAAGAATCGGAGGTTTTGGTGGGGGCTAAATTGTTTTTGAGTTTGATTTTGGATGTTTGCTGCAGCGGCGGTGGCATGGGAAGCCGGGAAGCCGCTGTCGATCGAGGAGGTGGAGGTGGCGCCACCGCAGGCCATGGAGGTGCGCGTCAAGATCCTCTTCACCGCGCTCTGCCACACCGACGTCTACTTCTGGGAAGCTAAGGTATGTGTGTACTGTAGATGTCCATTTCTAATTAACATCTTGCTGCTCGCAGCTGATGGTGACAACAGCATGGATCAATGGCTAACTTGTTGTAATTCTGCTTGAATCTGTTGTTCAGGGCCAAACTCCTGTCTTCCCTAGGATCTTGGGCCACGAAGCTGGAGGGTACGCCTCATCCTGCCACCCCTGTGACCCTGTTTGTTTGCCTTGTTCAGTTGTTTTGTTTACTGAATTTTTCTTTGCGTACCATGTCTTTTTTTAATATACTTTTATTGTACTGGGTACAACCACTGCGCACTCTTACCTCTTATCCCTGCTCGATTATAGTTTATTCAATTCGGCTTTCTAATTGTAGTTAGTAAATTCATCCTTAATCCTGACTTGGCAGTACCATGACTAAATAAAGCAGGTCCGAATATTTTATTGCCATGGTACCAGACATGAGACATATGAAGATTCATGGACCAACGTCATTCATGATAAAAAAATCCACCAACTGACACCACTGGATGATAGGATAATGCATTTTTAATTCTTTGCATTCTCAGCTCTATGCAGCTAAAGTAGACTTGTTTGCAATTTTGTCGTCAGTGACTCGGTTCTACTGAAGTAGACTTGTTTGTAATTTTGTTTCCATGAATGGTGTTAATTTAATTCTCTTGATAATCAAGATCATCTAATAAGCTATTCTTGAATTATTATTATTTTTCTCTCAGCATTGTGGAGAGTGTTGGTGAGGGCGTGACGGAGCTCGCACCAGGTGACCATGTCCTCCCGGTGTTCACCGGCGAGTGCAAGGAGTGTGCTCACTGCAAGTCGGAGGAGAGCAACATGTGTGACCTCCTCAGGATCAACGTCGACCGTGGCGTGATGATCGGCGACGGCAAGTCCCGCTTCAGCATCAACGGGAAACCCATCTTCCACTTCGTTGGCACATCCACCTTCAGCGAGTACACCGTTATCCATGTCGGGTGCCTCGCGAAGATCAACCCCGAGGCTCCACTTGACAAAGTGTGTGTTCTTAGCTGTGGTATCTCAACAGGTGAGAGCAAGAGAGATGGTTCATTATGGGATTATTACCTAAATGATATATTAGTTTTAGGATAACTCAAGTAACTCAAAGTCTGAAATGTCTTATTTTTTCAAGGTCTTGGTGCGACACTGAATGTAGCAAAACCGACAAAGGGTTCGACAGTTGCTATTTTCGGTCTTGGAGCCGTCGGCCTTGCTGTAAGTGACAACTGGCAGCCCCAAGATAGTTTTCTTACACTGTGTTTTATTTGCAACTTGATGAGAATGCGTGCTATGAATTATGATCATGTCTGATTAGTGATTACTGTATGTATGCTTTTCGTATGGTTAGGCCATGGAAGGTGCCAGGCTGGCTGGGGCATCAAGGATCATTGGTGTCGACGTGAACCCGGCAAAATACGAGCAAGGTACAAACTACAAACTGTTGTTATGTTCAGCAAAAACGGCATTCTGATAAATGCTTTTGGATTGCACACTGAACTTTGCAACCCGTCGATTTTCAGCTAAGAAATTTGGCTGCACCGACTTTGTGAACCCGAAGGACTACAACAAGCCAGTGCAAGAGGTTTGCTTCTTTACCCCAATATACAGATCAGATGACCCTTCAAATGTCGATGACATGAACGATCTTTTATCTAACCTTCAATGATGCTTGATCAGGTGCTTGCTGAAATGACTAATGGCGGAGTCGACCGAGCCGTGGAGTGCACCGGCAACGTCAATGCCATGATATCTGCCTTTGAATGTGTTCATGATGTATGTCTGTTAATTCAGCTACATATCATTTGAGCAATGCTTTCTTCTGCTTGAAATGGACTCCCAATTAAGAGTGGCAACTCTGAATTCAGGGCTGGGGTGTCGCCGTGCTGGTCGGCGTGCCACACAAGGACGACCAGTTCAAGACCCACCCGATGAACTTCCTGAGCGAGAAGACCCTGAAGGGGACCTTCTTCGGCAACTACAAGCCCCGCACCGACCTGCCCAATGTCGTCGAGATGTACATGAAGAAGGTAAAACGCTGAAACAGCAAAGCTCTTCTCTTTCTGCTTCATCAGAAAAACTCGGTCTTGATCATGTTCTTGGTTGTAACACATCGCTGATGATGCATCAACCTGTGTGATGGATAGGAGCTGGAGGTGGAGAAGTTCATCACGCACACCGTGCCCTTCTCGGAGATCAACACAGCGTTCGACCTCATGCTCAAGGGGGAGGGCCTGCGCTGTATCATGAGGATGGAGGACTAGAGCCTGATGATGCCTCACAAGCTCTGGTGGTGGTTACGAAGAAGAAAATGAGAAGTTCAAGGTCTTCCCTTGACGCAATAATGTGGTCTTGAGATACACATATGTTCGGTTTTTACTGTCTCAAAAAAAAAAGGAACAAAAAAGATTCAGCTCTGTAATTTCTTCTCACGGTTTGGTCTCTACTGTCAGTAATCAGTATATATGGTCAGAAGCTTCCAGTTAGCATGTAATTACCATTTTGCTTAATAACAGTGTGAAGTTTCCGGTGTGAAAACTTCTTCGTGGCGTCCATTGCTGCGAACCTTTGCGAAGGTTTTTTGTTTGAGCTGAGAATTACTGAGAATTTTATATGAAAAGTCTTTACAAAAATTATGAAAAAAAAAATTACAAACTCTAAGACGAACAATTTAAAACCTTAAAAAATATCTAAGAACTATTTAAAATCCCACAAAACAATTATAAAGTATTACATTATTTGCTTATAAAAATAACAAATTTTAATTTGATTTAATTTAAACCGAAACAGACAACGCCTAATTCACCATCCAGCTTTTCCATTTTGCCAAACCACAGTGGAAGCTACAGTATTTAGACACTGTGATGAAGTCAAGTAGCAAATGGATGCTGGCAAACCAGCTACAGCCCAGACCCCAGAGGTTCCTGTTTTTCTCTTGTTCTGCTACCGCTGCTGGTTGCTGCAACTTGACAAGAGCTGTGGGCAGCGTCTGGGAAAATGCTGGAAAAAAGGGCACGTTGATCGAGAAAACGTGCCACTTGGGCACAGACCAGCTTGTGAGGACCCACCGAGGCAGCACCATTGCACCCAAATGGCTCTAAAAAATTTGGAAAAGAAATAGCGAAACAAAGTGTAAAGTTACATGCAATTCCGCAAATTCACTTAGGACATCTCCAATGATGACATGTCTACTGGCTATAAGGAGTCCATCTCATCTTTTTGCTTATGTAGAGCAGAAAAGAAAGATAAAAACTGGTTGTTAACTAATAATCCGTCTATAGCGGGCTACAAGGTGCATTGCATCTATTACATATGAGCCCATATTAAATTTAATAGCCAATGCTATAGCCAATTCATTGTAGATGTTGTCTACAGGCTATCTATATATGACATGAAACTTTCTTATATTCAATAGTTGGCTATATCATTGGGTCTGATCCCACGTATGCACCACCGCAATCTCCTACAACGACACTGGGTGCTCTCTAGACTGCGTTTTTTCTTCAACCAAGCGAATTTTTAGTATGTACCACGTGCTTTTTGCCCCTAAAACTTGTTGAACAAATCGTTACAATAACTGTTCGATCCTGTATCCAGATTGAAATTTCTAGATTCCAATTTCACCCTTTTGAGTGAAGTTTTCATGTATCGCTAGGTTGGGTTTATAAAACCGCCGACTAACTGCAGTTAACCGAGCTTTGCTGCCGGACAGTCAGGTAAATCAGCTATTTGAACTGAATGAAATTTATGCAAATGAAATTTGAATTGAAAAATTATATAATTTTTTAAAAATACTATTAATTATTCTAAGCACTTTGTCTATAACAATATTTAGAAATTCACGGCAGCTGACCTTCAAAGACCACGGCTAACCCCCCAAAAATTGGGGCTAACCGAGACAATTTTTTCAAACTTCAAATTCATATTCATGCACCAAACCGCTATAAAACCGTGGTTAACGAACTCCACACTATAGCCAGTTTTTTTTTTCGTAAAACGGTTTTGTAAACCTCTGCCGCTAGATACATACGTCGACCCTTTTTTTAAAAAAAAATTACCAATACATCACTCTTAAGAAGTGGCAAATAATTTTTTCTACACACTGCACAAATGACAAAACATAAGTCCAGTTGAACCGGGAGAGGAAAAATACCCAAAATAATCAACACATAAATTGAAATACATAAAATAATACATAGTTAAAAGAAATACCCGATCTGACACTTGGCTCCACCACACTGCAAGGCGGGAGCACCTGCTGTCGCCACCCCGCATAGCGAGAGCAACCTGGACGGACCAAGCTGCATGCGACACATCGTATCAAAGCAAGAAAAGTGTCTATTCAAAGAACTAGCTAGCTAGCTAAGTTAGTAGTGTGCAGCTATCATCAGAGAACTAGCTAAAGTTTTCTCATTTGAATTTAAATTTATTAATCAATTAAAAATTTCAAAAAAGGTGAAACTTCTTGTGGACCATTTCTATGAGCCTATGATTCCATTTTCCCTAATTTCATTTTTTTATGATGTCACATATTTTTTTTAAAATCTATAAAGTTTATTAAATTTAAATGCATTTGATACCCCAATAGCTAACTAGCTCTGCTTGGTGATGTATCTCATAAATCTAACAAAACTTTATCAACATTTTAAAACTTGTGTGACATAAAAACAACGGAACTTTGAAAAATAGAATCCTAAGTTCACGGGAAGGGTTCATAAAAAGTTCCCTTTATAATTTATCATAAAATTTAAATTAATTTTGAATTTGATTCGATTTGTAAATTTTATCATCAATTTTGACTTTAAAAATGGGAAGGTAATTTTCTCTGATGATTTGCTACTGCTCAGATGCATAGTGATGAGTAGAAAGGTTATCTGCAGTTGCTACTATCTCCAGCCAACTTAGCTTTTTCCGGTGATTTGCTACTACTCAGATGCTATGATGTGTTGCATGCAGCTAGGTCTGTTTGTGCCATATATCGCATCCAGGAAGCTCCCGTCGTGTGGGGTGGCGGGGGTAGATGTTGGACTTTTTTTTAACTACGGATTATTTTATTTATTTTGATTTATGTGTTGATTATTTCGGAGTATTTTTTCGTCGGGCAGAGTGAAGCGTCAGCATCACACGGCGACACCTCGCTCGCTTTCCACTAGAGGTGGTTAAGGCGGTTGTTCGGGCAGTTCGATTCGTTCTTATCTTGCGAACCGGCCAAGCCAACCTTGGGCTCTGGTCTCGGCCGAGTTCGGTTCGCATAGTAACCGAACTAAAGCTGGCCAACCGGTTTTATCCGGTTCGGTTTATTTTAATTAAAAATCTAAATAAATTAAGAAAAAACCACTATATTTTATAAATATACACTATAAATTGCGTAAATACACTATATATCATTAAAAATATATATATATAAATGAATATATTTAATTAAATAAATATGCTACAGTGACGAACCAAACCGGGCCGACCCGATGGGCCGAGGCCTCGGCAGGTTCGATTCGGTTAACCAAACCGGGCCCGGTTTGGTGTACAGTGCGAACCGGTCCGGTTAGTCCCGTTTGGCCGGCTCTACTTTCCACATGCACGCACCATCCAGAAATCGCTCAAAAGAATATATGAACAAATCCCTCTCTCTCCACGCACGCACCCGGCGGTTTTCGCTAGCCCGCCGCCGGCCGTCGATCGCGTCGGGCGCCGCCCATCCGACGGCCGGGATCCCGCCACGGCCTTGTCGAAAACCACGGCGGCGCGCGCTCCGTTCCAGGTGGAGGCAGGACCGCAGGAGCCCCTGCCCCCTGGTTTGGGCGCGCCCAAGAAGAGGCCGACGAGGCGGTGGCGAACCCACTCCCTTCCTCTCCCGCCGCGCCGCAGAGAGCTCGCTATATATGAACCGCCTCTCCTCTCCCTGCTCCTCACGGGTTCGGTTCGAGTTCATCGGTGGTGAAGCGAGATTAGTTCTTTAGGTTTGGGTTTGGGGGCTGAGAGAGAGAGAGGTTTTTGCTTTGGGGGAGAATTTCTGTGAGGAATGGCGACCGCGGGGAAGGTGATCAAGTGCAGAGGTCAGTGGATTCTTCTTGATTGTTATTTTTTTTATGCTTTCTTGATTGTTATTGTTGTAGTCATCGTGATTAGCGATGAGTATAGGGGAATCTGGTACAGAAAAATGTGACCTTTCTTGGGTTGGGGTTTGTGTCTTTGGACTTGGATCACTCCCGCGAAGATTTTTTAATATTATTTTTTAGCTAGTCTGGTTGCTTCTAGATGCTGTGTCAGTGCTCCTTGTTCTTGTTCTTGTGTACAGTGCTTGTCAGTGTTCTTTGTTCTTTGGAACTAGGTTTGCATTTTTATTTCAAGAAAAAAAATTCACTTAAGTATAGTTCAAATGTTCGATCTTAATTTTTTTGTGGACTACGGACTGATTATTGGGAGGAAATTTTGTTGGGTTCGTGCTTGCTGCAGCGGCGGTGGCATGGGAGGCCGGGAAGCCGCTGTCGATCGAGGAGGTGGAGGTGGCGCCGCCGCAGGCCATGGAGGTGCGCGTCAGGATCCTCTTCACCTCCCTCTGCCACACCGACGTCTACTTCTGGGAGGCCAAGGTATCATCTGCTCACGCATCAGGATTACCTTGCCAAATTCTCCGTTCACCGATTTGCGGTTGACTTGCGCCTCCGTGGCTCCAAATGTCTTAGGGGCAGACTCCCGTGTTCCCTCGGATCTTCGGCCATGAAGCTGGAGGGTATGTTCTTCTTCCTTGATTTATCAGCCATGTTGACTGTTGAGCGTGTGGTTGCTAGTCATTGTTTATTGACTGCAGCAAGTAAAACACCCAGCTGCTGTGATCTAAAAAACCTGTGAAAGAAGCAAATAAAAAATTTGTGTAGTCAAACACCTTAAATCAATGTTGTTTGCGTCCTACTCACATAAGTTCTGCCATTGGATCTTGAAAGACTGGCGATTAAGGAGCAACACCAGGTGGTAATCAATCTCTTCAAGTTAGTTTGTTGGTATTTTTAGTTGAGATGGACATGTGAATCAGGCCCTGTGTAACCATTTAGTGAGTCAAATTTCTTTATTATGGCTACTGAAATTTTGTTATGTTCTCTCTTTTTTGTTGAGTTGTTCTGGTCCTTCAATTATGTCCATATATCTTTTCTTCAGGAATTTTTTGGTCTACAGCCTTCTGTTATTTTCTTTTAGATCACCTGATTATTTTTTTTGCAGTATTGTGGAGAGTGTTGGAGAGGGTGTGACTGACGTCGCCCCTGGTGACCATGTCCTGCCTGTCTTCACTGGGGAGTGCAAGGAGTGTCCCCATTGCAGGTCAGCCGAGAGCAACATGTGTGACCTACTCAGGATCAACACCGACCGGGGGGTGATGATTAGTGATGGCAAGTCGAGGTTTTCTATCAATGGGAAACCAATTTACCATTTTGTTGGGACATCCACCTTCAGCGAGTATACAGTCATGCATGTTGGTTGCGTAGCAAAGATCAACCCTGCGGCTCCCCTGGATAAAGTTTGTGTTCTTAGTTGTGGTATTTCTACTGGTGAGTTCATTTGTATTTTTGCGGAATTCTTGTGAGGACATATCTTGGGAATCTGAGTTCCAATTCCTTTTTGTAGGTCTTGGTGCATCAATCAATGTTGCAAAACCACCAAAAGGTTCCACGGTGGCTATATTTGGTCTAGGAGCCGTAGGCCTTGCTGTAAGTGTCCAAATTCTTCTCTTGTTGCATGTCCTTCAATCATAATGAATATGTGTTTTGGGATTGCATTTGATAATCATACATCTCATACATTATTAAGGCCGCAGAAGGTGCAAGAATTGCAGGAGCATCTAGGATCATTGGTGTTGACCTAAACCCAAGCAGATTTGAAGAAGGTAAATATTCTTTGTATTACTAAATCATCAGTTTATTTCATGATTTTGATCAGTCACCAAACTGATATATTTTTTTGTCAACATTCAGCTAGAAAATTTGGTTGCACCGAATTTGTGAACCCGAAAGACCACAACAAGCCTGTCCAGGAGGTTTGTTTCTTGCACATGTTGTAATGATAATAATGCGATTTATGCCCTAATACTCATATATCATGACTTGATTGTAATGTACAATGTTATAATCATTTAGGTACTTGCTGAGATGACCAATGGTGGAGTTGACCGCAGTGTTGAATGCACTGGAAACATTAATGCTATGATACAAGCGTTTGAATGTGTCCATGATGTAATATTTCCATTCACCTCCTATCCTTCATCATTCATGCTGTCACTTTTGTTTAGAATCATTAAAATTCTATTGTGAATCCAGGGCTGGGGTGTTGCTGTTCTGGTGGGTGTGCCACACAAGGATGCAGAGTTCAAGACTCATCCGATGAACTTCCTCAATGAGAGGACACTAAAGGGCACTTTCTTCGGTAACTACAAACCACGCACCGATCTGCCCAATGTCGTGGAATTGTACATGAAGAAGGTAAACAGAAAACACTCCTGCTATTGCTTAGTTAGTGGTTGCTGTATTTGAGATGTGTTGAAACACCCTTTTCATCCCAAATGTTATCAAGCCCTTGAAAACTTTGTTCGTGCTTCAGACTAACCATTGTTCATTTGTCCTCAGGAACTGGAGGTGGAGAAGTTCATCACACACACTGTGCCGTTCTCGGAGATCAACACAGCTTTCGACCTCATGCACAAGGGTGAAGGCATCCGCTGCATCATCCGTATGGAGAAATAGGTTCCCCCATCTAGTTTTTATCTGAATAATAAGATGGCAAGCTGAAGCTGCCTTGGTGGTGAGATACACTACACGTTGGTAATGAGATACGCTTCTGTGCTATCATACCCAATTTCACATCATCAACCAGTAGTGTACTTTCCAAGTTTCTGTAATTATCTACCGGTAAAACAGATCTACGAGCTATCCTTTTGGCGTAAAATATACACTTCTATATGAGTTTCAGTCGAATGTTTTGTTGTCTTTCTCAAGTTTCCATGTGTCTGTTGACTCAGCTGTTTGTGATGGGCTAGCTGCTCTGCTTATGTGCTTATACTGAGAGTTTGCTGTAACTTACCTTTGCTCCTTTGAACTGGAGTAGCCAAGTTGTTCAAACCGGTGACAAAAGATGCATGTTATATGTAGGATCGTAGGAGCTAAATACCTCTAGTTAGCAGAAGCGCTAAATACCTCTAGTTAGCGGAAGCAAACGATGAAAATAGATATTCATGCAAGATTAGAAAAACATTACTAAAGACGCACAAGTTTGATAACGCAGTTCAGCACTTGTCTACATCTGTGGGGCAATGATTCCGGGCGCTCCTTCCTAATCAAATTCTTTTACAAAAAAGTACAGATCTGCTCTGATATGAGTTACGTTGCTCTGCAACAGCTCCTGGCTACGCCTCACACGACGCCTACTACCCTGCTACAGCTTCTACAAGCCTAACACAACCCCTCGCTCATCTGTCTCTCTTCCTTGTAAAATCTCTTCTAATCTTCGTCTAATCTCTCTCTAATCTCCTCTAATCAGCTCTGGAATTTCCTTAATTTTCGTAGCCGTCATTAGCATATGGAAACCCTAAAACTCCTCTTACTCCCGAGCCTCCTTGTCTCGATTTTTTTTATATATTTATTTTTATTCGTTTATGCAAAATTATGTGTCGGATTGAAATTTAGACACAAATAGCGCCGGTCGCACTTTCGATTCACAACAGGTTGCCATGTCGCACTTTGAAAGCACGACAGACTGCTGAAAGGAACGCGAATGAGGGAGCAGCCCTAGTCGTGAAACCAACCAGCCTCTATGCTACAGTAAATTTCAGAGAGTTTGAACTTCTTCTATCAATTAACATTTCATACCATATCCAACTTATACGAAACAAATTTTAAAATTCATCTCAAATCCTAAAGAACCCATTTTTGAAACTTTCAATTTTTTAAATTTTTTTTGAATTTTGAATTTACACTTGAATTGGTATTAAAATTTTGAAATTTGAATTTCGAAAATTTTAAGTTTGAAAAATGGGTTCTTTAGGATTTTACATAAATTTTAAAATTTGTTTCGTGTAAATTGGATATGGAAATATTAAATTGGAAGTTTAATAATTGGAAGTTTAATATTTCATACCATATCCAATTTACACGAAACAAATTTTAAAATTTATGTAAAATCCTAAAGAACCCATTTTTCAAACTTAAAATTTTCAAAATTTTAATACCAATTCAAGTGTAAATTCTAAATTCAAAATTCGAAAAATTTTAAAAAATTGAAAGTTTCAAAAATGGGTTCTTTAGGATTTGACATGAATTTTAAAATTTGTTTCGTGTAAGTTGGATATGGTATGAAATGTTAATTGATAGAAGAAGTTCAAACTCTCTGGGATTTACTGTAGCACAGAGGCTGGTCGTGCGTTGGTTTCACAACTGGGGCCGCTCCCTCATGCACGTTCCTCTCAGCAGCCTGTTCTGCTTTCAAAGTGCGACTGGGCAACCTGTCGTGGATTGAAAGTGCGACGGGCGCTATTTGGGTCTAAATTTCAATCCGACACATAATTTTGCATAAACGAATAAAAATAAATATAAAAAAAATAAAAATTCCCTTGTCTCCTTTTATAAATCTATCTCGGGCTCAACTTCTACTCCAACTCGACCTGGCCTGCTACAACCCACCTCGGCTTCGGCCTCCGCTGGGCTGCGAGCTCCCCACCTGGTCCGGCCTGCCGCGCCTCCCAGCCACGCGCTCCAGCCGCACAGCCTTCCTCCTGGGCCATGTGCTGCACGCGCACGCACAGCCTGCATGTGCATGCACGCACATCATGCATGTTTTCACCTTTTTTTTCTTTTCTTTTCTTTCTTCTTTTCTTTTCCTTTTTCTTTCTCTTTTCTTCTTCCTACAAAATCAATCATATATATATATATATATATATATATATATATATATATATATCCAAAACTCACCAAAAATCATTAGTTCCATATTAGTAAAATTGGAAAATCACCTCATCACAAAATATTGAAAATATTCACTCAACATTATATCTTTGTCCCAAGATATGTTGTCTTATATCTTCTTTTTCGCTTTGGTAACTTCATAAGCCACTGTGGTGTTTGCTCCAGTTCAATCATGTGTTTAGAATTGGAGCTTATGTCTGTGAAGTAATTATGGCTTGATTCATCTGCTGTGTTATGTTTAGCACAGTGCTCTTTTTTCCTCCTTTGAAAAAGAGTACCCGGTTCATTTACAGGGCTTCCTACACTTTACTAACATCATCCTTTGATAACACGAAATTACAACCAAGTCCTTGAAGAGTCTAAGGACGAAGATGTCTGGCCCATCAGCCTATGAGCTGATTTTCCTTTCTATTCTAAATTTTATTCTAATACTGTCGAGTTAGGATCTTCTACGACTTCTACGTGACTGCACATAGAGCGACATGTAATGATACTAGGACGATCCGCGCGCCAGCGGCGCGCCATAGGTAATTTTTTTTATATATTTTGCAGGCACTATGATTAATATTGCTGGTTATGTGATAAGTTAAATAGCTGGATAAATTAACCAATGAATGACAGGCTCTGCTCCTTTGTATTGGCAACAAACAACAAGAACAAGATTGATCAGAGAATGTCCATACGAAATATAGCGCAGTAGAGCACGAACGGCTACAACAGGCAACAAAAAATTAAGCATGCGACCACGGAAAGCAGCATGCACGAAAGGTATACAGGCAGAGGGGAGAACTAACCCGACGTGCTGCACAGATGGTTCATAAAAGAAGTTCATATGGCAAAGCATAGGAAGAGGACAAACGAAACATACTGAGAACATTATGGGATGTGAAACAAAGCCAAACATTGCATGAAAATCCAATGTATACTTGAACCACTTATTAATTATTATGGTAAAAAAACCTTTGAGCACACTGTTGTAATCTGTGATAACCAAATACTCTGATAGCAAAGAAAAAAAACTGCATGCCTAATTTAATCCTTTTCTTTCCTTTAATATGTAGGCAAGCATAAAATTATGTAAGCATCTGCAGGTTGTGAATTTGTGAACATTTGGGCAATGTGAAGTACTACTATACCATAGTCTTTGTCAATCACCTCAAGGTGTCCTAACTAAAAATTATAAATCTAAAGGATCAGAGTGAGCTAAAAAAGATCAGAATAATAGGAGTAAGCTGGAATTAGAAATAATAAAAATTATGAATACAACTCAAAAGCTACAGATGGTGTATGGCGCATGTAGTCCACTATAATTTATAATTCCTACAAAATTCAACCTAATCAGTTCGTATGTACTCATCTAAACAATAACCATGAGCTTCAAGAATAAACTGACCTCTAAAAGAGCAACCATGGTAATAATACTTCTATTTTGTCTAATGAAAACTACCTCTAAGCAATCATGCAACAATTGATATATTCGTATGTTAACAATTAGCTCCACAAGTACGGAACCAAGAAAGGAAGACTAAAACTCAGGAAGGCAAACCAAAAGGTAACATGGTTCAAGTTCAAGTTGCTAGTTACAAAGTAGTAGTACTAAGCATGTTGGTGATACTGAATACTGATACAGGTTTACACTACAACACAACGATAACACATTTCACAGTGGGGCTCTGCAAGGTCTCCACACTACAAATAGAATAGCCAGAATTGGACGGTCGGCAAGAAAGAAAAAAATGGGAGCAAACCAGGCCTGGTATAATCCGGCTGTTCGCTCTGATGATTCTCCTAAAAGCAGATGGATTACTGACTAATCGAGCCACCTCGTGACGTCGTCTTCTTCGCTCACAGCTGCAAGGATCTCTATGTATACCTCCAGTACAGCCAGAAGATACTCAAAACCATCAGGAAGTATTATCCGTGAAAGGCATGGTATTAATACAGTTATTTACTTTCTAGCAAGTATTTTAGCATACACTCCCTGAATATACATGCATCGCAATTGTGAGATGGATTGGGCCATAGATGGCAACACTGTAGCGTTTTACTTTTAAGTTCTTTCAGCTTACTAAAAAGGTGATGGCAAATGGTAAACGCTAAACAATGGCCACTCTTCGTTTAGCGAATAGTGGATGCCGATTAAACAGGCCAAAAACGGAACGGGATTATATGGATTTCGAGTAGCGCGGTTGACGGCCGTGTGGTAACAATGCCAAATGGGCATGCCGAAGAATTTCGGCGGTTGATCAGTTTGCGACAATCCAGCAAGTTCCCTTCCAGCATCCAGCTCTCCCAGCCATCAAAAGCATGGTTTGCGAAAACGAACTCCATGTTCTTATTAACCTGATGAGTGATGACATTAAAGCCAGTTAAACACTAATTAGCAATAATTAATTTGCATACCTTGCCTTGAATTGTACATTCTGACGAAAATATACTAGATCGTTGCCCTTTCACATTAACAACAGAGCCATCAGACTGTACTTCTCGTGCCATCATAGATAAACCATTTGATGCATCATCAATAATATCAATTTGAGGTGCAGTATCGGCATCACCATGCAGCACTGGTGCTAAAAAAATCTCAACACTGCTTTAAGTTTCTGATGAATGCTCTTGCTGATTACTAAACTACAGCCATCATTCGGAGCTTCTTTCTTCTCTTCCCTAGCAGTAGAAGCTTCCATCGTGCACTCTTCACAGGAAGAAAAATTGCTAGTAGTGACCCTCTTCTTTGCATCACCGGTGATTGAAGTAAGTCGTCGTGTAATATCATTTAGGGATTGACTTATTGCTGAAAAAGTATCGGTCATGTTCACTTCCTTGCATAGAATACTTCCGCCAATTGGAGACATAACTCGCTGCTTGGTAGCCATGTTCTTTTTACGGCGTACTTCAAAGCAATCATCACCAATAATAGATGAACTCCATGATGAACCTATAGCAAACTTGGTGCCCAGCAAATTTTTTCCAGAACCAGTAGTAGCATATTTATTTTTATGGACCTGTTTCGCAATTGGCGGATCAAATCTTCGCCGAACACTTCCTTCATCTCTTTCCATGACGTGCAACGATCGTCACCTCCGTAAATATATCCTTGCTGCAATTTCATCCACCACTGCAAAACACGGTCAGAGAAGGTCTGCTTTGCCAAATTTACCAACTGAGTAGCAGGCAATTCACCGCTCGAATAGAAATCCAGTATTGCATCCTCCCACTCATAGTACTCTGATGGGGAAGAAGTTGTACACAGCCTCAGCACAAACTGAATTTTCTTGGTGAAATTGTAATCAACCATCGTAATTAGTCAGCAGCTCAAATTTCAGAAGTACCGTGAGCAACCTAGCGCTCTGATACCACCTGATAAGGACACGCCTACGATGCCCCAAATTTGGCCCAAATCTTTCACGGTACAAAGTTCATGTCGACGGTTGAGATAACGATCTCAAATCGCTAAGGTTCTTTGAGAGTGAGATAGGAGACACGCCGAACAACCACGAACAACAACGAACAGAGAGACAAAGGTTTTTATCCTGGTTCAGGCCTTTTGGGAGAGATAATAGCCCTACGTCCAGCCTTTCTTATATATCAGAGATGAATACAAGAGGTGGCTCGACGAGACGAACAAATTTCGACGAGATTATGGTGTACAGAAGTAAGCGATCTTGCATTGGGTGCCACAGTGCCCTCTACACGCCGTAGGGGCCCTGTTTATATAGTATTGAGTAACCGATCTATCGAGGAATATCGGTCGGGCTAACTACTGAGCACGTAATTTAACTCGACGTGCCAAATATATCCCGAGGCAAATAAGGTAAACTCAATTCTTGGGGATCACGACTCCTATTCCAATCCGGAAACCAACGTCGGTCTTCACGTAGCCGCAGTAACTCTTGTTCGAGTCGACTCAAACAGAATTCTAGACCGTTACGCACCGTGCCGCCCGTAAAGCGTTTCGGCGGGATGCACATGGGCCGATAGAACCTTCCGAGAGTGGGATATAGCAAACTTGGTGCCCAAAGAAATTTTTTCCGAAACGATGAGTAGCATATTTATTTTATGGACCTGTTTCGAATTGGCGGATCAAATCTTCGCCGAACACTTCCTTCATCTCTTTCCATGACGTGCAACGATCGTCACCTCCGTAAATATATCCTTGCCGCAATTTCATCCACCACCGCAAAACACGGTCGAGAAGGTCGCTTTGCCAAATTTACTAACCGAGTAGGTGCAATTCACCGCCCAATAGAAATCCAAGATTGCATCCTCCCACTCATAGTACTCGATGGGAAGAAGTTGTACACGACCTCGGCACAAACTGAATTTTCTTGGTGAAATTGTAATCAACCATCGTAATTAGTCGTGACTCAAATTTCGAAGTACCGTGAGCAACCTAGCTCGATACCACCCGATAAGGACACGCCACGATGCCCCAAATTTGGCCCAAATCTTTCACGGTACAAAGTTCATGTCGACGGTTGAGATAACGATCTCAAATCGCTAAGGTTCTTTGAGAGTGAGATAGGAGACACGCCGAACAACCACGAACAACAACGAACAGAGAGACAAAGGTTTTTATCCTGGTTCAGGCCTTTTGGGAGAGATAATAGCCCTACGTCCAGCCTTTCTTATATATCAGAGATGAATACAAGAGGTGGCTCGACGAGACGAACAAATTTCGACGAGATTATGGTGTACAGAAGTAAGCGATCTTGCATTGGGTGCCACAGTGCCCTCTACACGCCGTAGGGGCCCTGTTTATATAGTATTGAGTAACCGATCTACCGAGGGAATATCGGGCCGGGCTAACTACGAGTACGTAACGAACTCGACGTGCCAAATATATCCCGAGGCAAATAAGGTAAACTCCAATTCTTGGGGATCACGACTCCTATTCCAATCCGGGAAACCAACGTCTGGGTCTTCACGTAGCCGTGCAGAACTCTTGTTCGAGTCAGACTCAAACAGGAATTCTAGACCGTTACGCACCGTGCCAGCCAGAAAGCTGTTCGGCAGGATGCACATGGGCCTGATAGAACCTTCCAGAGAGCTGGGCCCTGGTAGGCTGTTCGAGTGGGCCGTCAGGGAGTGAGTCATGGCAATGGGCCGTGATTTTATCCCCGACAGGTAGTCCCCGAGACTCAAGTGGAAGGACTCACCAGAGTGGGGTCTTCCTCTTGAGACTCTAAGTCACGAAGAGGGTATTTTTTTCTGCTACAAAGACGCGCAACAAAGCGATCGAACAGTTATGGTTCAACCGAACAATACTTGTTCGGACCGAACAAACCCGCTCGGCAAGCCGAGCAACTCTGTATCGCATCAGGAACGACATCGTGTCGAGCAGTACTCGACCTCGATACGTAAATCGGAAGAAGTGAGGGTGAATCATCTCCTTGAGGCTGAACGTCATCAAGGAGGATTGGATTCTTGGTAGTGAAAAGCGACACCGCATCCGTAAGATTAGATCTTCCGGAGAATAAACATAGCAAGTCACGAGACGGACTCGTGTTGCTGCATCCAAGCATTCAAATGCCTAGGAAAAGATAGAGAACCACCTCTCGGCCAGAGCTTGCCCGAAAATAGAGATTGCGCTCGAAGCGAATGTCGCGCCAGAGCGAAGGTGATGTGCCCGGACGAGATCGTGTGCGGGCGCATAATGCATCTGAGGAGGAAGGTGACCCGGCCCCGAGCGTAGAGCTCGTCAAACGAACCAAGTAAGGAGATCTAGTCCTCGAGCACGGAGCTCGTTAAAGGAACCAGAAAGTGCGACCAGCGAAGACGCATCCGGAGGAGCCAGCGCCCGGCGAAGAGTCGCCCGATGCGAGGTGATCCAGCCCCGAGCACGGAGCTCGTTCTGCGGGGACAGACGCGCCCGGGCGAAGAACCGTCCGGTCGCGAGGTGAATCACAACCCGATGCGATCGAGCCGCAAGATAACATGTGAAATCAACGCTTACCCATGACGATTCCTTGCGGCATGTGTTAGCGTTGTCTTGGCAAGTGCGTAACCGACGCTTGAGTGCCCGTTGCGATAAGAATCGGCTACGGTGGGCATGCCCGTTCGCGATGAGAATCGCTTACGGTGGGTAGGACTCGTTGGTGGCGACTACCTTGACTTAGCCGAACTCGTGAAGGTCGATCGGGCAAAGGCAAGAAATCATACGTGGTGGAGTGAATCGCCTCCGGACACGCGGAGCGCACCGGGAAGAGAGGGATGCGTACATCGGTTTTAGCGGGAAGCCCGAACCTCGCCGAGACCATCACTGTAGTCCGACGTTCCTCGTTCTCGCATTTCCCGCAGAAGACAAACAAGAAACAAGCCGCAAGGGAAAAAGAGAGTAAGAACAGGCTCTAAGAAGAGCAAAGCGAAGTTTTAGAAAACACGCAAAGACGACCTACCCGCACAAGACATAATTTTTTACGGCACGCCCCCGAGCAGCGTTAGTGTCACCTCGGCGAATGCGAACCGACGCCAGGAGTGCCCGTTGCGATGAGAATCGGCTTACGGTGGGCAAGACTCCGTTGGTGGTGCATTGCTCCGGATTATCGTGCGTAAAGGACGAGCATGGATAAAAAAGACGTGTGCGGTAAGTGCAGCTGCGTGGCTAAGACCGCTAACTGTGGAAGGCGACGGACCTTAGCCGCAGCAAAACATGCGAGGTGAAATCTTATCTGCATAGACCGTGCAATACAGTGTCGCTCGGCGGGCGCGGAACCAGCCGCCAGAGTGCCCGTATGGCGAGAATCGGCTACGGTGGGCATGCCCGTTGCGATGAGAATCGGCTTACGGTGGGCGTAACTCCATCGGTGGTGCACCGCCGTTAACCGGAGCCGCATGTGTCGTTGCCGATAAAAGACATGCTCAGACGCAGGAGCGCCACGGAGCGAAGACTAACGAGGTTTTGGAAAACCAATGCTAAGGAAAGGAACTGGAAAACTGAAAACGCATCGGGTTGCCGAATTCAGCTCAAGTCCAACCGACCGAGGAGTGGCGCCTCCGAGGTTCTTCAGAAGAAACCGAGGAGCTTACGCAGCCGTCCGCGAGGACCAAAGATCGCGAAGGAAGGGTCGAGGAGCCGCCGAGCAGCTCAAGACCACCGAAAGCAACGCTTGAATCAGAGCGAGAGTCGACCGAAAGCCGCGACTCGCAAAAAGAGCAAAGAAAAGACAAGAACGAGCAGAAACCAAGAGCAAAGCGTAATCAGCCGCTAGAAAGTTTTGGGAAAACGGTAGAACACTTAGCCTAACTCCCGGCCCCGCCAGTACCGCCGAGGACTCGAGTTTGCGAACTCGAACAGTGCACAAGAGAAAGAGCGACGCGCTAGCCCCTCGTGACGGACGATGCATGAAGACTGAACTTGCGACTTCAAGCACGCGTAGAGAGAGTTAGAGCGACACCCGTATCCCGATCGATTTGCTCTGTGAACCGCCGTTAACGTAAGTTAGACAATTCAAGGTAACCGAACAAGGAAAGTGCCTCTGCCGCGGAGGGCTTACGAGAGCAGGCTTTGCCAAGTGGTTGTGCCGTGAGTGGTAAGTGCCTCTGCCGCGGAGGGCTTACGAGAGCAGACTTAGCCGCAAGGCTGGAAGCCGTGTTACGCAACTCTGAGTTTAGGAACTCGTTGAAACTAGATACGGGCAGGGAAACCCTAAAGATTGCGGAGCCAAGAGTTCGCAAGACCGGGCAGCCATCAAGTGTTACCAGAGAGTAAGGTAGTCTGAGAAGACGAGTGGTGAGAAGGGCCGCAGGGGGTCGCGAACATTCACCGTTCAATGGGTTGAACTTTACATGGCAGCCCGAGAGACTTGGACGAACTAAGGCGCGAAATTTGAGAAAAAGCGGTTAGGAAACGAAAGATCTACACGAGTAACTTACGGTCGGTCGATGTTCCAAGTGTCTGGTCGCCTCTCCCGTCATCCACCGTCAGCGACATACCCGGATCCGGAAGGAGTTTTGTTGGTCCAGCGCTTGGCGGCGAAGAGCTGCCCTGGCTGAAGTTGAGGTCCGTAGCAATGGCGAAGAGCGCCGTGCGCGAATTGATCCACCCCGAGCACGGAGCTCGCTATGGGATCGACGCGCCGGGCAAAGAGTCGCCGACGCGGTTGGTCCATCCCGAGCACGAAGCTCATCGCGGGGACAGACGCGCCCGGCGAAGAGCTGTCGGCGCGAGGAGATCCGATCCCAACACGGAGCTGGAACCAGATTCGAAGGCGATCAAGATCGAAGGATCGATCCGATCTGGCAGGGGAAGAGACATTCTGCCCTTCTGAGTCGTAGTCCTCAGGACGAATCTCCTGGTCGCTGATAGAGTTCGACATGTTCGATCTGCGAGTCCCCACGGTCAGCGCCAACTGTCGACGGTTGAGATAACGATCTCAAGTCGCTAAGGTTCTTTGAGAGTGAGATAGGAGACACGCCGAACAACCACGAACAACAACGAACAGGGAGACAAAGGTTTTTATCCTGGTTCAGGCCTCTCGGGAGAGATAATAGCCCTACGTCCAGCCTTTCTTATATATTAGAGATGAATACAAGAGGTGGCTCGACGAGACGAACAAGTCTCGGCGAGATTATGGTGTACAGAAGTAAGCGATCTTGCATTGGGTGCCACCGTGCCCTCTACACGCCGTAGGGGCCCTGTTTATATAGTGTTGAGTAACCGACCTACCGAGGGAATATCGGACCGGGCTAACTACGAGTACGTAACGAACTCGACGTGCCAAATATATCCCGAGGCAAATAAGGTAAACTCCAATTCTTGGGGATCACGACTCCTATTCCAATCCGGAAAACCAACGTCCGGGTCTTCACGTAGCCGTGCAGAATTCTTGTTCGAGTCGGACTCAAACAGGAATTCTAGATCGTTACGCACCGTGCTAGCCAGAAAGCTATTCGGCAGGATGCACAGGGGCCTGATAGAACCTTCCAGGGAGCTGGGCCCTGGTAGCCTGTTCGAGTGGGCCGTCAGGGAGTGGGCCATGGCAATGGGCCGTGATTTTATCCCCGACAGTTCTGTTATCTTGTAACAAGGCAATCCAATCCAAGCACCACAATATATAGGATCAATAAATAATAGTTCAGTAAAGCAAGACTGAATCAAATCCGTTGATCAACCCCTAACGTCGGCAGCAATCCAATAGATAGGTAAATTAGGGAATTCAGAATTACAAGATGCAAACCAGACCCCCATATAAGTTCTTCCACCCGCAGCGCCAAGTGGACACCACGATCAGAAGAGGAGATCCAAACGAGAATCAAGACACGCACCCAAGCAGCAGCTTGATCACGGTCTCAACACAATCTTCAAGATCGGCAGGATAGATCGAAGAGGGATGCCCTCTTCTTGTTCTTGGGGAAGAAACCCTAGAAAAACACGCAATAACTCAATCTCCCCATACATGGGCGCCGGCCCTAGGCTATATGGCACGCAGGCCAGCCAAAACTCAGCTCCGACTCCACCTAGACTCGAAACAGACTCGGACTGACATTGTTTCGACGACTGTGACTCGCACATAATGAATCTGATTATGGGCCTAGATGCGTTGGAAAGATCTTGAAATTATCTTTCCAACGAGTGGTAGAACACCCAAAACGGAGTCCGTATGCAACCTGGGGGCCCGTTTTAATACAGACTGCTCCTGGATTCCGAACTGGACTCGAACGGGTCCGAATTGGACTTGTGGGCTGACTCTCCAACTCGAATTTCACAACTTGAACGCCCTTATGCCCTCTCCATGTCCTTGCTGGTCCTCTCCATGATTCCTTTAGCACATGGCCCAACTTGGCTTGTGCCTCATAGCTTCGGTTGGCTTGTGGCTCATGATTCGCCTTGCCCCATGGCTCATAGCATGTTTTGCCCCTCGGTTCATGGCTAGGCTTGATGTGGAACTTCACGGCCTCGCCTCGGCTCATAAGTGGCACATTTGAGCATTAGTTTGTGCACATAGCCAGTAGTAAGACTATCCTCTCCCTCTTTTAATTCTTGCTACACAATATTTGAGAAAGAGCCAAACTTCAAGCAACAACTTTTGAGAGAATTACCATATTCAAACGTTGAGCCATTGCCAGACTTTTCGACATTTGTAGTTGAAATAATTTGATGAGCCATGGGCTCATCAGGAACTGGAGAGCGACGCGCGAAGAGGCGCTGATGCCTCCTTGCCGACGACATGTTGCACGACGAGGCGGCGCCTCCTCGTAGGCGATTCTGCAAGGCCATGCCGCCGTGAGGAAGAGGGGGTCGACAACCTTAGGAGGGGAAGAGAAGTGTGGGGAATGGAGAATCAGGCTAGGGTTTGCAAATAATTGCATCTCTAACCATCGGATAAGAGAGAGCGAGGCCGGAGGGCCCGCTTAAGACCACCTCCAATCATTTTCTCTTCCACATTCTCTTCCTCACTTTTTTTTCTCTTTGTTCCCCCACCATCTTTAACAACATTCTTTCGAAGAAATTAGTGAAGAGAATGGAGAGATAATTTCCTTCTAATGGGAATGCACGAAGAATTTTCTTCTGAAGAGAACCACGAAAAGAATCTGTTGTAGCATCTCAAGATATTAGAATCTTTTTCTGAAGGAAAATGACCCCGAAGAGATACCGTTGAAGATAGTCTAACAAGGAGCATTAGGACCGACAAATAATGAGACCCAAAATTTCTTTAAATATATCAAAGATGAATAGGATTAAGAAAAAATATATGCTGTCGCAATTAAAAAGTCGGTGGGACTGTGGGATGTTATTTCACTAAAATTACACGGTTATGGGTATTATTTAACGGAAATTACCAACCGTATGTCATCTCCCAGAATCTCCCTACACCATAAAATTGTGAAATACTATTTGGCGAGCGCCAGGCGTCGGAGGCCTGGCGCGAGCGCCGGACCAACCTGTGTCGTCCGATCAATGCCACCGCGTCAAGTCTACATGCTGCCGTGCGCCCACGTCCCTGCGTGCCCAGGTAGCTAGCTAGCAGTGCGTTTAATCAAATTTCCAATTAAACTTCTAATTTTTGTACAAAATTCAAACAGTGTTCAAAATGCTGGAATAAATTTCATAATTTTTCTAAAATCGAGAGCAACCCATTTTAAATACTTTTTAATTTTTTGATTTTTTTCACTTTTTCAATTTTTTTGGTGTGAAACTATGAGATAGCACTTATGAAACTTATGTCTATACTAGCGAAACTTGACCGTGTGTTGATGAAACTTAGCCGTGTACTGATGAAACTTGGATGAAATTTTAATGTAACCTGATGAAACCTGTTGAAACTTGATGAAACTTCAATTGACCTGATGAAACTTAAAAAAACTTAGATGAAACCTGATGAAACTTGACAGTCTGGTAAAGTTTTACGAGTATGAAACCCATGTTTTATTAGGCGAAACCCAAGTTTCAGTAGGCGAACCCTAAGTTTCACCAGATAAGTTTAAAGACTTATATGGCAACATATATCTTATTTTGTTCTTAAAAATACAAGGAACACGTTGCTGCAAACGGTCTGTAGATTGGAACATCCTGTCAAAAATTATGGTCGCCGAAAGAAAAAATGCTTGTGGGACCCACTGCACGAGGCTGCACAAAGCAAAGACCTCACTGTCACAAGACAAGCATGCCGGAGTCCGGAGGCGCCGGACTCCCGGCCACAAGTGTTTTCCATACTATTTAGCTTAGTCGACCTCTTTGCCACCCAATAGAAAACCATGAGGCAAGCAATCTATTAGGTCCTGTTCTTTTCAGTTTAACGGCTTAACGGCTTAATAACTTAACGATTCATGTGAGTTTTGAAAAGACATGTTTCAAATTTTTGGATCCGTTTTTTCGCTATTTCGAAGCTAAATCCTAACTAAAAAGCAAGTAAGACAAAATAGATTCGAATCTCAAGATTACCTTGGAAAACTCAAAATTCAGTCATTTCAGCCATTCAGATCAGTTCAAAACAACAGGGCATTAGTCTTTTTTCAGCTAAAATTAAAAAGTACAGCTAAAAATAAAAGTGGGTGCGCCGGTTCACTATAATAGGCGAATCGAGACAGATCAAGGCCTACCCTTCCCCTTCCCTAACTCATATTGAATTTTGGTTGTGGCCACTTCTGTCGTTAACTCTATAACCTAGCGTCACCATCACCGCCGGCCTCCCTGTTGCCGCCACAGGTAGGGTTAGCAATATTGCTCGGAGTTCACAAGCAGCTCGTATTTAGCTCGGCTTGTGGGTAACGAGCCCGAGTCCGAGCTTTTTCCGTAGCTCGCTCAAAATCAGAGCCGTGCAAAGAGCTAGCTCGTTCAAAACTGGCCATCGCTTGAATAATGCCCACATGTGTCATGGCTGCCCAGCACTCGGAACTCCACAGGCAAAACATTCCTTAGCCCAACAACACAACCAACCCATGAGTAAATCTATGGCCCATTAATCATGTGTCCATGCCTTAAGCCCATGACTCGAGGGCACGAGCGGGAGGAAGTTAATTCGCTGGTAATGGTGTACGTATATGGCTGTATGGGACAATTCTCTCCGGCCCGCGAGCCAAATCGAGCCCGTGACGAGCCCGAGCCGACCTCCTTTCTTAGGGTTTATAATAAATCCAATGCAGATAGTCATTCAGTAGGATACGAACTCTAGGCCCACCTTAGACCGTGCGAGGAAGTTGCTCCATTGCTCACCCTTCTTGCCCTAATCACTCTAGACTCGAGGAACAACGATGACAATTCGAGTTAATCACGTGTCCAACTGACAGTAAAATAAGGACATGTACAATGCTACGATAATATCCGTGAAATATGTCATAACTATTTGTTGACTACTCGTTTACTACCCTATCTCTTTATATTTTTTTGTTTTATATTTTAATCTTCATCCAATTGCTATATAGTGTTTGGTTCATCAAATCATTCAAATGGGTTTACTGTTAGTCGTGTCCTAATTAAGCGATCATTGAAGCATTGACATCCCCAAAGCAAGAAACTAGTTTTACTAGAAGCTTATTGTTTTTCACCGTTTTCTAGCCATCCTGGTTTCTAATATATCTTAGAGTCAATTCTTAAAGCACGAAAGCCCAGTCGACTAGAACGTCTCAGTTTGTCAAAGCCATCAAATTAATCCCAGCCACGGAAAGTAACACATGTGAGATGGGGATAATCCAAATTTCGAGAGCTCCAACAAGCAGTCTGCCTATGCTTTGTTTTTGTTGGGAAACCACCTAGTAGGGAGCCCGCCCGTGCAGCCAGCCAGCTGCACGACATTTGCCAGGACGGCCGGCGCCCCCCATGGTGGGTCCCACATTCGACTGGCCTAAACCATGTTAAGATTATAAAAGAAGAGTAGAAAGATCTATCAGATAATGATCCGGAATTAATAAAGAGAAGCTCCACCCTATATCTCTGTGTCTCCCTGCGTTCTTACTCTTTCTCTGTGATTGTTCGACTACGTTTATACCTCGGGCTACACTCGGTAGCAAGGTTCCTCAACACGTTATCAGCACGCTCGCTCTCGACGTGCCGAACGATCCGCGAGGAGTAGAAGGCATGGAACGATCTTGAAGATCGAAAAGGTATTGAATCTTGTATGGAATTGAATATGAGATTGGAAATCTCATTGTGAATTGGTAGCAGATCAGAAATTTTCTGCATGAATTGTTTAGTAGATCGGAAATCTCTTGTACATGAATTTTAGCGGATCAGAAAATTTCCGCATGCATCTCTGGTAGATTGAAAATTTTTGCAAAGAATTCGTAGTAGATTCGTTTTTTTTTTGGGGTTTTTTTATTCATCAATGTAGAAGATTGATCGCGGCCTCGCCGCCGGCGCTGCACGCCGACGCCACCGCTGCGTGCCGCCCCGCGGCCCTGCTGTGCCGCCAAGCCCGTCAGCGCGCCCTGCTGCCCCGCCGGCCGCCGCGCGTCGTGGCTTCCTGCTGTGCTTCCGCGCCTTGCGCGACCGTGCAGGCGTGCAGCTGTGCTGCGCGTGGCCAGCGCTTTGCCATGCAATGCATGCACGTTCGTGCATGTAGCAGTGACTAACTAGCTAGCTACTCCATCCAGATTTTGCAAGCAAAGCATGTACTCATCTATGTGCGTGTGCACTTGCCCAAGCATGCGCCCGCCGCGCGCTGCACGCGCCCTGCCTGGCACCGCCGCGCTCGCCCGCGCCCTGCCGGCGCCGCCGCACCAACGCGCGCCCTGTCGGCCGCCCGGGCGCGCGCGCGCCCAGCCGACGCCCCGCCGGCTGCGCCCGTGCAGCGGCGCCGAGCCGCTGCTGGCCCAGACGACGCCACAAGACGCAGCACGCGCGCCAGCGCCAGACTTCGGCCAAGATTTTGCGCCGCCGCTCGCGACGACGCCGGCGCTGCCAAGGCCAAGCCGGGCGCTGCTGTTGTGGCGGCTAGGGTTAGAAACCCTAGCCGCCGGTAATCGGTCGCCCGTGGGCCGCACCCACTGCGCCTCTACCGAGCCGAACTCGATGGGCGCCAAGGCCGTAAGCTAGCTCGCTTCACCCGCTGGCTCCCACCGGGTCGCGCCACGCAGTCGACCTTCTCGCTTAGGCTACCCGAGCTGGGCCGCCGCCTCTAGCGATCGCTTCACTGGGCCACCCACGTGGACCGGCCAGAGTCAGCGCCCGGCTGGGCCAAGGCTCGTCTCCGTGGGCCTTGAGCCAACTTCAAAGAGGTGAATGGGGAGAATGAGGAAGGAGGCCGGGCTGCAAGAAAGAGAAAAAGAAAAGAAGGCCCGTAAGCTGGAAAAAGAATTCCGAAATTCTGAAAATTGCAGAAAATCCCTGGATTCTTGCAGAATCACCTGTTTGGTTTTTGAAAATTACCTGTTTTCAAACCTTTATAAGAATACGTGCAGCCTTGCTAGCAGCAGGTCGTACGCTGGACCGAAAGGTCTAGATTAAACGGAAATTTTTCAAAAGAAATTGCAAAAGGCCACGAAATTTGCGAATTTGCCCTGAAGTTGCAGAAATTGCAGAAAACCCCTTTGATTCTTGCAGAATCACCCGAAATTTGAATTTTGGCACCTTATGCAACTCGGGGATTTAAATTTCGCATCCCTGTTTCCGGAAGAAAGAAAATACATTAAAATCCCTCAGAAGCATGGAAATTACTAGAAGTTTTTCAGATCTCTTCCGAGATTTTCAAATGTATTGGAAACTTAATCTTCGGCCTTTTAGCATCCCGGGAACTTGAAGTAAGTACCCGGCTTTGAATTTGAAGCATTATTTAATTCTGTAATTATTTATGTGCAATCCTTGTGTGCATTTGCCATTATAATTATCAGTAATTATTTATGCCTTTGAATTGGTAATGGCATGCTAAAATATATATATATTACTAGAATACATGAGAATTAATTATGTCACGCACCACATTTAATTAGATTACATAAAGTAATCATATGAATTAATCCTGAAGTATATATGTCGATTATCATAAAATATGAATTTGAAGTATTGGCATTACATAGTCAGAGCAACCTCACTTAGGCATTGGGCTATAGAATTGTACCCTGTAGCATGAAGCTCTGGGCCGCCATCGGGCTAGCACCCTGAAAGGATAAGAAACCGATGTGCGGAACAACCCTGCATTGCACTTTCTTATGCACCCCTCTATGAACATATAGTATTGGTGTATACATGAGCAACATACCGCACTTAAGAAGCGGTTTTGGACGCTCTAGTATACTATCCTTTCTATTATATCAGAATGGGGCATGCATGAAACTGCAAATTATGAAAATGGTCAATCCCTCTTTTGTGACAAAGAAGATCACATTCAAGGAGTAATTCTCCACTCACCTAAGTATAACTCCAACAGTTTGCAACTTTTGTTGTTTAGTCACGGAGAAACTACTAGGGGGAGAAAGCCCCAAATTTTAAAGAAGGGCATGAATGTGAGAATAAGAATAATTGACCTATGAAGAGAAAGTCCATTGCTTAAGAAAGATACCACAAGAAGAAGTCGCATTTGATTTCCACCATTAAAAGGGTAGAACCCTCAAGGCATAATGTCGGAAAATTAAGTGGCATTAGGGAGATTGGTCTATGATTTGCCATGATTATGCATTCAATTATGGCTTATCGATCAAAGAAGAAAGAAAAGCAATGGCAGAAGGTTAATTTGCCATTGTTGATGGGAACTCTTGCAGAGACCTCCAAAATCTCCCCCTTATTCTAATTGCAATAGCACATGAAGTGCATGGAGAAATGAAGATCTCGACATATGTCATTGAAACTAGAATAACCGCCTCGCCCTGCGCGCCACGCTTTCGGTTACATCTGTGTGGTTGACTATGGGACCGCCTTTTAGCGATAGAAGCATCTCGGACGCAGCCCCCTATTGTCAATCGTGCTCGCATCATTGCATCGCCTATGTCCCGAAGTCAATCATGTGCCGCATAATCGATTGCGCTATTTTGGTCTCAACTGTCCGACGACGATATTGGCTTACTGTGTTTGGGAGCACACCCACACGTAGTGGGTGGACATTTTGAATCGCATTTTATGAATTTGCACTCTAAATTGTGGTTGCTAGCAGACATATGAATTTTGTTAGCATGAATTGAAAGTTCCTGAAGAGCATATTTGAATTGAACCTTTAGAAGAGCGCACATTAATTCTCATGACGGGTTTTGCATTTGCCCTTATTCCAGTATATATAAAGTTGCAATCAATTTATGAATTATTTGAATCTTGAATCTTGCCATTACCTGATTGCAACTTATAATCTATATAGTACCCTTGGAGGTTATTAACTCTGTTGTAGAACAACAAATAACATTTTAAGAGAGCTCATATACCCATATCTATTCCGAAGAATACTGTTAGTATTAATTTGCAAAATCGCTAGTAGCGATTTGTGCATAGCTTGCTCACGAAGAGTTACGGGTATATTATTGGGTATTACATTAGCACTTAAGAAGCGTTGTTTACCCCGAGCATTTATGGAGCCTCTTAAATTTAAAAGCATCCGTGCATGTTTCATTAAGAAACAAATGAAGAGAATAGCACTGAATGCTCATGCATTATGAAGAATGCCGGATGTAAGAAAAGCATTACTAGAAGTAATACCTCCAATACGAATTTGGGCTACACTATAATAGATTTAATGCACTTGTAGTGCATGCCAGTTTAGAAGACTGGATTTAGAAGCTCTTAACTCTTATCTTTTCAGTAGTATATTCTGGGTTTCCCAGTTTTCGAATGATAAGGGATTGAAAAAACAACTCACCGGGCTATAACATCATGTGAAGATTTTCCGAATCTTGAAGATTTTGTGTGCCTGAATGTGCCACCGGAAATTAATAAACTTTGAATTATGAAGAGAATGCAAAGTCCCTGAATCTCTAGACTGCATCTAGTAGGACATTTGTTTTCCAATTTAGCCCTTAACAAGGTAGTTTTGGTACTTCATAGTGCTCAACACTGTCTCCTAATATGATCGAGTTTACTCTCACACAAGGAACAAAGCATTTGAATAGAAGATCTTGTAGATCACTGGAATTAAAGAATTTTCTCATCCCATCATATGAGGTCCGCCGTAATAGACACTACTAATAACTTTATTTTAAAGACATTTGATGATGAGATTTGAAGTAGAGCACTGTGAATAGGCATAGCATGCCACCTCTTGCAGAGTGACTAGTAGTCATACGAATTGAAAATGAATTGAATAATTAGCCCGGTTAATTAGCAGAGTTGTAATTCTTAAAGAATGAGTGAAGACATGAAGTCCTACACAAAACATCCCTAATCACTATTTAAAAGAACATGAAGTTCTACAACATCCAACTAGTGCATGCAAAGGGTCACAATAAAATTTCCCACTGTGAATTATATGTACCATACCACTATTGACGAGGAATATTTTTCCGTCATTAGAGAGAGAATTAGAACTCCTGAATGAGAATGCCGAGAAAATAAGGATATAGAATTCTCGTGCATGACCTTTGCACTAGTAGAGAAATAAAAGTCTTGAAGATATTGAAGTATATATGAAACTGCCACTGAATGACCATTTTTGTGATATGAAGGAAATGATTAAGTTGCATTACTAGAAGTAATGCGCCAGAGAGGGTTGCAGTACCAAATAATTGAAGGTACCCCTCAACCTGTTCAAAGGCCTCAGAATGAACAAGAAGTCTGGTTCCTCCGACCCAAAGTACCTGGGGACGCCTGGGGAAAAAGGGAAAGAGGGCTTATCATGACCAAATCACTAAAAATGCCCCAAGTAGTGAAGGGGAGCCAGTTGAGACCTGGCAGCTGGAGAGAAGCCTGCTAGCGAGGTACTCCCAGTCTTGAATATTCCATGGCAGGAATAAATGAATGAATGTATCGACCAAAGTGTGTGCACACATCGGCGATAAGAATTAAAGGAACTTGCTCCCGTGATGGAAAATAGCGGTGCAGAACAAGTAGAAGTGTACGAAGCACCCCATGACTAAATGGCCATATGAATTATATTATTAAGGGAACTTAAGAATAGAGCAACAGCCAAAGTCGACATATGTATGCCATATAAAAGAAGGCAATTACCGCGGTATACTAGCATTTTCTCTAGAAGAGAAATGAGAATAATGAATGGTACATAACAAGACTGATAGCTCGACGCTTCATGAAGAAGCTTATTCTCTAGTCATGGTTTTCCTCTAGATATATCTCATTATTGGCAGTACTCAACTTGAAGTTGAGAGTGAAATTTGAATTGAAGGATGTTGTTACTGAATATATATATAAGAGACTTGGATTTGGATTTGTGAATGAAGATACTTGAAGTATCACCTTCCGTAACCAAGGTAGAGCAAATAGAAACATATAGTGTGAAACTCTGAAAGTCACTATATAAATTGAAAAAGAGAATTAGAATAAGTATGCTCATACTTGAAGTATGGTAGACTAAGCACAGCTTAGACTTGTAGCTCGAGTAGTTCCCTCATGGGATCCTAATGCATCAGGAGACCTATACTTTGAAGGTTTTAGAAAGGTTTGGCTTTAGCAGAGTCTATTCCTAAAGAATCCCTATGATAGGGAGATCTTTGTAGAAAGAAAAAGACCCCTTCCGACCTAGGAAAGAGGGGGAGAAAATCTTTGGGCAGGAAATCCCGTACCTGAGTGCAATAGGAGTGTTTATGTATCATGCTAACAGTATACGGCCTGATATAGCATCTGCCGTGAACACGTTGACTCGATACAGTGCAGCGCCCACAAAAAGGCATTGGAACGGAATAAAGGTTATCTTTCGATATCTCCGTGAAAGCATTGATCTTGACCTGTTTTACAGGAAGAATCAAGATATGAATATTGTTGGTTATGCCGATGCTGGGTACCTTTCGGACTAGACCTGTTCAAATGTCGGTCGGGCCGGAAGCCGAGCTTCGGCCGGACCGAAAAGCCCATCCGAAAAACCAGTTCGAGTTCGCCCGCCGGGCGTCTGGCTCTAAATCAGTTCGAGCCCTACCAAGTCTAAAGCCCTACGTCGGTGTAACATCTTAAATTTTTAAAACCAATTTGGCACGTTAATAATTTTCCAAAATTTCATAATTTTAAAATCGCAAATCATTTTAATTGCATCATGGCATATTCATCATAATCGCATGCATCTTTCTTGAGTAAACTTGTGCATTTATAATTTCCAAGGCGAAATATTTTTGGCAAGTTATAATATTTTCTTGAAGCAAATCTCAAGGTGAAATTCTTTTGGGAAAAATAAAGTATTTTGTTTAAAGGTTCATAGCATATTCCTTTAGGCCAAATTCCATTTTGAATTTAAGTGGAATGTTGGGAAAACAAAATTATATTTTCCTAAAGTATTAATATATTAAAAAGGAATATTTAAAGATGAATTACCTTTGGGAATCAGAAAAATCAAAAACACTTTATTTCCTATATCACCGCCACCAAAGATCTCACCGCAATTCAGCTTCTCGTCGTTTGTCAGACAATACGCCGTGGTCTCACCGATGTGGGCCCTGCTGTCGATCTCTTCTCCTCTGTTTTCTTCCTCCCGCGCCATCTTCTCTCGCTTTCACCGGTCGCCGCCATTGCTTTTTTTTCCGCCAACAAGATGGGCTCGTCTCCCATGCAATCTTTCGCTCGATTCTTCCTCTCCAGACTTCTCCCGCTCTCCCATCTTGTCACCGGCCAACTCCGAGCACGCGTCGCCGGACTTGACCTCGCCGACGCTAAGTCGCCGCCGCTCGCGCCGAGACCTTGCCGCCTCTTAACTCCGTGCCATCCGCCAACCACTCCTTTGACGCCTCGCGCCGCTTATAAAGCCCTCGCCCGGCGTTCCTTCCTCTCGCCAGAAGTTGACGAAGACGCCACGGCGCGCTGCTTCAACCTTTCCGAGACTCCAAGATCTCCTTGAGCATCGAGGAGTTCTCTCAAGACTTCCTCAACCAATTGTTCCATCCACGGCCGGCAGCCGCTTTGCCATCGTTGCCGTCTCGGTCAAGCCGCCTCCGCCGCGAAGTTCGAATCTCCTCGGTAATCCCGCCGCCGAGGCCATAAACCGTTCCTCTATGCGCGTGCTTCCTCCGAGCCGCTCTCTCGCCGGAGAAGCCGCTGTCGCACGGCGCTTATCGCCATTCTCCGCCATGGGCTTCGCCGGGTCGCCGACAAGGGACTCACGGTCGGGCAGCATACGCTCATTCATACCACGCTGGTGCCGAGAGGCTGGTTGGGTTGTTCAAATGAATTTACCAAATTTCGGATGGCCTTTTCCTTTTAATTCGATTTTCAATTTCGTTAAACCTCTTTGATATTCAAAAGGATTTGTTAAAAATAATAAATGAATTGTTAAAATTCTAGGAAAATTTCTGAAAATACTTTATTGATTTCTGGTCCTAATAAAAATATATAAACATGTCACGCATACAAAATTCATTTTTAATTTAAAGAACCATCTCTAGGCGCATTATTTCATGTGCATATGAAGTAGTCATATTAATTATTCTAAATAAAGATAAAATACTTTCTGAATTGTTGGACCTAAGAAAATCATTTAAATGCATGTCATCCATTTAGCATTTATTTTGGATAAATAAATATAGTGGGCATGTCATCATTTCATGTGCATAAATCATATCCATGTTTTTCCCAAATATCAATGCATTGAAAATCAAGATTTCTACATTATCTTTAAAACCACAAATCATGAAATATTTCTTATGTGTGTTGTATTGCCTTGCATGTGTATGTGCGCGTTTAGTCAAGCTCCCGAAGACCTGATCGTCGACGTCCCCTTCGCTTTCCTGAACCGATCAAGGCAAGTCCCCTTGATCATATTGTGAAGCCATTTTGGTTATTTAGAAAATGTTTATTAGACTTGAAAATATGCATGCTAGTTTAAAAGATAAATGCCGTATTTGCTAGAATTAGTTATTATGCCAATTAGAAAGGTAAGAAATATGGTAGGTGAAATCTAAGGCTAAAAATATGAATTGCTCTTATTTAAATTCCTTGTTGAGGTAGGATAACTGCTTAAAAATCATTTATGCGGAATGATTTAATCATTTGTGTGAAATGAGATATTGTTGAGAAATGTTTGGGAAGGATGATTTAAAGATAGCGCATCAGGGGTGATGCTTGATAGGAAATGATTTTCCTCTTACCCCAAAATCTTTCCGACTAGGGAGATATTGTGTCAATCGGTGCAGTATGGCAACGGGATTTTACTGGGCTAAAATACAAACTCTCCCCTAGTCTAAGGACTGCTCATCCTATAACCCTACGAACGGAGCCATTACTGTACGACCTCGAGTGCCGGAATGGGACGGACCCGATCGTTGGCCCTCGTGGTCGATGGTCTTGTGGCGTAAACATCGAATGGGTGCGTAGCCTCTCGAGGGTAAAGCGCACTCCACTCGCAGAGTTAAAATCGCTATGATAGCCGTGTTTCGCGTTATGAGCGTCATGATGGGACTGGTTATAAGGTATATTCTTCATTTAAAAATCATTTTTGAAAAAGGGTTTTGAGAAAGGATTTGAGTTGAGTAAAGGATTTGAGAAAGGTTTTGAGAAGGATTTTATGTGAGTCGGCACCACCGGTGATATTCCGAAATGGGCGACTACCTATCGGGAAGTGTCACTTGAAAACCGGAACCAAAGAAATTTGAGAAGAGAAGAGAAAAGAAAAGAAGAAAGAATTTTGAGTCGGCGACCACCGCGATATTCAATTGGGTAACGGCCTATCGGAAAGTGTCGCGAGGTAACCGGACCGCAAGTTTTGAGAAGAAAGGAAGAAAAGAATTTCGTTCTCGCTATGGCACTGAGGCCAAGTGGCGAGAACCGTTTGCGAAGAGCCCAAAGAAAATGTTGAGATTTAAAGTTTCAAAATTGCTTTGTCAAAACTAGGTTAAATAAAGGCATTTCCGCAAATAACCTAAGCTCTCCTTGTACTAAACCCACACTTGCATAATTCCGGACTGGATGCGGAGTACAATTTGTACTCACCCTTCTTTCCTCTCCCTCTTTTTTTAAAATTTCAACAGCTGGTCCATCTGAGTTTGGCCCGCCTTCCGAGGAGGAGGATCCGCATCACGCCGAGGAGGCGTTGTCTCGATGAAGATTATGAAGACTAGGGTTGCGCTGCTCCTCTGACCCTCGTGCTCGTGGGATGGATAAGTATTTAGATATTGTATTAGGCCCGTATCTCCGCAGTACTCGATGTGCGGCTGCGAGCCGTTGTATGTGTTTGTACCGACTATGTTCCGCTTTGTAATAATAATATCGCTGGCACTGCTCCGCTTTCAGATATCCGTGTACTAGCCATGATCCTTGGGACTAGTACAGTTTACGCAGTGGAATCCGATATTGTAAATCGGTGCCGACACCCGCCCGCCACGCCTTAAAACAGAAATTTCGGCCCGGCTCGCCCTACCGACCGCCCAAGCTTCGAAATGAGGCCCGAGCTCGACCCGATGCACCGGTCGGGCCGGGCCGGGCTTTTTCGGGCCGGGCTCGCCGGGCCGGGTATCCCATGAACAGGTCTATTTCGGACCCACATTCTGATAAATCACAAACTGGGTATGTTTTCCTATGTGGTGGCACTGCAATGTTATGGAAGTCGTCCAAGCAGACGCTTGTGGCTACGTCCACAAACCACTCGAAAATCATTGCATTATATGAAGCATCTCGTAAATGTGCATGGTTAAGAAGAATGGTGAAACACATCCTGCAGTCATGTGGATTATCTATTGAGCAAACCCCTACAATTATCTATGAAGATAATGCCGCTTGTGTTGCACAAATGTATATGTGTTATGTGAAAAGTAATCTCACTAAGCATACCGACCCCAAGTTCTTTTATGCACATGAACTGTATAAATTGAACGAAATAAGTATCCAGCATACCAAATCCTGTGAGAATTTGGCTGACCTGTTCACTAAGTCATTACCTACCGCCTCCTTTAAAAGGTGTGTTAGGGGCATTGGAATGATCAGGCTCAAAGAAGTGCAGGATTCAGGGGGAGATAATTCACACGCCCTGAATTAAAATTTTGGCATGAAGCTGGAGTACCCAACTCGATCTAGAAGATTGAATGCAATGTTGGATGGTTTGTACTTTCTTTTTCTTGGTGAGTTTTTTTCTGAAGTTTTCTCCCATAAGGTTTTTAATGAGGCAAATCGTGCGCACAACAAGCGTATGCTATGTACTTTTTCTCCAATCCTTTTTTTCCACTGGGTTTTGGATGGAGTTTGATGAGGCATATGCATCTCACCGGCAAGGTCCATGGGAGTGTTGGGAAACCACCTAGTGGGAGCCTGCCCGTGCCAAGCAAGCACAAGACGCAAGACGGCTAGGGGGCCGGCGCGCCCCATGGTGGGTCCCACATTGGACCTGGCCTAAACCCTAAGCAGTATTATAAAAGAAGAGGTGGAGCACCTATTGTATAACAGATCTGAGAATTAATAAAGAGAAGCTCCACCCTATATCTCTGTGTCTCCCTGCGTTCTTACTCTTTCTCTGTGATTGTTCGACTACGTTTATATCTCGGACTACACCCGGTACCGAGGTTCCTCAACAGTTTTAAGAATTCTGGCTTTTAGATTTCAAGAAACTAATTCGAGAAGCCAAACGTTTGCTCAATTAATTGCTCTTACAAACGACAAGGTATTATAATTTGTTGATTATAATCCAACTATAACATGAAAATTGGAAAGGAGTTCCTATTTCTCTTTTTTAGATATGTGAATCTATGTCATTGCAAAGTTCTGCGTTCTGAGATATGCAGCACGCCATCAAAAAGTCTGATTTTGTAAAAACACCACAGTTACACATGCCACTGTACAAGACAAAAAGTCATATTTTATTTCCTTCCTTCCTCATCTAGTTGGCGACCACATAAAATGTAAATTAACCTCTCTTTCGTAGTCGGGCCTTTTTTTTGTTCGCGGTTCAGTTCTGAATCGTCTTGCAAAATTTATTATTTTTGTATTTACGGTAACATATGGTAATATTTTTTTAAGGTTTTGTGTGGATTTTCTAAAGCTCCCAAAAGAAATTAAATAAACTTTTAGTCTTTTTAAGTATTTTTTAAACGCCACGGCTATTTGGCGGCTTTGATTTTGAACTTTTGTGTTGGTACCGCCTCTTACAACAAGAGCATTAGTTTTTTGCAGCACGGACACCGAGTGCTAAAAGTTCCATTTTCTAAAACATTTCTTCCAAAGTGAATAGAAATGTGGAACAACAATATAAATTTAGTGGAACTTTTAGTTTTTGTTTATTATTATTTTTGTTTATTATAGGTTTATTTTTGTTGTTTTGTTTATTATAGATTTATTTTGTTTTCTGCTTATTATATATTTATATTGTTTTTATTATATATTTATTTTGTTTTTGTTTATTATAGATTTATTTTATTTTTGTTTATTATGTATTTATTTTTGTTATAATAAACCGTAAATCGTGTTTGCGCTTAAAAGTTTCAAGAATTTGCATCTTGCTTTTTCCACCTTTTCGCCATTCTTTGGAAGAAACGTTATATTTGATTGGAAGTTTGGTAGCCATGACGTTTGACCAAATTGCGCTACCGCAAACTAGTCTATCCCTTTTTTAAATGCCTTAAATTTTTCAAGCTACAACTAAAATCAAATCACAGCCGACGCGAACAAAAGAGGGCCTCAATTTTCATTTCGCAGCAGCGTTCGCGCAGGAAATTTCCTCGATCTGCTCGATTCATGCATGCATCCGCTTCCAAACACGTGGCAAATGGCGATCGAGCTTGACTGGACGGAGCAGCTAGCAAACACGGTCTTCTCATGTAACTCATGGGAAGATGCTTGGGGACCAAAGTCGCATCACCATCACCATCAAGTCACGAACATACCATGAAACCAACTCCGGATCATCCCGCATGACGAAGCTTCTCCAGGCCTTCTCCTCCGGCGACTGACTGAATCAGGAGTCAACAGCAACTCAGCTCAAGCTTTATAAATAGCCAGCTCGTGCTGCATATATGCTATGATCAATTGATCATATTAATTCATCGGCATCATCTACAAGCAAGCAATATATTAACACGATCAGTGAGCTCGAGTTGCAGCTAGCTAGGAGCTGAGGAGGTTGATCAAGAACTCAGGACGGTGATGAGCTTGCTGGGATGCTTCGGTGTTCTTGGAGCCGGGAGGAAGGCGGCGACGTCGCCGGCGGACGAGCAGCAGCCAGTAGTAGCAGATCATGATCAAGCAGAGAAGCAGCAGCAAGGAGCAGGAGAGGGAGGCTTCGCATCAGGTGATGATGATTCAGGTGAGAAGAAGCAGATGGGAGGCGAGGCCGTCGAGGTCGCGAGGGGGAGGAGGAAGAAGAAGAGCTGGGCTCCCCCCATCGTGGTTGATCACTTCCCCTCCCATTCTCGCCCCGGGCTGCTCTGATTCTCCTCCCGTTTTAGATAGGGGAATTTGAGGCCTCCGTCAAGTGTGTGTCTTGATGCCTGATGGCCTTTGCAATTCTTTCATCTCTCGATAATTCGATTATCATTTGTTCATGTGTGGTAATATAAATAGTGTGGATTTCTTCTAAGACGCGTCCAAATTATGGTGGGTCATTAATTCATAAAAAATCTACTTCTCCAATGCGTGACGGGTTTAACCTTCTAATTTAAGAAACCAAGTATTATGTCCCCAAGGTATGCTAGATGGTGCGTTTAAACTTTAAACCCTTACGGCCGGTTTTAAGAGCGGTTTTACCCTTGTGGCTGTCAAGGTGGAAGATATTGTCATGTGAATCGGTACACATAGTTTTTTCTTTTGTAAATTGGAGTTTTAAACATGGGTCCCACATGGCCGTTATCTCTTCTTCCTCTTACCCATCTCTCTCTTCCCCTGATTTGTCTCCACGCATTGAAGGTTCCTCACTGGTCTCTACGTAGCCTTGTCATGCTCCTGCCACCGCCAATGCACTCACGCCGGAGAACCAGGCACTGTTGGGAATCAAGGTGTGCCAACAAGAAGGGAGGCAAGCATCGAGGAGCTAGATGAGAGGGAAAGCCGATGGGATGACGCTCTAGCCGGCAACAAGAACATCGTCATCAGAGAGGCACATCATGGCTGCCACCTCTTGACCACTATTCATCGCACGAGACTATGAGAGAAGAGGGAGAAGCCGCACAAGCGGCTTGAAGTAGATGACATGGGTGGAGAGGAGCAGGAGTAGGGTCACCCTGCTCTGGTTGCCGCCTCCACAGCCCACCAGCCCCACTCGGCTACCGCATCACTTTGGTCAGCACCATCAAGCTGATGAACTCCAGTCGTAGGAATGAAAGAGGAAGTCACCGTGGCCATGGGGAAGAGAGAATGAGAAAGGATAGGAGAGAGAGAGGAGACAAAGAAAATATCTCGTCACTTCCACATGAGTCATGACATATGGCGTCGACGTGTGCTGCTTGCCTGTCACAAAAAATGCTATGTGGGCTGCCATATTGGCAAAACCGTCCTTAAAACCACATACAGGGAATTAAGTGCACTACCTTGCATACTTCGGGGCTCAAATGCATGGTTTTTCAGGTCAGGAGGTTAAATAACGAATTAACAAGATAATGACAGAACACAACTGACTTATAGATAACATTTACCTCCCTAAGCTAGTTGTGCATCTTCTTCACATCTTGAATGTTGATCCTTTCTATTAATTAATCAAACTCAAGTCTGCCCAGCGGTTTAGTTAGAAGATCAGCTAGTTGGTCAAATGTGCTGACAAAATTAACAACAATTCTACCGTCTTCTACGCACTCTATAATATAATGATACTTCGTGTCTGTATGCTTGCTTCTATCATGATAGCTCGGGATTGAATGCATGGTTTCTCAGGTCAGGAGGTTGAACGCACCATGTACAATAGTTGAAGCGGTGAAATAGACTTTTTTTTTTCTTTTGCTTAAGATTCAACCTGCAAATTGAATTCTTACGCCTATGGGTAGAACAGTTAGTATATGACATCTAAACCCTACATGTTTGATACAACGGTACAGAACTCATGTCTGCCGACTGGTTCACCGTATAAGTACTTGATTTTCACTTAATCTTCATTCATCTCTTCCACTTTTCGCCTATACGGCTGTTTAGACCGTTTACACACCGTTTAAACGCTACTCAGTAGTCAGCTGTGTAGGCCGTGTAGGCCGTTTAATCCTTTATAATCCCGTTTAATCCATTTTTTGGCCCATTTAATCGGCCGTGTAGTCCGACTATTCGCTAAACGAAGAGTGGCCGACTGTTTAGCGTTTACCGTTTAGGCTAACACTGATCTCTTTGTGATTATGGAGTAAAAAAAAGTAAGGAAGATTAATTTTATACTAGATACCAAATGTAGCCGAACGCTGTCAACGAAGGAAAAGATGACGTCAAAACCCCAATGCTGATTGATAGTCGAGAAAGAGATAAGAACATCCGTATAGTTCTCACTGGTAGTTGAGCTCTTGCACCCTGGAAATTCTCCCCACTTGCACCAAGGAATCGAGCACTAGGGCCCGGTCCGAGGTCACCAGTTACTCTTTCCTCGTGGGCCGGTCATGGATTCTACGGCCTCTAGAAGGCCAGAAGTGACCAGGCTTGTCAGGCCATTAGAAATCGACTGATGTCCTGGAAGTATAAATTGCAAGCCCAATATCACCGCTAGTTCTTTCCTTACGGGCATGCATGTCATGTTTATAAGGCCCATTCATTGATCCAGAAGCCTATAAAGCTATAAGTTTTAGGAAGAAGTTCAATTCATCGCCCTTAACTATTGCAGAAATTCATTTTTCCTCCCTCAACTCATTTGTGGCCGTTCGATGCAAGATTGGACAGCCAGATCTCACCCATTTAACACAGAGGGAGGAAAAGTGAACTTTTTCAATAGCTGAGGGAGGCAATGTGGACTTCTTCCTAAGTTTTACTCTTTTGTTTTTTTTCTAGATGTTTGACAAAAATAGGTGTGCTGAATAGTTAAGAAGGTGATCACGTGATAAGAGAGCCATGGGTGGATCCACGGACACCTATTGCTAGCTCAACCGTTGGACGCAAACGACACCTGTCCTATGGTTGCGCAATAGATCTGATAGCCCAACTAAGCCAGTGTTTCATCGCTTTCTATTCTCATAGAACATTATAACACGTCATCTGGGTAGGATCATATTGCTCCTTTATTGAGCGAACACCTTTTTAGAAGGCGATGAACACCTATTTTTGTCTAAACATGAGTCAATACCAATTTTTGCAATAATCATATAAAAATAAATATAAAAAAATTCATAAAGTTATCACACACACACCAATCCATTGTTTGTTCGCGTAAGAAGTAATTAATATGTTTTTTGTCAGCTTAAACCTAGCTTTTTGCATGGTGAAACTTCAGTTTTAATTTGTCTACTGAAACCTTGGATTTTTGGATTTTTCTGCTCAAACTTTTCATTTTTCATTGTAGAAATCTGAAATTTTGTTCACCGAAACGGAATCTTTTGTCTTCTTAAATTTGAAATTTTGCTTGTTGAAATTTAGATTTAATCTCAATAAATTTTTTGTATTGTCAAGTTTTATCAGTAGATTTTCAAAGTTTTATTAGTGAAGTTCTCAAGTTTTAACAGGCATCCAAGTTACCTTAATCAATACTTTTCCTAAGTTTGAAAAGAAATTATTCAAGTTTCACCCCGTTGTACATCAAGTTTTATAAATAGTTTTTTCAAATTTCATTAGTATTCCAAGTTTTAACGAACAATTTTTAAGTTCTTATCCTGATATTACGCTGACATCAGTACGTCCCGATGGTCGCTTGCATCAAGCGCATCTTAGTTGGAGCCCTGGAGGTACAAATATATATTGGTGTGACCACTTATATAATCTAGCATGTACATGCATACAATATATCTTGTATGGATCGACTATGATCGATGCATGTTGGAGAGCATCGTAGTTTGGCTTTGGTTGACCATCTCTGTTTGCTTGATCGTGCATGTCTTATGTACTACGTATACGTAGCTAGATGCAAGGCCCAACAGCCAAAGTTGATGATGCATATGCGCCTAGTTGTCCCATTGAATGCCTACCCGTACGTGCTGCGTGCATTTAACAAAGCAGCTAGCTAACCACTCCTACTCGTCCACATCCCCGAGATAGCACTGAAACCAACAACTTCATGCACCGTACATGTGTAAATGTTTAGATAATCATACTCTAGCTTCTGATTAATTAACCTCGCGCCTTCGTCCGAAAAATCCATGTAGTTTTAACGTTACTTTGATACCACATGTTTAAAGAGAGACCAATACATAGGCCTAGATGCAAATCCGATCCCATTATTGGCCCTTCAGCTCGAGCTATAACTTGAAACATCATCAGGATCGCAAAATATATTTGGATTTAATACATAAAAATATAATGTTTATGTATTAAATAAATCAAGTATTTAGGAAAAAATAATTTGGATTATAGAAAAAGGAAGAAGCTAAGAGAAATGGAAATATATTAGCTTTACCTTTTAATTTGTATTTTTAATTCAAATTCAAAGTTAGTTTGACCTTTCAATTAGAAATTTTAAAAATTCAAATTCAACGGTCAAAATAGCATCTTTTGCATATAATTATACACATAGACATTAAATTTTTATTGCATATTTAGATTCTACATATTTTTCTAAATTTTTGGGTATTTTTATTTTATTTTTTTGAACCTCATATTAATTTTTTATATTTTTCTGAATTTATTTTGTAGAAAAATATGCTGACAGCCATGTTATCCAAAATCACCATGGTTTCGGGTGAGGCAGGTATTTTGTCTGGTATTGATAGTTGAGGGAGGTTGGATGTCCGGTTTTAAAGTGTAGAGAGGAAAACCGAACTTCTACAATAATTGAGAGAGGTAAAATGGATTTTTCCCTATTTTTTTCAAACAGTCCTCTTGAGTCTAGAGTATGGCCGAACGGACCGAGCTAAATGGGCCGGCCTGAGGCACGATATTTTGTTCCTCCCGAAGCACGACACGGTAGATGCACATCGAGCCTGGGCCGGCACGACTCGGTCAGGCATCTATGCCTGGGCCAAAGACTAGGCACGTCGGGCGGGGCCGGCCTGACGTGATTAATTTTTTTATTTTGTGTTCATCAACATGTATATTACAATATAATATGACATAACCATCGCAAGAAAAACCAAATCCTAATGGTTGGTAGGTGTGGCAATAGAGGTTTGGAAGCTAAGAGGTATCAGGTTCAAACCCTAACGCCAACATTAGTACAGATGGCCTGACAGGCCTGGTGGGCCCGTCGTGCCTTGGGTCGGGATGAGCTGGCACGGCCTCCCTTCGTGTTGTGCCTGTGCCTTTGCCTCGGCCCGTGGGCCGACACAGCACGGGCCGCCACCTTCCTCGGGCCATGCCAGGCCCAGTCTAATCGGGCCGTGCCGACCCGGGCCGCCCGTTTGGCCATCTATAGTCTAGAGCAGCTTTGGAGTATAACTCAGAGTAGTCTTGGTTACATGGGGAAATGTTAAGAATACACTTTTTCAAAGCTTTTGTTTTCATATGCACTGCAGAGGAATTGGAAAATGACGTCTACCTTATGTTGTTTTGTTTCTCTTTTATCTGATGTCCCATTCAACATGATTCATGGTCAAAACCGACGAAGTCCAAAATGGCTAGCATATCTGCATACATTTTTGTACAAGCTGATTTTGATCGGTGTACGCATGCACATTGTGGAGAAAGATGATGTTCGTATTTTAAGGAGTGTTAAAACTCGCCTTTCGATATATATGCATGTTGCAGCAGCTTGGTCACCACAGAAGATACAGCTTGTTTATTGTCGGTCTGGTGATCTGGTCGGTGTGCATGACTAGAACACAAAACGTGCATGAGTCCATCTTAAAAGCAAGTAATTAAGTTACTCCCTCCGCTCACACATACATGTTATTTGAGATATGTACGTGCAAGTTAAAATTTTTAAAGTTGGTTGCGAAGGAATATTTAGATGGAATAATTAGATGAGTGCTAATACTCCCAAAATTAGATTTCACTGAATAAAAATAGCTGCAATACACACCAAAATAATTTAAAATTGTGCAGTGACATCTATTTATTTGACCCTATTTATATTGGATAGATAAAATCAATTTGTCAGAGAACGTAATGTTGTAATACTATAATTCTAATAGATTTTGTAGATGAGCTGCATACAGTAGTAATTATTGGTTTTTGTTATATTTTGGAGGCCGTGCAATATCATTTAGTGGTCTGATCATATCTTTATTCTGACAACCGTATATCAAATGTAAAAAATGATCTATATTTGCTACCCCTATAATTAGAGAATAGAAAAGCAAACAAAAAAATTGTGCTTGATGATGAGCCGAACTGTCCTGTCCCCAATTAGTTGCCGGTGCATTGAGCGCTAGCTAATTAAACAAGAAAAGGTTAAACCGAGCAACACACGAAACCATATAGTACACTAGCACATGCAACATGGACCGGCCGTGGCCGTATATATCTACGTCTGGTAGCAAAATGAACAGCATATATGTGTGCATGCATGCATATATAGCTCGACCAAAGCCACGAGCAAACTGCACTTGATCACCAAATGAAGTCGAATTCTTGGTGAGGTAATATTGAATGAGTCACTCCCAAGCTAGCTGATTCTGGCAGCTGGTACATGCATGCTAGAAAGCAATCAGCATTAACTGGGGATGCGTCCATATATACGTGAACTTTCAACAAACTGGGCTACCAAACGATCGATCCAGCTAACATGATGAACGGTACAGATTGAATCATGCATGCACAAGGAGTCAAGGAGGTCCTTACATTTGTCTAGCTAGCTGATCAGGAGTAGTCTCGGGTGGGATTAATTATATATCGATCGAGCAATATCCAGCAGGTCCTTAATTAAAAATCGTTCGATATATAATTAATTCAATTTTTCTCCAACAACATGCATGATCTCTGTCTATAGAATGCACAATATAAAAGGACCAGAGAGAGTGAGTTTAAATTTAGGGAAAATAAGGAGAGAATACCCAAAAAGGGAATAAGATTTATTTCATTTTCGATTCGGATGGCTTGGTAAGATTTTTCACGTGAGCTCTTCGTCCACTTTCCATTCGTGGGGATATTAATTTGGGCCCACCGTGGCAGCTTGCACAAAACGGGTGGGCGCCCATGTAGAATTTGAGAAGAGTTGGCCGCCTTTCTCGAGGCCCTCCATTCCAAATTATAGTTCACCGTTGACTTTTATATATTCTATTAGACCATTCGTCTTATTCAAAAAATATATGTAAATATTATTTATTTTGTTGTGATTTGTTTTACATTAAACATACTTTAAGCATGACTTATATTTTTGTATGTTTGCATTAATTTTTTGAATAAGACGAATGATCAAAATGCGTATCCAAAAGTCAACAGTGAACTACAATTTGGAACGGAAGGAGTATATGATGGACATAAATAAAGATCGGTTACAAAAAATATACATACGCGGTGACACACGCATTAACAGCCTTATCTAACAGCCCAAACAGTTTTGACGGTTAATTCTAGTGTGGCCTCGTTAAAGTCGAAATGGTAATGTGACACTTTTGCTCGTTTTAAAGCTTTAGGGCATGATTATCGATAGTCACGTTCTGGTTCTAAATCCTCACCGTATCGCTGTAGCAGTATGGTCAGGGTTAGAGTAAAGTATAAAAAGAGAAAAAGAATTATGAATTGTGTAGAGAAAATAGGGTAATGATTGAAAAGTGAGTGAATAGTATTGGGACGAGGGTTAAGATGCCGCTAGCATATATAGTACATGCACTTAGTATTTTTAGTTATGTCTGGTTTATTTTTTTGGACTTCCGTCGTTCGTTCAGTCCATCGTGACAGCATTGATAAAGGAACGACTTGTTTCAGTAATAAGTGATGTGGCATAGCGAGGTATGGCGATAAGATACCTTCGAAGTTTCTTTGGCATGGTGTTTGGTTTTCATCATCCTTCTAAACAAAGTCTTGAGTAGGGTTGGTACCCTTAATAAGATCCCCCCACACACACACACGTGGTGGGACATTTGTTCTGTTTCAATGTTGTTCGGTTTTTAGGTTAGCCTTCTGGAAACTGAAGGTCGTGGTTTTCGTTGAAGTGCTGTCGAAACAAAGCAAGGTCGAATTTGGGTGATGAAAGCAGATTGGAATGGTGGAAAAGCTGGATTTGACTGTTTGTGCATTTTGATTAGCAATGAGAAGGCATGCAGCTAGTTCTTTATCAGGGCAAGAGAATTGCAAGATGCTCTTCATGCTGCTTGGCATTGGGTTCTAAGCATTGTTACTGCGATTGTAAAATCTTGATCTATGATATAATAAAAGTGCTGTGTTTTTCCTCAAAAAGTAATAATTTCCCTTCTAAGATTCTCTGGTGTGATGTTTATGTTCAACGACCTCTTCGGCAACATCCGTAGGACTAGCATCCATGGTACTCAATATGCTTGTGGGTTAGTGGGATTTGTTTCTCCCTTGGTGGGATTTTTGTGTTGAGTTGTTGTGTAGAAATTCCTCTCCACAAAGATGTTGATGGATCAGAGAATAACGATGGAGTTGTATTGGATGTTTGTTTATCATCTACTAACAATTAACAACAAAGCATGTCTTTCATAACAGGCATAGAATTTGTAGTATAACATTAATATGCAAACACTATACCATACACACATGTTGTAAATGTTTAATCTGTGCGAGATCAATGCAATTTGATCTTAATACCTCTTCTAGTAGGTGTTGGTTTTACATCTCAGTATGTTAAAACCACACATTAATGAAGGGTTATAACAACCAATACTGATGGATACAACAAACGTTACCTCGGATGAGACACCGATGAGGCGATATTAGTGACAGGTGACAGTCAATATTTTAAACCGTCAACGTTGTAATACATGACGGGTTCAATTAACGATCGCCACTAGTAACGTGTCATAGGTATGGCCGGCCCCGCCCCGAGCCTACATAAGCGACGGACCATACATGACCCGTCACTAATGTTTTTTTAGTGACAAGTACAGCCGACCCATCACCTATGTGGTGTCTTCTTTATGTGGTTTTGATGTAGTGTCTAGAGTTGCATTGTAATTAGTTTTATATAATTCGCGACAAAATCTAATGGAAATTTATTATTTTAAATAAGAAATTATAATAAAAAATAATTCAAAAGGTCATGTTGCCCCCGAAAAAAGATAAATACGAATGTGTAAAAATGTATCAACAAAACCTATACTATATGATCCAGCCAGCCACACTTAAAGGTTAAAACTATTAAATTAATGATCCAAGCGAGAGAACTGATCCAACAAGCCGGAGAAAGATCGGTCACTCTCTTCCTCAAACAAAAGTTAATTAAGTACTCACAGCAAATTAATCACCTGCCGTTTTGGCCATTTCCTTACTATCATCACCACCAACAATCCGAAGCACAAATGCCGGTGTTAATTAGGATCCATCCCAATTGCATTGCAAGAAAGCTGATGGCCACGGGATCATCACACTCTTCGGCCTCCAGCTCGTGATCGATCGACGCACGATTAAATTCGAGATGGCATGCAACGTGGGCAATAAATGAGACGGCCGTTCGACCGGTGAAAGTAGCTAGCTAGGAGCATCGCCGTGAGCACACGCACGCGTGAGCAAACAATCCGCACGGTGATCAAGCGTGTGTGCGCTTAAGTTCAGACTCAGTTTTTTTCAGCTTAACGGCTTAACAGCTTAACGACTTATTAACGTTTTAAAAAAATATATGGTTTGAGTTTTTTTAGTCTGTTTTTTTCATTGTTTTGAAGATGGGTCCTAACGTTTTAAAAAACAAGTCAAACAAAATTGATCTGAATCTCAAGGCTATCTTAAAAAACTCTTGAAGTTCAGTCATTTCGATCGTTTAGCTATTCAACCGTTCAAATCAGCTCAAAAGAACAGGGACTAAGTTCATTGATTAGAATAAGGGCCCAGCCGATCACACTAGCTCACGAAAAGACCAATCTCAAGTGCTGCAACGTTGGGCCCAATTAAATGCCGTGCGAGTTGATGCCTAGTCACCGTCATCACAGCTTTATCTGATGGATAATTGGATGCACGTATACACTGGTATGGGAAACTTTTATCACCGTGGTTTTAAAACCGTTCGTGAGACTACCTCCGGTCATAAAAAGAAGTCGCCGTTGACTTTTAGACACGTATTTTGACCATTCATCTTATTCAAAAATTTAGTTCAAATATGTAAAAATACAAGTCATACTTAAAATACATTTAATAATAAATCAAATCATAACAAAATAAATAATATTTATATAACTTTTTTTTAATAAGACGAATGGTCAAAGACGTATCCAAAAGTCAACGGCGACTTCTTTTTATGACCGGAGGGAGTATATAATAATCCTAACTGACTAGCAGTTCTCTGACCCAACCGCTAGTGCTGACAAGTATAAAACTAGCGGTTCTTTACCTAAACAGCTAGTGGTATGTTTTATATATATCACTGGCATTTCGTTACTCCAACCACTAGTGACAATTACTATCACTAGCGGTTCTCTATCTGACCGACTAGTCACTAGTGATAAGTTTCTGTAGAAAAAATACCCGTAAAAATTAGCTAGTCTTGAGTTTTGCGAGCTATGACCTATGTAAACACAATCAACAATTCACATATTTTACACATTTATGTTCACGTATACCATAAAATTGCAGATACAAAGTTCTCACATCAAAAAATCACAAATACAAACCTTTCATGTCCACAAAATCACATATACAAATTTGGATCCACATTAAATGAAAAAATGGACATTGGATTCACATTGATATTTTACTAAACCAGCTCAAATTTGTCTCAAACAATAAGGCCGTGTTTGATTGCCCGTATGAAGCGCTTGACTTGGCGCGTAACGCTGGCGAGTTCATGCGATGCATCCATAGGCAAAATCGCCCTAAATGCTCGTGACGCTGAAACACCGCCAGAATTGTTTTCGCGGGCTGGCTTCAAGCTACTCTGGCGCGGGCAACCAAATTAACACGCCCTACATCACTGATATTTTACTAAATCCATAGTAGCAGCATGGAGCATTGTGCATTTAACCATAGAAGTTTGATTCAAAATTAACAATTTGTGCCCCTACTGTGCCCTTTTGATTGTAAGTATTTTATAGATAAAATATGTGTCCTCTATATTTCTAAAGCATTTTAATAAAAAAAAATAATCTTATATGACTATATATGTCAAGTAGCAGTGCAAGACAAATTTTAACAAGAAATACATATATAACCATAAATGTGCCCCCAAAGATGAAAGGAAGTATAAATGGAGAAGTTAAATCATGTCAGGAGCATATAAAAGCATATAAGGATCCTTCAAGTATATAGAGTGAGAGGCGAGCACATCGGATAATTTATATAAACTTTTTCATATAGTTTGGCTAGGCTAACTTCTACTATTGAGGTGACCGTGTGGATCAATAACCTACATTATTATGAAAATGACGATTGACTCTCTAATATCGGCAAGTATTCTAAAATCTAGATTCGCGATGTTGATTACTGCCGATTCAGGCCCTCTTACACCCGTCATCCTGCATGTGGCGAGCAATATAGAACCCGTACGCATGGCCTCTAGGCTGCTTGTCACACTACACATGTGCATGTAACAAGAAAAAACAGTTAGGTTGATGGACACTAATGAACTAAACTTTTTATGACACAATAAGTATGTACAGGCACGTACCAAGTATTTCATCTGATGTCCTAAAACATCGCCCTTTTTCCTATCATATCTTCCCCCCTCTAAGAATGTAAAATTCAAATGCTTGATCTAGCACCCTCTTCAAAGAGCTAACGTCGTGTGTTGGGCTATCTCTTATAGAGTCAAGCCAGATAGCCATATTGTCTTTAGGAAATATGACCACAAGGGACCAATGAAAGGTTTTGTACAATAGCAATAGAAAGTTATCCTTCTCTTGATGGTTCATCGATGTTTTTCTAAGTGACAAGGAGTGGGTTAAAAAGCCATCGAGTTGACGAGGAACCAATGAAAAAATTATACAATGGCAACAGAAGTTATCCTTCGCTTGATGGTTCATCAATGTTTTTATGGGTAACAAGGAGTGAGTTAAAAAGCGATCGAGTTGCCCGAGCGTTTTAATGCCTCTAGCTTTAACAAGCTGAAAATATATGAGAGATTAGTATATGTAAGTCAATAAAACCAGCCGAAAAGTTAGAAATATGATTAAGTATTGTAGACACTTGCAATGCAATGCATTGGAGGAGCAACCAGTCGAGCTCCTCTAGACAGTATATGTACAATAGGTCGCTTGATGCCAAAGTATTGTTCCTCGTGATCGAACCCTCCTTCCATTGTATGTACACCCCATGCCCCGTGTGCGTCTGTAGTGCTCCTTGTTGCCAACCGCTTCAGTCAGGATGCTATCTTCCCTCTTATCCCAAAACAACCCTTGCATGGATTTTGAATCATATTCAAACTGCAATAGCAAGAGAATTTTGTATTGATTGTCGTATGGCTTAAAAAATATAGATACGAAGTTCAGTAGTTATTACCGTCGTGGTCGGACTAAAATACGTGTGAAAGGATCGATATGCTGCCTAGAGGGGTGAATAGGCGAATAAAACAAAATTGCAGAAAGTAGACACTCAAAACAGTAACCAACACGTCGGATGTTCCGATGTAGGTCGGATGTTCCGATCTGATCCAGAGAGCCTTGCGTCGGATTTTATGATCTGAATCGGATGTTTCGATGTACGTCGGATGTTCCGATCCTGGCTGTTCTGGAATCAACGTAAACCTACAGTAAAAGTTGATTTCTCGCTAAACCAAGTTTAGATCTATTCAAGAATATTCAGAACAAGTCAAAAACAAATAGTGAAACAAATACTTAAGACCAAGACGAAGAACACAGCGATTTTTTATTACCGATGTTCGGATCTTTGAAGGGAGATCCTACTCATCGTTAGGGAAGGCACAAAGCCCGGATCACCAAGACCCTAATCCCCTCCCGGCGATGCACAACAGCACTCACCGGTGTCCACTAGATGAATCCTTTTTCTTGCGGAGGTGGAATCACACCTTCACAAACTCCGGAGGCACACTACACAAAGCTCGGCGGCTCACCAACGACACCTAGCCGTCTAGGATCCCTTCAAGCCTCCAAGAGTAACAAATGCGACGAAGAAATTAGGAATCGCTAAGTGCTCAAGAATTGGATGTCTCTAATTCGTGGAGCACTTTGGGTGCCTTGATCTCTCTATATTTAGATCTCACAAGATGAACAAGAGAGAGAAAGGCTAGTGTTCTTGAGAGATGATGATGAAAGGAGTATTAGGTTCAAATCAGAGTGTAATCAGAATGTGTAACCTTTTGGCAGGTGTTAGAGGATGGCTTTAAATAGGGAATCTCAAAAAATAGCCGTTACTGCAGAAGATCCCGCATCGAATGTTTCGACTCACGTCGGATGTTCCGACAGCCATCAGATGTTCCGACCTACGTCAGATGTTCCGATAGAGTACTTACTGGATAGCATTGAAAACAAGCAGACTGGGTTCACCATCGGATGTTCCGACCCACGTCGGATGTTTAAATGGTGTAGGTTCTGTATAAAGTGTATTTTGAGTAGAAACTCACACGAATTTCGAGATACCTATTTTGAGCACTTAGGAACCTTTATATGCTTCTCCGTAGCATCCCTCTTCATAGTACGGCATACCTATGACTCAATAAATAAAGATTTACAAATAATTACTAGTCTTGATGCTTTCTTACAACATATCCACGTTTGAGAGGTACACCATCACATTTAAACATGTACTTCATGAATTTAACTTGTATAACACCTGTGTACATTTCTCCAATAAAAATATTAGCTCTATAATTGTTAATCATTAATCACCAAAACCATTTAGGGGCCTAGATGCACTTTCAGTGTGTCAAGACAAAGTTTCGATGATATAGATTTATTTTAATTATTTAGGATAAAAAACATACGTGGTACATATATTTCATCCATGGTATTTTGATTTATTGACCAATTTCGTAAATAAGTTACAATAACAATTAGTTGTTGTCGATGATTGGATAAATATTCTTTACATAAAAAAACCCTTATAGAAGGTCATTTATGCTTTATCCCTACATATGTTTCCCAGGAAGATGATCATGTGCTACTTTGGGGTTGTGCCACAGGGGCATCGACTAAAACAAAGAGGCCGTGGAATTGAATTCGAGCATCTCTGTTTGTGGTGACTCCATTTACCGATGTGCATAAAATGTTTTTCAGAAGGGGGAGCACCCAGATTTCCATTACCACTAGAATAACAGAAACAATATCCTTACAGAAAAAAGCCAGAGCTACTTCAGCTAGATAAAATACGAAAGCAAAAGAACGCCTCCATTACCACTAGAATCACGATCAATGTGGTTGCAGAATTGAATACGAGCATCTCCGCCTCCATAGCCTCGATGCTAGTTCCTCCGTTGAGATCCATACGAAGGATACCCCGACGTTGTGATGAATATATGTGACGTTATATTAATTTAATTAGATTTTGAAATATTTTGGTAAAGCATTTGTCAAAATGGATGTGAAATTTGAATCAGTGTCCGGTAGTGATGGGCAGTGCACGGTTTTCGATGTTGACGATATTTTTGAAGCTAACCTTGCAGCAGAGGGGTAAGTGTTTGGTTTGGACTCATCTCTGTGATGCAGATGTCGGTGGGTACGTGGCTGACGCCGTTCCACAGAGGTGAATTGGAGGTTCGGGCATCCGGGGGCGTGCTGGCGACCGAATTCGGTACCTGGCGATCACAAGAGATGATGTGGACGAGAAGCTTTGTTGCGCAATCATCCGAGATAGCTGTAGGCTGGGCGTCGGTCACTTGATGGCGAAACGGGATTGACTGGTGGGCCCAGGCGTGGGTTGTCGATCAGGATGCTGCAAGGAAGGTGCGAGGATGCTTTCAGAGACATATGACACGATTATTCCTTATCGAGAGTGAGTTGTAAGATGTGTGTGTGTGTGTGTGTGTGTGTGTGTGTGTGTGTGTGTGTGTGTGTTGTACACCGTTTATCCTCAGATCAAGGGTGGAGGTAGCCCCTAGGGTTTAGGGGGTCTCATCCCTGAGGCTATAAATAGAGGGAGGGGGGAGCACCTCCTCCTCACCACTTGAGTTAGAAATTTCAAATTTGTGAGAAGGGTGTGCGGGAGAGAGGGTGGCATCTGCGAGTGTTTGTGGTCGCAAGAGTGGCTTGTAATCTTCCAACTATTTATGCAATGAAATCTCCGTTCATCAAGTTCATGGCTTGTTCTTAATAGTTCATACGTTTTGATCTTTTTGTTTTGATGGTTTTTGTTACAACTAGTTTATTTGCCTCCTCTCCTTATGTTTTTAATCTATTATGTCTTGAGGGTGCTCATATGGTTTAACATCTATTTTGCACCATGGGATTGACTAGAGATCAAGTTTTTCGTCATTTTGCAAATCTATTTAAAATTTATTCTTCACGCAGCGGTCATTGTATCAATTTTAGAAAAATCATTTATGAGTGATTCTTGTCGAAGAATGTGCGTGACTCATTTATTTATCCACTGTGAAAATTTGGAGTCATGTTCTTGCACCGTTTGGGAGTAATGAGATGAACACTGAGCTCAAAACTTTCTGCACTATGATCCTGACAGCTTGTGGTGTTTGCTTTTTTCCTAATTTTTCTGCAAAAAGTTTAGAGGAGATTTTTGGTGGAGTGCTTCACAACTCATTTGTGCATATGGAGAAACGGGGACAAAGTAGCGCATGCAACCAGGCCAGGCCGTGACAACGTACGTCACAATGATCAAGGATATGCATGCAAATGACCAAAGCGTGTTGCAAAGCAAAAAGCACTGCCCGATGCATCAGGTCTTTGGGCATGACTTGCAGAACTTCCATAAGTTTTATGTTTCATTCTTAGTGATGTTTCCCTTTTCATGAAATTTTGTGGTAGTCGAGTCCAAATGTTACCATTTTCTAGAAAAAAAAAAAATTGCGGATGCCCAGTGGCTCTGCTCGTTTCGTAAGAAGCTATTGTTGGGCTTTTGCCACATGGACTGTGACCCGTTTGTTTTGGTCAAATGGGGAGGGAGCGGCAGCGGCAGCCACACCAAGGGTAGGGTTTCTGGAACAATGCTTCGTGCGCGCTTTGTTTCTGTTTTGCTGGTTCGGTTCCGGTGCTACATGAGTATTGTTGTTCCTTTGTTGGTGTAGTAGACCAATTGGAGTATCTGAAGACCTATTCCTTGAACATGACCAATTCTAATTAGGGTATATGCATTATGTTCTTTGTAGGCTATAATCTATCTGATGATGATTGCATCGAATTGAGGCTAATTTAATTTGTTTATTAAGGATCATGCTAGACCTAGAGTGGTACTGCTCATAGACTATCTGTATTGTTGGATCATTAGCACTTCTTGTTGACTTAACTGATCTTTATAGTACTGCTGATATACTCCGATCATTTGTGTGTGATGTCGACTTGGGATCAGAGCACTTTTGTGTTCTAGGTTCTGTTTTTAGTGTTGTTTTCAGTCTAACCGATTCAGTCTTGATCTTAATTCATTGTTGTGCCTTGATGCTCATTGTCTTGCACACTGATCGTAATGATCCATTGAAATTGCTCTTGCGCAATGCTGATCTAGGGTTAGAATTCTAATTTACGAATTGTGTAACCTTTGATATTAATCCCAAATTAACTGTTGGAAATTAAGCTAATTTATTAGCAACCCTTTAATTTGCAGTCTGAAAGAAAAACTCAACTAATTTAACTTGAGCTTGTTGCTGGTTTTATTGGTTTGGAGACTGCCATGTTTCATTTGCTGATATTAATCATGAATTTACACGCTTTTATACCTATCTTTGGAGAATTCATGGTTTTGATTTTGATTCATCGCTTTATGTGGTCCATTATATTCAAAGTGAATTGTTTATCGAGTATGCTTTTTAAATCGTAATGTTTCCAACCGCTATTCCCTTGAAAAATAAGGCATCCTTTTTCTAGCAATATCTCTTGGTGTTTGCATTGTATTTTTTAGCATCTTCTTGCTCGACACAAATTTAACTAGCAACGGTTGCCACTCCAACGGGTTCGGTCTCCTCAGACCGATTATCCTCGCATACATACACCCAAGCAACACTACAGGGAAAACGAAGTGTTTTCGTCGGCCAATCATAATTTCGTCGGTAACCGATGAAAATAAGGCCATAATAAAACCGACAAAAATACAGCAATAATTTCGTCGGTTCAGACCAGACCGACGAAATAGGTCATAATTTCGTCGGTTCGCCGCATTGCGGACGTGGGGGGATGACGTGGCAATATTTTCGTCGGTCTGGACCGATGAAAATAATTTTAAAAATATTTTTTTGTATTTTTGTCGGCCCGAGGCCGATGAAATTAAAGGAAAACCCTATTACCCCGCTCGCGTGCTTTCTGGGGAAAAATTCACCCCTCCTCCGCTCGCTCCTAGCCTCTGCGCCACCGCACCAGCAGTCCCGCCGCCATGACCCGCTATGGTCCTCCCTGCCGCCGCCCGACCTCAGGCTGGCCGTCCCGCCGCCCAGCCGCCGCGACCAGCCCGCCCGTCCAGTTGCCCTTAGTAATTCAGTCAGGATCGAAAGCCCTTCCAAATTTAATCTAGGCCGAATCAGGGTAAATCTTGCGCGTTCTCATGAGATTTTCGTCATCGCTGAATTTAATCTAGGGAAAAGAAGACTTTTGACGATCTCTCAAAATAAAAAAGTAGGCTCAACAGTGAATCTGTTTTTCAATCATCTTATGTGATATTTTTAGACTATTAATTTCCAAAAGACCTTCAATTTTTTCCTGTAGGGAGTAGCTAAATTATTACGGTGAAAAGCAATCATGTCTTTAAAAATGAAATAAAAAATGTGACAGGGGGAGGAGCTCTCTAACCGTAAAACCAGCCCCCATCAGTGTCCTCTGCCTTCATGGTACGATTTTCCAGCAACATCTTCCCAGTAACAAAATGATTGAGAATTTGGGATGCACATGAGAGAGAGATGGATTGCACATCTGAAGAAATGATTGGACCTCCTGACTTCCATCGCCTCTGAAGAAGAATGCAGACACTTTCATGTTTCAGGCAGAGCAATTTCTCGGGGGCTGTGGTCACTGCTAAGGATGCAGTTAAATCTGTCATATGACTAACCTTATATGTAAATCAAACAACCACCTAACTTAGTTAAATTTGACTAACCTTATGTATGACAGAGTTAGACAAACTTAGGCTTCAACCAAACATGCCCTTAGGCCCTTCTGCCTCCATGCCTTCCATTCCATGCCCGTGCTACCAGGGTGAGCATTTTCAATTCACGAGAGATTTAGCCTCGTGACATTTCTTAGAATTCATATTTACTCTCATAACACTTAGCTCACTTTCAGTGATTCAGATGATTCCACATCCCACACATTATACTCATAAAAATTGGCATACGAATTCAGTGTGTTACGCAATTCTGACTTGCCTTTGTCACGAGTCATGATTTGATCTCACCTCTCTCTCTCTACTTTGCTGAATGAATGCTCTTTTGCCGTGACGATCCGTCCAAAAGCCCCGTGAGAAGAAATGGGAGCTGCAGCCCCCACATAATTCCGGCGACCTGTGCACATGCTTGCTTGCAAGCATGCCCAGATGCCCTAGCTAGCCATGGTCCTGAGCTGAGGAAATTTCTTGGCTCCACAGCTGTGCGCAGCATTCATGGTGGTATCCATGACCGAATTGAATTGAATTCAGAAATCAAAGAGAGACTAGCTAGCTTGTACCTGGTAGACTGAACTACTGCATGCAGAATATACACTCCATAAATTTTCCCAGGATAGGGAGAAATCCAAAAGGACAATAAGGATATCTATATGCACTGGATGTCTCGGATTAACTCATGATATGGCATCATAGTATCGTGCCCTACCTGTAGCCATGCATGCCCTTGGATTTGGATAGCTCTAGGTTTTCCTACTAATCAGAATGAACAACTCCTGAAGCCTTCCTTGTGTTCCTCGATCTCATCATTGGATAAATCCTACTGAAATTCATATCAATACTAATGCTTCGTAAAATCAATCTTTTAATTTCCTCCAAGTTTCGCGTACAATCTGAAACTTTCGATCAATTTCTCAGGGTTTGTCTGGAACGTGGGAATTTTCCCCTGAAATTGAATTGTTTTATGTGAAACACCCACAAAATTAACGTACTATAAGGTCATCTTCAATGCAAAACGTTTATAGCAGGTGCTTAAGGACAGTGCAGCCACGTCATTGAGCATTGATGTAGAAAAACTTATTTTCAAGGCGAGTTCTAGGTGTCGGACGTCCGCTCGAGTGCGCATCGATCGGACGCGCCTCGGCCGTTGGATCTTCGGCACCGCGCGCATCCGACGCAGCCCTGCGCTCCCGCGTGCATCAGATGGAAGGTGGAGTTGTTAGCAGTGCACTTGATCAATTTTTCAATTAAACTTATGATTTTGATATAAAATTCAAAAAGTGTTCAAAATGCTTGGAATAAATTTCATAATTCTTCTAAAATCGAGAGCAACCCATTTTAAATAGTTTTAAATTTTTTTGATTTTTTTCACTTTTCCATTTTTTTTTATGTAAACCTAGCAGAACCCACTTATAAAACTTGACAGCATGCTAGTGAAACTTGGCCGTGTGCTGATGGACCTTGGCTCATGTATTGATGAAGGCGAGTGCCAGATGAAACCTGATGAAATTTGGATGAAACCTGATGAAACTTGGATTGACCTGATGAAACTCGAAGAAACTTGGATGAAACCTATTAAAACTTGATGAAACTTGGATTAAACCTGATGAAACTTGACAGTTCAGCAAGTTTAACGAATATGAAATCCAAGTATCAGTAGGCGAAACCCAAGTTTCATCAGTTAAGTTTGAAGATTTATATAGCAACATACATCTTGTTTTGTTTGTAAAAATACGAGGAACACGTTCGTGCAAACGGTTTGTGGATTAGAGCACCCAATCAAAATTTATGGCTATCACCACAGCGTGGTCGAGAGAGATGACATCACCATAATTTTGTTTACAACGAAAAAATGTTTGAAAATACATGTCCATATGTAAAGGAGCATATCGCCAGAATAAGGGCTCAACGTTCTAGAGACTTGAAGTAAATACAATCAAGATACGCTTATAATTTTTTATGTGTTCATCAAACCATGCAAATTATTATCATACCCTTATTTCATTGCAATGTTACACATTACAACAATTTTACAACATTTTTCATGTAATTTACAAATTTTTAAACCCACATATACATATTTCAAAAACATAGTGTCGAGGATTAAATTACGGCCCATTGCCATGGCCCACTCCCTGACGGCCCAATCGAACAGCCTACTAGGGCCCAGCTCCCTGGAAGGTTCTATCAGCCCATGTGCATCTTGTCGAATGACCTCTTGATCGGCACGGTGCGAACGGCCTAGAATTCGTGTTTGAGTCTTACTCGAACAAGAGTTCTGCACTACGTGAAGACCGGACGTTGGTTTCCCGGATTGGATTAGGAGTCGTGATCCCCAAGACTTGAGTATACCTTATCGCCTCGGATATATTTGGCATGTCTCGAGTTCGTTCACGATCTCGTAGTTAGCCCGCCCGATATTCCCCAGAGGTCGGTTTGCTCGCACTATATAAACAAGGCCCTACGGCGTGTAGAGGGACTTGATCCGCTTTTTGTATCCGCTAGACACCGACCTTCGCCAGGCACCATAATCTCGCCGAGACTTGTTCGCCTCGTCGAGCCATCTCTTGTATTCTTCGTGATATATAAGAAAGGCCGGACGTAGGGCTATTATCTCCCGAGAGGCCTGAACCAGGTAAAACTCGTCTCCCTGCTCACTGTTGTTCGTGGTTGTTCGGCGTGTCTCCTATCTCAATCTTGAAGAACCTTAGCGACTTGAGATCGATATCTCAACCGTCGACACATAGCATTAAAAATATAACATTATAAGTATGTTTTCACACATTGATTTTCGTAACAATGAAAAAAATGAGAATTTTCCACATATTTTCACAAATTATAAGCATTTTTAAATTAAAAACAAAATCAACATGCTCGAAAATTATCTGTCTCATTGCCGAGATCTGGCCGTCGAGGCGACCTCCCATTACCCGAGCGAAGTGGCGGCCCATTAAGCGTCTCAACGCCCGTTAGCCGGCCGTCGAGATCGCTCTTTCAGCGCCTCGAAAAGCGAAAAGTGGGACGCGAAGCTGAATGGAGACTATCTCGGGACTATGTAGTGGCGTCAAGATAGGTCTATTATCTCGACGGCTTTTGCATGACCGTCGAGATTTCCTACCCTCTCACGACCGCTGCACGGTGGCCGTCGAGCCTTCCGGGACCCTCGAGATTTTGAGCATTTCTTGTAGTATATCAAAAGAAAAAAATGCTTGTGGAACCCACCTTGCATGGCTGCCCACACTGAGCAGCGTCGCTGCATGTGTCCGACGCGAGCGCGCGTGTCTGGACGCCCGCACTGCAACCTTTACGTATTTTCAATGCATAGAAGGTTATATGGGTGCTTAGTTTCTCTAAGCACCTCTCTAATCATGATGCTTTAATTAGGCACCCATACCCTGTCTAAACACCATGCAAAAAAACCCAGTTTTTTCTTTGAGCACCTGTCTAAGCACATGCAGTGGAGATGGCCTAAACAACCCCATATATAATGTTTATCTTCAAAGTAATACCTACACAAACAAATCAGCACACCTAATTTTCCAGACACGATCTGCTGTATGCAAGCCACGTTCTGCAGTTTGCACCTCTAAATGCTTAATTCTTGGCACCTACTTTTCTTGGTGAGGTCAAATCATGGACAAAACACACACACATGTGTTAGAAATTCAGAACAATGGTGGCATGGTGCCATTGCCTTGCCCTGCACTCACTCTCACAGTCTCACTCCCCAACCATGAGAGCCTATAAAAGCTCATTAACGCACGATGCACGGGACTTGCTCTTCTTCCACCTCCAGCTAGCTAGCCCCCTCTCTCTCTCTCTCTCTCTCTCTCTCTCTAGGATGGGCAGTGGAGGTGGCAGTGTCACGGGCTTCGCCCTGGCGTTGCTGCTGCTGCTGCTGGGAGTCTCCGATGGGCAGCTCCAGGTGGGGTTCTACTCGAGCTCCTGCCCCACTGCCGAGTCCACCGTCGCCTCCGTCGTCCGGCAGGCCGCCGCCGCCGACTCCACCATCCTCCCCGCCCTCCTCCGCCTCCAGTTCCACGACTGCTTCGTCAGGGTACGCAACAATTGCAACCATCATAAAAAAATATTTTTTCGATATTTTCGATTTTATCGGTTAGGTCTGATAAAAAACTATATATCTACCAGTTGAAAAAAAATCATGCTCTTGAATATAATTTTGCGATAGAGTGGAATTTTTTTGATGTGAAAGTTTTCTTTCGAGAAATATGGTTATCCACCCTATGATAAATTCAATTCTCATGCATGCACGTGTGGTTAATTGCTTAATTTACGTGGATTAATGGAGGAGTTTGTATGGACGATTAGGGGTGTGACGGGTCGGTGCTGATCAAGGGCGGGAAGAACAACGCGGAGGTGGACAACGGGAAGCACCAGGGGCTGCGCGGGCTGGACGTCGTCGACAACGCCAAGTCGCAGCTCGAATCCGAGTGCCCCGGCGTCGTCTCCTGCGCCGACATCGTCGTCCTCGCCGCGCGCGACGCCGTCGCCTTCGTATGTATATATATATATACCACCAGAATTGACCCACCCACACGGCCACACCGGCCGCGCGTGTGGTCGCTCGCTGATCGGGGCTGATGGGATCGGCTTGGTTTCTTGGTCGCCGGAGCTGTGCAGACCGGCGGGCCGTCGTTCAACGTGCCGACGGGGCGGCGCGACGGCCGAGTCTCCAACCTCCGCGACGCCGACGTGCTCCCCGACGTCCACGACTCCGTCGGCGTCCTCCGCTCCAAGTTCTCCGCCGCCGGCCTCGACGACAAGGACCTCGTCCTCCTCAGCTGTAAGCTACTCGTCGTCTTCTTCCTCTCGATACCTCTCGGAGTATGGTAGCTAGCTAACCTGTGGGTGCATGGCGGCGGCAATGGCGCAGCGGCGCACACGGTGGGGACGACGGCGTGCTTCTTCATCCAGGACCGGCTGTACAACTTCCCGCTCGCCGGCGGCGGCCGCGGCTCGGACCCGTCGATCCCGGCGGGGTTCCTGGCGGATCTGAAGGCGCGGTGCGCGCCGGGGGACCTGAACACGCGGCTGGCGCTGGACCGCGGCAGCGAGCGCGTGTTCGACACCTCCATTCTCCGCAACATCCGCGACGGCTTCGCCGTCATCGCCTCCGACGCCGCGCTCTACAACGCCACCACCACCGTCGGCGTCGTCGACTCCTACTCCGGCCTCCTCAGCACCTTCTTCGGGCCCTACTTCCGCCAGGACTTCGCCGACGCCATGGTCAAGATGGGCTCCATCGGCGTCCTCACCGGTGGCAAGGGCGAGGTCCGCAAGCTCTGCTCCAAGTTCAACTGATCCATCCAACCCCATGGATTCTTTCTTAATTCTTCATCACCAGTTCCTCCATTGCAAGCACGGCTGGATTGAGCTCATGCATCCCATGAACGCTTTCATGGCGCCATTTGCTCTCTTTAAAATTTAATTACCCAAACTGTGTACATCTCACTAGAAAAAAAGGAAAAATCAAGTATGCATGTTCATATGCATACGCATTTGCCGGAAGGGGAAATTGCACAAGGTTCAGGCTTCAGATCGACTTCAGAGTGGTCATGGAGATAGGAGATGATCTAGAATCTGTGTGGTTCTCTTTTTCCGCAGCCGCGATCGGAGCGAAATTATTTGTAGGATATAAGATATATTTGGCTTTCTATATATGTTCATAAATATGTATACCACATATATATATGTATAATTGGAGATGTTGATCATTTTGTCCTTGGGTTTGGGCATGTCTTCATGCTGGGTGCAATTGTAAAGAAGTGTTGGGTTCATTTTCTAAGAGATGCCAAACATTGTAATTTGCCCCCCTGCTAGCTTAATTTATTCTTTGGTTTGAATCCCAAAAAAAAATGCATTATATTGCCTCAAGATTCATATATAGTGCAATTATATTGTTGGGGACTACTTGGAACTTGGAAGGAACATGCACGGTCCAAACGCCCTTTGATTAATTTCCTAGCTAGTGGAATTGTTAAACGATCCATACTTCAATTGTTTGCATCGCTCCAAAATAAACCAAATTCAAACAAGATTTTGTTTTTCTCTACTTATTTCAAAATCCTTTTACGAGCAACATGCCAATACCATACATCGAAAAATAACGTATGTATGCAACTACAAAGAAGATTTGTATCCATGTGCACTCCAAGCTAGGGTTCTTTAACAATTGACAATGTCCATATGCTCCAGAATGCAAATAGCTCCACATATCAATCATAATCAAACTCAGCATGGGGTGTACTGCACTGCCGCCATCTGTTCTTGAGAGTCTGTTTAGAGAAGCTGCAGCGATTTGCTTTGTTTTCAGCCCCATCATGGGTAGTTGGCAGAGGCCAGAGTTGGTTGGGCCTGTTAATTTCAGGCCGAGGACAAGTGCAAAGAGGCACTGCATTCATTGTGCTGTCCCTGGCTGGGCAGGGCAAAATCCAACTGTTGTGTGGGAAAGAAAGCAGTGTGCTTGTACATGTCATTCCTGTCAACCTGTCCTTGTGCATCACAGCCTAGATCTTCATCTTCTCCAGCTTCTAGACCTGGTGCCGTTCGAATCCAGCCGTTGTGTTTTTGTTTTTTGTTTTTGTTCAGTCACGATTTGCACCTGGTGCTTCTGCTTACTTTTGTTCGAATGAGTAAGAATCAAGGGTGTATAAATGAGGATTTGCACCCTCATTTCTAGGGCGAGTTCCCAAATGCTGCTGTAAACCTGTAAAAGGACTCAAAACTTCTTCTTTTTTCCCTGAAATAAATAATGGGCTGTTAAGATTGAAGTATCTGAAATTTCAAGTCCAAAAAGGACTTGAAACTTATCTTTTGGGAGGCACTATTTGGCTACTGTAATTTCAAAATTTGTGCATGACACACGCCATAGTACATGCGCAGAGATCTCATACAAAAAATTCCACTATCGAAAACATTTTTTCCAATATTGGAAATGTGGAAAAACAGTAGAAAATTGATGGAATTTTTTGCGCCCGCACGATTTCGCAAAATATCTCTCGACGTGAAAAACAGAAAACAAAATAAAATTAATAATATACAGAAAATAAAATAAATCTATAATAAACAGAAAAAAATAAATTTAAAATAAACATAAAACAAAATATATCTCTACAAAATCGACTCAAAAAATTCCACTATCGCAAGTTTCTTCCATAAATGCAAATGTGGAAAAAGTTGAAAGAAAGTGGAATTTTTATCAAGACGTTGACTAATTGTTGCGCCTCGCAAAATAGCAATTGCGTTATCTTTTTCACTGAAGTAAATAATGAGTTGTTACCAAAGGTTTGTCTTGGCCCTTGCCCAAAAATGTTACTGGTTACCTAAGTATTAGCAAAACATTCTCCTATGGCTATTCAGCCGACCAGTTTAATTTTAAATTCTTCTTATGTTTCCGAAACTCCCAATAATCAGCAACTAGTATCAATTTTATATTCCAAAATATTCATACTGGAATCTGATGAAATCAGTCGTATCATTTGATTGGCGTTGATTAATACAAATCAGTATTTTAGACAAAAATAATATAAATTATGTCCTCTGTACATGAGTCTTTGAGCTGAGAAGAGCAACACCATATGCAGCCACATGATCCAGTGAACTGAGGACAAAATGAAATCTGTGCAGAACTGATGCCAGCCAAAGCTGATCAGGCGGCTATTAATGAACCGCCTTAACCTTCAATGTAAACTGCAATATACGCTTCTGAATTAGATGGCTTGGAGTGTTGACTACTACAACTGATTACTGAAAGCCTTTCATCGCCAAGTACCTTTGGTCCCAAAACATGATTTTTGCTTTGGTACGGTTAATCTTCACGTGCATGCCAAAGCAGATCAAGGACTACAGTATGCTTTGGTCCCAGAAATTGCGTACCCCCGCATTTTGTATAGATCATTGCTGCTGTGTTAATATGTATACAATATATGTATCAGATGATTGATTTGTTTCATTACAGTAGTTATTTTGCCCAAAATAGGTCAGATGTAACTGGCTCTCCATACTCTTTCTTACTTTTCATTGTTTTATTGGCATTTTTATACGGATAAATTATAATAGAGTGCAAAATTGCATAGCATTACAAATGTATTGATTTTCTATGACAAGTTCAGAGACAAAATTCTCTCCTAATTCCTGAATATATACTGTGGAGTACTAAGTACTGACTACTCCTAGTTCCTGAATGCCTTTCATTGCCAAGTACCTATGGTCCCAAACATGATTTTTTGGTACAATTAATCTTCACATGCCTAGCAGATCAATGACTACAGTGTTTTGGTCCCCGAAAATATTTACTCCCACAAATGTATAGATAAATATTGCTGCTGTGTCAATATGCATTAGATGATTGATCTGCGTTCTTATAAAATTAATTTTCAAATAGAAAAATGCTCTCTCTAGCCCAAATGTAGCTGGCTCTCTTAATGTTCGTCTTTCTTACTTTTCGCCTTTGCCGTATTTTATTTTCTTAGAAAAATTAGCACTCACTGTTAAATTACATCACATATGAATATTTATTTACCATGACAGATTTAACCATACAAAGATTCTCTCCAACGTGAGGATAATATAAACTCCAATAATGGCACGCCGCGATTATTCTCCAACCACACATATACCATGTAAATTCAGATAAAAGCATGGTTAGTTGATCACCAATTCACCTCTTTAAAAAATTAGAGAAACACCCTAAAACCTTTTTGGGGCATCAGAAAATTGAAAAGGCAGCTCTCCCGCCAACTTTCTATTATATTATTAACGGAGCCACCACAATGCGCCATGTCGTCAGAAAATCCTCTACCATCCGATCAATATCCTCAAATCAGATAAGCGATCAACTGTCGTCCACCAAATCAAATAAAAAAGACAAATAAGTAATCTCTATAACAAACTACTAAAGCTCACACACACACACACACACACACACACACACACACACACACACACACACACACACACACACACACACACACACACACACATATATATATATATATATATATATATATATAGAGAGAGAGAGAGAGAGAGAGAGAGAGATCCTAATCTACCCCAAGGGTAGATTAAGCCTAATCTACACCCGGTAGTTTTGTGAGCCACGGTTCATTGACCAATTCCTTGATTTGAGCGTGTGGCACGGTAGTTTAAATAACTCATCCCCACGTTCTCCTCCCATTTTCTCTCTCTCCCCATTCTCTCGATCCACGCCCTTGCCTCCTCGACGCCTTGACGCCGCGCCGCCTGCCGTCGGCGCGCCGACGCTGTGCCGCCGCCCGCGTCGTCGCCGCCGCTTCGACCCGCCCTTCCCGGCGTAAATGCTTGCCGCCTCCCGACCCCGCTTTTCCGGCCGCGCGCGCCCGCCTCCCGTCCCGCGCGCGCCTTGGGATGGCCGCCCGCCGTCCCGCGTCCGGCGCCGCCTCCTCCAGGGCAGCCTCTGACGTCACAGCCGGCGGCGGCGTCGCCCGTCTCTCCACGCTGCTACGGTGGCGCCAGATCCGCACCGCCTCGTGTTTCCACCACCTCCACGCACCGGCGTCGCCTCGACCGCCGGCGCCAGATCCGCGCCGCCCGTAATCTCCACCGCCTCGGCAGCGCCAAGAGCCGGCCCGATCCGTCCGTCCCGCCAGCGCCGCCTCGGCCTCCTCGCGCTTGACGCCGCCTCTAACGCCGACGCGCCGCCTTAAGCGCCGCCGCTGTTGCAGCGGCCGCCGCCCGACGCCGCCGGCTCGCTTCCTCCCGATGCCACCGCCGCCGCCCTCGCGCCACCGGCTCGCTCCCGCCTCGCCGCCGCCGCCGGCGCCTCCCCGACCTCTGCGGCCGGTCCGCGCCCCGTCGCCGTCGTCGCGGATCGCTCCCTACCCGCTGAACGTCGGATCTGGCGCCGTCGGCCCCGTCCCCACCTTCCCTGTACGCCGCCGTCCCAAATCTGGCCACGGTGACCCGACGGCGCCCAGGCGATGGCATCTCCGACCATCCTCCTCACACGGCACCGCCGTCGCTGCCTCCCCCGACCTTGCTCCGCCGGCTCCTCCGCCGTTCCATTACTTTTGATTACTAGAGAAGTAATGCGAAGTAATCGATCTGTGTTGATTACTGGAAGTAATGCGAAGTAATCGATCTGTGTTGATTACTGGAAGTAATGCGAAGTAATCGTCTTGTGAATGTATTTTTCTCCTTTTTAAGAATGTAATTTTGGAGGGAATGGAAAGTAATCAGGATGGAATCTCAATTCATATTAGTTTTTTGTCCAAAAAAATGGCAGTAATTGAATTACTGTCTAAGTAATCGGGCTGGCACCTACAAAACATGGATTACTATCATACGTCAAAGACATTCATCTCGATTACTAGTAATTACTTTCAAATCAGAATCATGTTCAAATTGATATTTTTAAAATATTTCAGATTCATATGGCAACCAAGATCTTGTTTTGTTTGAAAAAATACCAGCAATACGATGTTGAAAAGGATTTAACCATCGGATCTACGAATCAAAAATTAAATCGAAAAAACGAGATAGGATACGTTTGAAAACGAGTAGTTAATGCTCTCACAATTTTAGACACCACATGCAGACCTATTTACTTACCAGTGCCAAATTCAGTTCGTTTCAATTACTATGACTTACTGTCGAATCTGGACGTGCGCTCGCCTGGTTTTTGGTTGGTGCTTTCATGGGACCGGTTAAATCTCATGGTAGATTAGGCTTAATCTACCCCTAGGGGTAGATTAGGGCTCGTATATATATATATATATATATATATATATATATATATATATATATATATATATATATATATATATATATATAGATATAGAGAGAGAGAGAGAGAGAGAGAGACATGCTAGCGTACACCCAGTGCAGGGAGATCCGATACTCAACGCGTTTTCGAAATCCGAGATTATTTTCGATCGATCCGAACCGTTGATCTTGTTCGTCTCACTGAAATGTAGCCAGTGACCAAGTTTCGTATTTTTTTGAATTTTTTACTATTTGTTTCGTATTTTCAAAATCAGCCTTTCAATTAGTCGTAGTGCGTCCAAAAAGCTGATTTTTGAAAATAGAAAACAAATAGTAAATAAATTCAAAAAATACGAAACTTGGTCATGGCTACATTTCGATGAGATTAACAAGATCAATGGTTCGGATTAGTTGTTAGGCATCTCGGATTTGAACGCATTGGGTGTACGGAGAGATCCGTACACCCTGAGAGCACGCTAGCCATTCTCTCTCTCTCTCTATATATATATATATATATATATATATATATATATATATATATATATATATATATATAGCGTACTCTCGAGTATCAGATCTCGTACTCAGTGGTTTTGAAATTCGAGATGTCTAACAACCGATCCGAACAGTTGATCTTGTTAGTCTCAATTTGAAGCGTTATCGGTGACCAAGTTTCATATTTTTTGAATTTGTTTACTATTTGTTTCTTATGTTCGAAAATCAGCTTTTTGAACGCACCACAACTAATTGGATGGCTGATTTTCAAAAATATGAAACAAATAGTAAACAAATTCAAAAAATATGAAACTTGGTCGCGACAACGTTTGATGAGACTTAACAAGATCAACGGTTCGGATCGGTTGTTAGACATCTCGAATTTTGAAAACCACTCGAGTACGGAGAGAGATCAGACTCTCGAGAGTACGCTAGCTTTTATATATATATATATATATATATATATATATATATATATATATATATATATATATAATGTTAGAGATAAGCTCTAAATATAATATGATAAATTAGAGATAGATTATGAGTTGGAGATTACCTAAAAAAGATTATGAGTTAGAGATAAACTCTAAATGCTTACATAAATCTATCCGTGCAAACGCGCGGACCACCTTGCTCGTTTGTATAAAGAGTACTCCATCCGTTTCAAATTGTAGTTCACTGTTAACTTTTAGATATTCCATTTGACCATTCGCCTTATTAAAAAAATTTATGTAAATATTATTTATTTTGTTGTGATTTGTTTTAGCATTAAACATATTTTAAGAATGACTTATATTTTTGCATATTTGTACTTTTTTAATAAGACGAATGATCAAAACGTTTTTAAAAGTCAACAGTGAACTACAGTTTGAAACGGAGAGAGTATCATCTAAGAAACATAGAGGCATGCACATATATACAGTTGTGCCCTGCTCTAGAGTCTGGGCCGTATGCATGATCAAGCTGTCGGGGTTATCATTCCGTGAAAAGGAGCCACGGTTTTGTCGCCATTAGCAGCGGATTAGAGCCTTGATTGCGCACAATCAAATCACGCGCACCTACATTTCGCTCCCGCCATTTAGGTCGCGCACCTGCAAAACTGTTGGCATGATGGGCTGCAAGCAGATAGAGGTAGCATTAATTAATTACACACTAATCGCCTAATCGGCTCGTTACATCGCATTATTACTTTCCCTGGCATAATGATATTCGAGCATCTTAGAGTTGGACTCATATCCTGACTTCTATATAAATAGAGGGGCACCTTTGATGTAATCCTTAACGATCAAAGTAGCGGCGTAGGTACGCAGATGGTTATAGTGGCACCAAGTTATGACTTCAGGCGGCTAGTATGTTGCGTTATTGAAGAGGAGTGTCTATAATCATTGCTTCACGGATATAGGCGGAGAGTCAAACTACGCTACAAAACATTGTGTTTTCGATGTCGTTCAGATTTAGTATCGACATGTGCTGTTTTTTTAACGGAGCATTGCATGACGATTGAAAATTTGAAATTTTGGTAAAATTCCGGTACAAGTTTCATGGATTTTAGCCATTTTGATGGCGAACCAGACTTATCGGGCACCCAAAATATGAATCTAAAATACAGTTTTGTCTTTTGAGCATCTTGAGGATGTCGTACGTTAGGAGCGGCATGGTGACAAGGCGATCACGCCATTGTCGGAGCAGCCAATTAGCCAAATCGAGCGACCTCTTTCGATCTTTTTAGACTCTCTTATCGATGACTTGCGCGTCTTTGGAAGGTTGCAGGAGCCAATTTTGTAATTGTGTAGCTCATCGTGCACGCTTGGGGGTGGGCGTCCTTCTTTTTTCTTTTCACCCCTTTTTCTTTCTTTTTGTTGTTTTTAGCTTTTGTACCAAGTCTTCTGCCTTTTTATTTCTTCTATAATTAATACAATGCAACTCTCCTGCCTTTTCGTCAAAAAAAAAATCTGATCTCAGAACGTCCCGAAAGAACTCAAATTCCAGCAAAATTTCACCAAATTTTCTGGCCACCAGCTGGTATATACTGGACTGAGGATTCGCTTCAGGCGGTGATGGCGGGCCGGCCGGCCGGCCGCGAGGAAGATCACCGGAAAACGCGGCCGTTAACTAGCGCGGCCGGCCGGCGACGCGACGCGACGCGGCTGATTGCGACGGGCGGAGACTGGAGAGCGACACCGGCATGTGGCCGCGGCGCTGTCGATGGGCCGGGGAGGTCTCGGTCCAAATCATGGTGTATCAGTGTGATTGCCACTGCTAACCTAGCTCGAGCTGTAGCTCGTAAAGCGACTGTCATGTCCTCTTCTTGTCACGAGAGCTTGATTAGGAAGAGAGAGAGAGGGAGGTAATGACGAGTGCTCGTGGTCCAATTGCTCCATTTGTGAGGTTGAAGCAAGGGGTGCTTGATGGCCCGATCCTGCCACCCTATGTGACACATTCAGTAAATTAATTTGACCAAGTTAGAATAATATTTATTTTATCGGTTGGACTATGCATTTGTCGTCCGATATATTCACGCTGTTGTAATCCGATAAAACAAATGTTACAGTGCGTTAAAATAAATGTTACAAGCTGAAAGAAGGCCGATGACTTATAAAATGTTTTGGTTTGCAGATTTCTAGAGATTTGCGTCTAGATCACGCAGAATCTTTTTTTTTTGTGTTTGGTTGCTCGGATCCTGGTTTTGGTACCGACTACGTGGATGCAAGATTCTCCATGTAACAGCTCGGAGAAACATAGAAAATGAGCGTTCTCGAATCAACGCATGGCGGCCTCGTGTTCTGTGCATGGGGCCACAGTCAGTCGTCATATCAAGCCATGCATGGACTGCTAATGTGGCAGGTAAGTTTTTATTTTCTCCTTTTTTGTTTGTATCTTTTTATTAGCATATCCGATTACCGAACCGATTCTAAAAATGGATTTCTGACATTTTTTTCGAACAAAACTAGACCACACTCGCTATATAAATTTTAAAATAATTAAATTTTAAAATATTCGCCTACTAAACACTCAACCAAACATTGTTTCTGCATCTGCACATCCCCTATCTCACCAGCCTGGCTGAGTCGGACGGGTCAGGCTCGCGAGAGAAGTCAACCAAACAGCCTATTAATCAATCGGTGAGGATAGAGAAGAAATTGGACGGTGGAGTGGCTATGCCTCTGGAATGGATACAAACGGTGTACCGTTTTGTATATTTTCATCTAATTTTATTAATCACATCTTAAAAAATTTGAGAGAAAGTTCTCACAACCTTTGTTTTGTATATTGCACTTTATTATTTGGAAAATCCCCACATTGCTTATATTCGACACCGTTGGATGGAACTCGCAAGGGTACACACATATGACAGGGCCTGATCTCCTTGTAGCTTTTATTTTGTCAGCCATAGGGCTCGATGGCTGGTGTCACCGCCACTCGCCGACCGCTATCTTCATCGCTTGATGATTGGTGTCACCACCGTCGTCTCTTTCTCTCCCCCCTTCCATCCCTGTCTCTCTCTCCGATGGATAGTGAGCGTTGGCAGCCAGATCCAGCAAGCTCGCCCTGGGGGCTCGTTAGATCTAGAGAAGAATGGGAGCTAGGATGAGGTGAACCCTTTTTTGCCACGAAACTCGAATTAGGTATGTGCAAAACTTTGTTTTTCGTCTCTTGAAACTTAGGTTTTGTACTCGTGAATTTTTTTCATGCTGTCAAGTTTCAATAGTAGGTTTCCATATTTCAGTAGGTATTTTTCAAGTTTCAAAAAATGTTTTTCAAGTTCCCATGACGACGCCTTACCTGCTGTAGATTTTTTCCCTCTAGAAATTGGTGTTTTTCTCTAAAACTCGTTTTTTTGGAAGCTTAGGCCCCATTCTTTTCAGCTTAACGGCTTATCTACATTTTAAATAGACATATGTTTTGAGTTTTTTTAGTCCGTTTTTTTGCTATTTTGAAGGTGTGTCCTAACGCTTTAAAAAGCAAGTCAAACGAAATAGATCCAAATCTCGAGACTACCTCAAGAAACTCTCGAAGTTCAGTCATTTCAACCGTCGGTTTTTCAAGTTTCAACAGTCGGTTTTCAATGATTCAGCACCTATTTTTCCAAGTTTCAACATATATTTTCTCAAGTTCTAGTGATGATGTCATAATGACATCAGCCATCCGATTTGTGGGGCCCTCCTTATTATCTTGTTAGGGTAAATAGACATGTTCAATGGCATTTTGTTTGTCCAATAGGCCATAGGCCAACTGTCCTTCTCTTCGGTTTATTTACTTATTTTATCTACTTTTCATCTCTAATCAATATTTATTTTATCAATAGGCCATAGCCCAACACATGCATACATTGGTTAATGTTGAGATAGGTAGTAAGATATGTTGATAAGATAAATTTTTGTGAACAATGATTTTTGTTATAGAATTACTAGAAATTGAACGTACTTCTAAATCGGATGCTTCGACCCGACCCACTATTGCACACGTGCTTCATTTTAGCCCACCATCGCTGGTTAAGATGATTTTTTTCCAATAGTTCAAATTGCATGTTTCAACAGTACAGTTCACTTATTTCATAAGTTTCATGTGTATGTTCCATTTTCATATAGCACACTTGTTTGTTCATGCAGTTTAATTCATTTGATTTGTTCTAATAGTTCAAAGTGCATGTTCCAGCTCACCATCTCATTTGTACCATTAGTTCAATGTTCATGTTCCATTTATTACAACACACTTGTCTTGTTTCTACAGATTAATTCATTTAACTTGTTTCAGTAGTCCGAAGTACATGTTTAAGCTCTTCATCTCACTTATTCCAACAGTTCGATGTGCATATTCTATTTTCGTATAGCACATTTGTTTTGGTCATGTTGTTCAATTCATTTGATTTGTTCCAACATTACATTTGACCTGTTTCGTTAGCTTAAATGTGTATTTTTCTATATTTTCATTCGTTCCGGAATGCACAAGACAGATGGGACTAGGTCACTCTTTTTATTATTTTTCTCGAGCCTATTTCTGCTTCCGGCCCCATCTGACGGGCCTGGCCCAAGACTGGTCAAAACTAACTGACGTCGATAACAAACGTAAGCCCATACGATCTACCACGTTTTACTTTTGCCGGAGTAGGTGCAGGGCCTATCAATTTCTAATAGCCCAAATTGTCACGAAGCCCATCAATTTCTCCATTCCAAATTGGAGGCCTATTAACAGTAAATTACTTAGTAATTGGGCCAAAACTGTGCGGCCCATTAATATAAACCAAGCCCAATAATTGAGACCTAGCCCAAATCTGGTTTCTTCGATGAGAGCAGTCAACCATTCAACTTTAGAAAAAAACCGTTTCACATTGAATTCGATTTCTGTTGCAATAATGAAATTCCAAACGATCCTGTAAAATCTGATTTCTTATTATTTTCTCTCGTTTTCTACATAAATGGAAAAATTGAAACTTCTTAGTCAACTGTGCAGGAGCAGACATGCAATAGGTACACATAGAACATAGACCGATGCCCTTGATAAGATTAAAAGTTGATCCATTCAAGACCAATCTAATAAATCATACTGAGAGTTTGTGGAGTTGGATTGGCTAATATTTTATCAAAAGGGATCGTACTGAAAGTTTGAGAGAAAAAAGGGATCGTTGGACGTGATCCGGAGATCACTGGACTTGCTCCGAGGCATGCAAAGGCTAGAATGTTGTTTTCTCATGTTTTTAGGGTTCACCAGACTTGGTCTGGTGTCCATTGTGTTAGAGTTTATGTCAAATACGTGTACGAGTTAGTTACGTGAACTCTGAGTTGTAATAGGCATGGGTAAGTCGCGTCAGGGTTGTCCTCGTACCCTGGTCTCCTGCATAAATAGGGAGGGGCCACTGGTCATAACGACCTAGTTGTAGCGAATAAGGACGCGCAGGGGTCAGCAGCCGGCTTGTGGCCACAACCCAGGGGGTTCGGTGTGCTTGTGCTGATTGGGAAAGAGCGCCCATAGTCAGAACCAGCAAACGTAGACAGCTGTGTTGAACCTCGTTACCAAATATCATGCATCTTGTGTCGTCTAATTCTTGTGTGATGACTACAAATCGTAACACACCGAATTTGGTCAAATGAGGTTCAAAGTATAACACTTAGTTTTTGAAAGTTTTTGTGAGCCATCGGACTTGGTTTGGTGGGTATAAAGTTTGTATACCCTATTTTCGTGCAAATCTGGTAGCCACCAGACCTGGTCCACTGGCAACTGGACCTGGCCCAGTCAATTTGTATGTGCTACAGTGTTTTGAGGTCTTTCCATGCTCGGAAAATTAAATATTGTACACAAAAGTTGTAAACAATTTCAAGACACATCTTTTTCTATAAAATAAATTTATAAAAATAATAAAGATTGATGTTGTGTTGAGAAGTAAATGAAAGTGGACATTTTCGTTGATTTTTTGTAATTGAATTGATTTGACATGTATCAAAAGAGGAATTCATGGTGAACTTGGACTAACATGCAGGTGATACAGGTAAGTTTGGTTTTTGGATGCACTGATCCGCATGACGTGCCGAAACATGAACTAGCGGTTCAAGGGTCCAGAACGAAAAGGAGGTCGTGTGAGATGATTGGACTCAGGCTTGGGGATCACAAGGATGGCGTGGATGATGGACTTAATCGGCGTGAGAGTCCAATGCTCGGTACATGGTCGACGGAGATGGAAACTCGCGACTAAGTCACAACAGTATGCGTCCGAAGTGTGTTGATATAGAGAGGCCACATGTATTGAGTTGCGTTCGTATGAGGGTTGAGTGGGTGATCAATCTCAGCCATTCAGGAACGATCTAAAGGCACCGAGAGTTTTTTGTGAGATATCGTAATAGTCTAGAGCTCCTGGCCTACATAAGGAGGGGACTATGTGTCTCCCTCGACCGATCATAATTGAGATTGAGGCCGGTTAGGTGCGTATAGGCGCACTAACAAGTGATTTGCACACTTGGTGTGGTTTTGTAATACCCCAACCAAAATAATAAATCCAACAAAAGTTTCTCAAATTTATGCTTGTGTTCATGATTATCTCCGTGTGGTTCTTGGTCGTTTTGTTTGTGCGCAAGTTTCGATCTTTTTGTTCAGTTTTGGTTTCTTTTGGCGCAAAAATTTGGAATGTTTGTGCCTTGAGTTATGATCCTCTTCTAGGTTGAAGTTTTACCTTTTTATTTTCTCAGGGATTTTTTGAGGGATTTTTCTCCATCGTGATTGGGCTTGTTTTGGAGAGTCATTTTTCATGCTAGGACATGGAGTAACAGAATAGATCGATTTGATCACCTTTCTCCCATGAATATGCATGGCCATAAACCGGGTTCTTCATTCATTTGCTCGCAATGCTTGTATTGATGATTTTTTGGAGTCAATCTTCATGCTTTATATGGGACATCATTATTGGACCTTTTGGATTCTTCGCTTATCCACGGAAATAATTATAGCATGATTTTCGGTGCGAACACGAAGTTGTTGAGCTTGACCTTGTGCATCCTCGTTAGGTCCATCGTGTGTTTGATGAATTGCTTGCGAGAATATGTAGCATGAAGAAATCTGAGAAATTATAAAGGATCTCATTCACCCCTCTAGGCGTTATGGCTTGGTTCACCCATATGCAAATTAATCTACTGATGATTAAATTAACTAAACACCTCTCTCTCAAATCAAGTAACTGCGCGATATGATAATTAAATTAACTAAGCACCTCTCATGTCAAGTAACCGATACGTTAAACAAGTTAATTGATTAATGTAGGTAGTACATCTGTCTACGATCAGCTCAAACAATCGCCGGCTGTTTACCACGGCGAAAATAGCTTGGACGTGATGTAATTACGCCCCAATACCGACCAAATGGAGGTATTTGAAGCACACACCTAGACGCGACTTGGATCGCGTAATACGTAGAAAAAAAACCCTTCCGGATGATGTAACAAGGTCCATAAGACCATAATTTAACACCAACCCAGAACAGCAGCTGGCAAACCCCGTTGAACGGCTGCAATTTGGCAACCATCACAAGAAAAAAAGATCGCATTGACCATAATTTAACCATCTGATTCCCACTACAAATCGCTATACGTTTGGAACAGTAGTATGAAAATTCACTCCACACACACACATGAATATATAGGATACGGCATGGGACTACATGGAGCTTATGCTCCACACCATGATACCATTGGATTCATCAAGATTCATGCATATAAAGTGAATATATATGCAATAACACTATCATTTGTCTATTATAGTGTGAATGTAATAACTATGTAATTGATTGTTTCTCCAAATGATGCTTATAGAATAGGAACACTATCTATCATATTATACTCCTATCATATGAGCATCATTTTGAGAAACAATTAATTACATAGTTATTTCATTCACACATTTCATAGGCAAATGATAGTGTTATTGTGCACGAATCCACTTTATGTACATGAATCTTGATGAATCCACTTTATCCCATACACACGCGCGCATGCGGCTCAAGATACATGCACAACTACCAGATAGTGCTCAACCCCCACTACCCATTACATGCTCTTTCGTACAAATATGTTAGAAATTTTGAAAAAGGACAATTAGATTCTCCTTCTTCCTCCCCTTGCTTTTTCCTCTTGTACCCTCAGCCCAATTGAGCTGTCTCCCATCACTACATGAAATGACTGAAATTTCAACCGCCTGGACCTTGCCTTTACGACCACAAATCAATAGTCGAGTGGTCCAACTCTGTTGACTGTCACAAGCAAACCCTCGAGACTCGACCAACTCTCTTGACGGTCACAAGCAAACCCTCGAGACACATAAGGCTTTCTTGACAGTCACCGAATTGCCAACGAGAGTCTTGACGGCTCCAACAGCAGGCTTAACGACACACCTACCCCGTGAGCTACTCTCGACCGCCTCGAAGCGGTCGACTTCTTCGACCGCTTAAGCTACTTTGTCGCACGTGTTGCAAATTTTTTTGAACGCAGGGACACCCGGGGTGGGTCTCTCTCAACGGCTATGCAACAGTCGTCGAGAGAGCTAAAATATGAAAAAGGTGGGCGTGGGTGCAGGCTCGAAGTAGCAACCTCGCAAGCGAGCGCTAGCGTCGCTATCTACCTCACCCTTTTCAATTTAATCACTAGATAAGGCAAGGAAACCATTTGTGCTTTGAATCTATGGAGTGTCTCTCTCGACGTCCAATTAAGAGGGAGCAGCCGAGAGAGATGGCAGCCTACCACTTCCCCCATGAGGCTCACTGCCACTGGACCCCGTATGGTCTCTCTCAACGGCCTGTCCTAAACCATCGAGATTTTTTTTGAGGGAACAACCATCGAGATTTTTAGTTTCCGTATAAGTTTTCCCCTTCATTTCATGCATTATTTCAATATTTAATCAAATCAAATTTTTATGCAATATTGAAATCTTTAAGAATTTTTTAATGAAATGACATTTCCCATAATTTTCTAGCTTGAAAATAAATTTCATAAATCTAAATGAAATTAACTTTGTGTATGCATCACATTAATAACAGAAAAAATATTTTATATTTTCAAATGACTCCGTACATCATGTTATCTCTTGAGTAATCTAAGGACATGATGAAAACACGATGAAAATGGTTGCGGAATGAAGGTCAGTTAAATTGGTTGAGTTCTTCTAAATAGTATCTCGAACGTAAAGGAAAGAGTTCCGGAGAAAGTGTCATTTACAAAGGAGCCACCTTTTATTGGTGGAAAAAGGTTTAACAAATTTTTTGAGAGTTTTACATCATCATTAATACAAGATTGAATTGGTGGAATGTCATTGACCTCAATTAAAATATTTATAAAAAATAAAAAGGAGGTGTTGACCGATAGCCAATCCTATAGAAGAAATCCCTCGAGAGAAAGGTCTCTCTTGACGGCATATCACAAAGTCATCAAAAGAGGCCCTGTCTCGAGGGTTTTCAAGGGGATTGTCTAGAGAGATATTTCTCGCTGGCTACCAAGAACCATTGAGAGAGCCTTACTCTCGACGGTTTGGATAGAAACCGTCGATACAGAGTGGTGTAGGGGCTCCCAAGATGTCCTGACTAGTAGCTCTCTCGATGGCCCGCTTTAAGCCATGGAGAAAGACCCTTCTGAAAGTAGCTACTAGCGTCTCTCTCAAAGGTTGATTCACGGATGTGGAAAAAGACTGCAACATTAACACACAGCGCGGCTTGAGACTTGGATAGACATGCCCAAGTCCCCAGTCGTGCCCCACTGCCTCCTCTCCGTCGAGGATGTGCTTATTGCTACTTGAGGATGTGCTTATTGCTACTTTTTTGTTTTGATGTAGAGGCGAGAGACCGGGCAGGAGCCTACTGAGTTGCAAGACTGGCATTTGTGGGCAACATGAAGAAACTCAAGGCTAGTGCTGCTCCTAGTGCCATGGACACTGAGATAACACTGTGCGGATCGCAATCTGGAGTTGGAGCCTCCTGACCCTCGTGTGATCGACAAGCACATGGGGGGAAGTCTCACTGGAGACTGGCGATTGGAGAAGATCACCTGCGGTAATAAACACTTCATCAAATTCTATTATAGCCCACTAGCTTCAAATTCTAACTAATAGTTCACGTTGCTTTCTTGTGAATCCGAGGACTACATGCCCGAAGTGAGGGCCACCTACACCGCCACCAAGAGTCGTCGTGAGTTCAAGGCATGTATCGTCAGGGAGAGGAAGGAGGAGAGGAAGCATCAAAAGGATGTCCTACAGGCCCTGCGAGCCAGCATGAGGACCGTAGAGGAGGATCATCGGTGGGCGGTGGGGAGGCTCAAAGGGAGCGTGAGGCTTCCCACAATAGCATTCTAGCCCTAAAGTGACTCGTTGGGCTACATAGTATTCGTTTAGTGCAATATTTCAGTCTACACATGTCATTTGAGCGACATCATATTTTTCAATTTTGTAGGTGGGACCAAGCAATTTCAGCGGCTAAGCCGCCTCTCCTACAGGTGTCGGAATTGTACGGCCGTGGGATACCTTCATTCCAGAGTTAGTAAGTGTCTTCAACTCCCAGATTTTGTTCTTTCTTCAAAACCAAGATTTGCGAACAAAAACATGTGTTCATAATATTATTTTGTTCTTTCTTCAAAACCAAGATTTTGCTCTGGTTCTCAGGGTCCGGCTGCAGCTCAGGTGGATGACGGCTAGCATGGCAAGGATGATTCGGGGAGCCAGCCACCTGGACAGAACTATATGTCCCAGTTCTTGGATGGCACCCCGCCGAGTGGGTCTTGAGTTGCAAGGTTGACTTCTCTCTCTTTTGGACATATGTTGATGAAGTGTGGATGAAATGTTGGAATATCCGAACCATGTGCACTTTGATAACTTTGTGGATGTGTATGTCAATGTAGAATGCTATATGAATCAAAGTTATTCGAGGCACTAGGTGCTAGGCGGGCGGAGAGGGGCCGCATATCGCCTAGGTGGTCTAGACGAGGTGCTAGGCACCACCTAGGTGGTGAAAATAATGTGCACAATGACAATGATTTCAATAATAATGTGTGACTATTTTCAATATATCGATGTTTTGTTCGCAGGATTGCATTTATATGTCATACTCAAGATTTTAGAGAATAAATATCATATTTATATACCATATCCAGAACCGCCTATTCGCTATTTAGGACCACCTTTGTGGGATAGCAGTCTAGGTGGGTCTAGATGCCGCCTAGGGGAGCAGTGATGTGAATGTTTATGTGCATGTGCATGTTTTGCATTTATATATGTGTGTTTGATATTGGTGTCCGTGGATATTTGGATGTCGCATGTGTGATCATCCTAGGATGGGGAATATTATTGCATTCTGGGTTTGCATGTTGCAACAACTGCTGCCTCAGTAGTTAATACAAAAATCTAGGTTTTTTTTATCATTTTCCAGGTATTTTTCCTAAAAATTACTTACTCGTGATGACATAGATAAGGTCGTCGAGAGAGAGCCTCATGAGGACAACCCATGAAGGAAGTACTCTCAATGGTACACGACCATCGAGAGAACTAGCATCAAGGCAGCGACGCAGCGAGGGCTTGACTATGGGTCCCGTTAAGGTACTCTTGACGATTGCGTATTGGCCGTTGAGAGTATCGGAACCAGCAATTAACTGGCCTCACTGTCGGCACAAGACTACTCTCGACCGCTGTTTTCTTAGCTGTTGAGAGTATGTGCCTCGACGACCAAGACAGCCTACCTCCCCCAGCCCGATTGACTCGACGGTCATTTCTCGATGACGTCGCAAGTAGCTTGTATCGAAGGTTTTTACCATTTTCTTGACTGTTCGAGCCATTGAGAAATCTGGTGTACTTCCATGGGTGACCAAGCGTGTGCATGCACCAGCCGCTTTCGCTATAGCCAAGAAGAGAGTATGTGGGTGAGCAGATCTTGTGGATGCTAGTGGGTAGAGTGGTGGTGGCCGGCTAGGCCGGACTAAAAGGGTGAGGATGAGATGAGGAATAAGAAGAATCCACTTTTTTTCCTAAAATATTTTAGAAACAAAGTACTAAAATCTTGAATCACATAAAATGATCATAGACTTGTCTGGAGCCACGTAGAGGAGAAAAATCCCGTATTGCTGCTTGTTACAAAGTTTCACACTGCGTGATGCTCCCTTAGTTAATTAAGGGCATTGATTCTGATTGTGAACATGGACTTGGAACGTTGACACTTGAAGCAAGGCGAGTAAATGCGGCCAGCCATTGCGCCCATGCAGGATTAGATAAGCTCACACGACAAGGAAATTACACGCAGATACATGGCATATATATATACATACACGCGCCTTGCGTAGGTAGCTAGCCAGCATTTCGTGAGCACCTGCAAGATTTTAAGGAGCTGCAGGCCAGCTTAGGCACATGCCTTCCCTTCAAGCAGCCATGGACGACGTCGTCGCCGGCGGCCGCGGTGAGGCGAAGGGCGGCGCCAATGGCGGCGCGGCGGCGGCGACGAAGAAGACGACCCTGATGAGCCTGCTCCGCGCCACGTCGGAGCGGGGCGCCGAGGGGGAGGAGAGGGTGGCGTGGGTGCGGTCGCAGCTCGTCGGCGGCGGCGCCGAGTTCGACACGCCGTTCGGCCGCCGCGCGCTCGTCTACGCCGACCACACCGCCTCCGGCCGCAGCCTCCGCTACATCGAGGAGTACATCCTCAACCACGTCCTCCCCTTCTACGGTCAGTACGCACTACGTAGGTCGATGATGCATGCATGGATACATCATGGGATTCATATTTAGGGTGACCAAAAGTTTTTTCACCGAAATTTCGTTCAAATTTAGATCCTTTTACAATGTTTTGCCGCTTTTTAAAATCCGTCCTCCGCTTTTACAATGTTTTAAAATCCGTCATATATATGTGGAAGTGAGCATGCAACTATGCAAGAATCGTGAACTCGAGATGATACCAGGGATTTAAATTTCGGTAGAAGAAAATTTTCGATCCCAGCAAAATATCCAAAATATCCGAAATTTCGGTGAAATTTCGTCGGAATAAAAATACAAAATTTGAATTTTTCAAATAAATTGCTGAACCCGAAGAACTACCCACTAGTCTACAAGACTAGTTGTTAAGAGTTAAGTTATGCCTTCTTTTTATGTATAAGGATCAAATTTGATCAAATCTTTTTAATTCAAAATTTTCGCTTTCATTTCGATCGCCGGCGAAATATCCGAAATTCGGAAGAAAAAAAATCCCTGGATGATATTCATTGCGGGACGGGCTGGTGTCGTGTGTGATGTGCAGGAAACACGCACACGGAGGACAGCTACGTCGGGAGCCGGACGACGAGGATGGCGAGGAGGGCGGCGAGCTACATCAAGCGGTGCATGGGCGGCGGCGCCGACGACGCGCTCATCTTCTGCGGCTCCGGCGCGACGGCGGCGGCGAAGCGGCTGCAGGAGGTGATGGGGGTGGCGGCGCCGCCGCTGCCTGGGCTGCTGGAGGCGGCGGCGGCGGCGCTCCGGCCAGAGGAGCGGTGGGTGGTGTTCGTGGGGCCGTACGAGCACCACTCGAACCTGCTGTCGTGGCGGCGGAGCCTGGCCGACGTCGTCGAGGTCGGCGCCGGCGACGACGGGCTCGTAGACCTCGCGCAGCTCCGCCGCGCGCTGGCCTCGCCGGAGTACGCGAACCGGCCCATGCTGGGGTCGTTCTCCGCCTGCAGCAACGTCACCGGCGTCCTCACCGACACGCGCGCCGTCGCGCGCGTCCTGCACCAGCACGGCGCCTTCGCCTGCTTCGACTTCGCCGCCAGGTACGTACTATACTACGTGCCTAATTAAACACTACAATGCATGCCGATTAGTCAGATACTCCCTCTGATTTTTTTCTAACGGTTTTGCTTAAACCCAGGCGAATGGGCTCGCCGCCGCGGCTGCCGACGGGTGGGCCCGGCGCGCGCGCGCGTCCAGTTGCCTGGGCTGCAGCAGCTCCCTTTTTTTTTAGGCGTATTTTATTTCATTAGGACAAGACTTTAACCAATAATTACTTTATTAATATGTCATTTGTGTGATACAAAATCATACTCATGTGTAAGTATTTTTGAATACAAATCTACTAATATCAATCTTATATCATAAAAGTAATGTATTAATGAAGTAATTGTTGGTCAAATCTTTGTCTCAGAAACAAATACGTCTTAGAAAAAGGAAAAAAAAAAGGAGGGAGTATTAATTTTTGGAGATTCATTATTGATTAACAACGCCTTTATCAAACGCATTAAGCTGTCCAACCTAATTGATCGTCGTATTTCTCTCGGCAATAGCAAGTTGATCGAACTTCTTTGTTTTTATCGATAATTTAAACAACACTACCTGTGTCTGTGGTAAACAAATAACATATTAAATTTGTATTTAAAATTATGTTATAATAGTCATTATTTTGTTATTACAAATAACATTACGATACAACAAATTAAGTATCAAATATAGTTTTGTAGACCTTACCAAATCAAATTATGTCTTACAATTTTGGACTGAGAGGAAGTATATGCCAATTAATTTTCTGACAGACACAACCTCGTTCACGTAACACGGTTAATTAATTAGGCACTGTTACGTAAATTATCACGTAGTGTCACATTTTTTCTCGCTAAAAATATGGCATAAATTAATACCGTTGTTGTTAATTTAGATGGCATTGGTACAACGTGTATAAGAAAGTACGGCATGCCACGGCTGTGAACATTTCTAGACTAGCTTATCTCCATCACAGTTGTGACATATTCAACGATGTTTACAGTCAAATCATATATCTAAGTACACAAGTCACCGCCTCAAACCATTGGGATAGAGACGGTGGAACAGAGGATATATGCCATGGTTTCCCATTTAATGGGGGTACTATTTGTGTATATGCCTCGGCCAGAAATTTTATAGGCTTTTAGTTTCGCAATTCAATATATGACTTCGATCGCTAATCGCTATTGTAATTTATTCAAAAACCAACTAAAATTATAATATCATTAAAATATTCTTTGAGCCAAATATATATATATATATATATATATATATATATATATATATATATATATATATATATATATATATATATATATATATATAGTGCAGGGGAGATCCAATACTTTAGCGTTTCAAATCCGAGATTATTATCGATCGATCCGAACCGTTGATCTTGTTCATCTCATTGAAATGTAGCGGTGACCAAGTTTCGTATTTTTGAATTTTTTACTATTTGTTTCGTATTTTCAAAATCAGCCTTCCAATTAGTCGGTAGTGCCCAAAAAGCTGATTTTTAAAAATAAAAACAAATAGTAAATAAATTCAAAAAATATGAAACTTGGTCACTGTTACATTTCAGTGAGACTAACAAGATCAACGGTTCGGATCGATTGATAGTAATCTCGGATTTTAAAACCACTTGGGAGTATTTGAGAGATCCGCATCGCTAAATATATATATATATATATATATATATATATATATATATATATATATATATATATATATATATATATATATATATATATATATATATATATATATATATATATATATATATATACTCACTCTAATTATTTAAAAAATGTATATGAGTGACAGTTTGAAACTTTAACAATAACCATCAATATATTATTATTTGTGATTTTATGGAGTATACAATTATAATACTTATATTATGCACTTTAACCACGGGCATCAATTACTATTTGTCATCGTATGGTACATACAATTATAATACTTATATTTTATACATAATGTAGAAAGAGGCTTAATTTTTTGACTAATTGATTTACAGATCGAGTGAACCCATGTATGTATTACCTACCACGTTATCATTCATTCTGAAAAGTGATTTGCCCCCATGATATACAACTACACGACAGCTGAATTAATGCTTTTGATTACAAAGCTATTACTTCCTCCATTTCGCTATATTTACACCCCCACATATATATATATAGTAAAAATATTTGGGACTCCATAAAGTCCGTGCTAATTATAGTAATTCAGAGCTAAGTATTATGTTTAAATTGTTTGTCCATTATAGTAATTAATCCATTTTAATTATATATATTCGGAGCTAAGTATTCTGTTTAAATTGTTTGTCCATTATAGTAATTAATCCATTTTAATGGTAAAGAAGATCAAATTGTTTTTTTTCAAATTAGCTTAAATGCAGTCAATCAAATTAGTGTATGCAGCCAACCAAGTTCATTAATATGAGGTAACATGGTCATTTCAATGCATTTTTTCTATCTGAGTTTATACGCGCATATGTGAAACGGAGGCATATATAGTAATCAACACCATTTTTGTGCGGCAAACTTAATTGCATATGCATAATGTGAAACGGAAGCATATATATAGTAATCAACACCATTTTTAATTTGTGCGGCAAACTTAATTGCATATACATAATGTGAAACGGAGGCATATATAGTAATCAACACCATTTTGTGCGGCAAACTTAAATGCTTTTATGCAAGGTTTAAAACATGGCGCATTGGCGATCCATCGAATTAAATTCTTCGCGCGACGACGACAAACACGTAACATAAGAATATTCTACACTATTTAATGCATGCATGCTAAATGAGCAATGCATAAACGCAGCAGCTGATAATCTAGAAAGTTAATGCCGATCATGCTGAGCCTTCATTTGTATACTCTATTAATTTCTCTCTCGCTATGAACTACTAAGTACGCGTGAAGACAGTGACACAGGTCGATGCCAACAACAAAGTCGTAGTTTGGAGCGTTTCCAAGCGATGCAAGCTAGGAAGTCTCGTTTTCCTGGAAAACGATATCACATGCATATATCAGCTAATTAAGCATGGCTTAATTCGACGGTTGACTCTAATCATACTGTTTTTGAGCCAGAACTAGGGTGTAATTTTTGTCAGCATTGTTTGAATACCTGAGAAGTTTCTTAGTTAGACTTCCTTACCTTAATTCCTGTCTTATAAGAAATTATAATAGCCTGTTCTTCGATCTACTGACCTTGACATTGATTAAGCTCAAAGAAATTTCGGGTTTGCACTCCACCTGCCATCTGCTGGACACCTAATTAATCAATTAAGCTACACGCTGCGTGATATCATCACTTTGACTTGACTCGGGCACAACTTGATAAAATCACGCAATGGGGTACCAAAACAATGCAAATATTGATTATTCAAACATGAATTCGAAAATGGTTTTGCACGCCGTAGTTTAAAACTAGCTAGAGATGTACGTTTGGGTCCTTGTATGACAGATCATGTTTCTTCATCGTTGAAGCAATCTCGCTAATTCCTTGCGAGAGACATGTTCTTCAATCAGAGGAGAAATTGGATTAATTAATGGATCAGGATCGCAGGAAGTCTTTCTCGTAGCTCATCCTGACAACGAAAGGCATTGACCTGACAGAATCATATACCATCTGAAACTCTCGAGCGATTAAATTAATTAGCTACAATTAAAACTTGATTCAGCTGCTCGCGCGATGCATGCATATACATGAGATGATGCGATACTGAGGCCCTGTTCTTTCTGTTCTTTTTGAGCTGATCTACAAGGATGATCAGAAACGACTCTTAATTGAGATCGCCTTTATCTCTTGCAAATTAATTAAAGTATACATATACGTGTACGTGACTACGGGTACGCGGCAGAAACTAAAAATATAGGAAGTATATGTACGTGTGACGCGGTGCATGTACTGACATGCATGTCTATCTTTGACGGCTTTGTCATGGCTGTCGGGATAATGGCGACGCTGACATGTGGGTGCGTGTGCATGTATATGTGTACTGTACGTATATACGTGCTTAATAGTCTTATCTGTTGAAAATTAATTACGTAGACGTATACGTATACGCGCGTTTACGCACTGAGGTAGAAAAATATACGAAGTATACGTAGTTAGGTACGTATGCATGTACTGGCACGTTTATCTCTGACGGCTTTAGTTAGGTAATGGGGGAGGCTGACATGTGGGCCCGGGTGCATGCGTGCAGCGCGCCGTACGTGGAGATCGACATGCGGTCGGGGGAGATGGACGGCTACGATGCGGTGTTCCTGAGCCCGCACAAGTTCGCCGGCGGGCCGGGCACGCCGGGGATCCTGCTGGTGAACCGCTCGCTCTACCGGCTGGCGGCGCCGGCGCCGCCGTCGACGTGCGGCGGCGGCACCGTCGACTACGTGAACGGCCTCCGCGAGGCCGACACGGTGTACGTCGCCGACGTCGAGGCGCGGGAGGAGGCCGGCACGCCGGCGATCGTGCAGAAGGTGCGCGCCTCGCTGGCGTTCTGGGTCAAGGCACGCGTCGGCCGCCGCGCCTTAGCGGTCCGGGAGCGCGCCTACGCCGGCGAGGCCATGCGCCGGCTGCTCGCCAACCCCGCCGTCGAGGTCCTCGGCAACGTCGCCGCCCGCCGCCTCCCCATCTTCTCCTTCCTCGTCTTCCCCGGCGCCGGCGAGGAGCCGGCGAGCCGGCGGCGGCCGCTGAACGGGCGGTTCGTGGCGAAGCTCCTGAACGACCTGTTCGGCGTGCAGGCGAGGGGCGGGTGCGCGTGCGCGGGGCCGTACGGGCACGCGCTGCTCGGCGTCGGCGAGGAGCTCTCGCTCCGCATCCGCGCCGCCGTCGTCGCCGGGTACCACGGCGTGAAGCCGGGGTGGACGAGGGTGAGCTTCGCCTACTACCTCTCGCTGGAGGAGTTCCGGTTCGTGCTCGCCGCCATCGACTTTGTCGCCGCCCATGGCCACCGCTTCCTCCCGCTCTACCGCCTCGACTGGGCCACCGGCGACTGGACCTTCCGCCGCCGCGCGCTCAGGCAGCAGTGGCAGCACCACGCTATGGGGGAGGAGCTCCTGCGCATGATCGCAAGCTCCACCGCCGGCAAGGTCGGCAGGAAGACGACGACGGCGGCGGCGGATCAAGCCGCCGGCGACATTAGCGACAAGTTCGAGAGCTACTTGGAGATCGCCACGAGGATCGCGCTCGCGTTGCCGGACACGTGCGATCAGCAGGTTATCAGTGTGCCCGAGGGATTAGACCCTGACATTATTTTTTTCCGGCTCTGACCGATGATTAATCGATCGGTAATCGTTCTTGCTGATATATTGTAATAGGGTTGCAGTATGCCACTAATATATAGCAGAATTTTGAAGAATACAATGGGAAGGGCGAGTATATATATATAACAACTTAGCGAATGTATTTTAGACGGTTTGCTTATGATGATTATCCAATGTTGTATGTGTGTTTCGTAATTCTTGGTAGCTGCTGGTACTTTTAAATTTTAATCGGAGATGTCCTTGAAATTTGATCTAATGGTTTTGAAGTTATATATGATTAGACATAGTTCCTCTTGATGCTTCAATCCCCTCAAATTTTAGAGGGGTAATCCGTACTACTCCCTCCGTTCCATTATATAGGGTGTATAGTTTTTTGTGTGCAGTTTCAAAATATAGAACGCGGCCAACTTTTGCATTTATTTCTTCCACGCCGTTCCAACGGTGCTCAGCTGTTGCATTCATTTCTGACCTATCACATCCCATTGTCTCCTCGTGACTGCAACCCAGCATGCGGTTCATCCCTTCTTTTTGTTCTCTCTCCTACCCGGCTGCCCCATGCATACCTCCAGTCCAGAGTCTAGTCTTCCACTTCTCTTCTTCCCATCCAAAAAAGATGAGCGCAGAAATGCTAGGAGAGCGAGGGACGGCGGCCGGAGGTAGAGCTGTGCAGGCGCGGCAGCCGGAAACAATTGGAAACGTCGCGGGCGCGGCAACCGGAGACGTCCAAGGTGCGGCGAGAAAAGTTGGTTCATGCGGCAAGCTAATTGGGTCAATCATTGAGAGACAAAAACGAACTCTAACTTTTTTGTTCTCTTCAGTCAACGTAAATTTGATCGCATTTGTATTCCGCCTTAACTTGCCATCTTTTAACCGCCTGAACAATGTGGTCTTCGACATATGCAGTTCATTGGCTAGATCTTTGAGCATTGTTCTACTTCGCAACGGCACTTGTTTAATGGTTTCGGCATCAAACATTACTCTCTTGCGGCCACAATTTTTTGGCCTCTTGCTCAACACTCCATGCACCCCACCACCATGCTTTCCTTTGTGCCAAATCCTCTGGACAACTCTCAATGGCACACCCATTTCATCAGAAACAATCTTAGTCACTCCATGTTTTAATATACCCAAAGTTTATCTCTCTAGAAGCATTGTATATATGGCTTGTTTTTCTTCATCGGTGTATTGCTTCCTCTGTCCTTCATCTTGGTCTACAAAAAGAGAAATAAAAATGCACTATTTACCATACAGCAATAATGGTGTAATTTGAAACTGAACACCAACGCAGCTCATGACTTACTCTGGCTGTGACCATTTCCTTCCTCGTAGCCATGCTCAGCATCGCCTCCCTCGTTTATCTCCCTCTGTGTTGATGACTGGACTCTCATTCTCGTTAATCTCCTCCCAATTTATCGGAATGTTTAGGTCCAAATTATCCATGGAAGAAGGAAGAGAGTAGACATCTTCTACTTATACTCCAATTTCTGAGAGCTATGGGATGAAAACTCGCTGTTTTCTGGCGCGTGGAGAGCTGAAGCATACGCAGGCATGTGAAAAATTCACTGTTTTCTGGCGCGGGGAGAGCCGCATGCACAGTACGCGTGCATGTGGAAAATTCGTTGTTTTTTGGGACGCTGAGAGCTGCATGCAGAACGTACGCGAGCATGTGAAAAAGTTCTGAGCCTCTGCCGCGCGCGCGCAAGAGCATGCATGGCCACATACGCGCGTATTTTTCGACCACATGCAGGCGCGTTTTTTTCTGGCCGCATGCAGGCGCGCTTGGGGTGTTCCACGCAGCGCCCGCGGAAAAACGAGGAGCCGCCTCGATTTATGTGATTCAGTTAATGACTACAGTTACACGTATTGGTCTTGGTGAAAAAAATTATAGGCCTTATATAATGGAACGGAGGGAGTATTGTGTAGAGGGACATTCTCATATTTCTTTCGCTCCCTTCTCTTTCACCATCCGCACATGTTGGTTGCCCACCGGCGTTGCAATGTGCCCACAAACCCAATCGATCAGTTGTGTATAGAAGGAGAATGAGAATTTTTTAGTAACACGTTGCTGTTGATAGGTGAGATACGCCAACTTAAATAGTAGAGTTTGTTCTATTCCACTAGCTTTTGTGAGAATGAGAGGAAAGGGAAACCCCGCCCGCGCTCTCGCTCACCTCGCCTGACCGAGCACTCCGGGGGGGGGCACATGCGCACAACACCTGCGTGAATCATTTGCCGAAATTGGCCTTTTGTGCTAGCATAGGTGTGGCCTCCTTACGTGGTTTTTTTGCTCTGTGGATTGGCATTACGAAAGGAAAAAGAAATGTGACATAATCCTCGAGGAGGATGACATGATTCTCCGGGGCAAATTTTTGTTCCACCACTAGGATCACTTGTGCACCACGGCATGGTTACATCATGGAAGGGTCATTAACTTTCATACACCCTCCAAAAGTGTGACCTGCTGAGTGGAGAATTCTACTCAGTTTCCTACCTTTCAATACCAGTCTAGCAGTGCAATTAAGGGCACAGCTTGAGCGTCCTCCTCCAATTGGCTTCTTCCAACTGATATGCTACCAAAAACAGTCCACTCCATCTGTTTCTTTAACATGCACTAGAGAGTAGAAGAGCAGGTCTAAAAAACCCATCAACGTTGAGGCCATGCACTAGGAGACGACAAACACGGTTTTGGGGAAGTGCCAGGCGCGACTGCTCGTTGTTGTCTGCTTCCTCGACGTCGACTACTTTCTCTATGTTGCAAACTACGTCGGCTATGTCATCGCAACAACGAGATCATCATCATCTATCATCGGTTTTGAGTTTGAGATAGATCCGTACGTGCAATTTTCTACCCATGCGGGGTTGTTTTCTTGCTGCTACGAGTTGATCGATGGAATTTGTGCTTGTTTCGTGGAATTTGTGCTTGAGTATTTATGCGAGTGATATTTGTGTTGCAACTATATGCGAGTAATATTTTCCTTGGGGGAGGGCCTCAAAACCCCCAAATTTTGTATACTCCTGCTCTTTTGATCAATAGATGACAGTTCTCCTACCCTTTGTTCAAAAAAACTACATACATGTCTAGTTTATACTTATGTTTTATGATTTGCTAGTTAATTAAGCATGTCATGACTTATTAAGTGATTAAGTTAAACATAAAAGTACACTTATTTATAACAAGTTGCACCGTCCTTAATTTCCTAGCCATGCTTCCCCTAGCATGTTGTGCCCCATTGCAGCATGCCATTTTCCACGTACCCTTGTGTCACGGTGTGGCTCCTCCACATATACCCTAGCACCCATACCACCTTCGTAATGCTGTCGCACGCTTACCAACCCTAGCTAGCATGGTTGCTACCTCGTGTGCCTCCTCCCCTAGTGACACCACGCTCCTATGCTGCCTAGCCTACATGCCGATGTTATTCCATCATCTATCAGCGCACGCCGATTGGCCAACCTCACCGCGGCAAAGGTGACAGGAGAAAATTAGTTAGATTTGAATAGTATATTTAATGATTATGGATCCTAATAAACCTATTTTGACAATAGTATAATTAATTATATTGAGAAAAGATAAGATGATCAACATACTTCAAGCTTAGCTCGGTGTCACATGTACAAACAACGGTTTAGTACGATTGAGTTTCCTGACGCTTAGACCATCTAAAAAAATCATGTTTCAGTTTGTTTTATCCATGCTTAATTTTTTATTTTGATTTTTGCTTCATTGATGTCGTCTCTCCCACCATTCTCTTGGGTGCACATGTCTTCCCTTGAATTAGGTCTAGGCTTAGAGCATGAGCAGCATGGGAGGCATCAGCGGCTTGCATCAAGGAATGATGGAGCGCTGACAGCACATTCAGCCGAAATTGTACGGGCAGGCAGTACAACAATTTGAATACATGTGCTGAAAAATGGCGTGGGCGCTTGGCGCTGCAGTTGGCCGGAAAAATGAACGCATGGGAAAAATGAACGCATAGTAATATAGAGCCCCTGCTAGGATGCTCTTATTGGTTAGGATTCAGGGTTTATAGATGGAGCCCAAAACTTAATTAGAAGGATAAAGGGGTCAGGCGGGAGCATGGTGATAGAAGACGGATGTTAACGCCGTCTATAGGAGGCATGACATGATACCTAAAGAGTATTAAGAAGGACACTAGGATTGACATGACAATAGGAGTAGGAGAAGGACCAGTGAGACGACGACGACAATGGCGCGCGGTGCCTATGGGTATTGGGCGGTGAGGGTAGAGAGACCAAGGTACGCGGCAGTGGTGAGGGACATGCAAAGCTATAGGAGAGAGAGGATGAATGCAACATCCTTGCAACATTACTGTATTGTCTCCGCATTAATTTTGAAGCTTAAAATTTGCACTACCACTGCCTCCACCGCCTCTGCTCCCTAGATCTGGACCAAAGAGGCAAGCAACATCGCCTGCCGAGTGGATCGCCGGCAAATCAAAGATTTTCCTCGCTCCTCGCCGTCAATCCCCGAGATTCAGCTGAGGCCATGCCCGTGCCATGTGGAAGGAGGCAAACTGGACTCCATTTTCTTGCAGGCCTGATGGATCTCCAGGTCAACCTGGCCTTCCCTGGAAAGTGTAAACTTGACTAATTTGGCAGCGCTGGACGAGAGGAGAGAAACCAGGTAGATAGATGGTCGGTGATTGAAGCGCCGGCGTGTGGCATTTACCGTCTCGCTAGCCAACTGCCGATTTGAAGTTTTTCGGACACGCGTCTACCTAGATAATACACCTGGTTATCGTCTAGATGCCACCACTACTACACAAATTGCTTTTAGTCCCAGTTTCCCCACTACTACGCAAATTGCTTTTAATCCCGGTTCCCAAACCCGGACTATAGCCAACAAAATATCTAAAAAAAATAGCAAATCCAAGACTTAAACCTAGGACCTCATGCCACTGCATGACTTTCTACTCACCCTTATAATCAACCCACCCACCCACGCATATTGATTAAAGAAGGATATGCATTCCTTTTGAAGTTTGCTAGAGCGAGCCATTAGTACCGGTTCGTAATATGAACCGATATTGATGAGCCCATAGTGATGAGTCTGTGTGCCAGCTGGCCTGTACCCGTCTGCAAAAGGTATCTTTACTGTTGCTTCCAACCGGTACGGAAAGTTTAGAATTGCTATTTTTACTATGAACCGATACTGGTGCACTATCAGTACCGGTTTCAATTCAACCGGTACTGATGTGCCGATAAATTAGTCCATTTCTCTGATAGTGTGCAACCGTTTTTTTGACATCAAATACCGGCCAGTGGATGATATATATATAGTGGCCATGTCGTATTACACCGTGCGGTTCTCACATGCATCGTAATTCAAATCTTCAAATCTAGGCTTTGTTTGTTTGCATGAGCTAAAATTTGCTGAAAATTTTAATCTCAAAAAGTTGTGACCACCCAAAAAACGACTTAAAAAGTTTAAAAAATTATGAAAAATTATTTACACAATATAAGAAGAATTATTTAAAACCTCATAGAAATTGACTACAAAGAATTACATCAATTGGTTTATAAAAAGTAACAAAATTTTAATTAATTTAATTTAATCTGAAATAAACAAAGCCCTAATGTTTAATTAAAAGTTAAAAACTACTCCTATTCATTGATGCGACGCAAGAATCAAGCCTCGTGCCATGTGGACTGCTAGTCTACCACACAAAAGCACCATTTCACCTGAGCCGTAATTTGACTAGCTAGTTAAAGAACCATTCGCGTGCCCATGCGTTTCTCATGGCTCAAGACCATGGCTATCCCAAGATGTTTATGAATCAAAACATGTTAACGTCCATAGTTAACTAGTTAAGAGACTAAAGCATAATAATTTTTTTTTATGGATTTGGAGTAGAAAGAAGATGAACAGGAGGAGAGCAAGGAGTGTTGTTTCTGGTATTTTTCTGGAATGCCTCGTCCAGATCCTTCTTCTCTCATCTTTTCTATTGTACGTAACATTTACACTTTGGTTCCTATCAATTACTCCAATTACACACGAAGACACACCAACACTCCCTCTCAAGATGGGCTAAATACATCATATAGACCCATCATGGTACAAAACACAGAAAACAACTTCTCAGGTAAACCTTTAGTGAAGACATCAGCTATCTGACTATCAGAAGATACATAAGGTAAACAAATTGTCCCTTCATCAAGTTTCTCCTTGATGAAATGACGATCGATCTCCACATGCTTTATTCGATCATGTTGAACGGGGTTATTAGCTATATTGATTGTAGCCTTATTATCGCAATAAAGCATTAGAGGCTTCCACCTGTATAGATGCAACTCACTTAGCAAAATTTGCATCCATAAAAGCTCACAAACTCCATGAGCCATAGCTCGAAATTCAGCCTCGGCTGTAGAGCGAGCCACCACACTTTGTTTCTTGCTGCGCCACGAGACAAGGTTTCCTCCAACAAACACACAATAGCCTGATGTAGAGCGTCGATCATCCAAAGATCCAGCCCAATCAGCGCCAGTGTAACATTCTACTTGCAAATTACCCTGGCAGGAATATAAAAGACCTTTTCCTGGGCTCCCCTTGAGATAGCACAAAATTCTATTAACTACTTCCATGTGATCTCTTATAGGATCATGCATGAATTGGCTCACCACACTCACAGCAAAAGCAATGCCAGGCCTGGTATGAGACAGGTATAGGAGCCTACCAACTAACCTTTGATACATTTCCTTGTTCACAGGTGCTCCAAAATTACTACATAGCCTATGATTTTGCTCAATAGGTGTAGTTGCAGGGCGAGATCCAAGCATACCTGTCTCCTTTAACAAGTCCATAGTATACTTCCACTGAGAGAAAAATCCCTTTGGCCCTCGAAACACTTCCATTCCTGGGAAGTACCTCAATTGCCCCAAGTCTTTTACCTCAAACTCCTGTGCAAGATGATCCTTTAGGCAGAGAATTTCCTGAGAATCATCTCCAGTAATCACAATGTCATCCACATACACTATAAGAATTGCAATCTTTCCATGATTATGCTTATAGAATAGTGTATGATCATCATTACTTTGTAGATACCCCCTTTTAAGCATTGCCTGTCTGAACCGATCAAACCAGGCTCGTGGTGATTGCTTTAATCCGTACAAGGAGCGACGCAATCGTAGTACCTTCCCATGAGTCTGGTATGTCTCAAATCCAGGAGGTATGTGCATGTATACCTCTTCTTGAAGATCACCGTGAAGGAAAGCATTCTTCACATCTAATTGTATTAGCTCCCAATCACAATTAACAACACAAGATATCAGAGTTTTGATTGAATTCATCTTTGCCACAGGTGCAAAAGTTTCATCATAATCAATGCCATAGGTTTGTGTGTATCCCTTGGCAACAAGACGAGCTTTGTACCTTTCCACCTTTCCTTCAGGGGTATGCTTAACTGTAAATACCCACTTACAACCCACAGGTTGCTTACCTGGTGGTAGATCGACAACCTCCCAAGTCTTATTCTTTTCCAAAGCTCTCATCTTCTCAAGCATAGCTGCCTTCCACCTTGAGTCCTCCTTGGCTGCCTTCCAGTCATTTGGGATAGATGTGGAATCAAGAGAGACAAGAAAGCTGCGGAAAGATGGGCTACAATTCTTGAAAGACATGAAGTTTGCTATATCATGTTTATATCCAACATAGTCTTTGAGGCGTGTTGGAATTTGGGTTCTGGATGATTTTCTTAAGACAATGGGTAGATCTATTTGCTCTAATGTGTCATCAGGAATATCAGGCAAAGAATCCATACCTTGGCTAGGATTTGCATAGGGCTCTACCCCTTGAGATGGAGGTAGTGATGAACACCCTATTCCAGCCTATATGTCTCCATGACAAGAATTATTGCCATCACTCTCACCAGTTTGATTCTCCCCCTGCCTAAGACTCTCCCCCTGACTAGAAGTAGAAACACCTGAAGTAGGAACAAGGATGGAGTCCACAAGAGTTCCTCCACTGCCCTCACCAACTCTATTCTCCCCCTCTTGTTGCACTTCAGGTGGGGATATTGTGATAGCAGTGTCACTAGTTGGGCTATAAAAAGATTCATTCTCACGAAAAGTAACATCCATACTTGTGAAAAATCGATGTTCAGAAGGACACCAAAACCTATACCCCTTTTGAGAGGGAGGATTATCCCACAAAGACACATTTAACTGCTCGAGGATCAAGTTTTCCAACAGAATTTCTATAGTCATGAACAAAAGAAACAAATCCAAAAACCTTTGGGGGAACAATAAAGTCATTTCTTCCCAAAAGACACTTAACATGAGTTTTGCTAATCAAAACACGAAGAGGCATATGATTTATCAGATAAGTCGCGGTTTTTAAAGCCTCACCCCACAAAAACTTAGGAACATTCATTGTAAACATCAAAGAACGAGCAACCTCGAGTAAGTGTCTATTTCTTCGTTCAGCAACACCATTCTGTTCAGGAGTGTTAACAAAAGTAGTTTGATGATTAATGCCATTTGAGGCAAGAAAGAGACCAAACTCTTGGTTAACGTACTCTGTTCCATTATCAGAGCGTAAGCATTTGATGGTTACTCCAAATTGATTCTTAATGAGAACACAAAGATCCTTAAAAACAGGAAATACATCATTTTTATGTTTTAAAAGATAAAGCCAGGTGTAATGACTATAACAGTCAATGAACGTCACAAACCACCTGTGTCCAGAAATAGAGTTGACCTCATAGGGTCTCCACACATCGGAGTGAATCATCACAAAAGGGGCAAGACTTCTTAAACCTCTGCTAGGATATGAAGCCCTTGTATGTTTGGCTAGCTCACAGGCATCACATACAAGGGTTTCTTTTGAGCACAATTTAACAAGTTCAGGATAAAGACAAGACAAAGCACGAAAAGAGAGATGACCAAGACGACGATGATGTAGTAATAACACTTGAATAGGGGACATACAAGCTGACAGAGGTACTTCATCACCTCCAATATCAAGGTAGTACAACCCATCATGCATGGTCCCAGTTCCAAGTATTCTCCCTGTCCCGAGTTCCTGAAATACATAATGATTAGGACTAAATAGACCTTGACAATTCAGAGATTTGGTAATGGAGCTGACAGATAAAAGATTAACATGGAAAGAAGAAACATGGAGGACTGGTGATAAGGACATAGACTTGGCGCATCGAATGGATCCATGTCCTGTAATAGGAACTGTGGATCCATCAGCTACACGAACCTTGTCCTTACCTGAACATGGAGTATATGAAGTGAAAAGACTAGATGATCCTGTCATATGGTTGGTAGCTCCTGTATCAATGATCCAAGTTCTTGGTTTGGTTATACATGAAGTATTCTTCCTCCACCATCCTCCTCTTCTCTCTCTCTTCCTCTCGCCTTTCTCCTCTCTCCGCCCATCCTCCCAGCTGCCGCCGCCTCCCTGCTCCACCAGTCGTAACCTCCTCCCCGCCCCTCCCCACACCGGCCCTCCCCGCACCTCCCCTTACTGTCCTCTCTCTCCTACCTGTCTGTCACTCTCCTCCGGCCCACCCCTCCTCCTCCATCTCCCTTCCGGGCCGCCCCTTCTACGGCCTCTCTCCTTCGACCAGCGGCGGGAGGCAGTGGGAAGGCGGCACAAGGTAGGGGCGGACCCACCGGTGGGTCGGTGGGACTCTACCCCCCTATGCGGTCTACAACAGTACAGCCCCCCTTAGCCCCCTATTTGTTTTAGTGTACAATATAAAGAAAGCAGGGGCTAGACTGTAGATTTGGGCCTTGAGCCACTTAGGCCCAGCCCAACGCTCCCAGCGGCCAGGCCCGACTCCTACAATACCATATGAGGATCCGCCTCCCTCTAGTCTCCACTGTGACATCCTCTATTTTGTCGTATGTCACTTGTATTTTCAAAAACCCAAAAGTAAATTAAAAGGGAATTGTTATATACGAAACCCTGTTTTAATTAATTTAAACTAAGGTTTAAGCCAAAACCCTAGAAGACCTTTTTGAACAATTCTGGAAAAATTCCCAAAAATCCTAAATGCCATGAATTAGCCACCCTCCAAATTTCAAGTCCAAAGCCCAAGGCTAGCCTTTGTTTCCGCAGTGCGACGCCGGTCAGTCGGGAGTTCGTCGGCCCAATGAAATGATGAGCAAACGTGCTAGACCCAAGCCCAAATTTGGTGGAGACATATTTGAGGCCTAAACCTGCCTAGATCCAGAAGCCCAAGTCCAAATTCGCTTATTTGCAAAAATACCAAAAATAGGTGAATTCTAAACCGATTAGGAGTAGAATTGGAGCTCAATTCAAGTTCTACCTATTGGAGGCCTGCCCTTGATCGACCAGAGTAGTATATAAACACCACAAGACCCTCCCCTCAGAACCACTACTCGAGAGCCACCCCAGAGCAACCCTAGCCGTCGCAAAACCCTAGCCCGAGGTGAGTTTAGGGGTAGATCTCCCTGTGCTTGCCGCAAACCAACTTGTAGATCACACCATTGCGTAGATCTCGTCGAAACGGTCCAGTTGAGTACCTATTTCGTCAAAATCGGTGCAAAATCGCGCCCTAGAGAGCTCGCCGGAGTTTCGGTGCGCCACCGCCGTCGTCGCCGCGCTGCCGCCGCCGCCGGTAGCCTCGCTCAAAGGCGCCCGTCGCCCGCGATCCGCTGGCGCCAACCAGCAACCGCCACTTGTCCCGCCCGCCGCCCCTGCGCGTCGCCCGCTTGCAGCGCGCCTCTTCGCGCCGCCCACGCGTCGCACCATAGTTGGCCGCGTCGCCTAATCCGCGGCCGCCGCGTGTCGCCACCGCGTCATCTCTCGCCTCATGAGCCCACGATTGCCGCTGCCGCGCGCTCAACCGCAAGCCGCCGCATGTCGCTTCGTGCAGCCTTGCTTGTGAGTAGCTGGCTCGGTTCGGTCGGTTCGGCGGTTTTTCCCTGGTTAACCAGTTTATTATTTTCAGCCCTTTTCTGATTTTTGTCAAACTTTTAAGATTTGTTCAAGGAGCATCCGAACTTCAAATTGGATGATTCCAGGGCCATTATTTTCCATAAATCCCCTAGAATTTTATATATTTAATTGGGATATATGTTTTGTGGTGAATGTTGATGTTCTTATGCATTTGCATTATTCGTGTAGACCGTCCGTGTTCTCGGTGCTCAGCGCTGTTCCCGGAGTTTCAAGAAGGAGGCCCGCAAGACGCTGAGTACTACCAAGGCAAGATAGTTGCATCTTGCTGTCCCTAGTTTGCAAAACTCACCCGTTTATTGTTTTTATTTTTCTCATGCATAAAATGATGGAAAGGGTAGAAACCTATTATTCACCTGTGAATTAGCCCTTTATTGCTGCCTTATTTGTTAGTCCTAGCCTATCCTTGTGCATAGATGCTAGTGCTCGTGGGTTATTAGTTGTTAGGTTATTCATCATTTATTAATCTTGCGACTTGGTATATTTGGAGGTGCTGAGTTACTTAATAACCTAATCAACTAAAACCTACGTGGCGTGTGTTGACTAAGGTGGCAAGTCGGGTGGTTTTGTGGATTGAGGAGTGTTGTGGAGGTAGTCACCTTGGTCTAAGGACTTTGGGCGTGTGCTTATCCGGCCAAACTATACAAGCGCAACCATAAGTGCTAGCTTAAGCATGTGTGCACCATGTGCTAGTCCTGGCTTATTAGTTAGGGAAAATTGTTAACACACTTTACTTTGAAAAGATCGGGCTGTGGTCCGTTGGCTCAAGAGGGGGACCCGAGTGTCTAAACCTTAGAGGGGGTATCGGTGTTAACAGAAGGAACTAATGAATCGTCTTGTATTGCTACTTGGTCTAGGATCCTAAGGAAGAGCTAAGACGCAAAAGTACCACTCGGCTTATGAGTAAAGTGTGCTACACTCTGCAGAGTTAAAACTATTATGATAGCCGTTCCCACGGTTATGGGAGGGGACGAAGGCCGTACATGGTAGTCTCATGTGTTTAATAATAATCTGATGGGTTGGTTTTGGTTTTGAGTATTCGAGGCTTGTGCAGTTTTGCAGAGGGGCTTTCGAAGCCGAGCTCTGTTTGTTACCTTGGAGAGTCGTTCATCTTTATTAATTGTTCAACAAATGTTTTTACAACCCTTTAATTAATACTGACTAGAATAGGTGTTTATGCAAATTAACCACCATGTTCTTGTTATACCCGTGCATTCATATATAAGGATTCTTGCTGGGTAGCCGTGTTCTCACTATACAAATCACTGATATATTTATTCAGGAGAAGACTCGATTCTGGTTTGCCCACAGGATCAGGAGGATTTTGTGCCGGACTTCGCGGAAGACTAGCTATCGTCTCAAGGGTCGGATTAGAGAGCATCGACATATTTATTCTAACATATCATTTGGATTTCCGCTACTCTGAATATTATTATATGGATCTAAACAAACTATTGTAATAAGTAGTTGTGGTACAATTACTTTTGCATGGTTATAATATTTTCTTAGTTATGATGATTGTGTTGTGATGCTCGACCCAAATCACTCATGAGTTTCTAGCATTCATCGCTGGGACTAGTAATGGATCATGAGAAGATCCCGGTGAAGCCGGGGTTATGACATCCACTCCCCACGGACCATGCTGCATCAAGACAACAACCCCACCGTCTAGCCGAGGCGGTGAGGCCGATGAGCGGCGGCCAGTGGCGGGGCTGGGAGTGGCCGGCGGCTCGGCGGCGGGGGGCCATGTGGGAGCGTCGCGCGTGGCGTGTAGCTGTGGGTGGCGGGCGGCGGGCGCCAGCGTGGTGCGTCCGCATGGGTGTCGCGCGTGGCCCTGCCACCTGTGGTCGTGGCCCGCGTGGGTGGTGCCGGCGTCATCAACCAAAGGACAAATTTTCCGAGGCACTAAATTATAGCTAAACTATGATTTTCTCTAGATTATATTTTGTGTGCATGATGCAATACCACAACAATACTGGATTTTACTAGTAATTATCATTGTTACACTGCAGTTTTGCTTCGGATCACTATGATTGTAAATTGTTCATTTCCATTCTGTGATGGAACTGGCCTTTCTTCTTATGTTAGAGTAGAATGCCAATTATTTTTTCAGTATGCAACATGCCTAATACTATTACTGGGAATCTTTTATCCAATGAGTGAGGACTCATTTATCACTAATCACTATTGGTTTATACCATCAAATTTGGACAGATAACATGTTGAAAAGGACATTATTCACGTATTATTCAAACTCAAGCAATGTTAATACTGCTACTGCTAGTACCCCAACCCCAGCCCCAACCGGTACTCCTCATGTTGATGAGGGCACAAGTCAATCGAAGAGGCCTAGAGTGGAGTTTAGTCAATCAGATTTAATTGGTGACCCATGTAGTCGTAAACCAATTGAAGAGTATCCATTTGAAATTAGAGATCAAGTAAAGAGGGTATATGCTTTAAATGGTGCAACTCAACCTGTTAATCATGCATTTCCTCGCATATGGCAAAGTGGTCAATGGAGATCGTTTCAAAAAACTTGGTTTAATGAGTTTGATTGGCTGTAGTATAGTGTGTCAAAGGATGCAACTTATTGTTTGCATTGTTATATTTTCTTTATGTCAGGAAAAAAGAAAAATTTGGGGCTGTTGTCTTTGCAAAGGAAGGTTTTACTAATTGGAAGAAAGATATGAAAATCTTTGTTCGTCATAGTAATTGCATGACTCATAAAAATGCAAGGATAAAGTGCGAAGACTTTTTGAACTAAAGAACAAGTGTGTCCCAAAAAATTAGAGAAACTAGCAAGGAGGAAGAGATTCGATACAAGATCCGCTTGACAGCTTCTTTGGATGTTACAAGATTTATCATTGAGAAAGGTCTTGCTTTCCATGGACATGATGAGTTTTCCACTTCTCTCAACAAGGGTACTTTTAGGGAGATGGTTAATTGGTATAAAGAAAATAAAAAGAAGATGAAGAATGCATATGATAAAGGCTCTAAAAATTATCAAATGTTATCTCCGCGGATTCAGAAGGATCTTACAAAAGCTTGTGTAGAAGAAGTCACGACGGTGATTATGGATGAGATTGGAGACCGTAATTTCTCTGTGCTTATTAATGAGTCCCGAGATGTATCAATAAAAGAGCAAATGGCTGTGATTTTGAGGTTAGTAGTTCACTAGTTTGATTATGTAATATTCATTTTATTTATTACTAGTTTGATTATGTAATTTTGATTGTGTTATGCAGGTTTGTGAATGATGAAGGAAGGGTCATGGAGAGGTTTTTTGAACTTACACATGTTGAAAGAACTACGGCAGCAGCACTAAAATAAGATTTGGTTAGTATGCTTACTAGTCATAAGTTAACCATATCTAGAGTCCGTGGACAGGGTTATGATGGAGCTTCCAATATGAGAGGTGAATTTAATGGTGTGCAAAAATTAATTAGGGACGAAAATCCTATTGTTTTTTATGTGCATTGCTTTGCCCATCAGTTGCAGTTAGCAGTGGTCACTGTTTCAACTGCTACTTCAGCAATTGTAGATTTTTTAACTATGTTTCTTTAATAGTTAACACCGTGGGTGCCTCTTGTATGAGAAAGGATGCTTTACTTGCTAAGTATCATGATGTGTTGTTAGAGAAGGTAGAGAATGGTGAGATTGCCTCTGGAAGAGGTCTGAATCAGGAAAGTAGTCTATCTAGACCTGGAGATACTAGATGGGGCTCACATCTTAAAACTTTGCTTCCCATTTTTGTAATGTGGGAGACTATCCTATAGGTGTTTGAGATCGTAAAGAAAGATTCCAATAAACCATCATGTACTGGTGGAGCCTTTGGTTTAATTGGTAAAATGAAAAGTTTTGATTTTGTATTCATCATGCATTTGATGATAAGCTTGCTAAACATTACATATGATTTGTCACGTTGTTCACGCGGAAAAGTGGTTTCCCGGCACCAACTACCGCCGAACAACAGGGGATTGGGCTTTCCGAGGACGTGCCAGCCGATTTGACCTTTTGCAATCGGCAAGGTTTCAGATAGGCAAGATACCGGCGAAGCAATGACGATTTACCGATAGCTTGGAAAAACCGATGATCGGCTTAACGATGAGACGTCGAGCCGATGGAGCAGGATGGAATCTAACACCTCCAGCGGACAGCGATGCGCAGCAATGCCACCGAGAGATAGTATTCCGGGCGAAACCTAACTCCTCCTGGCGGATGGCGATGCGCAGCAATGCCGCCAAGAGATAGTATTCCGATGCCGACGGCGAGGAGATCAGACTGAACCGAGGCAGTCCCTACCGAAGGAGTTGACGGCGAGAAGATCGATCTTAGTCGAAACAGTAGACGCCGACATTTGTACTTAGAAAACCGATACAAACGGATCGATCGGATTCATAGCACAAGGGTAAAAAGCAGACGCAATAGTAGATGTGTTATTGATTTGTTGAAAGAGAGGTCCTCTACATGCTGCACGGCAGCTCTTATTTATACTAAAGACGCACCGGCTAATCCGATAACTTGACATGAACTCTATCTCTTAGTTACCTAAAATAACTAACCGACTAGACTTATCGTGCAAGGCACAGATACAAACTGACTCAAATACTACTAATACAATTTATTTACTATAACTTGTAGCCGACGTGAGTCTTGCGGAGCTGTTCATCTTCTGGAATCTTTCAATGGCACACATATCCATCTTTTCCAAGTATAGCCGATTGCTTCCTGTGGTCATGTAGCAAATACTTAATCGGCTAACTATAACATAATCGGTAATCAAACCTTTCCATATATGCATGCATAGCCGATTACTTCATAGGCTCAAGTACGATCGGCCAATAGCCAATTAATTTAGTAAGAATCGTCTTGTGTCATATTTTCCATGCATGCTTCCATACATGCTAGCTTCTCAATCATGATCGGCTATTATTTCTCCATATATGCTTGCTATGTATCTCCTCGTAGGGTGCCTCCATATTCAGCCAAACCAGCCCTGATTGACCATTAACCTCCCATGCATGCACATATGCATCTATAAGCCGATCGGCTCAATATTAAATAATCAGCTTTACCTTTTCCATGTGTATACGTATACAAGCCGATTAATCCATACACCGATCAGCATATTCTCTTCCTTTAGATATATGACCAGCTTCCAGAACTCCATGTATGTATACAATCATGATCGGCTATATATATGCATTGCATGTTCATATGTAAGCCGATCAACTCATGAGTTTACTCCATAGGTATATGACTAGCTCATACAAGTCACGTAACTCCTTCCACCTTATAAATGCTTGATCAGCTTTCTAATATTTGCCACACCATTAATGCATAAGCCGATCTGCTAACCAGTTCATCATCTCTTTTGGTTATCTAATCCTTCTGCGTATATATGCATGTATATAATCCAATCATGATCTCATCTGAATATTAGCCGATCAACCAATAATGATATCGATTATATGCCGATTTAGCACCTCTTTTTAGCCGATAATGCCATTTTTTACCCCTTTTTGGCCACTAAAATAACCTTATTTTGTGCCAAATTTGGGTGTCAACACACGTGCTTTGCAAAGGAAGGATCAAAACATTGTTGAAGCCATGAATTTGATCATTGGATGTAAAAGACCGCTTACAGGATACGAGGAAAAATGGATTTGAGCCATTGATGGAAAGAGTGAAGTCATTTTGTGGTAATAATGAAATTGAAGTGTTAAACATGGATAAAGAAGTAAATGCTAGAGGGACGTCTGCACGTAGAAGGCAGAAGGTAACAAACGCATATTTCTACGAAGTTGAGATATTTCTTGCTCCCATAGATGTTGTTTTGTCAAAAATGAATCATCGGTTCAATGAAGTTAGTTCAGAGTTATTAGTGTGCATGGCTTCTCTTAACCCAAAGAACTCATTCTCTAATTTTGATGTGGATAAGTTTGTGAGACTTGCTGAAATTTATGTTGAAGATTTCTTGGTGTGTGATATTGTGACATCCTAATAAATATTAGAATGTCCCAAGTTTCTTTTAAAAGAAAAGGCAAAAATTAAAATTTATTTATTATGATTCTTATATGAAAAACCCTAAATTTTCAAACAATTATTTACATACAAGAATTTATCTTACTAATTATTTTCATTTCAATTTACAAAATTACAAATTTAAATGTAAAAGCTCACTCCTCGCTTTTATTCGTTCCTCAGTCGGAACCCTGACTTTGTCTCTCAATTGAAACCTAGCTCGACCGAAACCTTGATCTCCTGATCAAGCCAATCTTTGTCTCTTTCTCTCGGTCGAGTCAACCAAGTCCCTAAACCTTGATCGACATTCCTTGTAAACTTGGCCGACCAAACCTAAATCCTCGGTCGAGTCAAAACCCTGGTCGAGTCTCCTTTGAAAACTTCCTCTCTCAGTTGAAACCCTAATCTTCCTTGGTTACAACCCTGAACTCTCTCGGTCAAGCCCAGGTTTGCGTTCCAATCAAAACCCTAGCATCGTCCAAGCCATATTCCTCTCCTGGACTTTAACCCGAATTTATCCACCTTTCCCTACCGCTTGGTCGAGCCATACCCTTCGTTTTCTAACCATTATCTATCAACCCGAAACCCTATTTTCGACTAACCTCCGTCGAAACCCTAGTGGGTCAAATGTCGTTTCACTCGGCTAATACCAGTCCATAGTCGAACATCTTTCCTTACACCTAGGTCAGTCGCAAGCAAACCACTCCTTCATCTTTCCACTACCTTTTTCCCTTTTCTCCATCGATCGAACCTAAACCCGATCGACCTCCTTTGTATCATAGGCCAGTCAGATTCTCTTTCTCTCTCAGCCGAGCTGTACCTCACCGGCCTCTCTACTTAAACCAACAATAATCTCATCACATCGACCCTCATCACATCGACCCGGACCCCACTCAGTTGACTCTCCTCTCTCCTGGTCACACCCTACGCCTAACCTTGACCCCTAACCAGGTTGATCCTCCTCTCCTTCGGCCGAAACTCTAACTACAAATCGTCGTAACCCTAAACCAACCTTGTCAATTGCCGCCACCCTATCTCTAGGACCGGTGTCCTTTTCTCTCTCTTTTCTAATCCGTCCATACTTCGGACTCCTCCTAACCCTATACGACTCCAATCATAACATACGTGACCGGCGGTCATCTCGAGACCGAGTCATGCCCATGACAAACCACAACCAGTTCGACCATCTCATCGAACCAAATTTGGGCCCTAGGCCCGATTCAAAGTTACCTCAAGCCCAAATCCTTGGGCGTATTTCTTTGGTCTCCTACCAAATTTTCCCAAACCCGTCCTCGCCAAATTTTCCCCAACCCGACCCCATATAAACCCAGCAAAACCCTAGCAAATTCTCTCAATCTCCTCAAACCCATCCACACCGCCGCTCTTGGCTTCCTCCTCACTGTTGCCCGACGCCTGCCTGTGGAGGTGCAGCCGCCGCCATGCTCCTATAGATCGTCGCCGCTTAGGTTGGCCGCCGCCAGTGATCGACGTCGCCTGTTGCCTCGCGTCGCGCCGCCCCATCCTCAGTCACTGCAGCCCGCCGCCGTGCCTCGCTCGACCAGGCCGCTGGCTGCGCCCGCCGAGGTGTTGCCGCCGAGCCGCCTGCCATGCCTCGCCGCCTTGCCGCCTGCCGCCTGGTGCCGTAGTGCCGCCGCCCGTGGCGCCTCCACCGCCTCGTGTTGCCGCCTATGGGGAGCCACCGCCGCCCTATTCCACTGAGAGCGCCGCCGGGTCGGAGCCGAGTGCCGCCTCAGACCGCCGCCGTCGCCTCCTTCAGCCGACAGCTGCCGCCCCACCTCTCAGATCGCCTTGTTGATGGCGCCGATGCTCCTAGGTCGGCAGACCACCAGAAGATGCCGCCGCCTCATCGCCGCCCCACCCCATGGCGCCACCGCTTCCTTGCCGAGCCACCGCCGCCTTGGTCTCCCCACTCGGCCGCCAGAGGTCGAGCCGCCGCGCCTGCATGCCATGCTGCCGCCACGCCTCGAAAAGTCGCCACGCGCCCTAGCCCCTGCTGCCGCCAAGATCGCCCTAAGCGCCAAGACGCGCTTTGCGCCCGCCTGTCCCCACCAGCCAGCCGCCCCACTCTCCTCTCCCCAGTCGCCCTCTCCCTCTCACCGTGGTCTCTCTCTCTCTCTCTCTCTCTCTCTCTCTCTCTGTGTCTCTTTGCACGGGAGTGAGGATTGAGGGTAAGGGGAATTCCCTTTTGACCATGCTGACCAGGCTTAGAGCCCTAGCATTTAACTGTTCATCATGAACGGTGCCGCCTTCACAATTTCGTATCTCTTAAACCGTAAGTCGGATTCCCTCCAAACCAATTTTGTTGATCCTCGTTTGATCTCTATTACCTCCTGTATTAATCTCGTATTTTTCGAAACTCTCTTTGCAGCCGCCTATTTGCGAGCGCCTCGTTTTCGTCTTGATCGTCACCGACTCACTTGGCGTCGTTTAGCGACGCCAGCAAAGAGAAAAATATTCCGGAGCGAGTTTGCTAAAATCCGATGAATGATTGAAAGACCGAGGCATGATCGGCCACAACTTTTTCAATATTTTTATTAAAATATATTGTCTATTGTTTATTTGTTTGCATCCCGATTTACGCATAGATCGTCCGTGTTCGCGCTGTTCGGAAGGACTCCAGAAGCCGTTCGAAGGAGAATCCCAAGACCCGGAGTACTACCAAGGCAAGATAGTTGCATCTTGCTCTCCCAACTTACAAAACTCACCCGTTTATTGTTTCTATTTATTTTCTCATGCATAAATTGATGGGAAGGGTAGAAACCTATTATTCACACTGCGTCATTGACCCTGTGAATTTAACCTGTTTATTGCTGCCTTAGTTATTTTCCTAGCCTATCCTTGTGCATAGTTGCTAGTGCTCGTGGGTTGATAGTTGATTTAGGTTCATTATTTAATTATTCTTGTGACTTGGTATGATAGGAGATGCTGAGTTACTTAACCTAATCAACTAAAACCTACGTGGCGTGTGTTGACTAAAGGTGACATAGTCGGGTGGTTTTGTGGAATGTGGATTGTTGGAGGTAGTCACCTTGGTCTAAGGACTTTGGGCGTGTGCTTATCCGGCCAAACCATACAAGCGCAACCATAAGTGCTAGCATTAGCATGTCGGCCAACATGTGCTAGTTCTGGCTTAGTAGTTAGGGAAGACTGTTAACACACTTTACTTTGAAAAGAGCGGTCCGTTAAAAATTCAAAAAATTATGTTGTTTGAGTTGTTCGAGGCAAGCTTTGATCTTCAGAGGGGCTTTCGAAGCCGAGCTCTGCGTGTTATCATTGGGAATCTGTATCAATATTAATTGCTCTACAAATTGTTTTACAACACTTTAATTAATATTGACTAGTGTAGGTGTTTATGCAAAATAGCCACCGCATTCTTGTTTATATCCTTGCATCATTTATAAGGACTCTTGCTGGGTAGCCGTGTACTCATTATACAAAACCACGGATAAATTTGTATTCAGGAGAAGTATTAGGTCCGGTGTATCTACAGGATCAGGAGGATCTTGTCTCGGACTTTGATGAGGATTAGCTGGCGCTCAAGGGTCGGATTGGAGCATCATCATACCTTTTCCGTTGCATATTTGAACTTCCGCACTCTGATATATTATTGACAATATTATGTCATCTTTAATTAAACAATTGTAATAAGTAGTTGTGTAACAATTACTTTTGCATAATATATAATTTCTTTTAGTTATATGTGATTGTGTGATGATGTTCAATAAACTGTCGCTCACAAGTTGCTAGCATTGATCTCTGGGACTAGCAATTGATTGTGAGTGGATCCCGGTGAAGCCGGGGTTGCGACAGATATTTTGTTGTTAAGGTCTCAACTAGAAAGCTTTATTTATAATGTTGGAGAAGTAAAGAATTTATGGGGTGTAGAGATCTTCCAAAGGTTGCTGAAATAATGGTTCAAACCGGAAAGAACAGAACGTATCCATTAGTTTATCGTCTCTTTGCACTAACATTGATACTTCCGGTGGCAACGACTTCAGTTGAAAGAGTCTTTTCAGCTATGACTCTTATAAAAACAGATTTGGGTAACAAAATGGGGGATGAATATCTCAATGACTTGATGATATGCTACACCGAGAAAGAGATATTTAGAAGCATTAGTAATGAAAAAATCATGCAAACGTTCGAACAGATGAAAGAACGTCATATGTTACTGTCTCAAAAAAGCCTAGTGGTATGCAACATTCTCTTATAATGTTTATAACTGGGCGGATCAGAACCCGGCCACTGGCCGTGGCCTGTGTGGCCCATAGCAGAACCCCCACCCTAACACACACTGTAAGCCCAGCCGCCAGCCCCCATAGCCCGCCCCGACGCTCCCTCCCTCCCTCCTTGGCTCCCCTCCCTCCCCCACCTAGCCCTAGCCGCCACCCACAAGAACCCCACGCGACGCTGCCACGCCCCACCCCGATGCCCGCCGCCCGCCCGACCGACCCGACGGGCTGGCCACGCCGCCTGAACCGACGCGCCATTGCCGGCCTGCCCGTCCCGTCCCTCGTCTGCTGACGCTCGCCGCCCGTCCTCGACACGCCGCCGCCGGCTTTGAGCACCGCCGCGCCCGCCGCCTCATCGCCTGCTGCCGCCTGCCACACCCAGCCCGGCCTCCTCCATCCAGTGACAGTGAGCAACTGAGCACACAGTGTGAGTGAGTCAGTGAGGTGCTAAGGTCACTCTTCTAATCTTCTATCCATTCCTGCAGATCTGAGAATTGATTGTGTTTGAGTTTAAGTGTTTTGACTATTTGTGTATGCGATACGTCGATAGGTTTAAATTAGAAGATAGAGGATGAAGAGAGCTCGAACATTGGAATGTTTTTATCAATCGGCAATAACACAGGTTACACCACACCACAGGATATGGGAACCCGCAAGATGAAGCTACCTCTTTCTAGTGGTATTTAAAAATGTTTGTTTACAATTAACTTGTTTATTTGTCCATTTCATACCGTTAATATTGATTTTTTATTTAAAATTCTAGGTTTGAGATCTAGCGCTACTATTGATGAAGACATAACCTTGGAAGAAGCGAATTTGCCTTAAAAAGTTACTATATCATTTTAGATTAGCAATTTTTCTTTCAATTTCTTTTTTACTTTTTTCGATTAGACAAATTGAGTTGTGTGATTGAACAAATCTTCATCTTACATTAGTATGAACATAATTTTTAGTTTGATATACCAATTAGAATGGCCGATAGTTGGCCCGGGTCTTAGCAAAATCCTGGATCCGCCACTGTTTATAACTATTTTAAATTATTATCCATACCCTTACTAATTGGTTATGTTTTGTATTTAGATCACTTCTCATAAAGAATAATGGACGTCACGGTGTCAGGCATTACACATTGCTTCGGTACGAAAAAAATTATCCCTTTATTGTTGGCCCTTCCTATTATTTTGTCCGCATCCGCCACTAGAGGGAGGAGGAGGGCTACCTAGGCTAAAGTAATGTTAGACTTTTCGAAACCTGTCCTGCTGGCTCAGGCTCTGTTTCTTTCATTTTTGTAATGGTTATATTTTGAAATATTTTATAAAATATTTTATAGTTATTTTTTCGAAACTTTGCACAATTTGTCTCAAAGATCTAAAAAATATTTTTTTCATAATTTTTTTGGCCCTTTAAATCTTCTATAAAACACCACAACCTTTTCATATTATAATCTAACCGCCGAAAGAAACACAGCCTCAGTGAACAAGTAAACAGAAACAAACAAACAAAGAAGTGATAGAAAATCCCAGTACAGGAGCTAGCGAAAACGATCAATCTCAAGCTTCAACAGCGAGCATTGATAGTCGCCGTCACCGGCAAATCGAAGGCAAGAGCAAAGCGCGAATGATGGGGACACGGGGCGGCCCGATCTTCTGGTGAGACTCGAGGGAATAATTTCGATCTGGTCGGAGAGGCGACCTTGACGATCCGGCTACCAACCTCGCAAGGATGACAACCCGGCAATCGCTAAACCACCAAACCTGCTCGTTATCAACCATGCCAAGAACGCGATTGACCTGACCACGAAGGTCGTTTCCTGCAAGCGAGCGAAGAACAAGCAAGAAACAAGATAAACGCAATCTAAAATTGCAAATATGGTTGAAGCACTGATAAATTTGAGATTCGATAATTCGACTCGGGTGGTCTAGTCGACACACGCAAATTCAAGGGGGGACGCACATGGGGTCTACCAACACACAACCAAACCTGAATTTAAACAATGACGGCTACTGAATATATAGCGACGGCTAGGGTTTGGGGCGCTCAACCCTAGAGTTACATGGGCCACGGGCCCAAAGTGGAGGTGACGCAGCATCCGGCAGATTTTGACGTTCTCTTGATTTCACGATTCCTGTTGATTCTAATAGAATTTGGTCCTCAAACTGGATCCATTGGAAAGCTTCCGTCGTGGGCTTGTCCGTGCATACTCAGAACATCCAAAACGGACTTCGTATGACCGAGTTATGATCATTTCAAGTTGGACTGCTCCTGATGGCCGAACTGGGCTCGTGGACGACGAATTGAGTTTAATCTTTGGTTGGGCCTTGAGCAACATGGGGGTTTGGGCCTGAGGTCGTCGACGAGGTGGTGATGCGCCTTTGTTGAATGCGCATTCAAGTATGGGTGGCGGCCGGAGTGATGGATACCGTAGCATCATGTCCGAAGGTGAAGAAGACCAACTATGGGGTCGACCTGGCCAAGGTGGGGGCCGATGAAACCATGTTGATATAGCCGAAGGAGTGGATGCGATGAATTGTCGCCAACGTGTCACAATCGTAGTGCAAGAAGTAGAGGAAGGAGTAGTGCTAAGGATCTGCATGGGTGTGTTCTCCACGTTGACTTTTAATTTCCTCCTCTACTGGAAACACGTAGACCAGACGCCGTACTCTATTTGCTTCATCACGTAGACGCGACACGCCCTGCTCCCGCAAGCACGGTCCTTTTGATTCCTTGTTTTATGCCCTGTTATTTTTAGTTTAACGGTTTAATGGCTTAACGGATTAACGAATTATCTACGTTTTGAAAATACATGTGATTTTGAGTTTTTAGTTGTTTTTTCGCTGTCTCGAAGGTGGGTCCTAATGTTTAAAAAATCAAGTCAAACAAAATAGATCCGAATCTCAAGACTACCTCGAGAAGCCCTCAAAATTCAGTCATTTTAGCTGTTCAGGTGTTTAGATCAGCCCAAAATAATATAGTCTTAATTCACTTCTGATTTAGTTTGAAATTTATGTTATTTTATGCAGACCGTTCAATATAACGTTTTGAAATATTTTTTTTACAATTTTATAGAGTATTTTTTAATATCGCTTTTTTTAAAATAATTTATTTAGCTTTTTCACAACTTTTTTGAAGGCCATAAATTTTTCAACCATAAACAAAAACTAAAATAAAGCAACAAATCAAAATGGCCTACATGAAATGTGTCTTTTAATCTGCCGCTCTTCTCCATAGCCTACACATATAGATAGAGAAGGGAAACTGGGAAAGATATATTAATTACACTATATATGAGACCATAACACATTATATATACTGGAAACCAAAAAAAACTGCAATACGGTGTAAACAGCAAAACGCTTTCATCCAGCAACCAAATGCAGTACACGTGGAATGCAATCGCAAAGGCGTAAGGCCACGGATAGGCAAGATTATATAGCTCGCGCACTTATTCATTTATTTAGAGTTATGTGTAATAAATCCTTCCACAAATGAATAATGGAGGAGGGAAAGCCTACTGCTTTATAATCTAGCGTTATTCATGTGCAAATGCATGCATGATGTATAGTAAAATAGTACTCCCTCCGCCTAGAAATATGACAGATTTTGTTCTGTTAGACAAGACTTTGATTAACAACTACTTTATTCATATATAATTTTTATGACACAAAATTAATGTTAGTGGATTTGTATTCAAAAATACTTACACATGATTACTGCATCACACAAATGACATATAATGAGATAATTATTGATCAAACACTGAACAAGTGACACAGTTGCCGGTGACAGGAGAAACGCTGTATCGGGGCATATTTCGAGCTCTTGTTGGCTGCCGCCAGTTGACCCTCAATCGCCCGAAGAAAATCTGGAGAACACAAAAATTGATAGTGTAAACCAATGAACCATGGTGCAGGTAGTCAACCGTCAAGATGTTAGGTTCGTTTAATTGTTTTGAGACAGAAGACCGATTTTTTATTATTAATATTTTACTTGTCTTAGTGTGACAACTGCTCGTCGTTTCACTTTGGTTTTTTATTTTTTATTTGAGGAGTGTTTGTATTGGCTATATGTATCCCTATTTAATGCAGAGGCCAAAAAGATAATGCTATTATCTAAAAAATAATGCAGACTCACAAATCATTCTGGATCAAACACCGCTTCTGGCTGATCATAATTATGGACAAAGAATGTTATCTTATAAAAACTTCGGGATGGTACTAAGAGTTGAATCCGGTTAGTATGTTGAAAACCAAGATAAACCAATAAGGATATAAACACCTAAAAACCCTCTCATACAACACCTAAGAGTTGTATCAATCGCCTCTTCATGTTGATAAATTCTACTACGATATTGCAACGTGCTTGAATAGGAAAATACTCTACACTTGCATAGGATTTCCCCATTCTTATTTTCACCGTACGATATGTTCCAATATTCGTGAGCAATATTTTCTTTTTTTTTGCAGGAAAGCAACTATTCTAACACTTTTGCTATGGACGTCCACTCCGCTTGGCCCAAGGAACCAGCCCATGGGCTCATTTAAGCCTGTAGCCCAAGGAACCTGTTTTTATTAAATGCACCTCATCCAACAATTGGGCCGGAAAAAAGGCCTCATAAAAACAAGCCCAATCAACAGGCCGACCGGCATTACTCCTTCGGCTCATCGCTGACAGCGTGCTGCCCTGCTCCACCTCCAACTTGTTCGGCAACATCCCCCCTCTGTCGTTTTTTAGAGAATTTCTAATTCATATCAAAATTATGTAAAACCAATAAAATTCATGGAAACATTTTTTTAGAAAAAACTAATTATTTATAGGCTGTTTGGTTGGCTGCATTTACAGAGATTTGTATCTACAGATGCAGAATCTTACTTTTTTTCTGTGTTTGGTTGCATGCATCTGGTTTTGAGCCTGACTCTGTGGATGCAAGATTCTCCATGCAGCCTGGCTCTGGAGAAACACAGCAAATGAGTGTTTTTCTGGATGCAACGCATGGCGACCTCGTGTTCCGTGCATGGGGTCACAATCAGTCACCATATCAAGCCATGCATGGACTGCTAACGTGGCAGGTAACTTTTTATTTTCTCCTTTTTTGTTTGTATCTTTTTATTAGCATATCCGATAACCGGACCGATTTCAAAAATGGATTTCTGACATTTTTTCGAACAAAACTAGACCACACTCGCTATATAAATTTCAAAAAAATTAAAATTCAAAATATTCGCTTACTAAACACTCAACCAAACATTGTCTCTGCATCTGCACATCCCGTATCTCACCAGCCTGGTTGAGTCGGACAAGCCAGGCTCGTGAGAGAAGGCAACCAAACAGCCTATTAATATATTTGTCCATCCACTACTGTGTCGTTTAAGCAATTTGTTAAACACCTTCTCTCCACGTCGCTTCACTCTATTCACGTCCTCACTCTCCTAAGCTCTATCACACCGTTCCATGTGACGCCATCGACCTCCTCGGACCCATTGTCTTAGGTATTTTTTCGGGCTAATCTGAACGGCTGAACAATTGAACGATTGAAATGGCTAAACTTTGAGAGCTTTTTGAGATACACCCGAGATCTGGATCCATCTTATTTGACTTGCTTTTTAAAGTATAATAGGACATACCTCCCTGATAGACCTAATCATACCCCGGGCTGGGCCGGGCTTGAAAAAGCCCGGTCCTGCGGGACCGAGCCCGAGCCCTGGGCAACCTGGTGCATCGGGCCTCGGATTCGGGACCGAACCAGGCCCGACCCGAAAGTTCATCCCGATCCCTAAAGCCATGGCCAACCACAGCTGCGTGTGTATTTTTTGGACCCGAGCCCAACCCAATCGTCGTTCGGGCTTCGAAACGAGGCCTGAGCCCGGCCTGGTGCACCGGTTGACCCGGGTAGTTCTTTTTTGGGTCAGGTCGGGTCGGGCCGGCCTCGTCGTGCCAGACTACCCATGAACAGGTCTACTCCAAGATAGTGAAAAAACATACCTAAAAAACCAAAGCGTATGCTCTTTTGCATGAAGATAAGCTATTAAGCTGTTAAGTTGTTAAGCCCTGAAGAACTGGCCCTTAGTTTCGTCGGACCTTTGGTCAACCTCCATCAATTCCCATCACTAGGAACATGCTACTTGGGAAATGATTATCATGGTATTTCTCAGGAACGAAACTCTGATATGGTTTTTGCGTGAGGAGGGCTCTCCACATGCATGTGGGCAACCAAACATGTTGCCCTTGTTGCACGGGCCTAGTTTAACCATGGATGTGCCTCTCTTTGGCTTCACATCTGGACAATTTTTTAGATAATGAGAATTGTGCTGGACAATTTTTTTCGATAATGGAATTTGTATGTGCCGGACAATTGTTAGCATGTTTTTTAAAAAATTGATGACTTCCAAGATTGATGTGTGTACTCTCTCCCATTCCAAAAAACTTGATGTTTTAAACTTGTTTTAAGTAAAAAAAAATTGAAAAATGCATCTAGAAAAGTATTTTGAACTATTTGGATCAGATTGGGCACATAAAAATCTTACATTTAGATCCCTCATAAAAATCGCTTCCATAATATAGTAATCATTGTGAATTTATAAATAAATTGTGATATTAATTAGCATTGAAGGTTGCCATGTTCTCAGAAACCAAGGGGAAGGGAGTACTCCCTCCATCCCACAAAGAGTATATTTTTAGGATTTTTAAGACATATTAGTAGTCATGAAAAATGATCTAGCTGCTTCTAATTAAAGCTGTTCACAACCATACGCATGCACCTTGAAAAGAAAAAAAATAGGTAATTAAATATACATACACCTTGGAAAGAAAAAAAGGCAATTAAATGTGCATGCACCTTGCAAAGGGAAGAAACAATTAATCAATCAAATGGATCCATCTAGATGGCCCAAAAGTTACAAATATATTCATTGGCGTATCCAGATAATTGGAACAAGAGGGGCTAAAAATAAGATCTCTAAAACCAACATATATGATAAAATATATTCTTTGTGGGATAAATTTTGAAAGCTAGAAATGCTTCTTATGGGACGGAAGGAGTACATCAACTACCGAGTGAGAAGAAAAGTTAGCGGAAAAAACAAAATCGTCACGGTTTCTCCACGGAGCCGCTTAGCTGGGCCGGCAGGCCACAATTGGGCCCAAGTCCCACACCTGGACCCGGCCCACCAGAGGCGACACAGGCCCAGCAACAGGGTCGCCGCCGCAGAGGATCCCACCAGGCCACCACCTGCTCCTCCGGGGCGCCCGGTTCCCAGGTCCACCCCCACCACCGCGCCGGAGAAGAAAACCCGACGAAAAGCACACGACGACGACGACATTTCAAACCGGAGTCCCCTCCCCCTCACCGCCGCCGCCGTCGGATTCGCCGCGGCCGCGGCCGCCGACTCCGCGAATCGAATCGAGTCCAATCGCCTCCTCCTCCGTTCTCGACCGATTCGCGCCCGGGGCGGCGCGGTGAATCTCGGGGCTAGGGTTCGGATCCCGCCGCCGGGGCCGCCGCGGCGGGGCGGGGAAGGGTTTGGGGTCTGGAGCTGCTGCGATGGTGGTGAGTCGAGGCGGGCGGGAGTGACGGTTGCGGGGGGTGGCCATGGTGCGGCTTCTCGGGCTGCGGGGCCTGAGCTTCGGGCCGGAGGAGTCGCCGCGGGAGATCACGGCGGGAGGCGGCGGCGATGCGGCGCCGCCGGTGGGGAGCAGCGGGTGGCTCGTCCGCTTCTTCGACTCCGCCTTCTTCTGCGAGTGGATCGCCGTGAGCTACCTCTACAAGCACGACCACTCCGGCGTGCGGGACTACCTCTGCAACCGCATGTACACGCTCCCGCTCCCGGGGCTCGAGGCCTACCTCTTCCAGGTCTGCTACATGCTCGTGCACAAGCCCAGCCCTTCCCTCGACCGCTTCGTCATCGACACCTGCGCCAAGTCCCTGCGCATCGCCCTCAAGGTGCACTGGCTCCTTGCCGCCGAGCTCGAGCTCGAGGACACCGACGATCTAGATGGGATCGACAGGGTGCAGGAGCAGTGCCAGGCTGCCGCCACCGTGCAGGGCGAGTGGCCGCCCCTGGTCCGGCCTGCGCCGCCCTCCCCTGTTGCCAGCCCGCGCGGCAACCCCATGCTCAGCAGGATACGCTCGTCCAAGCAGCGGCTGCTGTCCCTCGCCTCGTCGCCCTCACTTGGCCTGAGCCCCCCTGCCGCTGGGACCAATGTGGCTGCTACCGAGGATGTTGGGCTTACCGGAGGGAAGCAGCCGGTGACGCCATCATCTGAGGATAACAAGCTGCTCAAGAGGTTGAGCATTGGTCCGAAGGTGCGTGATGCGCTCTTCTTTAGGCGCTCCATGGAGAAGGATGAGGAGCAGGACAGGGATGGGTTCTTTAAGAGGCTGCTTAGAGACAGCAGGGACAAGGAGGAGGAGGATGGGGACAGGGAAGGATTTTTCAAAAGGTTGCTTAAGGATAGCCGGGAGAAGGAGAATGATGAGGAAGAAGGGGATAAAGAAGGTTTGTTCCGCAGGTTGCGAAAGGATAGCAAGGATGAGGACATGGAGCTGACGCCGAGCTCAGAGGGTTTATTGAAGCGACTGTTCCGTGATAAGGAGGATAGGCAGGGTGAGGATGATGAGAAGGAAGGTTTTTTTCGCAGGATATTTAAGGATAAAAATGATGAGAGGAGAGAAAGCATGCATGGAAGGCATGGGGATGAGGAAAGAGTCGGTAAGAGTTTGGAGGATGATGATAGAGAAGGGTTCTTCCGGAAGATTTTTAAAGATAAGAACGAGGACAGGAAAGATGGAGGCAGTCATAAGCAGCAGGATGATAGGGAAAAACCTGGTGTGAATTCCGAAGAGGACAAGAAGGATGGCTTTTTCCGGCAACTTTTCAAGGAGAAAAACGATGAGAAAAAGGAAGGCGCCACGCCAAGCAAGAAAGAGGAGGACAGCAAAGGCAGTAAGAGCACAGATGATGATAATTTCTTCCGTAGGCTGTTCAAGGATAAGAATGAAGAAAAAAAGGGATCTGCTCATGAAAGGAACGAGGATGATAAGTGTGAAGAAGGCGAAAAGGAAAATTTCTTTCGCAAACTGTTTAAGGACAAACATGAGGAGAGAAGGAACGAAGGTCTTGATGATGATGGTAAGGGCACCAGTGGTATTGAGGAGGAGGAAAATTCAGAATTCTTGTCATTCCGAAGGTTGTTTAGAGTGCACCCAGAAGATGCTAAGGGTGGACATACAGAAGGCAGTCAGCCTAGCGGTATTTCTGAGGGTAGCCCAGGGTCAGAGAGCTTTTTCAAGAGGTTATTCCGAGACAGAGATCGTTCACTGGAAGACTCTGAGCTCTTCAGTTCAAAAATGTTGAAAGAGGTAAGTCCCTTCTCTCAATCATTCTTTCTTAGGTTTGAAATTGAAAGCTTTAATGTTCGTATTGTAGCAGTATTATACAACCATCATATTGAGTAATTACCGTTTCAGAACTAAGCCGAAAGATATATTAATTTGTTCTAGGAGTGACATGACATTGTATGGCTAGTAGTTTCCACAAATATTACATGTGACATTATTTGATGCACAACACCAACATGTTTCGTGTAGCAGAACTTGGGTGTTATTTTCTTTGACATCTGTTCCAAAGATGCTCCTATCATGGTTTCCCTTCTCCCATTGGAAATATGAGAATTGTACAGCTAGGCTCTCGTTTCAATAATGTAACTAGTTACATATGAGTTATCTGGTAGAAAACGATGATGTTTCACCCTTTTGAATCTCATTCCATTGCAAATGTATGTCTGCACACACTTGCCTTACTAACCGTGGCATGTGTTCCAGAAACACCCTGGTTCCACAGGAAACAGTGAGAAACAAATTGGAAAACCGCCTTTACCAATCAATGCAATAGCTGAGCTTCGAAAAGGCTCTTACTATGCATCATTGGAGCTTGTTCAAGCTTTATGTGATACATCTTATGGCCTGGTAGATATATTTCCTGTTGAGGACCGCAAGATTGCCCTTCGAGAGGTAAGCGTAATGCATTATGTTAAAACAGCATTGATTGCTTCACTTTAACCCCTTTAGGCTATATTTTTACTTTTTATCTTATAATAATTACGTTGTTTCGCTTATTCAAATTCGATCTAATTTATCCCATGCAATGGGTTTTTTCTTTGTGCCAGTCTCTTACAGAGATCAATTCACAGATTGCTACTACTGAGAAAAATGGAGGTGATTTCACTATCCTATTTGAGATGTGATGGATAATAGTATTTGCCTTTGTTCATAAGTTTCTATATTTTGCTCCTTGTGCATGAGTTGTAATTATCCTGAGCATCACAACATCAAAATTGTAACAATAGATTAGAATATTTAACTGGAAGCGTCTTGACATAGCTCATATGCTTTACACTCTACCTTTCATAACTGCAAATTTAGTTATGCTCATCTTTCCTTACTCACAAATTTTTATTACACGAGTAAGAATATTCTTGTATGATTAAAATGTAAATATTTCTCTAGTTGTGTGACTTGTGTCATGCAATATTAATATTGTGATTTATGAAAGGAGAGTGATGATAAAATGGTTGAAGAAAATTATTGGCATAACTTATTGAGTCGACTTCTTTTGTGTTTTGTGATTTAATGGTGCATGAATCATTATTGTCACGACATTTTCTTTATATAGTATGCAACCTATCTCTTTCACTAAATCTGTTGAAACTGGTAAGCCAATCATCTGTTTTTGATAGTATCAATGTATAATTGTATATACAATGGTGCGTGAAGCAATGTCCCAGGTGGCCATGTGTCAAAAATTTATTTACTAGTTTTTATGCTTGGTATCTAAGTTTCACTGAATTTTAACTGAAAAAAATGATATAAGCTTTATATGAGAATAAGACTCTATCTTTACCTATTGCAAAGCGGCAGCTAGATATGATCTGAAGCTATTCTTTTCTGTTCCCTTGTATGCATAGGGGTATGCTTTCCAATGGGAAAGGGCATTTATCGAGTGGTTCATATACCTGAAGACGAGGCTGTCCTTTTGAACTCTAGGGAAAAAGCTCCTTATCTTATATGTGTTGAAGTTTTGAAAGCCGAAGCACCAAGGTATGTAGGTTATTGTGGAAGGTTGATAAAAAGTTTTTAGTTGGATTCAATTATAGCATAAATCCGGTGCTGTTTGTTAGTAGTGTTTGGTTTCTATACTACTAGTATAAAAGGATCATATTACACGGCTGAAATTCTACCAAAAAAGTTTTGAAAATGAAGTAAATTGATGATATTTATCAGTTTGCTAGTTACTGAATCTTATGTTAGATATCATTCTAAAGACGCCGTTTGTTTTTCTTTCTTTAGTCACTCCAAAGGGTCATCAGATGCAAACAAACTGTCAAAAGGTGGGATACCCTTGGCTAATGGAGATGTGCAGTTGCCAAAGCCACCTCCATGGGCATATCCTCTATGGAGTCGGCATGATACACAAAATTATGAAACAGACAGAATGCTGAAATCTACTTCTCAGGTTATTGATCAAGCCATGGCTCAATTATGGGAAGCCAAAGTGAAATTTGTAAACGTTAGTTTCTCAATTGAGAAACTTGGCCGTTCAAGAAGCATCGCAATGTCTGATTCAGGACATAGGCTAAGACAAGCTACAGCGAATTCATATGATCCATCAGGAGATTCCCAAGCTATTGTTGATCAGCCCATTGAGTGGGTCAAGGTTACATTGTCCGCAGTTCCAGGAGTAAACATGGAAGATGTAGATGACAATGAACCAATACGGAAGAAGGACCATCGACGTGTTCCAAGTACAATTGCCATGGAGGAAGTCAAGGTGTGTCCGACATGACATGGTTTTTAATTTTCATCTCGCTTAACATTTTTTGCATTCCCTCTAGTTGTTTTTTTTAATTTTTTTTATGGTTTGCAGTCTTTCTAAACCTTTTCTGAACGGTTATATTTGAAACTAGTTAGCTAAGACTAGAAACTACTAGACTTTGATGCATAACACAAGGTGGCTACGCGCCTACGCCTTTGGTTCATTCAATTGACCTCGGTGCATAACAGTTGGGTGACCTGTTATGGTACTGTTTATTACATTGTTTTCCTTGACTAGGCTGCAGCATTAAAAGGAGAAGCTCCACCTGGTCTTCCACTGAAAGGAGCTGGTCAAAACACTCAAAATTTAGATTCTAAGGTGAACTCTGTTGTTCTAGCTTCTTTTGCACGTCTTTTGCACGTTTGTAACTCAGCTTTCCTGTAGGCAACTGATGGTGGAGATCCTAAACCAACTGATGCTTTAGCTGGTGAACTTTGGACTGTCAAGAAAGAGAGAATACGGCGATCTTCAGTTCACGGAAAATCACCTGACTGGGACTTGCGTTCTGTAAGCTCCACATGACACAACTGTTTTACTTTTAAATAGTTAACAATACTGTTGAATGCAAGCCTTATGACTATGAGCATTTAATTTTTAGATTATTTAAATTAATGTTATTCTTGATTATTCTTCTTGTTTATACATTTGTTTACCTTTCCCCCCGTGGCTGAGCATGGAAACCTGTGGGATGGAAAAAAGACTGTTTGTGTGTGCGTGCGTGCGCGCGTAAGTGTTTGGGTGCACTTTTCTATTTCTTAAGAAATAACTCTTTGGGTACCTTCTAAGGTTCACCAATCCCAAATAGGGATGTAGAAAGAAAATCCAGTATCATTTTTCTGATCTTTAGGGAATAACTACAAGGTTAAAAGTTAGTTATAAAATTGTATAATTGTTATATCACTAGATATGAGTAAATTGCACTGCAAGTCCTTAAAGTTGTCCCACGATTCTGCTTAGGTCCACAATTTATAAAACCATATATTTGGGTACATGAAGTCGTGCTGATATTTCATATGGGTCCAAAATGGTTTGCAAAGAGTGGTTTACTGACGTGGACTTCCACATCTCTTGCCCACATGTTTTTTTCCTTCTCACCTTCTCTCTTCTCCCTCGGTTTCTTGCTTGAGGTTTTGTTGGATAGCTGCCAACAAGAATTTTTCTAACAAGCATATAGAAATTCTTCAAGAAAAAATAGTTATAAGACCCATTGTATCACATCAATTCATCAGAAACAAGAACATCTGAGCATGTAAAATCGCAAGAACATCACAGATGGAAATGGCCTTTCCAGAGGTGATGATGATTGACGATAGTGTTCTTCATGACTCTGGAGACAGGGCCAACGAAGAACTACACAGCCACCTAACAAATCCAGATCCTCCTGATGTTGGTGCCACGATGGAGTTCATTGGGTGCGTTGACAAATCAATGGTGTTGTTGTCGATGAGCATGGCTGCAACGCCTCTTCTGGATCCAGGACGTGAAAGAATTTCTGAACAAGAAAACACTAATTTCTGAGGCAGGCATGAAAGATCTGACGCTGATGATGACCACAGCGTGCTCGTCCGATCTGTACACTGCAGTCCAGAAGAAACAAGCGAGCAAGCATAGGATCAGCATAGAACGAGGCAAGGGGAGCTAGCTAGCTACCTCTCATGGGGGTAGCAACTAGTGACTGAGGCAATGTACCGCGCGTACCAGGGTGGTGGATGCCGATGAGGAAGGCGAGGGGCAGGATCGCTGGATGATGGAGCAGACTACAAGCAGTGGCACTGCGGCTGCCAGGCCTGTGCAACAGCGCTTGGTCGCCAGTGCTGGCACCATGGGTAAAGAATGGTGGTGCTGATGGCCCTTTAAACCGGATCAGCGCCCATCACCACCTGTCCCTGTCAGATCTGGTAATTTGGTCGCTGGATATATGATCAATCCACCTGCACCTCGGGGATCCACGACCGCGGCCTCTTGTCCTGTGTGAATCCCGGCATCGCCAGCATGCATAGGAGAGGAAGAGACCTTTGTACAGCCAGCGCCACTGCCTTTGCCGGATCTAACCAATGCATTGCCGAAACAGAGAGAACAGGGACAGGCTGCAACCATAGATAGGTGGAAGAGGATGGGCGAGCTCTAAGAGAGAGAAAGGTGCAATGAGAGAGATGAGGTAGCAGCTGTTGCAGTGTGGCGGCCGTGGATCACTGAGGCTTGCCATCGCCGCTCTCTGCCCCTGTTCCAAGAGGGAGAGGAAGAGAGAGGGGGCCACATGAGAGTAAGAGAGAGGCAAGGGAGACATAAGCACGTGCCCTTGTTTTAAAAATTAAAAGAAAATGCCACATGGCAAAAACATTCTTTCAGGGTACATGCTTACAATGACATAGCAGACCACGTCAACAAACCACTTTTGGACCCATTTGAAACAACATAGCTTCGTCTACCTAAATATCTGGTTTCATATGTTGTGGACTAAAATGGAATTGTGGGACAAGTTTAAGGACCTGTAGTGAAATTTACTCACTAGACATTTCAATTCTGAAATGTCCTCTATTTCTGTGCTTCTGAAACATTTTTCAATTGCAGGTTATTGTTAAGAGTGGAGATGATTGCCGACAGGAGCACTTAGCTGTACAACTTGTTGCACACCTTTATGGTAAATTGTAACAGAAAAATCTGTGATAGGAATTAGTTTTGATCTAGGCTGTGTAGATTTGTCCATTGCGCATTGTGGTTCTTTATCCATAATAGTGATAATTGTACCATTTTTCGTTAGAAACTGTATGCCAAATTGTTCTTCAATTTTTTTAGGGCAATTTTGTTTGTGCCACTGAAAAGTTGTGCAATGTTTTTTGGCCTACTTTGTCTCTTCCGCTACCATGAGTCAAAGGTCTTTGACCGTCACATGGGCTAAAGGTTTTGGTTGAATGACACTTCCCTTGGTTTGTATGGTACGGAATAAATATAGAAAACTATAGGTAACTCAGAAATATGGGGAAAATTTCTAAAAATTAAGAAAAATTAGGAGAATATAAATATTGAATAAAATTATGTTTTTGAGTAACTGTTTTTGAAAATTCTAGTAGGATATTCCTTTTATATTAAATATTTCAGGCACTCTAAACCTTGATTTTATTCCATAGTTAGATGCTCTTTAATTTTCTTTTTTTTTTGGGATTTTTCTCATATTTGTTTCCTGAGCTACATCTAATTTTCTGTATTGATTTTTTACCATTTGAACCAAGGGCATAAGAGTCATTCCACCAAATCCGTTTGTCCCATGTGATGGTCATTGCCTTTGACTCATGGTAGTGGCAAAAATGAAATGGGCCAAAATAACTAGTGGCAAAAACGATGTCTGCTTTATAGGGACAATGAATTGCACAATGTTTTAGCAAAACAAACAAAAAAATTTCCCTTTTTCTATAGAAATTGTGTGGTTAATTGATTTTTTGGTTCTTGTGCTTTAGTTCCAAGTATCCTATCCATGTTTTCAGTTCTTGTAACATGCATCTGAGAAACAGGCATCTGAATTATCAATTATACGCATATTTGATTTAAGAAAATTAAAATTTCGTAAAGACATTAAGCGTGGACTTCGATAATACTTGTGGGGGCATGTGGACCTTTCTGCCCATAAAATAAAAATAACAACACATCTTGCGAATCATTGCACTTCAGGGCAATGTCATGGGTGCATTTGTAGAAATGTTAACCTAAGATTCTATGGAAATTACTTTTCTCATGTTATTGTCTTGCACTCTTGCTCCGGATTCCTAAAGACTAAACTGATCAACTTGTCTAAATATGTACTATTTCCATTTAGTTTATGTTAAAAACTTATGCTAACTTGTGTTTCTTTCTAAGACTACTCTTTTTATTGTCAGATATATATCAAGAAGCTGGTTTACCACTTTGGTTACGGCCTTATGAAGTTATTGTCACATCTGCATATACTGCCCTGATTGAGACTATTCCTGATACCGTAGTTATCTTTTCTCCCTAATTGAGTCAGTTCTTTGAATTTTTGTCCATACTGAAACTATGAAAGTGCTTACCTCTACAATTGTTTTTGTAATGTTACTGCAGGCATCAATTCATTCCATCAAGAGTAGGTTCCCCGATATCTCAAGTCTTCGTGACTACTATGCAGCCAAGTATGAAGAAAATTCTCCAAACTTCAAACTAGCGCAGGTGAAAGCTACTGGTTTGAACTGTCGTACAGCACAACAAATTAATCTATATTCATGTTTGGTTTGCACTAGGAAGTAGGAACATAAATTTGAGTTGAAAATTTTGATTACTGCTATGAAATGTCGTGCAAATGCATAATTGGCTTGATGTAGCAAAGCAGCCACTGTTATGTCCACAGTTCACTCCATGAGATACCTTTTGTCGAAAACATTGAAATATCACGTATTAGTTTTTTTAAAAAAACATGTCTTACCAAAGAATCTGGTTCGCAAATGAAATGACAAAAAATGCCTTTTATGCTGGTTAAGTGGTTATTATGATCAATTAAATAATCACATTACGATGCATCCTCACATTGGAGTAATTTCTCATGCTGGTGGAACTGCGGTAGTGTCGTAGTTGCATAACATGAATGGGAGCAGCCAGTTAACTCTTTATCTTATTTGTCTACTGATGATAAAGTTAGCAAGAAGCTATTGGATTTTGTAGTGGAGTATGCATGCTCTATAAATAGTTTTAAAACTGAATTTGTTGTCAAACATAAAGAGCCCATGCTTCATAATAAAATTATTACGGGATTTTTGTGCTAGCTATTGATGTTTTCTTTTATTCACACTTCACAGAGAAACTTTGTGGAAAGCATGGCAGGATATTCAATTCTCTGCTACCTGCTCCAGGTATTGAAATCATTATTTTTTTGTAAATTGAAAATATTTCTTGGCATTTTTTTTATTTGAATATCTAATTTTTTGCCACTAGGTCAGCACTAGTTAAAAAAAATCTTGAGATATGATTATTGCACATCCACATTTCTAATCATTAGCCCATAAGATTGTTTAAATTATAGAAATGTTTAATTGGTATACTCAATTGTGTGTGTTATTGAAGTGTCAACACGTGAGGACCAAGGTTTTTGAGTCGTAAAGTCGAGTCGAGTCACTGTGGGACTGACTTGTAGACTAGTCGTGACTAGTCGATACAAATCGTTGAGTATAACTTGTAATTTATACAAATATATAGCACATTTGCAATGCAAATCAACAACAAATTGTAGCTGTTTAAAACTAAATTACACAAAGCTAGATAAGAAGGTGCAATGCAGCTGTTAAAAACAGAGCAATTAGTGTATAGCACATCTACACGACATGAATAGCATAAGTGTATAGCACATGTACAGTCTGCACATGATAAGGAGCACGAGTCGAGGTTGAGACCTCGACTCAACTTGGAATTACGACTTGCCGACTAGTCGTCGTCTAATCGCGACTAGTCGACCGACTTTAAAACAATGGCACTGAGGACCCTTTTGGGCTGTCCAGGATCCCATCTAATCCTGGTTCACGCAAATGGAAAGAGGTTTTGTTTGAGTACTCTTTGTCGTGACGTGCAATTTACCACTACCTAGGATTGTTGCCTAAGTAGAATAGATCATAATTATTAAAACTGTACTGGACCGCTGGTTAAACTGAAACCGTATAATCTTTTGGTTCGCTTACAACAAATACAATTCATGTAAATGGACCAAAAAAAGGGGCAAATCGGGTGGTTCCTATATGCCGGTTATCATTGAACCATATGTAGCTCATTTGTTTTGAGAACTGAGATTGAGATTGCGCCTGTGCACTCTGGCTCAATATATAGTCATCCATCCGTCACCTCCCAACTTCCGGCTGAGGTGGTATTATCTTCTTGCAAGCAACAGCGCATTAGCTCTTCTTAGATGGTCTTGTCCACCGCTATGGCCCATCACTTCAGTAGTTTCGCGGTTCATTAACTCATCAAGGCTGCTGCTGCATGTGCACTCACATAACAAAATTCAATGGTCCATGCAAGAGTTCAGTCGGATGCTGTTGCATGTGCCTGGTCCGCATACATGCAAGAGGGCATGCAAGAGTACAGTCGGATGCTGTTGCATGTGCCTGGTCCGCATACATGCAAGAGGGCATGCAAGAGTACAGTCGGATGCTGTTGCATGTGCCTGGTCCGCAGGTGGCCGCTGGTGCATGTGGCCGGCCCAGTGCATTGCTGTGTACGTGTGCATGCCCAGCACACATCAAGGGCCACGAGCCGACAACACTGTTGTACGCCGAACCGGCGGTTCAACTGGTGAGCCGTGAACTGAAGCTCGGAACGGGTCGATAACCGGTCCGGTCCCTTTTAACAACTATGGAATAGATCCATTACCCTTGCATTGAATCTCCCTGCTTTCTCTAAAGTTTGATTGGGCCAACGCCCAACAGAGCCAGCCAATTCTAACCTCTTTGTGGGTTTTGGGGTGGGGGAAATGCAGTGGGGACCAGCCAAGTTAAACACAAGCTGAGTTATAGATTTCTGACACAAGATGTAGTTATAATGACATTGCTGAGCCTTTTTTGAATTTGCAGGTCAAGGATCGTCACAATGGAAATCTCTTGATAGATGAGGAAGGACATATTATTCATATTGATTTTGGTTTCATGCTTTCCAATTCTCCTGGAGGGGTAAATTTTGAGAGTGCGCCATTTAAGCTGACGAGGGAGCTCCTTGAAGTATGAACTCGCACTCATTGTATATTTTAGATACCAAGTTAACTTATTTTGATAGAGTCTGAATGCCATTAAATTTGTTGTGGGGACAATGCTAGGTGATGGATTCCGATGCTGAGGGAACTCCCAGTGAGTTTTTTGATTACTTCAAGGTATCTGATTAATAATATGATGCCATCGCTTGGCTCCTGGGCCTTCTCCAATTTGGTTGCCTTACCCAGTTATTACATTAATTTGAACTGTCCAGGTGCTATGCATTCAAGGGTTTCTTACTTGTCGGAAGCATGCAGAGCGAATTATACTTCTTGTAGAAATGTTGCAGGTACAATCCCTATCTGAATTATAGATGTTTATCCTTGGCACGACTAAGCTATACCTATCAGACGACAGTTTCACGATTCTGGTCTACGCATGCATATGCCTCACAACTTTGTCAATATGCATCAGCTTTATTAATTTTTGGAGCATATCCTTCTTCAATGGCCCTTTATAGTTATTGAAGTTATCTCAGTCCATTTATGTTGACCAAAGTTATCCATGGTGTCTTCTTTCAAATAGGAAGTTCAGTTATTTTAGTCATTCTATTTTCCCCATTATTTTTTGTTGAGAAATTTACTGCTTTCTGCTGCATTAAGCTTCAAGGTTCTTCACTGTGTTATTGAATATTGGCATATTTGGATGGTATATATAATAATATGTTTCTAGTGCTATGTTAATCCTGTTACTTTCAATATGGTATTACCTAAAATTGTGTAATTAGTTTTCACTTTTTCTGTGGCAAGGCAATTTAAAAGCCATTGTGACAGAAATCAGCTTATAGGTATACAATGTTCTTTGATCAGGATTCTGGCTTCCCATGTTTCAAAGGTGGTCCCCGCACTATACAGAACTTGAGGAAGAGGTTCCACTTGAGCCTCACGGAAGAGGTTTGTCAGTTGTATTTGATACTCATTTCCAACAAGTTCTTACTATTATGTTATGGTGTTTGCAGCAATGTGTGTCTCTGGTGCTCTCTTTGATCAGTAGCAGCATGGATGCCTGGCGCACACGGCAGTATGATTACTACCAGAGAGTGTTGAATGGGATTTTATGATGTACTCCTTCAGGACCAAGGAGCACCTGGCTCCTTCAAAAAGCAATTTGGTTGTATCCCTTGGAAAAGTTTGGGAGACAGGTCAGTTTGGGGCTGATCTTGCCCGGTTTGCCCACCATGATTCCTAGGAGCTAACCAGGTAACTGGGCATTGTGTTTTGCATTTCATATACCAGGAATCTCCTGTGGGAAACACGCAGTGCCTTGCGTGCCTGCATTGTACTTGCATGTTAGCACCCCCTCGACAAGGTTGAGAAGTGTATAGTCATCGGCAGTTTTTCTAGCTAGAGCTTCATACTAGGAGGTTTGCTACTGGTGGTGAAGCTGTTCAAAGTATTGGAATTTGGACCTGAGCTGCATTGCTGTACAGACAGTTGAGTTGATTGATGATGACGTAGCTTGGACAGGCTGTAGGAGAGGACCTAGCCATACATGAAAAGAAGTGTAAATTATAGGCATATGTAAGCTGGGAGTCATCAGGGACAGCGGAAGGTTGGGTTTGCGCGGTTGCTGCTGTCTTGCTATTCTGTGACATCCCAATAGCATCAACGTAGACGATGATGTGGCTGCGTTTGTAATTACCATTTTAGTGTACAGTGCCCATACTATAGGAGCTGTGTTGTCGTCTTGGTTCTTTGGCCTTTTTCATCTCCTTGAAGTACTACACCCTGTTGATTCTAGGTGATAGCTTCAAAGAGCGGTGTATTTCGACTAGCTCTGCTATCTGCCTGGAATCGCATTCTGTGATGCTACATTGTTTTGCCGCGGTATGCGTCCGTGCAAGACGCACTTGGTGGCGCGTGTGTGGATGCATTGTTTTACCCCTGTGATAAATCCATGTTTTGCCCTGCTCTTGTGAGCTGGTGCACATGTTTTTCTTACGCTTCCGGCTGCCAGGTCAGGCCAATCTGAAGTGGAGCGCAGTGACGTGACATGAGACGGGAAACGGCGAGATGTGTGGTTTCAGAAATTCAGAGCTGGGCGTGCAGATGCTGAACGGTTCCAGCTCAACCAATGGATCAAAGTATCAAACCACAATTAGCCCGGAGACCGCATATATATCGATATTAAGCTAGACACATGGCACGTTTTCCACCGATTATTCTTGAGATAGACACATGAGCAATTTCCAAGTCTCAGTAGTCTCCTAAAATAATCCTGTGTTACTAGCCAGGTAGTTAGAAGAAAACACAATTCTGTATAACGAAACATCATGCTTGATTGTGTCTAACAGGCACTTTTTTAAAATAATGGAATTCCATCTAACCTCTACACCGAAGATTTAGGCCATGTTCTTTTGAGCTGATCAGAACAGCTAAACGGCTGAAATGATTGAACTTCGAGAGCTTCTCGGATTAGTCTCGAGATTCGGATTCATTTCGTTTGACTTGATTTTTAAAGCATTAGGATCTACCTTCAAAGCAGCGAAAAACGGACTCAAAAAAATCAAACCATATGTCTTTTCAAAACGTAGATAAGTAATTAAGTTGTTAAGCTGAAAAGAATAGACCTTACACATATCAAACCTAATAGAAAAAAAAATTGACACTTGAGCATATCTTTTACTTTACTCAATCCTTACATAATACTCATAAAAATCAAAAGCATACTATTTCATATTAGAGATTGCAAGATGCTTGTAGGGTTGCTAACACAGTATTTGTGCATTTTAAGCACCAAACTTGTTTGCACTATGGAGAAGACATTTTATACGCTTAATAAACTAGAAATCACAAAAATAGAATACTCACAAACAATCTTCAGCCATTTTTCCTTTATTTCATTCCCTTACCTATTTTCTTCCCCATATTTTTTCCCTTCATTTCTTACCGTCTCAAACCGTTTCTTCAATGAAAACATAGAGATAATTTTTTCACCATGGCTACTTTGTGCTACCAAGAGACTCGCAAGAAACGCAAAAGGCCAGACTCACGCCAAGATGCACGCCAAGATCGCAGGCGCCGGACACTATCGCTAAAAGTTTCAGTCTTTTAAAACATTTCTTCCAGTGAATAGAAATGTTGAACAACAATATAAATTTAGTGGAACTTTTAGTTTTTTGTTTATTATAGTTTTTTTTGTTGTTTTGTTTATTATAGATTTATTTTGTTTTCTGTTTATTATGTATTTATATTGTTTTTATTATATATTTATTTTGTTTTTGTTTATTATAGATTTATTTTGTTTTTGTTTATTATGTATTTATTTTTGTTATAGCTAAGCTCGCGAAATCGTGTGTCGCGCTAAAAGTTTGAAGAATTTGTCTTTTTTCCACCTTTTTAGTTACTGGAAGAAACGTTATATTTCGGTGGAAGTTTCGGCGCCTGCACGTTTGACCAAATTGCAGGCGCTTGCAAACTAGTCTATCCCTAATTTTTTTTAAGAAAATGCAAGAACTTTTTTCTGACAGAGCGCGCGCACATGCATGAGTGCATGCAGAGACACGCGACGTCATGCACACCTCACAAATCTTCTTCCCGCCAAGGCGCCACCTGCCTCTGCCGCGCCCGAGCCGCGCCGCCTATTTAAGGCCACCCGCCTCCCGTCGCCTCCGCGGCCACGCCGGCGCAAGCCCAGCCACAAACACACCGCCTCCTCCTCCGCCGCCGCCGCGCTCCAGGGGAGGCGCGCAGGCGAGCCGGGGGCCGCCTAGAATCTTGGGGGAAATCTAGTCGATCTAGCTGCCCCTTCTTCTCCGGGCATCACGGCTGCCGCCGCCAGCTCCCGCACGGCGGCCGCGGGCAGCCCCTCGGACCTCCTCTTCCTCGCCGGCGGCGGCCGCCCCCTCTGATTGATCGCAGCAGGAGGCGGAGCCGGAGATGAAGCTGACGATACGGAGGGTGCCGACGGTGGTGTCCAACTACCAGGAGGAGGGCGGCGCGGAGGCGGAGGAGCAGCGGCGCCGGCGCGCCGGCTGCGGCAGGAACTGCCTCGGGGATTGCTGCTTGGCTGGTGCGTTCCTAGCTGCTTGGAATTTTCGATTTTTCGTACGTAATACGGCTTAACGTGGGGAGATTTCATATCGTTTCCTATAATGTTCAATTCGGCTAATTTGAGATCTATTTGCTTTGCATTGTTGCAAAATCTCTCTTTCACTAGCACCTGAATTGGATTATAAAATAATCACTAAATTTGGAGTCTGCCCAAGTGTATCATTTTTTTAATGTCTCAAATTAGTTTCATGTCATTTGTTGGACGGCTATTATATAAAAAGGCACTTTTTCCCATCTTATATGGTATTACCATTTTGTGATTTTGTTTTCTGAGGTGTCTAATGAAGTCATTCTTTAAATGATGCAACTTCTGGACCTTTTTGTTTTGTTGCAACAAAGTTGCAGTTTAGTATCTCTAATTTCTTTTTGAAAAATTGGCAAGATGCTTGTTCATTCACTAAAAGGGAAAGAACAACAGTGCAAGGTATTTACATCGGCGCAAAGCACCCGATACAAAAAATAATGAAGGGCCTGTTGGCTTAAAAAAACTGAAGAGGGTGTCACTGGCTGGAGCCTTTGGTTCGTAGTAAATGGGGCTTTCGTAGTTTAAGGCTTGCTTTTGTTGAACTGTTAAGTTGCTGGTATCAGTTTCTGTCCTGGTTGCTGGCCTGGGGAAGGCGGTTGTTTTTTTTTTTTTTGTCTGGAAGAAACTAGGTGATGACCTCTGTTTGCAAAAAGAGTGAACTCTTTTTTGGGGTTTTGTTAGACTCGCTAACGTTTGTTCCCTGTTGCTAGTTTCCTGTTGCTTATCTTGTTGGGTTTGATGTCTTGCAATGAACGTTGTTTTTGTTTCCTAGGAAATGGAAATCAGGGTTTTGCCCCCTGTTGCAAAAAATAAAAAAAATAAAATAATGAGACTAAACCTTAGGGACTACAAACACACATTGGAAAAAAAGCTCTGCTCCGATGGCTCTCCAAAGCCATCTGCGCAACTACCAAAGGGGTTTTGGAGATATACTCGAAAATACTGCGGTTTCGCTCCTTTCAAATATTCCAAAGGATGTAAGTGTGATGAGGCTGTCCTCACCTTTCCTCATCTGCATCAACCCAGAGAGACCATCCTACTATGTGCCGGTTGATTTGACAATGGTTACCGATGGGTGCACAAGAAGTTGGGATGTATCACAGTCCAGACAGTTCTCGCAAATGGACAATTGCAAAGAAGATGCAAACCGATTAATTAGTTAGCTGATTCGCAAAGCATACAAGAAGGACTATGCGGCCAGCCCCTAACTGCTAGGCCGCGCTTGCGGGCTTTTTCTTTTGTTTTCTTCTGCTTAAATGGAAAAGGTCGGCAGTCCTCCCGCCCCTTCGAAAAAACTGCTAGGCGGTCATCGGGGAGTAGCCGTCCCTATATTGCCAACCAGAAGAAGAATTGGCAGCGATGGCACGCCAGATTCGTCTGTAGTGATGATCTTGGAAGGAGTATGTGAATTGCAATTTGTAAGCTGTCTTGGTAGTGTAGCTACCGGAAGTAGAGAAATTCCATGAGGTGGAATCCGCCTCATGCTCGCTGAGAGTAGTGATTGGACAGTAGTCCAAACTCGAACAAATTCCTTAACCTGCTCCAAAGAAGAAGTCCTACGCAAAGGCCTGAGCGAAGAACCTATTGTGATCACATTGTATACTGTGGGTCCCGAACCCTTGACTAGCTGAAAATGTTGTGGGGGCAAGGTCCTTCAGCGGCTTGTCGACGTCCTAAGGGGAGTTCCAAAAGTTGAGCTTTCGGCCATCTCCTAAATTGAAACTTGTTGACACGACGAAAGGGCCAAATCTATCTCATCGCATTGGAGATTCATCCCCTTCTATGGTCCGGCCTGTTGCCCCCTATCAAGCCACGATTATCTTAAACGGAGAGCATGGCCCATTCAGGCGATGTCCATGACTCCTAGCCCCCCTCAAATCTTTTGGTCGACAAACCTATGTCCAATTAACGAGGCAGTGGCCGTTGACGCCGTCGTTGCAATCATGTTCTCCCTTCCAAAGGAAATTGTGCCTCACTCTGGTCAATCCTTTTAATTGTCCCTTTGTCAAGCTTGAAAACCGTTAGGTGGTAGACAAGCATCTAGCTGTTCGGCATAGGAGAGAAACTTGGTCTTCCAACTAGCTAATCTTGACCTAACATTCTTGTTCAAGGGCAAGATATCAATTCTTCTCAACCTGATTGGGCGGAGAGGCAGGCCAAGGTATCTGCAAGGAAACTCTTTAATTGGATAGGTAGCTCCGGGGGGTTTTGAGGGGGTGGGGGGGGGGGTGGGGAGATCAACCCCTATCCCATCACATCTTATAGCACAAGCCTCGCTTTTAGACTAGTTAACTTCCAAGCCTGAGGCACCATGAAAGATCTCAAGAAGGCCTTTGACGACCTGAAGCTCCTGGCTGCAAGGATTTATGAAGATAACCTCGTCATCTGCTTAAAGAGAGACTTGAGCCGTGCTCAAAGCAACTTGGGAAGGCGGCGTCAGCTAGTCAAGTAACCCTGCATGGTGGCAAACTGCAACAACCTAGAAAGCAGGTCTCCTTTCCTGAGACAACGGTGATGACGAAACCTAATCCTTGGGATTCCATTTAGAATGACTGAAGAAGTGGCGGAGGAAAGGGAGAGGGCAATCCAATTCCTCCACCTCTGCCCGAAGTCCATGTGCTCAAGAAGATTCAAAGACATTCCTAGCTTACGGAGTCGAAGGCCTTCTCAACAGCTAGCTTGGGGAGAGGGCAGGCACATGTCGTTTGTGAATATTCGCCGCGATGCTCCGGACGTAAAGGAAATTATCTTGTATGCATCTGCCTTTTATAAACGCGCACACTGCATGACCTACCCCACGGTAACAACCTAACAGAAGGAACATCACAAACCGGATACAAGCCGACCCGAAGCACAGCAACAACCGACGACATAACCTAGGACAGACCCAAACCACAGCAAGGGAACAAAAAAGCGCTGCATAACTTCTTGTTTGTTTCAGCTTAAAGTTGAGTTGAGTTTTACTATATCAAATTTGTGACCCTCTCAAAGGATGTTTTAAAAAATTCAAAAAATTATGAAAACATATTTTACAAACTCTAGTAAGCACTATTTAAAACCCCACAAAAACGACTACAAAATATTACACCATTTGACTTATAAAAAATAACAAATTTTCATTTAATCCGAAACAAACACGGCAAGGGAACTGGTAAGAGCACCAGACCATCACAAGGGATCTGCATTAGGCGTCTTGGACACCCCCACGCCCTGGCTCCCAACTCCCAAGGCCGCGGCTAGGTCAGTAGAGGAGTGGATGCCTGCAAGCTCGGAGATCGATGGCGCCAATTTCCTCGCTGGCGACTGGCGAGGAGTCTCTTGAACAAGCACAAGTAGCGGTCTAGGGCAGCGGAGTCGAAAGAGTGGTCGCTGTCCACTATGATGCCAACTTGCGAGCAAGCATCCTTTGTGCCCTCTCCGTGGCGGCAGACAGGTGTTGCTGCATGCAGGGAGGAGTCTGCTGGGTCGAGGTGGCCAGCGGCGGGCTAGACTGTTGCTGCCGCCGGCAGGCTATGCGGCGGAGCAGTTGACCGAGGCGGGGACATAGCTTTATCAGCACCATTTATTAGCTTTTCGTTCTCTTATATTTTATTGTATCAGCACTGTTTAACACCCTAAGAGCATCTCCAATGATGCCATATCAGCTAGTTATAAGGATTCCAACTCAGTCTTTTGCTTATGTGGAGGAGAGAAGGAGGCTGTGTTAGCTACTAACTTGCAACTACTCATGCACCTACTATCTATTACATGTGGACTCATATTCAATATTATAGTCAGTGTTATAACAAGTCCCATTGGAGAAGCTAACTAGTATATGTTATCTATAGATGACATGGTACTTGTTTATAACTAGCAACTAGCTGCATCATTGGAGATGCTCTAAGTTGAGCACCATTGGTCATGCTCTTGGCTAGCATCTTTAACTAGCCACTGACTTGTTTGCACCACCACTTTCAGATTCCAAGCTTCCACTCTATGCTTTCAAGGCCAACAACCTAAAAAAGCCTGGAGAGGAGGATGGGCTGCCTGCCGGGTTCTTCCTCAATTCGCTCCTCCTGGGTCAGGTAAGGAAATAACTATTCAGACTTAGCATGTCTAGTCTTAAGAAAGGTGCGTTGACGTAATATTTTTCACACGCTTTACGGTCGGAAGTTGTTCCATGTCCTAGATAGTGTTCTAGGACAAGTTTCTTTCCTGTGAAGAGCAGCCTCTATTTAGTAAATGTCTTAATTTGTGGCTTGTTAATTGGGACATTAGGTTACCTCTATTTGGTATAGTATTTGACTTGTTCTATTTTATAAGAGTTATGGATACTACCAATCAATTTATAAGGGAGTAGAATCAGGGAATGTATCAATTTGACTTGTCATAATTTAGTAGCATGAACTTTTTTTTGAACAAATGGGGCAGGCGCTCTGCCATTTCATTAAGAAAAAGATACTGTACAATGTACAAGAACCTAGCCACTGCTAGAAAAACAGAAAAGAATTACATTGGAGTAACAATGAGCCCTATTCTCCGCTCTCTCACCTCCTCAATGATTCTATCAACCAGCACCCTAGAAAGAAGATTTTTATGTTGAGAAATATGTCTATTTCTTTTTCTTTTAAAGATTTTAAATTGCGTAGACTATGAGACCATTTAGGCCCCCTCTTGGCCGCTTTGCTAGCATGAACTTTCAACTTAGAGCTTTTTTTTTGTGAAAACCTTGTAATATGGTATACTTTCTTTTAATTATGTTAGTTCCTGTCTTCTTTGTAAAAAAATGATAAAGAATTTTCAGGATGCATGAGTGCTGTAATTAGGTCTGATTTTGAATTTTATACTTCTATAGTTTTAGTTGTACAACTGCTTGGTGAAAATTCCTCATGGAAATTTGCAGAGAACGTCCATAAGAATAGGCATATATCAAAACTTTTGTTATGGCCATCGTATAACTTTGTATTTTTGAAATATTCCGGCCTGTACATCCAAAGATGTATACAACCCTTAGAATTTATGTACAGATCCAATAAAGCGACAATGGAACAAAGTCCAACAACAATATCGCAATCAACTATAACTTTATGTGGTAATAAGTTTTAGTAATTTGGCTTTTGTTTTCATAGTGGGAAGACAGGATGAATCGAGGTCTATTCCGGTATGATGTCACGGCATGCGAGGCCAAGGTGATCCCTGGAAAGCTTGGGTTTATAGCACAGCTCAACGAAGGGCGCCACCTCATGAAGCGCCCGACCGAGTTCCGCATAGACCGTGTGCTCCAGCCATTTGACCCTGCCAAGTTCAACTTCACCAAGGTTGGCCAGGAGGAGGTGCTATTCCTATTTGATAATGGTGGTGGTGAGAACAGCTATTTCCTTGCAAATGCTCCAGTCAACGGGAGTGATCAATCTCCCAGTGTTGTTGCAATCAACGTAAATATCGGTTAGCCAGATAATTAACTTCAATCACAGATTTTTGTATCTGAATGACAGAACTAGTATTAATTTCCAATGGATTGCAGGTGAGCCCTATTGAGTACGGCCATGTGCTTCTCATTCCTCGTGTGCTTGACTGCCTGCCTCAGCGAATTGATCCTGAAAGCTTCCTGCTCGCACTGCACATGGCGGCTGAGGCTGCGAGCCCGTACTTTAGGCTTGGTTACAACAGCCTGGGTGCCTTCGCCACAATCAATCACCTCCACTTCCAGGTATTTTTCATCACTGAATCAGAAAAATTCTTACCATTCGCCATTGCAGACTTGCAGTAACGATGCATTAAGGATTATAAGTCGCATTTATCAGCTTTTACCTTTAGGGAAGTCAGTAAGTTGTATTCTGATGATACGCAGTGTTTCATCTTGCATGTGCACGTAGATGCTGCGCCTGCAGTCTTGCAGCAATGGGAAACTCTTTTAGATTTGGAGAGGAAGAAGAAGATAATTTAGGGGCAAATATGAGCATTGATGGTAGATATTTGTTTTTGGCCTGAATTTAACTGAAACCTGATCATTTCATACAAAAATGCATCTTTTGTGCTGTAAATGTAGTTAACAATCATGGTGGTAACACATAGAACTGTCTCTCTTTTTTTGTCTGCAGGCATACTACTTAACGGTACCATTTCCTGTTGAGAAGGCGCCAACCAAGAAGATCCCCCTTGCCAAGGGCGTGCTGAAGAGTGGAGTGAAGGTGTCAAAGCTGACCAAGTTCCCTGTGAGAGGGCTGGTGTTTGAGGGAGGGAACACACTGAAGGATCTGGCTGATGTGGTTTCCACCTCCTGCATTTGGCTTCAGGACAACAATGTTCCTTACAATGTCCTCATCTCCGATTCCGGTCAGAGGATCTTCCTCTTCCCTCAGGTATATTTCACTAAAGGATTAAGTCCATTTCACATATCTGAACTATTGAGAAAGTCCACTTAACACTCCAAAATATGAAACAATGCATTTTACTCATCTCAACTAGGAACACCAGAGCAAATAACCCCTAGAGTTTGTTAAAAAAAAAATAACCCTAGAGTGGTTTCCAATGTGGTTTTGCTATTTCTAATTTGAGAGTCTATTTTGCACTCTCGAAGCATCGAAGAAATCCAATAAACATCTTTACGCTTTTGCATTGACAATGCAACTATCTAAAGGATAAATACTAAGCCAATAAGATGATACGGTTAACATCGAATAATGTACCTCAACCATAGTCATAAATGTATAAAAGTATTGTGCTAAAACAATGATCAATGAGCATATTGTACTATCAGCTATGTCGTTTGAAGGTTGCAATTGTCACTTAGTGAATAGCTATTCGAGCATTCGAGCTGTAACCAAGTAACTCGAGCTCGGCTCGATATGCAATCGAGCTCGATACCCAGGTTGAGATCCGCTAGAATAAAGCTCAAGCTCGATCCGAGCTTGATCCGAACTCAATCCGATTTCGAGTGGCTCGTCGAGTCCGAGGTTTTTGTCCAGCCCTGCCCAAAAGAAAACCTAAATCCCTTCAACAAACTTAAATGAAAATATTGTCGCCTAAATGTACATTCCTATTAATGGGACTAAATGGATCCAACAGCTCTTACACGAGATGACGAGCATGCAAGTATATATGGAGTCGATTTCCCCATTCTGACTATCATGTCGCAAATGTGCAGTGCTACGCCGAGAAGCAGGCCCTCGGGGAGGTGAGCCAGGAGCTGCTTGACACGCAGGTGAACCCTGCAGTATGGGAGATGAGTGGCCACATCGTCCTGAAGAGGAGGAAGGACTTCGAGGACGCGTCGGAGGCGTCGGCCTGGAGGCTCCTCGCCGAGGCCTCCCTGCCGGAGGCACGGTTCGAGGAGGTGAAGGCCCGCGTCTTTGCGGCCACCGGGCTCACTGAATCCACTGATCAAGAGGAGGAAGCCGACGAGGAGACCTCGTGTTCATATGTGTCGTCGTCGCCGCCGTCGTCGTCCTCCATGTCGGCCGCGCCTCCAACCAAGCATACCGGAGGGCTGCCTCTCGCTCCGGTGAGGCCGCGACGCCGTCGGCACCTCGCCGCCGGTGGCTAGGTCGGCACTAGCTGTGGTTGCTGGTGTTAGTGAAGATCACGGTGCTTGTTTTGTGGTCGTGCGCTATCCCTGCAGCGACCACGTCTCCCACTCCGGTGACCTCACCGACGGGAGGGGAGGACCCCAAGACCATCTTCCACCAAGAGTCGAAGACCAAGATGCCGGAGAAGGTCGCCATGGAAGCTTTGCTTCCTTAGCCAATTTTGTAACCGCATGGGCTTCTTGCCATGCACCATGTATGTTGTACATCGGCCACTCGGCAATCAGAGTCGCTGCTGCTTTAGCTTCCACGGTATATATTCTGTCATCAGCAGCGATCGGCATGGGCACAACGCGCGACGTCTTGCTAGCGACAGACAACGATAGATTCACACTCCACATGGCTGGGTACTCGGCCCACTGCCTCTCAGCCCGGGTGCCCTCCACCCTAGATGGTACCCGCTCCGTTCTTTTTTATTTGTCGTCATTGGCTTTTGGATATGTCATTTGAACATTTGTCTTATTAAAAAATGGCAACATATCTAGTGCTAATGTTCATTAGGTGCTAATATGCTAATATTAAATCTGGACCATTAAATCTATAATGGATGGTTTAGACATAGAGAGGTGGAGGCCCTTTTTTCCACTTAGAAAGTTAAGGAGGTTGTGTGAAAGCATTTAAGGAAGAGATGAGGTAATTAATGGGGTTTTCATCCGAACCATCCATCATGGATTTAATGGTCTAGATTTAATGTTAACATATTAGCACCTAATGGTCATTAGCAATAGATATGTTGCCTTAAAAAATTTAGTACAAATCTATAAAAGTATAATTCATGCTTAAAATACCTTTAATGATAATACAAAGAATAAAAAAATAAATGATAGTTAAATAAATATTTTTTTTGAAACTATTGAAATAAAACAAATGACCAAATAACATGTCTAAAAATCAACAAAGATAAATAAAAAAGAGCGGAGGGAGTAGTACTTGGTTCATCACCATGGTCTATGGGTCGCACACCCCCCATGGCGGAAATTACATTTAAAACTGCAATATTCAAAAGATGTGGTATACTTTTCGAATATCAATTTATATATGTGTTATTAAACCAATTTTTCCTTTCCTACAAGAACTCTGCTTGTGCCAGCAGGCAGGAAGCAACATCCAATGGCTGATCATAGGAGACTTTAACCTCATTTATCATCTAGGGGACAAGAGTATTGGCAATCTAAACCGCCCGTTGATGAATGCCTTCGGCAGTTCGGCTCCGCCATCGACCGCCTAGCTTTGCAGGAGAGCAAGCTCTCCAGCCGCAAATACACTTGGAGCAATGCGTGCCCTTTTCAAATTGGACTGGTTTTATGGGAATATCTCTCTCTTGGCCCGTTTGGAAGGCCTTTTCCCCGCCGGGATCCCGGCCTAATCCCGGGGATGGAAGCCCGTGTGGAAAATTTCCGCGGGGGAAATTACGGGGGCATTTGGAAGCCCATTCACACAGGGGATTTTGGCCCTTCCCCCGTCCGGTCCTCGGGGAATTCACCCTCGGCTATGGACTCGTGGAAATCTTCCCCGTCTCCTCCGCCTCGCTCTGCGCTTCTGTCTCCCCGTCGCCTCCGCCTCATCCTGCACCTCCACCTCCCCATCGCCTCTGCCTCTCCCTGTGCCTCCGCCTCGCCTCCGCCTCTCCCTGTGCCTCCACCCCGCCCTACACCTCCAGTGCCGCCTCCCATCCCCTCCGTCTCCAAAACCCTAGGCGCAGCCTCGCCTCCCCGTCGCCTCTGCCTCCGCCGCCATGCCTCTGTGCCGCCGTCGCCTCCGCCTCCGTGGCGTCGCTGCCAGGGCCGTTCCTGATACTTGGGGGGCCCTAGTGCAAGTCTATAAATGGGGCCTTTGTTTCAATAACATAAAAATATTTTTATATATCAATTGCAAAGACATACATAATAAAAAAACCAGTGACTAATTGCAAAGATGTTCTGTACAAAATCAAAACAAGGATTTCGGGTATATCTTTGGAAATCAGAGTAATTGATGACAAGAGACAGGTATGCTTCTTTTTTCGTATTGGGCCAATTCAACAAATTCACATGCGTCAGGCCCATAGCCATTAATCGGAGTGTATCTCTGCTTTAACCAGCTACAGCCCACACACCAAATAAGATATATACTGCATACATACATAGGCCGGGGCCCCTTGCCATCCTGGGCCCTAGGCGGGTGCACCTGTTGCACCGGCCCAGGAACGGCCCTGGTCGCTGCCTCCGCCCCTTCCGCCGCCGTCGCCTCCGCCTCCTCCGCCTCCGTGGCATCGCTGCCTTCGTTCCGTCGCCTCCGCCTCCACACCCTGCACCTCCGTTCCGTCGCCGCCTCCGCCGCCTCCGCCTCCACCGCCCTGCCGTTGCCGCCTCTAGCAGAAGCAAGACAAGCTCTCCTCTCTCCTTGCAATTTTGTTGGATTTTTGGTTGGGGGAAAAAATACGGATTTGCATCAATGAATCGCAAGATCGTTTTGAATGATTTAAATCTTCATCGTTTTGAATAATTTGAATCTGTAAAATTGTTTTGAATGGTTTGTATCTGCATTGTTTTGCATGATTGATTAGCAAATTATTGTTAATTGGTGAATGGTTGGCAAATGTTTAGCTCATTTTCTTGTGTAGTTAAGCAAACGCGTTACGGGAAAGCACCGTTTGGGGAACAGTGCTCAGGAAATATCCTCAGGATCCTTGATGACATAAAAAAACCGTGGGGGCATTTTTATCCCAGGGTTTATCACCCCCTGCAGCCAAATGAGCCCTTATAACTCCTGCAACATAGAGGCTTGAGTGCTAGATGGACAGACTAGCTCATCCTCATCTGTCCTGCTGAATGGCATACTCGGACAAAGCAATAACATTAGTCTAACACCCCCCACAACCGAGAGGAGCTCCACCCACCCAAACCCTAGCCCTAGGAGGAGGCGGCGGCGGCGCGGCGCGGCTGGCCAGTTTCGCGGCAGCCGGCGGGCCTCTAGATGCGTGGCCGCCCGCGTCGACTCCGCCAGGGTGGAGAAGCAAGGCGGCACACCCCCTACTCCTTCTTCCCCTTCTCCATCTGCTCCGGCCGGCGTAGTAGCGCCCACAACCTTCTTCGGCTGGCGCGGGCTATATTTTGTCGGTGGCGCTGCCCCTTTCTTCCCTCGCGGTTCGGCGGCCTCTCTCCCGTCCACGGCGTAGCCCGGCTAGCGATGCCCGGCCGACTCCCTCCTCACCCCGGTGCGGTGGCGTCTTCCTTTTGCAATCGCGTCGCGGGTCGGGCCGTCGATGCCCGGCTGAATCCCTACTAGCTCCTCGACGGCACACGGCCAGATCCCGCGTGGTAGTGCCCGGTTCTGACGAGGTGGCGGCGTTGCGTTGGAGGGTGTCGCATTGGTAGGAAACCCTTGGACCGGCCAGGCATGGCGGCGTGACTCCCCTCCCTCCTAATCGGTGCGGCGGCTCCCAAGCCGGTGGTGCTCGAGCCCCTCATCCCCTCCCGCGGACGCGCGGTGGCACCCCCTCTTCCTCCATGCAAGATTCCTAGTGTCCCCCTCTTTCTCTCTGGCGTTGTGGCGCTGGTTTCGATGGTGGACGGCCGAACTGCGTCGTTGGTTCTTGTCCTCCTCTGCCGCCAATCATTCCCCGTTGTCGTTCAGGCGGCGCACCGGCCGAAACGTGCGGCCACAACCATATCCGGCGGCTCGTGGCACGACAACTTCACTCTCACCCCGGCGCTCCTTCCCCTGCTCTCCCTCCCGTCCATGGTTGTGCCTCGGTGGCCCGCTGCGTCACAGCTGGCAGCGAGCCTATCCCCCTGCAGCGTCTTGGCCGGCGGTGTGCCTACGGCTGATGCATGCGGCCTGGACGGCGACAGTAGTGGTCGTCCCCTCCCGTTCTTCTACCTCTCCCTTCCTACCCCTCCCCTCGTGCCCGCCTTGCTAGTAGACCGCTCGAGGAGGTCCACATCGGTGGTGCTGGCCAGATCCGTCGGCAGGAAGCCCGGGTCTGGCATGGTCCCTACCGCGGCGTGGTCGGAGTTGGTGAGCTCCAGGGGCATGCCCCGGCGTCTTGGTGGCCACCGCGGCTTTATGCCTTCGGTTTTAGCATCACACTCACTGGTTCTGGTGTTGCCTTGGTAGGACAGTGCATCGGCGGCCGCCCGACGCCTTGGTGGCTGTCCTAGGTGGCCACATGGATCCGGGACGCCTTGTCTTCCGTTCCGAGGGTGATATGCTTCGGCGATGCATTGACAGTTGGGTTGGCACACTAGTGCGGAGTCCGGCTGGCTCTGGACAGTGATGCCTGTTGTGGTGCGTCAGACACATCTACCTTCAGCTTGGTGCAGTGCTCGGTTGCCTCTCGGCCTTGACGCTGTCGCCGGGCCCTGTCCGGGTCATGAGGTCCCATTCATCGCCGTCCAGCCCTTCCTCTCTTTGTGGTGCTCGTTGGTGGTGGATGGTGGTGGCGATGTCTTCCTCGTTAATTCGTTCATGGGCCTCGGCATCCTCCCTACCTAGCAAGGTCCCGCTCACCGCCATCCTACCCTCCCCTCTCTTCGTGAGGACTACGACAGCGGTGGTAGCATCTTCCTTGTTCGGCTTTGGGGGACATAATGGACTTTAGCTTAGGGGACAGATTGGACTTCGGCTCGAGTTCCTCCGGCGTTTGCGCCCCTCGGCTTGTGCTTCATTATGTCTAAAACATATACTAACGAAAAGGAATGATCACAACCTAATGAAAAGTACAAACCGTCGGGCTGAAGCAATTCATTTAGTACTAAAAGTACCATCCTCATTAGACCTGTTCATGGGCAGCCCGGCCCGACGAGCTTGGCCCGACCGATGCATCGGGCCGGGCTCGGGCCTCGGTCTAAAGCCTGGCCGTCGAGCCGGGCCGCGCTCGGGCCCAAGAAATATGCGCGTTAAGCCGTGGCCGGGCCGGGCTTCTGGGTTTCGGGTCGGGCTTTCAGGCTTCGGGCTAGGTTTGGGCCCAAAACAAAGGCCCGAAGCATCGGGCCGGGCAGGGCTCGGGCTTGGTCCTGCAGTTTCGATGTCACAGTCACCGGTTCTAGCGTTGCCTTGGTTGGACAGTGCATCGGCGGCCCGCCGACGCCTTTTTGGCTGTCGTACGGGTGGCCACAGGGATCCGGGACGCCTTGTCTTCCGTTCCGAGGGTTATATGCTTCCGCGATGCATCAACGGTCCGGTAGCCACGCCAGTGCGGAGTCCGGCTGGCTCTAGACAGTGATGCCTATTGCGGTGCGTCAGACACATCTACCTTCGGCTTGGTGCGGCGCTCGGTTGCCTCTCGGCCTTGACGCTCTCATCGGGCCCTGTCCGGGTGAGGTCCCATTCATCGTCGTCTAGTCCTTCCTCTCTTCGTGGTTGTCGATGGTGGTAGCGACGTATTTATCGTTCGTTCGTGGGCCTCGGCGCCCTCCCCGCCTAGCAAGCTCCCGCTCACCGCCATCCTACCCTTCCCTCTCCCCGTGAGGACTTTGATGGCGGTGGCAGCGTCTTCCTTGTTCGTCTCCAGGGGACAGATTGGACTTCGGCTCGACTTCCTCCGGCGTTTGCGTCCCTTGGCTCGTGCTTCGTTATCACAAAAACATATACTAACGAAAAGGGCTGATCACAACCTAATTAAAAGTACAAACCGTCGGGCCGGAGCAATACATTTAGTACTAAAAACACCATCCTCATTAGACCTGCTCATGGGCAGCCTGTCTCGACCGGTGCATCGGGCCAGGCTCGGGCCTCGGTCTGAAGCCTAGCCGCCGAGCCGGGCCGGGCTCGGGCCCAGGAAATATGTGCGCTAAGCCGTGGCCGGGACAGGCTTCTAGGTTTTGGGCTAGGTTTTTGGGCTTCGGGCCAAGTTCAGGCCCAAAACAGAGGCCCGAAGCGTCGGGCCAGGCCGGGCTCGGGTTTGGTTCCGTGGGACCGGACTTTTCCAAGCCTGGCCTAAAACCCGGCCCGGCACAGCTGATGATTAGGCATAATCCTCATTTACCTAAAACGCTGCATTAGCGCTCATCAGCATGAACCAACCTTGATTTAAGTGCCTCATCTTTTCCGCTGATTAGGCGATCTTTACACGAAAAAGAACTAAAATCTTCTTAGCATGCCGCCAGCGCCGCGTATGCATCATTTTTCTGTCCGCCGGCGCCGCGATACCGGCCCGTCATCGATCTATGGCGGCCGATTTTTTTTTCGAAAAAAATGATAGAAGCAGGCTTCGACGTACGTAGAAGGTCTTTGTTCTTTTCGATTTAAAGTTGGTAAAAGTTTTTATCTAAAAATTATGATCAGCCGAGGGAAAACTTGAAAAATTTTAAAAATTATAATTTTTTTACAATTTTAGAAAAAAAAAACTATTTGAAACCCACAAAGACGACTACAAAATACTGTGGTTAATTATCCTATTATTTTCTTTGAAGATGCAGCGAGCTGGCATTCAATAATTACGGCAGAATAAGAGTAATAATATCGCAGAAACAAACAGATAGAGGAAAAAAGCGTGACGCATGCATGAAGAAGAAGGTAGATGGGAGAAAAACAAAAGGAAGAGAGAAGGAAAAGGCAAAAAAAAGAAGAGAGGTAGGGCATTAATAATCTCCTAAGAGCATCTTCACATCCCCTCTATCCCATTTCGAAAAATATTATTAATACATAAATAAATAGTGTTTTACAGGGTGAGATAGGGACGCTATTGGGAATGCCCTAGCGGAAGGCGCCAAGGGCATTTGCCCCGGCCTACCGTAGCATGAGATGGCATTCGGCTCGCAGCTCGTCGAATTGGTGTTTCTTCGGAAAAAAAATGTGCATTTCTCTTGGCCCGCCCAGATGTGCCATCAGACTATGGAGCTGGGATTGGACTTTGGCCTCGTCGTTGCTGACTTTCACAGCACTTAAACAACCAAGCCACCAAGCCATCATTGACTGGTTGGTTCCCTAGGCTGAAGGGTTTAGGACTGGCCGCCTGTTATCGATGCAATTCCACCGAGAAGGGGCATTCAATCATCAGGTGTAAAGCAGTATCCAGAGCCCGATCACACAGAGGGCAGAAGAGACCATTCGGCTAATGTCTCGCAAACAGCTGGTCTGCAGTCCATATCCTGCTTTGGGGTAGGAGCCAAGGAAAGAACTTGAGTTTTTGAAGATGCCCACATGTGCCTGCCATGTGCCTGCCAGGTCACCCGCGCCTCCGGAGAGGGAGCCCACAAACTGCGCTATATTGGTGGACTTGGCAATGTGACGCCATTCGTAGTCCACTTTTAGGTTAGAGCATGTGCAGCACGCCCTGCATCATGCGCCGGCATCAAGCGCTGATGTAGGTGCTGTGCTCACACGCTGGGCGGGAATTTTTAATCACAGAGAGCCTACAGTATTCTATATTATTTTACAGGCTCATTTGATGTCCCTGCTGGGGATGCTCTTATAGTGTCTGATTTAGTGATGTCTAGAACCGTGGCTGCATCTATAATAAGCTCCTAGATTTTGAAGTACTCGACCAATTACGAAACCACACAATTATGTAGATTGCTAAAAATATATAAATACCATTACGAAACCCTTGCAAACTTTTCTAGACCAAAATATCCCGACCTTGCTTCTTGCTCTGCTTGCCTCCTTCCCTTCCTAAGTCCTAACCCCTTCTTCTCGTAGCCTCCGCTTCTAGCTTATCTTCTCTGTTATAAATTTAGTGTGGAAACCGAACTTGATCGCCTTAGCCTAATAACATGAACACCATATAACATCGGTTTAAGAAAATAAAGAGGATCTCATAGGCGTTTGGTGAAGCCATTGTGTCGCAGGGTTTAGTTCGTAGAAGCCCGCTTCATGATGAGCCGATGCAGTAAAGTTCATAGCGGTTGCAGGGAGGCGGTAGGTCGGTAATAGTGCTGAGAACTTGGAGTCACTACCCTTGTGTCGGCAATTGCCCAGCCTTCTAAGAGCTTCAGCACACACCCTTGGGTCAACTTAGGTTTAGGGGTACAGGGGACGAATTAACCTCACCTGAAACGTTTCTTCCTGCGAGGTATCGACTGTTTTTGTCGGGACCCGAAAATAGAGTCGAGTCCCTATTGTGCTTTACCCATTCAAGTCCTTGGATCACGTAGCTTGAACACACAACATACAGCTCTTGCATCATAACCATAAGCACAGAAAAACCATTACATCAAAGTACTCGCCAACATGGCGTTATTACAATAAGTCTCAGGCACTACGGCCTTTACATAACAGTGCAACGGAAGTCTTCAAACACATTATTAAAACAAAACACATAAAACACGAGCAGAAGTCCCAACTCCACAGGCATACCGTAGAGAACAACGCTTAGATAGCTAAAACTCATTGTCTTGAATCCTAGCCACGAACCCATCATCATCATAGTACTCTTCCTCCGGGTACTCCTCCGATGGTCCAACACCTGCTCATTGGACTGAGCAGCCCACATGAAAGGTGGGGGTAAGTATGCGAATGCTCAACAAGCGAGGCCGACTAAATGCAACTAATTAAGGCTCCAAAGGGATGTATGTAGGGGTCATTTTTGCATAAAGCCAGCTTTTCAAAGGTTTTTCCTATATTTTGAAATATGAGGAAAAACGTGATTTAAAACAAATATTTTGGTTTCAATTTCTTTTCTTTCCTTCGGCCGTAGCCGAAAATTTTTCAAGTGGCTAGATCATGGTTCCCCGCCATGAACCTATACCCTCATCACTCACAGTTCCCCACTGTGAGGAGAATAAAACAAATCTCTTTCGAAAAACATTTTGAAAATCAAAACGAACATTACCAAAGAGGCAGCTCCCCGTCGTCCGCCCTTGACCATGGGCATGGCTATCATGATAGTTGTACACTCTGCAGAGGTTGCGCGCTTTACCCACGAGATAGGATTTCCCGGGCTAAAGGGTCTTCCTGACAAGGCATTTGGCAGTCTTCCTCCTAATTCGGTAACCCCGCTCCCAACAGCACAACAGTAGGTACCATTGGCCTCAGCTTAGTACCACAGTCGACTGGCTGCGGGTTGCACCATTGGCCTCAGCATAGTACAACCCAATACCATTGCCCTCAGGATAGTCCCACCGGATGGGTACCGAACTAGAATTCCAAAAGCTACTAAGCTAGGGCCTGCCCACACAGGCACTCAATGGTCGCACTGTAGTACTTAGCTCGACTACCTCAAGGAATCGGCCCTTAGCGATCGGAGTGGGTCCTACACTTGACCTAGGTCTCGTGCAACATTGGCCTCAGCATAATGCACACCACCTTGCATCCAGCCACCCCAATCAGGTTTTGCAAAATACCATTATCCCGATAGTTCCCCACTATCATCTACACCTATTTTAAAAATGACAGGCATAGCTGTCTTTTCAAAACACACGTAATTCATCGTCATGGCAGTTTAAACAAGTGCAGATAGGGACATTGCAATTTTTAAGCAATTCTAGTGAGAGCAAAACCTAATTTCAAAGGAGGGCTATAACATAAGACTGTATGTTATGCCCATGGTAGCAAGGAATGTTTTAGTATGAACTAAATAATTACTTGGGATTAGCTACTCTATTTACAAAGCCATTTTTACTTTTTTACATACATGCACATTTCAGAATCATCTATAAATGCATCATAAAACAGTAGTGTCGGTACACAAGGTACCGGGGTGTACTCTCCACCTCCTCCAGAAGGGGGGTAGAAGACGGAGACATCTAGGAGGACCGAGAAGATCGGGTCTGGTTCCGAGTGGACTGGCGGGCACGCGGGCCCCATCGCTCGGAACTGGGCCCCGAGGCGTAGCGCCCGCAAAAAGGGGTGACCGAGCCCCTATCTTGGGAGGCCGACCAGGTTTCTGGGCGCCGGGCGAGCACCGTCCCGGCTAGGACATGTGGCAGATCAACGCGCAGGCGGGCGATCAGGCCCCGCACCGTATCGGCGACCACGTGAGCAGCTAGCAGGGTTGGCGGGACTCCGGGCCCCACCTGCCACCGATGGGACACGATAAGGCAGCGGGACGTGCATAGCAGGCGGCTACGACTACACGGCATTTATTGTATACCTGCCAGTACAGTGATCATGTAATAGGCTAGATACACCCCTGTTTCTCTCTCCCCGGCGGTTCGGGCTCGCCCACACTATATAAGGGGGCCAAGCCACCACAGGGAGGGCATGTTCTCTCCTTCCACCTCATTCATACCCAATACACACATAGAGCTAGCGCTCAAGCAGGAGTAGGGCTATTACCCACCTCGGGGGCCCGAACCTGGGTATATCGCTGCGTTCATACTGTTCTTGGGAGCTCGAGGGCAGATCGAGGCGCAACCGTGCTACCCCTGTGCAGAATCTCTGAATCTTCAAGTCTAGCGGTAGAAAAATACGCTGTCAGTGGCGCGCCAGGTAGGGGGTAGCTGTTGAATCCTCTTTCCCTCGAGTTCATCCCAAAATCGGTGGTCAGAAGCTTTCAGATCGAGCAAGAAGTTGGAGAGTTTGGGGAGGAATCGGGGGTTGAAGCCAAGAAAGAGTAGAAGGCGAGTTCCCTTTTTTCCAGATCTGAGGTGCAGGCTCTAGATTCAGCCCGACGGCTGGGCAAAGGGAGCAAGGGGGCTGTGGGGGAGAAGGTGTGGCCGAGGCTCCCCCTGGCCTCCTCCTCACCAGCAGAGCAGCAGGGCGGCCTCCTCCCGCTTCCTCTGGTCTCCAGTGGCGGCGGTGGTGCCGTGGGTTCCTCCCCCGGCTCCTCCGATCTCCAGCAGCGCCGGTGGCGTGGAGCCCCTCCTCCAGCGGGCAACGGCAGCGGCGTCAGCTCCCTCCTGCCGCTCTCGTCTCCAGGCAGCGGCGGCGCGAGGACTGCCACCGTCTCCCTCCTCTCTCCAGCAGCAGGAGCCGACCTCCTCCTCATGCCCGGCAGCGGCGTGCCCGGCGGCAGCCTGCTCAGGCGGCGCTCCCGCCAGTGGCGTGGGCCTCCTCTGGCTCTTCTCCCCGTCCAGTAGGTGCCGGCGGCGCTTCCCTCCATCCAGCGGCGCGTGGGGTTCCTCTGCGGGGCCTCCTCCTCTCCGACCGACGGCGAGCCGCGGGGCTCCTCCATGGTGGCCTCTCTTCATCAACCGCCGTGGGCGGCGCCAGCACGGCTCCTCCGGGCTCTCCTTCACTAGCAACGCGGCATGGGGGATGCTCCCAGCGCAGCTCCTCCCCAGGCTAGCAGCGCGGCGGTCCAGGCCGACAGAGTGGGAGCTGCCTCCTCCACGTCTCTCCCTCTCCAGCCCGGTGGTGGCGAGCTCCTCCAAGCAACCAGCGAGCGGCCTGCGGCCGCGTGGCCTCCCCCGGCCTGCTCCTTCTCCACGGTAATGACGCGGGGCTTCCCCGGCTCCTCCTTTTCCAGCAACAGCAAGGTGGCGGCGCGAGGCTCCATCCCGTGGCCTCCTCCTGTCCTGCAGGCGGCCGACGGCATGGACGGCGTGCCCGGCCTCTACCCCTCCGCTTCTGGCAGAGCGGTAGGCGTTGGCCGGGGCTCCTCCACGTCTCCTCCCCCTTCTCCAGTAGCGGCTACTCTGCTCCGGAGACAAGGCGGCACCAAGCTCCGGCTGCCGCGCCCATGGCTCCATGGCAGTGTCCATGGCGATGGCGGCGCCATTGTAGATGGGGTTCAAGATGATCGCGCAACATGACTCCGTGCACCGGTTCAGATACGAAGTGATCCTGTTCAGTTCTTGACGGCATCAAGTTCACATATGAAGTCCGTCGCAGCCCCCGGCTCTGGTGGGGACGACGATGTGGCTGCCTCGGCCTCCGGTTCAGGAGGAGCCGCCGCCCATGCTTGATCGGGGCCTTGAGAAGGCTTCATGTCCGTCCGTCGCAGCCCCGAGGTTGGTGGGGAGCGTCGCCATACGCCTCGACCTCCATCCGAGGAGGAAGGTGGAACAAGCGCCGAGGTGGTTAAAGCGAAACGTCGAGGCGGAGTACATCGCGAAGGCCATGCACCACCCTTGGCCAGAGTAGACTGTTCAAACCCGGACCGGGCAGGCTTGGCCGGGCCTATAAAGCCCGGTCTTGAAAAACCAAGCCCGAGCCGCCGGCCGGCCCGCCCGGCATCGGGCTTGAAATCGGCCCGAGCCCTACCGACACCGAAGCCAGGCAGAAGCCCGTTCGCCCGCCACGCTTAAATCGAAAAATCGGCCCGGACCCGCCCGGCCCGACCACCGGGCCGAGCGAGGCTCGAGCCGGCCCGATGCACCGTTGGTAGGGCTTTTGGCCGGGCTCGGGCCGGGCTTCCCGTGATCAGGTCTAGCTGGGAGGATCTGCGGATGTCGGGTCCGAGCCATCCTACGGGTCCGAGTGGTCCTCGACGACGATGCGTCAGCCGGGAAGTACGAGTGAAAGGCCAAGCTCTACGCCTGAGATTCCTCTGAAGTGCATCGCTCGGGAAGAGGGGAGCAGTCTCTCTCTGATATCCTAGGAGGCACGAGCGGGAGCCGGCTTGTTTTGTCAGCCTGCTGCCCTCCAGGTTGCCCGCGGGTTGGTGGGAGTCTTTGGGTGTGCCGAGGGCGCTGCTTAAGCGACCCGACGACCAGCCCGGCGCCAGTAAAACCGCTTTGTTAATCGCGACCTCCGGCCTCGGTGGGGACGACCTTGAGCGTGTCGATTATGCTTCGACCGGGGCCATCGAAAGAAGGTTTCTGCGACCGTCCGTCGCAGCCTCCGGCCCTGGTGGGGACGACGATGCGGCTGCCTCGGCCTCCGATTCAGGGAGGGAGCAACTTTGCCTGTGCTTCGGTCGGGGCCTTCGACAGGGGGCTTTCGTGATCGGCGACGCGACTGTCTCGGCCTCCGGTTCAGGGAGGAGGCAGCTTCGTCCACATGTCCGCCACCGTCGGGGCTACGATGTACAAAGCCATCTGCAATATAAAGATAAGTTCTGTCACTCTGTGAACATCTGCTTTTCGCCTTAAAAAGTCTGTTAGAAAACATTACATTGGCGATGGCGAGAAAGTACTTAAGGTGATGGCCCTTAGTAGGAAGAGGGGCAAGCTTAAGCTTTTGGGTGAGGCAAGGCGGACGGAAGGCGTGTTCTAGCCTGGTGTGTCTGCTCGGTCTGGGCCTTCTGCGCCAACGACGGCACCAGTGTCTTAGACTACTTCCGGAAGCTAAGTTCTCGCCACGCAATGCTTAAGTCGGTTTGCGGAGAGGCCATAAGGGTTGAAGTAACCAGATGCCTAAGGAAAAAGCACTTGCTTTCAGCAGAACGTTCTGTCTAAATCTTTTGGCGGTCGGTTGCCTAAGTTCTTTTTTCCGCAAGTAAAAATTGCGTAAAGTTAAAACGAGACTTGTGGCAGGGAAAGTAAAAGGTTGTATTAACAGGTCTTATGTACAAGACAAGCGGCAAAAGGGGCCGATCACTCCTCGGCGTCGTCCCTCCATACATCTACTGGGTCGGCGTAGAGGCCGTACTCCCAAGAGTGCGCCAAGTCCGGTGGGCAGTCCGGAGGCAAGCGCGCTGGAGCTCAGAAGGTCGTGCCTTCGGCCTATCTATAATGTAAGTACTCTGTGATCCGGTTAAGCGTGAGTTCGCTTTGTTCCGTGTTTTGCTCTGTTGCCTAGCCCGTGTGCTGCCAGTTTTGGTCTTGCACGATTGTCGTCTCTGTTTCTAGCCTGATGGCCCCTTGACGGTAAGAGGGGACGCCTAACATTCGTGCCGGGAAGGGGACGGCGACCGGGGGCGTGTGCGGCACGGTGCACCAAGCGGCCTGCTCCGCTAGCACCGCTGGCCTACGACCACTCCCGGAAACCCGCAGCCTTAAACCGTACGATGTTTTGGTCTGGCCCCAAGAGACCGCAAGGGTGTAAGTTCCGAAAGGTGAAAGGAAACGACAAAGTGGCACCCACTGGCAACACCGCAGCGGCATTAGTGTTTCTCCGGTAACCTCAGTTTATTCCCTCTGTGCAAAAAGTGTGATATAACCCCCCGCTCGTGCTGGGAGAGGTGATCTGTTTGGACGCAGGTGAATCGCCCCGAGCAAGGCGCTCAGGGGCTCCGGGGGTTACCCGGCTGAAGAAGAGATGACCAGCGCGCGACGTGCGGCGGAACTAGCCCCACCCAGGGGTGCATCCGAGCATCGGCAATGATCTGAGCCAGAAGGGACGTCGAGCTTGGCTTGCGCCCCAAGGCGGGCCTGGGGGCTACTGTCGGTACACAAGGTACCGGGGTGTACTCTCCACCTCCTCCAGAAGAGGGGTAGAAGACGGAGACATCCAGGAGGACTAAGAAGATCGGGTCTGGTTCCGAGTGGACTGGCGGGCACGTGGGCCCCATCGCTCGAAGCGGGCCCCGAGGCGAAGGCCCGGCGGTGGGGCGACCAGGCCCCTATCTGCCGGAGGCCGACCAGAGACGCTGTGGCTGGCTGGGCGAGCACCGCCCGACCAGACACCTGTGGCCGGGCGAAAGCACCGCCCGGCCAGACATGTGGCGATCAGCAGGCGGTGGCGTCGGGCCCGCACCGTATCGGCGACCACGTGAGCAGCTGGCAGGGTTGGCGGGACTTCGGGCCCCACCTGCCACCGATGGGACACGACAAGGCAGCGGGACGTGCGTAGCAGGCGGCTACGACTACACGGCATTTATTGTATACCTGCCAGTATAGTGATCATGTAATAGGCTAGATGCACCCCTGTTTCTCTCTCCCCGGCGGTTCAGGCTTGCCCACACTATATAAGGGGGCCAAGCCACCACGGGGAGGGCATGTTCTCTCCTTCCACCTCATTCATACCCAATAGAGCTAGCGCTTAAGCAGGAATAGGGCTATTACCCACCTCGGGGGCCCGAACCTGGATATATCGCTGCGTTCATACTGTTCTTGGGAGCTCGAGGCGGATCGGTATAGCAGTGCTACCCCGTCTTGAATCTCACGAATCTTCAAGTCTAGCAGTAGAAAAATACGCTGTCAAGTAGATGGCAAGGTTCAGTACTTGCCTTGTTGATCACAGTGGACACACTCCCTCGGTGTATCGACAAATCGTTCCTCGTCGCCCGATCCTAACGTACGACAATAAAGAAAAGAAATTCAATATGCGAGAAATCCAAAATTAAATGGATGCACATGCTCATGCAAATTTTACAGAAGATACAAATCTGTCCAAAGGTAGTTATAAATTTAGTTTTGTAATTTTTGCAAACAAACATTAATTACAATAATTGCTAAAGTACTTATTAAACCATAAAGCATGAATCAAACATTTTGTACATATATAGTTCCAAATTTTACCATCAAGGATTACATAATTTTATAAACCTAACAAAATTGGTTTGGTAATTTTTGCACTAATCTTTTAATAACTAAAAACGCTACTACTTTGATTATTCAACAAATCATACAAAAAATTAATATGAGTTGAAACAGCACCAAATTTGGTTGTAAAATACTAAACATTTTTAGATAATAGGAAAATTGGTTTCATTTTTTTTGAGCTACAGAGAATTTTAAATAATTATTTGAAGCTGCAGCCTTTTCTAAAAAATCAAAAAAAATTGGAAATAGTGGGCCGGCCCATGCGGGGTCTGAAAAGGGGGGTGTTGCCTTCTCTCTCCCTCCCGATAGAGAAACAGAGGAGGGGGAGGGCTGTGGCGGCTCCGCGTGGGCACGGGAAGGCGGTGGTGGCGGCGGCTTTTGCTGGGAGTGCCCGAGGGGGGCGGCGCGACTGCCTTGGGGAGACGACGGGAGCTCCGGTGACGTCCGCTCCGGCCCAATCGATCGAGGCGAAGTAGCCTGCCAGCTTGAATTACCTGCCCAAATGTCAGATGTGCATGACGTCTTCCATGTATCTCAGTTAAGAAAATGTCTAAGAGTTCCCAAAGAGCAGAGACCCCTAGAGCAGCTTTAATTGCAGTCGGACCTGACATATCAAGAGTATCCAGTTCGCATTTTGGATGAAGTTGTTCGTCAGGCCAGAAACAAAACCATTAAGCTGTGTAAAGTTCAGTGAATCCACCACACTGAGGAAGAAGCAACCTGGGAGCGTGAAGAAGATCTTCGGGCCGAGTACCCAAACCTTTTTCCAGATTCTCTCGAATCTCGGGGACGAGATTCCTCTTGGGGGGGGGACGTTTGTAACATCCTCATTTTTCGAAAAATGAAAAATCATGGCATTGCATTCTCATCCAAAATATTTTATGAATTAAAAACATTTACTCACAAAAATGAGTATGTTACTTATATATTATATATATATATATATATATATATATATATATATATATATATATATATATATATATATATATTCTAGTTAACTAGAAAATGAATAAGTACCTTCTTAAAAATAATTTGTTGATTGGAAAATTTGGTAAAAATGTAAATTGTGCTACTTATTAAATATAATTAATTGTTAAATTATTTTAAGTGGGTGAAAAATCTTAATTATATTTTTAAATAATATTTTAAGCCTGTTTTGCCCCTTTTCTTATGGAATTAATTACCAAAACTCTTCAAATCCGAGTGGGGCCCACTTGTCATCCACCCTCTCACCTATTTCTTTCTCGTCCCACCATCCCTTGCGCAGCCACCTTGAATTCTCCATTGAAGCCACCATGAAGAGGGTGATCAAGAGCTTGCAACTCAAGATTTAATGGCCAAAAACTGTTGCACATCATTCCATTCGGATTCTTCAGTTACTAAGCCATCAATTGGAGCCGTTTTGCCATCCAATTCGTCACCATTGCCCTATAAAAACCCCACACCCGAGCTACCCCCGAAATTCCTTTGCTGTACTCCGAATCGATCGTCACCGGTGAGCTCCTACCCTTCCTATGCCCCTGTGGATGTAGCCCAGGCCGGCACCGAGGCGCCGCCGTCGCCGGAGCCCCGCCACGGCTTCTCCCGCCGCCGCCCCTGCCCCCTCGTCGCGCCGCCGCACCACTGCGTCCCCGACCGAGCCGCCGCCTTCATTAGCACCTCCTCGCCCCCAGGATACTTTCCCCCACCCCGATATGGCCGTCGCCGTTTGCGCCGCCTTCGTGAGCCGCCCCCACACGCCGCGCCGCGCCGTCACGCCGCCGCTGTGCGCCGCCTCCCACCGAACCACCGCCGCCGCTGGGTCCCCCGCGCTGCCGCCTAGCTCTGCCGCCGGCCGCCGCCGTCGCCAGAGCCGTCGCTCCCGCCGGCCGCCGTTGCCCTTACCCTCTGTTTCTCTACCGGGAGGGAGAGAGAAGGCAGCACCCCCCTTTTGAGACCCCCCATGGGCCGGCCCACTATTTCCCAATTTTTTGATTTTCCAGAAATGGCTGAAGCTTCAAATAATTCTTTAAAATTCTCTGTAGCTCAGAAAAATATGAAACCAATTTCCCTATGTATCTAAAAATGTTTACTATTTTACAGCCAAGTTTGGTACTGTTTCAACTCATATTAATTTTTGAATGATTTGTTGAATAATCAAACCAGTAGCATTTTTAGTTATGAAAATATTAGTGCAATAATTACCAAACAAATTTTGTTAGGTTTATAAAAGTACGTAGTATTTTATGGTAAAATTTTGTACTATATATATACAGAATATTTAATCCATGATTTATTTTAATAAGTACTTTAGCAATTATTGTAATTAATGTTTGTCTGTTGTATTATATTTATTAAAAATTTATACTTGCTCCAAAAATTATAAAATTAATTTTTCCAAGTTCGTAATATTTCCTAGTATTGTTCACATAATTTTGGCACTGTTTTGTCAAAAATTAATTTCTGGAGCATTTTTTCTTGATTAACTGTTGCAGCAATTTTTATAAATAAAATAAAAATTTAAAAATTGTGAAACCAATTTAAAAATTTCTTTTGAACAGAAAAAACCTGCTGTAAAATTTTCATATGCATTGCATTAATCTATTTTAGATTTCTCGCATTATTGAATTTCCTTCCGTTATTGTCGTGCGTTGGGATCGGACGACGAGGAATGATTCGCCAACGCACCGAGGGAGTGTGTCCTTGGTGCTCAACAAGGCAAGTGTTGAACCTTGCTACATACTATTTTATAACGCCTTTCTAGATGTTTTTCTTAAATATGCATGTATGTTAACAGTAAAATTGGCTATGTAACTAGAGTAGCTAATCCCAAATAATTATTTAGCTTATACCACAACATTCCTTGCTGCCATAGGAGTAATATTTAGTCTTACATAATAGCCCTCCATTGAAATTAGGTTTTGCACTCACTAGAATTGCTTAGAATTGCAATGTCCCTATCTGCAACTGTTTAAACTGCTGTGCCGATGAACTACGTGTGTTTCAAAAAGACAGTTGAACCTGTCGCCTTTTTAAATGGGTGTAGATGATAGTGGGGAACTATCGGGATAAAAGTATTTTGCAAAACCTGATTTGGGGTGGCTGTAAGTTGGTGTGCATTATGCTGAGGCCAATGTTGCACGAGATTGGGTCAAGTGTAGGACCCACCCCGATCGCTAAGGACCGAATCTTTGAGGTAGTCGAGCTAAGTACTACAGTGCGACCATTGAGTGCCTGTGTGGGATGGCCCTGGCTTAGTAGATTTTGCAATTCTAGTTCGGTGCCCATCCGATGGGACTATCCTGAGGGCAATGGTCTTGGGTTGTACTATGCTAAGGCCAATGGTGCAACCCGCAGCCAGTCGAGTGTGGTACTAAGCCGAGGCTAATGGTAATCACTATTGCGCTGTTGGGAGCGGGGTTACAGAATTAGGAGGAAGATTGTCAAACGCCTTGTCAGGAAGACCCTTTGGCCCGGGAAATCCTGTTTCGTGGGTAAAGCGCGCACAGGGCCGGTCCTGGCATTTTGGGGGCCCATGGCAAAAACTTATATGGAGGCCCCATTCACCTTCTCATATATATGTCTATGTATATATGTATGTATATATACTTTTAAACACACATAAATGAAAAAATTAATATTTGATGCACAAAAATGATAAATGTAAATTGTAATCATGAACACTTGGCATTTGACATTATCTTAAAAAATTTCAAACGTCTGACTTGCACACTCCCATACCATTTCACAATCCAATGATCACTATCAAACACAGAACAGGTGCACAATCCACCACGTTCAATCAACTACTTAAGAATTGGTTTTTGTAAGCAAACTTGCCATCCCAGATTGCCTGCACACTACAGAATGCGATAACCCTATAATTACATAAAACATACCTAACGTTACACAATAAAAAGCACAGGAATAAACCCAATGCCCGATTTCATCAACATTAATGAATCATCCGCCTGTAATGAGTGAGTACTAGAATTCCAGATGGTTTGCTACAAACCCATAATACACATGCAAACTGACATAAGCATCAGTAATAGGGAGCAGGAGCTCACCGTGAGTTCATCCGCCATGCCGGACTCCAGGAGCTCCTCCCGGCCGGCCTGCTTGGCATTAGGCGCCGAGATCTTCTTAAGCTGCTAGGCACCGAGATCGAGGGCTCGGGGTGGTGCTGCCGTGCTGCTTTCTGAATTCTGATGATCTACGGAGGAGTGGAGGCCTGAGGACAGTTCGTCGGTTCGTATACTTGCACAGGGCCGTATACTTGCACCGTCCTCGGTTCGTATACTTTGCATACGCAGCATACCTGATACCTGGCCCACCTGACTAGGGGGCCCATGACCTTGGGGGGCCCAGGGCGGCCGCCCACCCTGCCCCCCCTAGGGCCGGCCCTGAGCGCGCAACCTCTGGAGAGTGTACAACTATCATGATAGCTATGCCCATGATCAAGGGCGGATGACGGGGAGCTGTCTCTTTGGTAATGTTCATTTTAATTTTCAAAATGTTTTTCAAAAGAGATTTGTTTTATTCTCCTCACAGTGGGTAACTATCAGTGATGAGGGTATAGGTTCATGGCGGGGAACCATGATCTAGCCACATGGGAAATTTCCGGCTACGGCCGAAGGAAAGAAAAGAAATTGAAACCAAAATATTTGTTTTAAATCACGTTTTTCCTCATATTTCAAAATATAGAAAAAAACCTTTGAAAAGTTGGCTTTATGCAAAAATGACCCCTACATACATTCCTTTGGAGCCTTAGTTGCATTTAGTCGGCCTTGCTTGTTGAGTGTTCGCGTACTCACCCCCACCTTTTATGCGGGCTTCTCATTCCAACGAGTAGGTGTTGGACCATCAGAGGAGTATCCGGAGGAAGAATACTATGAAGATGATGGATTCGCGGCTGGGATTCAAGACGATGAGTTTTAGCTATGTAAGCACTGTTCTCTACAATATACCTATGGAGTTGGGACTTCTGCTCGTGTTTTATGTGTTTTGTTTTAATGATGTGTTTGAAGACTTCCGCTGCAATGTTATGTAAAGGTCGTAGTGCCTGATACTTATTGTAATAACGCCATGTTGGCGAGTACTTTGATGTAATGGTTTTTCTGTGCTTATGGTTGTGATTCAAGAGCTGTATGTTGTTTGTTCAAACTACGTGATCTAGGGACTTGAACGGGTAAAACACAATAGGGACTCGACTCCATTTTCGGGTCCCGACAGAGTTAGTATCAGAGCCTAGACTGTAGGACAGCCTTAGATAGTGGAACCAATTAAGGACATTATAATTGATATCAATTTAATTTTAAAATTATGATTGATATGTATCTTACCTATTTCGTTGTACTACTTTCATCACTTACGTTATTCTGTCATTCATTTAAAAATATTTACCAATCCTCTCTTAACTTCAACCCTGTAGATGTCGAAGGTGTACCACTCCTATGGTAGTCGTATGGGTGGTGCTGTCCGTCAGTTGATCGAGATGATAGAGACCACAGGGATGTCTGAGACCCCACAGTACACTTGCTTGAGAAGGAGAAACAGGGCGGGGAGGTGATGCAGGTGGCGAGATAGTCATCGGCCCAACAACAAAGAACTGCACACGCACCGATAAGGATTGCCGCAAAGCGTCGGGATCGTGAGGCCGCCATGCAAGACGCCGCCTACTACGTGATGGTTCTCCTAGCAGGACGCTATGCCGCCCGACTTGCCGACACCCCTTTCCGCTGGGTTCCAATGAACGGAGGGGGGGGGGACAGCTCCAACTACTATCGGGGCAGTGATGGACATGATCCACTCGAGCACCACACCAGTTAGGTCCTCAACTACTTGGACGGAGGATACTGCACCCTCATGGGGAAGTCAGTTACTACAAGAGGAAGTTGGCCCAGGCTATGGGGAAGATCCACGAGTTGGAGATAAAGGGTCTGCCACCACCAACAAAGGTTCCAGTGACCTACACCCCCACTGCTGAGGTCGGAGACAAGAGGCCGCTGGCTGCACGCTCCACCTCCCAGCGTCGAGTTCATCCGCGTCGTGGCGCACGTAGGCGTTTCACTGTGACCCCTTCCCCGAACTCCAAGGTGACCCACGTCGTCAGCAACAACGAGGAGGAGCGGATCCTCGAGGATGGCTATGTTGCCGACTCCGAGTAGTTGTCCTGGTATCGAGTTGTAGCACCCCATAATAAGTTAAATAAGGCGTGCGTGTAATCTTCCTCGGGGATCCGCTCCTCCTCGTTGCTGCTGACGACGTGGGTCACCTTGGAGTTCCGGGAAGGGGTCGCAGTGAAACGCCTACGTGCGTCATGACGCGGATAAACTCGACGCTGGGAGGTGGAGCGTGCAGCCGACCTCTTGTCTCCGACCTCAGCAGTAGGGGTGTAGGTCACTGGAACCTTGTTGGTGGCGGCAGACCCTTCATCTCCAACTCGTGGATCTTCCCCATAGCCTAGGCCAACTTCCTCTTGTAGTAACTGACTTCCCCCATGAGGGTGCAGTATCCTCCGTCCAAGTAGTTGAGGACCTAACTGGTGTGGTGCTCGAGTGATCATGTCCAACACTACCCCGATAGTAGTTGGAGCTGTCCCCCATCCGTTCATTGGAACCCAACGGAAAGGAGTGTGTCGGCAAGTCGGGCGGCGTAGCGTCCTGCCAGGAGAACCATCGCGTAGTAGGCGGCCTCTTGCATGGCGGCCTCACGATCCCGACGCTTTGCGGCAATCCTTATCGGTGCGTGTGCAGCCCCCTTGTTGTTGGGCCGGATGACCATCTCGACCACCCAGACTAGCTCCCTGGCCCCGTTCTCCTTCTCGAAGCAAGTGTACTCGGGGGTCTCGTACATCCCCAGGGCCTCTGTCATCTCGATCAACTGACGGATAGCACCACCCATACGGCTACCATAGGAGTGGTACACCTTCGACATCTACAGGGTTGAAGTTAAGAGAGGATTGGTAAACATTTTTAAATGAATGACAGAATAACGTAAGTTATGAAAGTAGTACGACGAAATAGGTAAGAAACATAACAATCATAATTTTAAAATTAAGTTCATAACATTTATATTGTCCTTAATTGGTTCCACTATCTAAGGCTGTCCTAAAGTCTAGGCTCTGATACCAACTCTGTCGGGAGCCGAAAATGGAGTCGAGTCCCTATTGTGCTTTACCCGTTCAAGTCCCTAGATCACATAGCTTGAACACACAACAAACAGCTCTTGGATCACAACCATAAGCACAAAAAACCATTACATCAATGTACTGGCCAACATGGCGTTATTACAATAAGTCTCATGCACTACAGCCTTTACATAACATTGCAGCAGATGTCTTCAAACACATTATTAAAACAAAACACATAAAACACGAGCAGAAGTCCCAACTCCCCAGGCATACTGTAGAGAACAGCGCTTAGATAGCTAAAACTCATCGTCTTGAATCCCAGCCGCGGATCCATCATCTTCATAGTACTCTTCCTCCGGATACTCCTCCGATGGTCCAACACCTGCTCGTTGGAATGAGCAGCCTGCATGAAAGGTGGGGGTGAGTACACAAATACTCCACAAACGAGGCTGGCTAAATGCAACTAAGGCTCCAAAGGAATGTGTGTAGGGGTAATTTTTGCATAAATCCTGCTTTTCAAAGGTTTTTCCTATATTTTGAAATATGAGGAAAAAGTGATTTAAAACAAATATTTTGTTTTCAATTTCTTTTCTTTCCTTTGGCCGTAGCCGGAAATTTCCCAAGTGGCTAGATCATGGTTCCCCGCCATGAACCTATACCCTCATCACTCACAGTTCCGCACTGTGAGGAGAATAAAACAACTCTCTTTTGAAAAACATTTTGAAAATCAAAACGAACATTACCAAAGAGGCAGCTCCCCGTCGTCCGCCCTTGACCAGGGGCATGGCTATCATGATATTTGTACACTCCGCAGAGGTTACACGCTTTACCCACGAGACAGGATTTCCCGGGCCAAAGGGTCTTCTTAACAAAGCATTTGGCAGTTTTCCTCCTAATTCGGTAACCCCGCTCCCAACAGCACAATAGTGGGTACTACTGGCCTCGGCTTAACCATTGGTCTCAGCATAGTACAACTGAAGACCATTGCCCTAAGGATAGTCCCATCGGATGGACACCGAACTAGAATTCCAAAAGCTACTAAGCCAGGGCCTGCCCACACAGACACTCAATGGCCGCACTATAGTACTTAGCTCGACTACCTCAAGGAATCGGTCCTTAGCGATCGGGGTGGGTCCTACACTTGACCTAGGTCTCGTGCAACATTGTCCTCAGCATAATGCACACCACCTTGCATCTAGCCACCCCAATCAGGTTTTGCAAAATACCATTATCCCGAAAGTTCCCCACTATCATCTACACCCATTTTAAAAATGATAGGCATAGCTGTCTTTTCAAAATACATGTAATTCATCGTCTTGGCAGTTTAAACAGGTGCAGATTAGGACATTGCAATTCTAGTGAGAGCAAAACCTAATTTCAATGGAGGGCTATAACATAAGACTGTATACTATGTCATATGGTAGCAAGGAATGTTTTAGTATGAACTAAATAATTACTTGGGATTAGCTACTCTATTTACATATAGCCATTTTTACTTTTAACATACATGCACATTTCAGAATCATCTATAAATGCATTATAAAGCAGTAGGTGGCAAGGTTCAGCACTTGCCTTGTTGAGCACAGTGGACACACTCCCTCGGTGCGTCGATAAATCGTTCCTCGTCGCTCGATGCTAACGTACGACAATAACGAAACGAAATTCAATAATGCGAGAAATCCAAAATTAAATGGATGCACATGCTCATGCAAATTTTACAGAAGATACAAATCTGTCCAAAGGTAGTTATAAATTTAGTTTTGTAATTTTTGCAAACAAACATTAATTACAATAATTGCTAAAGTACTTATTAAACCATAAATCTGGAATCAAACATTTTGTACATATATAGTACCAAATTTAACCATCAAGTATTACATAATTTTATAAACCTAACAAAATTGGTTTGGTAATTTTTGCACTAATCTTTTAATAACTAAAAATGCTACTAGTTTGATTATTCAACAAATCATACAAAAATTAATATGAGTTGAAACAGCCCCAAATTTGGCTATAAAATACTAAACATTTTTAGATACATAGGAAAATTGGTTTCATATTTTTCTGAGCTACAAAGTATTTTAAATAATTATTTGAAGCTTCAGCCTTTTTCGGAAAATCGAAAAATTGAGAAATAGTGGGCCAGCCCATGCGGGTTCTCAAAAGGGGGGGTGCTGCCTTCTCTCTCCCTCCAAATAGAGAAACAGAGGAGGGGGAGGGCTGCGGCGGCTCCACGTGGGCACAGGGAAGGCGGTGGTGGCGACGGCTTGGCCTGGGAGTGCCCGAGGGGGCGGCGCGACACAGAGGCGGCGCGGCTGCCACGGGGAGATGGCGGGAGCTCCGGCAACATCCGCTCCGGCCCAATCGATCGAGGGGAAATATTCTAGATGTCGTAGGGATGCTATTGGAGAGAGTAATCGGATTATTACTGCACGTCAATGACGGATTCGATGCCGGTACCTTCGGGCGGCGCTCCGGACAGCTGTGGCCCCGGCGTCCAATCGACGGCGTTCCGGTGGTCGTCTCCTGTGGTTCAAAGGCAAAATAGATTCACGGGAGATGAAGGTAGGACATGATGGCAAGAACTCAGCAAGAAATCTTACCCGATGCTCCAATCAAGGAGAGAACAAAAATGGAGAGAAGAGCTCGGGTGTGAGGATTTATAGAGGATCAACAGAGGGAGATGGAGGGGTTTGGCTGCACAAATTCTCTCCTTGATGACCATTAAACCGAGAAGAAACTGCTAGCACTAAGCTTTGATGATTTGCAAATGGAAATAAATGGGTTTTGGGTGCTTTTTAATTGTCATTTGGGCACTATTCAGGAAATGGAAAGGTTAGGAGTGATGGCTGCGCAAGAGATGGTGGGAAGAGAGAGAAAGAGGTAGGAGAGTGGATGACAAGTGGGTCCCACTCGGATTTGAGGATTTTTGCTAATTATTTCCATAAGAAAAGGTACAAAATGGGCTTAAAATATTATTTAAAAATATAATTACGATATTTCACCCACTTAAAATAATTGAAAAATTAATTATATTTAATAATTAGCACAATTAATATTTTTACCATATTTTCCAATCAATATATTATTTTTAAGAAGGTACTTAGTCATTTTCTAGTTAACTAGATATATATATTTTTAAGTAACATACTCATATTTGTAAGTAAAGGTATTTTTAATTCATAAAATAATTTGGATGAGAATGCAATGCCATGATTTTTAATTTTCAAAAAATGAGGATGTTACAGTTTTCTTTTTCTCAAGTCCACCGCTAGCTCCAGCGAGGCGCCCCGGCCATTCATGCCCTCCGCATGCTGCCACCCTCCCCTCCACGCTGCCTCGCCGGAGACGCCGGTGGATTTGGCGGCGCCGCCACGGCCGGAGAAGCTGCGCCGCAACCTCAGCTACTGGCGGAGAAGCACGAAGAGCCTCAAGAGCTAGATGCTCTGCCTCGAGGATGAGATCGAGAGCTCGTGCTGACCAAAATCTACGTGTACATTAATTACATGCACCTGCATGCTTATGCATGCATGCAGACGCTCATATATACGTAAATGGTCTATGCTTATGCTTGGGTCGACCTGAAATGGCAACTGGGTTGGCACCATCAGTTCGTAGCCAGATATATGCATGGAATATTAGGCCTGTACGGCTGTACGGATGGAGGAATATGCTCTTCCCATAGTGAAGCTTAACATGCCATACATGGAAGGACATTAGAGCTGTTCATTCTATTTTCTTCAACCAATGATAAGTTGCTTTGCCTATCGATGGATGTTCTTATCTACTATTAATAGTTTCTACTAATAGCAGAATGCAATTTTACTGAAATTATCACCAATGCTAGTTGTCAGTTTTTTACTTAAAAAAATGCTAGCGGTCGGCTAGCTGTAAGCCTGTAACAATCCGTCTTATCCGCTAAAATTACACCATGTCATCTCTTGCAATAATCCATCTTATCCACCAAAATTACTCACTACGCCATCGATCGTGGCATGTACGTTGAGAAGACATGTTGTGTGAAGTAATACACACAATAAAGCGAAGGCGTATGACCCAGTTGCAATGGTAGAATTTAGATTTTCTCATAGCAAAGCAAATGTGCTTGGTCAGTAAGGAAATATATATAGCATGCTTTTCATGCAACTCCCTTTTTTAGAGATAATGGATCAAAAAAAAATATGAGCATAGTATTTCTTAATTATATAATTCTACAACACATTTTTTATTAATCAATCCATCGTATTAACCTGTGTAAATCTTCCCCCTTTGTATGGGTATTTTGAGCATCTAAAAGCAAACGTGATAGTTCCTTTTTAACATTGCTTTAATATATGGTATAAAAAAGATATAGATAACCTTAACGTGGATAATCGAAAGTTTCGATTTCTGGATTCGAGTACTGGCCTTCCTTTCATATCTGTGAGCAGTGAACCATCTTATATATGGACACCTAAAGATCTGTTGATCCTTTCTTCTTGAATCTTGATTGACTAATCCGGAGTTTCTAAATATCCTTTAGGATATACGTTTATACTGCAGGAATCTATAATCCCCAAAGATGTTAATTATGTAATGCAGTTACTAGGTAATCAATGGCATGAATAAAAGCAGCTAGCAACCTTTTACTAAGAACATATATCTATATATATATGAACATTTTTTACCCATTTTCCAGCCAAATTAATCACCCACACACACATAGTCCATCCATTAACTGCTGTAGATATATAGATGTCCGTTACCACAATACATACTTCCAAATCCTCCCTCTAAATGCATTGTAGCAGGTCAGTAAGTATATCTTAAGCTGACCCAATTCTACACACACACACAACAAGATAAGCATACAATGCATGCAATGCATGGATAAATATCCCAGCATATTGCCAAATCTCACCTAGCTAGCAAGCATCAGCAATGGTTTCAACTTTTTTCTTTCCTGAAGCAACATTAGAAATGTGAAGCCCCCTCTCCCCAAATGCCCTTCTCCATCTGCCAAGAACACACATACACGCAGTGCCTGACAATGCAGCTGCAAGGAGCAAACCACGTGACCTGCACCGGCTCGCCGGGGGCCGATCGATCCATCGAGGAGGTGGCGGTGCTGATCGTCGGCGCCGGGCCGGCGGGGCTCGCGACGGCGGCGTGCCTCGGGCTGCTCGGAGTGCCGTACGCCGTCGTCGAGCGCGAGTGCTGCAGCGCGTCGCTGTGGCGGCGGCGCGCGTACGACCGCCTCAAGCTGCACCTCGCCAAGGAGTTCTGCGAGCTGCCGTTCATGGCGTTCCCGGCGGCCGCGCCGACGTACGTGCCCAAGGAGGCCTTCATCAGGTACCTGGACGACTACGCCGAGCTCTTCGGGATCCAGCCGAGGTACCTCACCGCCGTCGAGTCGTCGGAGTACGACGAGGGCAGCCGGCGCTGGGCCGTGTCTGCTCGCAACATGGCCGGCGCCGGCGCCGGTGCCGGAGAAGAGATCAAGTACGCCGCGAGGTTCTTGGTGGTGGCGGCCGGGGAGAACAGCGTGGGGAGCGTCCCGGCGATCCCCGGGCTCGAGGGCTTCGCAGGGGAGGCGATCCACTCGTCGGCGTACAGATCGGGGCGCCGCTACGCCGGGCAGAGCGTGCTCGTCGTCGGCGCCGGCAACTCCGGCATGGAGATCGCTTATGATCTCGCCAGCCATGGTGCAAAGACCTCCATATCTATTCGTAGTCCGGTATGTGTGTGCTGTACATATATATTTGTGTTTTATTTGCGTACAATGTGTTCTAAGTTCACTGCAAGAAACTATCAATATTTCGTTGAACAAAAATATTTTCGCCGGAGGGGTTCGGTAATCGGTACATTTGATTTCCGTTGGGAGTTCTCAAATATCAACCAGAATTGCGGGAGAAGATACTATTTTAAGGTATATATGCATATGCATCGATGTTGATGAGAGATCGAGATAAGGCGGGGTAAGTAGCGATGGCGCCGTTGGCAAGACCAGGGAAGGAATAAAATTCCTAGGACCTAAGGAACAGCCGAGGACACTGGCACATATAAGAAGAAATATGGGAAGGCAACGACATGGCTCTATGGAGGCAAGGTGTGTGCCTCTGTGTGTTGGGGGTGTGTGGGTGGGGTCGGGAGAGAGAGAAGGCGGGAATGGACAGGGGCGCAATAGAATTCAGAAATAAAGAGTGGGAAACTTAAAAATTTGAAACCTACTATTGTTCTCATACGCATGTGCAAAAAGAATGACTACAGAGCACAATCGGAAAAAACCATGTGGCATTCTATTGCAAAAGGAGCTAGGGAGGAGCCAAGGAGGTTAACACGCGTGGCGTGAGACAAGGGAAGGGAGTGGCATGGCCACGCAAGGCCACGGTATGCGCGTGGGTGTTGGGAGAGGAGGGATGGCGATAGGAGGCATGTGTGAGGCCGCCCTGCAGTCCATGATTAGCATTCAAAAATAAAAAGAGAAATATAAAAAATTGAAAGATGGTTATCTTCAACTCTAAATCATCGCCGTTGTATCTATTAATTGGTAAAGTTATCTTAGTTTAAATGGAAACTTATGCACTTGAGTTATTTCTAAACATCTGTCAAACCATATTAATCAACAGAGGACGACACTATTAAAGTGTGTGTTTCTATTTTACAGGATGATATATATATATACTAAGTGAATAATGCATTCTTTTTTTTCTCTCGCTTTGTTTTAATTTGTACAGAGAATTTCGCTGGATTTGATTGCTCAAACGGATTCATCTTGTGAATGCAGGTACACATAATGTCAAAAGAACTCATTCGATTTGGGATGACCTTGGTCCAACGTCTACCAGTGAGAATTGTAGATACTCTTCTTCTGATGATGGCAAACTTAACATATGGAGACCTATCAAGGCATGGCATTGTGAGACCTAAAATGGGCCCTCTTCTCCTCAAGTCAAAAACCGGCCGATCGTCAATCATTGATGTTGGGACCGTAAGTTTAATCAAGGAAGGTGTTATCAAAGTAAGATTTAATTATATCGTCAGGTATATATACTACGAAATAAAAATTTCCAAGCTCGAGTGAGCTGAAAATATATTTAATTACATTTATACCTCGGTTAAATCAGGTGACGAAAGAGGTATCTAAGATCAAGGGAAACAGCGTTGTGTTTCGTGATGGGGAGGAGAGCTCATTTGACGCAATCGTGTTTGCGACAGGCTACAAAAGCACAGTGAATACATGGCTCAAGGTACAGATGGAAACTGAAGTTTCCTTTATATATTTTCCTTCTTGATTTTGAAGTCCGGCCCGTAAACCAAACAGTTGTGGCAACTATTTATTTGGTTCTGTAAATAATATATAATGTTTTTGTGGGATGCAGGACGGTGGGGGCATGTTCAACAAAGATGGTTTCCCCAAGAACAATTTCCCAAATCATTGGAAAGGTGAGAATGGGCTCTACTGTGCTGGGTTTGGGAGGAGGGGACTGGCTGGAATTGCAATGGATGCCAAGAATATTGCCGGCGACATCATGTCTGCCATGGATACCAAGAATATTGCCGGCGACATCATGTCTGCCATGGATCAAGTGCTATCTGCAGCTACTGGTTAAGGATTAGATTATATACATAATATACATATATATTATATAATATATATGTATGCGCATTCTGTGTATTATCCTCTTTGCATGCATGGTATGGTCCGGGCATGCATGATATGCACTGGCCTTCTGTATATACAACTTCCCTTGTTCCTTGATGCATGCATGTGATTGGAGTCCAGACAATTTTCCCATCCTGCATTGGTAATTCCAAGTGAGATGTCGACTATTAATAAAGTCTCTGCTTGGGATGAATGCATCTATATTTACTTCTACATATAGTGTACTGGATAGTTGTATGAAATATGTGTGGTTCATATGTATTCATTCACGCGTCATACCCTCCCGAGTAAGATCATCTCGCTATTAGAAGTAAAACGAATGCTCTAAAATAGTTTCAGTGTGCCAGTAGTCCCAAATTAGTTGTGTAACATACAAAAATTAAGAGAGCTATACATCATCTCTGAAGCTGGTCTTTGAAATTGAGAAGGTTCATTGATTGAGGCCCAACCGTTTGCTAGCTTGTTCCATAAAAACAAGCTGTAGTATATTGTTTACACGAAATTGATGCCAAACCAGACGTACTAATTTTTGCTAGCCCAATCGACAGAAAATCCAAGGTTTAAATTCTAATTTGCAGCATTGCCCTGTGACTCTAAAGCTTTAATTAATAGACCATGTCTGCACTCATGATTCTTTTTGAAAATAATCTGTATTAAAAGCAGTGCTTTTTTTTTTGAAAATAGGCGAGGTGCCCAATTCATTAATAGAGGAAGAGCGAAAACAATGTGGAAGTCACAAGGGCATTGCCCACTGTTGGGAATAGAAGGCACAAACACAGGATTTAACGTGGAAAAAACCCTCCAAGGTGGAGAGGAAAAAAACCACGGGGGAAAACAATCACTATAATGGTGCAAGATGTACAGGGTACAAGGGGTCTTTATATATGCATGCCCAAGGGTAAATTAGTAAAAACTAATATTTGGAGGCATAACCTAACAAATCTCCCCTTGACTCTAAATCTATGAAAATGTTCTCCCAAAATCCCCGAAGGACATTAAGCTCCGCGAATACCAACCAAGTCAAGACAATGCTTGAACTTGGTATTAGATAATGACTTTGTAAGCATGTCTGCAGGATTCTCATCAGTATGTATCTTTCCCACAATAATTTTGCCTTCAGCAACAACATCGCGGATAAAGTGGTACTTGATATCAATGTGCTTAGTCTTGGCATGATACACATCATTCTTGGTCAAATAAATAGCACTATGGCTATCACAATAAACAGTGTTGACACGCTGTGGAAAACCAAGTTCAGAAACCAGACCTTGCAACCAAATAGCTTCTTTAACACCTTCAGTAGCTGCAACATACTCTGTTTCAGTAGTAGAAAGAGCAACTACAAATTGTAATGAACCTTTCCAACTCACTGCAGAACCACACAAAGAGAATAGATAGCCAGAATTAGACTTTCTCTTATCGAGATCACCAGCATAATCAGAATCAACAAACCCAATAACATCATTCGACTTCACCAAACTTTTATCAAACATCAAGCCATAGTCAGAAGTACCTTTAAGATAACGAAGAATCCACTTAACAACATTTCAGTGTTCCTTACCAGGATTATGCATAAATCTGCTAACCACGCTGACTGCATGAGACAAGTCAGGCCTTGTACAGATCATAGCATACATGAGATTACCAACAGCATTAGAATATGGAACGTGGGACATATAGTCTTTATCATCTTCATTGGTAGGACATTGACTCGAAAATAACTTAAAATGAGAAACGAACGGTGTAGAGACATGTTTGCAATTACTGAGATTATATCTTTCAAGTACTTTTTCAATATAACTTTTCTGAGATAGAAAAAGAGTACCAGCTTGACGATCACGCTGAATTTCCATCCCAAGAATTTTCTTAGCTGGACTAAGATCTTTCATCTCAAATTCCTGACTAAGTTGAACCTTCAACTGATTAATCAGAGACTTATCATGAGAAGCAATGAGCATATCATCAACATAAAGCAGTAGATACACAAAAGATCCATTGAAGAACTGCTTGAAATAAATACAATGATCATAATTGCTTCGAGAATAACCATGAGAAACCATAAATGAGTCAAACCTTTTATACCACTGCCTTGAAGCTTGTTTTAAACCATAAAGAGATTTTTTCAAATGACAAACTAAATGCACTTTTTCAGGAGCAACAAAACCCTCAGATTGAGTCATAAAAATCTCCTCATCCAAATCTCTATGAAGAAAAGCAGTTTTAACATCAAGTTGCTCTAATTCAAGATCAAATAAAGCAACAATAGCAAGCATAACCCTAATTGATGAATGACGAACAACAGGAGAGAACACCTCGTTAAAGTCAATATCTTCCCTTTGTTCAAAACCTTTCACCACTAGACGGGCTTTCCACCTTGCAGGTTCAACTTCAGAAAGTCCATCCTACGGGCTGAGTTCCTCGCGGGTGAAAAACCCTAGCTACCCATAAAATTTTTCCTAGAAGCCGCCGCGGCGTTCCATCGACAGCCGCCGTCGTTCCTCGCTGCCGGCCTCCGTCCACCCCTGCGCTGCATCGGCATCCCGGCCGCCGCCTCCTGCCGGCCGTTCCTCTGACGGATCCCCTCGCGCGTGGCCGCCGTGGTCTCTCGTCTCCCGCCGCACCGCTGTCTTCTCGGTTTCGTGCCGCCCCGCTAGTTCTTCGCCCTGCAGGCCTGCACAACCGTGGCCAAAGATTCTCTTTTTGGCTTTGATTCCTGTACAAGAAGGACAACAAAGAGACGCACTGTGCGTTCGTGATCATCCAGGAGCAAGTCACATTCATCTTTTTGCTACGTGCACTCGATTTCTTGCACCAGGAATTTCGCTGTTTCACTTGGTTTTCATCGGATCGGTTCCAGATTAATTATTTCAGGGATTATTTTCTTATATTAGTTCCTGATATTTGCTTTTGCCATTATGTCTGCAAAACTTGATATTGCAAAATTCGATGGCAAGATCAGTTTTTCTATCTGGCAGGTTCAGATGAAGGCCGTTCTTACACAGCTCGGTGTCTGGAAAGCTCTTTTGAAGAAACCGGAAAAAGTTGATGAAAGTGAATGGGAAGAACAGGATCAAAAGGCTTTATCGCCATACTGCTCGTTTGTCTCTGAGATGTTCTCTTGAAGTTATTAAGGAGGCGACTGCCGCCTCCCTATGGGCGAAGTTATTAAGGAGGCGACTGCCGCCTCCCTATGGGCAAAGTTGGAGTCGTTGTATATGACTAAAAGTCTTGCCAATAAATTGCGTCTGAAAGAACGACTGTACACTATTCGCATGGCAGAAGGTACTTCTATTCAGTCTCATCTCAGTGAATTTAATTCCATCATTGTGGACTTAGAGAGTTTAGAAGTGAAAATTGAAGATGAGGATAAGGCTATTTTGTTGGTTGTCTCATTGCCTGATACCTTTAAACATTTTAAAGAAATTATGCTTTATGACAATCATGTTACCCTCAGTTTTGAGAATGTTAAATCAAATTTGTTGTCTAAAGAGAAGTTTGATGTTGATTCTCATTCCGGTGGAAAGGGTGAGGGTTTAATTGTTAGAGGTAGATCTCAGCAAACTGGCAGTTCTAATAGATCAAAGTCTCGGTCTAAATCAAGAGGTCGTAATTCCAACAACTTTTGCCGTTATTGTAAAGCCAATGATCATATTATTTCTCAGTGTGTCAAACTGAAAAATAAAGAAGAGAGAAAGAAAAAAGAATTGGAAAAATCTGCTGAGACTAGAATTGTTGAAAATCCTGATAGTGAGGGTGGAGAAGCACTGTTGGTCACCACTGATTTAGAGAAACGTGTTTCTTGGGTTCTCGATTCAGCTTGTACTTTTCATATTTGCTCCCATAGAGAGTGGTTTTCTGAGTACACTGCTGTTACAAATGATGATGTTACTATTGGTGATGAGTCTCCACTAGATATTATCGGTATTGGTTCAATTCAAATTAAAACTCATGATGGCACTTTCAAGAATCTTACAAATGTTCGTCATGTTCCAAAAATGAGGAGGAATCTTATTTCTTTGGGCACCTTAGAAGGTATGGGATACAAGTATACCGGTGAAAATGGTGTTCTTAAGGTTTCTCTTGGCAACCGTGTTATTTTAAAGGCCAATCGTATGAATAACCTTTATTACTTGTAAGGTTCTACAGTTACAGGTACTGCAGCTGTTGCTATTGCATCCAACACTTCTAATACCAAGCTTTGGCATATGCGCTTGGGTCATATGGGTGAAAAAGATATGCATCTCTTGCATAAGAAAGGTCGTCTAGAAGATATTGGCAATTTGGAATTCTGTGAACATTGTGTCTTTGGCAAGTAGAAGAGAGTTAGCTTTGCTATTTCTACTCACCAGAGTAAAGGAATTCTTGATTATATTCATTCTGATCTTTGGGGTCGTTCTCCTCACCCCTCCATTGGAGGCTGTGAGTACTTTATTTCGTTTATTGATGACTTCTCTCGCAAGGTTTGGGTCTACTTTTTAAAGCATAAGAGTGATGCTTTTCCTACTTTCCAGACTTGGAAAGCTTTGGTAGAAAATCAAACTGGGAAGAAAATTAAGAAATTGAGAACTGACAATGGATTGGAATTTTGCAGTGGTGAGTTTGATAAATATTGTGCTAATCATGGAATTGCTAGACATTTGACTGTCCCAAGTTCACCTCAGCAGAATGGTCGTGCAGAACGCATGAATCGCACTCTTCTGGAGAGGGTCCGTTGTATGCTATCCAATGCTGGCTTATGGAAAAAGCATGGTTTTTGGGCGGAGACTATTAATACAGCTGCATATTTGGTTAATCGCTCTCCCAATTCGGCGATTAATTTTCAAATTCCAGAAGAGGTATGGTCAGGCAAACCAGTTGATTATTCTAACCTTAGAATTTTTGGGTGTCCTGCCTATGCTCATAGTAATGATGGAAAGCTAGTGCCTAGAGCTAAAAAATGCACTTTTCTTGGTTATGGTTTCGGTGTCAAAGGATATCGTTTATGGTGTGATGATTCTATGAAAGTAATTGTTAGTTGTCATGTTACTTTTGATGAAAGTTTATTATGCTCCTCTGGAGGTGTTTCTACTAGTGGTACCTTATCCACTGATGGTTCTGAAACTGTTGTTCCTACAAGCAATCCAACTTTTGAGGTAGACTTACCTGTTGATTCTACTGCTTGTTCTTCTACACTGTCAGTATCTCAGCCTCCTGTTTCTAATGATCATTGCATTGCACGTGATAGACCTAGACGTGATATTCAATTGCCAGTTAGATATCGTGACACTGATAATGTTGCCAATTATGCTTTCATTACTGCTAGTGATGAAATTTTTGAGCCATCTTCTTATTCTGAAGCTATCTCATGTGATAAATCTTCTAAATGGTTAACTGCTATGAATGAAGAAATTGAGAGCCTTCATAAAAATCATACATGGGATCTGGTAGAGCTTCCAAAAGGTACAAGACCTCTGAAGTGTAAATGGCTTTATAAGAAGAAGGATGGACTTTCTGGAGTTGAACCTGCAAGGTGGAAAGCCCGTCTAGTGGTGAAAGGTTTTGAACAAAGGGAAGGTATTGACTTTAACGAGGTGTTCTCTCCTGTTGTTCGTCATTCATCAATTAGGGTTATGCTTGCTATTGTTGCTTTATTTGATCTTGAATTAGAGCAACTTGATGTTAAAACTGCTTTTCTTCATGGAGATTTGGATGAGGAGATTTTTATGACTCAACCTGAGGGTTTTGTTGCTCCTGGAAAAGAGCATTTAGTTTGATTTTCTACCAAAGCTTTCCAAGTCTGGAAAGTAGGAAAAGCATCACTCTTATGCTTTAAAAAGTAGACCCAAACCTTGCGAGAGAAGTCATCAATAAACGAAATAAAGTACTCACAGCCTCCAATGGAGGGGTGAGGAGAAAGGGCTCTGATACCACTTGTTGGAAATAGAAGGCACAAACACAGGATTTAACGTGGAAAAAACTCCTCCAAGGTGGAGAGGAAAAAAACCACGGGGGAAAACAATCACCATAATGGTGCAAGATGTACAGGGTACAAGCGGGCCTTTATATATGCATGACCAAGGGTAAATTAGTAAAAATTAATATTTGGAGGCATAACCTAACACTCACAACCCACAACCGTTCACAGCACACAACACAAGAAGCCCTGCACGACACACGGGCTACCCTATTTCACTTTTAATTTTCCGCACAATGTCGTCTGGCCAACAGTCCTCATGTCGGAAAATCCTTGCATTTCTCTCTTTCCAAAGATTCCAACAAATTGCAATGATAATTCCGTCCTCAAAACGTCTGACAGCTCTCCCCCCGGCCAATTGATCCCACCACCGCCCAACTGAAGGAACTGTGGGACTGTCAACCTTGGTGGCAGGAAGAAAAGGCGCCATCGCATGCCAAACTTGCCTCGCAAAAGAGCACTCCCAAAACAGATGGTTGTGGCTTTCTTGGCTAGCAGCACACAACACACAGAGCGGATTGCACGGCCATCCTCTGGAAGATTGGTGATCTGCTGTGTACAGCCTTTGCCGAATCAAAAGCCAGAAAAAGAAACGACATTTCCTCTGGACCTTTGCATTCCAAATGCGAGAAAAATCGTGAGGCTGTGTCGAACCAAGGAATTGAATGGAATATGCCGAGTATGCCGAGTAGCGCCCTGAAGCTGTAAACTTCCAACGAACTGAATCTGAAACTCCTGGACGAAGAACGATTTGATTTACAGCCGACCAAAGGCTCACAAACTCACGAACCTGCTGCGCCGTGCTGATTCTTTTTAACGGTATCATCCACCGACCATTATTGATCGCGTCGTGCACCGAAAGGCGAGTCCTTCTCACTAGCCTATAATAGTGCGGTGCGACGTCACATGGCGAAGAACCTTGCATCCATGGTGAGGTCCAAAAACATGCCCTGCAACCATCCCCCAAGATAAGCTCCGCGGCCGCCCAAAAAAGAGTGGTATCTATGGTAGGGAAACAGATCGTGGAGTTAGTCCACGGCCTGGGTGGAGAATCCCAAGCATGCCACATCCAACGTAGACGCAATGCCCTGTCAAATCTTCCTAAGTCCTTGACGCCTAAACCTCCCAGCTCTTTTGGTCTGCACACCGTAGCCCAATTGACCAGGCATTTGCTACCTTGGCAGTCGTCTTCACCGCCCCAAAGAAAGGACCGCCTTATTTTGTCAATCTTCCTGATTGCCCACGAACTGAGCTCAAAAACCTTGCTACCTTGGCGGTGCTTTTTTACATTTGATAAAATTCGATGTGTTGTGGTACATAAATGATAACAGAGTTTAATTATACTTTCACTAACTATTTCCTATCTTGTCAATGTTTACAATTATGCATAGTCATTTTTATGGTTGTTTAGTCTATTGCCCTGCTTGACACGACGTTTTTGAAGTCACTTCCAGCTTCTGCACGGTAAAATGCCACAGAGCGAACTAAACACTCCCAACTTCTGAAGCGGCTTTATAATTCGACGTGGTAAAATTTGGCAAACCCCTGTGGTGGTGATCTAGCAAGATATGTTGTCACATAGATCTTTTAGTCAGTCCATCCAAACAGACCATTAACTATATATGGCTATCCTATAATTTATATATTGAAATTATTCTTTTTTCTAAAACCTCTCGATTATCAGCCGTACAGTGTTCTTATTAGTAATTACATGAGAATTTTGGTGTTGGGGGACTTGGGACATTGTAGATTTTGTCATTCCTTAGTCGACACTTGCATTTTTGTTTTACGAATTGCAACCATACCATTATAAAGTTTACATGTTCCAAAAATGGCTAATGTGTCTATGCCATGTCGGTCTATGACCCACATATATCACTGTCACATAAAATATAATGATAATTTTGCAAAACATCAACTTTTTAATGACATGAGATTTTTTCTATGCCATAAAGCATTAAACTTCAATTAGGTCATGCTATCAGGCGATTTGGCTTATTTTTTAAATCACATTTTTTTTAAAATGCGCTTGTCCATCAATATAGGGCTCATTCCGTATTCCAATATATGTAAAACAAAAGTGTTCTTCCTTTAATACAACTAGTAGTTATCTTCTTAAGCTTGTACTCCCTATGTCCAAAAATGGACTTGTCAATCAATGTAAGCCTTAGTATTTCATATTCCTGCAAAATAAATATGATATTTCCTCAATGCCTCTAACAAAGGTCCTCTTTGATTCAGGGTTGTGTTTTGATTTTGGTTGTACTTACATTGCTACGGAAATGGCTTTTAGTCTCAGTTGGGAATACGCTTTAGTCTCGGTTTCCCCAACCAAGTCATGCAATTCGGGACTGCAGGCTTTAGTCTCGGTTTCCCCAACCGGGTCATGCAATTCGGGACTAAAGGTCTGTGTGCTTTAGTCCCGGTTTCCCCAACCAGGACTATAGCCACTGAAATATCTAAAAAAGTGGCGAACACAAGACTCAAACCTGGGACCTCATTCCATCACATGACTCTCCACTCACCTTTCTAACCAACCCATGCACTCACACGTATTGATTAGAGTAGGATATGCATTTCTTTTGAAGTTTGTTGGAACAAGCCTTTAGTACCGATATCGTGTCTGACTATTCTCGATGAGCACCTATCATGCGGGTTCAGTATTTAACCGTACTAATGAGTCCACACGCTAGCTGGCCTGTATCCGTCTGTGAAAGGTATCTTTATTGTTGTCTCCGCCGTCTTGAAAGTCTAGAATTATTCTTGTTACTTTCTGAATCGGTCTTTGGTGCAATCGTCGATTACCTATTTTAATCCAATCGGTACTAATGTACTAGGCCATTTCTCTAGTAGTGTTAGAAAAGTTGAGCGTTTTTAAAAAAAGACTTGAAATTCTAAAAAAAAATATTTATAAATATTTTTTAGATCGATATTTGAGAAAAAACCACAAAGCCTTAAATATTAAAAATGTTATAGTAAATGATCTGTATAAAAATGATATTTTATAAACCGAATCAGAACCGTACTAGATTTGTGAAACAAAAAAGGCCAAATACTTTTGCTTTTGCTTGTATGGTATTGAAAAGAGTGTTAAGAGATAATCACCAGGATAGTTTGTTATTTTCAATGCTTCTTTGGTCTATGTGCAAATTAAAAATATGCCTTGTAAACTTGAACAAGGGAAGTATTCATTGGAGATACTCCCTTCAGTCACAAAAAGAAGTCGCCGTTGACTTTTAAACACGGCTTTGACCATTCGTCTTATTCAAAAAAGTTATATAAATATTTTTTTTATGATTTGGTTTATTATTAAATGTAGTTTAAGTATGACATATTTTTATATATTAATTTGAACTAAATTTTTGAATAAGATGAATGGTCAAAGGAGTGTCCAAAATCAACGGTGACTTCTTTTTGTGACCGGAGGTAGTAATAATTAGGTGCAGTATAAACCATCATGATGGATCATTATGCATCTGCGCTGGCCTGTGAGCTCGCAACCAGAAGCCCATGAGGTTGGATTTTGTTTTGAAAATATATTTTATTTCAATGGAAATCATAAAATTAGGTTGCAATTTCAAAAATTGTACAAAAATATACTTATCAAACAGTCCGTGTCGTGCTCGGGCCGGCAAGGTCTAAAGCCGGCTCGCCATGCTTTTGGGCCATGCCGGGCCCAGAATTTGGCAATCCGTGCTGGCCCGGCATGGCCCGAAGTACTGGCCGGTCCGTGTTGACCATTTTGCAACCGGCTAGAGGCACGACGGGCCTGAGCCGGGCCAGCACAGCTCGGCCCAATTCCCACCACTATTCATACATACGTACGTACATGCATGCAACATGTGTACATACATACATGTGTGTGTGCGAGAGAGAGTAGCTAATTATTTCTAACATCATATTAGAAAAAAGATTAGAACAAGTCGGTATGAAAAAACGAACCTAAAGTTGTATGGTAGAAGCATAGCTGTCTTATAGCATTGTGGAGTTAAGAACAACGTCGAGTAAACTCTTTTCGTTGCAACGCCAACTAGAAACTTCTTCTTAGGCTCTGCTTTTCTCAAGTGTGCAATTACACTGGTGTCCACCATCTTTTGGGTCTCCTTAGCGGTTTGTTTATACGACAACTTCTTAAGTGGAGCCAATTAGTGGATTGGGTGGACCCCCACCATCTTAGGTGGCGGTATTAGAGTAAGCTGCCTTGTCTTGGTCGACAACTTCTTGGGTGGAGTCAATGGTACTAGAGTTGGAGTTCCTCGTGCGAAGGTGGTAGAGGAGGCGGGCTTCTTCTAGCTGGCAACTTGTGTGGAGGTGACGCTGGAGGAGTTGAACTGCTTCTGCATGCGGGAAGTGCTGCAGGAGTCAGGCTTCTTCTGCCAAGATTCGAGAGGTCTCTCCATGGAAGGGGCACCTCCTTGTTACCTTAAAATATTATGTAGTGTTTCTGCCACAGAATGATACTATGTACGACATCTTCAAGCATGGTAGCCCTGTCTCCTTGAAAATTTTGAGGTCAACATCCTCATATTCTTGACACACCAGTGCCACCGTGACCTTAGAGTCACCCAACAGTCTCTCTATTGACGTAACCATCGGCTTTAGCATCACCCTCATAGCACTGTCTTTTTCTAAGGAAGAATCCTACCTAGGGTTTTTTCTCAAGCAAATCTTGTAGTGTGATCTCTTGATTATAGTAAAGGACTGGACATATAGCTATTATCCTTTACTCGGGATGCCTGAACCAGGATAAATATCTCTCTGGTGTCTCTTTCTTGTGATTTATGCTGAGATCTCTTCGACTACATCTTGGAAGTCCAGATTGCTGTAGAAAGGGGCTCTCTGGTCCCACAATCAAAAGTAACCTCGATTGAGAAGCTTGTTCCCGCTCAAGTGTTGTGCGTCACCGCTTCACTGGAGCTCCGCCGCTAGTGGACCTAATTTATTGCCCACGATAGGACTAGGGTTCGGGCAAGAGTAGGGTTCACCAGTGTCCTTGAGCTTAGAGGAAGACCAGAAAATTTGCAACCCAGTCATTGGAAGGATAAGTCGTAGAGTGGTATGTGCCAGCGACAGTGCCAAAGCCATAAAAATAGCCGATGACTGTGGGGCAACGCTGGTAGGTGGATCGACATATGGCGAACAAGTGGATTAGAATGGGCACGTGGGGCAACATGACGGTAAGGGAAAGGGGGCGCAGTAGTGAAGCGACGACGGTGTTACCAAGTGCAAGTGGTGGCCGACGAAGGTGAAACAATGGTGGTGGAGGTGTGTGGAGCAAATAAGGGGATAGGAGGAGTAGCGCGACATGAATGAGAAGTAGAAATGGCAAAGATATTTGTCGGTCTGGGTATCCATCAGTATCCAATCTGACGGGTCTAGGTCTAGATCTTATTTTGAACCGTGAATATTTATTACTACCTCCGTCCCAAAATAAGTGCTCTTATAGAATTCAAATTTGTCCCAAAATAAGTGCTCTTCTAGCTGCACAGTACTCTAGATTCCCCTCCCTCCACTATAAAGTATCCCTATATTCTCCTCCCACCACTATAAAATACTTCTAGATTCTCTTCCCACCACTATAAATACTATAGATTCCCACCTACATACACTTATTCTTAGTTTCTCCAAAACAACCTTAAAGAGCATTCTTTCTAAAACGGAGGTAGTATCGAGTAGGTACTAGTCAAGATCTTATTTTAAACCCAATGGCACCTGAAATAGGTAATAAATAAATAAATTCGGCGAGAGGATGCGGTCGGCCGTCCAACGGGCGACCGACATTGAAGCATGTGTCGCACGCATACCCCTAGAAAGGCAGGGGCAACGAGCTAACTCTCTATGCATTTCCTAATTCATTTTCTTCTATATCTCTTGATTAGTATTTTCGATTACCAAACCATTTCACAAATGGGTTTTTGAAATTTTTTCGAACAAAATAATACCGCACTTGCCATATAAATTTCAAATGTTTTTGATTTTTTTGATTATCGATCGACTTTTTTAAAATTTTTTATCTTCGTTTTAAATCTAGATTTAAAATGAAAATCTATAGATTTAAAATGAAAATAATTTTTTTTAAAAATAAATAATCAAAAAAATTTAAAAATTTCAATATTTAGAAATTTATATGGCAAGTATGGCCTAGTTTTGTTCGAAAAATGTCGGAAACACTTTTTTGAAATCGGTTCGGTAATCGGAAATACTAATCAAAAGATATAGAAAAAAATGAATTTGGAAATGCATGCATAGTTAGCTCGTTGCCCCTGCCTTTTTGGGTACGCATGCCTGTAGGGATGGCAACGGGTCGGGTCCTGTCGAGTGGAGAAGAATCAGACCTGACCCAAAACCCGAAATTGAATATCCGACCCGAACCCGAAATTGAACATGGACACAAAACCAAACCCGCACCCGCACCCGCCGGGTACCTGAAACCCGATGGGTGAAACGTGAGTGTGTGTTTCAAAGGAAGAATGTGAGATAGCAATTAGATTTTTGCCCCGAAGTTCATCTGCCTTTGTCTTTTTATCAAAAGTTGACATGCTTTGGTATTTTTGCCCTGTGTAGACCAACTTGGGATAGTGTTCACTTCAGGGGTTTTTTCACAAAATCACCACCTTCTCCTCCACTCCCGGCGTGCTCGATGGCGGCTCGAACAATGGCCGCGGTGAAAGCGGCGGCGGATGATGGCGGCGGTCGCGGTGGAAGCGGCGATGGATGTCGGCAATGGCGCGGTTGGCGGTCTCGAAGCGTGGCGCGTCGAGGTCGGCGGAGGCGGAAGCGTGGTGGCCGACTTCATGGCGACTATTCTAGCGGCGGCGGTCGAGGAGCGGCGTGATGGGGAAAGGCGTGGTGGGAGAGGAACGTGGCGGCGGCGCCAATTCGGGCTAGGGGTGGCGGCGAGGTGGCGCGGCGTGCGAGGCATTGCCATGGCGGCGTCCGCGACTCTGGCGGCGCATAACAGGGGGTGTCTTAGGGAAGGTAGAGAGGAGATATGAGAAGATGAGGACGGCGACACCTTGGCCCGAGGATGCGCTAGGCGTCGATTCGAGGGAGGAGAAGGCGGCTCCTTGTGGCGGCGGTGGCGCTGGGCGAGGCGCTGCCGCGCGGGCGGCGAGCTCCGGCGAGGGCAGTGGCTGGGGAGACGTGGCAATTTTTTAGAAAACCTCCTAGGGAGAAAACAATCCCCAGCTGATCTACACAGGACAAAAATACAAGACATGTCAATTTTGGGCAAAAAGACCAAGGCAGATGAACTTCGGGGCAAAATCCAATTTCCCCGTGAGTGTGTGTTTGAAAGGAAGAATGTGAGATAGCAATAGAGCATATAGCAGTAAATTTTAAATTTCATAATTGATCACATGTTCAATCATCATAACACAAACTAATGACAAGATGGCATAAACATGAATGCATGAACAATCTTTACAGTCTTTTCCATGGACCCAACGGATTGCACACAAGAAAAGAACTACCCGAGAGAAGATTCCAAGAAAAGGAGACGCTTTATTTAGTTTATTCTGCAAAATTTTAACCGGCTTAAACGGATAGGAACAAATCGGGAACAAAGAGGCTTAAAAGAGGGAAAGAAAAGCTGGCGTAGGATCTGGCTACGTATACCAGAGCTCCTCGACGACGACGGCGGAGTCGACGAGCTTGCTGGTTCGCAGTGCCATTCACGCAGCCGGCGGCGGCGCCACTTCGGGCCACCGGCTCGACCCTGGGGATGTCCACGCGCTGGAAGCTGGCTGGAGGCGGCGTCGCCGTCCGCACCACCGTTCAGGCGTCCACTGAAAGCGCATGACGACACGAGGTGGCGTTGGTGGCGGCGAGCCGGCGGCAGCGTTGAGGGCTCAAGGGACTTGCGGTTGCGGCGGCACTCGGGAGTCGGCTGAGGCTCTGAGGAGTGAGACCTAAGGGATTTAGGGTTGTCCACAGCCTCTGAGGCAGTCGGGCAGTGAGGCCTGGCCAGCTGCATTTGGGGTCTTGGGCCGTGGGGTCTTCGCCCCTTAGGCCGAGTGGCTTACTAGTTACTTGGTTGGACTGAGCATGTGAGTATACAATTCACTAATTCAGCAGTTGGGTTGCTTTATTCGGGGGCCATGGGCACCCGTGGGTTACAAACTTCCCCGTCTCTGACCCGTAAGGAATTCGAGGTCCGACCCGCCAAACCCGTGGGGGCAAATTTAAACCCGAACCCATCCCTATCGGGTGCAGAACCCGCGGGCCCCGTCCCCACGGGTCTGATTGCCATCCCTACTTGCCTGCCATGCATGCTTTGCTGCCTGTCTCCCGTTGGATGGGCAATCGCGTCCTCTTGCCAGCGACGGCTCCCATACCAGCCGCAACGCCGTCGGAGCACCAACCAATCGTCCATCCAGAGGGCGAACAGAGGGCAATCGTTCATCCAGAGGACGACCAACGCCTATTTTTATTTAAACTCTAAACCATTGGTCATTTTTATGTAAAAGATTTTAAAATTATAAAAAATATTTTTTTTCGCAGCACATCCAGCAGCCCATGAGCCCACCCGCACGCAGCAGGCTGTGGGCCACCTCTTGCGCCGGAGACAACAGGGAGCAGCCCATCCAGTCCATGCAGCAGGCCGCACCACCATGCAGCCCACACACAACATGATGGATGCCCAGCAACATGCACTTGCATTGGGCCCCCACGCAGCATTCCACGGTGGGCAACTCGTAGAAAAAGCCCATTCTAGCGAGTCCCACCTCGCTTCGTACACAGTTTGTGAGTCCAGGAGGCCAGGAGCGTCTATAAATATGAGCAGTAGGCTCGGCAGGAAGCGAAGCGAGATCGTTGGTTGAAATCTGTGTGGTTGGCAAATAAGCCGACGACGTAAATTTTAGCGGTGTCGGTGGTGACAACATTGAACCGTCTGTATCGTTGTATCATGATCTTTCGGACGATTGGTTTGGTGTGCACTGTAGATCTAGAAATTCGAATTTAAGAGCTAACCAAGCTAGGATACCTGGATACCCAGGTTCGGACCCCCCTGCGGATAATAGTCCTACTCCTGCTGAGTCTTAGCTCTTTTCTTGTTGTGGCTGAATGGAATGTGGTTACAGAATGCTTGTGAACTGTGTGTTCAAAGCGCACGTATCGTGCCTCCTCCCCTCGCTCTCCTCCCCTTTTATACAAGCCTCGAACAAGCGGAGAGAGGCGGGGAGTAAGCGATCTGATCTCTCGATCTCGACAAGACACGACAGAGAGGCAGCAACGCGCCGCCCCCGCGCCAAGGCGGCGCTCGCCTGGCGTGCTTTCCAAGTGGCCTCTGACCCGCACAGACACACCGGTGAGACTGCGGATGGGGCCCAGCCTGCTCCTCCTGACGCGGACGGCTATCTTAAGCAAACCTTCTCTCTGCCGGTCAATTCCTCTGCGCCACGATGGCGGCCGCTTTCGAGACATGCAGGGTCATCAGAAGCGTAATATCTCCTCAGCTATCTATCCGCGCGTGATGTCATATTAAATGCGCTCGTCTTCGCAGACAAGGGAACCTTCGCCCGAAGACTCGCCGAGCAGCTCCACGTGATGCGGGCCCCACTTGACAAGAGGAGGCCCTACAGCGAGAGGCTCGCCCACACGCCCGCTTAACGTCTGGGGGCCTCGCCCGCGCAGACCGACGGCTCGCCCGCCTGTTGGGCACAGTCGCGCCGACGCTAGCGGGGCCTCTTGGCCTTCTTTGGGCCTTCACACCGATATTTATTACATCGACGGTAGCCCTCGGGTCCACCGTGATACGCGAACCGTCGCCTGACACTTTTTTCCGTTTCTTCAGCGGCGGAGACGCAATCGTGGGGCCCCTTCGCCATACCGACGCTGATTCTCCGCTGCGCACGATCTTCCTTGGGGAACCACGCCGCTTTTCGCGGGAAATCGAAACGCGCGGGGCAATGACAGCGCGCGCGCGTGGGGACGGAATCCAAACCGTCGCACTCGCAAGCCTTGCTTATAAATACTCCCCTTGGCGCCGCGACCAATCCTTCCGCACGCTAAGTCCTCAAACTGCCCTTCACCTTCTTCGCCGCTGCCACCTTCTTTTCTCGCCAACTCCTCCACTGTTTTTCCATGGCGCCCAAACGCAGTAAGGGTCGCCGCGGGGACGCGCCACCGTCTGGGCCTACTTTGCCTGCCTCTGCTGTCGACGAGGATGTGGCGACGCGGCTCCAAGGGTTCGTGCCGCTTACCTCCGTCCGGTTCTGCGCCGGCACCATAGTGCCAAGCCCTCGCGACGGGGAGATTGTGACCTTCACCTGGGCGATGCTGGCGGGGCTCGTCCCGCCGTACTCGGAGTTCTTCTTGGCGGTGCTCGCCTTCTACGAGATCCAGGCGACGCACCTTCCCCCCAATTCTATCGTGGCCCTGACTATCTTCGTCCACTTCTGCGAGATGTTCGTGGGGATGATGCGAACCTCCCCTCTCTGCGCGGCTTTTCTGTTGACGCTGCGAAATCGCGCCCGTCTTGGGGCCAATGGAAGTTGCTACTTCACGCTCGCGACGCCGCCGCCTTCCTCCGGTCACGGTCAAGTCCAAGCAGAAGGATCGGCACCGCCAATGGTCAGACGTGGGGACTCCGGTGCTGCGACGACCTTGACCTCCCGAGGGTCTGCGGAATCTCTTGCCGGTGGGGTCTCTTCTGACGACTTCGGCGGGCTGAGGAGATGATGGGACGCGTCGCTGAGCTCCGCCGCAGCGGGCTTACGGAACCCACGTTGCGGCGGATTTCTTCTTGCGCCGCCTACGCCGCTCCGCATGAGGTTCGCCTCGCCTTGCGATACTATGGCGGCAGCGATGGAGTCCGCCTTGTCCCCTGAGGTAAATGCTCCTTCAATCTTTTGGGTTTCTTGTCTTTTTGGAATGTCTCTTCTTTTGACACCTTGTGACTTATGGCTTCTTCTTCTCTTGCGCCCGACCATTGTGGAACGTCTCGGAGAGCGTGCTCGGCGATGGTGGCGGGACTCTTGACCGCTACCGCCCGGCGATATCTCTTTTCGGAGACCATCCGCCCCCTCTTCGACTGGGATCCACGGGAGCGCAACCAGTACTTGCGCGGGCTGCCCCCCATGGAGGTCTTTGGTCCCGTGGTCCAAGTGGCCCGGGGACCACTGTAGATCCGCGAACCGCCTCCAGCGGCCGCCAAAGCTTCCGCGGCTGCTGCCGCTCCTGGCGTGACGGCCGACTCCGACCGCGCTCTCGGGAAGTGCCCTTCATCCTTGTTGACGACGACGAGGAGGGAGAGGGGAGCCCAAAGAGGGCTCGCCCCTCGATCTGACCTGCCGCCTCCTCCGGCCCCCTCGATGGGGCCTGCTGCTGCTGCCGCGCTCCGCCACGGGCGAGAGCTTGGCGGCTCTTGCGGAACCGTTGCCGCCTGCGCCAGTTTCTTCTTCTCCTTCCGCGCCAACGCTTCCCGCGCAAGTTTCTTGACGCCGCCCCCTTCGACCTTCGCTTTCTGGGCGCGCCGCGCCAGGTAGCTTTCTCTGCACTTACGCAGACTTTACGTTAGGGTTAGCATCTTTGCATGTTTTCGCATACCGAACCTGTTTACATTTATCTTCATTGGATAGAGCGGATATTTGGGGCCTCAAGCTCCATCCCACGCGACTCGCCAAACCCAGCTTCCGCGGCTCCTTCAACGGAGGCGAGGCCTCTCGCCATGGAGATCGCGCGGAGACGATCTTTGGAAGAACCTTTGGCCGTTCTTTGCCGACGCCCACGCCGTGGCGCCATTACGCCCGGCGTCGGGCGCTCGCCGAGGCACTCGTGCCCTCGCCACACTGGCGGCACGGAAAGCGCTTTGGCCTGCGTCGCGGACCGTCGGCGAAGCGGCGGCAGCTGGAGCGGAGGTCACCGCGAGGGAGGCGGTCTTGCGCGCGAGGCGGTGCAAGCAGCTGCGCCTCGGCCACCAAAGCCGTCGAAGACCTCCGCGCGGAGCACTCCGAGCTTCTTCGGGTCCTCGCCGACATGTTGCGTGGCGCCTACCACAACCGAGGGCGTCCCCTGTACCCATTGGCGTTACCTTGTACTCTCTGCTGGAGGAGACCGCCACGCAGTATGCTGGAGCTGTGGGGCGCGCCGCCGAAGATGGTCGCCACGGCGCTCTCGAAGCAGCGCGGTTCGTCTTGGACAACTGCCTTGCCCAAAACGCCGCGTTTGACCTCGACGCCGCCACCGGGGAACCTTCGCGCCAACTGGACCGGATTGAGCAGTCGCGGGTTGACACCGCCGCCAACCGCGTCTCTATGATGGGCGGCGCTGCGCCGGCAGAGGGCGAGGAAGACGAAGACGAGGAGTAGACGAACTCCCTCATCTTCTTGTTATTTTTTCTGTATAAACCCTGTTAATGCAAACTTTTGCTCTTTTGTCATGAGTCTCGATCAAACTACGCGCAAACTCTTATTTGCGAAAAGAACTGGGACACCCGAACGCAAAAAGCTTTAGACAGTGCGTTCTATTGAAAGTGAGCGCTTTTTTCTTAGGCATCTGGTTACTTCAACCCTTATGGCCTCTTGGCGAACCGACCTTAAACATTACGTGGCGAGAGCTTAGCTTCCGGAAGTGGTCTAGTCGCTGGTGCCGCCGTTGGCGCATTGCCCAGACCGAGCCGACACACCAGGCTAGAACCCGCCTTCCGTCCGCCTCGCCTCGCCCAACCGTAAGCTTAAGCGTTTGTCCTTACAACTAAGGGGCCATCAGCCTTAAGTACTTTTTCGCTACCAGTTTTCGATAGAATGCTTTCTAACAGACTTTTTGAGGCTACACAACTGATCGCCACAAGCTTTAGACAGAACGTTCTGCTACAAGTGAGCGCTTTTTCCTTAGGCATCTGGTTACTTCAACCCTTATGGCCTCTTGGCGAACCGACCTTAAACGTTACGTGGCGAGCACTCAGCTTTCGGAAGTGGTCTAGACGCCGGTGCCGCCGTTGGCGCATTGCCCAGACCGAGCCGACACACCAGGCTAGAACCCGCCTTTCGTCCGCCTCGCCTCGCCCAACCGTAAGCTTAAGCGTTTGCTCTTGCAACTAAGGGGCCATCAGCCTTAAGTACTTTTTCGCTACCAGCTTTCAACAGAATGCTTTCTAACAGACTTTTTGTGCGAAAAAGAACAGATGCCCACAGAGAGACAGAACTTATCTTTTTATTGAAGATGGCTTTGTACAATGTCGCCCCGAGGCGAAGCGGGAAGGAGGAAGACCTCGCCGCTCGGCTCCAAAGGAAGGCCAAAAAGCTCTTGGAACAGCTACCTACGGGTAGAACTTTCTCGGTACTCGATGTTCCAAGTGTTCGCCGATTCGCGACCATCCTCGGCGAGCTCGACTTCGGCTGGGCGGGAGGCGAGACTACCTTGAAGGGGCCTCCCATTGGGGAGCAGTTTGTTGCGCCCGACTGCGCTTGATTTTGCGCAGAACGAGGTCGCCCACTGCCAGTGTTCACTCACACACCCGCCTTGCTTGATAACGGCGCAACGCCTGCTGATACCTGGCGGCCCGGATCGCCGCCCTGTCTCTGATCTCCTCCAGGAGATTCACTTCATCTGGCGCGGTCGGGATCTCAAATCTTCGCTGAACGCCGCCACCCTTGGGGACCCAAAGGCGAGCTCTGATGGGAGCATCGCCTCCGAGCCATACACCAGGAAGAAAGGGGTCTCGCCGGTGGCTCTGTTGGGAGTTGTCCGCAGCGCCCACAACACGGTGGGGACTTCTTCCGCCCAGCGCTTACCGCGCTTCTCCAGACGGTCGAAAACCCTTGTCTTGAGCCCTCTGAGTACTTCGCATTGCCGCTCCACTTGCCCATTGCTCTTGGATGTACAGCGAGGCGGCTACAACAGTACCAGCTCTTCGCACCGATCTTGAAAATCGGCGCTCTTGAGCTGCGCGCCGTTGTCGGTGATGATCCTGTTGGCGACGCCGAACCGGACGAAGATGCTCTTCATGAACTTTATGGCAGCAGCGGACGTGATCGCCGGGACGGGCGATGCCTCCACCCACTTGGTGAACTTATCGACGGCGACGAACAGATGTGTGTAACCTCCGGTTGTCCGCGGAAACGGGCCCAGGATGTCCAGCCCCCAGACCGCGAACGGCCAGGAGAGCGGAATGGTTTGCAGCTCCTGGGCCGGTCGGTGGATCTGCTTAGCATGAAATTGGCACGCCGCATCTCCTCGCGGCTCGAAGGCATCACGGAGGCGCAAGAGGCCAATAAAAGCCGTGGTGGAAACTTTCCCAACCAACGCCCGGCCCCGAATGGCTCCGCGACATGCCTCCATGGATCTCGGAGAATTGCACTCCCGCTTCCCGAGTGGCGACATCGGTAGAACTCCGTTTGCGCTCGGGCGTCAGTCCCCACTTACGAGGCGTGGCGCTTGGCCCTGCGCTATCTTCTCGGTAAACACGTCATCGTCGGGATCACTCCGTCCGCGGTAGGCTAGGATCGATCCATCCGACCTTCCCGGACGGCGTGGCAGCGTTAGCATTATCGCCGGCGTACTCGCTGGCACGGCATTTCGCCTCAACCGCCTTCAGCGGTTCTTCGCCTCCTCCTCCAACCGGGGGCTGTGGCGAGATTGGTGGCGTCTCCTCCGGATGTGGGGCTGCGTCGAAGCGTCGTCCCTGCCGAGATTGGGGCTGCGACAGACGGACGCGTGAGTCTTTCTTCAAAAACCCGGCCGAGCAGGTGCCTTTGGCGAGGCAATGCAGGGGCGATTCATCCGCCATATAGTTGTCGCGGCGAGGGCGTCTGCGGCCAATCCCTCGAAATGCCGCTCCAACGGCGCACCTCGCCCGTGAGGCCACCATGCGGGATCGGCGGTGAAATCCTTCCTCGCTGGTTGATGACCGAGAGAGCCGCCCTTTACTTGCAACCACCGGATGCCGGTGGTCGGCCACCACGAGCGGCGGCGACCCGCCGTACTCGCGGCGTTGTTGGTAGCGGAACTCCAGCACCACAGTGCCGGACAATGTCGCCGGTGGGAGACACGAGAAGACATCTGCCCGGCCCCTCAAGCGGAGCGAGCGATCGAAGAAGAGTCCACGGCGAGGGTACTGGGACGTCTTCAGCTTCTACGTCCGCCGGAGTCCACTCGTTGACGAACTCCGCCAGAGCTTGCCCTTTGATGGCCGTTCGGGGAGCGAATTTGAGGTTGAATTCTGCCAGCTCCATGGCCCACTTGGCGATGTGGCCCGTCGCCTCGCGGTTAAAGAGGATCTCCCGCAAGGAGTACTTGGTCAAGATGGTGATCTCTCGCCCCTGAAAGTAGTGACGCGACTTAAGGGGACCGTCAAGACCGGCGTAGAACATCTTCTGGTGTCTGCGAGTACCTTGTTTGGCGTCGTGGAGGACTTTCTTGATGTAGTAGATGGGGCTTGAACACCTTCTCTTTACGCCACCAACACCGTGGCCCGACTACTGGGGTTATTGCGACATAAAGTATCGGTGGCTCGCCTTGGTCCGGGCGACCAAAGACAGGCGGGGAAGTTAGATATTTCTTGACCCGTCGAACGCCTCCTGTGCCTCCGCCGTCCACTCGAACTGGTTGGTCTTCTTCAGGAGCTTGAGTAGTGGAAGACTTTTATCCCCCAAGCGAGCTATAAAGCGGCCCAGGGAGGTCAAGCAGCCCACCAAGCACTGCATCTGCCGAAGTCGCGTCGGGGGCTTCATGTTCTCGATCGCCGCGATCTTGTCAGGGTTCGCCTCAATCCTCCTCTGGGAGACGAGGAAGCCTAGCAGCTTGCCCAACGGAACGGCGAATACACATTTCTCGGGGTTGAGCTTGATGCAGTACTTCCTCAAGTTGGCGAAGGTTTCTTCCAGGTCGCCGATCAACTCCTCCGCCTTCTTGGACTTCACCACTGGTCGTCGGCGTACACCTCCGAGTTCCGCCCTATTTGAGGGCGATCGGCGATGTGCATGGCCCTCGATAGGTTGGGCTGCATTCTTGATCGAACGCCATCCTTGTGTAGCGATAGATGCCCATAGGCGCCACGAAGCGGTCTTGTCTTCATCTTCTTGACCATGCTAATCTGGTGGTACCCGAGTACGCATCCGTAAAGCTGTTGTTAGCACCCGCCGTGGAATCGGCGATGAGATCAATGCGGGCGTGGTACGGATCGCCGCACGCATACTGTTGAGGTCGGTGAAGTCCACGCACATCCTCCACCGCCCGTTGGATTTCTTGACGAGGACGGGTTCGCGAGCCACACAGGATGGGCGACAGCTGCGAACGACCCCATTTCTTAAGAGCTTGTCCACCTCTGGCGGATAACTTCTGGCGCTCCACCGGCGCGCCGGACCTTTTGCATGACGGTCGAGCGCCGGGAACGTCGCCAATTTGTGCTCAATCACCTCCACAGGGACCCACCATGTCGGACGGTTGCCAAGCAAACACGTCTGTGTTAGACTAGAGGAAGGAGACGAGCGCGCCTTCCTATTTGGCGCTGCGAGAGGCGCCCGCCCGAACGGTCTTCGCCGGGTCTGACTCACTCAGGGAGACCGCCTTAACCTCCGCAGACGAACCGGGAGGCAGGGTTCACGGAGGAGCTCCCGAGTCGAAGCCTCGGCCTTACGGCGCCGATTGCCCCCGCCAAAGCGAGAGCGTCCTTGTCGCAGCGGAGCGCCTCCGGCGGTCCACTTTCAAGACGATGGGGCCGGCTGGCCCTGGGATCTTCACCACCATGTGCGCATAGTGGCAAGCCGCCATGAACTTGGTCAGTGCCGGCCGACCCAGTATGGCGTTGTAGGGGAGGTCGAAGTCCGCCACCTCGAACTCAAGCATCTCGGTGCGGAAGTTGTCGAACCTCTAACGTCACGGGAGGTCGACCGCGCCCATGAGACGGACTCGGCCCGGCGCGATGTCAAGAACGGGCGCCGGTCGAAGCTCTGCCGCTGGATCTGGAGTGCCTTGGCGACCGGGCGGGCGGAGGTTGAGGAACTCCTCCGTCTACCAAAGACCGCCCTAGCTTTACATTCCGGACCATGGGTTCAACCACGATCGGGAGATGTCCAGGCGGCGATGCTCGGCGGGTGATCGGCTCGACCGAAACGCGATCGGTTGCTCGACCACGCCACCGCTTTGCTGACCCAAAGCGAACGCGGCGGCGACACCTCCTCATCGCACGCTTAAAGCTGGCGTGGGGCGGATAGGTGGCGATCCACCGTGGATGGCGATAACCGGCGCCCGCTGCCGGAAACCCAGCGAAGCCGTTTCCTTGCCCTTGCCGCTGCCGGATGCCTGCTGCTGCTCGTGGACGCGCTTATCCACCAACTTGTTGACGACATGGCAATCCGCCAAGTCGTGGGAGCTGTTGCGGTGAATGGGACAATAAGCCCCCCCCACTCGCGGGACGGCGGTCGCCCCATCACGGCCGCGGGGGCGGCGTGATCACGGCGGTCGCCGCTTCGCCCTGCGAGACCGTTCTGCCGCCGCCGCCGCGCCTCCTCCTTTCTTCACCCGCCCGTGCTGCGCCAGCGCAGCCGCCGTCTTCGTTGTCGTCGTCGTCGCGCTCGGCGGCCATGACCTGCCCGGTCTCGGCCGCCTTGCACTTCTTCTTGTCCTTGCCGTCGTTTTGATCTTGCGGGTGGCCATCTTCTCCTTGACCCTAGGGTCTCGGGCGCCTCTCCTGAATGCCGTGACAACGGCGTCGATGGAGATGTCAGGGATGGTATTGCGAACCTGACTGAAGCGCCGGATGTAGTCGCGCAGCGACTCTCCCTTCTTCTGCTCCACGTTGTGGAGGTCGTTCTCGACTCCGGGCTGCTCAAACGTGCCCTGGAAGTTGGTGATGAAGAGCTCCGAGAGCTCCTTCCACGACCCCACGGACTCCGGGAACCCTCCTGGTCCCCACGGGCGGCAGCGTCGGCGTGGTCGCGCACTCGGTCGTGCCGCCTGCGGAGCTTGTCGCTGAGTCTTCTCCTTGTCGCGGATGGCGGTCCTCCAAGTGGGACCGGAGATCCCGCCCACTGTCGCTGCTGGCGAACCCTCGAGGCCAGTCGCGGGCCCCTCCCGCCGGGAGATCTGCGAGAGGAACGGGGGCAAGAAAGAACGGAAGAAGCGGAAGCGCGGTTCTCGCGCCCCGAAATTGCACCACCGCCCGGGCGGCAGATCGACGAAGGGCCAAAGCCGCCACCACGGAGCAGCCGGAGTCCGGAGTCACCGCACCGGTGGGTTGTCAGCAGGCCTCGCCGCATGGAGGTTCTGTCAGGCCGGAGTGCACTCCTCCAAGGCAGCGCCGCTTAGCTTGGCCGGGCGATCGCCGCCGGCCGCCCGGTGATCCACCGCCATTGCCTTGGCCGACGTGACGCGGCTCTAGTGTAGCCGCCTCTGGTCCATCGCGGATCGCCGATCCGCCATTGATGAAGTCGAAGAGTAAGAACTGATGCTAGCTTTCCCCTACCTGGCGCGCCACTGACGGCGTGTTCACCGCTCAACCACTGCGGATCACACCTCTAGTCAGATTTCTATCCTGCTAGCCGATCAGCCGTGCTTGGTTCGATTTGAGCGTCGGACGCAGCAAAGAGCGACTCACAGAGATTACCCAGGTTCGGACCCCCCTGCGGGTAATAGTCCTACTCCTGCTGAGTCTTAGCTCTTTTCTTGTTGTGGTTGAATGGAATGTGGTTATAGAATGCTTGTGAACTGTGTGTTCAAAGCGCACGTATCGTGCCTCCTCCCCTCTCTCTCCTCTCCTTTTATACAAGCCTCGAACCGACGGAGAGAGCCGAGGGTAAGCGATCTGATACTCTCGATAATCGACAATACACGATAGGAGAGACGAAAACGTGCCGCTGCCCACGCCGCGCGGCGCCGCCCTCGCGTGCTTTGCAAGTGGCCTCTGACCCGCACAGACACACCGGTGAGACTGCGGGTGGGGCCCAGCCTGCTCCTCCTGACGCGGGCGGCCATCTTAAACAAACCTTCTCTCTGCCGGTCAATTCCGTTGCGCCACAGTGACAGTCGCTCAGGCCTGCAGGGGTCATTGTAGCGGTAATCATCTCCTCAGCTATCTATCCGCGCATGATGTCGCATTAAATGCGCTCGTCCTTCGCAGCAGGAGGAGCCTTTGCCCAGAAGACTCCTTCCGGAACGCTCCCTGCCATGCGGGCCCCACTTGACAGTAGGAGGCCCTCACGCGCCGAGAGGGCTCGCCCACACGCCCGCTTTGACGACTGGGGCCCTCGCCGTCGCCCAGACGGGCTCGCCCCCTGTTGGGGCTGATCGCCCGCTGGCGTGTGGGGCCCTCGCTAGTCTTCGAGGGGCTTCCACGCGGGCTTGTCGCTCGCCTGACGCCCGCTTGCTGCTGAGGGCTCATGTGTGTGAGGGAGCTCGAGATAGCCCGCCTGACGCTGGGCCCGCTTGAGTGTGGAGGAGCTTCGCCCACGCTGTGGGGCTGATCGCCCGCTGACGCGTGGGGCCAGCGTGGGGGCCGCGCTGTGGCCCGGGCTGATCGGCTTGGCGTGGGGCCTGTGAGCCTGGGGGCTCATGGCCCATGTTGGGGCTGATCGCCCGCCTGACGCGTAGGGCCCTCTTGGCCTTCTGCTGGACTCTTCACACCCTAGTATTTATTACACCGACAGAGGCCGCCCCGCCCGTACTACTCTCTCTCCCTCTCTAGGACTTTTACTCTGTCTTGCCGTGTGTATGGGAGAAGGAGGAAGAAGCAGCGACATGGCTCAGATCTCAGATCTGGAGGACTGATAAGATTGGAGAGGGAGAGTGAGAGAGAAGCAATGAGACAGTGAGGGATAGAGCGTAGGACTGATAAGTATGGGTACTTTTGCTGCTGGAGCTAGCGTAGTTACTTTTACTTTTACTGCCTGTGAGTTTTGATGGATGGAGAGAGAACGTGAGACTATAAGATGATGAAAAGAAGTCAACAAAGCGTGGCACATCTACAGTGGTGAAAAACGGATAGTTGTACTAGTACTCTTCATTTTTCCTATACAAAATACATGCATATATCACTATACCACAGCACGCTATTAGCGACGGACACATAGCGACTAACTACCCATTGGTACGAACTAGCGACGGACTGCACGACAAGAATAACGGTATTAGGGTCGGATAGTCTGTCGGTAGTAATAACTATTTTTAGCATCTGACTTAAAGTTCGTAAAATCATTTTTTCCATCTTTATGTCCGTCGGGATTGTTCATCCGTACACGTGTACACACCATGTACTGGACTGTTCATCTACAAGCCTAATTCCCAGCAGCCCCTCTGCCCTGTATGTGCCCCACGCGCCGCCGCCCCTCCCCTCCCCTCCCTGCCGCCGCCACTCCCCTCCCTGCCGCCGGCCAGCCGTCCCCGCCGCCGCCCCTCCCTCCCAGCCGCTAGCCCTTCCCTCCCCAGCGCCGCCACTTTCCCCACCCCTCCCCGCCGGCGCCCGCAGCCCTCCACGCCGCCGCTGCCCTCCTCCCTGCCGCCGCTCCCATCTCCGCAGCCCTCCCCGCCGCCTCCCCTCCCTCCCCGCTGTCGGCCGGCCCAGCCTGCCACCTACCCATGCCCGCCCCGCCACTCCACTCCCCTCCCCTCCCCACCGGCGCCCGCAGCCCTCCTCGCCGCAGCTGCCCTCCTCCCCGCCGCCGCCCCTCCCAGCCCCGCCGCCGCCCCTCCCTGCCACGGCCCTCCCTGCCGCCGCCCCTCCCTCCCTGCGACGGCTCCGGGCGGTGGTGGCCTGCGTTGGCGGCTAGGCGGAGCAGCGGCCGGCAGCGGCTTGGAGCAACAGCATGGCACGATCGAGGGGGCTAGGGCTGCGGTGCGTTGCTGGGAAGGCGGCGGAGTGGGGCGGCAAGCCGGCGGCGGCTGGCCATGCATGGGGAAGGAAAAGGAGGAAGAAAGGAGATGGAGGCGGGTTTCCAGTGGGGGCCGCAATGAGCCCTGCGAGGCGATAGCACTGACTGTCTTCGGCGAGGCGGCGCGCGTGGTGTGGTTGGTTTTTAGTTTTTTAATCTATCCAACTGCCTAGTGACCTTTTCTTTAGATTAATTGTTAGTGACAATATCACATAGTCTAAATAAAGTGCATCTTAGAGAAGAAAATACTTGCACAATTAATTGGTGGTGTCACACATTTGGTGATGAGCTTGCTAATCTCCATCTTAACATACTGAATTTAGCCCTGTTAGTACATGTTGACTCTAATTAGCTTGAAAATACTTTGGCTAATTAGCTTAGTTGACTCTCTATACCGATACTATTAGAAGCAATAGTTTGGACTAATGATTTTTGTACAATCAAGATGATTTGTAATATCATAATGAGGTTTGTAGTAAGATAGAGACAGCCTAAAACACATGTTCTTTAGTGATTGTGCTAGGTATAACTAATTTAAGTTTCAGTAGAAAGTTGATATAGCTAATTATGTCTTGGCCCTTATATAGACACATGGCTCTATTTTCAGAACAATGGAAGCGATGGTTCGGGTGCCGTGCAGTGTTTTCTAGGTGGGTTTCTTTTGCTGTCAACCAATTGAACATGGATGATTCCAGTATTTTCTTCTTTATATGATATAGTGGTTGGATGGTCTAATGAGAGTGTTCAGTAACGTCTTCTAACTCTAAATTTCAAGTATGGGGCAATACATTTTTAAATTTTAAGTGTGGGGCAATAAGTATTTTCCATCATATGTAAAAAATGTCAATGCTTCTTTCACACCTGACCATAAGATTGATTATGTCAATATTTTTCTGATTGTATGAGTGCATTTTCTAGCCATGCCACTTGGCAGGGATCAGCGAACTATATAGTCTTTCTTGGCTTAATATGGTACTTGAGAATAAGATGGCTTCATGAAGCACAATTTGGTTTATATGGAGTTTGCAGGGTCTTATAGTTGCGATCTGCAGTATAATATGATGTAAGAACCTCATTTGTTTTTTGGTAATTTTTTAACTCTAATTAATGTGTTCCTATATGTGCTTAAGTGCCCTTTTATTACTTTAGATGTTATTTTAGTCTTATGAGATACTCATTGATAAGGAAGAAAATCACAAGATTAAATTTCCTTTAAAATCACATTCTACGTATTTTAATCCAGTATTGTCTTCTTTAGATGATTAAAGTTAGTTGTTTTCAGTTAGAGTCAGTCTATTTTAGGCTGTTGAGTCAGCTTTTTTTTTTGTTTCTTATTTTCAGCAGGGTGGGTTCCAGAAGTATAAGTAGATGAGGAAAAACCAGAAAACGCTGCAGCTCCATAGCAGCACAAACTGTGTGTCCACTTGTGTTCGTGTGAATGGTTGTGTACTTGTGTTCATCACTGGTGAGGATCCGAGGGCATACCTGACATGTATAATATTTGCTTTTTTGAAAATTTTTAAAAGAATCTACTGCTTTGATCTTGCAGCGCCTAAGCAGCTCTGGTTACGTTTTCTCTGCTTCATTGCTACCATATCTTGCCAGTGCTTCATTCCTTTTTTCAATTTTTAGTTTATAAAATGCATTGATATATGGTACTAACCTAGTTCGACAGTGCTTTAAGTGCAATACTTGATTTATAACTGAATTAGTGAAAGTCCAAAATCTTTTAACATCATGTTCTTCTGTAATATAGTGATGTACATCATGATGTTCTAGTTTTATGTCAATGTGTAGCGTACTTCTTTAATCTCTTTATCACTCCTCATCTTATCCTTTTATTTGCTTTTGGTCTGTAGAATTGTCAGATATTCCATGAAATCACTAGCCATTCTTTATCACCCATTGTCTTACTTAAATTGAAGAAACCAACCAGTTCTCCTATCACTAATCAGGATCTCATTGAGATGATTGCTGAGAAGGTATTTTTGGTCTGTAGAGTTGTCAGATATTCCATGAAATCACTAGCCATTTTTTATCACCCATTGTCTTACTTAAATAAAAGAAACCGACCAGTTCTCCTATCACTAATCAGGATCTCATTGAGATGATTGCTGAGAAGGTATTTTTGATCTGTAGAGTTGTCAGATATTCCATGAAATCACTAGCCATTTTTTATCACCCATTGTCTTACTTAAATAAAAGAAACCGACCAGTTCTCCTATCACTAATCAGGATCTCATTGAGATGATTGCTGAGAAGGTATTTTTCTTTCCCAAAGCAATTGAAGTCACAGGGCATATGCAATTATTTATTTTACAATTTATTTTATAAACAGGTCTTGAAGGAAGATTCAGTCTTTATTGTGACCGCAAAGAGATCAAGTTTGGACAGATGCAGAGTCCCTACAGGAATCTGTCTATTGAACAGATGCTGGTTACGCTGAATCAGATATTGCCAAAGTATCAACTTCCTTGAAGAGGGTTGCATCATCAGTGCTTTAGGGGACACAAATGCTATTTTGATTCTGTTAAACGGCTAATGAACTCAAATTTGATATGATGTATTATAGGCCTTTGACAGTATTATCTTTTGGTGACAAAAACACTTCAGTTGTTCTTGTGCTATATATCTTTTGGATAAATAATAGTTTGAATGATGTGCTATATATCTTTTGGATGTGTTATATATGTTGCTTGGTCTTTTTTATGAATGTTGGTTGAATGGGTGAATAAAGTATTAGATGAATTGTGATATTTATTGCATCATTTTATGTATAAGGAGAATTGTTTTATGGAGAATAATATTTTTTTTAACCTAGGCAAAGAATAGCGACACACCAAGTGTCGGAAAAATGTATACTACCGACAGACTAATTGTCGGTAATTATAATAAATGACAACGTTCTATCCATCGGTAATTTTCTTCATTGCAATGGACTGCAAGCCGGTAATTATAGAAATTCCAACGTACTGTCAGTCGGCAATTTGTTTAAACGCGACGGTTTGAAAGTCGGCAAACACAACACTACCGACGGACTAAACGTCGGTAATATTGAAAAATAGCGACGGATTGAAAGTCGGCAAAGACAACTCTACCAACGGACTAAACGTCGGTAATATTTAAAAAATGCCAACGCACTGTCAGTCGGTAATATGAACAATTGCCGACTTACAGTCCGTTGGTAATAACAAGTCCGTCGGTAAAGACTTTTCCCAACGGGACTTTAGCCAACACCCCAAGTCAGTCGGTAATACTTTTTGCCAACCGACTGTTCGACGGTATATATGGTATATTCCGACACACAATTAGACGCTAATAATTTGCAATGGTGTAGTGTATACCCAGTAGAAAAATTAGTATATAAAAAAATAGTATTATATATATATATAAATGTATCCCCGTATCGGCGTTTTAGAGAAATCGCCGTATCGTGGTATCGCCGTATCGCGTATCCGTATCCGTATCCGCGTATCTAGGCAACATAGATGCCAAGTAGATTTGTGTCGGTGGCCAAACCAAAACCGCTGACACAAATTTACTCCCTCACGGACAGATAATGGCTCGAACAGGATCTGACATGCTGAGGACTCACATAACGATGGACATTTCCATTTTGCACTGTGTGTCGGCCTTACAAATATACCATCGATAAAGGCTTGCACACTTATATGTGGGCCTTTTTGAAGATACCTATGCCAATGCATCCTGTGGCCTGGCATGTAGGCTCGGGTAACTTTGTGTCGCTGGTTTATTACAGGTCATCGACACAGAAACTGATGTGAGAGATTCCAGTGCCATTGTCGCCCGTGGCTTGGCAGGTGGGCTTGTATGGGATGGCCTTTGTGCTTACCGCCAACAAATACATTAACCGTAAGAATATTGGACCAACCGACTTATAGTAGTATACGTACGCGCTCCTTTGGGTGACCAAGGTTCGAGCCCATGTGTCCTTTTTTCTAGAATAATCTATGCTAGTGGTATCAGCCAAGGCTACAAACGCAGATCTAACAGGCTCCCACATGTTCCATGCTGGCTCGTGGCCTGAAAGGTGGACCCGGGTGCACTCTATGCACTACAAGGATCTGCTTCAGTGTCGCCGGTTGATACCAACGACAATAGTCCCCAAACCGACGACAGAGTCCCTATGTCGTTGGGCAAGATTATGTGCCGAATACATACCCAGCATAAAAATGTTGGTGCTTGATTAAAAAAATCTGAATTTAACTTGCAGAAAAACCCCGATATCCCACATATACAGAACCCAGTAATCCACAATATAGTACATGCATCCAATAATCCACAAATTTCACAAATGCACATTCATCTACATACACATACATAGACATGCTCGTAAATTCGAACGGCTGACCACGCGGGGCCTGGTGGCAAATATGTTGTCGGGTGTTTATGAAACCGACGAGACAAAAGACCTCTATGTCATCGAGTCTTGTGCCAATGACATAATCTAACCTGGCCGATGACCTTGTGGTAGTTTCATGTAAGGCGTCAAAAGCCTATAGTAGTTTGCCGCCAACACATAGCCTTTTGTGCGGCCATGCGCGGCTAGTCCCACGAGGTAGCTAGTCGCTGCCATATGGGTTCAGTGCTAGTTAGTGTTGTCGGCTTCACCTAAGGCAGCCGACATATATGTTGATGTTGTAGAACGCATATTTCACCTCTAAAAATTGGACAAGAAAGCATTTGTATATGCGACAACATTGTCAAAGTTGCCAGGGGGCAACCCGTGTCATCGGGTTTTGATGAGCCTAACCTGTGTCAGCGGTTGTAGTTTCAACATCGATTAAGATTAGATTAGGCTGCCATCTACACCCGCCTAGGAGGCTCTTGGGCTAAGCCCGCCTATAGTCTGGCAGGTGGGCCAGCATAGACTTGTCGTCGACATTGCAAGGGTCGATGACACTGCCTTGACTAACTATTATGTGGGCCTTGCTAGCAAGCTCCTGTGGCATGGGAGGCTCATCATCTGTGTCATTGGCTTGCCTTCATCAACAACATTAGTTTTTTTCACCGCCATGTGGGCCTGGCTAGGAGGGATTTGTGGCGCCCGTGACCTGGTAGCCTATGTCGTTGGCGACGTGGTGGCAACAACATAGACTAGCATCTAAATCATGAACTTGGTTGTTGCTTCAAATCACTAGTTGCAATGTGCCCTAGACTCCCGACGCGCCGCCACCGCCGCCTCCCCGTCCTACTACTGGTTCACTGGCCTTCCCTACCACCGGCACCTCCCTGACCTCCCCACTCGCTGCTGCTTCTTCGGCCTCCCACTCGTAAGCCCGATGTTGCGCAATGTCGTTGGATTCTCGGCTGCCGCCGTCATCCGTTGTTGTCGCCAATCGACGTCGGCACCTCTCTGGGTGGCCAACGCCAGCCTCGCCACTAGGGCCCTCCCAAGCTACCCCATTCTCTCTCCGGGCGACCTAGCCACCTGACGCCGTTAGTGACCTTGTGGCACTCCGAACCAGCCTAGGCCACCAGAACATGAACGATTATGTGTACCTACCTAATTTTTTTTGCACAATTGAATCTATGTCGTTGATGGTTTGAAAACCACCAAATTTAGTGAATGAGAAAAATATTTAAATGCGCTGCAAAGGCAGCCATGAGGCGGTGGTATGGGGTTTTCGCACATGGCCGTGCGTATGTCGGCCTGTTTTGGCGGGAAAAGAGGTAGAGGCGCATGAAGCAACGGCATTGGCGAGGGAGAATGAGGAGGGGAAGCTCCCGTGAGGGAGATGGGTGAGGAGGAGAAGCGACACCCTGGAAGGGGTAGGGGATGTCACCGGATGAACAACCTAGGTCGTCTAACCTATGCATTGCTTATGTATATCAACCAAGCCATTGTTGAACCCGTTCGGGAGCGTTCCATATTTTCATAAGGAGCTCAAACAATGATTCGCTGGGTTTCATTATGAAATGTGTTGCACTCCCAGGCTGTCCATATTTTGGACAACCCACGGATGTTTGCTTCAGTACGATCGTTGTGGCACATGTGTGTACGAGTCAAAATTCCGGTAACATGAACTTATAGTTGCATTGGGGGAACAGAGGGGTTATGCTGTTGGTATTTCAACTCGTGCACGCACGTGCCAAGACAATTGTACTCAAGCACACATCCATAGGTGGGTAATCCCTCCTAGCTAGCTCGCAAGAACAGTCTAAACCTTTTGCATGCATCCATTGACGTTATGTGCATAGAGAGCAATGGAAGACCGGAGGTGGATGTGTGATGGATGCATGAAGACTCGGAAGCGCATGACTGAGTGGATTGAGAAGGCTAGAGCATTCCTGGACCATGTTTTTCAGAAGTTTCTGACCCTAATACAACGGTTGTGTTTTACTCATGCGTTGTGTGCTCCAACAACGCAAGCAGGACTAAAAGGGAAACATAATTCCATTGTAAGCATGGTTCAAGGCAAATTATTTTGTATGGGAAGATCATAGAGAGAGGAAGCATCCCACGGTGTTTGGTCCTGATGATATTGCGGAGGGCTACGACGAAGTAGACAAAATGGATGATCTCATGTAGGATTTCGGCCGAGTTCATGATCTCTTTCCCGAGGAAGAATCTGTGCTACTTGCAGAGATTAATTTGACAGTCTTCTCAATTCTACCAAGTTACTATTTGCATGAGTATACCGATGTGACCTTACTCTTGGTGGTCTTATGTCTCATGGCTTTAAGACCAAGTACCACTTGTCAGCCAATTGCCACAACGAGCTTTGCAAGATGCTAGATAGCCTCCTTTCGAATAGTCACATGATGACACCAAATCTGTAGGATTCGAAGAAGCTTCTATGTGTGCCTTATGTTTTTCATGCTTTATTGGAAAGCTGACTTAGGGACGACACACTTGTAATGAGAGTCAGAATGCGGAAGTAGCCGGTGAAGATGGTTAAAAAACAAGACAATTGTGGCCCAAAAACCTTGTGTTTATTTCCAATAACTCAACATCTGTTGCCGCTGTAAATGCCTAAGTCTATGCCGAAACACATGATGTTGCACAAAGAAGGTAAACATAAAAAAGATGGTGCCACGATTCATCCGTCGGAGACAAAAGCTTGGAGGTAATTTGATCAACAAAACCCATATTATGTGGCGGAGACAAGAAATGTGTGTGTCGGTCTCACAACAGGTGGTTTCACGCCCTTCAATATGACCTCGTACACGTACTCGTATTGGCCAGTAAGCATTCCGTATAACCTGGCAGAAGATGGATAGAAACAAGGCCATCAAAGAGTATGTCGACGGTTGGGATAACGACCCAAGTCAACTAAGGTTCTTCAAGAGTGAGATAGGAGACACGCCGGACAACAACGAACAACAACGAACAGGAGACAGGGGTTTTTATCCTGGTTCAGGCCTCTCGGGAGAGATAATAGCTCTACGTCCAGCCTTTCTTATATATCAGAGATGAATACAAGAGGTGGCTCGGCGAGACGAACAAGTCTCGACGAGATCGCGGATGTGCAGGAAGCAATATGCCGTGATGCAAAGATCAGGTGATGGCTTGACGTAACTCGTCTCCTCTACATGCCGTAGGGACCTTGTTTATATAGTGCTGAGCAAACCGACCTACCAAGGGAATATCGGGCCGGGCTAACTACGAGATTGCAACGAACTTGACATGCCAAATATATCCCGAGGCAGATAAGGCATACTCCTAGTCTTGGGGATCACGGCTCCTATTCCAATCCGGGAAACCACGTCCGGGTTTTCACGTAGCAGCGCAGAACTCTGTTCGAGTCGGACTCAAACAGGAATCCTAGGCCATTACGCACCGTGCCAGCCAGGAAGCTGCTCGGCAGGATGCACATGGGCCTGATAGAACCTTCCAGGGAGCTGGGCCATGGTAGGCTGTTCGATTGGGCCGTTAGGGAGTGGGCCATGGCAATGGGCCATAATTTTATCCCCGGCAGCTAGCCTCCGAGACTCAAGTGGAAGGACTCACTAGAGTGGGGTCGTCCTCTTGAGACACAAAGTCACAAAGAGGGAAAGTATGCTGCTACAGAGACTTGAAACAATCGACCGAATAGGTTATGGTTCAACCGAACACAACTTGTCCGGGACCGAACAAAACCGATCAGTGCCGAGCAACTCTGTTAATCAACAGAAAACACATCCATCCGAAAGCGAGCACCCGACCTTGGTAGCATGACGCTGGAAAAAAGTATCCGTTGGCAGATTCCAACGGTAACTTCCTGTCGCTGCGCAGTGAAAACAGGCGACCGTTTTACCTAGCCGTTGCAGTAAAAACTAGCCATTTCGTGACAAACCGTTGCAGAGCTGCTCATATAGGACTATAAAAGCTCCCAAGCCGCCCGCGGCTAGCCACTTCTGCTCTCGCGCCTTTCCTTCCCAAGCCCTAATTCCAGCCACACCCAGCACCAAGCACCCGAACTCCACCCCAAACCTGCTCGTCCGACCCTGGGAACTGCTATGGCCAAGTTCGTAAGCACTAGCATTACCGAGGAGGACTTGAGAGTTTGGGAGGAAGAGGGCCACATCGATGCCAGTAGCTGGAGGCTGCCCGGGGAGGAGAAAACTCCGGAGCCGCTTGAGGGAGAGTTCGTCAACTTCGAACAGTTCGCACTGTTCGGGTTGAGGTCTCCCGAGAGCGACTTCGTAGAGGCCTTCTTGAACATCAGCGGATTGGAGGTGGCGAACCTCAATCCGAACAAACATCCTCCGGATGGCGTCTTCGCTTTTTGTGCGAGGGCTATCTGAGCATCGATCCACCGGTGAAATTTGTTCCTCCATTACTACGAGAACGAGGAGCAGCTCCGTAAACCCGGCGCTTAGGTGCTACTACCTCAAGCTCAAGCCACCGCCGATGACGCCATTGCACCCCGTCCACATTGCTCGACTCAATGGGCGCGTGGTGGACGAAGTGGTTCTACACACGGCGGAGCGACGACAGCAAGCTCTTCTTCACCGGGAAGGCGCCGGCGAAAGGAACGCCAATGCCTCGGCCGGAGATATCCGCTGAGGACTGGTACTTGACGAGGAAGATCGCCTCCCTCGTGAGCCTTGGGCTCACGGGCAGGGAGATCATACGGGACTACACAAATGACAGGATCATCGGTGCGGAGAAGACCCTATCCCTTCTATAAGATAGAGGGATGGGAAGACATCTCCAGGGAGAGCACGGATAAGTGCTTTTAAGACTCAACCTTTCTTTGATGTCTCCTCCGAACAGGAACTAACAGGCTCTCCTGCTCGGGCAAAAAAGCCAACCGACGCATGGGTGACCGAGCGGGTCGACGCCATGCTGAAGGCAGCCAAGAAGGACGGCGAGATCACCGGCGAGGTGGCCTACACCTGTCCGCGGAACGTGCTCGTCCACACAGCCGAGGTAAGGTGCTTGAACCCTCGTCTGTGTCGCTGGATTCGCACTATTGTAAATGCTAACGTTCCCATTCCGAACATGCAGGAGGACCAGCTGATCCTCGGAGGGATCGTGGAGGAGCTCTCTGGGTCGGAGAAGGAGAGAGCGAAGAAGGGCAAGGCCAAGGTGGCCACAAAGCCCAAGGTGGCGGCTGAGCCAACGCGGAGCTCGCAGCGTCATGGTGGCCGCCAGCCCTCGAAGTAGCCTGCTGCGGCAACGGAGCGCGTCGAGCAAGCCCAACGCGCGCACGGCCAACCGAGGGGGAAGCGACCAAGCCCCTCCCTCCTTGCCGAGCAAAGCGACGAAGAGGTAAGGATCACGACCCTCTGGCTTAGGCGTTACGCGCGGGCTCACTCGGGCCACATAATGCGACTGCAACAGGTCGCCGAGCAGAGGAGGCTTGAGGAAGAAGTCGCGCGCAAGAAAAAACTTCTTGCGTTGCGCGAGAAAAGTGCTCAGCTCAGCAGGGAGCTGAGTTCGTCGCCACGAGCGTCCTGGGGCCGAGGCGAACAAGGCGCCAAGGAGCCCCCGAGGAAGAGGCGGAAAGTTCTAGCAACGAAGATTAAGATTAAGCCCTTCACTGCAGGTATGTTGTAGTGAGGCCTTCGGCCATACAACTCTCCTGACCGCGCCTTGCTTAACTAACCCCTTTCTCATCAGCTGCCTAGGAGGAATTGCCACGGACAATGTCGACGCGACAATCGAGCGATCTCTACTGCCCGAGCACCTGCACGGCGCGTTGCGGGCAGTGAGGTTGGCTAGCCTCAAGGACAAGCTGGCAGCGTGGAGCTTGCTCCCGCCAGGCTCCAGCGAGCAGGTCGATGCGCTGAAGGGCGCGGTGGCACGGCTGGAGGAGGAAGAAGCGGCGCACAGCGCCACGGACAGCAGGGCCAAGGTGATGGCTCCGCAAGCTGCTCGAAGCGGGACCGAGCAGGCGATCGCACCGAGCACTACGTCGCAGGGGCAGCCCGTCCCTGAGGCGACGGAGATGACTGGCAAGCAGGGCGAAAGTCCCGCCGCAAGGATGCAAGAAGAAACCCACGAGCAGGGCGCACAAGTTGCCCCGCCAGTGGAAGCTCCGGTGGGTTGGCAGAGATGCCTTGCGAACCAATTACATAACCGAGCAACATTCCAGTTCGAACACCAAAGGTACACTTCTCTGGATTTAACTTTATTCGATGCCTGTTGAGATTTCGAAAAGTCTCGGCCAGGTCTTTTACATGATCTGGAGCATACTTCCTCTTTACAACTATGTCGTTGACATAGACCTCCAGGTTTCTTCCGCGCTGTTCTGGGAAAGTTTTCTCCATTAAGCGTTGGAACGTGGCACCAGCATTGCGCAGACCGAAAGACACGGTCGTGTAGCAGAAAGTGCCAAAGGGGGTGATGAAGGCAGTCTTCTCTTCATCCTCGCGGGAGATGCTTATTTGGTGATAACCTGAGTAAGCATCCAAAAAACTCAAGAGCTGGGCATCCGCAGTCGCGTCAACCAGCTGGTCTATGCGAGGTAGCGGGAAATTGTCCTTAGGACAAGCAGCGTTCAGATCTGTGTGATCAACACACATCCTCCACTTGCCGCCTTTCTTCTTTACAATGACAGGGTTGGCGAGCCACTCGGTATGATCAACCTCACGGATGAAACCAGCAGCGAGCAGCTTGCCAAGCTGATCTTTGATGATCCTCTGCTTGAAATCCGAAAAGCGACGAAGCTTCTAGCGAACAGGCTTTTTGTCCGGCCGGACGGCCAGTTTGTGCTCGATAACCTCCCTTAGGACTCCGGGCATGTCAGATGGCTCCTAGGCAAACACATCTGCATTAGCTCGGAGGAAGGCAATGAGCTCGCTTTCCTATTTAGGGTCCAGATTGGCCCCAGGTGAACTGTCTTGGAGGAGTCATCCAGAGACAGCGGAACTTCCTTGGTCTCACCCCTGGTGAAGGAGACCCTAGGCGTCAGACTTGGTGCGGAGCTTCGGGACCACGAGGTGGAAGCTGGTCGACCAGGGCAAGGGACTGCTCGTCGCAATCGAGAGCGGCCTTATAGTTGCCCTTGACCGTGATCACACCGTTGGGACCCGGTATCTTCACGCAATGATAGGCGTGGTGGGACACGGCCATGAACTTGCCAAGAGATGGCCGGCCCAAGATCGCGTTATATGCGGAGGGGAAGTCAACCACGTCAAACGTGATCAACTCAGTCCGGAAGTTGCTTGGACTGCCGAAGGTAACAGGCAGGATGATCTGCCCTAACGGCCGAACAGCTTCGCCGGGAACAATGCCGTAGAAGGGCATCGTGACCTCTTTAAGCTTGGAACGAGGGATTTGCATCTCGTCCAGAGAGTAAGTCCAAAGCGCTCCCGCCGTCTATCAGAACACGGCCAACTCTGGCGTTGCTGATGGTCGGAGCGACCACCAGTGGAAGCCTCTGAGGCTTGGTCATCCCAGTGGGGCAATCCTCCTGAGAGAAGGAGATGGGGACCTCGGTCCACTTCATCGATTTGGGCTGTGGTTTGCCCTTCTCAACGTTGTGGACCTCCCGAGCAGCTTCCTTGAGGCTGCGCCGAGAGGGGTAAGCCGAGGAGCCGCCGAAGATGACGGCGATATGGTTCACGGGCTCTTGATATTCATCGTCGTCCCGATCACCATCATCGGTTTGGCGCTTAGCCTTACCGGCTTCACCTTTTTCAGGCAGGGTGGGCATGGGGCCCTTGCCGTTGTAAAAATCCTCGAGCTTTGCAGCCTAGGTCCTACAGTGGCGTGTGTCATGCCCGTAGTGTTGGTGGAACTTGCAATATCGGTCACTTGGACCTTTCTTGCCTTGGTTGCCTCCCTGGGCGGGCTTTTTGCCCTTATAGTTATTGTTGGGCTTTTTCTGCCCATCCTTGGGAGGAGGTGTGCGATCTATACCGGCGACGGTGTTGTTCGCATCACCCTTCTTTTTCTTCTGGGACTTCTTGTCACCAGGGTTGATGCTGCTTTTCTTCCTTTCCTCCACACCAGGCTGGGCGGGCAGCTCGCCCTTGTCGAATGCCTTTTTATACTGAACGCGCTCTGCCGCATTGGCATAGCGATCAGCCGCCTTCAACAAGTCATTGGCGGTCCAGGTCTTATTGATCTCGAGATCCTGGGTGAGCCGCTCGTCGCGGACTCCGTTTTTAAAGGCGCGGACAACAGATTCATCCGAGATGTTCGGGATCGTGTTGCGAATCTTAATGAAACGCTTCACGAAGTTGCGGAGGGTCTCCCCGTTCATCTGGATCATCTGGTGCAGATCATCCTCCTTGCCCGACGCACGTAATGCCTCCGAAATTGGCAATCGAGGCGCCACAAAGTCGGGTTCCAGAAGAGATGGAACCTTCTTGCTGATTGAACAGCCACGTCCGAGAAGCACCCTCAAGGACAGTCGGGAGGTAGTTAGCCATGACAAGCTCGTCATCCCCGGCCGCCATGATGGCCGTAGCATAAATGGAAAGGAACTCCTTTGGGTTCTAGGTCCCGTTGTACCTCTCCATGTGTCCGGGCTTGAACTTTGAGGGCCACCGAACAGAGCGAAGCTCGTCAGAGAAAATCCTGCAGCCCAAGGCGTAAGACCGGCCACCTTCCCCGTCAGAACCTAGCCTTCAGAAGACGTTGGTCCTGTTGGTCGGGGGAACTCTTGCTGAGCGGAAGGTTTTTGCTTGCACGAACTCTCTCCGTGATAAGCCCCCGCGCTCCTTCCTCGTGGTTGCGACAACGCGCTCCTCACGAGGGGATCGTCCGTGATCGTCGCTTACACGTTTGCCCCTGTGGTCGTGATGACTACGGGGACTTGGTGAGCGGCGGCGACCACGGGCAGCTTGCTCGTGGACAGTGATCCTCTAACGGTGACGGCGGTCACGCGATCGATCGGATCGCTCGCTGTCTGAATCTACCCGGACAGGCTCGCCGCGCTGCCCGGATGAAGCTTCACCTATAGATTTAAGGCCCTTGGCTAGTTTCTCAAGGTGAGTAGCCACAGTATCGCCCACAAGGACAAGATTGTCCTGGTGAGCGGATCTGATTACGGTCGCCAGGGCCTGGAGCCGTTCCCGGCTCTGCTCAATTGGTCTTGGGATCCCTGAAGCATCCACGTCTTGCCCGATTGGAGTCTGAGCACGCGGGGATTCCGCCCGGGCAGGCTGAACTTCTGTCGGGGGTCTTGGTGTAGGTGCGCGAGGCTGATCGCGTCGCTGACGCTTGCGCTGATCTTGGATCTGCGTCAAGGTTTGGTCGATGGATTCGTCAAAAGTGCGACGAACAATGTCTTGCTCGCGAGCAGATTGTGCGGCTCCATCTTGGTGCCGAGCGGAATTGACTCGCTCGATCTCTTCGGCCGCCATGACCCGTGCAGGATCCCCTGAGGTCCCTGCACCAGCCATGTTGACGCCGCGGTGGCCGTGCGTTTGCGCGCTAGACGGCGTCATCACTGTGTCGCCACAGGAGGAATCAACCGACATAGCCTTGGAATCTGATAGATCTAAACCAGCGTAAAGATCATCAGCTCCGTATTCATCGTCAATGACGGGAGCTCGACCTGAGACCATCTCCGGAGTGTATCCAGAAACTTCTGTCTCAGACACAGACATCGATCTAGGTCGGTAAGACCGATTCGAGCTGACAGGGGAAGAAACATCCTGCCCTTCTGAGTCGTAGCCCTCAGGAAGAATCTCCGTATCGCTGATGGAGTTCGACATGTTCGATCTGCGTGTCCCGACGGACGGCGCCAACTGTCGACGGTTGGGATAACGACCCAAGTCAACTAAGGTTCTTCAAGAGTGAGATAGGAGACACGCCGAACAACAACGAACAACAACGAACAGGAGACAGGGGTTTTTATCCTGGTTCAGGCCTCTCGGGAGAGATAATAGCCCTACGTCCAGCCTTTCTTATATATCAGAGATGAATACAAGAGGTGGCTCGGCGAGACGAACAAGTCTCGACGAGATCGCGGATGTGCAGGAAGCAATATGCCGTGATGCGAAGATCAGGTGATGGCTTGACGTAACTCGTCTCCTCTACACTCCGTAGGGGCCTTGTTTATATAGTGCTGAGCAAACCGACTTACCAAGGGAATATCGGGCCGGGCTAACTACGAGATTGCAACGAACTCGACATGCCAAATATATCCCGAGGCAGATAAGGCATACTCCTAGTCTTGGGGATCACGGCTCCTATTCCAATCCGGGAAACCACGTCCGGGTCTTCACGTAGCAGCGCAGAACTCTGTTCGAGTCGGACTCAAATAGGAATCCTAAGCCATTACGCACCGTGCCAGCCAGGAAGCTGCTCAGCAGGATGCACATGGGCCTGATAGAACCTTCCAGGGAGCTGGGCCCTGGTAGGCTGTTCGATTGGGCCGTTAGGGAGTGGGCCATGGCAATGGGCCGTAATTTTATCCCCGACAGAGTACCTCGAGGCCAAGGAGTACTTACGTGGACGTCTTGTTGGATGGACAAGTGCCCAGAGGCCTGGAGGGATCTATGTGAGATGTGGGCCTCACTAGAGTAGACAGAAACGTCCAAAAGAAACAGGGGTAACCGAGGCGCCAATCTTAAGATTTGTGTCACCTAACTTGGCGAACGGGCATGGGCCACCTCGTTCGTGATATGGTAAGAGCCCTAAAACCCTAGCCTTGTCATTTTGGTTTTTCATGTTATATATGAAATCTAATTGCAAGAGGCGGAGATAGGATGTACTAGGGCCTAATGTTTTCATCATGTGGACCGCCACACACCCCTCTCGTTCGACTTGATGGCACACAACCACCTATGCCGCCAGCTTCTCAGGAGAAAATTGTAGCTATCTTGCTATATTACATAGCTATTTCTTCTTGCATTGCTTCGCCATTGATCTATTATTTGCCTTTGCAGGATACGTATGTGGAGGCAATGCGTGAGAAACACGATGACGACTGCAACCCGTTGACTATGCCCGTCGACCCTATGGTCATATATGACAAATTTGGTGGGAGGAGTCATCGCTGAGTCAGCTTCATGGACTTTGTGGTAGGCCAGGACGAGTACAGAGACCCGATTTGGGCACATCGATAGGAGACAACCTCTTCTTCCATTTGTGCCCAGAAGGAACAGTTAGAGGCCATGATGAAGTGGTTCAAAGAGATGGAGCAAAAGAGGCTGGCTGAGCGAGAAGAGGATGCGAGGCAGTTAGCTGCATCCAAAGTTTAAACATCTAGACGATAAACTACATAGATGTAACATTGCAAGTTTTTTACTTCTTATTAGTCTTTGTTGTTTCGGATTGCTAACAAAACACATTGTATCCACAGTCGATGCACACAATAACAACCTCTCAACAGCAGGTGACTGGACCCTCCCAATCGCAAGTGCCCGGACCCTCCCAACCGTAGGTGCCAGTGACTCCTCCACCTTGTTCTTCCAACCGCTATCGGGGGTGCCGTTACCACAAACTGGCACACCCAACCAGTTCATGGTTTCGGGGTCGTTCTCAATGAGGGCATTAATTTTCTGCCTGCACCGCTAGTTTTTCCTAGGGTAATGCATTTCATCCCATTAATTTTTAATTTTGTTCAATTCATTTTATACATACGTATATATAACCGCATGAAGTCACATACGTGGTTTCTTCCCTTTGAGGTGTTTGGCTCGGGTGCGCCTACATCTGCGCCTGCTATGAATGCTCAGATTGGAGGAGATGAGGCAAGTGGGAGCGGCACAAGATCGACTGGGAAGTGAATTATCAACGAGCTGATGTCTAACCCTTTTGCGAGTTCGCATAATTAAAGGAGGTTAGACGGTCGTCATTTTGGATCTCTATTGCGATATGAAGTTGGTCGATGTGAATTTGGTCAGCCCTATAATAGCTATGATGTGGACACATGTGGGCGTCGATGTTATTGTACTCATGGAGTATTATTATTGTCGAATGTAATCGATTGTGTTTGGGTGAATGTGGTTGTTGTTATATAATTTGGTATGTGAATGCACGTAGTTGTGAACGTGATGGTATGTGCGGATTTATATATCATGATGGTTTTGGGGAATTGGGGTTCTAAATGTGTCGCATTTTGAATTTTTTGCTGGTGAAAATTTTGATTTTTAAAATTACAACAATTTTTCTAGAAATTATTTGTGTCGTCAGCCTCGTGCGCAGCTGACGACATAGAGTAGCACATGCCGCAATCCACAGGTGAGGACTTTGTCGTCAGCTACATGTAGGCCAACGACACCGAGTTGTCCCTTGCGGTCCACATGTCAGATCTCCTCGTTGCCGCCCTGACCAGTGGAACCCACGGGACCACTTTTTGTCGTCAACCTCCACGTGGCTGATGACACAAGCTCGTTCCGCGGGAACCACTTGTTAGAGCGGCATGGACGTAGGGTTTCCATAAGGGGCATGGTTTGTTTTGGCGATCATGGTGGGCCGACGACATAGCTCTCTCAGAGGGAGGCGGCTCGAGACGCACTTCTGTCCGCGACCCACGTGTTGTGATGATGATATTATTCACCTGTTTTGTTGCCGTCCTGTCGTCAGACTTGGGATGACGCAAGTCTTTGTCGGTGGGTTTAGGGTCTGTGTCATCGATTAAAACCGATGATACAGATGCCAATCCGTGTAGTGGTATGGAGAAGCACAAAGAGACCTTGCGATTACTTGGACCCGATGGGTACCTCTTTTCTAGTCTAGGTACCCACCATGTTTGGGGGTATGGGTCTTATTTTGGACGTGAGACGTGAAAATATTATTGAGTCTAATTCTGTGTCGATGTAGGACTTTCGGGTCTTGGGTCTAGATTTGAGATTGTTGAACCTAGAGATATAGACCCGATTGCCATCCCTAATAAGAAGGGGAGAAGAAGCGGTGCTGCGCGGCGGTAAAGGAAAATCCTCTCGGTTGCTCACTAAATATATAAATGGCATTACCATGCCACTAAATAAAACTACTTTATAAAAAAATATAAGTGCCCTAGTTTTAAAACACTATGAGTGGCAAAATACCTACTCCTTTTTTTAGCTCAAGGGCGTGACTATGCATGATATTCCCCGTCAGAGGAGCTGGCAAGGGTGACCTCTTCATTGTCGTCGTGCTCCAGTGCATTCGCCGGCTCATCGATGGGAGCGACCGCACACCATAAGATCCAAAGATGGATCATTCCATGATCGATGATGTGGACTGCTGTCTCTTGGGCGTCAACTGCTCCGTCAGTGTAATATCCATTCCGATAACTATCTGCTCTTGTATTATCCATATTTGTTCGTGTATATATGATCCATATATCCGTACTCGACCATCCGTGTTTGAATCCATATCCAAAACTATACGTGTCTAAATCCGTATCCGATTAAAGTATAAGAATCAAATACAATATGAGTGGTTTTGGATCTGATCCTTTTTATCTCTACTTGTTTATGTTGGACTGTTGGTCCAATGTGAATCAACATTAATGTAGCAGCGTGTATGGACCCTCTTTGATTCTTTATTTTAGTTTAACTCTTATTCCATTTAAAAAATTTGTTATTTTTTATATACCATTTAGTGTAATATTTTGAAATAACTTTTTAAAACTTTGTAATGTTTTGAAAAAATCCAAAAAATCAATAATATATTTAGCATTTGAAACTTCATCAATTTTTAGTTACAATAAAAAACTAAAATAGAGAATCAAGAGGGCCTCAGTGTAGTGTGTGTAAGAATGATGTCATTGTGCGTCGAACCGGGGCTAGGTGCAGCAACAAGATGTAGTCCAATGTGATTGAAGTTAAAAGTATAAGTATCATGTTAAATACGACAGTGTGAAAAGTAATAAAATATTTATCAACATCAGAGCTGATGGGGTCTTGGCAAATTATTGTGAGAAACCAAATGCATGTTCAATCACCTAATTTCTGGATTGTTCCAGGAAGCAATTTTGTAATATGTAATTCATTTCGATCTCTAGTTGCTGGAAATTTTGCCCGTTCCCAACGGAAAGTCATCTCCATTAGTTGCGCACTTATATAGAAGCAAATGCTGATATATCTCGATCAGTTAATGACGGTAATGGCAGGAACGGAAGCAATTCTTCAAATTAAGAATATACACAAGCTTAAATGAATCAAAATTGCGGCTTTAAAAGTAACCGCTCGATCCCCATTCCCGTAAACGCGGTGCATATAAATGCATATGTTTCCCTACCATTTCTCTGCATATAAATTCCACACCAAAAACACGGAGTTCCCGCCGTCACAGTGTCCAAACTTCAGCAAATTATCCCGCAAATTATTCACCGTTTCCCAAATTCAAAATTTTCCAAAACTACACATCAGTGAGAAAACTCGCGAATTCCTCTCAATCTGAACACATGCATGTGTTCACAGAGCACTTATAAATAGAAGCAACCCTACCCTTCCGTACAGTCGTCGTACAGTAGAGTACAGTGCAGCACTACCCTAGTACACTGCTACGCTCTCACAACTTTCAGGACACAAGTGCAGGGGCTTGGAATGGAGGAGGTGGCGGTGCTGATCGTCGGCGCCGGGCCGGCGGGGCTGGCGACGGCGGCGTGCCTCGGGCGGCTCGCCGTGCCGTACGCCGTCGTCGAGCGCGAGGGCTGCAGCGCGTATCTGTGGCGGCGGCGCGCGTACGACCGCCTCAAGCTGCACCTCGCCAAGGAGTTCTGCGAGCTGCCGTTCATGGCGTTCCCGGCGGCCGCGCCGACGTACGTGCCCAAGGAGGCCTTCGTCAGGTACCTGGACGACTACGCCGAGCGCTTCGCGATCCGCCCCAAGTACCTCACCGCCGTCGAGTCGTGCGCGTACGACGACGGCGGCGCCGGCGCCAGCGGGCGGTGGGCCGTCGTGGCGCGTGATGCGGCGGCGGCGGCGACGGTGAGGTACGCGGCGAGGTTCGTCGTCGTGGCTAGCGGCGAGAACAGCGCGGAGAATATTCCGGCGATCCCCGGGCTGGATGGCTTCCCCGGCGAGGTGGTCCACTCGTCGGGGTACAAGTCCGGCGCCAAATACGCCGGGAAGGACGTGCTTGTCTTGGGATGCGGTAACTCTGGAATGGAGATTGCCTACGATCTTGCAACTCATGGCGCCAATACTTCCATCGTTATTCGCAGCCAGGTATATATATACGTATATACTCCCTTCTTTCCAGTATGTAAGGCATAATTTGATTTTCGTGAATACCAAGGAGACCGTGTATAGCACTTGTGATTTCTGATTTGCCCCTAATTAATCACCCCAATTAATGAGATGATATTTAATCAGCGCTCATGCAGGGGAAGGAAATATCAGCGCAAGGAAAGAATGCGATTCTAGAATTAATTAGTTTCCTACACAGTGAAGGGTATTTCTGAAACTTCTGAACGGTCAATGCAGCTGCGCCTTATATATTGAAAAAAAAGTGAAAACAAATTATGCCTTACATACTGGAAAGGAGGGAGTATATCCGTACATATGTGTATGTTGGATCTTAACTCGCTTTGAGTTTGAAAGTAATTAATTATGCAGATTTTCAGTGTCACTTTCTATTAGATGGAGTAGTTTCCTTGGGAAGCCAAAGAAGATTTTGCATGATCAAGCTAGTTTAGCTTTACTCTTCCATATTGGTGCAAAGATATATCAATGTGTGACATATTATGTGTTACTGCTTGCAGCTTCATGTAATGACGAAGGAGCTAATCCGGCTCGGAATGCGATTGGCCCAACATCTTCCTCTTAAGGCAGTGGACTCTCTTTTAGTGTCCATGGCTAATTTCATATTTGGGGACCTATCGAGGCATGGCATTGTGAGGCCGAAGGTGGGCCCTTTGGTTCTCAAGGCTGAAACTGGCCGATCAGCGGTGATCGATGTTGGGACCGTAAAGTTAATCAAGAGAGGCATTATCAAAGTGAGTGTTCTCTGATTAATAATTACATAAATTCATAGAATCAAAGTAATTATATTTATATCCTAATTCCTATGTCTGAGTTGTTCAATAGAAAAAAAGAACTTTTTATCTCTCGTAGGTACTTGGAAGGGTAATCCATATCAAGCACAACATAGTTCAATTTGAAGGTGGAAAGGAAAGATCTTTTGATGCCATTGTGCTCGCAACTGGATACAAGAGCACAACAAACATATGGCTGAAGGTAGATGCAATGAGATTGAATAATTTGGTTGAATTTTATTATTTTTTTCATGTTACAAGTTCCATATTTGCTAATGAGAATGATTTATGAGTGTAGAATGGTGAGAGCATGTTGAATGGTGATGGATTGCCTAATAAGGACTTCCCCAATCATTGGAAAGGTGCAAATGGTCTTTACTGTGCTGGGTTGGCAAAGAGGGGATTGGCCGGTATTGCCATGGATGCCAAGAACATTGCAAATGACATTAAGGCTATAATGGACTCGATGTCTGGTTAAATCAGCTTTTATATAGTTGGATATTACTTTTTTGAGAGAAATATATACGGATAGTACTAGGGCAAGGTGTGAGAGGTTATTGGTGCCTTTCATGGCATCCTGGTATATATGTTGTCCACCTTTTACCAAAATTATTAGAATAATTCAACACGGTTTCTTGTCAAAGAAATAAAGGTGCTTGATCTTGTAAATTGCTGTCTATGCCAGGTTTCTATATAATATATATTTTGGCGTCAGAGCAATCTCTAGCCAGTGTTGTGCTATACCACAGTCCACACAAATTCCACTCTAATGGCTTGAAAAATGTGTAATTTTTGCTGGAAGTATGTTTAGTTTATTGAATTTTAATTTCCACCCGTAATGAAAAATCAATGCCAGGGCTTAGAGTTTACTCGTAGGAGAGGAGAAAGTTTTAATGCCCTTAAATGGCTAGATTTTTAAGATATTGCATGGTGCCTAAACTTCCACACTTTGCAGCACTGTAAATTGATTTTAAATTAAATTGGAATTTTTATTTTATACCACCTAGAAAGATCAATGTTGCAGAATATACCACTATGCTTTTTTGACTTGTGGGACCTCATGACCATGACACTTGGGTAGGGAAGGTGGTAATGTTTGATATATATATAAAATCATATATAGAATGAAAGTAATTATATTTATATCCTAATTCCTATTTCTGAGTTGTTCAATAGAGAGAAAAAAAAAACTTTTATCTCTCGTAGGTACTTGGAAGGGTTATCCATATCAAGCACAAGATAATTCAATTTACAATAGCACAGGTGGGAAGCGCGCGCGCGCACACACGAATTCTAACATGAAGGGCAGTAGAGATATAAAGGGAAAGCTAGTATTTGTTTGACGGGTAATCACCGTCTAAAATAGGAATTTAACTAATCACCCTTGAAACATCATAGTAGACCGAAAGCATTGTATCTGTGTTGGGTTGGGCTGGCAGATATGCATTTTCCTGAACTTATGGTGCAGGTCGTTTAAGCTGAAATTTACAATCCAAAGGATGCATTGATAATAATTAGCAGGCCAGTCCTGTAGCTAGGAAACTGTTGGGAGATCGTATCAGCCCGACACTATAGGAAAACACATATTACTGACACTACTGCGGATCGGGACTTCCCAAGCGGCTCGTAAGGCCTGTGCAAGCGGTTTTAGAACCGCTTGCAGGCAACCGCGACTGATGCCCGAGGGGCATCACAAGCGGCTCCCAGAGCCGCTAGTGATGCCCCTCTGCAAGCGGTTCGCAGTGCGATGGCGCGGGCGGGCTGGCAGGCCACGTGGGAGCTCTGTGCAAGCGGTTGGAGGTACGAACCGCTTGTAGAGTGGCATCTCCGCAAGCGGTTCAAAAACCGCTATGCAGACGTAGTACGTTTATCACTGGTTTTCATTTCTGTAGCTTGGCGCAAATAGATATTTAAATATATATTTCAGCAGGAGTTTTTTTATTTGTCGCTTAAATTTAAATACATATAGGATAAGCATATAATTAGCGATCAAACAAGCTTAAATATATTAGATATTTAAATATATATTTCAGCAGGAGTTTTTTTATTTGTCGCTTAAATTTAAATACATATAGGATGAGCACATAATTAGCGATCAAACAAGCTTAAATATATTAGATAATATATGTAATAATGTACACTTTATATGCAATCACCAAATTTACAAAGTTTATGATTAATATACATTGTGCAAAATGGACAAAACAGTTCAATGTTTTCTTGCAGTACTCTTCTTGACGCTCTTTGACGACGTAGAAGTCGTCCCTAGTTCGTCCGTGTTGGAATATGGATCTCGATAATGGAACTCGCCCTGGGGGTTAATAACCTCATCGAGAATGAAGCCAATAGTTGTTCTCGAATGCGAGCACCGATGATGTGGTAACACTTGGTGTGTTTATCCATGTCGGGCTGCCAATTAAATTAAAGTGAAAAATAAATAAATACGTGCACCCATAATGTAAATTAATGGAGCACATAAGAACGTTATTAAGTTGTTGCTAGATGCATGGTTGCGTGCATATATATACGAACCTCTTCAGGAGTTTGAGGCTCAAGCTCGCCGTGGCACATCATTTGGATATAGTGGAACACATAGTAGCCACATAGGTTGTTTCCCGCAGATTGTTGTTTTACCTATGGTCGATGCGGGGCAATTACAGATCAGTAATAACAAGAAATATTAATTGACAAAGGGCAATTACGCTGTTTTAGCGTACCTCACCGCTTAGCTTGACATCAATTCCTTCTTAAAACGTCCTTTCTGAATATCTTGAAAGCTCAGGAACGCCTTGTTAAGGAGGTTAATTATCCACTGGTATTCCTTTTGCGGTTTTCTCCGTGAATCTTGGACGATGATCATGCTTTGGTCAAGCTTTATGATTATAAGGATCCGATGGAACCTATTTATATATTGCTTGATTATGACATGTAATTAAACAATATATAGTGTGCCATCCGGTGCCTTAAGCAATGTAAGAACGAGATGTTAGTGAGGACATCAAGACGCATTTAAAGTTGAATGGCGTAAGTATGTATGGCTTGTAGTGTTGTTGTACTAGTGCATGTACAACGAGTCGTGGATTTCCTTTGGTTTTCCAGGTATTGGCCGACTTCCTCGTTGACCAACCAAGGGTCAAGGAAGCCAATCGAGTTCGCTTCGCTTAAGTCTTTGTATCCCCATTCTACGTAAAATGGGTTAATTGAGTTAATTAATTATTGTTCTCGACAAGCAGCATGTATAGATATATATATATATACATCTTGTGGAGTCGACACTCACAGCACCAAAGCAGTCATGAAGGACACGTTGACGGCGCTCGCATGGTACACATTGTACCGATCTTCAAATTCAAGATTTATCAATTGATCATTCCTCGATGTAAATGTTCTTCTTGAAACGAGACGCAGCAATGAGCATATCCCCTGGCGGACCTATGTTCGTACCATTCATGCGCGCGTCGCATCTTGACCGGTAGTTTCCTTATGTCCTTAGGGTCTAGCAATGGCTGACCCAGCTTAAATGGCCACCTGACTTGTGCCGTTGGAAGATCATCAGTTAATCCACGGGCGGCTTCTATGTTATCAAGGCCAGCTTCCCTCATGAAGTCATACTCCATCGTGTAATACGTTTTGCCTCCTCCTGTTCTTTCTTGCTCATGTATGTGCCCTGAGGTTGTTTACTCTTGAAGATGTGCTTTCTGATAGTTCTTTGGTAGTCGGTACAGAGAGGCGGTCGGTGCTGAACGGTTGTCGCGAAGAAGTCCGCGATCTTTGGATCAATTCGTTCCTTTGGCGGTGGATTTGTTTTAGCTTTATACCCCTGTATCCATGCGTCCACAGCTTTCTGCGACTCGCTCTTCAGCTCCTCAGACGTCATCTCATAAGGTGTTTTTTCAGGTTCCTTCATTCTCTGTCTGAATGGGAAACTGGCCGCCCTGCTGCTTGATGTCGTTCTAGCTGCAGAAATGCTCTTTTTGCTAGCAAGCTTCTTACTGGGGGGAGATGCCGGCTCCGTTGTTTCCCTGAGGTCTTTGCTTCCTTTTGCTTTGAGGGGCTGGCGGCGGTGTTGGGCTTCTGCGCATAGCGCTAGCGAGTGGTGGAGTGCTTTCTCTCACCGGCGAGGCGTTGCGTGGTGGCGTGGCCTGTCTTGGTGGAGGAGGTGAGGTCCGTCTTGGTGGAGTGTTCTCCCTCGGTATAGAAGTCACCTCCGCACCATCAGAAAACACGATGTACTTCTTCCGCCAGAGGATGATGTTATGGACGGCCTCTCCAAGCTTGGTCACATCGCTCCTCCAAAGAATATCGAGCTCCATATCCTCAAATCCAGCCACCACCTCGCCAACCGTGACCTTGGAGTATCCAGCGGGTATAGGGTTACTGATGGAATGATCGCCCGACTCCACCGGGAAGGCTAAAGCATAAGCCACCTTGAGGGTGAGGTTGTGCGGTTGGACGCAGAGCTCACATTGGCGGGCACGGTGATGTCGCCCACGGATACCGGGCTCGCAATTCATCGGTCAAGACGTTGTTTGACGCGTAGCTGCTTCGCCGACCGGAGCCCGGGGGACTAACCACGTTGTCCGGAGGCATAACGATAACCCCACCTGGTCTTTGAAGACTGGCGATTGCAGCTTGCACTTCCCGCTTTAGCATTTCTGCCATGTTTTCCTTATGCTCCTTGAGCTCTGCTCGATTTTGTCGACTCTGTTGTGTTCTCTTACTTTCCTTCTTTCCGGCTCCCAGATGTGGCTTGATCATTTGAGAAGCCACCATCCACGGCACCGCTTGCCAAGTCCTCGTGTCCTTCCCGGATGTTCTGCGTTCCCGAGTGCGACGTAAGCTCGTCATTCTCCCTGCTCGCCACCAAGGATCCCTGACGTTGCTTCTCGATGGCTTCCACAATCCTTTCTTTCACGGGTTGCACTTGTGGTGCCATCTCCGGCTTGCCATCATCCTTGACCTCCCCGTGGCCCAAGGTCCGATTCGTGGGCGGAGCTCCCGATCTTCTGTTTGGTACTATACCCTTTTTTCTAAGCTCTTCTTCCCGCTTCTCCCATTTTGGCATAGTTTTGATGTAACCACCGGACCGAGATGGTGGTGGTATTTTTCTTCGTGCATTGGCCTTGTTTCGCTCCACGCGGCCTTGCCTTCACCGACGACTTGTACTCCTCAAATGCTTGCCGGTGATCCGCTAGCTTCGGATACTTATTGAAATCTGGGTTGTTCCGTCTCCACATACTTTTATCGAGCTCACTCTTCCACGATCGAAAGCATAACGCCATCTTGCTCGAGTAAATTTCTTACACTTGTTTTCGTAAGCCGCCGAATCGTGAAGTTTTCCTTTATATCCTTCCGAGCAGCTCTTTCAGAGTCAGAGGAACCTTGGGCCATGTCTTGATGCTAATAGGACGTGATCCTCACAATGACTCATGCAGCGTTGTTGAAGGGGCAAGTGCCGACATAGGGCTTCGCTTCCCGATGGCTGAAACTTGAGTAATGACGTACTTTGTCGACGGCTTTTGTTAGGCCCTCGTATTTGCTTGGATTGGCCATTGGACGCTTCCGCTTAAAAAAAACAGAACACGTGTTAGAGGCTTATTTCTATGAGACGATAAGAAACGGTTATTTTAGTGTCCAGCTATATATACCTCACGGTACCGTCGACATTAGTTTCATCGGCGAGCCTGGATGGACTGATCACCGGTTTCACCTGGCGGTTGGATCACCGGCTTGAGCATGGATTGCGTGATCACCGGCTTGAGCCGGGCGCCTGATCACCCATTGATCTACGGGTTGGCCTCATCGTAGCTTATGAGAGTGCCCATCGCGATTTCGTTAAGTAGAAAATCATTTCCCGCATCGAAATCAAGATCATCGTTTCCGGAGTGCGCCATCTATCACTGTGCATGCACGCGAAATAATAGAACATTTAATACAACATATATATCTCTTTTATTTGAATACAACATTTGAATACTATATTTTAATACAACATATATATCTCTTTTTATTTGAATACAACATTTGAATACAATATTTTAATACAACATATACATCTCTTAGATGTCATCCATCTCGACACCCATCAAAACATACAATATTTGAATACAATATTTGAATGTACAGCTTTTAAATATACCCATTTCGACACCCATCAAAATGTACAATATTTGAATACAATATTTGAATGTACAGATCCACGTAAATTGGCAAATAAATCTGAACTTGAATATCGGTTGAACATACTTAAGCCATCTATCTCCTCCATTTCAATTTTTCAAGTTTCAAATGTAGCATGTGCATGTCATCTTTAATAAAGACCTTTTAGCCACCAAGTTCACATACACATGCAAATTTCTTTAGCTGCATAAACCCAACTAGGAACCCTAGCTAAGCTTAGATAGGGTGGTTGGCGATTGCCGTCGGGAGCTCCTAGAAAACCTACTCTAGCTCCTGGCGCCATTTCGATTTCTAGAGTCGCAACCGAGGCCATCCAAATTTACATCCTAGCTAAAACCCCATATCCCAAGCACATTGCAAATCAAGCCAAGCAACCAAGGACAACTGAACATAGATAAAAACAAGGGCCATAATTAAACAAATTTTGCTCTCAGATTTATATATTGATGGGTTGCGATAAAACTACCATCCAACATCAATATCTACAATTTATCATAGGCTTTTAAAGATCGGTGACTAGAGAGACCTAAGAGAATCAGTCTTTGCCCAAAGTTATTATACAATTTCCTACAAAACAAGCATACAAAGGTCGCTGTCCGTAAACATAGAGATCAATTTTAGCCCTAATGTCAATCATATATCGTGGATTTCACTTAAAAATAATTGATCGGACTAGATGCCAATTACATGTATTAACTGAATGAGCATTCCCATTGAAACAGATGCTAATCGATCAATGAAAAGATCCCAAAGGGAAGAACACAAAGAAGACAAGACGCAAGTGTATCTCGGGATAATAATTTAGGCAACAACACAAATACTCCTAAGGCATCACTAGTTAATGATCATCATAGCCTCAAAATTAATAAACATCACCGATCAAAATATTAAAGGGACAAGTGCGGTGGTCCCGATCAAGATAATAGCCCCTAGCACGAAGGCTAGGTCCCCAAAGTATTCTCAATCAGCCCAAAGAAAAGCCCAACAAAGGTGTTCATATGCACATTCCCAAACCCTAAATCCTAAATCACATCACAGAGCAAAGATCCAACAGATCCCCAAACCCTAAATCACATCACAGAGCAACGCCACAGAGTCCATTAGTGATCCACCAAAGCAAGCATCACAGAGCAACATCCAGGGAGGGAGGAAGCGAGGCGGTGGGCAATCCGTCGAACAGCATGTGTGCATCACAGAGGCGGGAGGGTGAGGAGAAAGAGGGGCTCGATACTCGCCCTTCGTCTTCAAATCGGCGGGGAGAATGTCAACGGAGAACGGGACCGAGGGGCTCGCCGGCGAAGGGGCTCGACCGGAGGGTGGGTAGAGCCGGCCTGCGCGGTGCTCGACGGCGAGGTGCGCCGAAGGCCGTCGAGGCGGGCGGAGGTGTAGGCGACAGCGCCGAGGACGACAGCGCGGTGGCGAGGACGGCGAGGTGGCGAGGACGGCACGGTGGGACGGCGAGGTGGCGAGGACGGCGGCGATGGCTTGGGACTTAGAAAAATTTGGGTGGAAAGGAGAGGGCGACGAACCGCTTGTTATATAGTAAAGCTCTCTACAAGCGGTTTGTATTACAAACCGCTTGAGAAAATAACCTCTACAAGCGGTTCGTAGTAATAACCGCTTTTAGAGATATCTTTTACAAGCGGTTTGTAGAAAGAACCGCTTGTAGAACACGGTAGCGAAATTAAATTTTGGAATTTCGCCACAGACAATAATTACTCGCAAGCGGTTGGTGATATAAACCGCTAGAAGTCATTCTACAAGCGGTTGGTAGAACGAACCGCTTGTAGAAGTGGGACACACGTGGCGCAGGCGCGGGTCTCTTTCTAGAACGCTTAAGATGGTTTGCGCCTTCCTTTGTTGAATTCGAATTTACTCTCACTTGGCTAGCTCGTGGCGTTTAAGTGCGGGCTCCCGTCTTTGGTCGCGAGTTCGAGCCCGCTTGCCTGCTGTTTTTTTTTTTTTATAAATATGTATTGAGCCCATTATTCTTTACAAAAGTACTAAAAATTTGTTTTTGCATTACTTTCATTTCTAAATATGTCTTGCTCCCATTATTCTTTACAAAATACTAAAAATTTGTTTTTGCATTACTTTCATTTCTAAATATGTACTTAATTAGCCCATTATTTTTTTCCCAAAAACTAAAAATCTTTTTTACATTACTTTCATTTCTAATATGTACTTAGGCCATTATTCTTTTCAAAATACTAAAAAAATTTGTTTTGGCATTACTTTCATTTCTAAGTATGTACTTAGCCCATTATTTTTTCCAAAAACAAAAAATATATTTTTACATTACTTTCATTTCTAATATGTAATTAGCCCATTATTCTTTCCAAAATATTGCTTCCATCTTATAAATTCTTAAAATGCTATTACATGATAACATAGTTCATACAATCACATAGTTCATCCTAATCATTTACATTTTTGTCTTTACAATTCTTCCTTCATCGTGATCGCGCCAGATAAAGGAGCATCCATGCCTATGTCATCGGGATGCTTAAGTCAACATCTATCGCAAATGGAGGATCTCATCGAATCGATCGTACTCTTCCTCGTCAATAACGTCCTCTACTCCGACAATCCTTCGCTTGCCATGAAGAACCACGGTCGCTTTGGTCGTTCCTTCTTCTTGTCTTTGATTTGATTCTTCTTTGGTGCGCTTGACATGTCCAATACGTAGAAGACCTGTCTCACCTCCTTCGCAAGAACAAATGGTTCTCTCAAGTAGCCGACTTCTTGGAGGTCGACGGTAGTCATGCCGTGATTTGTCGACATTCACGCCACTGCGTTTAGTTTTACCCATTGGCACTTAAACAATGGGACCTTCAAAGGCCCATAGTCGAGCTCCCATATCTCTTCTATGAATCCATAATATGTGTCCACCACACTGTATTGTCGGTGGCTTCTATACGGACACCATTGTTACGGTTTGTGCTATTGTTATCTTGTGATCTCGTGTAGAATGTGTAACCATTTATCTCGTACCCTGCCATCTCACTATTTCAACGGATGGTCCCCGAGCCAAAGCGTTGCAAGCTGTTCATTGTTGGACTTGCTCTTGAGGATATGGTTTTGTAACCATGCTACCGAAAGAATCCATGTGTCTCAGTGTTATCCACGTGTCGGTCTTCTCGAAGCTGGAGACGAGAGCATTCTTGTGTTGGAGGACATACGGGCGGCCATCGCCGATTGCTTCAACACGTTGAAATGTGCTTGCTTAAATGTTCAAGATCGTTGCATGCAACTACTTTTCTTCCAAGTGTCCCTTTACCTCGTAGCTTTGCCCTCATGGCGTGATATAGGGACGCCGATGGGGTCTAGATCATCAATGTAGTCCACACGTAACTCGACCACCTCCTCGTCACATAACCCTCGGCAATGCATGCTTCGCCGAGAACGGTTACGTACATACTTCTTTAGTACGCCATGTACCTCTCGAAAGGAACATCTTTGTGGAGATAAACGGGCCCAAGAATACCTATCTCTTTGCTTAGATGAACAGTGAGATGAACCATGATATCAAAAAAGGCAGGAGGAAAGATCATCTCGAGGCTAACCACACTTTGTACCACGTCACCGCAACTCACCTAGTTTTTTGGATCGATGACCTTCGGGAAACAAAGCGTTGAAAAACGAACACAGCTTTGTGATTGTTCCCCTTACCCACTCGGGCAGTATACCTCTTAAAACCACGGGAGCAACTGTGTCATCAGCACAAGACAGTCATGAGATTTTAGATGTACAATTTTGTTCTCTTTCATATTAACGAATCTCTTTACGTTCGACGAGTATCCGGAAGGGACCTTCACACTGCTAAGACACTCTATCACGCTTTTTTCTCTTCTTTGCTTGGAGTATAACTCACGGGTCAGAGGTACAGCTTGTTCCATACCTCTTTTTCAGGGTGTAGGTCCTTCCTGATACCCAGGACTTCAAGGTCGTTCCGAGCACTCACTGTATCTTTCGATTTCCCGTACAGATCTATATATCCTAGGAAGCTCACACAGACGTTCTTGGTGATGTGCATGAAGTCCAGTGAGTGGCGAACATCCAAATCTTCCCAGTAAGGCAAGTCCCAAAATATTGACTTCTTCTTCCATATGGGTGCATGGCCATCCTCATCATTCGGCACACTGATTTGCTTCCCAGACCCTTTCCAAAAACTACCTTCAGATCCTTCACCATAGCAAACACCTGCTTGCCACTTCGATGCCTCGGCTGGGAACGATGTTCTTCCTCCCCGTTAAATTCTCTGCGTTTCTTCCGCAACGCGTGGCTCCGAACAAGAAACCTGCGATGCCCCATGTACACCATCTTTCGAGAGCCTTTCATGTACGTGCCATCGATTTGATCCAAACACCGCACACACGCATTAAAGCCTTTGCCGATTAGGCCGATAAAGTTACCAAGTTACCGCCGTTGATTGTTACAAATAACATTGCACGCAGTTGAAATACTCTCTTTGTATTCGTCCCTGCACCTTTACACCGTTCCATAACGTTTCAAGATCTTCTATCAAAGGTTTCAGGTAGACATCGATATCATTTCCGGGTTGCTTGGGCCCTTGGATCAACAACGGCATCATTATGTACTTTCTCTTCATGCATAACCATGGAGGAATATTATACACACATAGTGTGACTGGCCAGGTGCTATGGCTGCTGCTCATGTCTCCGAAAGGATTCATCCCATCGGTACTCAAACCGAACCTTATGTTTCTCACCTCGTTTGCGAAGTCTTTGTACTTCCGATCGACCATCCTCCACTGCGAGCCATCTGCCGGATGCCTAAGCATTCCGTCGACCTTACGCTCTTCTTTGTGCCAACGCATCATCTTCGCATGCGCTTTGTTTGCAAATATACGCCCAGCCTTGGAATCGAGGAAAATACCACAACGCTTTTGCGGTGCTCTCTTCTTCACGCACCCCATCTACTTCACGGATCGTCACGCTTCGTCTTATACCGGGTTCCTTGCACACCGGACGGGCATCCAAGTCGGCATATTCACCGCGATATAGGACACGATCGTTCGCGACATGCATGTATCTTCCGTACTTTCAATCCTAAGGGACACAGGACCGGTTTGGCTTGATACGTGGATTCGGCGGTGTTATCTTTCGAGCAACTTCTTTATGAGCGACAAGAACTCATCGAAACCCTTATCCGACACACCATTCACGACCTTCCATTGCATGAGCTCCGATGTAGTGCGAGCTTCTTGTGCCCCCGACCACAATTTGGGTACAAAAGAGTTCTCTCGTCCTCCAACAATCCTCGATACTTTCTATATTGTTTCTCCTCTCGTGATATCTCCCTCTCACACGCAAAGATCCGTCCAGTCATCATCCACACCAAACCGATCACCTTGTGTATCTTCGACGTCCTCGTATGTCGTCGCGTCCGGCATACCATCATATGTCACTTCCTCTTCATCGGCTTCTTCTTCGTCTTCTATGCTGGTATGCTCTACTTCGCCGTGGTGAGTCCAACATGTATAGTTCGGCATGAAACCTCTCATCAACAAGTGGCCCTGTATCCGTCCTCGCATTGAGTGCTCTTTCTCGTTCCTGCAATCTACGCACGGACACCGTATGAAGCTTCCTAGAGGCAAGTCTCGAAATACGACTTCAAGAAAAGCATTCACGCCATCGATGAACTCCCTTGTCCGACGATCCGCATACATCCATTGCCGGTTCATCTGCACCAATTAAATTAATAAGAACACTTATTATATTTTTCAAATTGAAATATTTAACTCAATTAACTAATTGCTATATTTTTAATTACCTCTAAATTTTCTTGATTTTATAGCTAAACCAACTAAATCTCACAAATTAAAAACTTTTTCAAAAATATTTTTAATTACATTTCATACCTCCCATAAAGTATTACCTACCTAGCAAAAACCTACATCTATTTAGCTCTATAGCAATTGAAATAATCATCCTACCTACTATTTTAAACTAATGTGAAGCTAAAACCATCCAATAGATCACCACATTGCCTCAAAAGATCTAGAAGGGAGAGCTAGCTAAGGCACCAAGCTAGATCTTGCTCTCTAAAACAAATAATCCCCCCTACCAACTAATTTCAACATCTTATACATCATCAAAAAAGGATACAAAACTAATATGAGACTTAAAACCCCCAATAGAACTACATCTTGCCTCAAATTATGAAGAGAGAGAGAGAGAGAGCTATAGCAAAACAAACACCCTTCAATTCAAACAAGATTATTTAATATTTCTCCACATCAATGCAAAAAGATAAGCAATGTCTACATGAAAATGATGTTGAGACTATGTTTACTTACCTTGAAAACCTTAATTTGGAGCTATTAGCCAATTAAAAATTTTGGCAGCACCTCCCCTGCAAGAACAGTTCGGCCCGTCGATTATATCATGAGCTCGCTCGAGGAGGAAGAAAGGGTTAAATGCGCTGGGCGGAAGGAAAAAGATATGCAAGCGGTTCGTGATACAAACCGCTTGCACAGATCTTACATTATAAGCGGTTCAGACATTAACCGCTTATAGAGGATTGCAAGCGGTTGGTGATACGAACCGCTTGTATTGTGATATATCTGCAAGCGGTTTCTATCACGAACCGCTTGCATATGCCCTTTCCCGCCACCCTCCCACCTGTTGGCCACGAACCGCTTGTGGCGATCGGGTCGCAAGCGGGTTAAAGCGAGCCGCTTGTGATGGGCCGCTTGTGAAGCCCCGATCCGCAGTAGTGTGATCGGGTGCAATCATCAATACTGGTTATACGCATATAGAAAAACCATGCGATTTTTCCATTATTTAATTGTAATGTGTACTTCGAATATTTGTGATTTAATTTCCAGTAGTTTTATGGGATATGTTATAGAATATAGTAAATAGTACTATCTCTATCTAAATGAATTCATATATGTGAACTGTTCATGTGAACCCCTAAAAAGTAATTCATCCGTGTGATACCGATCTTACGTATATTTGTGATACCGATCTTACGTATATTTGTGATATATTTGCTAAATAAAATTAGCAATGGCTATCCAGCACAAACGCAGGAACAAAATGCCCTCTTCCAGTTCCTGGACTCGATTCATTTTTCAACACAACTTGTTGTTTTACGAGTAACTCTCTAGTTTGCTAAAGAATTCATATGTTCCAGTCGATAAAGTAGTTAGGCTTTTATAGATCACTCAATCTGTAATTCACATAGCACAGGAGGAATAATACCTGGTCCAGTACCTCCACCTCAAATCCCTCACTTTGGAGGACTGTATGAGCATCTTCATGTGGTATTGTTTTTTTTTTGAAGGGAAAGGCATGAGAGCTGCCGTCCATTCATTGATAGAAAAAGAACGGTGCGACGCACCAAAGTTACAAGAGTTACAACGCAGCAAACCTGCTGCACACCCTGGCCAAACGGCCGCGCCCACATGCGCAAGGCCAATAGACCTTGCGGAGACACACAACTGGAAGGGAAGGGGAAGGAAACAACACTAATAGCAGATATAGACGTCAAATATTTTGTGATTAGTCATGCGAGAAAGGAAAAAATAGTGATCGAGTAAATATTTGGCGTGCAACTGTAATCATGGAAACTTGGAAACTGATACTAAAATAAGCTTTCCATCAAAATTTTAGGACGACAAAATTTGTCGTGCAACGAAAAAATTCACCAATTTCATTGTTCAAAAAATACACCATTTTTTTGTCGAGCTATAAAAATGCAGTCAACGTATCATGAAATAGCATTCCCTGTACAATCCGTTCGCTCTAGACACATGTTATCCACATATCTTTCAAATAGCATTCCGATCAAAAAGGGTTCGAGTTTCAAGTCCATCAACTTTGACTAGTTCGGAATTCCACGAGATCAACATATAGTGCTATTTTTATTGCACTATTAATCAGATGTCATTATTCGCCATTTCGCCAAACTTTATAAACCTTTATAATTTCATGTTGCCCTAATGTACTTGTTCCTTTTTATCTCTTTGTATTCATAGCAATATACAACATACCATATGACACGTCATAGGATTTTATCCAGTAGGATGGTTATGTGATGATGCTCATTGTTGTACCATAGAGTTGGGGGTACCCCATCTTTTGGACTGCCCAGAGCAATGGGCTGAAATTAAGTAGACCACATGTATTGGAAGACCCATGGCCCATTATGAAAATAACAAATGTACCAAAATGCCACCCGAGCATCTAGGGTTCGGGGGGGCCAAGGAGGGGATTTCCCATTTGACCTCACCCTATATAAACAAGCCATCATCCCTTGTAAGGGGATTCCCCCATTCATTCATGAGAAGCACAAGATTCATCTTCTCCCTCGTGAAGCTCTCTCTCTCACTTTGAACACTCCCTTACCTCTCCCATGGAGACCCGGAGGGGATGCCCCCTATTGTTTTGGGACGCCATGCCACAACACTCATGTAGTCTACATTATCTGATTGTGAGGTGGGTGATCCGTGACATATTTTTTTAAAAGTTTTTTGTTGCTTTCAACTTCCAAAAGAAAGTAACATGTAAAATTATGAGAAAATTGTACTGTCACCCCTTCAACTTGCAGCGATTCTCACGTAGCCCCCTGAACTTGAGTATTACTTTCTCGCCCCCCTAAACTTATCTTCGTTTGCACGGTTGCCTCAAAACGGTTAGCGACACCGTTAAGTGCTGATGCGCCAATTACGTGGCCGTTAAGCACTGATGTGGCTGTCACATGGCAACCCACATGGCTAGCTTTTGGTGAAAAAATTCATCAAAATTAGAAAAAAAACATAAAAAAAAGGAAAACTGGGGAAAACAAAAAGTCAAAAAATCATAAAAATTCAGAAAAGTGAAAAATGTAAAACATAAAAAATCAAAAATTTTTGAAAACAAATTATAAAAAAGGGAAAATCATAAAAATTTTAAAACAAGGCAAATCAAAAAAAGAAAAAAGAAAACAAAAAACATAAAAATAAGAAACACATAAAAATTCAAAAAATATAAAATATCGAATACAATAGAAAAATAGAAACAATAATTATTGACGAAGAAGGAAGAATTTTGACAAGTAGCTTTTTATGCACCATAACCCAAGAAACTTTTCTGAATAAAGATGCCACCATATGAAGGATTTTGTCATGACCCCAGTACTTGTAATGGGAATCCAGCACCACGAGGCGATACTAATTCCAGTTTAGTATCTCATGAAGGACAATACAGTGGAATCATCGTAGTGTATTTAATTAAAGTGAAATACTAGTAAACAGTAGCATTTTATTACAGAAGAAACTGGCATACCAGTTGAATAGTCCATGCGGAATTAAAATAATAATCAGCAAAACATCAGAGTATTCAAATTAAATAACCACGATGAGATCAAGGGTGTCGACCCGGACACCTTTACTAGCCTTGTGCTCCCTCGCCAGGGCCCTCCGGGTCCTGACCGAAATCTGAATAAAAATGTCTACGAGCAATTTAATGAGTTCCCGGCTACCCAGCAAGCAATCTGAAGACCCGAGTTAGACGGCTAGAAGGGGGTGTCGGTGTCTGGGAAGCGCGCTCCTGAAGAGCAGCGGGTCCACCGACCGGCAGACGAATTTGTGGTTGGTATGAGGCCCAACGACAACCCTTCTCAGCAGCCCAGGGGACGGCCGAGCCTTTGGGGGCTCAGGCCACGCGGTCTTCCCGGACAGGGCCTGGTGCGACTCGGCGATCCGGGTACAGATCTTTCGTACAGAGAAAAAGAGGAGAAGAGAGAGAAGACAATACAAACCGTGAAGACACAAATGATTTACCCTGGTTCGAGCCCCCACTGTCGGGTAATAGCTCTACTCCAGCCTTATTGATTATGCGGTGGAAAACAATACAGAGGTGCCGAGACCGGGCTTGAAGGCACCGATCCCGAGCTTACAAGAGTGGCGACTAAGGACTACAGCTATTGCTAAGGAAGCTTCAGATGCGTGTGTTGCTGCTTGTGGATTGCTTGAATCACCTGCGTATCACCAGGAACTGCTTTCTTTTCGCCTGGGTCCGAGGCCCTTCCTTTTATAGGCGCGGCGGGTCGCCCGAAGCTGATCCGGCGGGCCCCGCGCCCCATCTCCGCTTTAGTGACGGTGCCCTTGTCTCATTCCGGGGCTCTGTCTAGTCCGGAGCCTGCAGGGAGAAGCTGGTCAGGTCACTACTGGGCACGTGCTTGTCTTTGGGTGCCGATTCGGGGAGGAAACCTTCTTTAGGGAGAAAGCACTTTCCCTTTATCCCTGATATAGCCTTGACTGGACCAAGCCAGCCTCGCGCCGCCCGTTGGGGGCGTCGCGTAGCTTAACAACCACCTGCCGCCTGTCCAGGGGAGCAAACGACAAGGGGGGTTGCCTGCGTGCTTTCCCCCGGGCTACGGACTCTCGGGGAGACACGGTTCTTCCCGGTCAAGGCCGGGGAAAGTGTGGTGGGACATGGCAATTGTCGCCACCTGCCCACAGGTAGGCGGGCTACCCGAGGGACCTTCTCCCAGGCTAAGGATAGCCCGGGAGGCACGTGGTGCCGCTGGGGACGCGGTCTGACTTGGTCAAGCCCGGGGAAGACCTTTACATGCTAGACGCTTCCTTTGGTACGGCCGGGTGCGGCCTTTTGGGCCCTTTGGGCGTACGGTGGGCCGGTGCAGGATCGGCCCGGGGCCCATCTCAGGACGTGCCGCTTACCAATCACCAACAGCCAGCCCCCGAGCCTCGAGCGGGTCGCGTGGCGAGCCGGTCTGAGGTTTAGAGAAAACTCCACGCCGCGCGGGAAGATTTGGCTAGGATTTTCTAAGCCGCCGGGGCAAATAGTGGGGCATTCAATTTTGACTTGACGGAAAAGTGGGGCAGTTACGCCTCCCTGGGCAAGACTCCCATGATCTTCGCCTCGACCGTTGCCTTCTTTGATAAGGCAGTGCTTCGTAGGGGGAACTCCTACTGTGGAATCATCTCCTTTGCTTTTGCCTTCGTCTCCTCCTTTCGCTTCTTGCCTTCTCGCTTCCCGCCGCCATGGTTCTTATCCGAGACAGCGCTCTGACGAGGGAGAGGATGGCGGAGCTGGAGAGGGACGTCTTTTTTAAGCCGGGCTCATGGAGGCTCCCTGACGTGGACCGGGAACCAAGGCCCAAGCCCAACGAGCTGGTCTGCTTCGAGAGTTCGGCCATCTGCGGATTTCGTACGCCGGAGTCGTAGTTCATCATAGGCTTCTTCGCCTTCACGGAGCTGAGGCCGAAGAACCTGTCCCCGCAGTCATACGTTCATCTGTCCATCTTTGCACACCTGTGCGAGGCGTACTGCGGGGTGCAGCCTACCGTGAGCCTCCTTCAACATTACTTCGAGCTGAAGTCCGTCGGCCACTGCGTGGGCAACGACGGTGTCTTCTACCTGACTGCGCACCGGGCCCGGGGACACCAATCGTATCCGGAGTATGAGGTAAGGACGAAGGTTGACGGTTGGGTCCGGCGGTGGTTCTACCTGAACCGCGGGGACTCAATCTTGAAGTACTCTTCGGCCGCGCCAAACACTCCAATCTTTGTGCGCAGCAAGGTCCTACCGGAGGATCAAGTGTCGGTGCATGAGATTGGGAGGCTCGCCAAGAAGGGCATGACGGGCTATGATGTTGTTAAAAGCTTCGTCCGGCATCGGATCAGCCTGTTGGGGCTCCACGAGCGGTGCGTCAGCGAGATGGGCGGCTGGGAGGATCTGGACCGGGATTTTCATCATGGTAAGCGCTTACCGCAATGCTCTGTTTGATTTTGGGTCGGCGCAGGTCATGACAGTTTGTGACCTCCTGCAGGACTCCCGGCCGGTGAAGCCGCGAGGATCACGGGCATGCTGCTGCCCATGGACAAGAATACTGGCCTCGAAAAGTTCGTGCTGGATAAATTGTCCTCGGTACGTACCCGTAAGGTGTTTGATTAAATTCTCAGCTGCGCCCGCCCTTGAAGCCTCTGACGGACTGTGCTGACTGTTTCGCATCGGACGTGGATGGTGACCAAGAGGTCCACACAAGCCACGGGCTCCGCCGAGGAGCCTTTGGCTGTGCCAGCATTGGTGGCGCACTGGCCACCGGGGAGATCGCCGGCGGCGTCTGGCGGGGCGTCAGCTCTGTCGTTGATGTCGGACGAGGGGAGCCCGGCGCCGGCATCGGCCGCGGCAATGCGCCCCGGGCAGGCGAGAAGACGCACGCGAGGAAGCGTACGGCATCGGCGTAGGTAAGCCCTTTCCTTCGGATGTAGGTCGAATGTTGGGCAATAAACGACCCTTAAGCTCTGTTCTGCGCGCGCATCTAGGGGACGGCGCCTTCGAAGAAAAAGAGGACATACCTGCCTGTGCCGGGCAGCGGCGACGAGGACGTCGTGCTAGTGGCGGGCCCGCCGCTTAAGGTAGCCTCGCGGCGGGGACCCACGAGGAAGGTTCCTGCGGGCCGGCAGAAAGCGGTCACGCCCACCACAAGTCGCGTCTGCGGGCTGGAGACGAAGCTCTTTCTGCGTCCTACTCCTGGGGAGTACGAGTACATAGAGCTTGAACCAGCGCGTAAGTCTCCCATGCTTACTTGCTACCATTCCGCTTCTGTATCTGATCCTTGCGTGTTTTCAATCGCAGTGCGTAGTGCCAAAGTGGCAACTAAGGTGCTACCTCGAGGGGCGTTTTTGATGCAGCGGTTGGAGGCCGCCGGGCTGATGAGGCCAACGGACTCGCGGGGCAAAAGACAGCTGGTTCACGGAGGGCCGTCGGTTTGCCTCCCGGTGGCGGTGCTGGACGCCTCCGACGAGGTGGCGGAGACGATGAAGGTCGAAGGCAGCACGGCCTCCCAGTGGATCACGCCCCTGCGCGTGGAAGGACGCACGGCGCATGGATAGTGGCCAATCGATCGTCGGGGAATCGCCGACCACTTCAAGACTCCGATCGGACAAGCGCTCCCGGCGCCCGATCGACGGATGCTGCTAGTCCATTGGGCTTGGTCGGTGCGCGTGCTTACGCCAGAGGGCTGGATGGGTGTCTCGATGCCCAGCGTGGCCCCACTGGCATCCGCGGGCTGGATATCTGCTTCCCCAAAGTGGGCAGAGCAGCAGGTTTCCGCCAGGGCGCAGGACGCCGGAGCGAAAGGCTGGCCGCCCGTGAAGATTTACCCCATTCCCGGGCTGGAGGAGCCGACCGAGCTCGCGGCCACTAAATTAAGGGTGGACGAGCTGGACACCGCGCTGGCGGGCGTCCGGGCCCTGCTCAGCGAGGCCAAACTGGCCGTGGAGCGAGCGACAGCGGAGAAGGTCGAGCTTGCGGCCAAGCTAGTAGACGCCGAGAGGCGAGCGGCCGCAGTCGGAACGACGGCCCTACACTCGGTAGCACCACCAGCGTCGTCACGTTCCGCGCCGTTGGAGGAGAGCAGTCAAGAGTCAGTAGGCTGCGCGCCCTTACCGTTCCATGAGGCTCACGTCCGCGGGCTCGATCGAACTGTCCGCGGCGCCGTTGAAGAGAGGTTGAAGAGCATGCTTGCTCTCAACAAGAAGGTAATACCCTTGAACCCGTAAGTTGTGCTATAGTCGTTGACTTTTCCATGGTTTGGCTGGACTTGTCTTCTCTGTCTTTAGTTCTATGCCCTCCTTGCCGGCACGTCCTCGCTGATGGAGGCAGCGAGTGGGCAGTCAGAAGATGACGCGGCGAGGATCGAACGCCTCTCCGCCGAGCTGGCGCAGGCCCGGGCTCAGATAGAGCGCGCGGACTAGCTGGCTGCCGAGAATGATGTCCGTGGGACTGCCTGCGTCGCCGAGCTAGAGGCCATGCTCCAATCAGCTCGAGAAACAGAGGAGGCTGTGGCAAGGCTCACTCAGGCCCAGGAGAAAGAGAAGACCGCGGCGAGTCAAGCTCAGGCAGCCCGCGAAGAGGCAGACCGGGCCTGAGCTGCCTTTGATGCAGAGCGTGGGCACAGGGAGGCGGTCTCTAAGGAGCTAGAGGCCGCTCTGTCCGAGAGCAACTCCACCGTCCACGGGCTTGAGGAAGCCAGCGATAAGCTCGCGGCAGAGATTGTCGTGCTCCAGGAGGCCGGGACGAAGTCCAGGGCCGAGATGGAATCCCTAAGGAAACGAGAGCAAGAGCTTGTCGAAGCCCGGGCTAAATGGCGCTTGGAGCAGAATGAAGTAGACTCGCAGGCTATAGAGCTGCTTCAGGCTCGGATGCGGATCTGCGACCTAGAGACCGAGCTAGAAAGGCTCAAGTTGCAGCGCGTAACTTGACCCGGTCTACTCTGTTTCTGTACTCTGTGCCAGGGACTTGTATGTATTTTCTTTTTTAAACGCTCGCTTAACAGATAAGCATCGCGTGTTGTGTGGTGGCCGAAGGACTTAGCCATTTTCCCTTAGTTTATTGCGTCAAATCGCGCGCACTGTGGGCTCTGCAGCGTGGCACAGTGTTCCACTGAAAGCAGGGGCATGTTTGCCAGGCACGGATTGGGAGGTGAAACCACCCGCGCCGATTCGTGTACCAGGCCAAAGCCACACGTCAAACTGCGGAGACGCCGCTGAGTCTTTGTTCGTATCGGTCGGTCAAGCCTGCATAGTGGGCTTCGACGCGCAGCGATTTTTCCTTTGCCACTGACAGCGGGACCGGGACACGTGTCGCGCGGTGATTGGCGCGATTGGTATTCTACGAGATGACACGTGCGCGCCCGTCTCTTCAGCTCGCGCAGTGCGTTTCAATTGCTTGCCGCCACAAGACGCCGTGGCGCGCCGGTAGTTCGCAGCAGCGACGGGACGCTGTACGATCCGCGGCCTATATAAAGCGAGTGTGGCGATCGTGTCGCTTCCCATCTCGCCTTCTCAAGTATTCAGCCAAAACACGAAGCTCTTAGCTAGAGGGAGAGAAACAGAGGAGAGAAAACAGAGAAGGGAGAAAACATGTCGTCTGATTCTGGCGCCAGCTCCGATTCTCTGTACGCCTGATTGGTGGCGGTGACAGAGGATCTACGGCCGCTACCTCCTTGCCGCCGATCCAGCCCGGAGCTGAGGAGGTGGACTGGCCGGGCCCTGTCGTCGCGGCCTAGGCGGCCGAGCTGGCGGCGTACACCCAGCTCCACACCGACGAGGAAGCGGCTGGAGCGCTCGCCGCCGCATTCGTGACGCAGGACGAGGAGGAGATCACGGCGGCAGCGCAGGTTGCCACCGACGCGGTGTACGCCGCCGCGCTTGCGGCGGAGGAGGAGGCCGCGAGGAAGCTGAGGCGGCGGCGGAGGCTCCCGAGGCGGCGCCATGGGTGCTCAAGGGCGACAAGATCCGCGGCCGCGGAGGCGCCACCCGAAGCCGCCAGACCGTCGGTGCTCGCGCCGGGCCTGCCCACATCGTCGTCGTCGTCGCCGTCAGCGGAGTCCGCAGCTCCGCCGACTCGTCATCAGCACCGCTGGTAGGAGTAGCGAAGTAGCTTTAGGATTTGGGCGCCGCCGTAGCTATAGTAGCGCGGCGCCTTCTTTTGCGGTAGCTCGGGGACTCTGGATCCCCTTTTGCTTTGTAAAATCCCAATCTTGTAAGATCTTTCTTTGTTAAATGCATCTCCTTTGATGAATCCGTCTTGTTAAGCTTGTCTGTTCTCCTTCTTCCTGTTAGAATTTGTAATGCAAAAACAGGGGAACTGATGAACAGTAACAAAGTTCTGAGACAAACTTAGGAAATCTAGGCAAACATGTTGCTTTAGAGATTGTTTTTGGTGCGCCTAATCATCCAGCCCTCGGGTCGTGGCCAAGTCCAAGTGCGATCTTGGAGTTGGGCGCGGTCTAGAGACTAGAGTGACTTAGAAAAATTCGCGAACTCATGACCCTCGAAGCCGTTAGACACATGGCGATGCGGGCTTGGCGAAGTTAAGGACTTAGAAAAAATTCACGAAAACCCTTAGCCCCAGAGCTTCTTTAGGCCGCGCGGCGATGCGGGCTTGGCGAAATTAAGGACTTAGGAAAAATTTGGGCGCAAATCTCTCAGCCCCCGAGCGCTGCGAGGCCCAAGTAAGTCATTCAAACAAAGCTGTCGTGGGCTTATTGTACCTTAGGCCACCGGAATTCCACACTGCGCGAAACTTTACTAAGGGTGCGACATGTCGGCTTATCCCGTCGTAGAAATTTTTTAGAGTGCTTTATCCTTAGCCGTCGGATTTTGGCCACGGGCTTGCTTGAGATGGTCATGACTTAGCCCGGCATGACTCATGACTGGGGGGAGTTTTTTTTTGGAATTGAATTGAATTGAGATGAAGGAAACTTACGACCTGATTAAGCATAGAAGCGTCGTAGAAGGGAGATGTTCCATGAGCTAGGGAGCTCGTTCCCGTCCTTGTTAGCAAGACGTACCGAGCCCGTGTGTGCCACGCTGATTACTTTGTATGCTCCCTCCCACTTGGGGCTGAGCTTGTTGGAGCCCGCGAGGTTCTGAATGCGACGTAGAACTAGGTCTCTACTTGCAGGGTCCTTGTATGTACGTTTCGTGCCGCGTAGCGACGCATGGACTGCTGGTAGGCCGCAGCCCGGAGTAGGGATTGCTCATGGAGCACCTCAAGTAGATCGAGGTCGAGCTGCCGTTCCTTGTCGTTGACCACGAAGCTGGCGAAGTCAACGCGATCGGATCCTAGTCTCATTTCTGTTGGAAGGACGGCTTCCGAGCCATAGACGAGCCGGAAAGGAGTCTCTCCTGTAGCCCGGCTGGCAGTCGTCCGGACAGCCCAGATGACTGACGGTAGCTCGTTGATCGAACCTTGGTGTTTAGCCTTGAGGGCGTCGTAAACTCTCTTTTTGATGCCTTGGACTAGCTGTCCGTTAGCTCGTTCAGTCGCCCCGTTACTCTGTGGGTGGGTCACAGAGGATAGGGCGAGCTTCATGCCGATTTCTTCGCAGTAATCGTTGAACTCCTGGCTCATGAATTGGGTGCCATTATCAGCGATGATTCTGCTGGACACACCAAACCTTGCAACGATGCTCCGAAAAAAACGTACCGCGGCAGTTGCAGTGATGTTGGAGACCGGCTTGGCCTCGATCCACTTGGTGAAGGTGTTGATGGCTACGAACAAGTACGTTTTGCCACCGAGACCTTTAGGGAACGGTCCTAAGAGGTCCATGCCCCAAACCGCGAATGGCCACGCTAGTGAAATTGTTTGCAGCTCATACGCGGGCTGATGCGTCATCCAAGCATGATATTGGCAAGTTTCGCAGTGCTTAACCAAGGCTTCTACGTTGCTCATCGTAGTGGGCCAATAGTAGCCCATGCGGAATGCTTTGCCGACGAGGGTTCTGTGTGAGGCGTGAATATCGGCTAGGAGGTACTTACCTTCTTCTTGGGTAACGCACTTACAAAGCACGCCATTAGCACCCCTTCGGTACAGGAAACCCCCGTGCAGATGGTAAGCTCGGGCTCGCCTTTTTTGCTGGGAACGCTCAGCAGTGTCCTCGGGTAGTGTCCCCTGCTCCAAGAACTGGATGAATGACGTCATCCAGGAGTTGTTTTGCTCTAGGAATGAGACAGTACCGGATGTCTCGGTTTGGGGGTAGAAGGCGTCCCCTTGGCCTCCTCTCTGGAGGAAATGGAGGGCTTTAAAAGGTGTTGCACTAGCACCCCCGACGGGACCGGTTCTTGTGAGGATCCGAGCTTAGCGAGCTTATCAGCTTTGCTGTTCTCCTCCTAGGGAATGTAGCTAATTTCAAAATTCGTGAAATGCTTCTCCAGTTTTCTTACTTCCGCCAAGTACCGCGCCATTGACTTGTCAGTTGCCTGAAACTCCTCCCTGACCTGGCGGACGACGAGTTGCGAATCCCCTTTCGCAACAAGCCGTTTAATGTCGAGCGCAGCGCATGCTCTTAGTCCCGCAATTAGGGCTTCATACTCTGCAGCGTTGTTGGTAGCCGCAAAGTGTATTTGTATGACGTGCTGGAGTCGTTCTCCGTTGGGGGAAATGACAGTGAGACCGCATCCTGATCGTCCGGACTGGTGTGAACCATCGAAGAATAGAGTCCACCGACCTTCTCCCCCGTCTTCACCTGAAGAGCTTTTCTCTTGCTCATCCGGCCTGGTCAACTCCGCAACAAAATCAGCCAGGGCCTGGGTCTTGATCGCGGTACGGGGTACAAACTGGATGTCAAACTCACCCAGCTCAACTCCCCACTTTGTGACCCGGCCAGTGGCCTCCGGGTTTCGGAGAATGTCCTTGATCGGGTAAGTAGTCGGCACAATGACTTGGTGGGCTTGGAAATAGTGACGCAACTTGCGCGAGGCCATCAGTAGGGCATAGCACAGTTTCTGAAGATCGGGATAGCGCTCCTTCGGCCCGGTGAGCACCTTGCTCACGTAGTAGATGGGCTGTTGCTTCCCTTCTCGTTCCAGTGCCAACACCGCGCTTGCGGCGTTTGGTGTCACTGAGAGGTACAGCAGGAGGGCTTCCCGAGCTTCGGAGTGGTGAGGACGGGTGGCGAGGCGAGGTACTACTTGAGCTGCAGAAACACGGCCTTAGCCTCCTCAATCCACTCGAAACTATCGTGCTTACGTAGGAGCTTGCAGAAAGGCGCGCTTCGGTCTCCAAGGCGGGAGATGAAACGGCTTAAGGCCTCCATTTTGCCTGTGAGGAACTGGATGTCCTTTATGCAGGTCGGCGACCTCATCTTTTCGATGGCCTCGATCTTCTCGGGGTTCGCACCAATGCTCGTCCCGCCGATTACATAGCCCAGGAGCATGCCGGACTTGGCGCCAAAGACGCATTTCTCGGGGTTTAAGTTGACCCGGTGTTTCTCAGGTTATCAAAGGTTTCCCGTAGGTCAGACACATGGTCATAGGCGTCCTTACTCTTGACTACGATATCGTCGACGTAGACTTCTACGTTGCGCCCTATTTGATCAGGGAGAGTTTTTTGCATGAGATGCTGGAATGTGGCGCCAGCATTTCTGAGACCGAAAGACATGGTCGTATTGCAAAATGTGCCGAAAGGCGTTACAAAGATGGTTTTTTCTACGTCCTCTTTACACAACGCGATCTGATGGTAACCGGAGTAAGCGTCCAGAAAACTCAACAAGGCTGAATCTGCCGTAGCGTCAACTAGCTGATCTATTCGTGGAAGGGGGAAGTTATCCTTGGGGCAGGCGGAATTAAGGTCGTGGTGGTCAACACACATGCGCCACTTGCCGCCATTCTTCTGGACGACGACTGGGTTCGCAAGCCAATCGGAGTGCTGAATTTCGCGGATGAAGCCCGCTCGAAGCAGCTTGCTGAGTTGGTCTTGGATGATCTCGGCCTTCCAGTACGCCTCTGACACTGCCTTACCTGTTATTTGTCAGGCTGGACGGCTAGCCTGTGCTCGATCACCTCCCTTAGGACACCAGGCATATCGGACGGCTCCCATGCAAATGCGTCCTTGTTAGCCCGGAGGAAGGTAATGAGCTCGAGTTCCTATTGAGGCTCGAGGTTTGTCCCCATGTGGACCAGCTTGAAGGGGTCTGACTCCGTGAGGACGATGGTTTTGGTGGGCTCCTGCGGCTGCAGTGCCACCTTTGGGCGCGCTGTGGAGCGCTCCTTGCTGCTGGGACCACGGGTAGGGAGCTGGCCTACCATGGCCAGCGCAGTCTCGTCGCAGTCGAGGGTCGTCTTGTGGTTCCCCCAGACGGTGATGACTCCCTTTGGCGCCGGCATCTTGAGGCAATGGTAGGCGTGGTGGGAGACCGCCATGAACTTGCAGAGCGCAGGGCAGCCCAAGATGGCGTTGTAGGGGAGCTCGGATTCCACCACCTCGAAGGTAATGTACTCCGTCCGGAAGTTGGCGGAGAAGCCGAACGTGACGGGCAGCACGACTTGCCCGACAGGGCCAAGCGACGACCCTGGGACGATCCCATGGAAGGAGACGGTGATGTCCTTGATCTTAGAGCGCGGGACCTTGTAAGGATCCTAGGCCGAGAGGGGGGTGAATCGGCTCTTCTCTAATTTTACTTCTCTCGATTCGCTTGTTTACTTTGTCAAATTAGGAACTACTTTGTCAAATTAGGAACCCAAGCTATTGATTGACCTAGAGTCTAGTTGCGGAAGTGATCACAATAATGCACAAGCGACTACTAGGAGGCTCGATGGCACTCACAAGCCAGCGGTCAATTCAATATGCGGAAGTAAATATGTGTGGGCGAGGAGATGCAAACCGAAGAGTTGTTCTACGAAGTTCGGTGCTCAACACATGAACACCCACGTCTCCGCTGAGGAAACTTCTCACACAAAGAAGTCGAGACTCTCTCGCCCCTAGCCCTCAATCCACTCGTGGTAGCTCTTCACCAACACATGGTAGGCGTAGCTCCAAACCTTCACACGGAGGTGAGTTCTCTCACTGCGAGAGCTCCTCACACCCACGGCACCGACACACGGCACCGACCACCGACACACGGTGGATTTCACTCAACACATGAGGTACCCCCAACACATGGAGGATTTGGATCCGACACACGGATACCTTGGCACCCCCGACACACGGAGATGGCCGCCGACACACGGCGGACTTGAGGGCTCCAACGGATGGAGAGGATGCACCCCTACACAAGGCGGTGACCACCAACGAATGGTGGGTTTGCGGCACGGTCGATGTAGCTCGTGGCGTGACGGACGATCTCTCCGCGACGGAATCCCAAGAGCACTAGATCGGAGAACGTCTCTCACCACTTCCCTTTCTCTCCCACCATGAAACTAGGGCAAGAACACCATGGGAGTTGGGGAAAACCTTGGAGATAGATGAGATGAGCTAGGGTCACCTTCTTCTTCTTCTTCCTCTCTTCTACTCCCTCTCAATCTCTCAAGCACATGGAACCCTAGGTGGAGATGGGAACCATGGGAGGAGCTCTCTTGGTGGCTAAGACAAGAGGCGTCGCTTAATGGTGGCTCTCTCTGTTTCTCCTGCACCTAGCCCCTATTTATAGGCCCAAGGTGAAACCCTAGAAATGGACGGCTCAGATTAAATCGCGAGATTCACATTGCCCGACGGACGCCGTCCGGTTGCCGTCGGCGCCGTCCGCTGAGGATTTGGCAAAATTTGTGCCGTCGGACGCCGTCCGGTGGCTTACGGACGCGTCCGGATGTAGGCTGTGCACACGAACGGCTGCCCGCCAGTGTTTGGTCGTTGTCGAACGCCGTCGGACGCCGTCCGATGGCTTTGGACGCCGTCCGACAGGACGGTGTCGTCTGGGACTTAGTCGATTTTGAGCGTGTTTCACTGGAATTCCACGCTGCCGGACCCGTCTCGACGAAGGCCGGACGCCGTCCGACAAGGCGCTTGATTTGGCGACCTCTCCACAAGCTTCGGGCGACCTCTCCCGTCACGGGCGACCACTCGGCGAATCATTGGCGACCACTCGGCGAAAGCACGGCGACCTCGGCGAGCCGGGCGACCTAACCCCAAGCACGGCGACCTCTCGGCCGGGCGACCTAACCCTAAGCAGGCGACCTCCTGAGAGTACCGGCGACCTCTCGGAACCCCATGGGACCCACAGCTGATGTTTCTGGACCTGTGCTCAGTGGGACCCTGCAACCAGAGAGATGTAGTTTAGCCAAAGACGCACACAAGGAAAATAGAAGAACTATAAAAACAGAGGTCCTTATCCTTAGCGTTCCGGCTGTACGGCCTATTTGCCATCAATTACCAAAATCAATTAGCCCATGGGAGGCTTGATCTTACAATCTCCCCCTTTTTGGTAATTGATGACAACGTATGCAAATCCAACATGACAAGGCACAAATACAATCTCTGGTGCAATGGGTTAGTCTAGAAACATTGCATCACAGCATAGCACAATACCAAAGGCTAGGCCAACGAATAAAATGCAATGTACACATAAACATGAGCTCCCCCCTAAATCAATGCATACCACTTGTATTTCACATAAACATGAGCTCCCCCTAAATCAATGCATACCACTTGTAAGACACGATAGTACTATCACATCACATGGAGCAAAGCATCTCCATCCTAAGTTTTCATCCTAGGAGCAAAGCATCTCCTAAGTCTACCACTTGTAAACACCCCAAAACATGATAATGCCCAAAACATGGATTTGCACTAATTTCTCCCCCTTTGGCATCAATGACCAGAAAGTATGGGATTAGCAAGTGAAGCGCTTTGAAAGTTGTACTAGTGCACGTATGCCCATAAGTTCATCACACTCAAAATCTAGCCATCTCAAGGTCACAATGTCACAAGATCAACTAGAGCACAATTGATAGATGTATAATTTCAAGTTATTATGACCTAGAGCAAGTATAAGGTGAACTATAGCTAGAAGTATCAAGAGTTGCTCCAAAACTCAAAGGGGACACACGATACTCCATAGCACTAGAAGGTGCAATCCAAGCTACACATGCAATCGCCGTGCCTATTTGAGACTAAAACATTTTAGTTGAGCTCATTTTGAAATATCTCACATTTTGCACTTTGCATTTTTTTAAATTTGCCATGTCTCAAAACACAAGCGGCGCCACCCAAAGAGACACTTCAAGATGAACGTCTCGGTCATCCAAAGCTCCCCCTAAGTTCATGCCTAGTGCCATGGCAAGCTATCTCATCGAGGAGGCATTGGTGAGACATGTATGACCAATTTTGGCCTTATTCACATTTTAGCACACTTTGAAAATTTGGCTCAACATTTTTCTCAAAATTGCTCAAATTAGCGAAGTAAAGACGTGCAAAATGGAAGAACACAATCTAGACTTAGAAGCACATGATCCACCAAAAAAGTTTAGAGCGATCAAATAAGACTAGAAACTATAGCCCTCCTAACACATACTCATGGCTTCCAATTGCATGATATATTGAGTTAAGCATAAGTTGAGCTAGTGACAGGGTAAACACATGCTATAGCTATCAATTTCATGTGATGAACATATAGTCAAATGAATAACATCCAGTATAACAAGCAAAGCACCTAAATGCTCAAACTGGCTTCAAAAGATTTGCAATGAATGACATAGACACGCGACCAACTCAGGCAATGTTTGACTTATCTAAAATGTTTAACTCATTTCTCAATTTGCAGAATCGTTCCTCATCGAGTGGCTTGGTGAATATGTCGGCAAGTCGTCCTTCCGTCCTGACGTGCTCAAGCACAATGTCGCCCTTTGTCACATGATCCCGAAGGAAATGGTGACGGACATCAATGTGCTTGGTCCGTGAGTGTTGGACCGGGTTGCACGCTATCTTCACCGCGCTCTCATTGTCGCACTTTGTCACATGATCCCGAAGGAAATGGTGACGGACATCAATATGCTTGGTCCGTGAGTGTTGGACCGGGTTGCACGCTATCTTCACTGCGCTCTTATTGTCGCACGGACATCAATGTGCTTGGTCAAGTTTTAGCCCAAAGTCAAACAGTGACTGTGTCAAGTAAAACAACTGTGCACAACAACTCCCTGCCGCTATATACTTAGCCTCAGCGGTAGATAGCGCCACGGAATTCTGTTTCTTTGACGCCCACGACACAAGACACCTACCCAAAAAGTGACATGCCCCGGAAGTGCTCTTGCGATCGATCTTGCACCCAGCATAATCTGAGTCAGAATAGCCTAGGAGCTCAAACCGCGCACCCTTCGGGAACCAAAGGCCTATGCTAGGTGTGTGTTTCAGGTATCTAAGTATTCGTTTCACAGCAGTCATATGCATTTCTCTAGGGAAGGCTTGAAATCTAGCGCACATGCACACACTAAACATGATATCCGGCCTAGATGCAGTCAAGTAGAGCAAGGCACCAATCATGGAACGGTAAAGCTTTTGGTCGACATATTTACCTTCTTTGTCGAGGTCGAGGTGGCAGTTCGTCCCCATTGGTGTCCGGATCGGCTTGCAGTCACTCATGTCGAAGCGCTTGAGGAGGTCGTCGATGTACTTCTCTTGGCATATGAATGTCCCTGTTTTGAGTTGCTTGATTTAAAATCCCAAGAAGAAGTTCAACTCGCCCAACATCGACATCTCAAACTCCTTGCTCATCATGTCACTAAACTCTGTGACCAGGAGCTCATTTGTGCTACCGAAGATTATGTCATCCACATAGACCTGGCACAGGAACAGATCTCCATCCACCACTTTAGTGAATAGAGTCGTGTCGACCCTTCCAACCGTGTATCCCTTGCTAATGAGGAAGTCCCTCAGTCTTTCATACCATGCCCTGGGTGCTTGCTTGAGACCATACAGAGCCTTCGACAATTTGTACACATGATCAGGGTGCTTCAGGTCTTCAAACCCTGGAGGCTGCTCCACATACACTAGCTCTCCAATGTATCCGCTCGTAAAAGCACTCTTTACGCCCATCTCGCTAAGCACAATGTTGTGGCATGTTGCAAATGCCACAAGCAGTCTGATTGCTTCCAAACGCGCCACTGGAGCATAGGTGTCTCCACAATCTACACCCTCGATCTGTGTGAAGCCCTGAGCCACAAGTCTAGCCTTGTTGCGCACCACCACTCCAAGCTCATCTTGCTTGTTCTTGAAAACCCACTTGGTTCCAATTACGTTGCAGTCGTTTGGCCTTTTCACCAAGCTCCAGATTTTGTTCCTCTCAAAGTTGTGCAGACTCCTCATGCATCGCATTGATCCAAATCCGGTCGTTCGATTGCATCTTCCACTTTCTTTGGCTCAAGCTCGACATCTAACGCCGTGTGCTCACGTAGTTCGCCAGAGCATCGACTTCACAGATGCTGGCTGTCCTTGATCTTGTTTGTACACCTTGAGTCAAGTCCCCAATCACTTGATCAGCTGGATGATTACGAGCAATGGTGTGATGGGTCTTGATCAGCTGAGATGGTAGCTCATCTGATTCTCGCATCCGCTCACATCTTGTCTCGCCTCGAACTGCTCCACACTTGAGCTGTCTTGAGGCAACGCCCCCGAGTCCGCTTTGGTTCGGTGTGAGAGGTGGTGGAACCGTCTCGGTCTCCCTCTGAACCTCCATCGCCTCACATCGCCGCTTGGCATCTCCTCCATCGCCTTGCCACCGCCAAGACCCACATCATCCAAGTTCTCATGCTCTCCTTGGCTCCCATTGACTCGTCGAACTTGACATCGCAGCTCTCCTCAATCAATCCGCTAGACTCATTGTACACTCAAGGACGATCCTCGGCTGAATATCCCAAGAAGACTCCGTGTCCACTCTACTCAAACTTGCCCAAGTGCTCCGCTTCTTCTTGATGTAGACCTTGCACCAAAAACCACAAGTAGGAGACATTGGGTCGTCTTCCCACAAGCAACTCGTAGGACATCTTCTTCGAAGCTTGTGAAGGTACAAACTGTTGATGCAAAGGACAAGTCAGTATTGATTGCTTCAGCCGAATGTATGTGAAGTCTTGTACTCATCTAACATTGTCCTTGCCATCTCAATGAGCATCCTCGTTCTTTCTCTCAACCACCCCATTTCTTCGAGGGGTGTAGGTGGTCGAGAACCGTGATCAATCCCTAACTCATCACGTATCACTCAACGAAGTGTTAGTGAACTCCGTTCCATTGCCACTTCTCACCTTCTTGAGGGTACACTCAAAAACATTTTGAGCTTTCTTTACAAACTTTTTGAACACATCTCTAGTTGGAGTTTTATCAGGTAAAAAGAAAACCCAAGTGTATCGGGAGAAGTCATCAACAATGACCAGGCAATAAAGATTTCCCCCGATACTCACATATGTTGTTGGCCCAAAAAGATCCATGTGTATAAGCTCGAGAGGTCGAGATGTAGAAATGACATTCTTGGCAGGATGAGAGCTTGCCACTTGCTTGCCGGCCTGACAGGCACTGCATAGCTTGTCTTTCTCGAATGTCACATCTTTCACCCCAAGAATCAACTCGTTTTTGAAAAGTTTCTTCAAATTAGCCATGCCGACATGCCCAAGATGCCTATGCCAAAGCCAACCAAGGGTAACTTTGGCGACAAGGCAAGTCGAGACGGATGCAGCAGGCTCATTAAAGTTCACAAGAAACAAATTTTCAAATCGAAAGCCTTTAAACACAAGGTTTTCATTTTTGTCCATAACCAACAAACCCTCAGGTGAGAAATTGCAATGGAACCCCAAATCACATATTTGGGCAACAGAGAGGAGGTTATAGCTCAAAGTTTTCATAAGTAGCACATTGTCAATTGAAAGATCTAAAGAAATTGCTACCTTTCCAGCTCCAAGAACCTTGCTCTTGCTTCCATCTCCAAAAGTGACCTTGGGGGGAATCTTGCCTTCCTCCCTATTGAGGTGAACAATAGGGGTTGCGGTCATGTGTTGAGTGCACCCACCGCCGATGATCCAATGGCACCTCCACTCCGGTAGTTCACCTATCATAAGAGAAGATCACTTATGTGACTCGAGTGGACCCACAGGGAGGTCCTCGAGGGTTAGCCTTCAAACCGAAGCAACTCGAGCAAAGCGACTAATCAATGACTTGGGCACCCAAACATGTGCCTTGTGCTCATTCTCACCTTGAGCCCAACAAACCTAGCAGCTTATCCTACCTTGATCATTTTTCTTGAGCAAGTAGTGACCATACAATTCAGTGTGTGCTCTAGGGAATCTTGGTTGTGTGTGGTTGGGAGTGTTGCGGTTTTGGTTCCTAGATGGATGTGTCCTACCAATGTTGTGCCTAGGAGGTCCATTTCAGAAGTTTTGCCTAGGTGATTGCCAAGTGTTGTGATACCTAGGACCTTGCCAGTTGTTATAGGATCTAGGACCATATTGCCAAGCACTATTGTTTCTTTGCTGCCATGTAGAGTTATAGTGCCTAGGAGGTTCTTGTCAAGTGCCGTGCCCATTGTTCATCCTAGAAACATTGTTGCTAGTGTGCAAGTTGTTACCATGCCTCTTCTTGGGATGAGCCTGATAGTAACCTTGCCTATGGGTAGATGCTCGAGGAACACTTGATTTCTTCCTCCCCTTTGACTTCTCAGGGGTAAAACCCAAGCCACCCTTTTGGGAAGGTTTTCTTTGTTCCTTGAGCATCTTATCCAAGGCTAGGCTACCCTCATAGCACTTCCCAAGCCCTTTATCAAATTTCTCAAGTTTAGACTTCAACTCAGCATTTTCAATAGCGAGCTCCCTAGCAGCTAGTGCAAATTTACAATTATCGTGTACATACTAGTGCATTGCTAGAGGAACCGCTAGAAGTGGAAGCCAATACGGTGCGATCATGGGCAACCTCGGGGCAAGCAAGAGTCAAATCAATAACAGTAATAGCAAAAATAATGAGCATGGCACAAGCAAGATCCAAAGCATCAACAGTGTATCAACTAGTTGAGCAAGAGGCAAAGCAACCAACTCATCATTCTTAGTCGAAGTGTCTCATGGTTCTCCTAAGTGCATGATAAGTAGTCATGAGATCATCTAGGATTCATTCAAGGCATCGCGCTCTTGTTCTAGCACATTGCACTTAGATGATGATTTTTGTTAGAACCTAGCAAAGTATCATGTTGATTCTAAGCTATCACATCTAGTGGCAAGATTTTTGCACTTGGTTTGTAATGCAATCAAGTTTTTACCAAGCTCTAGATTCTTTAGTGTCTCATGCTTATAACGCCACAAGCTTCCCTAAGACAATCACGCATACCTTCAACATCAACATCGAGTCGAATCGAGTCGCCACCTCGCCACTAGGTCGAGCCATCAGCACTTGAAAGTGCCAGCAGGTTGGTGAAACCTTTGCCGATGTAGTGGAAGTAGTGGAAGAAGCCCCATCGCCCTCGAATACCACTCTCGAGCCTCGGTGGCCGTGAGACATCTTGGTGCAAAGATCGGAGGAGGTGGCACAGACTCGGCTATCCCCATGGTGGCCAACTCTTGATCACCGATTCCTCATCTCCGAAGCGGGACGTGTCATTTGGAGCATCATCGGTCACCCATTCTCCCACAAAGGCTAGCCTCTTGCCTTGTGAGGAGCGACCCTTGAATCCAGACTTCTGAGGATTTTTCTTCTTGTAATCGTTCTGCCTCGGCTTCTCGCCATCGCCCTTCTCCTTTCCTTTGTCCTTGTACTTGGTGTTACCCTTCTGAGGACACATTGAAGCGATGTGCCCCTTCTCCTGACACTCATAGCATCGGTATGACGCATGAGTGTTTCGGCTCATCCTCTTCTTGCCTCCATAGCCATTTCTGCTCATGAATTGGCCAGCCTGCTTCATGAACAGGCCGAAGTGTTGGAAGCCCTCCTCGAGCTCATTCCAACTCATCTCTCCACCATCCTCAGCTTGGCTTGACTTGAGACCACTCTGCTTGGATCCACTGGCCTTTAGGGCGATCACTTGATTCTTTGCGGGAGCAGGAGAGTCCTCATGATCATTGAGGAGCATCATCTCGTGTGCGGTGATCTTGCTAAGCAAAGTCGCTTGAGCGAGCTTCTCCACATCACCTTGTTGCAGAGGTAGGTGATGATGTCCCGTAGTCCTTCTTGGGAGGATCCGCAGATTTTCTGCACACTTCATCATTGGCAACAAGTGTGACCGAGCCCTTAAGCTCGTTAAGGATGGGGTTAAGCCGAGTAAACATAGCATTGACATTTTCATTTGGAAGCATTCTCGAATCGATCATAACGCTCCTTGACAACTACTAGTCTACCCTCCTTAATACTGAAGTGCCTCGTGAATCTCAATGAGTGTGATCCATATGTCGTGTGCACTAGTAAGATTGCTAACTCTATCGAAGACCTCCATGCTCAAACCACAAAACAAAGCGTTCATAGCCTTAGTATCGGTCTCTAAGAGTTTGTTTTGTGCGGGTGTGGCAGGTATGTTGTTAGTGAGTGTGACACCATGAGGAGACTCTACGACCCTCCAAACATCCATTCCCATGGCCTGGAGAAACACTTTCATGCGCAACTTCCAAAAGCTAAAATTAGTGCCACTAAACAGAGGAATCCTATTGGCGGCTACACTACCCCCGTCGGCCATCTCTATGCGGTTAAGCAACTAGAGACCCGAGCTCTGATACCACTTGTAAGGATCCTAGGCCGGGAGGGGGGTGAATCAGCTCTTCTCTAATTTTACTTCTCTCGATTCGCTTGTTTACTTTGTCAAATTAGGAACTACTTTGTCAAATTAGGAACCCAAGCTATTGATTGACCTAGAGTCTAGTTGCGGAAGTGATCACAATAATGCACAAGCGACTACTAGGAGGCTCGATGGCACTCACAAGCCAGCGGTCAATTCAATATGCGGAAGTAAATATGTGTGGGGCGAGGAGATGCAAACCGAGTTGTTTACCGAAGTTCGGTGCTCAACACATGAACACCCACGTCTCAGCTGAGGAAACTTCTCACACGAGAAGTCGAGACTCTCTCGTCCCTAGCCCTCAATCCACTCGTGGTAGCTCTTCACCAACACATGGTAGGCGAGCTCCAAACCTTCACACGGAGGTGAGTCTCTCACACGCGAGAGCTCCTCACACCCACGGCACCGACACACGGCACCGACCACCGACACACGGTGGATTTCACCTCAACACATGAGGTACCCCCAACACATGGAGGATTTGGATCCGACACACGGATACCTTGGCACCCCCAACACACGGAGATGGCCGCCGACACACGGCGGACTTGAGGGCTCCAACGGATGGAGAGGATGCACCCCTACACAAGGCGGTGACCACCAACGAATGGTGGGTTTGCGGCACGGTCGATGTAGCTCGTGGCGTGACGACGATCTCTCCGGCGACGGAATCCCAAGAGCACTAGATCGGAGAACGTCTCTCACCACTTCCCTTTCTCTCCCACCATGAAACTAGGGCAAGAACACCATGGGAGTTGGGGAAAACCTTGGAGATAGATGAGATGAGCTAGGGTCACCTTCTTCTTCTTCTTCCTCTCTTCTACTCCCTCTCAATCTCTCAAGCACATGGAACCCTAGGTGGAGATGGGAACCATGGGAGGAGCTCTCTTGGTGGCTAAGACAAGAGGCGGCTGCTTAATGGTGGCTCTCTCTCGTGTTTCTCCGTGCACCTAGCCCCTATTTATAGGCCCAAGGTGAAACCCTAGAAATGGACGGCCAGATTAAATCGCGAGATTCACATTGCCCGATCGGACGCCGTCCGGTTCCGCGTCGGCGCCGTCCGACGAGGATTTGGCAAAATTTGTGCTTGTCGGACGCCGTCCGGTGGCTTATCGGACGCGTCCGACAGTATACTGTGCACACGAACGGGCTGCCCGCCAGTGTTTGGTAGTTTGTCGAACGCCGTCGGACGCCGTCCGATGGGCTTCGAGACGCCGTCCGACAGGACGGTGTCGCTCGACTTGGTCGATTTTGAGCGTGTTTCACTGGAATTCCACCGTCGGACCCGTCGACAAGCGCCGGACGCCGTCCGACAAGGCGCTTGATTTGGCGACCTCTCCACAAGCTCGGCGACCTCTCCCGTCACGGCGACCACTCGGCGAGTACCGGCGACCACTCGGCGAAAGCACGGCGACCCGGCGAGCCGGCGACCTAACCCCAAGCATCGGCGACCTCTCGGCGAAAGCAGGCGACCTCTACGAGCCGGGCGACCTAACCCCAAGCACGGGCGACCTCTCGGAGAGTACCGGCGACCTCTCGAAACCCCATGGGACCCACAGCTGATGTTTCTGGACCTGTGCTCAGTGGGACCCTGCAACCAGAGAGATGTAGTCTAGCCAAAGACGCACACAAGGAAAATAGAAGAACTATAAAAACAGAGGTCCTTATCCTTAGCGTTCCGGCTGTACGGCCTATTTGCCATCAATTACCAAAATCAATTAGCCCATGGGTGGCTTGATCTTACAGTCCTGCATGAGGCCTAGGACGCGCGCCGTGATGACGTCCAGCGAGCTCCCGCTGTCCACGAGGACGTGGTCAACTCAGGTGTTGCTGATGGTGGGGCATAGGACCAGCGAAGGCGCTGCGACCTGGAGAGCCCAGCCGGACAATCCGTCACCGAAAAGATGATGGCCTGGCTGGACTAAGGCAGAGACTCCACCGCGGGCTCACCGCGGGAGATGTGGAGGACCTCGCGGGATGCAGCCTTTAGCTCGCGGCGGGAGCTGTAGGCCGACGTGCCACCAAAGATGACGGCAACATGACCACGGGCTTCAGGGAAGCCCTGGTTCTGGCCGCCCTGGGAAGGAGGTACCACGGCCGCGCCCTCAGGTAGCTCAGGCATGGGGCCGTGGCCAGCGTAGAAGTCCTCCAACTGGCGAGCCCATGTGCGGCAGTTGCGCAAGTCATGGCCGGAGCGCTGGTGGAGGCGGCAGAAGAGACTAGGGTCATGGAACAGGTCCTCACCTCTGTTCTGCTGCTGCGGACAGGGCGGCCGGCCCTGAGGAGGCCCCTGGCGCCGCGCGGCCTGCCTCGCTCGGGAGGTCGCCGCGTCGCTGCTGGGCGGACGCTCGGGCTGGTCCGGCTCGACGGCGGCGATGAACTTAGCGGGCTGCTCTAGCCGCTTCTTATTCTTCTTATCCGCCTCGGCCTTGCCCGGGCCGTCGCTGACCTTGGCCTTTCTCTTGGGCGGCCCCTCTTGCGCTCAACCGCCTTAGAGGCGTTGACGTAGAGGGCCGCGGTGCGGAAGAGCTCACTCGTGGTATGGACCGGGTGGAGCTCGAGATCCTCGGTGTAGCGCCGGTCCCTCACACCATCCTATAAGGCCTCGATGATGGCCTCATCTAAGATGCAGGGAATCGTCTTGTGGGCTCTGACGAACCGGCACACAAAGTCCTGGAGACTCTCGTCGTCTCGCTGCACCACAAGCTTGAGGTCCTGGGGGGGCTAAAGCAGGCATAGCACCCTTGGAAGCTCGTGCGGAGGGCATCCTGAAGCTAGGCCTAGCTACGGATGGAACCAGGCCGCTGATTAAACAGCCAGGTCCGGGCCATGCCCTCAAGCACGGTGGGGAAATAGTTGACCAAGACGGCCTCATCTCCCCCCATAGCTCGGATGGCGGTGGTGTAGATGGATAGGAAATCCTCGGGATTCTTGCTCCCATCAAACTTCTCAATTGGCCCGGGTTTGAACCTCAGTGGCCATGGCACCTCACGGAGAGCGCGGGAGAAGGCGGAGCACCCTGGCGCGGTCATCGTGGGAGAGGCATCCCGGCGCGGGCCCAGGCGGGAAAACACTCCGCCCCGGGCACGTGACGAACCACCGGTGGAGGAGGCCTTCTGGGTCTGGCGAGAGCGGCTGCGGTCGTGGCGAGAGCGCCTTTGGGTACGTTGTGGTCAGGCTGGTTCCCGCGCCAGATGTCCGGGCGATCGCCGCCATTCTGCTCCTGATGCTGGTCGATGCAGCAGGTAGTGGTACCCAGGTCCACCATGGTGAAACCACGGGGGTCCTTCTCCAGGTTGTGGACGACCGCGGCGATGGCGCGCGCCCTCTGTTGGCTGCGTAGGAGTGGGTTGGTCATCGTCTCAACGAGAGAGTCGACCGGCCGACGGCCTGGAGGGGTGCGCAGGCGACAGTCCTCTTGGCAGATCCCGTCCATGACGCGACGGGCAGCGTCGTGGAAGAAAGCCCGGGCCGCAATGCGGCGGCGCAGCTGCTCCTGGGCCTCCTCATTCCCAGCGTCAACATCGGCTGCGGCTGCGAAGACGCATTAGGACGCACGCGAGGACGGGGGAAACGCCCCGGTGTCGCCAGCGGAGGTAGCGGAGTCACCAACCAGCTTAAACTCCATGGGAGTCTCGCTGACATGGGTGACAGAGGGGTCCAGCTCAGGGAGCGACTCCTCGGGGCGAAGATCTACCCCTGAGGCGAGAGAGGTGTCAACCTCCACCTCGTCAGCCCCGGCTTCGGCAAGGTACTCCTCCCGCCAGCCGTCGTACGATGAGACCAAGTCGTCCAGATCATCGCACTCATCGAACTCAAGGTCGCTGCCCGGAACCTCAGGTATGTCCGAGGGAATAGAGTGCTGAGGGCTGCTCATGTCAGGCCCCACGGTGGGCGCAGCTGTCGGTGTCTAGGAAGCGCGCTTCTGAAGAGCAGCGGGTCCACGGACCGGCAGACGAATTTGTGGTTGGTATGAGGCCCAACGACAACCCTTCTCATCAGCCCGGGCGGCGGCCGAGCCTACAGGGGCTTAGGCCACGTGGTCTTCCCGGACGGGGCCTGGTGCGACTCGGCGATCCGGGTACAGATCTTTCGTACGGAGACAATGAGAAGAGAGAGAGAGGACAATACAAATCGTGAAGACACAAATGATTTACCCTGGTTCGAGCCCCCACTACCGAGTAATAGTTCTACTCCAGCCTTGTTGATTATGCGGTGGAAAACAGTACAGAGGTGCCGAGACCGGGCTTGAAGGCACCGATCCCGAGCTTACAAGAGTGGCAACTAAGGACTACGGCTATTGCTAAGGAAGCTTCAGATGCGTGTGTTGCTGCTTGTGGATTGCTTGAATCACCTACGTGTCACCTGGAACTGCTTTCTTTTCGCCTGGGTCCGAGGCCCTTCCTTTTATAGGCGCGGCGGGTCGCCCGGGTCGCCCGGAGCTGATCCGGCGGGCCCCGCACCAGTCTCTGCTTTAGTGACGGTGCCCTTGTTTCATTTTGGGGCTCTGTCTAGTCCGGAGTCTGCAGGAAGAAGCCGGTCAGGTTAGTACTGGGCACGTGTTTGTCTTTGGGTGACGATTCGGGGAGGAAACCTTCTTTAGGGAGAAAGCACTTTTCCTATATCCCCGATATAGCCTTGACTGGACCAGGACAGCCTCGGGCCGCCCGTTGGGGGCGTCGCGCAGCGTAACAACCACCTGCCACCTGTCCAGGGGAGCAAACGACAAGGCGGGTTGCCTGCGTGCTTTCCCCCGGGCTACGGACTCCCGGGGAGATATGGTTCTTTCCGGTCAAGGCCGGGGAAAGCGTGGTGGGACATGGCAATTGTCGCCACCTGCCCACAGGTAGGCGGGCTACCCGAGGGATCTTCTCCCGGGCTAAGGATAGCCTGAGAGGCACGTGGCGCCGCTGGGGACGTGGTCTAACTTGGTGAAGCCCGGGGAAGACCTTGACGGGCTAGACGCTTCCTCTGGTATGGCCGGGTGCGGCCTTTTGGGCCCTTTGGGCGTAAGGTGGGCCGGTGCAGGATCGGCCCGGGGCCCATCTCAGGATGGGCCGCTTACCAATCACCAACAGGGGGTGAATAGACGCCAATCAATTTTGTCGCTTTCTTTTTGCACATGCAGCCCCTCTAAGCATTCCGTAAAAACTGCTTCGTGTCGGAGATCAAACCACGATGGACAACATGACAACTATGTGTACCCATGACTTGTATGGATGATATCCATATGAATATTTGGAATTTTAAAGCCACAATCCTGGTTCTCAAGTGTCCAAACAAGAGGAATCAATTCAAATCTTGCATTTAAAAAGAGATCATGAAAAAACCTCAAAGCAACTTTCAAAAAGCAAAAGCAGATTCTTTCAGAACTTGTCCTTTCATGGAGCAGGAGGTTCATGGCTTTAAGGTGCTCTAAAAATCATGGGACTTTTTCTCGCTATGTGTCAATGTGTCATGAAGTACTCCACCAAAAATCTCCTTAAAAGTCCCTACAGAAAAAAATATGAAAATTCAAACAACACAAGCTGCTTTCTGGAAAGTAAAAGCAGATTCTTCAGAGTCTGTTTCTACTTGAAACAGAGAGATGATGGCTTTTTGTTGCTCCAACATTTGTGGATATTTTTATCCCAATGAAACCATGAGTCGTGAAGCACTCCACCAAAAATCTCCTCAAGAATCAGTGCACAGAAAATATGAAAAATCAAACACCACGAACTATCAAGAACTTCGAGCAGAAAGTTTGGGGCTCGGTTTTCACTTCATAGCTCCCAAATAAAGAAACCCGTGGACTTCAAATTTTTACCACAGATGGGTATATGAGTCCCGCATCTTTTCCAACTAGAATAATCCCAAAATGATTTTGCTAAAATCTTTTACTGACTACTGCGCGGATGAAAATTTCCGGACAGATTTGCAACAAGTCAAAAACTTCATTTCTTGCCTCTCATATGGTTGCAAAGAGCGTGGTAAATCATATTAACAACCTCAAGGCATCATAGAACATCAAGAACCAGCAAAAAAATCTCCAAGACTCATCTCTAAGTAAGAGCTCCAAAAGGAGAAACAAAAGAAAGAAGAACTTGGAGCAAATCAACACAAGATGATCATGAAGATGAGAGATTTTATTGCATAGAAGTTCGGGGTTACAAATCACACTCCATGTGGTCACAAGCACTCTAAGTGCCACCCTTACACATCCAACTCACCCTCTCTATTTCTGAAATTTTCAGCTCTAAGGGGATGAGGAGGAGGTGCTCCCCTCCCCCTCTATTAATATCCCAAGGGTGAGATGCCCTAATCCCTAAAGCCCATCTCCACCCTTCATTTGAGGATGAGTGGTGTACAACACACACACTACAAGACAGACTCTCGAGAGGAATATCCTCCACATATATCTTGGGAAATATCTTCGTAGCTTTCTCAGTCGCCAGCCCAAGCCTAGGCCCACCGGTCAGATCAACTTCGTCATCAGGTTACCGACGCTGTAGCCTCCAGCTGCCTCGGATTACTTGCCATGGCTAAGCTTCTCGAGTACACCTCCTCATGTGACCGCCAGGTCATCGAACCTGGTCGCAGCACGCCCAACACACTAGCGCCCAAATTGTCTCCGCTAAGCGCCGCCTATGTATCGCCGATACCTGCATCACTGAGGTGAACACACACGAAACCAACACACCTTGCCTCACCTGCAAGGTTAGTTCGTCACAAAATTTTCAACATCATAATCCCTTCGTGACATCACAATTAGGAAGCTCTAATACATCACGTGTCAGCTTTACAAATTCCACCGGACCACGTCCAATCAAAACTATTACCTAGTCCAAGCTCAGCACAATGGTCCGGTTCCAATTCCACGGCAATTTCCACAAATGCACCATTTAACATTCTTCAAAATACTTCAAATTCCATCTTGTCACATATATTCATCATCAAACCGGGGTGCCCTCTACATGGGTCTCAACACAATCCTTAAATATGAGTGTAGGGTCAAGGAGGGAATTAGGTTATTTTACCCAAATCTTACTTCTAGCAATATTTTAGTTGTTCAAGTTTTAATTTGGTGAATGCATGATCATCAATATAGATTCTCAATACACAAAAGAAGGTGCATCTCGCACCAGGCCAATCCCAGCCTACTCTAGTCGAGTTTATTATGAAAAGAGGTGAATCTACATGTGCAAATCTGTCGCCTCATCCATGACCGTGGACACGACTATCATGATAGTTTTAACTCTGCAGAGTGTACAAATTTTCCCCACAAGCCCCGCCTCATCCACTAGGAGAAACGGTACAAGACTTTTTCAGCCTACTACGCCCACCACTTCACCAGCCCTTTCTTTTGGTTTCCTCGGGCCCGCCAGTGCCCGCCGAGGTAGGGCGTCTACTGTTTCTGAACACCACCCGGGGCGTTCTCCAATTAAGCCATTCGGTCTCAGGAACGCAGCTACCCCTTAGAGGAGATAGCAAGTCTCCCCCTAGGGCAGCAATGACGACACGTAACCGGACAGCCTACGAGCCGGTGGTTAGTAGGTTTCGTAGTGTATTAAGCCAGGGCCGATGGCACAAGTGGCTTCACGGTAAGGTTTGGTCTAACAATACACAAGCTTGAGTCGTTATTAAAGGAGACCGTTTCAAACCCACCACAATCCCAGGAACATCTCTGCCGGGTCTCCCCTAAATCCTCTATACTAGTTTTAGTTATTTAAGTTTAGCCAAAACACCATTGCGAAGCATACGCCACAGCAAGGTTCAATTCATAGTGAATCCCAAACGTAGTCCTACACATCTAGTCAAGGATAGGCTAGGAAAAGTATAACAGGTTTGCAAAGGTGGCTAAAACATATTAATAGATTATTAAGATGCTTAGGTACACATGCCTAATATCCATGCATGCAGATAATTCAGAAAACAAACAACAGTAAATTATATTGTAAAATTAGGAGAGAATATTGTAAAACTAGGAGAAAATAAACAACAGTAAATTCTGCACTTTGCGGGGCCCACACCGGCCCTGAGCAACAATCCGAGCAACAATCGCACCCACCGTCTAAACAGAAAAACAATCAAACAATATAACAACAAGATCAATACAGAGAAAATAATTATTAAATATACAAAAAATTCTAGGATTTAAATGTGATATTTAGGCTCCAAAATCATCCAATTTGAAGTTACGGAGCTCCCTAAACAATTCGGAGAAGTTTAGGGCTAATTAGAAAATTCCAGAAAAAAGAAAAATCTATTTAACTCCTAATTGGGACGAACCGGTGGAACCGGCCCGTTTTCAACACGCGCGCATGGCCCAGCTTGGCTCGATCCGCCGCGGCGCGGTGGTGAGCGGCTGACAGGTGGGGCCCATTGGGCAGCGACTCCCAGGGGCTGACGAGTGGGGACCATTGAATAGAGGCGACGGGGCGAGTGCTGGCGTGGCAGTGAAGCTGCAGTGATGGGGCCGGTGCATGGCGGTGATGTGGCGACAGGTGGCATCCGACGTAGCAGTTAAGGCAGTGCGATTGCTGACGTGGCAGTGGCACGACACGTGGCGGATGACGTGACATGCCACGTGGCAGTGGGTGCTGGGCTACGGGAGACGTGGCACAACACGTGTCACGCCACGTGGTTTTCGGTTGATGCGGCATGGGCTGGCCCGTCGGTCAGTGGCTGAGGCGTGATTTCCGCGCGTGCGCGTGGCACGTGGTGCCACGCGTCGCATCTCATGCGAGGCGGCGACGAAACGGCTACCTCTGACAAGCGGGACCATGGCTTGGCCGGGCCCGCTTGTCAGCGACCTTGGCTGGATCTGGTATAGGTGCGATAAACCAGCACCGGCGTCAGTGGCGGGTCCCACGGGGACAAGCGTCGCACACCTATTGGGCAGCGGCGACTGAACAGTCGGCGACGCCGACAGCGGCGGGCCCCTCGGGGACACGCTGTTGACACCCAAATTTGGCAGAAAATCGGATAATCAGAAAAGGCCGAATATGTTAGAATTATTGGGCTAAATCAGAAATGGGCTTCGTGGGTAAAGAAGGACATATTAAAGAAACCGATGGACACAAGACTTCGGAAGAAATACGATTTGGTCGGAAATTCGAAGCGGACAAATAGGTCGTATCGGTATCGTCTTTGTAATAGTATAAATAGGACCTTAGACCGCGAGAAAAGGGAGCTAATACTCAATACACAAAAACTCTCTCGAATCCGATCGACTTCGTCGAAAGGCTTCAACTCGCAGGTAGAGCTATCTCGATGAGATAATCGATTCTCTCCTTGTAACCCGTATGCATGGCTGTATCATATTGATCTCATGTATACAAAGCATGTCGATCGCCTCGGATTTCCGATCTTTGATGTGTTCTTGCATATTGCAATCGCCTCGATGTAATCGATCCGTAATATGTTTTTATCCCGTAATGCCAATCATCAAGTGCTATGCATGCTTTTCCGAAATTCGATATATGCAAATCGCCTCGCTTAATCGATCTTGTGTATGCCTTGTTAGAATTTGCATCTGTAAACGCTTTGCGATTAGCGTTATATCTACCCTTATTAGCCTCTAGATCTTTGAATCGGTTTATTGATTTATATCTAGATTTGGATTTGAATATCGTCTTGGCTCGACCAATCTATTCGATCTATTTCTTGGTTTAATCTAATGTATTGATACAAAGATTTACTGCTAATATATTAATAAAATACCAAAAAGAAGTACAAGATTCGAATTTAATTGTTATTCCGTATTTACTTGCTCTATCGGACATTAAGCCGATAGAACCTATAATCGGATATGTTAAAACCGATTATAGAAAACCTGATCTGGCTATTTATAAAGCCAATTAGGGCTATATTACTGACGATTTCCTCCTTGTCAATTTACAGGTCAAATTGACTGGCACGCTTGGTTTTCTTGTTGCGACGCAACCACAGAGTTGACGCTCAAAGACGGTGTTCGCGAGAAACTAACTTTTCGTGTCAACATACTTTTGGCACGACGTGGGACCAAGATCAAAACCGACAAGATGACGCGCCGATACCGAAGCGCCCCGAGGCGCCAACCACGCCACCGAGGCGGTGACGTCACTAATTGAGCCCAGATCAAAAGAAGGAAGTTGAAGATAGGCTCGCAGAAATTCATGAAGAAAACAAGAAGAGAATGCTCACCGGATATCGGAAGACGCGCAAAGGGCAAGTTACTTAAGACTTCCATCGAGATCCGCTGCTCACGCGATTTTTCCGGTTATTAGAGATCGATCAACAATTGCTTATCGATCGATGCTTGATCAATCATCGGTTCTAGGGCGAATCGTCCAGGAGGGGGCAAATGCTGCGTTTCATAACATGATGACTGGGCAAACCCACCAGATGAATCGGAACATTCCGCTGGGGGCGAATCCAGGGGGCTAGTATCCAGTTTATACCCAGCCAGGGGCATCAAACGCCGGGTCTTCCCAATTGACTCCCCCACTGGTTATTAATCCAACTCCGATTCAGACGGTACCCAATCATCAGGCTATGGTTCCGATCCTGGATCCGACCTATCAGCCGATGAATTGTGGGGTGAACGAAAGCCTAGAAGAGATGACAAAGAACCTAGTCTACAACATGATGAAACAGTGCGGGTTCAACACTCCTAAGATTGCGCCTCACTATACTATGCCGTATCCATCGGCTTTCAATGAGACGGAATACCCCACAAGTATCGAAGTTCCCGATTTCGCTAATGCCAAATTCAGCGGAGCGATAACACCTCCACACGCCAACATATTGCTAGATTCCTTGCGCTGTGGGGAGGTCGCTCGAAGATACTTCCAATGCCGATTATTCCGTTGTCCTTATCGGGATCGGCTTTTAATTGGTTCACGCTACTCCCGCCGAACAAGATAACATCCCGCCGCACTCGAAAAGAAATTCCACGAATACTTCTATCCGGGAGAACGAAGCAAGGATTACCGATATAATGATGATCAAACAGAAGTTCGGTGAATCAGTGAATGACTATCTGCGCCGGTTTCGGGAGGTGAGGAACCGGTGCTATAGCCATTCTCGCTCGACAACGAAGTTGACGGAATTGGCTTTTAAGGGTCTATTGCTCGTCAACCAAAAGAAAGTGGGCAACCTGTGAGTTTGCCGATATATCGTGATTGGCGCACAAAATCGCGCTTTATGAAAGCCGATTCTCGACAACTCTTACCCAGGTCAAAGGGAGTATCGGAACAACAATAATAACAAGGGCAAAGAGAAAGCGATCAATGTGGTTGATGCTGATGAAGGTGAAGAATCCGATGACTCCAATGATGAAGATATGGGGGCTTACGTGGCTGAATGGGTAAGTAATAAGAAAGAATTTGAGCTTGGATGGATAAAGTCAAGGGTGCCGAGAAGAGCAAGTATTCTTCGATACATCCAAATGTGATCGAATTTTCGATCATCTATTGCAAGAGAAGCAGATTCGGCTAAAGCAGGGTCATGTAATTCCTCCCCTGGAAGAGCTGAAGAAGCGAAAGTACTGTAAGTGGCACAATTCCTACTCACACGCCACTAACGAGTGCAATGTGTTCAAGCAAATAGTACTGTATATGCATTGAAAGTGGCCAACTTCGCTATCAAAGTAAAACTCCCGATCGACCTGCAGCCGTTCCTCGCCGGTTTTGTTGGGATGGTGGACGCTGTTTAAAAGCCGATGAGCCCGAAAGCTCCAATCGGTTTAAGGTACTCGCCGGATCTAAAAGGATCGTGGTGGAGGAGAAGCCGAATTACAATTCCGATCCTCAGCCGGGCGAGGTGCTAAAGGGCCGTGAGTGGCGCAAGGTAGTTCGTGGACATGATCGTAATCCGATTCCTCGCGGCGGGCGAAGCCAACATTCGACCAGCTATTAGAGAAATATGATCGGATGGCTGTGGAAACGCCTCACGTAAGCATTAAATCGACATTTCGAGATCGCTGAAAGGCAAATAATGATCAAGACGGGGAGATGGAGCACTGGGATTGCCCTTTTTTCCGGTACTGCTGGGAAGAGAGGATGTCATTGCCCACTCTGGAAAATTGCCCGATGAATCATGCATTTATTCCTCCGAAGAGAACATTGGTAAAAGATCGGCTAGTGTTTCCTGGTAACAAATCTGACGATAGGCCGATAAACCAAACTACCGATGTGCATCGGCCCCCAAAAGTGCCATTGCCGCAATGGTGCCCGAGTGGAATTACTAAATCCCAAAAGCGGCGTTTACAGCGGATGAGGCACGCCGAAGCTAAGGAAGCGGAAGCTGAAAGGTTCAAGGATGCTCTTTTGGAGCAGGTAAAGCCGATGAAACCGGCTAAGGGCAAGCAAGAGTGGAGACCCAAGCTGAGATCGGCTGTAATTGTTGAACAAAATACCGATGAGGTGTCGATCGACACTAATATGGTCTGCGTGCTACCGCGGGAATTCATGAATGATTATGAGGAGGCTGCGGCAGAGCTAGTGGTCGGGGCCGAAGACGCTATATTTAAGAAGCCAGAGAATTCCCGATTGCATCTTAAGCCATTGTTCATCATGGGGTATATGAATGGCAAACCGGTTTCAAGGATGATGGTAGACAGCGGAGCGACGGTAAACCTAATGCCATATTCGGTATGCAGGAAAATCAGTAAATCTACAGAAGACCTTGTCAAGACGAATATGGTTTTGAGCGATTTTAACGGAAATACGACCGAAGCTCAAAGGGTTCTCGTCGTGGAGCTCACCGTGGGGAGCAAAACAATCCCAATAGCTTTCTTCGTGATTCAAGGGAAAGGAAGCTATAATGTGCTGTTGGGAAGGGATTGGATCCACGCCAATTGCTGCATTCCATCTACATTGCATCAGATTCTGATCCAGTGGATTGGCGATCAGATAGAAGTGGTAAGAGGGGAATCCCTAACCGTGGAAACCGATTGTGCCGATATTCATGATAACCTAGAAGCACTATCGGGAAAGCCCTTGGAAGAGTGTGATTTCCTTAGTGTCAGTAAAATGGGGTTCAAGCCAACAACACTAAAAGGACAGTCAGTTACCCAAGGATGTGAGGGTTTTTTATGGGAACCGCGGCTCTAGAGGAAATTGAATATAAGATGGGTCAGGGATTCATATCGGCTGACGAGTTAGAAATGGTCGATATTGGAGCCGATGGTAAAGAGAGGCCCACTTACATCAGTAAAAAGTTGCCGCGGGAATATAAAAATCGACATATTGAGATACTTAAGGATCGAGTTGATTGTTTCGTCTGGGAATATCACGAGATGCCTGGTCTAGACCGATCCATAGTTGAACACAAGATTAAGATGAAACCTGGGTTTCGGCCAGTAAAACAATCGCCAAGGAAGATCAGTTGGAAAATTTATGATCAAGTAAAGGCTGAAATTCAGAGGTTATTGGATGCAAAGTTTATTCGGCCTTGAAAATATGCCGATTGGATATCTAACATTGTACCAGTCGGCAAAAAGGATTATAATAAGATCCGAGTGTGCATCGATTTTAGGGATTTGAATAAAGCAACATACAAAGACGAATATCCGATGCCGATTGCCGACCGACTAATCGACGCAGCCTCAGGCAATCGGATTATTAGTTTCCTAGATGGCAATGCTGGTTATAATTAGATCTTTATGGCCGAAGAGGACGTGAACAAAACTGCCTTTAGATGTCCTGGCGCTGTCGGTTTGTTCGAGTGGGTTGTGATGACTTTTGGACTGATTAGTGCTGGAGCTACCTACCAGAGAGGGATGAACTTGATTTGCCATGACTTAATCGGTAAATTGGTTGAGATATATATTGATGATGTGGTGATAAAATCTCAAGAGGAGGAACAACACTTGGCTGATATTGTGACCGTGTTAGATCGGTTTCGAAAGTACGGAATGAGAATGAATCCAAAGAGATGTGCTTTTGGGGTGTCGGCCGGCAAGTTCTTAGGGTTTATGGAACATCAGAGAGGAATTGAAGTTCATCCCGATAGAGTGAAGGCGATTCTGAATACGAAACCTCCCGATTCAAAGGTTCGTCTGCAAGAGCTTATCGGGAAAATTAATTATCTGAGAAGATTTATGTCGGGGATTAAATTACGGCCCATTGCCATGGCCCACTCCTTGACGGCCCAAACGAACAGCCTACCAGGGCCTAGTTCCCTAGAAGGTTCTATCTGGCCCATATGCATCTCGCCCAATGCCTTCCGCTAGCGTGATGTGTAACGCCAAGGAATCGTGGTTTGAGTCCATCTCAACAGAGTTGTGCACGGCCACGTGAAGACCCGGACGTTGGTTTCCCGGATTGGATTAGGAGTCGTGATCCCCAAGATTAGGAGATTACCTTATCTACCGTAGGTCATATTTGGCATGTATGAGTTCATTACGATCTCGTAGTTAGCCCGGCCCGATATTTCTTGGTAGGTCGGTTTTGCTCCGTACTATATAAACAGGGCCCCTACGGCGTTGAGGGGGACCCTGGCCAATATATTTTCGCATACTACTCGCCGAGACCTGCTGATCTCGCCTAGTTCCACCTTGTAATCCTCTTTGATATAAAGAAAGGCTGGACGTAGGGCTATTATCTCTCCCGAGAGGCTCGAACCAGGATAAAACCCCCGCTCTCTGCTCGCTCGTCGTTCGTGGTTGTTCGGCGTGTCTCCTATCTCCTCTTTGAAGAACCTTGGTTGACTTGGGTCAATATCCCAACCGTCGACAATTTATTTCGAACTTATCGGAAAGGATTATCCCGTTTTCCCCATTGCTCAAGTTGAAAAATGCCGATAAGTTTGTTTGGGGCCCAGAGCAGCAAAAGGCGTTTGATAATATTAAAGAGTATCCGTTAATCCAATTGCTCGTTGTTCGAAAGAAAATTCACCGTTTAAATTATATCTGTCGGTATCGGATAAAACTATAGGAGCAGTCCTGGTACAGGAAGTTGATGGGAAGGAGCATGCCATCTTTTACCTTAGCAGGAAACTATTGGACCCAGAAACCCGATACACGGTGGTGGAAAGGTATTGCCTTTGTCTATACTTTGCATGTCCTAAGTTGAGGCATTATTTGCTGGGTGCTGAATGTAAAGTAGTGTGTCAAACCGATGTGGTCAAATACATGCTTAACGCTCCGATAATCAAAGGACGTCTTGGGAAGTGGGCATATACTCTCATCGAGTTTGACCTGACATACGAGTCTCCGAAGGCTGTCAAGGGATAGGTTTTAGCCGATTTCATCACGCATAATCAAGATGTTAATTTGTCGATGCTTTTACCCTAGGTAATGTTCTTCGATGGATCGGTGTGTGAGAAGGGATGTGGAATCGGTATTTTTATTGTCTCCCCTGGCGGTGTTCCCTACCGATTCAGTGTTACAGTAGATTTTGGATTGACTAACAATCAGGTGGAGTACGAAGCGTTGATCCGAGGATTGGAGTGGTTAATTCAAGCTGGTGCTATCGCTGTGGAAATATTCGGAGACTCTCAATTGGTGGTGTATCAGATGATCGGTAAATATGATTGTCACAATGACCTGCTTCGGGAATATTTGGAGAGAGCTTTTGATTTGGCCAAATATTTTAGTATGTTTACAATTCGTTATATTCCGAGGGAACAGAATTGTGAAGCCAATGATTTAGCTCAGGAAGCATCAAGTTATAAATTACCCATCATGGAGTTAGAGATTATTCCGATTGCAAGCCCAGTCCCGATTGGATGGCAGGCTGAGATTATCGGTTATCTTAGGAATCCAGAGGGGAAAACCGATAGGAAGCTTAGAAGAAAGGCTCAGAGGTATGTGTTAATCAGTGATAAGCTGTACTATCGGAGTTTTGATGGTTTACTGCTTAAATGCTTGAATGAAGAAGAGGCTAAGATTGCAATCGGGGAAGTTCATGAAGGACTTTGTGGAACTCATCAATCGGCCTATAAGATGAGATGTATGTTAAAGCGTGTGGGATATTTTTGGCCAACGATGGTGGAAGATTGCTTCAAATATTATAAGGGTTGCAAAGACTGTCAGAAATTTGGGAATATCCAACATGCGTCTGCATCAATTTTGCATTCGATCGTGAAGCCGTGGCCTTTCAGGGGATGGGGGATTGATATGATCGGTGAAATATTTCCCTCCTCGTCGAAGGGGCATCGGTATATTTTGGTAGCAACGGACTATTTCACTAAGTGGGTTGAAGCTGTACCATTGAAGAAGGTAACTGCTACTGAAGCGATCGAATTTGTTAGAGAGCATATAATATACCGATTTGGAATTCCTCAGACAGTTACTATAGACCAAGGATCGGTATTTATGTCTGAAGCGTTTCAAGATTATGCTCTAAGCTTGGGAATCACGACGATTAATTCTTCGCCGTATTATGCTCAGGCCAACGGCCAAGCAGAATCTTCAAACAAGAGTGCTATAAAGCTGATCAAGCGAAAAATCGATGAAAGGCCGCGGGGTTGGCATAATACTTTGGCAGATGCATTGTGGGCGTATCGGATTGCTAAGCATGGAGCTACGAAGGTGTCACCATTTGAGCTGGTTTATGGTCAAGAAGCTGTTTTGCCGGTCGAAGCAATCATCGGGTCTACGAGGGTAGAAGAACAAGATAACGTAGAAGCCGATGATTACAATAGATTGATGTTGGATAAGTTGGATGACATGGTGGCAGTTCGGTTAAAGGCTTTGGAACATATTGAGCGTGATAAGCAAAGAGTTGCCAGACATTATAACAAGAAAGTTGTGCCGAAAACTTTTGAAGTAGGAGAGCTCGTATGGAAGACATTTTTACCAATTGGTTCTAGGGATTCTAAGTTCGGAAAGTGGTCTCCGAATTGGGAAGGACCATTCAAGATCAATCGGATTGTTCCTGGAAATGCGTATATCTTGGAGACACTTGAAGGGAAAGTTTTCGGTAAAGCAATTAACGCCAAGTATTTGAAAAAGTATTACCCTAGCGTTTGGGTTGGAGCTTGAGCTAGGTTTGTAAAAGCCGATTCATGAATCGCCTATAGTTCAAAAAATCGCTTCATACTTGGCGTTGGTAATAGTTTCTCAAAGACTTGTCGTTAAGTTTAAAGCCGATTCTCGTGAGTCGCCTACGATCTAATTACTATGCGATTTTACTCAACACGCTGCTGTCGAGTAAAAGCCGATTCCAAGGAATCGCCTATAGGCAAGTAATAAAAGCGATTGCATAAATAAAAGTTGTTACAAAGGCACGAAGGCCTTAAACGTTTTCGCCCGAGGGGCAAGATAAAACATTGTTTTCTGATCGGTAAAAACCGATTTACACATTGCAGTTTAAAATTTGGCTCGCAGGCTGATTATTCGCAAAATTCATAAATGGCGGCGGCGGAGCTGGACATTGTGTCCCGGATCTAGTTGATAATCTCAGTATCTTCCTCAGCAGATCCGAGTACTATAGGAATCTTCTTCTTTGCGTCCAGCACTGCCAAGCCGCAGGCCTTCACAACGCTATATTGCTCCTTGGCAGCTGTCTTGGTTTCTTCGAAGCTTGAGCGAGTATCGGCTTCGGCTTTCTTCGCTTTTTCCAATTCCAGTTCCAGGGACTTGACCTATGAAACTGCTTTGGAAGCAGCGATCTTTGCCTACTCCGCCTTATGCTTCAGCTGCTGGAGTCTATCATTTTGTGCGTTGGCGTCTTGGATCAGCCCCTGTAACTCCGCCTCCGCATCCTTGAGCGCTTCCCTTTGATGGAGCCGATCGAGCGCAGCGTCGAAATCGGCTTTCTTTGCAGCAAGGGGGAGCACTTTTTCGATGGCTGAGGCCACCTGCTCAGGAAGGATTTCCTTGATAGAATCGGCTTTTTGCCGTATGGCGGAAGGATTAGCCAGGAAAGCCGATTCGTCGCCGAACAACTCCCACATCTGCTTGAGCTTAGTGAGAGTGTCTGCGGAAAACCGATTCTTCTTGCTGGTTTCTGCAGCAGGCGACTCCATGACGATGGCTGGAGGAGACGACGGCCTTATTGGAGAGGATTGAAAATCTAGCTTATCATCGAGCCAGTCCATGTTGGATGGGTCGAAGTTGAGCTCATCGGTTTTTTGGCCGTCGTAAGTGATGACCTGCGTGGACACCACTGTTACCTTGACCGGGCTGCGTGGAAGAAACATATACTGGACAAAGTATTTAAGTTACGGGTGATCGGATTTTAAAGGATATATAAATTTAGAAAGAAGGGAAATCCGATTACATCTTGCGGATTAAAGGCCGGTGGCGTTTGCGACGCTGGGGGAGGAGCAGGAGTGCTGTCTTTTTTCTTGGAGATAGGGGAAGTATCCTGAAATCCAAATTCGATAGTTAAAGGGATGCCGATAAGAAAATCGTAAGAGCTTGCAGGATTGAGTGCTTACTGTATCACAGATAGATTCGGTGCTATCGGGAGTACGCACCTTTGGAGGCCTCGGTTTTTTCCCAGCTAGTTTCTTCCTTAGGCCGGGTTCACCTTCGGGTTTCCCTGTTGAGTAAAGGTGAATGAGAAATCGGATGTTTTACAGTTATATATATCAGAAACCGATTATACCTCTCTTCTTGGACTGTTGAGAGGAACCCTGTGCAAAGGCCGATGCAGACTTTGCCGTGGAGTGGAGTTGACTGGCTGCTTCCCCGATCAGCTTGGCCCTAGGACGCTTGTCACCACTCTGAAAATAAGCAAGGGGTTAATAATCGGAAAAGAATAATGAGAGTTAGTAGACGCACGCAAGTTAGTAACCTCGCTGCAAGAAGATGATGCATGGATCTGGGATTCCGTTCTTTCATTGTCTGAATCTGATGAGGAAGGTCCCGATTCTGAAGAGTTTTCCTCCTTGTCTTGATCAGAGCTATCGGAATCAGTGGTACTTGAGCTGCTAGTTTCTGATTCCGATGGAGCCTCTGTCTTGCCGACAATCTTAGGCCAGTTGGGCTTGCAGGTTTTCTTTCGGCCAATGACTTGTTCGATTAAGGTTGAAGCTCTCATCAGTAGCATAAATATTTTTATGATAGCTTCCCACCACCATCAAACTTTGGTGAGGTATCACCACATTCTAAATTCGATGGCATATCAAAGTCAATATGGCGGCCGATAGAATCCCATAAGCGATTGAGGGCTCAAATCTTCTCCGCATTAGGTTGGCGGTAAATGAAGAGATCGGGAATGTCTTGCCCAAGGTTGAACTGTCGAGCAACCACGGCCGGGTGGTAGAACTCATACGATGGTTTTCTGATGTGGGTTCTTGTGCTCAGGATAGCAAAGAAAATTCCTGGAGAGATGAATTCCTTATATGCTACTAGGGCTTCTCCTTTCAAGGTGTTTTCCAATCGGAAAAATGAAGGAATCGGATATCTATCAAGATCAATGTAGGGATTAAACTATTGTAATCCGTATTCTGATTCTGACATTGTGAAGAGAGCAGCCAAAGAATTAGCAAGGTCATCTTGATTGAGGCGTCGGCGGTTGCAGTTGACCGATATCATCTTCCCGTAAGATCTGCATGGACGGACTTTGCTATCGGCTTCGTGCTCATTTGGAAATTGCAGACCGAAATCTAATTCGCCAAGGGAATTGTATATATGGAGTTTCAGGAATAACCCGATAAACCAGAACGGTCCGCTGAGATTGCCAACTGAGTGCTGGGCTTTTGGTGAGCAAAGACCTTCCCTGATCTCATGCATCATCCTGTAGGTGGCTCCTAGCAGGTATTTTCCGATTGCTAGTTTTTGGCCTGATGCCAATGCCTCGGCCACCCCCTGATATACCTTGCTAGGGCTGAGTGACTGACCGCAGAAGAAGAATCGATCGAGCCACATGTTCAGGAAAGCAATGTGTTCTTCGTCATCTACTTCATCGGTTTTCTGGTGAGTGCTGATGTAGCGTTGCCAGCCGAAATTCTTCTCGGGTACCAACTTCAACGTGGCAGTTAAGTCAAAAGCCGATAGCATTTCGCCATCGGGGCTAAGTCCGGTCAACATAGCTACATCCAGGAGTGTGGGGCTGATCGGTCCAGTTGGAAAAAGAAAAGCATTTGCGGTGTCGCACCAGAAATAAGCCGATGCGGCCATGAATGGTTCGTCTGCTGGTGGCGGAAATAGAGAAAGAAGGATGGCGTTGGTTATTCCTAGGTCGTCCCACTGCTCTTGTTTTTGGTTGTAGACCCGAATGAGCCAGTCCTTATATCCCTTGATCGGGCTAGGCCAGGATCTAAAAGCCGATTTCCAACTGTTGGCACTAAGCTTATCGGCAAATAATGGAAGTCTCCCTACGGAATGGTATATGAAGTCTAATGGGTCCCTTTCTCCTATCGGTCCCAAAGAATACAGAGCTTCAGTGTTTGAGCATTTGAAGAGTACCTAAAACATGATGCCGATTGAGAGTTGGGGGAGAATTGACTGTGCATTGATTGCTGAGGACTCCGGAAATTCCGATGCGAGAGCCGTGCGCGAGTAGGAGAGCGTGAAAATGACGGCGGATGGTGCGCTATTTATAGCCATGGTAAAAACTAGGGTTTGACCGCGCTTTTTGGTGTTACGGTTTCGGCCCATATTGTCTGCTGGGCTGACACGTGTTCTCTAAATGGGCTGAAAGTGAGGAATTACACGGGTAGAAATGTGAAATGTTCTGGTATGGTAAATCCTATTTTTACTTGGAAGTTCGGCTAATGAAATATTCATTGCCAAACTTAGGGGCATATGTTGACACCCAAATTTGGCAGAAAATCGGATAATCGGAAAAGGCCGAATATGTTAGAATTATTGGGCTAAATCAGAAATGGGCTTCATGGGTAAAGAAGAAGGACATATTAAAGAAACCGATGGACACAAGACTTCGGAAGAAATACGATTTGGTCGGAAATTCGAAGCGGACAAATAGGTCGTATCGGTATCGTCTTTGTAATAGTATAAATAGGACCTTAGACCGCGAGAAAAGGGAGCTAATACTCAATACACAAAAACTCTCTCGAATCCGATCGACTTCGTCGAAAGGCTTCAACTCGCAGGTAGAGCTATCTCGATGAGATAATCGATTCTCTCCTTGTAACCCGTATGCATGGCTGTATCATATTGATCTCATGTATACAAAGCATGTCAGACTGTCTCGGGATTTCCCGATCTTTGATGTGTTCTTGCATATTGCACTGTCTCGATGTAATCGATCTGTAATATGTTTTTTATCCTGTAATGCCAATCATCAAGTGCTATGCATGCTTTTCCGAAATTCGATATATGCAACTGTCTCGTTTAATCGATCTTGTGTATGCCTTGTTAGGAATTTGCATCTGTAAACGTTTGCCGATTAGCGTTATATCTACCCTTATTAGCCTCTAGATCTTTGAATCGGTTTATTGATTTATATCTAGATTTGGATTTGAATACTGTCTTGGCCTGACCAATCTATTCGATCTATTTCTTGGTTTAATCTAATGTATTGATACAAAGATTTACTGCTAATATATTAATAAAATACCAAAAAGAAGTACAAGATTCGAATTTAATTGTTATTCCGTATTTACTTGCTCTATCGGACATTAAGCCGATAGAACCTATAATCGGATATGTTAAAACCGATTATAGAAAACCTGATCTGGCTATTTATAAAGCCGATTAGGGCTATATTACTGACGATTTCCTCCTTGTCAATTTACAGGTCAAATTGACTGGCACGTTTGGTTTTCTTGTTGCGACGCAACCACAGAGTTGACGCTTCAGCACGTGTGTTCGCGAGAAACTAACTTTTCGTGTCAACACACGTGTCGCTACGGGATTGGCTGAAGGCGGCGGGACGGTCGGAAACTGCGGCGGCAGGTGGACCCCACCAGGACGCGCGTCACGGCGCAATTAGTCGCGTCACAGATTTTAATTTTGTTAGGACGCCTAATAATTTTATTAGGATGTCACAGATTTTAAGCAAAAACAAATCAAAAAATAATATATGCCTGAGTCCCTGCCAGACCATTGAGAACTGAAGAACTGGAATCCAGATAATCTTTCTTGATTTTTTTTAAAAATTTGACCATTTGGTAAAACATATGGTCAAAGACAAAGAATTAAGATATCGCCTCCTTAATATAATTTCAAAACCCTAACTAATAGAATACTAGTAATGCAAGAAAGACAAGATAGATACATGAAAAGTTTTTACCAGTTCTCGCAATATTAAACAAATGAATCCAAATATTCAGATCTTGGATATTGATAAATTGGATGCTTACTATGAAAATTATCAATGAAAGAAAGATTGAAATGGAATTTTACAAGAAGAAAACACAATGGACCAATGGATTTTGTCATCAATTAGCTTGAAAAGTGTAATACCACCTCATCAAATGATCAAGTTTACGAAAAAACTATATTGCCAAATTGCTGCCAGTACGAAGAAAATCACCATTGGGAAGATTGTCCGAAGAAATATTTTTTAGAAAAAATTATTCATGGAAAAAGTACACTTCCTATCCATCTTTTAGAAACCTATTTTCTTACCTTATATTCAAAGAACAAAAATATATTACCTTGAATTAGTACAAGACCTTTTTTGACACCTACTGTAAATCCTGTTAAATTCCTGAAGAAATGGTTGGAAAATATTATTCAATAGAAGAACCTAAACACTGGGTGAAGTATTTAAAGGATGTACTTGAAATATGTGGTAGCAAATAAGGACCATTCATTCGTGCAAGACCATTCATTAGTGCAGAGCCATTTGGTGCTAATGTTTTATGGGTGCTAACATGATAACAACATATTTAGGTTATCAGATTCATGAAAAGCAGCTCAGATTTAGAGAGGTGAAAGCCCCCTTTTTCTCACTTAAACACTTCATGAAAAACACTCTGACTTCCTAAGTGGGAAAAGGGCTTCCACCTCTCCAGATCTAAGCCGCTCCTCATGGATTTGATGTCCCAGATCTATTGTTGGTATATTAGCACCCAATGGATATTAGCACTGTATATGTTGTCATTTGTAAATGCAAAAACAGCTCCACATCTGGTACGTACGTACCTTTTGATACCTTGACTGTAAAAATCCTGTTGAATTTTATGGTCCTTGTTTATATATATACGGTAAATTTATCATCTATGCTCCTCAAGAAAATAAAATAGTTTTACCTTCGAGATCATATTTTTTCTGAAAAATTCTCTTTTACCCCTGATATCAGATCACCAAGAGGGCATTAAGTTCTTACTCTGCGAGGCATGCGCGATGCATATATGTGTAGATAATTACGATATACAGTATGACAACACTTGTTAATTACTACTTCGCAACAAAGACAGCTTGGCTAGCTACCCAGGAAAGCAAGTTCTCTAAGTTACCAAATCAGCAACGTCCCAACAGATCAATCGATGTCATTCTTGCACCAAATGTACATCTTGGCCGTTCTCACTTGGATAAATATGCCTTACGCATTCTGTTAAGGGCACATACGTACGGCGAGAGTTACATCTGATGAACAATGTTATAATTAACCAACATCAGTCACTGAAACATTCTGTGTGACATAATGTAAAATAGAACCTATAGCAGCTGTTAGTCGCCTAATGTATGCTTTCCCTTTGCTTGCAAGAACCAAAAACACGCAGTTGCTATATGTGTTGGAAATGGCAAGGAGTTGCAACAACCTGAATAGAAATGTCAATGAATTGAAGTTGGGAGTGCTCTTTCAGATTTGAACACTCTGAACAACAGCTTGTCACTTGTACTTTTACTGGAATATGTAGCTAGGTACAGCTAGAAGCAAAACAAAAGGCAGTTAATACATAAGTTAAACGGGAGGTTGGATCAAAAATTGTTTCCTCTTGTGTGTTGCTCTTGTGGTTGCATCGCATGACATGACTTCATACCTCTTTCCTTTTCAGACAAATATAGGCAACACAAATACTGATAAAAAAATACTTATCCCCCCAAATTATAAACTGATTAATTTATATATGTAGGATGGGTAACAAATTTATTTATTTAGTTGACTCATATTATACATATGTAGGCTGCGCAAAACATGTATGCATGAACTATTATGGTGCAAAATTTCGTTAATTTCTACATTGTCTTGCGCCATGTGCATGTTAGAATAATTATGGGGTTGGCCCATTTAATTATTTTAATAGAAATTCCAAGAGGCCCATTTAATACTAAACCGTTCGGGAAATTGGGAGGAGAATATCTCAACTTAAATAGTTGGATTGTGGATCTCCCAATTAAGAAAAGAGAGAAAAGAGAAAGGCGTGGGCGTGAGCGTGACGTGTCGAGACGGGCGAGCTCTCCCCGAGTCGAGCGAGCTCTCCCCGAGCCAGGCGAGCTCTCCTCGGGCACGGGCGAGCTCTCCTCGGGCACGGGCGAACTCTCCTCGGGCACGGGCGACCTCACCCTGAGCACGGGCGACCTCTCCCCGTAACCGACGACTTAATGGCTGGTGTAATGACGTCCGTTACGTAACGGACGACTTAATGGCCAGATGTAATGACGTCCGTTATTAGTGCTTGATGGCGCCCGTGTTCGACGAACCTTCTTTCGGGCGCCTATAAAAGCATGAGCTCCTCGCCTGTGAAAAATAGGTTCTTGCCCTCAAGAGCTCTCTCTCCGCACATTCCATACTTCCATCCAGAAGCCGCTGTTTTGCATTCCCGCCTGCTTCCTTACGCGACAAGGAGCGGAGGGAGCAGCCTCGAACCTCGCCCTTCTCGAGATCCCGCCGGGATAGAAGGCCGATAAGGTTTTTGGGAGCGTTCTCACGCGATCGCCGAAGTTCTTCGCCCCCGGATCGTCGCAAGGAGGCACTCAGACATCTACACCGCACCGACGCTCGATCGCATCAATCTCTACACTGCATCAACACTTCACTGCAACAACTTGTGATCGTCTACACCGACCGTCATGGCGAACAACAATGAACAAGTCATTGTTCCGCCTGCGCCTGTGCCCGTGGTGGCACCGGCTCAAGGGTATATTTATTTATACCGTGCTTTTGCCTCTTTGTTTTTCTGTTCATTAGTCTTTGCGTATGAGATAGATATTTTTATATCTAGTACCTTTGGTCTTGAACTGGAAACTGGCAATTGTCTAATTACGATTTACATAATTTTGTGGATTAAAATATTGAGGAAATTCCTAATATTTCCAACAATCCAAAAACCTTATCCTAGGAATTTCACAACTACTGGTTTCGCTGCCGCACTTAAGCCAACTGTATTTGACGGTGCAAATTACAAGCGTTGGCGCGCCAAGATGATTTTATGGTTGACTGCCATGAACGTGTATCACGTTGCGCAAGGCAAGTCACAGCCGGAAGGAGGGCTCTCTCCTGAGCAGGAGAGTGTCTTCGCGGCTGCGGATAACTTGTTTAGAGGCGTCGTGATTAGCGTTTTGGGAGAAAATCTTATTGATGTGTATATGATTTTGCCTAGTAGTAAAGAAATGTGGGATGCACTTGAGGTAAAATTTGGAGTTTCTGACGCGGGCAGCGAGCTCTATGTCATGGAGCAGTTTCATGACTACAAGATGGTCGATGACCATTCTGTAGTAGAACAAGCTCATGAGGTGCAAGCTCTCGCAAAAGAACTTGAGAATTTTAAATGTGCATTGCCCGACAAGTTTGTGGCGGGATGCATTATTGCAAAGCTGCCACCGTCTTGGAGGGATTTTGCCACTACTCTAAAACACAAGAGACAAGAGTTCAGCGTTGCTGGCCTCATTGGGTCTCTAGATGTTGAGGAGAAGGCGAGGGCAAAAGATACACGTGGGAAAGGAAGTTCTAGTGCCAATGTGGTACAAAAGAAAACCTTTCAATTCAACAAGAATAAAAACAAGTCTGAAAAGCCTGACAACAAGAACAAAGCCAATCAAACTACTAGCTTCAAGAAGAAGAAGAATAAAGGGAAGGGAAACTGCTTTGTCTGTAACGAGGCTGATCACTGGGCTAAGGATTGCCCTGATCGTAAAGACAAGCAGAATCCGCCAACGTTGTTATTGGCAATACTGAGGCAGGAACATCTAGGTATGTAACAGTACCTACTGTTCTTTCAGTATGTCGTTCATCTGATTGGTGGATTGACACAGGGGCCAATACACATTTTTGTGCTGATAGATCCCTATTTTCTTCTTACCAGGTCGCAGGGGCTGCCTCCGTGTTGATGGGGAATGGGTCGCAGGCATTTGTACGTGGAGTCGGCACTGTTGATTTGAAGTTTACTTCAGGCAAGGTCGTGCGACTGAGGAACGTACAACATGTGCCCGCGATAAATAAGAACCTTGTCAGCGGATCTCTATTATGTAGAGATGGTTTTAAGCTAGTTTTTGAATCCAATAAATGTGTTATTTTCAAGTTTGGAAATTTTATTGAAAAAGGCTATGAGAGCGGAGGCTTGTTCCGCTTATCTTTGATGGACATGAATAATGAGATTAATCAAGTTTATGATCATGAGACTAATGTTTGGCATTCACGACTTTGTCCTGTTAATCTTGGTTGTATGATGTGGATGGCCGGTATGGATTTAATCCCAAAATTTACCCAAGTCAAAAGTTCTAAGTGTCAAGTGTGTGTGCAATCTAAGCAACCTCGCAAGCCTCACAAGGCAGCAGAGGCGAGAAACTTGTAACCATTAGAACTAGTTCATACCGATTTGTGCGAGATGAACGGGGAGTTGACGAAGGGTGGTAAGAGGTATTTCATGACTTTGATTGATGATTCTACTAGATTTTGCTACGTGTATTTATTAAAGTCTAAAGATGAGGCTTTTCACTATTTTAAAATATATAAAGCTGAAGCTGAGAACCAACTTGATAGAAAAATCAAACGGGTTAGGTCAGATCGTGGTGGGGAATTTTTTTCTAGTGATTTTAATAAATTCTGCGAGGAACTTGAAATAATCCATGAGAGGACGCCTCCCTATTCTCCCCAGTCAAACGGGATTGCCGAAAGAAAGAACCGTACTCTAACTGATATGGTTAACGCCATGTTAGAAACATCGGGACTTTTCAAGGAATGGTGGGATGAGGCTATATTGACTGCTTGTCATGTCCTAAACAGGGTTCCTACAAAGAATAAAGAAATCACACCATTCGAGGAATGGGAGAGAAAAAGATTAAATGTCACTTATTTACGTACTTGGGGCTGTTTGGCTAAGATTAATGTGCCTGTCCCAAAGAAGCGTAAACTTGGACCAAAAACCGTTGATTGTGTCTTCATTGGTTATGCTATTCACAGTGTTGGATATAGGTTCTTAATAGTGAAATCTGGAGTACCTGATATGTATGAAGGTACAATCTTAGAGTTCAATGATGCCACATTCTTTGAGGACATATTCCCTATGAAAGAGACACTTCGCTCATCTGGCCAAGAATCTATCTTCTCTCCTAAACCTTCCACTCCTATACAAATTGAACCCACTTTTGAGGAAAATCCAATAGATGAAGACAATGAAGTAACTCGAAAGAGTAAGAGACAAAAGACCGCAAAGTTTTTTGGTGATGACTTCATTGTATATCTAGTGGATGATACTCCAAGAACCATTGAGGAGGCTTATTCATCTCAGGACGCTGACTATTGGAAGGAAGCGGTCCAGAGTGAGATGGATTCCATCCTGAGCAATGGAACTTGGAAAGTTATTGATCGTCCATATGGGTGTAAACCAGAGGATGTAAGTGGGTGTTCAAGAAGAAGTCGAGGCGGATGGTACAATTGAAAAGTACAAGGCAAGGCTTGTGGCCAAGGGTTATACCCGTAAAGAAGGCGAGGTCTTCTTTGATACTTACTCACCGCTGCCGATTGATCACTATTAGAGTACTACTATCCATGGTCGCCTCCTACGGTCTGATCGTTCATCAGATGGACGTAAAGACGGCTTTCCTTAATGGAGAGTTGGAAGAGAAAATCTATATGGATCAGCCAGATGGATTTGTAGTAAAGGGTCATGAAGGAAAAGTGTGTAGGTTGTTAAAGTCTTTGTATGGCCTTAAGCAAGCACCTAAGCAGTGGCACGAGAAGTTCGACAGAACTTTAACATCTCGAGCTTTGTTGTGAATGAAGTCGACAAATGTGTGTATTACCGCTATGGTGGGGGTGAAGGAGTGATTACGTTCCGTATGTTGATGACATATCGATCTTCGACGAACCTTAATGTGATTAAGGAAGTCAAGGACTTTCTGTCCGCGAATTTTGAAATGAAAGATTTGGGAGTTGTGGATGTCATCTTAAACATTAAGTTGTTAAGAGAAGATGATGGTGGGATAACTTTTGAGCAGTCCCATTATGTGGAAAAGGTGTTGAATCGCTTTGGCTTTAGCGATTGTAAACATGCTCCAACGCCATATGATCCAAGTGTGCTATTACGAAAGAACCAACGTATAGCAAAGGATCAATTGAGATATTCCCAAATCATTGGTTCACTGATGTATTTAGCTAGTGCAACAAGACCTGATATCTCGTTTGCTGTGAGCAAACTTAGCCGGTTTGTTTCAAATCCGGGAGATGATCATTGGCATGCTCTTGAGAGAGTGATGCGCTATCTAAAGGGGACATCAAGTTATGGTATTCACTACACCGGGTACCCAAGGGTACTAGAGGGTTATAGTGATTCAAATTGGATATCCGATGCTGATGAGATAAAAGCCACAAGTGGATTTGTATTCACATTGGGTGGTGGAGCTATTTCCTGGAAGTCTTGCAAGCAGACCATCTTAACGAGGTCTACAATGGAAGCGAACTCACAAAGATTAGACATCGCCATTGTGGAAGCCGATTGGCTGCGTGAGCTTCTGATGGACTTACCGGTGGTTGAAAAACCGGTGCCTGCTATCCTTTTGAATTGTGACAATCAGACGGTGATTGCCAAGGTGAACAGTTCAAAGGATAACATGAAGTCATCAAGACACGTTAAGAGGCGATTGAAGTCTGTCAGGAAAATGAGAAACTCTGGAGTTATAGCATTGGATTATGTCCAGACGACTAAAAACCTGGCATATCCCTTTACAAAGGGACTACCACGGAATGTGATAGATGAAGCATCAAGGGAGATGGGCTTGAGACCCACATGAAAGTCATGTCTTAGTGGTAACTCATCCTATTTGATCGGAGATCCCGTGAATTAGGATGTTGAGACAAGCTAGTGACTGGATGAGAGGAGAGTACTTTTGTACTTAACCCACTCCGTTTGAGATGCACTACTCTCTTATTCTGTATGGCAGGTTGGTTATACCTTAATGTGTTCCGAGTGGCTTTTAATAAAGCAGAGATGTTGTCCTACAGAACATCTTATGAGGAATACACCTAAATGAGCTCGACTGCTAGTCACAGTCTATGAGATTGGGTGATCTCTAGAGGCTCATGAAAGGCAAAGGAGTATGACTTATACGCTCCAAACCGAGGGGATGCATTTAGCAGCCTAGTATCAGTAAAGGATTTTGGTGAAACTCGTTCGCACAAAACTGTCAATTCAAGGCTTAGTCCATTGTTCAGTTGTGGATGAGTGTAACCTTTGTTCTAGGTGGAAGTTCAACTTAACAGTCTCCATCGAAACACTGGTATATCAAACTACAGTGGAACTGAGAGTATTTCAAATGTGCCTATGAAATTTGGTGGGGATTGTTAGAATAATTATGGGGTTGGCCCATTTAATTATTTTAATAGAAATTTCAAGAGGCCCATTTAATACTAAACCGTTCGGGAAATTGGGAGGAGAATATCTCAACTTAAATAGTTGGATTGTGGTTCTCCCAATTAAGAAAAGAGAGAAAAGAGAAAGGCGTGGGCGTGAGCGTGACGTGTCGAGACGGGCGAGCTCTCCCCGAGTCGAGCGAGCTCTCCCCGAGCCAGGCGAGCTCTCCTCGGGCACGGGCGAGCTCTCCTCGGGCACGGGCGACCTCTCCCCGAGCACGGGCGACCTCTCCCCGTAACCGACGACTTAATGGCTGGTGTAATGACGTCCGTTACGTAACGGACGACTTAATGGCCAGATGTAATGACGTCCGTTACTAGTGCTTGATGGCGTCCAGGTTCGACGAACCTTCTCTTCTGGCGCCTATAAAAGCATGAGCTCCTCGCCCTGTGAAAAATAGGTTCTTGCCCTCAAGAGCTCTCTCTCTCCCGCACATTCCATACTTCCATCTGTAGCGCTGCCGTTTTGCATTCCCGCCTCTGTTTCCTTGCACGCACAAGGAGCGGAGGGAGCAGCCTCCGAACCTCGTCCTTCTCGAGATCCCGCCGGGATAGAAGGCCGATAAGGTTTTTGGGAGCGTTCTCACGCGATCGCCGAGTTCTTCGCCCTGGATCGCCGCAAGGAGGCACTCAGACATCTACACCGCACCGACGCTCGATCGCATCAATCTCTACATCGCATCAACACTTCATCGCAACAACTTGTGATCGTTTACACCGACCGTCATGGCGAACAACAATAAACAAGTCATTGTTCGCTGCTTTGTGCCGTGGTGGCACCGGCTCAAGGGTATATTTGTTTATACCGTGCTTTTGCCTCTTTGTTTTTCTGTTCATTAGCCTTTGCGTATGAGATAGATATTTTTATATCTAGTACCTTTGGTCTTGAACTGGAAACTGGCAATTGTCTAATTATGATTTACATAATTTTGTGGATTAAAATATTGAGGAAATTCCTAATATTTCCAACAGTGCATACATTCCATGGAACTGGGCTGCAGCAATGTTAATTTTCTGCATTACAGTTTCAGGTGTAATCTATATCTATTGGCTATATATGTTTTTTTTGAAGGGGCAGGATCAGGAATAAATACCAGTCCAAAAGCGCACATCTTTTTCTTTCCAATCAATCTGGTTACCATTGTTAAAACACAAGAAGCTCTCAATTGATTAACTATTAGCAGATTAACCAGATCAAGTATCGAGCCACGCCATGCGCAAGACTTATTTGATCGATCAGTGTATAACACATGATCACCACATAGTTCTAACGTGATACCCTCGATCTCCCCTTCCATTAACTAACCATGCATGCACCTATCTAATTAACCTGCATACCTCTTCATCTACCAATCAATTACCAATTAACGACGCAATGCTCTAATTAAAAGCACCAATCAATCGATTGATCGATCAATTCGGTATTGACACTGTAGTTTCCCTTCGATTAATCCTCGGTTCAATCAGGACGAGACGCCGACGCCAAGGAAGTCGATGAAGGGCAGGTCCTGCTTCCCCTTCAACGGCTGGTCATCGCTGCCATGGTAATCCTTCCTGTGATGATCATGGCCATGGCCATGGCCATCCAGTTCCATTGCCAGTGCTTCTCTTGAGGAAGGAGGAGAGAAGGTGATGGAGAGAGGCGCCATGCTTGTGATCAGCTGGTTGCCACCATAGCTGTACTTGGCTGCCTCGAAACCCGTGCCCAGGAAGCTCATCTTGCCACTCCTGGAAGCACCACCATAGCTCTTGAACAGTGGAAACGAGGAACCCGCCGCCGCCTTCGCCGTTGCCGGCGACGAGCCGAACAGGCCGGCGGCGCCGCCAGGCCTGGAGAAGCCAAAGCAAAAGGAGCCGGCCGACGTCGACGCGCCGCCGAACTCGAGCTGGCCGCCTCCGGCGGCGGCGGCGGCGGCGTGCGGCGGCAGCGAGGCCGCCGTCTTTGCGAGGAGCCTGGAGCGCTCGCGGGCGCGGCGGGCGCGGACGACGTGCCAGTGGTTCTTGACGGCGTTGTCGGTGCGGCCGGGGAAGTGGCGGGCGATGAGCGCCCACTTGTTGCCGTGGACGCGGTGCGCCGCCAGCAGCCGCTCCTCCTCCTCCTCCGTGAACGGCCGCTTGTTGATCCGGGGGTCCAGCTGGTTGAACCACCGGAGGCGGCAGCTCTTGCCTTGCATGCACACACACAAATACACCATTAATTCCACCTATCAATTTCTTAATAAAATAGCATATGATTTTTTAATTATAGAGGAAAATTTTCAGCCTCTGCGTCAAATAAAGATGCCACAATTAAAAAGTTTAATTAAAATCAAATCAAAACAACAAACAATTGTCATGCTAAGACAAATAAAAAAATATTTGATTTTGCAGGGAATTCATGTGTGTGATTGTTTGGCACTCCATTGTAAGTTTGTAATACTAATTAATTGGGATGATAAGATGATAATTAATTGTCAGAGGATTAAAAAGGCTGGAAGAGAGAACACAGAAAGATCAAGTTGCATGGCATGGCTAGTGTCATGAGAGGCGAGCGATGAATTTTTTCGGTACGTGTAGGTGATCAACTCTTGACACATGTCTCCATGCATGGGTGCTTCCTACGAACCAACAAGGATGCATGTCTACTGTTTAATACTACTTCCTTTTGGTTTTTTATTTCTTGCTGTTTGTTTACTGAGACTACTGGCCTCATATTTAAGCATGCGAAATTATGTTATGGAAAAGAATATTTTGGTAGTTTTAAGTTTGAAAGAGAGGATTAAGAATAAATGTGCATGCTTAATAGCTAGTCAAAAGTATGCGATAAAGAGGCGGGTTTTTTTTGCTGTTTGATCTATTAATTGGCCTCATTTCTGTTCTGGAAAAGAAAAAAGAACTTCTTTTGGTAGATTTAGTCTGAAAGAGGGGATTATGAAAGATACATGCAAAATAGCTAGTCAAAAGCAGTGTGGATCTTTTGTGGAAGTATGGATGATACATATATACTTGTTGTTCAAAAACTTTTGCATGCATGAACCATGAATTAATTATTTTGCTTTCATTTCGAACAAATAAATTATGATTTAAGGTAGATCAGTTACACCATACAGACTAAACATAGAGAAGTCACCACAAAAAGGAAAATGTTTGAAATGACTTCAAGCAGTCCAAATTCATATTGAATTTATCCATATGTATTTCCGTGGCCGCACAAATAATTATATCAACATAAATAACTTCATATAAAGAGCATAAGTAAGATCACACCTGCTGGTCTTTATTTTGATTAACTAATTACATTTTATTTTAAACTATTATAGCATTGAAGAAAAACCCACCACTCACCAGACATACTTTTTATTCATATATTTTGCAAGATAAGTTCAAATTAGCTAAGTAAAACTAAAGCTAACTCATAGGCGTGATTAATGATATAAAGAACATAGTCGTCCATCGATCATGTTCTTGAAATGGCTAGATTAATCTGCATGCGCATGGTGGAAAATTCCCCCAAAACAAACACACATGCACAGTAGCTAGCTAGGCAGTCAATGGTCACCTCCTTCAAAACAAATATCTGTAGATCATACAACACTGCGACAATATACGATCACAGAAATTGAGCCAACCTGATCCATGAATATTCATTGAATTCAGTTGTGTACGTATATCATAAGTATTTTGAACACAAACAATGATCTAATTCAATAGAATCAAGCTAGCTAGGTAGGAGCCAGAGCTGGAGCAGATAGCACCAACAAGACAAATTAAAATAACCAAAAGAAATTAATGATCAAATGAACCAACCTGATCTTCCCTCCAGCTTCTCGGCAATGGAGTTCCAGTTCTGCGGGCCGTACTTCTCGACGAGCTGCCGCAGCTTCTCGTCCTCCCCCGGCCGCCAGTGCCCCCTCGGGCACGACGGCTTCGCGCCGCCGCCGCCGCCGCCGCCGTCGGATGTGTTCGTCGTCGACGAAGACGGCATCTTAATTTGATCTGCCACCGCCGGAGAAACGAGAGCCCTGACACCAAATCTTCAGATGCAATCAATTTACTTTTGATTTGAGTGGAAGAGAGATGGAGGAAATTAACTTGTATGGAGTTATTAGCTGCAAGAGGGGCAGCTGGCCTAGTCAAAATGGTGAATCATGCAAGGGAGAGTGAGAGAGAAGGCTGTGTTGATAAGCCACATATATATGTTATTATGTGCACATGTTGGCCTAGCTAGGGTTTGGCTGAAAGGTCGCCCTAGTTTATTTTCACACGACAAGAGGGCCTGAGATAGATCATATATGCTAGTTTAATCACACCCCCTAACTAATGTAATAATATGTCCATAATTAATTATCTGAGACTCTCTCCTGTGGAGCTAGGCAGCTAGCTAGATAGCTAGCTAGCTAGCTACCATGTCATCTCTCTCTCACACCAACTTGCCTGTTTGGCTATTCTGCAAAGACCACTCCTCTCACAGCTCTCATCCAACACAAACCTATCCCTGGATTACTTCAATATTGTACTTCTTCTGTAACTTCCCTAACAATACTCTCCAGTAAGCAGGACATCATCGTCGATATTGTTATGAATCGATCGATCTTATCTAAGCATGTAATCATGTTTTTACGTGCTGCTTGCATTTTGATGCACTTATTTATGGATGGGTCATGTCACAGGAAAAAATGAACTGAATTTGCTGGTAATGTACTGTGATTACTTAATGGTACTGATACGTGCGTGCATTGCATAAATATGATCTTGTTTAATTATGTGAAAACGCAGGAACAGCATGGCGTCGAAAATCTTCATGCATGGCTAGCTTAAACCTAGAATTACCATTATATGAAGCAGGATGATTTAATCAGAAAACTATCGATCGTGCACACATATTTCTCTGTATCCAGAAACAAAAGAAGGCTTATAAAATTTTGCACCCTCATTGCCCATGAAATCTATATATTTCCGTATCGATATTTCTCTTTTTTATTTCTAGATCTGTTTCATATCATCACCATCGTTTTTCTTATTTTATTCATCAAAATTCCTGTTTCTATGTTAATAAAAAAATTTAGCTTCATCTAAAATATTCCTATTCCTATTTTATACACGTTGGAACATTTGGAAGATAAGGATCAGAATAATTTTTAGGAGCTATCTAATCCTATGCAAGTTCTTCATCTGGTCAGGCATGATCTAAATAGCAGGAGGATGGCGCTTAGGGGTGTAGTAGATGATCACGGCTGACTAGTGCTAGTGCATGCAGGGTTCTTCTGTTGATGTACATATTGTCCTGCTTTTTTTTTCCTTTCTTCTTGTTGCTCAGTTCTTCTTGTACTCTGTTTTCCGTAACTTGCTTAACCCTTCTTTTTAATTGAAGAGGCACTCCTGCCGTTATTTTTTTGAAAAATATTTTTGTGAGCAAAGAGCAGGAGAACTATTGTCTATTGATCAAAGAGCAATGTATTACGAAAAAAAATAACCTCACCAATGTATAAACATTTTCCATAGCAAAATAAAAAGAGAGAGAGAGAGAGAGAAATTGATACGGCCAACGTCTTGAGTCCACCCCAAGAGGCAAACCGTTCTGGCTCCGCCATCAGAGCCATCCACCAAAGCAGCAACCGTAGTAATGGCCAATGAGCTACCATACACGAAAGGTGGTTGGCTGCATGTATCGATCCTGATCAGAAGCCCCAAAACTTGCAATCTTGCAGCATGGGATGGTGTTGCAAAAACGGGATGCATTAATGCATCCATGTTGCTCACAATTCATTATGCACGGGAGATATGGAGTAATAGCCCATCTTGATGTGAGAACAGCTGATTTGCTACTATAGGTGTACACATGTAATGACCTTGTGGCACGAAGAGATGTGTTGGTGTACAACTGGTCTTGATGTACACCTATGACAACGCTAGATGTAAGTATGTAGATGCAGATTTACTCCACGAACCTATGTGACCAACTTGATATCTACAAGTGCTACTTTTGCTATAAGGAAGTAAAATATATATATATAGCTTCTGGTCAAATGGCAGATGAACCATACAACATAACTGCACCATTCAATTTTGAGGCAGTATGTGCAACTAAGACATTATTTTTTAGTTATCTAGAGCATTTTTAAATGAAGCGTTATTTAAGTTGTAATTAGATAGTTTTGTTCGTGCCAGCTTGTTCGAGTTTGTGCGGAATTAATAAGTTAACTGGGCTAAACTAAGTTGAATGTTAAGATAGACTTCAAAAAGTTCTTGAATTTGCCTTTTAAAGCTGATTCATTTCATTTGTTATTTTTTAAGATCATTTAGAGGTGACTTCATGGTTTAAAACTGAATAAATAAACAAGTTATTTTATTTTCAATTAACTTAAGCCACTTCACTATGGGAAACGACCGAAGTTTCGAGTGTCACGACGTAGCCGTCGAGAGAACAAAACCACTCTCGATGCCCTACCAACAGCCATCGATACCACACATCTCTCTCGACAGTCACCAAATACGATGTCGTAAGAGAGCCTATTAGCACCCTTGTCAAGTACAGCGTGCGGACATCGTTAGCTCTCTCGATAGCCAACCACGTAGACGTCCAGAGAGGAGCTCAACTGCGCTTGCCCACTGCTAGGCTGAATCGTGGCAAGCGGGCGGTCGTGCACCTCTCTCAACAGCCCATTCAGAGATCATCGAGAGAGGCTAAAAATATAAAATAGTGAGGCATGGGCGTGGGCTCGACTCGCAACCTCATGGGTGAGCTTTCCTTAGTCGCAGGCGAGGTGATGAACCTAAATCTTTTGTGCGTGTGATGGTTGAACTATGATGTTAGGAATTGTGTATCGACGTGGATCGACTTGCAGTTATGTAATCATGCCTGTGGATGGCTTGTGATTGCTAATGCGATATATACATGTGTATGGATGTAATGTGATGTCTATATGTGCGTGGATGTGAATTGTGTGTTGATACCATAATATTTGTGATACATCTAGTGGTTGTGCTGTATATTCGGGGAAAATTAGGTTTGTGGGTTGGTGCAGTAGCGGCAATAGGGTGACAAAGTCCGCAACCTAGCTCCTGGAGGTGTCCTTGCCCTGCTGCCCGTCCTCCCTTTGATCTGAAGCTGGAGCTAGAGGTGAAGCCATCAAATGAGAGACCTGCGAAGCATACACATCCAAATTAGGAAAGTTTTTTTTTTTTGAAAACCTGTTGTAAATAACATATGATGGATAAAAGACACTTACAAATCCAAGATTGGCCCCCAAAGGTGTAAGACCCTTGGGGACGAAGCCTAGCTAGACCCCGTAGGTGACCAATAGGGTTCTTTAGCCCAATAGAAGGCTCGCCCGCCTTGGTGGCCCACGTAGATGTCTGGACCTCGTCCCTCGTAGGTGCCAGACCCGCCTGTCAGACCGCTCAAACTATCCTACATTTTTTTTTGGGGGGGTTTGGTTAACAGACCATAAACGTTGAGAAGTGGTTTTGCGAACACGTTACCCTACGAGTCAAGCAAGACGCCTCAAGGAGACGATTTTTGGTAACCACAGGTGGAACCGTTTAGAGAGATAGCCCTGGCCCACTTGCTAGGCCGGTCCGGGAATTTAGCGTCTCATGCTCTCTTCCGACTAACGGTATAGGCCATCGAGGAAACAAGCCTTGGGCCAATCTTGCATGCTAAGGGTAATTGCCGATGGGCCAGCCTAATTGTAGTCTTTCTTGATGGCGCTGTCGAGACTAAGCCATCATCCCGTCGAACAGTGTCTCCCAAAGCATTCTCGACTGTCACTTTCTAGCTGTCGAGAAAGGTATGGCTCAACAATTGGGTTGTCGAGAGAACTAATTTGTTTCGACCCGTTAGTCACGACTCACGACAACCGTGTCTCGATGGTCGGCCATCAAGAAAGATCTCTCTGTGAACGGTTCTGAAACCTTTCTCGATGGTTCTGGTCGTCGATATTTGGTGCGTTTTCCATAGTGCCTTTAGCATGTTCTTAATGACGTCAACCAGATTGCAACCATTTTATATAAATTAACATACCATTTTTATTTTATTTAATTAAGGTTAACCCATCCAAAATCCGAACATGCTCGCAACGGTGTCAAACGACCGGATTGCACCCACTTTAAAATAAAATAAAGAATGAACCACGGAGAGTGCCTAATTTTCTACAAGTGCGTCGTTGCCATTTCGTGACAATAGAACGCGTACTCACATACAGAAAACTTAAACATGCCTCTAACGTGCATATCTGAATCTCTCCAGTTGTTGAACATCATCAACAGGTTTGTAACTAATTGATGGGACTGAAACTGATAAGCCATACTCCCCAAACATAGCCCCTGTATAGTCATAGTTCTTGGCTCTTGTTTAGTTTTAGTGAGGCATGCACATGTTTATGCGAATCAAAACAGGAAGTTGCTAAGCTCAACGCCACACACTAAACAACATCAAGCATTATTGCCGCAACTACATCAGCTGGCCACTGAACGACATTTCTGAAAATTCGATTGTTCCTCTCAATCCAAATATGCCAACAAACAAGTATTATGATACCGTCTTCCTCCCGCCTAGCCGCACTTCCCCCGTGAGAGAGTCCCACCAATATCCCAAAGAAGAAATGGAAGCAGTCGTAACAGCCGTGTAGGACAGTCGTGGTTGCATGAGATGCCAAATCTGTCTAGCAAAAGAGCATTCCCACAATAAGTGTCGGTGACATTCCGGGGAGGCATCAGTTTTTTCTGTAAAACAGGAAGTTGCTCATGTTAACTACATAGTGAACCACGATCACAAATTTGTTCCTGAAAAACAGGTAGGCCCCAGCAACAATGGACAAAATCTGCACCAGAAAAGCAAATATATAGCAGCCGAAATATACAGATGCACGCTATTCCTAGCTGTGCATTTAAATACTTGCATATATCTTCCTTTATTTTTTAGTAAAAGGTATTGGCTCTCAGTAAATATTCTAGTTCTCAAATGTAAACCACCATTGTCTGATACATCTCTAGTTGATGCAGAGACATAAAGTTTCTTTTATTATTTTAAAAACTGTAGATTACCAACTAATATTTAATCATTTCACCAGCTTATATACTAGTTTGACAAGGACATTTGGCTTACAATTCGTGGACGCAACCAATCACATTCCTTATAGTATACAACTGGTCGCCAATCCTGCAACCACAGCATCTCAATTTTCTAGTCAAAGTAGTTTCACCCGTGGGATGCCGATGTTGAAAATTTAACCGCACACATATTAACAACGACTTGTATATGATTTAGGTCCGTAATTCCGTTCAAGAAAACATGACAGCGCACTTGCAACGGCTGGTACTACATGGACCATAATTTAGTACCTAATCCAGGGTAGTTTGTCAGTCTGACATGGCATGTGTGTTCAGGCTGTAGCTTTAGCTTGTTGCTTTGGAATTGATTCGGTTTTTGGAAAGGTTGTTAGTGATATCAAAAGGTGTCTGAGGATTTGAGGGGGGCAAAAAGTTGCCGAGTTTTCTCAGGATCAATCAGTGCAGTGTGTTACACAAGTTTTAGACTGGTAAAAGATTGAGAGCTTTGACAAACCACGAAAAGATGCCATATCATTTGACCATTATCTTATTCAAAAAAATATTTAAATAATATTTAATTATTTTGTTACGCTTTGTTTTATCATTGAAGATACTTTAAGCATGACTTATATTTTTGTATATTTACACTAAATTTTTAAATAAAACGAATGGCCAAAGTGTATGTTCAAAAGTTAACGGTGACAAATCAAAAAGGTCGGAGGGAGTATAATCGTAGAGTTTAGTACCCTATAATTAGTTAAATATTAGTCACTTCACACCCATCTTTAATTCCTTAATTAGCCAAATTAGTCCCTTCAGGAAGGTTGCTAGATATGTATTTACTATACAAATCGATGTGCTTACATTTAAATGGATAATGCCTGCGAATTGACCAAAGAAACTCAAATTAACCTCACAAAATGCTCAATATGTTGATTAGAATGTACATACATGCATATTTCCAGAGTGATTTGTATGGACAAGCAATATTTCGCACTTTATTAGCTGGCCATGCTGCCTTAATTACACATATATACTAAAATGGAACAAACTAATTGACAACTTATACCTCTGATAATGTAAGAAAAAACTCTTCTTAAGGAGATTGGTGCTAACACTCGTGTACAATTGTGATTGCTAAACGGTATGTTGACTCAGCAGGAGGCTTAAATAGCAAGAACAGACACGTGTGCACCCGTGATTGATGATGTAGGCGCATGAGAAAGAATACTTGCATGGTCCAATTAATCGATCAATGTTCAAAAGCAACAAGAGGGTTTTCCAGCATCGACATGGACTTGTAACCAATCCCCGTAAGAGTTAAAAATTGTTACGAAACCCCGGCCTGTGCTAATTAATCAAGAGTTTAATTAGTGAGCAAATAAAACTACTACTTCGGTTCAGTCCATGCGTAGTAGAAGTCATTAATGTAAGGTTAATGTAAACAGGAAGATAATGAAGAACAAAAGAACTCTAATCTCTCTCACACACGTAACGTTGCTCCATATTGTGTCAGTGTGGCTGCCTGAATACTATATAGTATGTGTTTGATCTCTATGTCAGCGACACGACGGTTTAACAGGAATAACAAGAAACCGAACTCATGAAATAAGTACATGCTTTCGTATTCGTCCTTAACAAGCTAGCTAAGGTATAAACTATTGAGTAGCCCCAACTACTTGAGGGATCGAGACGCTTAAGGATTAGGAAATGTTTGTGAACATATATGTACCTATCATGATGCAGCTGCTTGCATGGTTATTTAGAGGATAATTAATTAATGTTGTCATCAGTGTGAATCTGCGGTGAGCATTCATCCATGTATGTTTATACTCAATTAATTAGGTATCTCATGCATGCTCTTAATTAGGAAATTATTTAATTGGGTAGAATTTTTCTATGTCATTGCATCATTATTTAGATGCTTATGTACCATCGCTTAGTCATTAATCTCTCCTATCCTATGGCAATTAATATGTTCCACTAGCCAAAATTTCTCTTTTCTGTTTGCACTATGTAAACATACCAAAAATTATAAAAAAAAAACAAAATATTAGCATATATGCAATACTTTCAAACCATGTGGTTTTTTATAAAAAAATTTTGTTAAATAATTTTTTAGAATATTTAAACATAAAACAATTATCTTACAAACACTAAAAAATTGTGAGCTTCGATTGGTGCATACCTAACAACTCAGTATTTTTTTTGAGAGCTTCTAAAATATTTACATAACTTAAATAAAAAAATCACCAATAGCACATATAGTAGGACAATAAATTAGCAATTGCAATTGCATAGAGAGAAGAAAATCCTATATGTGATAGCATGTTAGATGTTAAGCAGTTTTGTAATGGCACACGTACATAATATTACCCTGGCCTAATTTATTTCCTTACATGGATGATATTAATTAATCAAATCATGTAACTGTCTGAGGTTGGAACATATACATTAAAGTTATTATTGTATTTGGTCATGGCAGGGTGACCACAGACCACAGACCAGGTCAGCCGCAGTACAACACAGGCACACCTGAAACCTTTTTTTTTTTTTTTTTTGCATGCACATGCATGTTGAAAATCTACCGGTTGGCATTATAAAATTAGGGAAAAGTTTATAGATTTTCTCCATGCATGCGTCCGCGTGATACGTAGAATCAAGGGGCGATCCATTATATATTATATATATGCACGCTTGGATAACTTCTTCCAAATTAAAATCGCATGAGCACAAAGAGATCAAGATCCGTGCAATTTCATTTTTCAGAGAAAAACATAAAAAGAAATGACTAGCTAGTTTTATGCACAAAGATAATTATTCTTAGGAAAGATAATTATTCTTAGGGATGGAGCAAGGATCGGACCTCCGATCAAAATAATTGAAATCGGACGTTGTTATAGTTAGTTTACAAATATTGCAGTGTTTTGATCGAAACGTTGCAATATTTTTAACCAAAATACTATGCCAAATCGAACGATGTTGTAGTAAGTTAAACAAAATGTTGCAGTGAATAGCACCAAAATGTTGCAACAGGCAGTACTGAATGTTTCAGTGGGCAGAACTAGAATGTTTCAACATGCAAACCCAAATTAATGTTTCAGTAGATAGAACTAAATATTGAAGCAGGCAAACCCAAATGTTTAATTAATGGGTCTTACTGAATGTTGCACCAGACACACCCAAAATGTTTCGATAAGACATAATTGAATATTGTAACAGGCAAATTCACATGTTTCAGTTGGGAGAATCGAATGTTGCAACATGCAAAACTAAATGTTTCAGTAGGTAGAATTAAAAAGTAGTTGTTGCAATATTCGAAGAATAATGAAACTTTTGAATTACAACACTACAACATTGAAAAGTAATTGTTGCAACATATGAAAATAGATCACTGTAGTACTTAAAATAAGCACCGCAACAATGGAATGACAACACCACAACATCGCCTGGGGGAAAAGCAAAATGTTTCAGAAAAACAAATAAGATGTTACACAAGATCAAACGAGATGTTGCAATCCTGACAAGACGATGTTTCAAGCAAAAATTTGGGGATTCTTTTCTTCCCCAAATCTGACCATCTCCTTCCAAATCCGACCACCTCTTCTATATCTCAATCATCTTCTTCTTCAAATTGAACATGAGTGAGACGGTGGAGGAAGCGTACGTGCTGGGGAGAGAGAGAGTTGTGAATTCCACGCAATAAAAACAAAAAAGATACAAGTGGCTAGGGTCGATGCACTGCTGCTGACCAGACAACCGATACGGTCAAACGCGTAAGAACTAAGGATGTCTGCAAACCCACTTATTTCATTAAAATACACTAAGCCATACCGTGCTTAGTGTATTTTAGTGAAGCAAGCGGGTTTGCAGATACCCGCGAAGCAACCCACTTGCATCCCTAGCAAGAACTAGCTAATATTTCCGTTATTTTTACGCATTATCATTAATATTAAACTTAAATCAGCCGCCATATTGTACAATGAGGCATGTACTCTTAACTATTGTTCGATGCGTCTAAAAAAAAAAAAACTATTGTTCGATGACACAGGATATATGCATCTACATATAGCAGCACAACTAGCATTTTATCCCTAAAAGTTATTTGCATCAAGTTTATCTTATTTTTTTTTAACCCAAGCAGTTGATCAGTCGTTACATGTTACTAGTACTTAAAAGTACTGGCTGGCTAGCATCTCCGTGTAAAGTGTAAACGGAGGACAACTTAATAATACGGGAAAAGGAAAGGGTTATTGCTTGCGTAGATTCCATCACATTAGCTAGCTTTGACAAAATCTCGCAAGCAAATTAATTTTAATACTTCTAGAGGGAGTAGTTAAATCCTGTACGTGGTTAAAATGGAAGTCGTTGCCGGAGTTGTCTAAATATATGCCACAAATTAATCAACTGTACGTTTGCTCCGGAGGGGCAGTATATTTGTCACCGACTCACCGGTGTTATTCCCCATCGCTATAGATCGCCCCTTTCGTGCTGCCTCATTGCTGCCGATTCACTTAAAAGCAGTAGTGATAAAGTAACACCGTCGGTGCTTAAACCTCTTCACGCTCGATGTTCAGTTCGAAGTTACGAATCGGCAGTGGTACATCTTTTCCTTGTCGGGTTTTCACTACACACAAACAGTGAAGCATCACTACCGGTCCAATTTACGAATCGGCAATGATACATTTTTTCACTGTCGAGTCTTACTACACATCGACGGTGAAACATCACTGCCAGCTCAATCTACCAATGGATAGTGATGAGTTCTTACCACTGCCGGTTTCTGCCCCGACGGTAATATCGACCCTTATCACTATCATTTATTTATTGTTGAAGCCGAAACCAGCGGTGAATTCTGTTTCAGTTCGATAGTGACGTGCTATTCTGCAGTAGTGCCCCCGTCCCTGCGAATTGTGTGGTTAAAAAACCTACTTTGTGGTAACTAATTAAAGGCAGCCCTAATTAAAATCTGACTCGTGAGTAGCGACCAAATCAGACCTAACTTGCATAGGAACACACGCACTACTGGACCAGGCCGGTGTGGTGGATCCTCTAGTTGAACTAGGTTGGACCGAACTAGTCTTGTTCGCTCGTTATAATCGAGCTAGCTTGACCCAACCAACCTACGGTCTCTCTTTCTCTCTCATCCATGTTGCATGGAATTGTGTTTATGAATTCTCTCTTTTGGGTCCTGAACTTCAGGCAGATATGCTCCAGCGGCATTCAAATGCAGATTAAGGGTCTCATTGATTCGTAGAACGGCTCGATTTAGTTTGATTTGAGTAGAAATTGAGAGCCTTAAAAAAATATAAAATTTTTAATCATATTTTCGAGTCTTTTTAGTAGAACACTACAAAATCTAAAAAAATTATTACAAAATGTTCCGTCCATCCGCACAGCCTTGGTTAATAAGACACTGCGCTGATTTAACTTCTTGTTTCGTCGTTGAAAGCCATGCACAAAGCTAGTTGTAGCGATTTTTCAGAAAAACAACACGCAAAAGCAGGTAAAACCATTCGTTAAAATACTTAGCGGTTTTTTCTTCTGGCTTTTAACGGTTTTTCATGGTTTTGTAGACTCCGTTCCTTGCCTTTTTGTTCCGAAGGGCAGAGGATGCACTCTAGAAGGACGCAAATTGAAAATTTTAACCTTATTTGTTCAATCGGTTTATCCATTTGATCTCATATACAAGTAACGTATTTAAGCTCGGTTAGTTTATTCATCCAGCTTAGCCAGTCTGAATATGCTCACTTTAGTCACAAACCTCACCTCAACATTTACTTCTCTTCCAACCATTCTTTTTTTTTTTTGATGTGAAGGCAGGAGCGCTGCCATATATTCATCAAAACGGAAAAGAAGTACAGGATGGGGGGAGAAAAGGGCCCCTCCCTCCGTGGGCCAAAACAACAAAATTAACTAATTACAAAAGGGGCGTCCGCAGCCTCCCAAAGGCGCAGGTCATCAAGAAGTTGGTTGAGGAAGATCGCAACCCCTCTGTCCACCGTCCGGAAGATTCGATTGTTGCGCTCCAGCCAGATATGCCATAACGTGGCGGCGACGATGGAGAGCTCACCCTTCAAACAGGGCCTGACGTCGAGGAGGTCGAAGGTCCACCAGGAGACGATGCTGCTAGCACGAGCCCAGCTCGAAGGGTTGAGGGCAGGAGCGTTGAGAAGCGTCGCCAGACTGGACCAGACGTGATAGGTAAAGGCACATTGAAGAAACAAGCCATTCTCGCATTCTCGCATTGCTCTTCCAACCATTCTCGCATCGTCTTCCTCGAAACAAGCCAGCATGTGGGGGGTGAGTTACACCACCCCAAAATAAACAAGAACTTGCACCAATTTTTCCTGAGCAGCGCTCGTGCAACAGCCGGCCCTACCAGCTACCATTTCCATTGTCAAGAAACAGCAACACACGCAAGAGTCCATTTGCAACCAACCTGTGAAAAATCAAGATGGCCAGAATGAATGCCAGTACTACATGCTTGAAAGCAACAAGGAACCATGCTGGTCTTGGTCATGAATACCTCTTGTGTTCCCAACCTACATGTACATATTTGGGTGTGTCATGTCAGGAGCTGTTTGGGACTTCACTGGTGGTGCCCAAACTTGGGATTCTCCCATGTCAGAGATCATTCAACTCTGCTGCCATTCATATGGACCATTTGCTCTTCTTTGCTAAGCAGACGCATGTGCCTCCATGCCAGTATTTCTTTGTCAAAGAAGAGATAACTAGACCCATCAGCAATTTCTTGTCATAAGAGTTTGTTACCTTTTCTTGCTTAGAGCAGGTTGATCACTTCGTTCTGTCTCCAGATAACGTTTTTACTACATGGTTTTGGTTTGTTTGAGCGAATTTTTGTTAAAGCTGTTGGATTGCCTGGATTCTGTATCCCAGGTGAGTGCATTTGCAGCAGCTTATATTGGCCCAGCCCAATATGTATGAATGTTTTCAGAAGATGCTAGCTGCCAATTACTCCAAATCTCTCTGATTTGCACAATGGATGGATGCATGATGGAAACCTGAATCCCAGATTGATCTGCTGAGAACGGATGCATCCTTAAAGTTGCATATGTTGGCTGCTGAGTTTATTGGCTTCAAATTACAGGTTTCTGTTCTACCCACATAAGAAACATAACACAGTGGTCTGCCATCTTTACCCGACTATAACAAAACTGGAGAAATAAATAATTGGTCCTCAAGTTCACTACCATTATCAAGTGCAGGTTTGCCAATCTAGCACGAGTTCAATGCTACAATAAATATGAAGAGATTCAGAACTTAGTTTCACAAAAGGGAAAAGAATAAACAAGGTCAGAGCGAAGTAGAGAACATACTAAAGGCGTCAGAAACAACAACTGGTGCTTGAGCAATTTTTTGATACATTTGCTTTTTCTACGAAGAAGAAAAAGAACAGCAAAGATGGCAAGAAGCCAACAAATTTTGAGCGTAAAACGTACAAGCAAACTTACATCAAGAGTTAAAGATTCTCAATAATATTTTGCAAGTGGCGATAGCTCTGTTCATAGTTCTTCCATATATCCCGATCAATAGGATCATTCATGTTGTTAAGCAAATCTTCATAAAAGGAAGTGTAGACCCAACTAGCTCGAATTCTGTCTGTTTCCTCCATTGAATCTTAATATATCATCAGGAGGTATCCATGATTTCAGTATAGTCTGCAGTTGCTGGTCAGTGGAAGCCTTTTGAGCTAAGGGCAAATGGAAAATTTCCAGAAAATCATCAATTGTTCATACCTCAAATTTATGGCTTTTCCTTGTGAAGAAAAGAGCGTGTCATGTTTGCCACTCTTTGATCCTTTGAGGGAATGATGAATTACTAAATTAATGAGACATACCCCCACAACTTGATCCTTTTAGATGTTATCCAAATAAACAATTCAATGATTGCAGACACACACCATCCAAATAAGCACACCCCTGAAGGTTTGCCTGGTTAATCTATAGTAGACTTAAAACACAACAAAAAATTTATGCCATGGAAATTTTCTGAGTCAGAACCATCTTATTTCATTTCTCCAAAACCAAAAGAGAAAACCACCTTGTTTCACTAATTAGATCAATGGTACCCTTGAGTAATCATGCAAAGGCTGTATGTTTAAGTGTTAACCAACCCCCAACTCTGAGTCAAGCTTGCCCCTCCAACCCTCTGATCTGATGTTCATCTTGTTTATTCTATGTCCTGGCCATCAAAGCTGTTGCTAAAGAATTTCAAAAGTGAAGATATCCTTGAGGAGCTATCTGGTGGATGAGGGTGGCATTTACGAATTGGGCAATCAGCATTTTGTCCATCGCATGGAGTGAGTTTCTAGTAAGATAATATTGAGACAATAATTCACCAGGTCCAGTAGTTAGTACACAAACAGTATAAATACTATGGCAGATAATGAGGAGTCATTTTAATAAATTGTCACCTTCATACTCGAGCATTTCCAATGACCCTGGACATTTATTTCTTTGCAAAACAGTAGGATTTGGCTCAAAAAACAACAAATAATTAATTGAGAACAGCTCAATCTACCAATCAAATGAAACTAAAAAAAATAATAATCATGATGGATCCATAAAACAATTAGTACTATCTGAATAAAGTCAGATTAGGAACAGAAAAAACTCGTAAGCAACGGTAAATAAAGATTACCTTGTGTTTTGAGATATTACACTTGAAGAAGCACCATAAAAACTTCCTAAGGATTAAAGAATAGTGTGAATAAACTTATCATGTATACAGGAAGCTGACTTGATGTTCTGAAAAAAACCATACAGCCATGCATGACCTTATTGTGACATAGATCTAATTTAAACAGATTGTGGATATTTCCTACCTCAACAATAATACCGAGGTGAGTAGTTGAATATGTCTGCATATAACAAGCAGGCAAGTCAAAACACCATGCATAACGTCAGTCCATGCCCTCCTAAAAGTAAGATGTATTCTAGAGGGAGGCGATGCAGATCTGTGGTAATGAAGTTGGCAGCTTGCTCCAGTTCCGGGCTTTGTTGTAGTTTCTTTTTTGTAAGGGTCAAATTGGAATGTTGGATGAATTAACAGAAATGTCATTTCTGAAAACAAATAGAAAAGAAGTGAAGTGTGTTTCCCCTAATACAGCTTAATGTACCAGTACGGAACTCTTCCTCAATTGTCATCATATAAAGCTCAGGACAATAAAGTTTACATAAAAGGTTAGTATATCTATGTAGAGTTAATATGGCCAGTTCCAAGATTTTTTTACCACAAGGGCAGAAGCTTTGCCAGCCGATTTTCATCTAAATATCAGCGTAGATCATATATTTAATCTACAATAAATCATCTTAACAAGGTGTATCAATGAGTTTGTGTTTAACCTGAAAAACGGATTTGCTTGCAAATACTTAGCATTAGCTAACTCAGATGAAAGCCCATTGCCAGCAACACACGTCCAGAATCATTTACCAAGGAATCTTATATTCATTTTCTCCAACTTCTTTACCCCAAACCATCGGGTTCACCTGGTGGTTACTAGATGTTACAGATATCTGATTGGTCTATGCTTCTCTAAAATCCTCAACTTCGGTAAAAAGAGGGTAGATATATATTTGTCCACAAACAAGAGTCCATAAAAAAGCTGGCCTGAAGTATATCATATATTGATTACTTCAAAGTTAGAACCATGTTTGCAAGCCCTCCATGCATACATCAAAATTGTTTTTAAAAAATCAGTCATTTTCTTGTTCCTTGTTTCCTTCACACAACCTGTTGTCTGAGTTCCTCCTTTACATGGAGGCTAGTTATCAGTTCGGGCATTTCATTGTCCAAATCAATTTCCCCCTGATTTATCTCAAGTCATCCATAGAATATTTGCCAACAAGGATGGTTGATCCGCTCGAAGTAATCAGTGGTTGTAGCAAAGATTGCCTAACGTGTGATCAACTCCTTGATTGAAAAGAACACACACCATAAACGTGTGGAAAAAAAGCTGCAGCAGCTTCTAATCACCGTCCACAGCACCATCGAGACATAAGAGGGCTGCGTCATCAGCAACTCATGGCTCCTTCGCTGGCTGCGTGACCACGAGGATGCTGCTTGCCATGGACAACGAGCACTGCAGACCTGAGGCGGCACACTGAGGAGGTGATCTCTTCAATCACAAAATCTAGAGATGACATGGTGAAGTGTATCCGTGTCGCCACCTCCAAATTCTTGTTATGCAACACGGCAGCCTTCCATCTGGCTGGAACAGTCAAGAAGCTGGAGATGAAAGAGTCAGGAAACATTTCCCTTTAATAACGTGGCTACACTGTGGACCAGACTTCAGCATTAGCTAGCTCTTTAGATCCCTACAAGAGCAGGTTGAGCAGCAGATTGGTCACCATTGCACTCGCAGCACATGTCAACCAGATAGAGAGACACTCTTGCTCGCTGGTAAAAGATCCTTGCCACTGAGGTTTCTTGTAATCTTGGATGGAATTCACACGATTGAGTAAGCACGATGAATGTTGTTGAACAGCTTGAAAAAATCAGTGCAGAGGGGAGCAAGATCATTCTTACAACAAGTGATGTGAAGGAAACAGCAAGAACGAGATTAACCGCAATTCAGCTAGTCTCGCTAAAAAAGAAAGATATGGAATCCATGCTCCTCAAGAATGCTTTGAGAAAGACCCATCCTGAAGAATACCGAAATCTGATTCTGATTGGAAGCAAGATCATAGCAGATAGTCTGAGGGGAGACAATCCTTTGGCTGCAAAAACCATAAGCAGCATGCTGCGAGATTGCCTGAATGAGAAATACTGGCACTAGGTCTTGGGTTGTTGCATTGGATTTAACAGATCGTCTGCCATGGTTTCGCCCTTAGTGCTGAGCTACGAGCTTCTACCTGCACACCTCCAGCAGTGCTCTTTGCATTGCTTGGCACTTACCCACACTGTAAATTCACAAGGGGAAACCTGACAAGCTTATGGATGCGCAATGACATTATTGTGATGGCATGAGCAACAGAAGTGCGGCGAATATTGCTGCAAAATGCTTCGATGATTTAGTAACAAATGCCTTCATACAACCATCCAATGAGCCAGATTTCTTCACTGTGCGCAACATGTTAACATGTCAGTTCAGTCCCACTGCCAAAACCAAAATGTGGAATGCGATGACCAAAATAAAAGGTGAGATAGGCAGGTGTGTGATTAAGACACTGGATAAACATTTATAGATAATGTCAGCTTCTTTCTCATCTAATTTAGATATTGCTGCTTCTCTGAGACATTTGGTTGATTTCCATATACCTGCCAATGTTTTACACATTTGTACAAAAATTTTCTGATAATGGTTGATTTCCGTATACCTGCCAATGTTTTACACATTTGTACTAAAATTTTCTGATATTTGGTTTGCAGTCCTCCTGTGCATTTGAATCTTGATGGTATTGGTGGAAGGTAAAGATACCAAGCTGCTCTTGCATGTATACTTGTAAGAAATTGGTGTGCCTTTATGTATGCTTACCTCAAACAAGATTGGCCATATAAGTACCAAAGAATCGTCAGACATACATTGTTTTAAGTCAAGAGGAACAAAGATGTTACTTTTTCCAATAAGAAATCCCTGATCCTATATTTCTCTTCCAAAATAGCACTGCACTCCTTTAACATTCCACTGGTGTTTGAATTAAAGCTGCATTATAAAGATTGAATAATACTTTCAATAATGCGTGGACAACTTGGTGGTGAGTTATGACTTGATTGGGATTTGTGATCTTTCTATTTACAAGACAAAAAGTTCAAGGTGGAGATTGTCAAAAATATGATCCAAATTTGGATCCATCTCTAAACTGGGCAAATGAACCAACTATCGTCATACCGACCTCATCTCCATTTCAAATTCTCCTACGGCTCTTGTTCCCTAACCTATATACGTAGATGCATGGTTTTTCTCGCAAGGATTTTCTACATGAAATCTCTATGATTCTTGATACTCCGATCACTGTCTACATCAATTATCATTTAATCCTAATATAACTGAAACAATTACTTATAATACAATGGACATATCTGATGGAACCTTAAGCTGGAAGATAACATAAAACTAATAACTAGAGCATCTCCATTCTCCAAACTATAATATAGAAGGAACAAAAAATGCATTTTTAGGCAAGGCATGTCAACAATGAAAATCTTCAATAAATAGGACCAAACTATTCCATAAACCTCCTTGGATGTCCAGTTAGGAATTTTCCCCTGATACAAACAGAAAACCAACCTTCTAAACAAGCCAACACAATTGTAGTGTACAGTGTACTAGTTGAGTAAAATGGACCAAATCCAAACAACTAAAGTTCATGTAGGATTCCACTATGAAATTCTTTTATTGATCACTGCAGCTAAACCTAACATGAAAGCTAGCATCTTTTACCCCATGCAAACCAAAATTCAAGTCTTTCGTAGGAATGATTGTTTCATCACATCATACCAAGCTTCCGAAACCGGAAGGATCTCTAATGATTTGGCAGAGAGAGGGGGATACCCAGGAAGGACGTACCTGGAGCCTGGAGGCCTCCCGTAAACATCGCCGCCGCCGCCGCCGGAGGGCGCCGAGAGAAAATGTGCGAAATGTTTGGGGGCTCAGACGATCTGTGCAGAGAGGCCCTCTACAAATAGCCTTATTCCAAACCCTTCGAGTAAACAGGCTATGAATGAAAACACTAATATTTTTTAGGGACCTAGTGGAAAACTAAATATGGTAAATCTCTAGCATATATACCCCTGGCACTTAACACAGTTCCCAAAATTCTCGAGACGGGAAGGTGTCTCTTCGAAGGTGGGCGGTGGCGCGGTGCACACCGACGTGGGCTTCTCGGCTGCATACGAGGTGTTCGATGGAATGCCGCGCCAAGCTTGCACCCGTGCTGCGCTCCAATGCCGTGCTCCGCGCGCTCCAGCGCGGCGACCGCGGGCGGAGCGGTGGCATTTCTAGCATCCACTTCGCGCCTGCCACGGCCTCCGACGACGAGCTGGAGCGCGCCCCGCCGTCGCGGCGCTGGTGCCGCGCCGCCTACGCGAGGCTTCTACGCCTCGCCGGCTCGCTGCGCGGCGTCGAGCTCGCGGACGGCAGCGCGCGCCACGCCGCGACGGGGTCCCTCGTGGCGGACGCGCGCGCCGCCGCCCGGGCGGCGGAGTTCGACGCGCTCGCGGGGAGGTTCGCGGCGAGCCAGCTCCGGCCGCCGCTCCGGGCGACGCCGCTGGGCTCGCTGACGAGGGTGTGCGACGTGCTCGGGGTGACGGCGCAGCGGAGGAAGAGCGTCCGGCTCACCATCTGCCAGCAGCTGACGCAGCACCACGTCTGGCGGGGCGCGCTCGAGGAGGTGCTCCGCGACCTGCAAACCGACATGGCCTCCCTGGGGCGCCCGTCGCCGGCGACCCAGATGGCCGAGCAGGTCGCCTCGGCGTGCGCCAGCTTCCTGTCAGGCACCGCCGACGCGGCGACGTCCTCGTCGCCGTCCTGGATGCGCCCGACGCCGCTCAAGAAGCCCGCGGTGGCGCCGCCGCCGGCGAGGACCTGGCAAGAAGTGCTCGACATGTTCACCGACCTGGCGAAGAGCCTGGACGCCGACCCCCGGCTCGCCGGCCACTGCCAGAAGGTCCAGGCCATGAAGGAGGGGCTGTACCAGATACGCGACGTCCTCGTCGAGCGGGACATTGGCTTCAAGGAGGCTCGCCGGCAGGACTGCCTGGTGCAGTGGAAGCTGTCCAATAGCCTGGGTCACTCGTCCAGGTGCCTCTACACGCTGCTGCTCTTCTACCTCTATGGCACTGTCCGAGACCCCGAGGTGCACATCGGCAAGTGCCTGCCCGGCAAGGGGGGCAAGGACGTCACCGTGCACGTCGCCAAATTCCTCGTCAATGGCGATGAATCGGCGGTCCGGGATGGCGTCAAGCACCTGAGCCGCGCTCTCGGCGTCTTCAGGTTTGTCTGGGAGGCGGCGAACGCGGAGCGTGGCACTGACAGTGACAGTGGCACAAGTGTTGTCAAGAAAAAAAAAGGTGAGGATCTGAAGGGAATACTGAAGCTGCAAGGGCATCTCTGGGGCCTTGGTGTTGAGGAGGAGGCGATGACATACAGAGGGGATGTGTTCCATGTGCATCAGATCCAGCTGCTCTGAATTTTCCCATTACAGCAACATCTTGTGTGAAATCTAGTTTCTATGAGTGAAAACCCGGCCGGATTCAAATTTGATCATAGGAGGGACACAGCAGATACAGGTGCAATCTGAAATGCTACTTTCCACTATAACTCATTTTGTGAATTTGTACAACGGCGATGCGAGTCGCATCCTGAGAGGAAGATACATACAAAAAGGGTAAAAACTGAAGAGAGAAAAAAACACCTTTGTCCTTCTACCACCATAACTTATGGAATATGTTTTTCTTCCTGTATACAAATACAAAAGATTATGTATGGAGATTCTACAATCTTCTTGGAGAATCAAATGTCTGTGTTTTCAGGTTAGAGTCTTCATGCCATGGGTCCATGAGATGGTTGCTTGGCCGTGTCGGATAGAGTGCATTGTTGATAACACTATAGTTGGCTGCTCCAGCTGAATAGGCTGGATGAGGAGGTGATGGCAAGCAACTCCGATTTGTCTGCCTATACTGCCGTAACGGGCTAGAGCATGGTGAGACTGGCAGGGACATGTTCATTCGCACATTTGATGGGTTTCTGGAGAAAACAGACCAACGAGTTATGGTAGGCAATGGAAGTGATGCAAGTTATGATAGCTTGAGCAGAAGAAAAGCAGAACATACATGACAGAGATCCTGCGAGTTGATATTGCAGGAATGGCAGATGTTGGTCCTGGTATGTTTCTCACCCCAATGTCTGGATCTCTTAGAGGCGATAAGCTTCTGTAGGATGAAAACTCGATGCTTGGTTTTACCTGAAATATAGACATGGTACAAAATTACAACCACGCACCACATTGAAACTTGATAAATAACCAATTTTGACATGTAACAAATAATTGTATTCCTCTTTCCTTATACCTACTCCCGTCCTTTACTCTTTTATCACACATAGCACAAGAACCACTATCTGACAGTGCACAGTCATATACGCTATGTACAAGTACAAGTCGTACCGTGCTGTTTTTTCCATCGGTGTTGGATGGAAACATATCCCTTGTCATGCCAGACCTGGAGTTCCGGACTGTAGCTTGGTCTTTGACCCAAGCATGTTCTATTAGTTGAGCAGCAGTTGGTCGGGCAGCAGGATCGCGCTGTAAGCAGAGCTTGAGAAAGTTTTTTGCCTCAAAAGAAAGATGATCAGGGATATCAGGTATGTCTTTGCTGTTCCCAATTTTAAATATTGCAGCTACCTGCGAAATTGATTATGAAAGTTTAGCATTCAATCAATTGGGGAATAAGCACAGTAACCATGCACAGTCATAGATACAATCTCACCCCTTCATACTGACTCCAAGGAGGTCTTGCTGTTGCCATCTCAAGAATGGTGCAGCCAAGGCTCCAAATGTCCACGGAAAGGCTGTACCCTTTGCTATTCATGATAACCTGGGAAAATTTTTCAATGAGAAAAAAATAGACATTGGTTGTTGTTCAACTTACAAGGAAAAAATACACAAGAAATTTGAAAGTCAGTAGTGTTACCTCTGGAGCCATCCAGTAAGGGCTTCCTTTAAAGGACTTAATAGATGTGTATGCTGATATCTGTATCAATATAACAAATGGTTAATGAACAGATATGACAGGAAAATAAGGGTGGCAGTTGTTTCATCTGAATGACAGATAATTAACATAATGTAATACTTACATGCTTGGCCATACCAAAATCAGCAAGTTTTATGTCACCATTAGGATCTACAAGTATGTTTGCCCCTTTAATATCCCTGTGAAAAAAGGTGAGTTTTCATCAATAAGAATCTCAAGTGTCCATCCTCTTATGTATTAACGATGCACATCACTGCCCATACCTATGCACCGTATTCCGCCCATGCAAGTATGCAAGGCCAGAAAGGATTTGTGCTGTGTAATTCCGAAGGATTGCCTCTCCAAATGGACCATATTCTTGAAGCAACTTATGGATAGAACCCCCAGAAACATACTCAAGATAGACTGAAAGTGTCTCCGTAGACTGCATCGCAATATGAAGTATTCTCAGAGAAAATTCAAAAAGAATAAAAAGGAATATCACATTCTCGAAAGGCTAGATCAAAGAGATCATTGTAATCTTCATATTTACCAGTTCACTGCCATAATACTGCACAATGTTTGGATGTGATAGCTGACTCAGAAGCACCATTTCCTGTCCATAAGAAGCAAATGTCCATATGAAGGAACTAAATTTCATTCAAAGAGATCTATGCTGATAAATCCAATATTCTCAAAAGATGATTACCTGATTTAACTGCCTGAGGCACTCTTTAGAGTTAGAATCATCAGATATAACCTTCACCTCTTTAATGGCACACATCTGGCCGCCTTCACTGTATTACATAAATTTTGAATAATAATTCAGCATCATAATTCAACATCCTACAGAAAATAAAATGTTTGGCTTCTAAAGAATGGAAGAAAAAAATGTTGTCAAAATCAAACTAAGCACCTGTTGAATCCAAGGTATACTTGGCCAAATGTTCCACTGCCTAACAACTTCCCTTTCTTCCACTGTGAATGAAGGGAACGGGCAGACGGGCATGGGGAGCCTGGGGGTAGAGGAAGAGGGTGGGGTGAGCTTGAGCTCCGTGAATCATCCTGCCATGCAGTAGGTGATCCTGGGCATTGCCCAAATGCTCTTGAGTGCACAGGGGAGGTTGGACAGTGGTTATAGCATCTTGAGCCAGGCGGGGAGCTCGGCGTTCGTGTATTGAAGGCAATTTCTATTGATTTCCGACCACGGCAGTATATAGTCCGATCATTTGAAGTATCTAAATTGTGAAGGTGAAATTCTTTCCTTGGAGAAACTGAAGTTTCGGACAATCTGGGATGCTCCGAAGTCTGATTATTTGAGAGAAAGTGCCCTTCCTCTAGCGCATGATTTTGTTTCCGAGGATCAATAACCAGTGTTCTGGCTGGAAGCATGCTACTTGCATCTGAAACCCTATTGAATCAGACATGAAAAACAAGTCTCAGTTGATATGCTTATATATGAACCAACCACTTTAAACAGCAGTAATTTCTTTCACCATACTAGAGCTATCATATCCCAACAATAATTAGGACAAGAATAATATCCATCCTAATAATTATTGCACACGGCAACTATTGTCTCCTATGTTTGTACGCAAGTGGCTCAAGCAGGGAACTGGGGATCCAATACAATTTTGGATAAATGCACCCTGAATTGAAAAAAAAAATTACTGACATTTGCAAATCAGCAATTGGAATTGCCTCCAGACGATTGAACGCAGAAGGACTACAAAATCTCATAGAAGATGTACCGCCAAAAGGAGATCCAAACAGAATGAATTGGAAGATTCAATAGCAAAAAAAAAAAAAAAAAGAAGCCGGAGAGCTCCCCCAAGAGATGGATCACGGAAGATTCTCTATTTTTTCAGAATAAATCATTATCAGAAGATGCTGGTTGACATAATAAGTCAACGGGGCAGCAGAATTTCGCTCCAGTTGGACAAATATCCAGACAATCACAGAACTGATTAGACAACTGTACAAGTTTCAGGAGACAAGCAATCGAGAACATAGCTAGAGACGGGAAACAAAGCAGAAAAACATCAAAACTGAAGCTCCAATCCCACCAGAAAAAAAAAAAGAAGGAATCCAAATAAAATTGAAGCGTCAAGCAACGCAACTGCAAAAATCAATTCTTTACATCCAAACACGAGGCTAGAAGAACAGCACGGCATCACCTCAAATTCCCCGACCAAATTTATCAATAACAGGGCGCAAAATCTACTCAAACTTTGGCCTCCCCAAAGAATGCACCGAATTCAGCACCGGAGCAGCAGCAAAACCCCAAACTTTTGGCCTCCCCAAGAACCAACCAACCACCCAAATCACCAGCAGACGTTAACCACCGGGCCAACCACCCTGTTATCTCCTCACCTGTAATTGTAAATCGCAAGATCCGGCTGCTCGTCGGACGCCGCCGAGGAGCCGAGCGACGAGATGCCGACGCTGGACGCCGACGCCGACGCGGACCCCGACGCGGAGGCGGAGGCGGAGGGCAGCGGCGCCGGCACGGACGCCGGCCGCGGGAGCGGGTGCCCGGCCGGCGGCGGCGGCGGCTGGAGCTGCTGCTTCCCGCGGCCTCCGCTGCCGAGCAGTGCCTCGTCGAAGCTGCTCGCCTTCTTCCTCTCCTTCTCCCCGCCTTCCCCGGCCGCCGCCGCCGCGCCGCCCTTGTTCTTGTTCTTGCTCTTCCCCCGCCCCCTCCACCACGACGCCGGCATCCTCCCGCCGCTCCCTCTGCCGCCGCGAGGACTACTGCTACTAGAACGAGAGGAGAGAGAAACGGAAACGGCTATGGCTACTCGCAGAGAGAGAATAGAAGAAGAGGTGTTAGAGAGAGAGAGAGAGAGAGAGGCGTACACGCGGGAGAGGAGAGGAGAGGAGAGAGAGACCCTTGTAACGACCGGCGTCACCGTTGCGGGGCCCACCGGTCGGCCCCACCAATCCAGCCACCTCAGCTGCATCCCTTCCCCTTTCCCCCGTGTACGCGTAGCAGCGTCTCTTTCCGCGGGAGTGGTACACGTCGCGGACGAGCCGTCTCTACCCGGTGGGCCCACGCGCGGGCGGGTCGCCTCCGGCCACTGCGGCTGGCATGCGGGCCCGGAAGGAGCGTGGGGCCGGGACGGAGGGTGACGTGGGGTGCCCTGTGGCTGCACGTGGGGCCCGCGGAGAAGGTAGGCGCGGGTGTCGTGTGGCGCGGAGCGCGGCCGTGTAGGGATATGCTAATGCCGACGTGTCTGGCTGGCCGTGGGGCCCGCAGCACGTAGCTGCTAAGCACACACGGCGGGAGTGGTGGTTAGTGGTTACTAGTGTCTAGTGGCTACTGGCTTCCAGTGTTTAAACTAAGGATTAGCTTCGAGTAAAATAGTAGTAGTAGTTTGTGGTGACATTATTATCGATGCTGAGATTGGGCTTTCCATAATTAAGAGCAGTAATGGCGATGGAGGAGTGACAGTTGCGTGTGTGCCTAGTACAAAATCATCTACCATGTTGTTTTGTAAATACAGTGAAATTAATGGTGTAAAATGCAATTTAAATAAAATAAAAAAGAGTCTTAACGCCCCGTTATCGAGGACCTCGTTTAAAAAAAATACGCCATCTGGGAGTATTACCTAGGTTGACTAGAAAAACTCCTAAATCCACAAGTAATCACTTTTGAATACATGGAGAGTTTGAATAACTCCTCTAGAGTCGGAAAATCATGTGTCATGTATTTTGATATGAACAAAAGTTATCTCTATACTTCTTCCTTTTAAGAAAATCATAGTGGTATTTTCGCATGTCAGCTAGCAATATGTAGATAGACCTAATTAATCTATAATCAATAGTTCAGTCATATTGGAATATCTTTATGAAGAAAGAAAAAACTAATATACTCCCTCCACTTTTATAATACTTGTCGTTTTAGGTTTATTCTAAATCAAAGGTTTAAAACTTTATCTATAAAAAATCTTTTAAACTATTTGGTGTGTACATAAAAACCGTGCATATAAATTCGTCTTGAAAAATACTTCCACAATATCATTTTTTTATGAATTTTGTAGACATATTTTATTAGTAATTGATGGTCAAAGTTGTATTCTGAAGACCGTGTCAATGTTTAAAATGATAAGTATTATAAACCTGGAGGGAGTAACAAACAATTCGGTCTAAGAGAAAATCTCAAAAGGAAAACATATGTAGCTCCAACATATGGATGTGCCATGTAAACCAAAAATGAAAGAAAAACCTGGTGTGTGGAAAAATCCCGACGTGAGGAAATAAATAAATAAATATATATATATATATATATATATATATATATATATATATATATATATATATAGATAGATAGATAGATAGATAGATAGATATCCTAATCTACTCCATATATATATAGATAGATAGATAGATAGATAGATATCCTAATCTACTCATGGGAGTAGATTAGGCTAATCTACACCCGGACGCGCTCGTCCCTATAGGGACGGGGCGGTTCTGCCCAAATCGACAGTAATTCATAGTAATTGAGGGTCCATCACATATAACAAACGCCCCACGCAGTCAGATCCAGATCCACCCCATCCCCAACCGCGCCTGAAAGAGGATCCTAAGGCCTAGAGGGGGGGTGAATAGGCAATTTTAGAACTTTTTCAATTATTCTTGAATTAACATCATATTAAGAGTTTCCCAATCCTAGTTGCAATTTTCGAGTAAGCGGAAGCGATAAACTAAACACAAGCAACTAAGACATGTCATTCAAATTCATCACAAGCAATGCAATAAGAGTAAGTCTTTGGAATATAAACTAGAGGAGACACGGTATTTGTTTGACCGAAGTTGAACCGAACTCCTACTCTCGTTGAGGCTACCCCTTGCGACAAGGACGGCTCGCTCTCGAGCCTCACGCCTCACTCACTCCGGTAGTCGTTCCGCCTCTCCGTGAGGTGGACTCGTCACCCGTACACCGACTCGAGAGTAGCCACACGCCAAGGCCTACTCCCAAGCCCTCGCCTCCACGAAGGATGTCTTCAAAAGTAACAAGCCCAAGCATACGATCATGCGGATCGAAGGACTTCCATGAAGCTCGGTATTGGGGTTTGATTAATTGTGGCTTTGGATGATCTTGTGGGTGGAGGAATGGCTCTAGAACACCTAATTGATGAGCTATGAATGTGGTAGGTGAAGTGGAGCAGCAAACCTGATGTGACCATGCCCATCATAGGTATGACCAACACTACGTCAATATGTTGGTCATCAAGATTTTCGTCGACTACTTCGTCTACAACAAGTCAATCACTCCGTCAGCATCTTCGACCTCTGGACAAGGCGCGATATTATCCAGAAGTTCGGCCACCACCCTGGCCGCCTCCACTACGTGAAGACATACTGAAGAAAGACGCATCTCCACCTCTTCGGCACCCTCTAGTCCCACAAGCCACGTCGTTCCAAGGCGGGCCAAAGAAAGAGCTCAATTGGTCCACGAATCCAGTTCGGCCATCTCCGCGCAGTCAAATTAAAATGGATGCTCCGGATGCGTACGAACTCCGTTTTGGACGTTCTTGGTATGCACGGACAAGCTCTCGACGAGATCTTTCCAACGGATCTGGTCCCATCTCCAAATTCCATACGGATCAGCAGGAATTGTCGAAACAATATTGCGACCAGAATCTGCCAGGATCTGTCGGGCGCTACGCCGCTCCACTTTGGGCCCATGGCCCATGTACCCTAGGAGCTGCGCCCCAAACCCTAGCCATCGCTATAAATTCAGTAGCCGTCGCTAGTTTAGACTTGGGGTTTTTTTAGATTGTTCTGCCGTTGCAGCTTCGCCGTTTACCGGTTTGTGGAACCCCAACTTGTGTGCTTAATCGGTAATCTGTAATATTGATATTGCATCTACCGTGTTCTTGCTTGTGTTCTCGATTCGCTTGCAGGAATTAACCTTCGTGGTGAGGTCAACCGTGTCTTGGCGTGGTTGATAACGAACGGAGACAGTGGTGTAGCGATTGTAGGCCTAGATCTAATCTGATTGGAAGCCGGATCGTCAACGTCGAGTTCTCCACCAATCGTGTTTATCCATACCTGTCGGAAGATCGGGACCCCCGTCCCCATCAAAACCTCGAAGTAGCCAGCCACTAGGTAGGTATTTATAGCCCCTAGAGCAAAACTAGCCGTTGGCCCTCGGAAGAGGACAAAAAGACTAGCCGTTAGCCTCTACCGGACGCCGTCCGACGGGCACCGGACACCGTCCGACAGAGGCAACTGCTCACAAAAATCATCCGATCGGACGCCGTCCGGTAAGGACCGGACGCCGTCCAACAGTGGGATTGTGCTGGAGAAAGGCTAGCCGGACGGTCCCCCAGACGCCGTCCGACGGCGAACAGAGCAGAAAAAGAACTCGATCGGACGCCGTCCGGTAACCACCGGACGCCGTCCGACAGTGCGGATGTAACGGACCAGACGCCATCCGACAGCGAGAAAGCCCCGATTTGAACTTTATCGGACGCCGTCCGGTAACGACCGGACGCCGTCCGACTGAGAGTACTGATTTGGATTTTCGGCTAAAAGGTGCGGGGGAAATTTAGGTGGGTTTCTCTCTCTCTCTAGAAATCTCACAAAGGGATATTTGGGTATTTTTAGAAGTGGTGGACTATGGAAACCGAGTTTTCGAGAATTCGCAAAGATCCGGCATAGTCCGAGATATTCGAACCCCTTTTGAAATCCGACGAAAAATAGGAAATAAACCTAACTACTCCTTATCTATACGTGACCTCAACTCTCGCCCGGTCACGCATTTGAAAACTCGAAGCAGCTCACAAATTTGTCGAAGCTTTCAATTAGGGTTTTGTAATAAAGCCGAGTCTTCGCTAGGGTTCCGAGAAGTCCAAAAACCCCCTAGCACTTAACATTTATTTATTTTGTCATCAATGCCACTAATAAAAATTAGGGCTCAACGATGCTCACAATCTCTCCCTTTGTGGCACTTGATGGCAACACAAGAGAGAATAAAATTTTTGAGCTGCAAAAGGGGTTAGTGCAATACAAATATGCGAGCAATTTGAAATATAAGACAACCACAACTCGACCACAAGGATGTGCAAATAAAGAAAGCTCCCCCTAAATTCATGCATAAATTAAGTTAAGAAGCCAACAAGATTCGAGTGTCATAAAACCAACCAATGAACAAACACAAATAACCGAGTATCGAGGCAACAAATAATCTTACAGGTAAACACAACCTCGATCTCACTACCCACTACTAACCCTCTACTACTGTCTAACTTCTCCCCCTTTGTCACCAAGTGACACAAACGGGAAAAGATCCTATTCTTGCTGATCTTGGTCCATGTCGTCTCCTCCGTCATCTCCCTGGCCGCCGGAAGAGGAGCCCTGACCTCTGGGACGCTTGAACAAGGGCATATGAGCTGCAGAGGGTACCGACCGAGGTGAGGATGGATCATCATACAGCTGGGTCGGTTGAGGGTTTGGCAAAGAAAAGTTGAGATGGCGAGCGACTTCTCCACCCGTAAAATGAATCTTACCAGGAGGAGGATATGACTGTGGTGGAGGCATGAAGGAAGGAGGAGGCCCGGAAGGAGGGTATACCCAAGGATGAACCGGTGGTGGGTAGGCAGGTGGGCGAGGGAAACTCTGAGTCTGCTGGAAAGCCTGATAGCTGTCATGAGCATGTGAGTACCATGAGTAAGGATTGGCCCTCTTTGGAGCGGGCATAAACATTGCACCCATGTCTTGAACGTGACTTGAATTCGCAAATTCATCATTTAGATAAGTCTGCGCCTGCCGGATCATCATCTCCTGCGGTGGTGCTAGCTCTTCTTTCACCTCGAGTAAAATTTCTCATATCTGTGCATGACCCCTCATCTCACCTATCAAAGCATCATACCAAGGAGGAGGTCTTGCTTCACAGAAGAACCAAAGACTGGGCGGCACAAATGGTCTGCTTTGGAGCAAAGAGGAGCAAAAACAAGGGCGGTCTTTGGAGGAGGAGCATCATCACGTGTCGATCCAACTTTGCCTTGCTTCCAATAGAGTTCAGAAAATTTTTCATCTGATGCTTTTTGATCCTGTTGTTCCAACTCTTCACCTCATACTCAGAAACCCACTGTGACCTAGAAAGTAGCAGGCCAACATATGGAGCTAGAGGAAGCGGTCTATTGACCTCTCTGAAAATAGCGTCATCAAACTCTCCCAGAAGGGTAGCTCCAATGTTTATGGTCCTACCTGTCAGAAGATAAAGCATAAACCAACTGCAAATTGGAAGAATTCTGTCCCGGTTGCCACTTCTAACAAATAATGTGCTTCGAAGAATGAGATTGATCAGAGCAGGCTCCTGGCGCAGTTGATTAGCTTGTCCCACATTTATTTCCTCATCATCGAGATCGAGATACATGAATCTCACTTCTTCAAGTGGAGGATATTTCGCTCTCCAGAATGCATCCTCATATGCCATCTCATTTAAATCAGCGCCAGTATCCGGAGTGCCCAAAGCAAGATTCATATTTGCCACGGAGATGCCCTGAATAATTGCATCAACTGAGTGGTAATAGCTGAACTCTGACTCATCCTCAGCAGGTAGCAGCGTGGCAAAGAACTCACAATTTCTTTCTTTAGACCATGTCAACTTCTTATTTGAGACCAAAGGCGCCAAGCACAGGTAATCTTGAAAATGGTGTAAACCTCAGGTCCTGCGGCTGCAGTGATCTCATCCCAATCAATACAGTGAGGGTCCCTAGGACCAGTATTGGGAGCAGAGAAACACATATAAAGCTGCTTCTGAAATTTTGTGTGAACCCTGAAATCCCTGGTATCCTCTCGCCGCTGAGGGAACCATCTGGCATATGAGACAGACCTTTTCTTCCTCAATGTCTCCATAGACAATTTCAGAGCTTGATCATCCACAGGGTCGTCCTCGGCGACCACTGTCTCAGTGACATCCTCATCTATGGGGTCCTCAGCATAGGTGTCATCGTCAGCATCCTCGGCGGTGGCAAAGGAAGATCCCGCCACCCGAGTCCAATGAAGTCCCTGATCAGGTTGCTGCTGTATGTCTGCTCTAGTCACTCTACTTGGGCGAGGAGGAGCGGCACTGCTAGCCGTCTCATCTATGTAATCCGGGTCGCCTTTACTGCCACTGTCATGTCGACCACTCAGGGTCCTGCTCAAAGCCCTCTCAAACTTCTTCAATGATTTAGACATCTCGAATTACTTCCTCTGACAATGTAACCACTGACCAGAACAACCTCACTGCCAACTGCCACTGACCAACGATCCACTGACACGGTGCCAACCCACCACGGTCCAACCCTGAACACGAACGCGGGAAAAACCTATTCAAAACCTAGAACTCGGTAAACAACGAAATTTGACGGGAAGATAGGCGGAAAGCGTTACGAGCCCTAGAAGGAAGGAGGAAGTCGCCAGCATGAGGAGATCGCCCCAAGGCCCTTCCGGTAGAAAGGAGGGGAACTCGACGGAGACGAGGCGCACGAACGGAGCCGTCCACTTCCAATCCACGCGGTGGAAAACGAAGAGGACAATGAGGGGAGGCCGCCGGTGGTGGTGGGGATCGCCGGAGGTCGCCGGAGGGTCTTCCCCGGTGAGGAGAAGGGGTAGGGGCGCCGCCGGTTCGGAGAGGAGTAAGAGATCAAATGAGGAGAGAGGGAGGCGGAGAGGTAAGTTGTAAGCAGTTCCGCGCGGTTCGGCCCTGTCGGACGGCGTCCGACGGTGATCGGACGGCGTCCGAGCAAGATCTGTTGTAAATAAGATCGATTTCGTCGGACTGGGTCGCGAGGAAGCCAGACGGCGTCCGACAGGGGTATTGCGGCTCGAATCGACCTTGGTCGGACGGCGTCCGGTGGTTACCGGACAGCGTCCGACAGTACGAATTCAGCCGACGCACACCCTGTCGGACGGCGTCCGAGACTCGTGCAGACGGCGTCCGATGAAGGCAAGAATCGCAGCTGTTTGTTCTTCTGATCAGTGGGCCCCACCAACGCGAGAATTATTATTATAAAAATAATGTCTTGAAGTGATGATCTCCATTTTTGCTCAAAATTCAAAGGAAGATTCAAATGTGAGCAATTTGAAGTGATTTTAAAAATTTTAATTTTGAAGGGATAAGATTATAATATGACAAATGAAATCAAGTCAAATTCAAAAACCCAAATTTTGACCATAGAGATCAACAAAATGTGTGAACCCAAATTTTGCCTTGATTTCTCATATAGGCATGAAAATCGGGCATAGGGGTTCACTTTAGAGTTTAAGCACAATTTTAGTTTGGCTCCTTTTCAAATATTTTCAACAATTTTTGATGCCATATGATTTTCAAAAGAACAAATATGCATATGGAGCAAATTTTTCAAAGGGGATAAGATTTTCAAAAATTAGAAGTTTGAAGTGATAAGATGATAAGGATAGTCTATTAATGCTCAAATTTGTTTTGGTTTAAAATATAGGATATGAATGTGCTAACCCAAAATCAAATTTATCTTTTCACCACTAGAGGGAGTTTTGAGATCATGAGTTAAAACTAAACTCCCCCTAAATGTGACAAGGGTCAAAAGCAAATGGAAAAATTCAAATAAGACCCAAAAATCACAAAATCCAATCAACACGCATTTGATCTATCTAGTATGTTGAGTTCATTCCTTAATTTGCAAAACCGTGCCTCATCTAAGGGTTTGGTGAAGATATCCGCCAATTGGTCTTCCGTTCGCACGTAGGCAAGCACAACGTCACCCTTTGCAACATGGTCACGAATAAAGTGATGTCGGATGTCGATGTGCTTTGTACGGGAATGTTGGACCGGATTGTTGGCTATTTTCACCGCACTTTCATTATCGCATAGAAGTGGCACTTTTTCAAATTTTAACCCAAAGTCACTAAGCATCCGAGTCATGTACAAGAGTTGAGCACAACAACTCCCCGCTACATATTCCGCTCATGTAGATAGCGCAACGGAGTTTTGCTTCCTCGAAGTCCATGACACAAGTGAGCGTCCTAGCAAGTGACAACCCTCCGAGGTGCTTTTGCGATCAATTTTGTAACCGGCATAATCCGAGTCGGAATAGCCAAGAAGCTCAACACGCGCTCCCTTGGGGTACCAAAGACCTAGACTAGTAGTGATTTTTAGATATCTCAAAATGCGTTTTACGGCAATAAGATGCACTTCTTTAGGGGATGCTTGAAAGCGAGCACACATGCACACACTAAACATAATATCGGGTCGAGAAGCGGTGACATAGATAAGCGAACCGATCATGGAGCGATAAAGCTTTTGGTCCACAGGCTTTCCATCTTCGTTCAAATCAAGATGCCCATTAGTGGCCATTGGTGTTTTGATCGATTTGCAATCGTCCATTGAAAACCGCTTGAGAAGGTCCTTTGTGTATTTCTCTTGACAAATGAAGGTCCCTTCCCGAAGTTGCTTGATTTGAAATCCAAGGAAGAAAGTGAGTTCTCCAATCATCGACATTTCGAATTCCTTGGACATCATTTCTCCAAAGTCCTTGCATTTAGATTTGTTAGTGCATCCAAAAATAATATCATCCACATATATTTGACAAATAAATAAGTCATTTTCAATTGGTTTTAGAAACAATGTGGAATCAATTGCACCGGTTTTAAATCCTTTTTCTAAGAGGAAGTCCCTAAGACGCTCATACCATGCTCTAGGAGCTTGCTTGAGACCGTATAGCGCCTTAGTGAGCTTATAGACATGGTTTGGGTGTTTGAGGTTTTCAAAACCGGGCGGTTGCTCGACATAAACAAGTTCATCGATAAACCATTTAGAAAAGCACTCTTGACATCCATTTGAAAGAGAGTTATGTTATAGAGAGAGGCGAATGCCAAGAGTAACCGTATAGCTTCAAGTCGAGCAACGGGGGCGTAGGTTTCTCCATAGTCAAGTCCTTCGATTTGTATGAAACCTTGCGCCACCAATCTTGCTTTGTTTCGCACCACTTTACCGTTCTCATCTTGTTTGTTGCGGAATACCCATTTGGTTCCAATGACATTGTGGTCCTTCGGTCTTTCCACAAGCTCCCAAACTTCATTGCGGGTGAAGTTGCTTAATTCTTCATGCATGGCGTTCACCCAATCCGCATCCGCCAATGCCTCATCAATGGTCCTAGGCTCAACAATAGACACAAAGGCGTGATGCTCACAATAATTAGCGGTATGAGAACGGGTTCTTACACCTTGATTGAGATTGCCAATGACTTGATCTAGGGGATGATCCTTGGAGAGAGTGCGGTGTTGTTGGACGGGTACTTGTAGATCAACGCCTCCCCCTTGGGCTTGATCAACTTCAAAGTTCGCATCTCCGTCCACCGCTTGATCTTGAGTTGTTGGAGAGGTGTCTTGAGCTTGATTATCGATGGAGGTGGTAGGAGAGACAACTTCATCTTTTGGCATCTTCGGTGAGGGTCGAATTTCCCCCAACTCCATGGCTTCATGTGGTAGCTCATCACCTATATTTCTTGTCAAATCTTGCTCATTTTGTGAGCCATTAATTTCATCAAACAAACTTGACATCATAAGCTTCCTCAACAAGCCCGGTAGAATTATTAAAGACTCGACAAGCTTTTGAGCGAGAGGAGTACCCTAACATTATGCCAACGTCACACCTCTTTTGGAACTTACCCAAATGAGTCCTTTTCTTATAGATGTATACCTTACAACCAAAGACTCGAAAGTACGAGATGTTAGGTCTTCGTCCCACTAGTAGTTCATATGAGATCTTGTGAAGGAGTCGATGGAGGTAGAGGCGGTTGATGGCATGGCACGCCGTGTTGATGGCTTCCGCCCAAAAGGCATGCGGCGTGTTGTACTCGTCAAGCATTGATCTTGCCATCTCTATCAAGGTACGGTTCTTCCTTTCCACCACTCCATTTTGTTGGGGAGTGTATGCCGCCGAGAATTCGTGTTTCACACCTAACTCGTCACAAAATTCTTCAACATTTGTGTTAGTGAACTCGGTGCCGTTATCACTCCTCACTTTTTTAATAAAAGAGTCAAATTCCTTTTGAGCTTTCAAAGCAAATCTTTTAAACACATCACCGGCAAGTGATTTATTTGCAAGGAAAAATACCCAAGTGAAGTGAGAGAAATCATCGACAATCACATGACAATAAGAATTACCGCCTATGCTCGCATAGGTGGTTGGGCCAAATAAATCCATATGCAAAAGTTCAAGTGGTCGGGATGTAGACATGAAAGTCTTAGTCGGATGAGAATTAGCCACTTGCTTGCCGGCTTGACATGAGCTACATAAACGATTTTTCTCGAATTTGACATCCTTCACTCCAACAACCAAGTTGTCTTTAAAAACCTTTTTCAAAGTGCTCATTCCAACATGTCCAAGACGTCTATGCCACAACCAACCAAGAGTGGTTTGAGCAATAAGACAAGTCTTGATTTGAGAAGATTCACGGTTTGAAAAATCAACCAAATATAAGTTTTGAAACCGGGTGCCTTCGAATGCAACACTTTGATCCTTAGTGGAAACCACACGAACTGCGTTAACCGAAAAGAAGCAATCAAAACCCAAATCGCACACTTGAGCAACGGAGAGGAGATTAAAGTTGCAAGCTTCCACCAAGAGCACATTAGAAATGGATAGGTCATTTGATATTGCAATTTTACTTATACCCTTTACCTTTCGCTTGGAGTTGTCCCCAAATGTGATCTTGTGTTCGGGGTCCTTCTCCTCCTCTAGTGAGGTGAACATACTTGAGCTACTGGTCATATGTTGAGTGCAACCGCTATTAAATATCCAATGCCGGCCACCGCTCTTGTAGTTCACCTACACACACAAATTCAAGCTTGGGTTTTAGGTACCCAAGACTTCTTCTTGGGTCCTTTTGAGTTAGTCATCAAGCATTTGGGCACCCAAATAGCCTTCACATCTTTCTTTTCATTGGGTGCACCAACATATTTAGCATAGGTAGAGCCATTCTTCCTCATAAGCATGTAACTAGCATTAAGCACTTGAGTTTTAGACATGAATTGAGATGTTTTAGCAAGAGGACAAGCAATGGCTTTATGTTTTTCATTTTTACAAATGTGGCAACGGTCCTCCCTTAACGAAAGTTAGCTTGGGCTTACCCTACCGCCTTGGCAAATCCAGGATGAAATCCCAAACCATGCTTGCCCAAGGTGTACCTTTGCTCCCGAAGCACCTTGTTAAGAGAGTTGTTCCCCACAAGCAATTTAGCCAGGCTAGAGTCTAGTTGCTCAATTCTATCCTTAAGTAGCAAATTTTCCTTAACTAGCTCATTAGCACATTTTGCAACACCACAAGTACCAATAGAACAAGCATTTTCATTTAAAGAGGTAGCACTAGTGGATGTAGATGAGCTAGCATTAGGTGTGATGGTGGGTGACAAGCTCAAAGATGTGTCATGAGATAAGCTAAGTGAACCATCTATAGTATCAATTAAATCACAAGTCACACCAACATCGCATTTTTCAATTGAGCAATGAAGAGGAGTTTCAACATCAACATTAGAGCTAACAAGTTTGTTCTCTAGAATCTCAACTTGCAAATTTAGAACTTCATAATCATCTTCTAGAGTTTCATGTTTTTCAAGCAAATTTTCAAACTCATTAGCAAGCTCTTTATGCACTTTCACTAGCTTCTTCCTCTTAGATTTTTCCTTCTCTAGAGCATTATTCAAATCATCAATCAAAAGCTTAAACTCACTTTTAGAGAGGTGCTCATTTGTTACCTTCTCCTCTAGTGCCATGAGGCACATGGGAGGTGTAGGGTTGTCGATGGCGACTTCGGACACCTTGGTGTTTTCATTGTCGGAGGAGTCCGCCCAAGAGCCCTCATCATCGGTGATCCATTCCCCAATTACTTCTTATACATTTGCGGTGAGGCATAGCTTTTGCTTGGGAAGAACCGGAGGAGCATTCTCCTTGATTGTAAGCCCGGCTAGCCCATGCTCTAGTATCTTCTTCTTCGGAGGATGATTGGGAGGACGATGAACTTGAGCTATCTTCCTTCTTAGTCTTTTGACCGGCAAGAGCCTTCTTCTTTTTCTTTGATTTGTGATCGCTCTTGCGGTAGTGACGGTACTTCTTCTTGTCATCATCCTCATCTTCCTCTTGATTCCTTGCCCTGTGCTTGTTCTTTTTACTTTTTGGGCAATCCGCCGCCAAGTGACCCTTCTCTCCACATTCATAGCAACGCATCTTGGAGATTGGTCTTCGCCTTGAAGAGGATGATCCGCCGCGGAAGCTCATCTTTTTAATCAACTTTCTTGACCACTTGACAAGGAGGGCCAATTCTTCAATCTCCGGAATTGCATCATCGGAGTCATCATCATCTTCTTCAACTTCGATCTTCTTCTTTCCACTTTTGGCTTTGGCGGGGAGAGCAATTGACTTCTTGTTGAGCGGAGACTCTTCACTTTCAAGAAGCCGCATCTCGTAAGAGTTGAGTTGTCCGAGGAGCTTTGTCGGTGTCATCTTCTTGAGCTTTGACTTGGATGCTCGAATTAAGGTCACAAGTGGATTGAAACTAAATGGCACAACATCAAGCATCTTCCGACAAATGTCAATGTCTTCCAAAACCTTCTTCTCCGAACATCCAGCAATTTCATTGACGATTGGGTTCAACCTAAGAAACATTTCATTAACACTTTCATTAGAAAGCATCTTGAATTGATCAAATCTTTTTCTAGCACGAGATAGCTTCTCCTCAAGCATCTCGGCACTACCAACATGTATTTCTCTAAGATACTTCCAAATGTCATAAGCTTTAGTGAGATTGCCGATGCTATCAAAAACTTCGGAAGACACACTAGAAAGTAGAGCATTTCTAGCAATGGCATTAAAGCGTTTGTACTTAGCTTGAACTTCACTAAGAGCCAATGTTCCTTCCGGAGGGTCCGGATAACCGGTCTCACAAGCAACCCACACATCATAGCTAAGTACCTCTAAGTAACATTGCATCCTAATTCTCCAATAGTTGTAGTTGGTTCCATCGAAAATAGGAGCTTTTCCAATTTCTATCCTAGGCCCCTCTTGAGCCATCTCCTAGCGGTGAAGCTAAAACGGGAGAACCTAGATACTCTGATACCACTTGAAAGAGGATCCTAAGGCCTAGAGGGGGGGTGAATAGGCAATTTTAGAACTTTTTCAATTATTCTTGAATTAACATCATATTAAGAGTTTCCCAATCCTAGTTGCAATTTTCGAGTAAGCGGAAGCGATAAACTAAACACAAGCAACTAAGACATGGCATTCAAATTCATCACAAGCAATGCAATAAGAGTAAGTGCGGGAATATAAACTAGAGGGAGACACGGTATTTGTTTGACCGAAGTTCGGAGCCGCAACTCCTACTCTCCGTTGAGGCTACCCCTTGCGCACAAGGACCGGCTCGCTCTCGAGCCTCACGCCTCACTCACTCCCGGTAGTCGTTCCGCCACTCCGGCGAGGTGGACTCCGTCACCCATACACCGACTCGAGAGTAGCCACACGCCAAGGCCTACTCCTAAGCCCTCGCCTCCACGAAGGATATCTTCAAAAGTAACAAGCCCGAAACGCCCCGATCATGCCGGATCGAAGGACTTCCATGAAGCTCGGTATTGGGGTTTGATTAATTGTGGCTTTGGATGATCTTGTGGGTGGAGGAATGGCTCTAGAACACCTAATTGATGAGCTATGAATGTGGTAGGTGAAGTGGAGCAGCAAACCTCGAAGTAGCCAGCCACTAGGTAGGTATTTATAGCCCCTAGCGCAAAACTAGCCGTTGGCCCTCGGAAGAGGACAAAAAGACTAGCCGTTAGCCTCTACCGGACGCCGTCCGACGGGCACCGGACACCGTCCGACAGAGGCAACTGCTCACAAAAATCAGCCGATCGGACGCCGTTCGGTAAGGACCGGACGCCGTCCGACAGTGGGATTGTGCTGGAGAAAGGCTAGCCGGACGGTCCCCCAGACGCCGTCCGACGGCGAACAGAGCAGAAAAAGAACTCGATCGGACGCCGTCCGGTAACCACCGGACGCCGTCCGACAAGGCGATCTGAATATAACGGACGAGCGACGCCGACGCCGTCAAGCGGCGAGAAAGCCCCGATTTGAACTTTATCGGACGCCGTCCGGTAACGACCGGACGCCGTCCGACAGAGAGTACTGATTTGGATTTTCGGCTAAAAGGTGCGGGAGAAATTTAGGTGGGTTTCTCTCTCTCTCTAGAAATCTCACAAAGGGATATTTGGGTATTTTTAGAAGTGGTGGACTACGGAAACCGAGTTTTCGAGAATTCGCAAAGATCCGGCATAGTCCGAGATATTCGAACCCCTTTTGAAATCCGACGAAAAACAGAAAATAAACCTAACTACTCCTAATCTATACGTGACCTCAACTCTCGCCCGGTCACGCATTTGAAAACTCGGAGCAGCTCACAAATTTGTCGAAGCTTCCAATTAGGGTTTTGTAATAAAGCCGAGTCTTCGCTAGGGTTCCGAGAAGTCCAAAAACCCCCTAGCACTTAACATTTATTTATTTTGTCATCAATGCCACTAATAAAAATTAGGGCTCAACGATGCTCACAGCGCCTCCCCGCCCCCGCGTGCGTGCCTATGCCCACGGAACCGCCGCCGGCCACGGTGCCGCCGATGGACACGCCGCCCCGACGCCGCCCTGTCCCGTGGGGCACCTCCTCGTCGCTCAGAAGTTGCCCATTGTCGGCGGTTGCGAATCTGGAGGCCACGCCGTCCGTCGCCCCGCCGCCCCAACGTCGTCCGCCGCCTCCCCAATCGCCGACACGGCCGCCTCCGCCTTTCTCCGCCACGGCGTCGCGCTTTGCTTTCGCCGAGAAACGTCGTCCCCGCCGAAGCACCGCCGTCCCCACGCGCGAAGAGCCGCCGTCGGATCCCGCCTCGCTCGATCTTGCCGGTGCCGGCTGCCTTGATGTCGGCCACGGGTCTCCTCCGCCGCCGCCAACCGCCACCGTCGGCTGCCCTCAACCCCGATCCGCGCCGCCGGATGTCTCGACCACGATCTGCATGTACTTTGAATTTCTAGATAGCAGAGGAATAGTAATGCATCGTAGAAGAATGGCATGTAGTTTGTAACATTTTTTTCAGGTGCAATGAAATGTAATCAAAAGTAATGAAAAGTTATGAGAAAATAATGGGTGAAACCCATTTTTCAAAATTTTTAGTGTGGATACTGTCAGTAACGAAATGTAATGGGAGGTAATCGAGATCAAAACCCTAATTTTTTAAATTTTTTTGTTTGAAATACTGTCAGTAACGAAAAGTAATTAGTTGAAATCATAAAAAACGGATTACTACCACCCTATACAACACATTCATCTCGATTACTATGAATTACTTTCAAAAATCGCATCCGTGCTCAAATTGTTTTTCAAAATATTTCAAATTTATATGTTAACTGAGATCTTGTTTTATTCGAAAAAATATTACGAACACGATGGTGGAAAGCATTCAGCAATTCGATGTACAGATCGAAAATTATATCAAAAAACGAGTTTGAAATATGTTTGATCTGAGTAATTAATGATCCCACGTTTTTAGGACCACATGCAAGCAGATTACTGTTGGCTATAAAAACGAGTTATATTCAATTACTTCCATTCATTGTCGATCGGTCTGGTCCGCCCGTCCCAATCTGGGCCTTTCGCGTCATGTAGAATAACTTATTCTACTCCCATGAGTAGTATAGGCTCATAGTATATATATATATATATATATATATATATATATATATATATATATATATATATATATATATATATATATATATATCTCTCTCTCTCTCTCTCTCTCTCTCTCTCTCCGCTTAATCAATCAGAAAGAGCATGCCCACGGGAGGCACCCTCCAAATCACTAAAAGCAGCACTATACCACCACAACTAGAGAATCCCAATGCGCTTTTCACTAGGAAGACGAGGATGCTATTCTTTAAAGAACCGAGCTTGACAAGCATTTCCCATATATATATATATATATATATATATATATATATATATATATATATATATATATATAGAGAGAGAGAGAGAGAGAGAGAGAGAGAGATCTCTGAGAGACGGATCTCCGTACTCCAGTGGTTTCAAATCGAGGCGCCTAACAACCGATCCGAACCGTTGATCTTGTTAGTCTCATTTGAAGCGTTGTCATGACCAAGTTTCATATTTTTTGAATTTGTTTACTATTTGTTTCATATTTTGAAAATCACCCATCCAATTAGTCGTGGTGCGCTCAAAAAGCTGATTTTCGAACATAAGAAATAAATAGTAACCAAATTTAAAAAATATGAAACTTGGTCACGACAACGCTTCAAATGAGACTTAATAAGATCAACGGTTCGGATAGGTTGTTAGGCGCCTCAATTTCGAAACCACTCGAGTACGAGAGATCCGATTCTAGAGTACGCTAGCTAATCTCTCTCTCTATATATATATATATATATATATATATATATATATATATATATATATATATATATATACTCCTATATTTTAGCCGTAGCATTATATGTGCAACCGGCAAGCAACGTATCAGGTGAAAACAATTATACTATTTTCATATAAGTTTTTAAACTATATATTCAAATTAATAAGTTTGAAAAGACACGTTGCATATGTAAAAAAACACAAAACTGGTAGCTAAGCTAGCTAGGCCCCCTCTCTCTCTAAAAAAAAGCTAAGCTAGGCCACAAAAGAATAATGGTAAACATTTACTGTCTATAAACCGTCATTTAATAAAGTATTATCTCTGGTCACAAAAAGAAGTCGCCGTTGACTTTTAAACACGTCTTTGACCATTCGTCTTATTTAAAAATTTAGTTTAAATATATAAAAAATATAAGTCATACTTAAAATACATTTAATAATAAACCAAATCATAACAAAATAAATAATTTTTATATAACTTTTTTGAATAAGACGAATGGTCGAAGTCGTATCCAAAAGTCAACGTCGACTTCTTTTTATGACCGGAGGGAGTTAGTCATATAGAACGTATGTTGACACGAAGGGGGGGAGAGAGAGTGCGCGTAAAAAGTTTAAAGTCTCAACTACGTAGTACTACTATAATAGCGGTCTGTATGTGAGGAATGTGTATGCAAATTAAAACGTGCAACCACCCACCATTGTGATTATACAAGGTTTTAATTTAGTGCTGTATACTGCTGTCTATATAATAGCATTGTGCCCACCGAAAATGCTCATGCAAGGTACCTTCATGCAGGCACACGTACGCGAGCGTCCGGCTTTGCTTCGTGGTTGGTTCTCGCGCGCGCGCTTTCCCGGCGGCCCGGCCGTACGTGTATCCCGCACGTCGCCGCCGCCGGCGGCCACGGCTTCCATCAATGGGGGCGCCGCCGCCCAGCGCCACCGCATCTCTCGACTCTCGCCTCCTTTTTCTCTTCCGGCGCCCTAGTTTTGCTCGAGCATTATCACATGTAGAATGTGCACGCCGATAGTCGTCGTCGCTGTCGAGAAGAAGAAGAAGCTTCCCGGGAAGAAGCTTCGATCGGCTCATGAATCAATGATCCGGGTTAATGGCTTTAGATCGAACCGGAGGTTTTTCTTTTTGTAATGAAAATTACTGGTAGTGCTGCGGATGCTTCATGCACACAGTTCCAAATCCTAAGATGGTCACGTAACGGGATTGAAATCTTGGTCTAAAATTAAAATCAAAGCCAAAATTTATAGGGCATGCCTGCTCATATTGGCAAAGTTTATATTGAAAAGAAAAATGAGATATGTTTGTTTTTCTGGTCAAATTCTTTAGAATCATCAACCCACCATTAAAACATCTTCAAAATAATATAAAAGATACGTACAAGGCTTGAGAAGTAGATTGAAAAACTCTCAAAGTATATCTCTTAATAGTGGACTTACTTTAACTAAATTAGTTTTTTTAGCTCAGTCATTCCTAGTATGCTATTAAATTTTATAGTTATAAAAAATAAAAAAATCCCATTTCGAACGCAATTGGGCGGTTCACCGCTACCATTTTCTTGCCGACGTGGCCGCTTGGCGTGGCGAGGAAAGATGTGCAGCTACACGCTTTGTGTGAGAAGATAATTACTCCCTCCAGTTTGATAATTCCTGTCGCTGAAGTGTTTTGTGTTTAGTTGAAAAATTCCTGTCGTTCTAGGATGCATTGATGGTAAGCAAAACTTTACGTGGCCCTAGAACCATTTGTTGGATGTAAATGTAAATAAAGTGTAGCATCAAAATTCAAACCTAGGCATGCAACTTATGGGAAAGTGGAAGCAACCACTAAGCTACAAGCATTCATTTGACCATATTACTACTACGAGATATTTAATACTTCCTTGGTATGTGAGCTCATGTCTAAAACGACAGGAATTATCAAACTGGAGGGAGTAGCTCACTAGCTACATACCTTGTGAGCCCTTCACCACGCATGGCTTATTTGCTTAATCTAATTATTGATTATCTTGTTTCATTTATTTTACAAGCTATTTTGATTTTGGAAAAATCTTCGATATACTTTAACCATCAGTACGTTTCTGTTATATTATCAAATTCTACAAATAATATATTGTATCAAAACTAAAAAGCGTTTCAAAAAATACAAATATATTGAAAAATCTTTTATACACTAGGCACATAATTTGAATAATTTGTTGATTATACTTTATGAAGTTTGATTTATTTGAAATCAGCATGCACAATATAAACGAAGTGCGTATCTATTTCCTTATAGAGCTGCGGTTTAAAAAACATAAATGCTTTCACATTTTGTTTTCTTTTTATCTCAGAGCCATGTGCCAAATAACATCAAAACATCATTTTAAACTAACTCAAATGTGACAGTATGAAGCTTTCCAAGCCGCTTCAGAAAAGTTTTAAAAGTCTATTTATTAACAAATAAATAATCATCAAATCAAATCGATCGGCGGTAGAAAACTACCCCTCAACGGCCTTTCATTAGCTCCATGCCACCTTAATTATACTTGGATATCTTGGCATGGGAGCCATATATTGTGGCCACTCTAGTCTAACTAGCCACACGAACCGTGCATGCCCACCCACTACTCTACCCATCATGGTCCACGTACTGTCGCTCATTCGGTAAACAAACCCATGAATACTGCACGTCATAAAATGGAGGACATTCCTGTATGCTAAAAAGAAAAATTGAAATCTCCTATCTGGCAGTAAAATCTTTTCCTCTCACCCATACCACCGTTTCAATTTATTTCTCCCTTTAGTGTCATTGTCGTCAACTCCGTTAAGTTTGTCCTCCTTTTGACCTATGAGGCCCCCTTTTTTTTTTGACCGATTTGGCGCATCTCCTCTCACCTCCTCTCTCCCGATCCCCATACTGATCACTCATTGTATCTACGCTAGCAAGCCGACCAAACCTCCACTGTAACTCCGGCGAGCCGGCACCAACCTCCACCACCATCCCCACACACTGCGATGGCTTTCATGATGGCACACCATGAGCTCAATGCCCTCGTCGGCCCAAACGCAAGCGGCATGACCGCCACTGGCCGCGCTCCCATACGGCCCAATGGCGTGCACGACGACCACCATGGTGGCGCCTCCCAAGCACTGGTCTCGGACCTCCCCTATGTTGGTGTTGTCCTGCTCCACACTGTCAGCGCCGTCTTCTAGCTGGAGTCAACTCTTCATTTCTCGATCTGGCATCGGCGACTGTCTCCCAACCAGGCTCATTCCGCCACAACGTCATCCACTCCACTCCAACGACCCCGTGCCCCTAGCAACAACTCAAATGACGGTGCCACTTGATGAATCTGCTCCATCATCACCCGGTGCCCGTTCGTCCCTATGCTGACACAACACCCTAGAAATCGCATGGTTGTCCCCTTGCCGGCAGAGGCTTATGACCTAGCAATTGAGGGGGAAATAATGTTTCCATTGTGCGATTAATAGTGCTTTCATGCCCAATTAATGATGTGGCGTTGAGGGAGCAAAAAATTGAACCAATGGCAAGGGAGGGAATTTTCGGTGGTAGATAGGAGATTTTAATCTTTCTCAGTGGCACATAGAAAATTTTCTCCATAAAATATGGTCGGTCGATCGAGTGTTTATTCCTAGCTCTAGCTATTCTCCCTTGTTGTACCTCTTCTCTCTGGTTAAAAAGTACTCTCTCTATTTAATTTTATAAGACGTGCTCATATTTTAAGATTTAAACTTCATGATCATAATTAATTATTTTTTAAAAATTCATTTAAGGTTCTGTGATCCAAAATGGTACTATTAAATTCGTATTTGAACATAATTTCTAATGACAATAATTTTATTATTATGAACAATATATTATAAGAAATACTAAAAGTCAAAGTGTAGCTTTGAAAATTGTGCTAAGTACCAAATTGTGCCTTATAAAATTAGATTAAAGGAGCACTCCATACTAGTACGTATATGGTGAGTGTGATGAGTGTTGAATGATGTATGAGGCCTACGAATCCTGACTATTACTCTCTTCATTGCTATTATACATTGCTTTTTAATTTTAATGATTTCTATTTTCTGATGTTAGCCAGTACCTATTAGTTATAAATTACTCCCTTCGGTAACAAAAAGAAGTCACTGTTGACTTTTGCACACTTCTTTGACCATTCGTCTTATTCAAAAAAGTTATATAAATATTATTTATTTTGTTATGATTTGGCTTATTATTAAATATATTTTAAGTATGACTTATATTTTTACATATTTGAACTAAATTTTTGAATAAGACGAATGGTCAAAGGTGTGTCCAAAAGTCAACGGTGACTTTTTTTGTGATCGGAGATAGTATATTATAGTGCTCCACGGGAGCTCTTAGGATAAGAACATTAGATAAAGGCGTGGACTTGGGGGACGGACGCACGAGACGCTGCCCCGGCCCAGCCCAACACACGGGCGCTCGCGAAAAAGAAGAGAAAGCCACCCTGTTTGCTTGCATGCGCATGTGCGATGAAAAATCGGAAATGCTTCCATGCACTCAACACCAGATTCATAAAAAAGAGAGAATATAGATCTTACAATGAACTCAGCATACTAAAACAATGAAAAAATACCTATTGAAACAATGAACTGAGACTACTAAAAACATTACGAAACAATCAAAAATTAACTATACGAGAGGGAGACAAAAGGAGAGAGAAAAACTTAAGTGAGAGAAAGAGGAAGGGAGAGACCATAAGAGAGAGGAACAATCACCCTTAACTAATGAAACAATGGAAAATGACTATCGAAACAACGAACTTGGCACACTGAAACAATGAACTTGACCTATTGAAACAATGAGAAATGCCTAATGAAACAATGGAAAATGACTATCGAAACAATGAACTTGGCACACTGAAACAATGAACTCGACCTACTGAAACAATGAGAAATGCCTACTGAAACAATGGAAAATGACTATCGAAACAATGAGAAAATGACTATCGAAACAATGAGAAAATAACTATCGAAACAATGCACTAAAACAATGAACTCGACCTACTGAAACAATGAGAAATGCCTATTGAAACAATGGAAAATAACTATCGAAACAATGAACTTGGCACACTGAAACAATGAACTCGGCCTACTGAAACAATGAGAAATGCCTACTAAAACAATGAAAAATAACTATCGAAACAATGAGAAAATGACTATCGAAACAATGAGAAAACGACTATCGAAACAATGAGAAAATGCCTACTAAAACAACGAAAACTGCCTACTGAAACAAAGAGAAATGCCTACTGAAATAATGGAAAATGACTATTGAAACAATGAGAAAATGACTATCGAAACAATACACTGAAACAATGAACTTGACCTATTGAAACAATGAGAAATGCCTACTGAAACAATGGAAAATGACTATCGAAACAATGAACTTGGTACTGAACAATGAACTTGACCTAGTGAAACAACAAAAATTTCCTATTGAAACAATGAGAAATGCCTAATGAAACAAATGCTAACTAAAACAATTAGAAATGCCTAATGGAACAATCATCCTTGCATGATGGAACAATTCTTGTAGCCTAGTGCAACAATGTCAAAATCTTACTAGAACAACGCCGCAACAACTGTCATTTCTTATTGAAACAATCCCAAAGCCTTACTAGAACACCGAACAAAAGGGTGCTGCAACAAAACACCAACAAAATGCAAAAAATTCTTACCAGGAACAAAAAGGAAACCACATCAATCCCCTGCTACTGTACATCTTCCTCATGAGCCACCATTTGTACAGTTTTCTCTATGAACCATCACTTCCATGATAGATCTGAGAGAGAGAAGAGAAGATGTATAGAGATTGGAGAGAGATGGAGAGGAGAGGGAGAGGGAGAGAGATAGAGAGAAAGAGAGAGATATGAGGAGGAGAAGGTGGAGCTCCATCATCAAATCCTCCACAGCGAGAGAGAGAGAGGAGCTCCAACATGAGATCCTTCATTTCTGCATAGAGAGAGAGTGAGAGAGAGATAGAGGGAGGGATAGATAGAGAGAGAGAGAGAGAGAGAGAGAGAGAGAGAGAGAGGAACAAGAGGAGGATCGAGGAGGCGGCGAGGGGTAGCCGGCGAGCTAGGTTGAGGAGGAGGTGGCGAGGGGCAGCCGGCGAGCTAGCTTCAGCGCGCAGAGAGAGAGAGAGAGAGAGAGAGAGAGAGGATAAGAAGTTGTATGTGTGGCTGAGAATAGCTGTGAGTGATGGAGAGAATGAGAAAGAGAGGGAAGAAGAAGCCCACGCTGCGTTGGGCCGTCGGGCCGGTCGGACGTCCGCACAGAAATATTTCCGTTAGATAAATCTAAACACCACTGTTTCTTTCCCACCTATACATATTTATAACCTTTATCGCCATTTGAGATTTCTTCTCGTTTATTTCAATTTCTATAGAATAAAGATTGTTTCTTATGTAAGAAACAACCATGTGTTCTCTATCTTCACTAGTTACCCTTCAATTCAATGATTTATCCTCCGTGACAGCATTAGAAATGAAAACAAGTGATCGATGCCATTGCATTAGAAGTGTGCGCCCTAACGAATTACGTACGTAGGGTCTTGTCTTTTAAGTTTAAATTAAATTAAATATTATTATTTTTAATAAACCAAATAATGTAATAATTTATAGTTAATTTTGTGGGGTTTTAAATAGTTCTTTCTAAAATTTCTAAAATAATTAATAATTTCTTCGTAATTTTTTAACCCTTTAAAGCGTCTCGATGGTCATAAATTTTTCATATTAAAAGGCACTATTTGGCAGGCGCCTGCAATTTCAATATTTGTGCAGGCACATGCCGTGTACATGCGTGCAGACCTCGCACAAAAAATTCCACTATCGCAAAACATTTTTTCCAATATTGGAAATGTGGAAAAACAGTAGAAAATTAGTGGAATTTTTTGCGCATGCACGATTTCGCAGATTATACAAGCAAAAAATCTCTCGACGTGAAAAACAAAACAAAATTTATAATATACAGAAAATAAAAGAAATCTATAAGAAACAGAAAACAAAATAAATCTATAACAAACATAAAACAAAATATATCTATCCAAAAATCGACCTTGCGCAAAAAATTCCACTATCGCGAAGTGTTTCTTCCATAAATGCAAATGTGGAAAAACAGTAGAAGGAAAGTGGAATTTTTTGCGCCTGCATGTTTTGACTAATTGCAGGCACCTGCAAAATAGCAATTGCGTTAAAATTTTTAACAACTTTCAGCTACAAGAAATTAACAAGGCGCCCAGATGTGAAAAACAATGGTTCCGATCAATGTAGTGATATTTTCACTGAAATACTAGACGGAGCATTGCAGAATAGACCAGAATATATATACACCAGAAAGACGAGCAAGCTGGGTTGTAAAGGCCTTGTTTGTTTCAGATTAAATTAAACTAAATTAAATTAAATGAAAATTTGTTATTTTTGTATAAGCCAAATGATGTAATGTTTTGTAGTCATTTTTGTGGGGTTTTAAATAGTACTTCTTAAAGTTTGTAAAATATTTTTTTCATAATTTTTTGAACTCGTTAAAACGTATTTTGAGGAGGTCATAAATTTACTACAGTAAAACGCAACGCTACATTAATCTGAAACAAACAAGGCGAAAGATACATAATAACCAGACTCTAGTTCCATCTAGACATGCATGCATGGCTTTTTGAACCATCTAGACATGCATGCTTGTGCTTAATAAAATATCCATGCCACAAAAGGTGCATGTATATATCGTGCTTCCATTGTGCTTCGTGGCGGGCTACCTTCTTCCTTATCCACACACACACATATGCATGCATGAAAAAAAAAGGTTTTATTAATTAGGAACATGTTTTTATCGGGATGATATGGAAGATGCGGTGCAGGTACGTAAGCAGCACGTCGACTCGGGCAATTAAAGAGCAAAGAAAAGGTGTATGGGCACCATGGCCACTTGCTGCATTGCAAGTAAAGGTTGAAACTGCTAAAACTTTTATTCTTCTTGTCATTGTCATTGGATGTTCGGCCAAGATTGGCCATTTGGCCCCAACCAATTCCTCTCGTATTATAATCTAAATTTGGTGCTTAGCTAGCGAGGGACCGACCTAGGATCAAGAACCTTAACTTATTGGTAGGTAATAGGAACCGAGCATGTAGGCAACATAATAACTTGTGATATCAGCAGGGTTTAGATTTTTGAGAGAAGGCATGATGAGCTCTGCCTTGATTAAACTAGGATGGAGAAAAAAAGTTCGGTGAAAAACAGGGTTAAAAGTCTCGCTAATCCAAAAAAAAAAAAAAACAAACTATCATCCCAAACCACAACAAGACACAAGAACGATCCTTGAGGGGGGCGATTTTGGAGATAGAAAGCAAAACTATGGTTGGTTGGTTTGCGCGTCAGTATATGTATTGCATTACAAGTGTGGAGATGCCCTATGAATTAAATATTGTGCTGTTTTCGTATTACAATCGACGACTAGCTCAACCGAGAAGAACAAGGTGCGATATGTTTGAATTCTATGTAACAATCCATATATACATCGGCCAACGTAGGCTAAAGACACACGGGGTTTCATCATTTTGAAGTGCCCGACCAAAGAGAGATAAACAAAATTAATATCAGTTCGGTAGCCATGTCCTCCATCGTAAGCGTGACCACGCCTTCGAAAATTAGATTAATTGTGTCGATTCTCGTATTTAATCAATGGTGCTAAAAGGAACAAAGTCGTTGTTCACCGCCAATTCTAATCTAACTATCGCGGTCACATATATATAGGTCTCCCAAGAAAGGGTTGGAGTTGAAGAGGAGGGGGTTTGTGTGTGTGTATCATTTACTTTGTGGTGACGTTTGCACGGATTGGGTGTGTGGTACGTACGATGGGGACAACGATGGGGACATGTATACGCATGTGTGTGTAGATAGCTTTGGGTGGAGGGAATGTGCAGTGGCGGATGCAGTGCACGAAGGTAGGAGGAGCAGCACAACCTGCCTGCGCTATGATTCGCCTTGATTGCTTCATTTGCTTGCTGGTTGCTGCCTTTCCCGCGTCCAGTGATGAGGCAGACCTCAGGCAAGCATGCATGCACCCCTTGCCTCGTCTCTATCCCGTTCCATTTGTCTCGTTGCATCGACCTGACAAATGGGCCCTAACTTGCTCCGTACACACACCCCACACACACTGGCTGAAGTATATAGTACTCCCTCGGATCAGAAAAAGAAGTCGCCGTTGACTTTTGGACACGTCTTTAACCATTCGTCTTATTCAAAAAAGTTATATAAATATTATTTATTTTGTTATGATTTGGTTTATTATTAAATGTATTTTAAGTATTACTTATATTTTTTACATATTTGAACTAAAATTTTTAAAAAGACGAATGGTCAAAGGAGTCTCCAAAAGTCAACAACGACTTCTTTTTGTGACCGGAGGTAGTATGTGCTTGTCGAATGACTCATGTATGATGATATGAGAATCGAACTTATACTTCTTCTCGATGGTTTTTTAACCTCTCTCGACGGTGATGACCGTCGAGATTTCGGGTCCCGCTTGTAGTGATAGTGTCACTATGGGACTGAATGCATGCATCTGTGCTCTAAAATGAATACATAAAGATACATCTAAATATGTATTCACATGCATGATCTACCACCAAAGCGCCATGGTATCTCATCTTAATTGAAATATTGAAAGAGAAATACTTACCAATGGTACCTTGCTACCAATGGGTTAGCCGTGTCGTTTTCCTTGGAGCCCGCTCTAGCTTGCCCCCTTTTTCCTTGTGATGTTGCCCTCCGTTTCTTCCTTCTTGCTCACATCGTTGACCTATTCGTTCCTCATATGTCCTCCGCCGTCAGTGACCACACTAGCGCCACCCCCTCTCTCTTTGGTTAAGGTTTGCGTTCGGGGTTGCATTCATCGTGTCACTCGAGCTTGGAAGGAGATCAGGGCAGTGGCGCCTCGGCGGTGAGGTGGGAGGGGGCTGGGAGGGCAAGGTGGCGGCGCCATTGAAACCGCGGGATTAGCTGAAGGCGGCTGATCAGGCCGACAATGACAGGCGGATCAACACATGCAACTGGATGTTAGGGTAAGCGGGATCACCGTGGCAGCGAGAAGTCGGGCGCTAGATCAGCGAGACGGTGGCGGCACCGCCAGCCACAGGTTGTGGCTGAGACGACAACTGAGGCGATGCATGCGTAGAGCAGATCTAGAAGGAGAAGAGTGGTAAAGGATGCGATCAACGCGATCCCATTGCCACGGTACCTGCCGCCTAGTCGCTCCTTGTTGAAAGTCAAGTTGGTGCGGTGTGCGTTTAAGACGGTGGACCAAGAGATTTCCCCGAGCCCGTCACGCGTGACGCACGCACTGATGCTGCATGCGAGCTGCCTCCATCACCATGGACATCTCACGGCCCCGGTTACTGGAAACGGGCGCCTTTTGCTACCACAAATCACTTCCCTACAGAATCTTTTTCCCACCCAGCCAGCCAGGCAATTAGCTGGAGCTATAGCCTAAGCGTCTCTGTGCATGCATCCATCGTCGTCGTCGCCGTCGTCTTCCAGCGTTGACACACTGATGGCCGGCAAGTCACCCGCACGAGCTCGCGAAAGAATTAATGCCATTGTTCCAGAACTGCCGAGTTTAATACATGCATGTAGTCGATTCCTGGTTTATTATGTATATATAATACATTAATTTTTGCGTGTGAAATAAAGAGACTATGCCCATCAAAGGGGATGTGTATATATACTCTCTGTGTTACTGTTATTTTCAACAAAAGACATGAATTCAAGAGATGTTATTGTTAGAATTACTTAGACTTTGACCCATATATTTGAGAAATAATTTCTAAAAAAATCTCAAGAGCCTATGCGTACAAGAGATATAACAACTATTTAGTATCATATTGCTAGTGGGACCAGAACAATACGAGTTTAAATAGTGGTGTTTCTTTTTACTAGCACATGTAGACACCCCTACGTCACTGTTGTGGCCTGTTATTAAATTAAATTGAGATTGATGATTTTTTCAACAATTATTTCCATCATCGGGGAATATATATATATATTTTCTTAACTAAAATAAACTGCTGATTTTTTCAACAGTTATTTCCATATTCAAGGGATATTTTTTTCTACAGTAATACTAATACAGCAGTATCTGTGCCACTAATGACACATTAATTACATACCTTTTAACTAAAACTAAATAGGGGTACATGCGTCTTTTGCCATCTTTACTAAAATGTGTAAGATTTTCTAGGACTGCAATTATTTTGGGACAGAGGGAGTACAGACTATGGAGTGTTATTATATATATATATACTTGAGATCGTCCCGAGTTAATTAATCAAGCTACGAGATTTCTCGCAATCGTGGATCGGTTGACCTGATCGCTGCCAAGAGCCTAAAAATTAGGGGGCTACTGGGGGACGGGATCCCGTCCCACCCGCCCCCCGACGGGATAGCTCCCCCTCCGCCACATGTCCCACTCGGCCTCCACTCACTCCGCCCGCCGCTCGTTCTCCTCTCTCTCGCTCACTCGCCACCGCCGCGCCCGCTTCTTCTTCCGCCGCTTGCCGCCGGCCACTGCCGAGCCAACCTCCCGCCAAGAGTGCTCGCTGCTCGTCTCCACCACCTCGCCGCCACTACTATTACACCCCGGCGGCGCCGCCTCGCCGGCCTCTCCGCTCTCCTGCCACCGCCGCGTTACCTCGCCACCTTAACGGACGGGACAGCGTGGTCCTCGTCACCGCCCAATCGCCGCTTTCTCCTCGGCGGCGGCGCGCCGCCGCTGCCACCCTCACCCAACACCGACCAACCGCCGGTCTGCCGCCTCCCCGACCTCCCTCTAAACCCCGGGGACACAAAAATCCCCAACCCAAACCCCCCGAACCCTAACCCGAACGCCGGGGGCGAGCTCAACGGTGGCGAGGTCGACGGCGGCGTGGTTGATGACGGCGACGGCAAGGTTAGCTCCTCTTTCCTTCTTGCTCCTCCCTTCTTGCTCCTCTGCACAGCGCGCGCGGGGAAGGGGGCGCTGGGCGCGGGGGGACTGATCCCGTCCGGATCCCGCCCGGACGGGATCCCGTAGAGAAGAATTTTTGAAAAATTAATAGCACATCACGTACGACAAATTGACTCTCAACTAGTTTAGGTCCACACAGTTATTTTTCAGTCAAATATGCAGACCCCTTCTCGCGTTCCCGGCCGTTTAGTTTAGGTTAATTTGTGTCAATGAAGATAATATCAAGTAATCAGCTAGTTTATTCTCATTATGAAAATATCTTGAAAAGTCATTTTAGTTTCGGCAATTATCTGAATCCACGTAAAACTCAATTTGCATGTAAATATCCCCTATAAGTGACTATGACTGTCTAATGACTCCTTCGGCCGAGTTTCCTCGCGCCATGTGTCAACCATGTTAGTGCCATGTGCATTTTCTTTTCCTTTTCCTTTTCTTTTCTCTTTTCTTTTTATTTCTCTCAGTTCCCTGACGTGAACAAGTTCCACTTGCTAGCTACATTGAAGAAAAGAAAATATGAAGAAAATAAATAGCACAGATAAAAAGGAAAATAAATACAAAGGATACTGACATGGCTGACACGTGGCGATGAAACTAGGCCGAGGGATCATTAGACAATCACACTCATTCAGAGATATTTAGATGTAAATCAACTTGCAGCGGAGAGTCTTTATGTAATTGATCGAAAGGAGGCTTTAAGATATTTTTTCTATTAATCGTTATCGTGCACATTTGGAAGCTGGAAGGTCCACCAAGATCAAACCTGTTCTAGCATTGAGGCATTATATATATCACGATGCTCCACCTGCTACGAAACCCTCGTACTTGATCTCCTCTCACCGTGGCATAATTTACTGATCTGAGGTTGTGACAACCATGTATGATACTAATTATTAAACTATCATAGACGGAGCAAACAGTACGTTAATTTGTATGAACTATATCCTTCTCTCCAATCCATCGCTATGATAATCTACTGCTATCGCGGACCCAAAATCATAGAGGTTTTCGGTAGCAGTGCTCTCGTATGTGTTTTTTTTCTTTTGTTTCTTTCGCCTGTGCGTTAGGCCGATCGACAGACATTGTTCTTTTCAGCGTAAAATTGAGTTCAGCTTTACTGTAGTAAAATTTATTATTTTTATATAGTCTCACTACAGGAATGTGCATCAGTGTCGACGGCTCAGGCCCCCGACATAGACCCAAATACCGCCGATATTGGACATTGTCGGCGGCTAGCCGCCGACAAAGCCTCGCCGACGCTGTCTGGCCAACATAGGTAAACTATGTCGGCGGCCCCGCCGATAAAAACGAAACATGGGAAGGGCTTTCCTGCTGTCGGTCTATGTCGGCGGTATTTCCAGCCGCCGATATAGCGTTTGGCAAAAGGATCTGACTTGTGGGGTCCACGAAACGACCGAGGTCGCGACACGTGTCACGTTCTATCTCGGCGGTCTCATTAAATGCCGCCGACACAGATCCTTGCTGCTAAGCTTCTGCGCCCTCTTGCCCAACTTTATATCGGCGGTATTTACATCAGTGTCGGCGGCAGTATCGGAACCGCCGAGACAGATCTGGATCTATGTCGGCGGTAACAAATTTGGCCGCCGACATTGATCTTGATCTATCTCGGCGGTTCGATCGACACGTCACGACATCGATGTATCGCAGCGGCAAATATTGCTGCCAATTTTTTAAAATTCATTTCAACCTACAAAATAACCCAAATCCTAACATATATTCAATCCCCAATCCACACATTCACAACCACACATATTTAGAAGCTCGCCACCGCAATTTCGTGCCCAAATACAATCACATCATTTGTAAACACTAAATAATCGATAAATGCAACCACATCATCGCAAAAACTAAATCATCAATCCACACATATTTACAATTCATAAATTGTTAGTAGAGCACAAACAAAGGTCAAATATAAGCCATATAGTGCGGATACCCTAACTACATCTCGTGCGGACCGCCGCCACTCAAGTCGTAGTCCGGATTGAGGATGTTGGAGACAAACTGCTCGAGCGGAGACCCCGTGCCACTGTCAACATCCCCCTGCGAAGCAATCACCGCCGGCGCAGCCGTACCCGAGCCGGACGCCTACAAAAGATGGTGAAATGTCATATTTCTGTAATTAGACGCATTGCATTATTTGGATGAAAATAGAGGCAATTTATTTTAAGTGGATACAGACTTAGACAAAATAATATGGATGAAACGACATGGTCGTAAACTTACCCCCGGTGAAGGCCTCGGTGCAGGTGGAAAGTACGCCATCAGGAGTTGCGGTGGTGGCACGAAAGCAGGAGCAAAGGTAGGGGCAAACTGTGTGGCTGGGGCCCCCTGCGTCTGCGTCATCACCGCAGGCATCTGTGGTTGGCTGGAGGTGCTGGTCCCCGCCTACTGGAACTCATGCTGATCAATAGGACATGTTAGCAAATGAGCTTAGCTGGAAGGAATAATGTACGAGCAACGCATGTGTAAATACCTGTTGGTACAGCCGCAGGAGGAGCAGGTTCTGTTCTTGGACGGCCTTCAGATTTTCCATGGCCGCATGTCGCTCCCTTCGCGCCTCCTCTCGCTCCTTTCGCTCCTGCTCTCGCTCCGCATCTCGCTGCGCCTTCTCCTCTCGAAGCTGCCGGTTCTGTTCTTCCAATTCAGCGATGTGCTTGTTCTGAGCTGCGGAGCCCTGCTGCCGACGCTCTCGACCTCGGCTTGTATGCGCCGGGCGGCACGACGGCGTTCATACCGCCGTACTCGCCGTGGAGCCCGTCCGCCAAACTGGTCGTACAGGAACACAGGGTCAACGGGCATCTCCTCGGGGTTAACTTCTTCCCCGTGCTTCTCCCTCAAGGCCTCAGTGTATGTATCCTGCCAAATATTGAGATGTGTGATATTTGTTATAGAACGACGGTTGTCTAAAGAATTGAAATAATAAGTTTTAAGAACTTACAATCATCTCCTGAGCAGGCGCCGGCATCGGTGGCTGGAACCCGTCTGGCCGCACATGGGGCGTGTGTGCAGCCCTCCAAACCGCGAATCCCGAGGGTTCAACCCCCGTCTGAAACTCCTGCGTGGAATTAAATAATGACCTAATTAGATATAGTTATGAAATATAATTGATTCTAGGGGTCAAAAGATAGGTGTGCTTACTAGGTCTCGTGCCACGTGACCCATGCCGAGGCCTCCCATGTAGGTGTTGCACAAACCTGCGCCGGCATCCCTGTTTTCTCGGTTTCTCTTAGACATGTCGATCCACTCCTGGGACGCCCACATGCTACATAGGTCCCTCCAAGCACGTGGACACATATCCATCCAGTCTGGACACCATGAGAGGTACTGGTCTACAGTGAGGTACTCCCGACCTGCTGCTGTCCTAGTCATTTTTCTGCTCCTCTTGCAGTAGTGCTTCATCACCGCATCTACACGGGCAAGCCTGAGGGCCTCCTTCACGAGCTTGGTAGCCATCCTGTCGATGACTACCCGAGCCCGGGCGTAGTCCTCGCCAGGAGGAAGCTGGTACCTCGTCTGAAACAAAATAGACACATGATTAGATAAATGCATGCATGTGTAAAGATATAAACACGGAACGTCGACAATAATAAAAGAAATTTGGCATTTTACCTGTAACTCGCCGACGATCGCCTCGGCGACAGTTTCTCCATCCTCGTACCCATGAGCTCAGAGGTCGGCCCAACTTAGCGTGGGCGTTTATTCCCGCCTCGCCAACTCGCTTGGGGGTAGAGTTTTCGATAAGCACACCAAGTTGCTTTCCGGCCAAAGCAGCCCCTTATTTTCACAAACCATCCCACTACATATAGAATATATTGAAATGAAATGCATCGAAATAAAATACATCGAAACGAAAGATTTCTGGTTAGCACACATACCTATCTCCCATTGTAATATGTACGATGGCCCTCTCTTCTAGGGAATTGGGGACTTTCGACAATTTGTTCCGGCCCCGAAATCTCTTGGAGCTAGAGGACTCCGCTCCAGAGTGGAGACCCTCCCACTCATCCTCGGCCACCTCCTCGTCGCCCCCCTCCTCCTCTAGCAATGCCCGCCAGTCCAGCTCCTTGTCGGTCTCCGAACCCGACTCCTCCAGCCCACTCCCCTCCAAGCTTGTCTTATCCTCGTAGTCCTCTGGCAAACCCGCATTGTCGTCATCGGGTACCAGAACGAGGGGCCTCCTCCGCTAGTACTGCTGTGGACACCGCGCCTCTGCTTTGTGAGGAGGTGGCCGACACCTCGTCAAGCTGCAGGTGTGGGTCGGCGGCGGCCACCTCGGCAGCTCCTCCTGCGTCAGGTCACGCCGCCACCTCGGCAGACTCCTCCTGTTGCCGACTCCTCGTGCCACTCCTCCCAAGATTTTCTTCCGCCCGCCTCACCTTTGCCAAAGCTTTAGCCATAGGACTCATCATCCTGCAAATGTCAAAAATATAAATGTATTAGACTCTTAGTTAAATATATAAATGCACAAAATCAGAAATTAAAATAAATGACAGATATAAATGTACAAAACCAGATATTGAATGTCTCAAAAATCTTCTGCTTCATCTTCCTCTTCCTCCTCCTCCTCCTCCTCCTCCTCCTCTTCCTCATTGTCGTCTTCGATTTCGCCTTCTTCCTCTTCCTCCTCCTCCTCTACCTCTTCATTTCCTTCTACTTCCTCATCTGGTTCTACTGGCACATCCCCAATATCAACGTGCAACTCACCTGATAATTCTTGTTCTTGGAATGGTTCGACGTTTAGGTTCGGCTCGTAGTCTTCTTCCGTGAGGTCGTGCAATCCACCAACTGGATGACATTTATGAACAATCCACCAATTTTTGTATTTGAGGTGGGCGTACGGCAAATAGAACACTAGCTCAACTTGTTCGGGGAGAATGAACACGTCGGGCCTTTGATAAAGGTGCTTATGGTTAATTTCAACTAGTCCTAGTTCCGGTGTACGCCGCACCCCACTCTCCGGATCGAACCATCTGCACCGGAACAACACGAGCGAAAGTTGGTTGTTGCCTTCATAACTTATTTCGAGGATCTCCTCAATAACCCCATAATACTGTACGTCTGGACCACCAAGGACATCTGCGACATAACTCACGATGCCGCTATTCACCGTGGTTGCATTTGGACGGGCTGACTCGGCCGCTTCGGACCGATATCGATATCCATGGCAATCATAGCATCTATGAACCTTAATTCTACGACTGCATTCACGTGACATTTGTCGGAGATCATTGTGCATGCTTGAATGCCTTTGACACTGTAGGAGAAGCATGCACAAAAAGATTCATTAAAACATGTACTGTTGGGTTAGGTAATTACATTGTACGTTATAGAAAAACTTACGTGGTAAAAGAACCATGTAAGAAAATTAGGATGGTTTGGTCCACGCCCTCGTCGTTTGAGGTTGTCAATTTGTTTTCCCGAGGGTCGACCAGGTTTGGTCCACTCTTCTTGAATAAATTGACTAAAAGTGTAGATATTTCATTAGTACATTTGAAATATAACAATGCGATTATAACTTAATTGAGAAATATTTTCACTTACTCGATGTAAATGTTCATTTCATCCATGTTGTCGTACACATAGAGCTGGATCATAATTTTTTCATCTTCACCCAATTGACGTGTTGTGCTTTTGCCAACGTTACGTCCAACTTGATCATTGAACACGTCAAGATCGGAAGTACTTATACGTCGTGCCTTCTTATACCTCGGTTGTGGCACATGGACCTTATTCTTTGTCGCAAAGTACTTATCCGTAAAGTATGCGATTTCCTGGGTGATCCAAGCTTCGGCAATACTTCCTTCAACTCGTGCTTTGTTCTTCACTTTCAATCAAAGATTTTTCATCATCCGTTCAACAGGATACATCCACCTGTACTGTACCGGTCCTCCTATTTTTGCTTCGTATGGCAAGTGCACCAATAGATGTTGCATGCAGTTGAAAAAACCAGGAACATATAGCTTCTCAAGCTTTGTGACAATAACAACGATCTCCTTCTCCAATTCCTCCATCCTCGGCGGATATCTCTTTGGCACCTGCTCTCTATAGAAAAAGCTCGGCTCGACAAAGTTCTCCAAATAGCGTCGTCAACATATCCACGCCATACGGCGGGGAATAAACGCTCTAAGAAGACTTTGTAATCGTGGGCCTTCATTCCATTTAACTTGCATTGGTCCATACTAACGGCATGACGAAGACTAGTCGCATAACCATCTGGAAATTTTAACTTTTCCTTCATCCACACTAGGATCTCTCTTACTTGGGCACGTGTCAGGCAATACTTTGCCCTAGGCCTCATCCCATTTTCATTGAGATTCATCTCTGGTCGATAGCAAATCACAACACAGTCCAACCGAGCTTTTGTGTTATCTCTAGTCTTATGTTGGATGACCCAGTACGTGTTGACTAAAACCTCACAGACATTCTTCTCCTGGTGCATCAGGTCGAGATTGTGAGGCTGCTTCAGATCTTTTGCGTAAGGAAGGTTATAGATGCTGCACTTATGAGTCCAATAGTGCACATTCCTATACTCTTCGTCATCGTAACCGTTCTTTGCCAAATCTTCATGCCATTTAATGATATCCTCTATTTCGAACCGTTGTGGTGGCTGTTGGTTCCTAATACTCTTGCCTTTACGAAAAGCTTTTCTTTCCTTTCTAAATGGGTGATTGAGCGGAAGAAATCGATGGTGACAGTCGAACCAACAAGCCTTACCCCCTTTTTTCAATTTGAATGCATCAGTGTTACACAAGCATTTAGGGCACGACAAGGTTCCATGCGTGCTCCACCCCGAAAACATACCATAGGCAGGAAAGTCGTGAATTGACCACAGGTAGGCGGCTCGCATCCTAAAATTCTGGCCCTTGTAGCTATCATGTGTCAAGACCCCTTTGGTCCACAGGTCATTCAGCTCTTTTACAAATGGTTCCATAAATAAGTCCAAATTTTTTCCAGGAGACTTCGGCCCGGGTATGATAACAGAAAGAAACATGTACTCTTCCTTTAGACAAAGTTGAGGTGGAAGGTTGTACGGGATGGCAAATACTGGCCAGCAAGAGTACGGGTGCGAGGTCATATTGAATGGTGTGAACCCATCAGTGGATAGACCAATGCGCACATTTCTGGGATCGGCTGCAAATTCAGGATGTTGCTGGTCAAAATGCCTCCAGGCTTCTGCATCTGACGGATGAATCATCACGCCTTCCTTTCTACGTTTGCCGTCTTTGTGCCACCTCATGTGCCTAGCTGTGGACTTGGACATGTACAGACGTTGCAGGCGTTGAGAAATAGGAAAGAAACGGAAGGTTTTCTGAGCAACTGTTGTCTGTCTGTCTACATCATCTCATCCTTTAACTAGCACGTACCGACTCTCGCCGCAATGCTTGCAATGAGTCAGCCCTGAGTCCGTCTTCCGATAAAGCATGCAGAATTTTGGACAGTAGTCTATCCTCTCGTACGGCATGCCTAACACGTTTAGAAGCTTCTTCGACTCATAAAGATTTGGAGTCAGCTTGTGTCCAACCGGAAGTAGGCTGTCCAACAGTTTGCACAGGTCGTTGAAACAATTGGCTGAGAGATTGTATTTCGTCTTAACGGCCATTAGATGCGACACCGCAGACAGCACGGTCACATCGGTTCGCTCATGGAGCGGCTCTTTGGCAGACTCAAGAAGTTTCTCAAATTTCTGTGCAAGTGGCTCGGACTCTTCCTCAGGAGAGAGATCGAAAGCCCTACCCACATCATCCGTTAGCTCGTCCAATCTGTCGACCTCAACCGTCGTAGCCCTCCCCAAAATCCATTGGGCTAGGCACCGGCGCCGACGCTTTCTCCATGATATACCCATACAAAGTAATTTGCCTTAAAGCCATGCCTACAGATGTGCTCGCTAATTTCCCTCTTCGACCTCTTCTCCGTGTTCGAGCAAACCGCGCAAGGACAAGGCACTTTTGCTATGTTAGGGTTGGGAAATCTTGAAAAGCATCTTCGATTTAATTCTTCGCTTCGTCGAACCACTCGTCGATGTCTTTGCCTGCACCTCATCCATCCATCGTACATCCATCTTCGATCTTCCATCGCTTAATCACAATATGTACAATCATATATATTACATAGGTCTATACCTTTATTGCATAATTATAACAAGGCAACCGACTACACCAAGAAGATAAACATATATATTATGTTACTACCTATAGATCTACCGCACGATAAAAATGTCCATGTCTAACTAAATAGGAGAGCTTACCCACCCACGGATGTTGGTATGAGTATGGTGGTAAGTGGTCATGGGAGGAGGTGCATGTCGAATTCGGCAAGATAACCCAGATCCTCCTAGTGCAACGACGGGTACGGCGTACCGCTTATGTTATGCACTAGGAGGACGACAGGGTTACGCCGCCGAAATCCCGACCCGTGCACCTCCCATGACCACGACCACCATACTCATACCAACATCCGTGGACTGTCCAAAACGTGGACAGCTCGGGAGCACGACATATTTCGTAAATGGAACACAACGAATCACCGTCCGCGTTCCTTACGAAATTTGTTGCACCCCCGAACGGGTTTCACTAGGTTTCGTACATGCTTCAACGTCAAAATTATAAAACAATTACTAATCAACAAAAATCACGCTTAACAGCCATAATCATTAATTAATTACAAGCACTAATGTCGTCGGCCCACAAAATACCGACAACATAGCTACCACATAAAATAAAAAAAGTCGGGATTACCTCGGGTTGGAGTCCCGACGGGTGGCAGCGCACGAAGGAGGGGTTCGGGAGGCGGGGCGCGAGAGAGACGGCCGACGAGGGAGAGAGAGGAGGACAAGACGGCTCGGGGGGGGAGAGGAGGGGCCCGGGAGGAGAGAGGAGGGGGCTCGGGCTCGGGAGGGGAGAGGAGGGGCTCGGGAGGACAGGAAGGGGCGCGGTGGGGCTAACGGTGGCGACGGCGCGGCGGCATGTAAAGCGGCGGCGGTGGCGCTGATGCGGCGGCGAGCGCCACGGGCGCAGCGGGCGGCGGTTGCGCCATGGGCGGTGGCGCTGATGCGGCGCGACGGCGGCGGCTCTCTGGAGGGCGGAGGCGGCGCGATGGAGACGACGGGACGCGGCGGCCAGCGCGCGGCGGAGAGCGGCGGCGGTGGCGTGGATTTGGCTCGTGCGCTGAGTGCTAGGGCACTTAGCGCACGGGCCCCTCCTTTTTGTACGTAGAGAGTCAATGTCGGCAGCCACAGCCGCCGACATTGAATGTCATGCCGCCGATATTTCTTAAAATAACGGCAAAATAAAATACGGGACCAACCAATCAGTATCGGCGGTTGTAATTTGACCGACGAGATAGGACACATCAATGTCGGCGGTATTATATAGAACCGCCTACATAGATTCTCAATGTCGGCGGCTAAACACGAGGTCCGCCGCATAGTTCTTCCACCCTCAAGCACATACACTCGTGCCTCCCGGCCCACGGGCGGTCTTTGCTAGCTGCAAAATGCTTTCATATGTCATGGAATCAACATGAGGACTCATTACCCTGGGGAGTACCGTCTCGGCTCGAGCTATACGGTGACTTCCTTTCTAACCTTAACGTCGTATCGGCTTTTGGGCTCGATCGGCTTATGGTTCCAAAGGAAATATTTGAGGGTCGACACGAGACGGAACTCCACGGTCCAATGAGGCCTCAGGCCAAAAGCATGACGTAGAAAGCCACTTGGGACCTAGCTTACAACCCGTGGGCCCGGGGGAGTGCCGGCGAAAAGGCGTGCTTGGGGGGAGGCTCTGTATCGGCGGCTAGTTTACTGGCCGCCGTTATAGTATAGTAAATATCGGCGGTATTAAATATAACCGCCTACATAGGTTATGTCAATGTCGGCGGCTAAAATTGAGGCCGCCGACACAGCCCTTCCACCCTCAAGCACATACACTCCGTGCCCCTCCCCCGGGCCCACGGCGGTCTTTGCTAGCTGCAAAATGCTTTCATATGTCATGGAATCAACGTGAGGACTCGTTACCCTGGGGAGTACCGTCTCGGCTAGAGCTATACGGCGACTTCCTTTCTAACCTTAACGTCGTATCGGCTTTCGGGCTCGATCGGCTTATGGTTCCAAAGGAAATCGCCGTAGGGGTCGACACGAGACGGAACTCTATGGTCCAATGAGGACTCATGCCAAAAGCATGACGTAGGAAGCCACTTGGCACCTACCCTACACCCCGTGGGCCTGGGGGTGCCGGATATATAGAAGGCGAGCTCAAAGGGGAGGGTGTGTATCGGCGGCGTCTTCTTTCGAAGGAATGCGCTGTAGAGCTAGAGCCGAGACAGCACTCACTAGGGCAACGAGGCCTCATGCCCATTCCATGACTTAGGAAGGCATCTTGCAGCTAGCAAAGACCGTCGTGGGCCCGGGGAGGGGCATGGAGAGTATGGCCAAGAGGGTGGAGGGCCTGTGTCGGCGGCCGTAGCTCGAGCCGCCGATATTGATTGCACAATGTAGGCGGCCGAAGTTAATACCGCCGACATTTACATACTATATCGGCGGTAATACGTAAAGCCGCCGAGACAGACTCTATCAGAAACATACATAAAAGGACGTAGCATAGATTTGTTGAATAAATAAATTTGCTCACTTGGTTTTCAGCGTGTGGCGCGGCGCGTGCTCCCTGCAGGTCGTGGGTTCGAGCACCACCGCGCCCCCTGATTTTTTTTATTTTGTTTATGTCGGCGGCCCCTTATATACCGCCGACACAGAATGCATCCTGGCTCCGCCGCTAGTCCCGCATGTCAGCGAGCACACTTGACTGAAGAGTGGGACCGCTTAAACGTCCTCCTATCCAAGCCGTCATTATTCCGTCGTGGGGGGAGTGAGCAATATCGGCGGTTCTATTGTAGCCGCCGACATATACTAATTGGTGGCCTCCAAATTTAAATTTTCATTTGGCGGGCTGGGAGGGCTAAGCAGTGTCGGCGGTTAATGTTTAGCCGCCGATAAAGTCTTTCTCTGTGTCGGCGGCTACGGTGGAGCCGCCGATATTATTTGTCGTGATTGCGAATTACGACGACACTAACTTTTCTGGCCGCCCACATAGAATTCGTTTCCTGTAGTGTCTATATGTTGTAATAGTTTGTAACGATTTTTTCAAGGCTTTTAGTGTTTATATAAAGATCTTAAAACTGTTTTTAATTATTTTTAGGTCTTTAGACTTTTTTGAGGGCTCTCAACTTTAGCTACAATAAAATTGAACTTTACTCAACACCGAAAAGAACAAGGTCTAGAATGCCCTTCAGCTTTTGATCGATTGTTTTCCTACCGTTGATGCATTGAAACTCTCTTCGAATCGTACTTGGTTTGATTTTATTCAGTTGAACCAAAAATTAAACGCTTTACCTTAAAAAATTAAATTTAAATGTCGCATAGCAAATAAATTAAAATTAAATGCCACATAGCCAACTTTACCTCAAAAAATAGTATCACCATCCCGCCAAGATAACGCACCTAAACCAAAAAAAAAAGCTACAAGAATAGTTTTAGAGGAAGGTAGTTCTAATAGATATCAGCATTTTAAAGTGAGTACGTTAAGCTTATTCATTTAAGTATTACACACAACTAATTTTAATTGAATCAATTTCTAGCTCCACTCCAAACATGCTCAACTATCTCCGCGCACGGCCTTGTATATATGCTTCAGCTTAAATTAATTAAATTAAATTAGATTAAATTTATTATTTTTTATAAGTTAAAATTTGTAATAATTTGTAATCATTTCTAGAGAGGTTTAAATATTTTTTTGTTAAAGTTAGTAAAATAATTTTTTATATTTTTTAAACTCTTCAAAACGTCTTTTGAAGGGTCAGTTTTTTTAGGCCTTGTTCTTTTTTGCGTATCGTGCCGTTGCGTATTACTGTAGCAAATTTTGTTATTTTTATATAGCCTATATGTTGTGATAATTTGTTACGATTTTTTCATGGCTTTTAGTAGTTCTTCCAAAGATCCTAAAACTATTTTTCAATTATTTTTTTATTTTTTATAATCTATGCACTTTTCGGAGCCTCTCAATTTTCATCGCAGATACGTAAACACAACGATACGCTGAAAAGAAGGCCTAGATTAAAGTTTTCGGCACAGCCACGTGCCCATTTTAAGCAACGGTGCGGGTGGTGGCAAATTGCCCACTAGCTAGCTTTGCTGCAGCCTGCGCTCACTCACTCTCCCACACGTGTGCTCCCACTGCTCATGGAGCCTGCACGTTTTCTATTTCGCCCAGCTCGTGTGTGTATATGTATATCAGTATATGTATAAGTACATGTACATGTATATGCTGTGCGCAGTGTGCACTTGTTTATCTGGATCCACGTCAGCGGCGTCGATCGATCGCCATCGTGCTGTCTAGCTGCGGCCGCCACCAGGTTTAAAGCGCGCGATCACTGCACAAAGGTGGCGGCCGCTTTTGTGGGCCCACGGAATATCGCTACTGCCTTGGAATTAAAAACGGTATGCCTTGTTCTTTCTCCTTGTGTTAAATTCGAGTGTAATACAAAAAAAAAATTTTGAACGTTGCTTCAAGCATATTACAATGTGCTGCTGAAATGTACACAATGTACTATTAGAACGTTTGGTTGTGTCTGTTGAAACATTATGTTCGATTGATGAAACATACAACATAATGTCATCGAACAAGTACAAATTAAAACTGTTGGAACATGCCAATCAAGCTGATGGAGCATGGCAAAAGAATTGTCGGATTATTGTGAAATATAGTTGACCGGTGGTAGAACATAAATGAACCGTTGAAACATGCAAAAGGAATAATGCAACATGCCAAAAGAATTCATAGAACATGCCAAAAACTAATGAAAACATCATGTTGCGCTGTGAACTATCCACCTCATACAAAGCTAGGTGCTCTACAAAAACAAAAACAATGTTTTGACAAGAAAACTCGAATGTTGCATACGTACAAGAATGAGATGGTACAAGGGCAAAAATCATGGCATACCTTCTCTTCACATCTTCTTCCAAAAACCCAACAAGCCCCTATCGTGCTTGTCAGATCTGGCCACCTAGCTCGTGGGGTAGAAGGTAGATCAAGGGGAAGGGAGGGGAGGAGAGGAGAAAGAGACCAGCGGAAATGGGGTGGCCAGTGAGCCGCAATGACAGGAAGCCATATCAAGTAGCAACAGAGAGAGAGTACCAGCTTTCATGCAGGAGCGAAGAGAGAGAGAGAGAGAGAGAGCGCATATGCAACAACAACATAAGACCACATGCAAGATTAGGGGTGAAAATGGAACGGATAATATCCAACCGGATTTGGATCCGTATATATTTTTTAGTGATTTGGAACCTGGTTTCGTATCCGATCAGATATGGATAAATAACCGTATTTTTTTGATACGTATATGGATACGGATTATATCCGTCGGATAGTAACCAAATTCGGAATACGGATACGGATAATTATTTTGTGCATGGGGATCAAGACACTAGCCAACTATGAAGACTACATCACTAAATGAGTTATTCAACTTTTGTTATGTCTTATGAGTTATGTGTTATGGAATTTTGTTATGTGTGTTTCATAAGTGATGAGTCATGTACTTGCTCATAGCTCGCGTCAATTTTCTCTGTTGAGAGATAATGGTAAAACCTGGTTTTGTATTCGATCCATATCTTGTTCAAAACCGCATGCGACTAAGTACGTATTTGAATTCGTATTCAACACTATTTGTATTTGAATTTGTATCCGGTATAAAATACAGATACAAATACTGGTTGACCTCTATCCAACTGTATCCGACCCGTTTTCACCCCTATGCAAATGGCAAGGACGCTTTAGGAAGAGGAGATTGCTTTCGTGATGTGGGCCCTGCATTAGGAAGCTTCATGGCAATGGGCTTCCTAGACTCCATCTCCCCCGACTCCGACAACCATCCTCCAGCCCTGCTTCTTTCACGCAGCACAAATCAAGCCGCTACATTTTTGTGCGGCTGCTTACCGTGGGACAGGAAGGGGTTGCAAGGGGAGTCGGTGAGCCTAGTGTGGAGGAGTGTGTAGTAGAGGCAAAGGCGGCTAACCCACAGGTCCCTCGAGCAGCAATGCAACGATAGGGCCCACAACATTGGTTACGGCAGGGGCATGCTCCGATGGGCCAGACCGCCGGGGGCGGGGATGGCTGATGTAGGGAAGAAGGGATTGTTCAGCTTCACTGGTTTGCACAAGGTGAAGAGACTAGGCACGATGGCGGCGGGGCGTCGAAGAGGTAGGCGAGCAAGGAGCTGGTGCGTGAGCTCCTCCAACTGGTCGGGAATGGTGGCGGCGACAGGTGGCGTGTGAGCAATGACGGTGGCAGGGGATGGGCTGTCGGAGTTGGGGGAGATGGGAAGGAGGTGGGAGGAAGAAGAAGGATGAAGGAGAAAAATAATGGAGATGGAAGGATGGCATGTGGGTCCCACATGCTAGAATGTTTTTAGGACATATTTAGAGTTTGTATATGCTAGAAATCTCCGTAAGTGCAAAAATAAAATGAACCGCACAAAATAATGATGTATATAATATTTATGATTTTATAGTGACATTTCTGAGTTAAAGTCACTTAATTATGGTGTCGATATAAAAAATTCCATTAAGAAACCGTGGACACTTTGCACGTAGCGAGAAGTGATAAGAGTAAGGTTTTGTCCGTCAGCTAAAGTCATCATAATTTGTTTCAATTCATTTATCACATTCAAGTTCTTATCGTATTAAAAAGAGAAAAGTGGACGGTTGCCCTTTGAACTTGAAAGAAATCTCACGTAGCCTCTTGAACTTGCATTTTACTTTCTCGGGCCCTCAAATTTGTCACTGTTTGCACAGAGGCCCCAACTCAGTTAGGACGACCGTTAAGTGATGACATGACGCTGATATGGTAGTTAACTGCTTGCGTGTATCGTTAAGTGATGACGTAGCAGCCAACGTGGCATGCCACATCACGTAAATCTATTAAAAAAATTTAGAAAATCACAGAATAACTGTCACATCAGCGCCACGTCATCACTTAACGGCCGCCCTAACTGAGTTGGGGCTACGGTGCAAACGGTGACAAGTTTGAGGGGTTGAGAAAGTAAAACGCAAGTTCAAGATGCTATGTGAGATTTCTTGCAAGTTCAGAGGGTAACTGTGCAATTTTCTCTATTAAAAATATATTCCGAGGCAAACTTTGTTTGTAACCCCTTCATTTAAATATTTTTGCACGCACACACCAGCGTATTTTCCCTGTATCCTCCGACTTGAAAATTTTGACACCAGATTTCAAGCTTGCAGCTGAGACGAAATATACAATTTTACCTAGCTACTACGTTATTTTGGATCACAACTGGCAAAAAAACTCTACTAGCTTAAGATATAATAATACTATTTGAAAAACTATATAATAATATTATTTGAAAAACTAAGTCCCAATCATACTTGTATAAGTTATTTTAAAGAATTAGTGCCAAAACTCGCAATCATTGTAAAGGAACCTTTAGTTTGGTTTATCCTTTATTATCTAAAACAAGTAAAAGCTTGGTTAATTTGTCCTACAAGATCTCTTTGTAGGATAGATTAGTCTGATGGGCATCATTGAAAATATGAAACGCCTTTTCGATAAACAAGTTTCTTAATCGTACTACTAAAATTAGAAATCTTCACCCTAAGTGGCACTTTTTTCTCTCTTTAAGCGAAGAGAAGTTTCAGAATTTTCTCCTAAAAAAATCTTCGTCGACGTCTTTCGTAAAATTTATGTGAAGTGGAATTGGAACAAAAGATAGAATAGTTCCCAGAATTAACAATGGTTCAGACACTACTGCGGATCGGGGCTTCCAAAGCGGCCCATCACAAGCGGCTCGCTTTAACCCGCTTGCGACCCGATCGCCACAAGCGGCTCGCTTTACATCATAAAAATGAATATATATGTATACATATACATATATCTTCTGGACAGGAAGGATCTATATAGATAAAAGATTCGATCATATAAAATGTATATTGTAGTGTGATTTGATTATTGTTGTGCCACCTGGTACAGGTCCTTCGTTGCAAAGCTAGCTACTGTTATTAAGAAATGTCACATCTAGGTTAATTTATTTGTGTTAATGTGTGCAACTAATCGCAACTACTACCCTGTTATGAAAGCAAAGTTGATGTGGAATGTGATGGATGCTTCCGAACCACGAAATATGATGATTTGCAGACACACACATGCTATGTTAAAGCTTGACACATGTAGAATTCAGTAGGCTGTTTGGTGATGATTTGCAGTCACGAGTTTGGTCCATCCGACTCAGCCAATCTGGTGGGATACGAGATGTGTAGATGTAGAGATAGTGTTTGATTGAGTGTTTAATAGACAAATATTTTGAAATTTAATTATTTTGAAATTTATATAGCGAGTGTGGTCTAGTTTTGTTAGAAAAAATGTGAGTAATCCATTTTTGGAATCAGTTCGTTAATCGGATATGCTAATAAAAAGATACAAACAAAAAAAAGAAGGAAAAACTTAACTGCCACGTAGCATGGCCCCTTGCGCAGAACACGAAGCCGCCATGCGTTGCATCCAGACAAACACCCATTTTCAGTGTTTCCCCAGAACCAGGCTATATGGAGAATCTTTCATCCACAGCGCCAGGCTCAAAACCAGATGTAGGCAACCAAATACAAGAAAAAAGCAAGATTCTACATCTATAGATGCAAATCTCTGTGGATGCAGGTAACCAAACAGCCTACAGGTAAACGGCCCAAGTCCTAACTCACGCAAGCGCGCACGCACAACACTTGTATTATTAAATACGTCTGTGGCATGTGGCATTAGTTTTGTAAAACACAAATACATTTTAAAATTTTTAGATTTTTATTTTTTTCCCTCGGAGTGGCGTGGCGCAACCTGATTATTGCGCCATGTGGTGCAAACACCGCAACACCGCAACCCTTGAAGTGATTTAACTATTTGTGAATCCATGTCGGGCTACCGCAACACCTTCAGCTAAGCCACATCGTCGATGATGCACGCGCAGCTCAATCACTGGTGTTGTTAGCACCGCCACGTCACCTGGGATGTCTGCGTTATCCCATCATCGTTGGCGCCACCCCATCGCCACAACCGCGCCCCGATCTTGTGTCTCGTGCCGTCGATGAAGGATCAAGATGTTGCCTAGAGGAAAGTGATCAGGCGATAACATAAATGGTGTGCAAAAATAATATCGGATATTCCAGACTCAGGATTAGATAGTCCGATATGATTCAGTCTATCTGATGTGTGATCAGACTATTTGATATCAGCAGAAAAGGATTTGGTGAAACCCACACAAATTAATGATACCACCTACACAAAATAGAGTTAGAGATATACATCAGGTAAACTAAGCACTAGAGCAATTCGAAACAAGAATGCCATAAGAATCAAACAAAAGATTTTGTAGAAAGCGAAAAGTGATGGAGACACAGTCGATGTTGTTCTCAAAGTTTGGATCTTTAAGGAGATCCTATGTCTCTGTTGAAGCGGCTCGATCACACTTGTGCCAGGGTCCCACTTGACCCAAACCTCTTATGTTGAACTAAGCACTACTGGCTTCACTACTTGATTCCTTTTCTAGCGGAGGAGAGACCGGCCTTTACAAACTTTCCTAACCACCATACGAAGATCCGGTTGCTCAAGGATGACTTCTAACCGTCTAGTAGCCCTCAAACTTCAAGAGCAACAAATTAGGCAAATAACTCAACTTGGAGATAAGCTGAGTGCTTAAGGATGAACTTAGCTTTACATTATACACTCAAATCAAGCTTCTTAACCACAAAGGTGGAATCACTTAGATCTAGCAAGAGGAGAAAGCAAGAAGCTCTAGGTAGCTTTGAAGTTCTGTTTAGAATAGTGTGGAAAGGCAATCCAAGCACATGGGAAAGGAGGCAATAAATAGCTTTACACCACAACTAGCCGTTGCTCGTCACACATCGGATAGTACATCGGACTATCCGATGTGTCAATAAGGCGAGGCAACGGAGGAATGGCTAAAAACACATGATCTAGAGGAGTTCTGATCAAATACAACATCAGAAGGATCAAACACTCTGATACATACCGGTTAGTCCAATATTTTACAAATAAGGAAACAGAGTGGGTTGTATAGGACATTGGATCAGATGGTCCAGTTCATATCGGATGGGCCAATATAAAACTGAACCAAAGGCTTACAAAATTGAGATTTCGTGGATAGATATAAGCAAGATTCATCCAATTGAGCACTTGGATTATTTAAAAGAAAATTTCCATCGCATCTCTCTATATAATACGGCTTATTGTTAGACTCAAATTATAAAAGAAATACTTTAACTCTAAAGAGAAAGCACTTTCTTCTCTTTTACCTTCGAAGGGTCCACTGGCATCTCCACATTCTTTTCAAAAGGCTAATAGCTGTATATATACTCCATTAACTATGTAATCGTGTTAGCCCCTTAATTGTTCATCATTAAATCACCAAACCCTACCAGGACCCGGCCTCCGGCGTCTCCCTACCCCAGCCCCCGACGACCCTGATGACCTCCGCGCGCTTCGTCTGTGACCATGCATCAACTCGTCCACGACCTTCATCGCTGCCGCGTGCCGGTGACAAGACCTAGGTATTGGCCGCCGTCCACCATGCCCGTTGTTGCTCTCCGGCGTCGACCTCGTCGGTGGCGCCTCAACACATCGCCACCGTGCTCGTCCCCAATCCCAGTGCCCCGATGCATGCGGCGATGCCACCCATCCCCATGTCGCCGTCACCGGCATTGTTCGTGGGATAGGGGAAGTAATAATTTTTTATTTTACTGAATGTTACTGGGTAATAAACAGTTGTAATCGGTTGTATTTTTAATTTTTTATTGTCATCAATAGAAAAAAAAGGTATTGTTCAATCTGGCTCATGGGTAATAGGTGCAATAAACCGTGCTCGTGCCCTCCGTATTTGTAGTGGACGCTGGATCTTGATCCAAGCTCACTATTCAGTCTGGCTAGTTTATTTAGGCGACGAATCACTAGGGAATCTAGTTTGCATGATCTAAGCTAGGACCCAATTTACCGTACGTATTGTTCTTGTACAATTTCATAACATGAAAAATATGGGTTCGGTCGGCTGTACCTGCAAGTGTGAAATCATATACTAATAAGATCAAAACTACATCGAAAAAAATGCACTTCAGTTATGCTATTCATCTAAAAAGGATTCATTGTTATTCCTTGCACAATCATACTCAGTTGATGGACTTGTTTGATTTTAAAAGAGATCTTCTATAGTTTCACAGAGAAAATTTTCTACACATCTATATATGCATACTGGATTGAAGTTTGACGGAGAATGCTTTGGTTGCTAAAATAGGTCACTAGCTAATTAATAGTTGAGATCATGATCGATGGATCGGATAGATGCTTCCATGATTGGATTGAGGGTGTAATCATTGTAGAAATAAGCAGATATTAAGGGGAAAAATGGAGTAAAAAAGCAATGCCGTTTCCTTAGTTTATACGATATTTTCATCAGCACTATTGAAAGTACCGGTATTCCAGTAGTCCTAAAACTATCAGACATGATTAGGATGGTGAAATTTATATTACCCAGCGCAAAAGTCTTAATCTATTTGTGTACCCTACATTAAGCATCCCTTAATGATTAGCAAGCATGCATCAACAAATCAAGGTGGGCCCAAGGAGAATTTCTAGAAAGGGATGCAAACCAGATGCTGCCTACTAACAACATGATTTGTCAACTTTGCTCGATAGATTCGTCATCATCCTTTGGTTAATTACGTAGCTCCAAAATTTTCTCATCAACGTATGCCATTTTCTCAGGAAAAAAAGAACGTACAGAAAAACAGAAATTTCGCACCAGTATTAAATGAAAACCTAATCAAGTATGAGACCCTAAAAAATGAAAAAGATTCCAAGTAAAAATATACCTTTGTTGCCAAGCAGACATGCATACGTGCTCGTATGTACTCGACTGTAACTTTAGACGGAACCAAAGTACGTACCACTGTATTTGAGCTAGCTGATGCAAGTTATCATCATCTTTACCACCCTGGTATTTTTGAAACTAGTTTTTTTGTTAAGGACGTAGTACGTACTGTTATTATGAACTCCCTCCGTTCTTTTTTATTTGTCACCATTGATTTTTGGACATGCTCTTTCCTCATTCGTCTTATTAAAAAATTAGTGGAAATATAAAAAAAATTATAAGTCATGCTTAAAATATATTTAATGATAAAATAAAGCATAACAAAATATATGATAGTTAAATAGTTTTTCTAATAAAACGAATGGTTAAAGGATATGTCTAGAAGTTAGCAACGACAAATAAAAAAGAATGGAGGGAGCAGTAAATAGATGAACAGGGTGGTTGAATGATTAAGCAGAAATTATTAAAAATTGAGGCAGATGTTGGTTAGCTATTAATTGAGGTTATTGAAATTGCCAGGGTCCTGGAAAACAAGGGTGCTATTATTCCGGCCTATGAGCGAAATCCTTTTGTGGCTATAGCCTCCTGGCACTTCACAGGCCTTTTCTGTTGATGGTCTCGTGGGCCTTAAACACATGGCGAAATTAATTTCATGGATTGTACAAGTACAATGGGAAGCTGCAACTGTATATATGCAAGAAATATATTCAAATAAAAGAGGAAAACATACAAGAGACACAGCAAACCGTATTTTAGTAGCGAACGGATATTGCGTAATTTGGGAAAACAAAAAACCCTGGCTTGTGTGGAGAATGTTCAAATTTTGCTGCGTCAAAATCCACAAACATATTAATCCAAAAGTTCAAATCGTAATCAGAAAAATCTACAAACACAAATTCCGAGATTGAAAATTAAAATTTCATTTCCTAGAGTGTTATCTAGTCCGAACAAATTAGAATTTGAGCTCCATGTAAATCTCAGAGAAAAACAAATTGAAAAAAGAAGATGAGAACTGAAAATTTACATGTTTGGCCTTGGGTCCATTCCGCTTCTTCTGATGCAACCCGAGGCAGCCCCATCATCACCTATCCCCCTCTATGCACTCACTGCCATGGTGGTCCAGACCTATTGTCAGCCGCTCGACACCCCTTCATTGTGTCTGTGCTACGACTTTCAAGATGAATAAGTCTTCGTGTAGACGACAGCGAGGAAGGAAATTCGATGGCATCTATGCCATAGAACTTCTATGGCACCCCTTTCATCCACCATTCAACAACCATCCAACGGCCACGATTAATTCCAGCTTCAAGTCATCTTAAAAATAGATAAAAAAAATTGAACATTTAAAGTTTCAAAGTTTGGTTTGGTTTTAAAATTTGGTCAGGTTTAACAACTCGGGCAATATTGAAAATTTTCATATTCAATCAAATTTTAAACATTCAAATTTGGACAGGTTTCTAAACTTTTCAAATTTGATTAATTTCAAATTTTAAAAACGGCTAGGTTTTAATTTGAAAGTTTGTCCATATTTTAAAAATGATAAATTTTGTCAAATTTCAAAATTCTATTAGATTTCAAATTTGGACCTGTTTCAAAAATTTCTAATATATTTTTAAAAACCATGGCCATATTTTAAAATATAAAATTGATCAAATTTCAAAAATTTGGAAACCTGTACATAATTGGAAGTTTGAAATTTGATTGAATACAACAATATTAATCTTGCCCGATTTGTTAAATCTGACCAAATTTTAAATTTTTAAAATTGAATCAAACTTTAAAACTTTAAATCTTCAATTTTTTACCAATTCTTTAGGTGACTAGAACTAGGATTAACCATAGACGTTGGATGGTTTTTGTAGGGTAGATGGAAGGGATGCCATAGAAGTTCTATGGCATAGATGCCATAGAATTTCTTTCCCAACAGCGAAAGAGGCACCAAAGATATTTTTTATTGTAGTTCAAACTTCTTGTGTAAGGGATAGTAACCATACGTCCACCACTTAACTATAATCAAGAGATTATAGTACAAGGTTTGCGAGAAAAGGACACAAGTAGGGTTCCTCTCCGTATGAGATCAAGAACAAAGGCGTGCTACCGTGTTGTATCAAAATACGATGTGTATCCTCTGCCCCTCCTGCACAGGAGGGTGCATTTATACTAATCCTAAGGTTACGAATTTGAAAAGATAAGCATGTATGTTAACTAATCTTTAAAATTACGTAACATGCTGGCGCCGTCTTAGACGGTGTGTTTGGTTCGTAGCTTCGGAGGGCCATGACAATTCATTGGTCATGGCAATCCAGGGCATGCCAATTCCTTGGCAAAAATTGAGGCGTTTGGTTTGTAACCAAATAAAATAATCAATAAAAATTTTAAAAATAAAAATTCAAAGTATTTTAAATGGATTGCTTATGAATTATAAAATTTATTTCAGACGATTTGGACACCGGATGAATTTTATAGATTTTTGTAAAGCTTTGCACGAACACGTACAAACAATGCTGCACCTAGCGCTGACGCTGCTATCGTTGCTTGCACACGTGGGCCATGCGACGTTGTTGCGCCGTGCCAATTTGTTGGCGGCCTATTCGGGCGCCCTCGCCATTGCGGCTCACGCAGTAGAAACCTCAGGGCATGCCAAATATTCACGCCTTCTTGCCTTTGAATGCTGCAATCCAAACGATGCCAAATCCGCGTAAGGTTGACTCCTTTGTATATTTGCGGTCCGGTTATCATCAATTGAAGGAGTACTAGTTTGATTTTGTCCTATACTTAAATTAGTAGCCGTAGGGATGTCTTGAAAGAAAGGATGAAGATCTTCTTATTAGAAAGTCTGCCTTTTCCGTGGAATAAAAAGTACTCCCTCCGTCCTGGAAAGAATGCCCTTTAAGATTGTTTTGGAGAAATTAAGAATAAGTGTATGTAGGTGGGAATCTATAGTATTTATAGTGGTGGGAGGAGAATATAGGGATACTTTATAGTGGAGGAGGGAATCTAGAGATCTTGTCAGTAAGAAAGACTTTTTGGGGACAAATTTGAATCCTAGAAGAGCATTCTTTCAGGGACGGAGGGAGTAGGGTAGCAAACCACGGCTACAAACCAAACACAACCAGAATCTTCACGGACTCCACCATCGGGGATTGGGCCATCGCAAGGAGAAAAACATAATTGTCAAAACTTTCAATGCCTTGATCAACACGCCGCCGGACAATGCTAGTGAAGGACCGGGATCGGCGACTAGAGGGGGTGAATAGGAGCTCAACAAATTTTCCTATCACTAACAAAATCACCGCCGATGACCCTCTTTTACAATATGTCGAACTCCTAGCATGCCTCTTGAATAATTTGTTCTTGACCAAGTCGTCTTGATGCCATGCTAGCTGGAGGTTGTCGGCCGCGTCCTCTTCTCCCGGGGATCTCTCTTCCCGATCTAGACTCCATGGAGGGCAGCACTCTTCCATCTCCTTCTCTTTCTCTCTCCCATGGCAATGGCCGGTCTCCCCTCTCTCGGTATCTCCCTCATGGAGGTGGCCACCACGGGGTCGTGGTGAGGCCGCTGCCTTCTGGCCAGCAGACCGCACAGCGCCGTCGCGTCCCACGGTCGGAGCACCACCGCCGGCGCCGCCCTTGCTCGTGGCCGGCTAGCCGCCCCTCAACCACTCTCTCACCCGTGGATGTACCTCTCTCCCAGACACCGCCGGTCATCGTGCCGCCGCCTGGGGCCGCCTTAAGCCGGCATCGCACAAGGCAGACGCGCCTCCACCGCGACCTGCTCGGCCAAGCTGCAAGCCGGCGCTCCTGCCCCTCCTGCGCAGAGCCGCCGCCGCCTTGGATCGACGCGCCTCCTCCGCGAAGCCATAGGCCGCCGCCGCCGCTGCTCCCTTGGGCGGTGCCGTCCATAGCCAGCGCGCCGTGGCCGCCATGCCGTGGGTCGCCGCGCCGCCATGCTGTGGCCAGCCACCGGGGCGCCTTCCAGTGCTGCCATCCATGGCCGCCGGCCCTCACCAGTGTCCCTCTCTCTCCCTCAACTGCACTTTCTCTCTCAGAACCGGTCTCTTTCACGGCCTCCCTCTCTCCCTTGAATCTCTCTCTCTCTCACTCTCATGGAGGTGGTCGGCGGCTAGGGGGAGGAACCCTAGCCGGCCACTCCTTTCTCTCTCTGCACTCCCTCTCTCTCTCATCAGCCATGGCGGCTTGGGGAAACCCTAGCCGCCCCTCTCTCTCTCTCTCTCTCTCTCTCCTCCTTTTCTTTTCTATTTGCTTTTCTTTTCTTCTCTCTTTATCTCTAATTTTCCAGATGCAACAACAAGAGAATTGGTACACAAATAATTGGAGAAATATTTATGATATTTTGGGAGTTTTTCTAAAATTTATTTCCACCGAGGATACTCCCACACCCCTTACTTCTATCTCTAAGGCTACATGGTGTTTGGATGGCTCACACCCTAAGCCTCCACCCTCTCTCCATATATAGCTACCCTAGAGCATATTCTCTCGAATATTCCGGCATCCCAGGAATATCCGGTATCGAGCCATGCAGGGCCCGCATTCGGGTTTTCTCACAGATGCTAACCCGTAACCTCCAGGGTTTTAACCACACCGACTAACCCAGAACTGAACCACGATTTTCCATGGGCTAACCCAAAACCTGACAGTGTTTCTTACACACCGGATAACCCAGAACCAAACAGGGTTTTACCACCATGTAACCCAGAACTGAACCAGGGTTTTCCATAGGCTAACCCAGACCTTGACCAGAGTTTTGGTACTGGCTAACCCAAAACCTAACCATACCCAAATCTTCGAGCGAAAGCCGACTGCCTCCAACGATCCCTTCGCATCGAAGCATCCGCACAATTTCCTCGGTTGCCAGCCCATGCATGGGCCCACCGGACTGACCAGCTTTGCCACCATGGTTACCGATGCCACAGCCTCCAGCTGCCTCGGATCCCTTGGCATGGCTAAGCTTCTCGAGTACAACACCTCATGTGACCGCTAGGTCATCTAACCCGGTCGCCTGCACGCGTACGGACGCACTAGCCTCCAGCTGTCCCCGTGAAGCGTCAGCCACGTACCTGCCGATACCTGCATCACAGAGGTAAACACATACCAAAATCATACACCTTACCTCTCTTGCAAGGTTAGCTCCACACAACATAAACCAAAGCCAAGCTCAACATCAACACCAGCATACAACGATGAACACGTGTCACCTTGACACGACCCACCGAATACCATTCGCTCACACTCAAGGCAGCGCAGACAAAACACCACCAGACACCGTCTGCCAGACGCTCAACTCATGTCCGTTTCACAAATGCAACTCAAAGCACTTCAAAATCACATCAAATTCAGACCGTCACATATATTCATCACTACACAAGGGGACCCACCACATGGGTCTCAACAGCTAGCCTGAAGCGTCACCTATCATCCTGGGTAGTTGCACGTCTGTGGGTCATGGACAAAAGGATACTGGAGAACACCAGGAGATGTTTCATTGTCTGGGGAAGGCTAGCCTTCGAGCCTCAAACGTTATACTGATTGGCCAGTGCCTTCTCCTTGAGTCTTTAACAACTCAGGAAGGGAATTGACTTGGGCATCGCAGGTCTACTGTCGTACTAGGACAAAAAAACACTTTGCCCCGCAGAAAACAATCCATCTGACTTTCATTGGGCAATAAGCTCCATGCTAGGCAAGGATTGCACGAACTAAACCTTTTCAACCTTAAACGGGCAACAAACTTGCCTGTCTCATCTTGGGTAGTTGTTGACGGTCATTATTTTCAACTTTTATATGATTTTGACCGTCAACATTCCCATAAAACAAAGGAATATGAATATAAATTTTGCAAATCAACAAAATTTCACAAGTTTTGGTGATTTTGTGATTTTAGAAATCAATTGAGGAAAAGTGGGACCAAACCGGAGAAAAAGCTCGGTCGACAGACCTACCCTAGGCCGGCCGTCCCACATCCGGCTCCGAACCAGTTGAGTTTTCTCCCATGACTCTTAAAGCACACCATGACCCCATCTACACCGTTGGTGAAGCGTCGGATTGATCTAAAGACAGAGAACAAGTGCACAAGGATCCATGTACCTACCTATTTGCACTAAACTTACCCAAAATGGACTTGCCACCAACAACCGTCATTGGGAGAAGATTAAGGACGCACATGTGTCGATCTGGAGAAACGGAGGGCCGAACGGACACCAGAGTAGGTCGGCCGATCTCCCTTCTTCGCTCTTGGATGCTGCTTCAATGCTCTTCAATGAAGTGCCGAGTGCCCCCTAACATATCAAGCTTCGGTTGGCCTCGGTCACTATAAATTGAGCTGCCCTCTTCATTTGCAAAGCACGGAGAAGTGAGGCAAAGAAGAAGAAAGAAACGTTACGCTGCCCAAATAAAAAGTACTAGGGAGGGGGGGAGAGAGAGAGAGAGAGAGAGGAGAGCTTAGTGTTGGAGAGGAACCAACGTGTCGGCTCTCTTCCACTTCGTGCTCCGGAGTCAAACTCGGGTGTGAGTTCAGCTTCGCTCTGCTGTGCGGTAACACGTAGCCTATCCTTACTTTATAAAGCAAAGATATTTCGTACTTGGGTTACTCTGCTGGTACATGGCTTGTGCTAGATAACTTTTATTACCTTGTTGTGTTATCTTGCTTGAGTGCATATCAAGTGAAGACTTGGTACGTAGGCCTTGTTTGTTTGAGCTGCAGCTTCTCTAAAAGCTGCTTCTGCGAAAAGCCACAAAAACTAGCTTCTGGGAAAAGCTCAGATCACAGTACAAATTGGGCTTTTGGTGGCTTTTGGCTTCTTTGAAGTGGGTTCCAAAAGCTGGCTGTTTGTTTGAGCTTCTAGCTTTTGAGGCTAAAAGCTGGCTAGAAGCTCAAACAAACAGGGCCGTAGTGCTGCTACATATAGACTGGTGTCTAGACTAGTTAGTACCCGGTAGACATCTAATTTAATGGTGGTGCGGTAGGTAGTAGGTGGTGACAGCCCTACTGTCCGAATGGTATTATCTTTTGTGAAGTCCGTCCCATTAGTCTCAGTCCAGTTGAGCCCAATCGAGGGTGATCATAATCATAAGGTGTTCTTAACTAATAGCTAGTGGTAGTGAATCGACGAGCTCCGATTCGGAGTACTTTCGTGTTGGGGTAAGTTTGTACCTTAGCTAAGTGAAATCTGATCTGTAAAACCTCTCATCCCAAAATTTTCTTATCCCACTTCTGTCATTGTCCCCACATCCATCCGGTTGAGCTGGACTCTAAACTAGACACTTCTCGTTCTTCGTGGGAAATCGATACCTTTGGAATACTTACTGGTTAAAGCTACTGCGATATCTGTGAGCTTGTGGATTATTTATTATAGGCATAAGAATCACCAACAGTAGCCCCTCTGTGGTTTTACATTGATAGACTGCTATAACACTCGAATTTTTACTAGCTGTTGGGAACAGTGTGTAGGCCCGACAGACTTGCACCAGTTGTGGCGGATCATGCTCCTAGACATTAATTTTGTTACAATTGGCAGCGTAAAAGGTTGCGCAATGTTTCGCCTATAAAATGGGGGTATAGAGGCAAGGAACACTCTTACCCTTTCTCTTTGTGTTCCCTAGTTTTCTTGCTAAAGCATTTCCCTGCTCTTTTCTAAAGCTCCTCACCTCCCCGGTGCAACTAGATACACCAAACCATGCCATGGGCAAGATTGGGAGAACCAAGCTGACCTAGGAGAGATTGGAGGAGATGGAGCTACTTTGGGTAGCTGATGGCTGTCCAGAGATGAAGACATGCCAGCCCCATGAGAGAATGAGATCGTTAGCCTTTAGCTACCGTCCGTCCTTGATTTTCGCTTGCCAGCGACCGACTTCATTGCCTCTTTGTTGGAATAGTGCGAGCTGGAGGCGATCAACCTACACCCCTACTTGTTCCTCACATGGCTATCTTTAGCTACCTGTATGAGGGATTTTTAAAGATCTCGCCGATTGTAGGCCTCTTCTATAGTACTAAGGCATCCAACAATAGTCAATGGGGCAAACCATTGTAAAATGGGTTCCCTCAGTCGTATGTTCTACCTTCAGGCTAAGGACGAGCGTTCCCTTCCTCTACCCAGATATGCTGCTCAAGGATTCGATATCAGGGTGGGAAAATGTTGGTTCTACATCCGATGACCGAAGGGGAGCCAACTCACATACTGGGGTGAGGTCTCGGATAATTGGTAGCCATCGCCGCACCCATAGGTCACCCTAGAGGAAGAGATGCAAATCAACTGGGTAGACGTCCTAGTTAATTAGAAGAGGGCTCACCAAGGTGTATATTGCCCGAGACTACCTTTCTAACCTCATCTTCCTGTTGTGGCGCTGGGAACATCCCTTTTGGATATCACCGGATGGGACAACATCACCTAGTAGGACAATGAAGGTAAGGTGGTCATCCTCATAGAAATTTTCGTTTGTTCTTTTCTTTTGGCATTTTTCTCACTCCCTCCAATTCATCAGAGCCCGAGATGTTGAATGGGTTAAGGATCAACTGGTCGGGTTATTCGGAAGTTCCTAGAAGAAGAAGCCTGCAACACATTCGGGATCCGAAGTTCCCTAGAATGTCTTGGATTGGAGCACAGAGGTAAGCCGAGAAAACTCAGCTCATCTGTTTCTTTCCTCTTATTCTCATTCTTAGGTTCTGTTCTTTTGAGTTAATTTGAACAGCTAAACAACTGAACGACTGAAATGACTGAATTTCGAGAGCTTATTGAGGTAGTCCCGATATTTGAATCCATTTAATTTGACTTGCTTTTTAAAGCTTTAGGACATACCTTCGAAACAGCGAAAAAACAGACTCATAAAACCCACTGCATATATCTTTTCAAAACGTAGATAAGTCGTTAAGCTGTTAAGATGACAAGAACAGAGCCTTAATATGCCTAGCTCCATGGAGAAGGCCGCCGACTCTAGAGACCAAAGCAAAGCAAGACATCCCCAAGGGAAAATGGGCAATCAAGAAGACCTTGTGCAAGGCGCGAGCCACCACCATTGTCCCCGTAAACTTCCCGCCGAGACGATCCGGGAGGGAGCAGCCACTAAGGCCGCCGCCACCACGTAGGAGGAAGAGGAAGAAGAGGCAAAAGCAGGACGGGGAAGAAAATGCCGACCTCAAGCCTACTGACCTCATGAATGTATGAGAACTCCGTAAATGAGTAAGGGATTACACAACTTCTTACCCGACGGATGATTGGTCGAACATTTTAGAGATTTAAGATTTTGCCCAATCAACACGACGTCTTAAGCTGGTGCAAGAGAGGATTGCTCAGTGCATTGAAGAACTCCGGCTCGAGATAGTGTTGGAGGAGCTAGAAACCAAGCTTGGCCGATGCCCACCCACCACGACGGGCACATTATCTTTGCCGATGGAATCAATGTCCAAGAGGAAGAACAGCGGAGGAAGCATCCCGATCTTGCCCCCTAAGAGCTGGCTAAAGTATCCCGGGCACAAGATTGCGCCATCCTCGACATCATGGAGGGCCCCTGCCAAGGAGGGAGACCGAACCGGGCAAAGCCAGCGAGCACCACCCCCGGGCAAGCTCCCATTGTTGCTACCAAATAGGAAGAGGACTCTGGCCAGTAGGCGATGACAGAGTTTGTCAAATAATTGATCATAGCACTCCCTACCGAGGCAACGACAAAAGGTACACAGTCTCCTTCAAACATTTTGAATTTCACATCTAGAGGGCAATGTGAGGATGTCCCCTAGGTTTTACTGCATGGATTACCCTACTGTTCTTTGAGGTTCTGCATCAGGCAATAATAGCTCTTATGGACGAATGTGCAGGGCAGGTCTAGGCAAAGCCAAGTTCACCACAAGAGGACTTCCCGCAAGAATTAGAATCTCCACAGAGAATAGAATAACTCCCTGCACCTGAGGCTACTATGAATGACCGGAATTCTGACTCGTACACACACGTGCCATGATGGCTGTACTCAAGCACATATATGTGGGCTATCCAAAACATAGACAACCCATGAGTGCAACATCTTTCGTGATGGAACCCAGCGAATCACCGTCTGAGCTCCTTACGAAAATGTGGAGTGCTCCCGATCGGATTTGACACTGGCTTGCTTCACATGCATATGCAATGCATAAGTGAAATGAAAAAAATATTTTAAGAACATTAACTATCTATATACAACCTAGGGTGTGACCCCGATCCCCTCCTCCCCTTATCCCACCCTGTTCCTGCTCCCCTCATCCGGTGACCTCCCGACCCATCCGAGGGCGTCGCCTCTCCTTCTCACCCTTATCCCTCACTAGATCGCCCTCCTCCTTCTCCTTAGCCAACGCCACCACTCCGTGAGTTTAGAATTATTTCAATTATAATGTAGTAACTTATTCCTACAAGTTTGTGTGTCTATACTATTACGGACTAGCTATATGATATGTTCCACATGTAAGTATAGGGTTTATATCCAATACGACAAATTAACAATAAAATTGGATTTGTCAGGTTGGCCATCATGCCTCATGAGCTATTCATGGGAGCAATAAAATTCGGAAGTTCAACTCTCCTACAATTAATGTTTCCAGATCGATGCGTGATCCAATTATCAAGAAATTATTAACTAGCTGTGTGAAACTCTGTGTTGGTCATCAACTCATCATGCCTCGAGCTCCTCATGGGAACCAAAAAAATCCGGAAGTTCAACTCTGTACATTGTTTTAAGCTGCATGCGTGATCCAATTATCAAGAAATTATCAACTCGGTGTTGGAAACCCATTCTCTAAAGTAAGCTGCATGATCAACTAGCTATGGGAGGGTATATAATTTTTGGACTAAATCTTGAATAACTGGCTACATGCTGGCGATCAGCGAGCGTATACATCAAACCCTTGAACGCAGAGATATTGTCAAAATATATTTATTGGTCTCTGCGTATTTAACCAATTTATTCCCCAAACCTGATATCCTAGTTTCCCTTCCTGTTCTATAGATTGGAGACAACAGTAGATTCCAGATTGGAGGTGCTCCGCTGAGGCGCAGACAAGATGGCCTCTGTCGGGACAACCTAACTAGGAAGCGCAAAACAAAAGCGATGTAAAGAAATTGAAAAAATTTTAAAATTTTAGCTGATCTTGAGTTACAACGGGCTTCAAGGCCTAGGTTATATATATAGAACCGATTTTTTCTGACCGCTTTGCCCTTTCAACTGTGAGGAATCTTAAGGGCAAAGTGGTAGCTCTATCCTTAATTCTCTTGTTTGCCCCTAGTCGGGTCGGCAAAGCAGGGCCTGATAGAAATATTAGGACTTTCAGGTATGTATTAATCCAGAGATAAAACATGAAACAGATATGATAAACGAACCACCGCAAATGAGAGCGCATCGTATGTACACATGCACGAAGAGTGCACATATATCCCTCATATATGCTCGCAAGTATAATGACGAGGCATACGTATGGTGTATGTGAGCATCGTTGAGCCCTAATTTTTATTAGTGGCATTGATGATAAAATTAATCAATATAAAGGGCTAGGGGGTTTTTGGACTTCTCGGAACCCTAGCGAAGACTCGGCGCTTTTGCAAACCTTAATTGAGCGGCGTAAATTTTACGAGTTGCTCCAAGATTTCAAAGTGCGTGACCCGGCGAGAGAAGAGGTCACGATAGATTAGAGTAGTTAGGTTTATTTCCTTTTCGTCGGATTTCAAAAGGGTTCGAATATCTCGGACTATGCCGGATCTTTATGTAATTCTTGAAAACTCGATTTCCGTAGTCCATCTGCATCTATAAATACCCAAATATCCCTTTGTGAGATTTCTAGAGAGAGAGAGAAACCCACCTAAATTTCCCCTAACATTTTAGCGAAAATCCTCTCTGTCGACGGCGCTCGAAAAGCGACGGCGTCCGACCAGCCCAAATTTCCAATTTTATACTCACTGTCGGACGGCGTCCGGTAGTCACCGGACAGCGTCCGATCAAGTACAATTTTCGCTGATTTGCGCTGCCGGACGGCGTCTGGGGGGCGTCCGGTAGCTACAGCGTTTACGCGATCCTTGCTGTCGGACGGCGTCCGGTGGGGACCGGACGGCGTCCGATAAGCCGTGTTCTCGTGAGCAGTTGCCGCTGCCGGACGGCATCCGGTGCCCGTCGGACGGCGTCCGGTAGAGGCTAACGGCTAGTCTTTTTGTCCTCTTCCGAGGGGCAACGGCTAGTTTTGCTCTTAGGGCTATAAATACCTACCTAGTGGCTGGCTACTTTGAGGTTTGCTGCTCCACTTCACCTACCACATTCATAGCTCATCAATTAGGTGATCTAGAGCCATTCCTCCACCCACAAATCATCGAAAGCCACAATCCATCAAACCCCAATACCGAGCTTCATGGAAGTCCTTCGATCCGGCATGATCGGGGCGTTTCGGCCTTGTTACTTTTGAAGATATCCTTCGTGGAGGCGAGGGCTTGGGAGTAGGCCTTGGCGTGTGGCTACTCTCGAGTCGGTGTACGGGTGACGGAGTCCACCTTGCCGGAGTGGCGGAACGACTACCGGGAGTGAGTGAGGCGGTAGGCTCGAGAGCGAGCCGGTCCTTGCGCAAAGGGTAGCCTCAACGAGAGTAGGAGTTGCGGCTCCGAACTTCGGTCAAACAAACACCGTGTCACTCTCTCATTTAATTTCCACATTTACTCTCTCGCATTGCTTGTGTTCATTTGAATGCCATGTCATAGTTGCTTTGTGATTTATTTATAGCTTCCGCTTACTTGACTTGCAACTAGGATTGGGTCATTCTTAACTTGTTGCTTAATTGAGAATAATTTAAGAAAAGAAATTAAAATTGACTATTCACCCCCCCTCTAGGCCTTAGGATCCTCTTTCAAGTGGTATCAGAGCGTCTAGGTTCTCCGGTTTTAGCTTCACCGCTAGGAGATGGCTCAAGAGGGGACTAGGATAGATATTGGAAAAGCTCCTATCTTTGATGGGACAAATTACAACTATTGGAAAATTCGAATGCAATGTTACTTAGAGGCGCTAAGCTATGATGTGTGGGTTGCATGTGAGACCGGTTATCCGGACCCTCCGGCCGGAACACTTGTTATTGATGATGCTCATGCTAAGTTCAAACGTTATAATGCTATTGCTAGAAATGCATTACTCTCTAGTGTCTCTTCCGAAGTGTTCAATAGCATTGGCAATCTCACTAAAGCTTGTGAGATTTGGAAACACTTAAAGGAAATCCATATTGGTAGTGCCGAAATGCTTGAGGAGAAACTATCTCGTGTTAGAAAAAGATTTGATCAATTCAAAATGCTTCCTAATGAAAGTGTCAATGATATGTTTCTTAGGTTGAACCCCATTATCAATGAAATTGCCGGATGCTCGGAAAGGAAGGTCTTGGAGGATATTGACATTTGTCGGAAGATGCTTGATGTTGTGCCTTTTAGCTTCAATCCGCTTGTGACCTTAATTCGAGCATCAAAGTCAAAACTCAAGAAAATGACTCCAACCAAGCTACTCGGGCAATTCAACTCTTATGAGATGCGGCTTCTTGAAAGTGAAGATTCCCCGCTCAACAAGAAGTCAATTGATCTCCCCGCCAAAGCCAAAAGTGGGAAGAAGAAGATTGAAGTTGAAGAAGATGATGATGACTCCGATGATGCGATTCCGGAGATTGAAGAATTGGCTCTCCTTGTCAAGCGGTCAAGAAAGTTGATCAAGAAGATGAGCTTCCGCGGCGGATCATCCTCTTCAAGGCGAAAACCCATCTCCGAAATGCGTTGCTATGAATGTGGAGAGAAGGGTCACTTGGCGGCGGATTGCCCAAAGAACAAGAAAAACAAGTACAAGTCAAGGAATCACGAAGTAGATGAGAATGATGATGACAAGAAAAAGCACCGTCACTACCGCAAGAGCGATCACAAGTCCAAGGACAAGAAAAAGGCTCTTACCGGTCAAAAGTGCAAAAAGGAAGATAGCTCAAGTTCATCATCCTCCCAATCCTCCTCCGAAGAAGAAGATACTAGAGCTCATGGGCTAGCCGGACTTGCGGTCAAGGAAAATGCCCCTCCGGTTCTTCCCAAGCAAAAACTTTGTCTCACCGCTAATACTCAAGAAGAGGTGATTGGGGAATGGATCACCGATGATGAAGATTCTTGGGCGGACTCCTCCGACAATGAAAACACCAAAGTGTCCGGAGTCGCCATCGACAACCCCACACCTCCCACGTGCCTCATGGCACTAGAGGAGAAGGTAACAAATGAGCACCTCTCTCGAAGTGAGCTTAAGCATTTGATTGATGATTTGACTAATACTCTAGAGAAGGAAAAATCTAAAAGGAAAAAGTTAATGAAAGTGCATAAAGAGCTTGCTAATGAATTTGAAATTTTGCTTGAAAAACATGAGACTCTAGAGGATGAGTATGAAGCTATAAACTTGCAAGTTGAAATTCTAGAGAACAAACTAGCTAGCTCTAATGTTGATGATGAAACTCCTCTTGATTGCTCAATTGAAAAATGCAATGTTGGTGTGACGTGTGACTTGATTGACACTATAGATGGTTCACTTAGCTTATCGCATGACACATCCTTTACCATGTCACCCACTCACACACCCAATGCTAGCTCATCTTCATCCACTAGTGCTACTCCTTCAATTGAGAATGTTTGTTCTATTGGTACTTGTGGTATTGCTAAATGTGCTAATGAGCTAGCTAAGGAAAATTTGCTTCTAAAGGATAGAATTGAGCAACTAGACTCTAATTTGGCTAAATTGCTTGTGGGGAACAACTCTCTTGACAAGGTGCTTCGGGAGCAAAGGTACACCTTGGGTAAGCATGGTTTGGGATTTCATCCCGGGGATTTGCCCAAGGGCGGTTGGGGTAAGCCCAAGCTAACTTTTGTCAAGGGAGGGACCCGTTGCCATATTTGTAAAAATGATAAACACAAAGCCATTGCTTGTCCTCTTGCAAAATCATCTCAATTCATGTCTAAAACTCAAGTACTTAATGCTAGTTACATGCTTATGAGAAAGAATGGCTCTACTTATGCTAAATATGTTGGTGCACCCAATGAAAAGAAAGATGTGAAGGCTATTTGGGTGCCCAAATGCTTGATGACTAACTCAAAAGGATCCAAGAAGAAGTCTTGGGTACCTAAAACCCAAACTTGAATTTGTGTGCGTAGGTGAACTACAAGAGCGGTGGTCGGCATTGGATATTTGATAGCGGTTGCACTCAACATATGACCGGTAGCTCAAGTATGTTCACCTCACTAGAAGAGGAGAAGGACCCCGAACACAAGATCACATTTGGGGATAACTCCAAGCGAAAGGTAAAGGGTATAGGTAAAATTGCAATATCCAATGACCAATCCATCTCTAATGTGCTCTTGGTGGAAGCTTGCAACTTTAATCTCCTCTCCGTTGCTCAAGTGTGCGACTTGGGTTTTGATTGCTTCTTTTCGATCAACGGAGTTCGTGTTGTTTCCACTAAGGATCAAAGTGTTGCATTTGAAGGCACCCGGTTTCAAAACTTATATTTGGTTGATTTTTCAAACCGTGAAACTTCTCAAATCAAGACTTGTCTTATCTCTCAAACCACTCTTGATTGGTTGTGGCATAGACGTCTTGGACATGTTGGAATGGGCACTTTGAAAAAGGTTTTTAAAGATAACTTGGTTGTTGGAGTGAAGGATGTCAAATTCGAGAAGAATCGTTTATGTAGCTCATGCCAAGCCGGCAAGCAAGTGGCTAATTCTCATCCGACTAAGACTTTTATGTCTACATCCCGACCACTTGAACTTTTGCATATGGATTTATTTGGCCCAACCACCTATGCGAGCATAGGCGGTAATTCTTATTGTCATGTGATTGTCGATGATTTCTCTCGCTTCACTTGGGTGTTTTTCCTTGCAAATAAATCTCTTGCCGGTGATGTGTTTAAAAGATTTGCTTTGAAAGCTCAAAAGGAATTTGACCCTTTTATTAAAAAGGTGAGGAGTGATAATGGCACCGAGTTTGCTAATACAAATGTTGAAAAATTTTGTGATGAGTTAGGTGTGAAGCACGAATTCTCGGCGGCATACACTCCCCAACAAAATGGAGTGGTGGAGAGGAAGAACCGTACTTTGATAGAGATGGCAAGATCAATGCTTGACGAGTACAACACGCCGCATGCTTTTTAGGCGGAAGCCATCAACACGGCGTGCCATGCCATCAACCGCCTCTACCTCCACCGACTCCTTCACAAGACCTCATATGAATTACTAGTGGGACGAAGGCCCAACATCTAAATTTTCGAGTCTTGGTTGCAAGGTATACATCTGAAGAAAAGGACTCATTTGGGTAAGTTCCAAAAGAGGTGTGACGTTGGTATTATGTTAGGGTACTCCTCTCGCTCAAAAGCTTTTCGAGTTTTTAACAATTCTACCGGGCTAGTTGAGGAAGCCTATGATGTCAAGTTTGATGAAACTAATGGCTCGCAAAATGAGCAAGATTTGATAAGAAATGTAGGTGATGAGCCACCGCATGATGCTATGGAGTTGGGGGAAATTCGACCCTCATCGGAGGCACCAAAAGATGAAGTAATCACCCCCACCACCTCCATCGATGATCAAGTTCAAGACACCTCTCCAACAACTCAAGATCAAGCGGTGGACGGAGATGCTAACTTTGAAGTTGATCAAGCTCAAGGGGGAGACGTTGATCTACAAGTACCCGCCCAGCAACACGCGCTCTCTCCAAGGATCATCCCTAGATCAAGTCATTGGCAATCTCAATCAAGGCGTAAGAACCCGTTCTCATACCGCTAATTATTGTGAGCATCACGCCTTTGTGTCTATTGTTGAGCCTAGGACCATTGATGAGGCATTGGCGGATGCGGATTGGGTGAACGCCATGCATGAAGAATTGAACAACTTCACCCGCAATAAAGTTTGGGAGCTTGTGGAAAAACCGAAGGATCACAATGTCATTGGAACCAAATGGGTCTTCCGCAACAAACAAGATGGGAACGGTGAAGTGGTGCGAAACAAAGCAAGATTGGTGGCGCAAGGTTTCACACAAATTGAAGGACTTGACTATGGAGAAACCTATGCCCCCGTTGCTCGACTTGAAGCTATTCGGTTACTCTTGGCTTTCGCTTCTCTCTATAACATAACTCTCTTTCAAATGGATGTTAAGAGTGCTTTTCTAAATGGTTTTATTGATGAACTTGTCTATGTCGAGCAACCGCCCGGTTTTGAAAACCTCAAACACCCAAACCATGTCTATAAGCTCACTAAGGCGCTATACGGTCTCAAGCAAGCTCCAAGAGCATGGTATAAGCGTCTTAGGGACTTCCTCTTAGAAAAGGGATTTAAAACCGGTGCGATTGATTCCACATTGTTTCTAAAGCCAATTGAAAATGACTTATTTATTTGTCAAATATATGTGGATGATATTATTTTGGATGCACTAACAAATCTAAATGCAAGGACTTTGGCGAGATGATGTCCAAGGAATTTGAAATGTCGATGATTGGAGAGCTCACTTTCTTCCTTGGATTTCAAATCAAGCAACTTCGGGAAAGGACCTTCATTTGTCAAGAGAAATACACAAAGGACCTTCTCAAGCGGTTTTCAATGGACGATTGCAAATCGATCAAAACACCAATGGCCACTAATGGGCATCTTGACTTGAATGAAGATGGAAAGCCCGTGGACCAAAAGCTTTATCGCTCCATGATCGGTTCGCTTCTCTATCTTACCGCTTCTCGACCCGATATTATGTTTAGTGTGTGCATGTGTGCTCGCTTTCAAGCATCCCTAAAGAAGTGCATCTAATTGCCGAAACGTATTTTGAGATATCTAAAATCACTACTAGCCTAGGTCTTTGGTACCCCAAGGAGCGCTGTTGAGCTTCTTGGCTATTCCGACTCGGATTATGCCGGTTGCAAAATTGATCGCAAAAGCACCTCGGGGGGTTGTCACTTGCTAGGACGCTCACTCGTGTCATGGACTTCGAGGAAGCAAAACTCCGTGGCGCTATCTACATGAGCGGAATATGTAGCGGGGGAGTTGTTGTGCTCAACTCTTGTACATGACACGGATGCTTAGTGACTTTGGGTTAAAATTTGAAAAAGTGCCACTTCTATGCGATAATGAAAGTGCGGTGAAAATAGCCAACAATCCGGTCCAACATTCCCGTACAAAGCACATCGACATCCGACATCACTTTATTCGTGACCATGTTGCAAAGGGTGACGTTGTGCTTGCTACTACGTGCGTAACGGAAGACCAATTGGCGGATATTTTCACTAAACCCTTGGATGAGGCACGGTTTTGCAAATTAAGGAATGAACTCAACATACTAGATAGATCAAATGTGTGTTGATTGGTTTTCGTGATTTTTGGGTCTTATTTGAATTTTTCCATTTGCTTTTGACCCTTGTCACATTTAGGGGGAGTTTAGTTTCAACTCATGATCTCAAAACTCCCTCTAGTGGTGAAAAGATAAATTTGAGTTTGGGTGAGCACATTCTTGTCCTATATTTCAAGCCAAAACAAATTTGAGCTTAATAGACTATCCTTATCTTCTTACCATTTCAAACCTCTAGTTTTGAAAATCTTACCCCTTTTGAAAAATTTGCTCCATACGCATATTTGTTCTCTTGAAAATCATATGGCTTCAAAATTGTTGAAAATATTTGAAAAGAAACCAAAATTCAAAAACATGTGCTTAAACTCTAAAGTGAACCCCTATGCTCGATTTTCATGCCTATATGAGAAATCAAGGCAAAATTTGGGTTCGCACAGTTTGTTGATCTCTAAGATCAAAATTTGGGTTTTTGAATTTGACTTGATTTCATTTGTCATATTATAATCTTATCCCTTCAAAATTAAATTTTAGAAAATCACTTCAAATTGCTCACATTTGAATCTTCGTTTGAATTTTGAGCAAAAATGGAGATCATCTCTTCAAAATATTATTTTTATATAATATTTCTCGCATTGGTGGGGTCCACTGGTCAGTAGTGCCAGCAGCTGGGTTTTTCAGCCTTCTTCGGACGCCGTCCGGCCACTCTCAGACGCCGTCCGATCGCGTGTTGCATGCGCCGCATACCTCCTGTCGGACGCTGTCCGGTAGCCATCGGACGCCGTCCGACAGAGCGTTATCCGTGCTGCAACTCACCTGTCGGACGCCGTCTGGCCTCTCCGCGACCCCGTCCGACGAGGTTTCCTGTGCGCTGCACCTTTGCTGTCGGACGCCGTCCGGTAACCGTCGGACGCCGTCCGACAGGACCTGATCGCGCGGAACTGCTTATAACTTACCTCTCCGCCTCCCTCTTTCCCCATTTGATCTCCTCTCTCCTCCCAAACCGGCGCTGCCACTGCTGCTTCTCCTCACCGGGGAAGACCCTCCGGCGACTTCCGGCGACCTCCACCACCACCGGCGGCCTCCCCTCGTCGTCCTCTTCGATTCCCTCCGCGTGGATTGGAACTGGACGGCTCCGTTCGTGCGCCTCGTCACCGTCGAGCTCCCCTCTTTTCCCCTACCGGGAAGGGCCTTGGGGACGATCTTCTCGCGCACGGCGGCTTCCTCCTTCGCTTCTAGGGCTCGGTAACGGCTTCCCGCCTTTCTTCCCGTCAAATTTCGTTGTTTACCGAGTTCTAGGTTTTGAATAGGTTTTTCCCGCGTTCGTGATTCAGGGTTGGACCGTGGTGGGTTGGCACTGTGTCAGTGGATCGTTGGTCAGTGGCAGTTGGCAGTGAGGTGTTCTGGTCAGTGGTTTCATTGTCAGAGGAATTAATTCGAAATGTCGAAATCATTGAAGAAATTCGGGAAGGCTCTGGGCAGGACCCTCAGTGGTCGGCGCGACAGCGGCAGTAAGGGCGATCCGGATTACATCGATGAGACGGCTAGCAGTGCCGCTCCTCCTCGTCCAAGCAGAGTAACTAGAGCGGACATTCAGCAGCGGCCTGATCAGGGACTCCATTGGACTCGGATGGCGGGATCTTCGTTTGCCACCACCGAGGATCTTGATGATGAGACATTCGCTGAGGACCCTATTGATGAGGATGTCACTGAGACAGTGGTCGCTGAGGACGACCCCGTGGATGATCAGGTTTTGAAACTATCTATGGAGACTCTGAGAAAGAGAAGGTCCGTCTCTTATGCGAAGTGGTTCCCTCAGAGGCGAGAGGATACCAGGGACTTCAGGTTCTACACCAAGTTTCAGAAACAATTGTACATGTGCTTCTCTGCTCCCTCGATCGGTCCTAGGGACCCTCACTGTAGACTGGATGAGATCACAAAGAAGGCGTGGCCCGAGGTTCACACCATATTTAGCACCACACCGGGCCTAGCGTAATTGATCTCCAACAAGAAATTGACCTGGAGTCAAGAAAGGAACTGTGAGTTCTTTGCTACTTTACCGATTGCGAAGGCGAGACAGAGTCAAACTATTATCATTCAGTTGATGGACGGGTTCAAAGGATCACAAATGGCGAGATGAATCACGCCTTGGGTACTCAGATTCGCACCGATTTGAATGAGGTGTGCTATGAAGATGGTTTCGGAGGGCAAATATCCTCCTTTTTTCAAGTCGATTTATGTACCGGATCTTGATGATGAAGAAATTAGTATTGATAAGGCAAATCGATTCATGACGAGAGCACGCCCTTATTAATCTTATACTCGAAGCACATTGTTTGTTCGAGGTGGCAATCGCGATGTAATTCTTCCCATTTGCAAATGGTTCATGTTATTTCTTCCGACGAGCAAGATCATCAATGTTGGAGCTACCCTCTTGGGAGAATTTGATGACGCCATCTTGAGAGAAGTTAATAGGGCACTACCTCTAGCTCCCTATATTGGTCTATTGCTCTCCAGGACAGAGCGTGTAACAAATGATGAAGTAAGGAGTTGGAACAACAGAATCAAAAAGCATCAGATGAAGAACTTCTTGAATTCTCTTGGGAGCAAGCCCAAGTTGGCTAGACCTGGTGATGATGCTCCTCCACCAGCTCCTGTCTTTGCTCCTGCTGCCCCAATGCAGACCATTTGTGCCAAGACACAGTGCGAGCTCCTCTTCAGATCCCTCCTCCGTGGTATGATGCTTTGATAGGTGAGATGAGGGGCTGCAAGACAGATATGAGAAATTTTCACACCGAGGTGAAAGAAGAGTGGCGACCACTGCAGAGAGATGACAGACTTGGCAGGGCAGCAGACGTACTTGGCAGATGAGTTCGCAGAATTTAAGTCAGCTGTGCAGTACATGGGGGCGATGTTTATGCCAGTGCCAGAAGGGGCAAATCCATATGGTTGGTATTCACATGCCCACAACAGTTATCAGGATTACCAGCAGACTCAGAGTTTTCCTCGCCCACCGCCTACCCACCACCGGTTCATCCTTGGTGTACCCTCCTTCTGGCTGCTCCTTCTTTTGTGCCTCCACCACAGTCATATCCTTCTCCGGGTAAGATTCATTTCACGGGTGGAGAAGTCGCTCATCATCTCAACTTTTCTTTGCCAAACCCTCAACCGACCCAGCTATATGATGATCCACATCCTCACCTCGGTCGGTACCCTCTGCAGCTCATATGCCCTTGTTCAAGCGTCCCAGAGGTCAGGGCTCCTCTACCGGCGGCCAGGGAGATGACGGAGGCGACGACATGGATCAAGATCAGCAAAAATAGGACCTTTTCCCGTTTGTGTCACTTGGTGACAAGGGGGGAGAAGTTAGAGAGTAGTAGAGGGTTAGTAGTGGGTAGTGAGATCGAGGTTGTGTTTACCTGTAATATTATTTGATGCCTCGATACTCGTTGAAATTTGTGGTTGATACCTTGGTTGGTTTTATGACATTTGAACCTTGTTGGCTTCTGAATTTAATTTATGCATGAATTTAGGGGGAGCTTCCTTTATTTGCACACCTTTGTGGTCGAGTTGTGGTTTCTTAATTATTAAAATTGCTCGCATATTTGTATTGCACTAACCCTTTTTGCAGCTCAAAAATATTATTCTCTTTTGGGTTGTCATCAAGTGCCACAAAGGGGGAGATTGTGAGCATCGTTGAGCCCTAATTTTTATTAGTGGCATTGATGATAAAATTAATCAATATAAAGGGCTAGGGGGTTTTTGGACTTCTCGGAACCCTAGCGAAGACTCGGCGCTTTTGCAAACCCTAATTCGAAGCGACGTAAATTTTCTGAGCTGCTCCAAGATTTCAAAGTGCGTGACCGGGCGAGAGAAGAGGTCACGTATAGATTAGGAGTAGTTAGGTTTATTTCCTGTTTTCATCGATTTCAAAAGGGTTCAATATCTCGGACTATGCCGGATCTTTGCTGAATTCTTGAAAACTCGATTTTAGTAGTCCATCGCATCTATAAATACCCAAATATCCCTTTGTGAGATTTCTAGAGAGAGAAACCCACCTAAATTTCCCCTAACATTTTAGCGAAAATCCTCTCTGTCGGACGGCGTGCGAAAAGCGACGGCGTCCGACCAGCCCAAATTTCAATTTTATACTCCTTCGTCGGACGGCGTCCGTAGTCACGGACGGCGTCCGATCAAGTACAATTTCGTTGATTTGCGCTGCGGACGGCGTCTGGGGCGTCCGTAGCTACTGCGCTTATGCGATCCTTGCTGTCGGATGGCGTCCGGTGGGGACCGGACGGCGTCCGATAAGCCGTGTTCTCATGAGCATTGCATTGCGCCGGACGGCATCCGGTGCCGTCGGACGGCGTCCGTAGAGGCTAACGGCTAGTCTTTTGTCCTCTTCCGAGGGCAACGGCTAGTTTTGCTCTTGGGGCTATAAATATCTACCTAGTGGCTGGCTACTTTGAGGTTTGTTGCTCCACTTCACCTACCACATTCATAGCTCATCAATTAGGTGATCTAGAGCCATTCCTCCACCCATAAATCATCGAAAGCCACAATCCATCAAACCCCAATACCGAGCTTCATGGAAGTCCTTCGATCCGGCATGATCGGGCGTTTGGCTTGTTACTTTTGAAGATATCCTTCGTGGAGGCGAGGGCTTGGTAGTAGGCCTTGGCGTGTGGCTACTCTCGAGTCGGTGTACGGTGATTTGAGTCCACCTCACGGAGTGGCGGAACGACTACCGGGAGTGAGTGAGGCGGTAGGCTCGAGAGCGAGCCGGTCCTTGTGCGCAAGGGGTAGCCTCAACGGAGAGTAGGAATTGCGGCTCCGAACTTCGGTCAAACAAACACCGTGTCACCCTCTCATTTAATTTCCGCATTTACTCTCTCGCATTGCTTGTGTTCATTTGAATGCCATGTCATAGTTGCTTTGTTATTTATTTATAGCTTCCGCTTACTTGACTTGCAACTAGGATTGGGTCATTCTTAACTTGTTGCTTAATTGAGAATAATTTAAGAAAAGAAATTAAAATTGCCTATTCACCCCCCCTCTAGGCCTTAGGATCCTCTTTCAGTGTATCTTGGCTGCTGAACTGGGCGCGCGTGGCGCTGGTATTGACGTTGCCGCTACCGGTGTTGTCGACGTCGATCGGGTTAGTGCTGTTGTCATCGGTTACACGCGCCGGTGAAGTCATCGTTGCGGATCAGGTCGAAGGAGCGCGCGGTGAAGGCGAGCAGCCGCGCAGATGCGCTTTCCAAAAACCTTATTCGCACTCTCTGGTGCAGGAGCGCTAGGACAGAGCAGTTCCGGAGATCTGCTCTCCCATTTGACGGTGCACACTGGCGCACGGCACGGAGAAGCCTGGTCGCGACAGCGCAGCAGATGGGAGTGGCAAAACCTTGGGTTTGTATCTCGTATCCAGCTTCTAACGGCGGCGACGGCTTATATAGGGAGAAACACGTGGGGCAACGGGCCACGATTGAGATCGTGCCATGATTGGTGCGCACGTTCTCACAACTCAAAAAAGATTAAACTGTAAAATGAGGCTACACCTGCGCAAGCACGAGGGTCCGGTTTCGGCGGACCATACAATGATGAGGCATACGTACGGTGTATCCTGGCCGCTAGCTAAACTGGACGTGCGGGGCGCTGGTATTGACGTTGCCGCTATCGGTATTGTCGACGTTGATCGGGTTGGTGCTGTTGTCGTTGGGGACACGCGTCGATGAAGTCATCGTTGCGATCAGGTCGATGGAGCATGTAGCGAAGGTGAGCAGTCGTGCAGATGTGCTTTCCAAAAACCTTATTCGCACTCTCCCGGTGCAGAAGCGCTAGGACGGTGCTATTACAGAGATCTGCTCTCCCGTTCGACGGTGCACGCTGGCCCATGGGTCGGAGAATCCTTGTCGCGACGGCTTTGAGATTTTCATGCCTCATGCCATACATGGACTTTTGAGATTTTTCAGAAATTATGTCTATTAAATGGGCCAGAGCCCAATAATTCCAATAGGGCCTTCCCGTCTTCTATCTTCGGTTGCCTCCCTTTCGCAAGCCTTTCCACCTGGAGACAAAACAATGTTTCACCTTGCTGATCTCAACTTTTTTCCTGGCCATCAACAACGTCTTCTTTCATCTGGCAGTAAGAGTTGTCGACTGACTTTGATAGACGTGGAGCATCTTTGAATCGTAGACTTCTTTTCTGACTACGCTAGAATTGTAAACTTCCTGCCCCGGTCATGTTTGCTACGAGAGTTGCTTAGGAGCAGCCTTTATGGGTTCTTCTGTTCGGAGTAGTCTCTGCGAGGTGTGGTGCTCCAAGAAGGACTCCGCGTGAGGATCCGGTTCGAAATAGTCTCCGAGACGCGTGGTGCTGCGAGAAGGATCCCACGAGCCAGAGGCTTTGGACCAAAGTGCTCTTGGGATGCGACATGGTGCTTCGGAATAAACCGCACGTGAGGCTTCGGCACAGAGCGGTCTTGGGAATGCCTGACGCTCCGAAATGGACCCCGCACGAGGTTTCGATTCGAAGTGATTTCTAGAACAGGTTTTTTTAAAAAAACACAATCATCAGCTTGCCCAGATTATGATGCCCAGATGCCGCGATAGTTCGTCGCGAGTCACTAATTTCTCCTACCGGATCAATTAAAAAACCCATCATATCAGTAAGGCCGCAATACAGAAAAAAAAAAGAGTTCTCTCCAATTTTTCCGTCGCGGTAAATCGTAATCTGTCTGCAGCTAGCAATTGAATAGCGCGCAATACATGTAATACGGAGAGTATTATATATGCAACTGTACAGCTGGGCTTTGGATTTGCGATCTTTGATCTTGATACGATCTGATATGTACGTACTTCAAAATGTGGGTGGTATCAAGCATAGTCGATCAAGCCTTATATAGAACATATATACGAATCAAAAGAGCCCTATAAATAGCCCGCCCAGACGCCCAGTCGTCCTCGTCCCTCAGGCCTCAGCTTCAGGCATACGCATTGGTGCTAGCTAGCTCGAGGCCGAGACCGTCACGGAAAGAAGCAATATAATGGCGATGGTAGCCGCTGCGAGCAAGCGCCTGCAGTGCGGCCTGACGGCGGCGCTGCTGCTCGCGCTGGTGGCGGCCGCCGCCGCCGCCACCGCCGCCCCGCCGACCCCGCCGACCCCGCCGCCCCGCAGACCCCACCGACCCCGCCGCCCCGCAGACGCCGCCGACCCCGCCGCCCCCGCCGACCCGCCGACCCGCCGCCGCCACCGCCGACGCCGTTAACAAGTGCCTTTCCGTCGACCACTGCGGCGACCATAAATAGTAAGCTACCCGGCTGGAAGACGCAGCGCCGCCCCAGTCTCGGTGGCGTATTCGCCGTCATGCTGGCTGGCTGGCTACTATGATATTTTCATGCATGGTGTATCCGTCGATATATATGTCGTACGTGTATTTTATTTTATTATTATGTGCGCATATATACACATATGTACGTGTATGTGTATAGATGTGCGCGTACGTGCGCGCGCCTTTGCGTGTACTAGCCTGCTTTTGTTGGATTGCATCTCATGCTTTTAATTTCTTTTAATTTCCTTAACTTGTATACATAAGCATTTTACCTCTGTTTTCGTAACGTGTAATCATGCGTCGTGCCCACATTGATTTGGTGGACTAATATATATAGTTGCGTTACGTACCTGTCTTAATTACGGTGTTAATTTGGCCAAAACAAGAGCGTGATTTGTCTTCGCTAGCTGCAACTGGATCGGAGTGTCCTGCTTTAGATATGGCTACCGCTACGGTTGAACAGTATTGGTTCAGCTGGTCCGAAGAAATGGCTCCATGAAACCAAAAATATTGTAACTAGCTTATACAACACACATAGCTTTTAATAATGTATCTATTCAAAATATTTAAATACATGTATGCTCACGGTTAGGGTTTTCAAACTTTCATCTATACGCACCTTAGTGGTTAGATATTTGCGATAGAAGGAACGTGCTATCCTCATATCATCCGATTAACTCCTAAATAATGTGTTCTCAATAAAAAAATACTCCTAAATAATGTGTTCTCAATAAAAAAAAACTCCTAAATATTGAGGCTACGAGGTAGCAACTGTACATGCATGTATTACAGCCAAGGGATCCCCGGAAAAACCGTTAGTGATCGATCACAACAGCCAGCGATATAGCTAGCATATATTCGTATTGCTAGCGGTTCTATGTTCAAACCGCTAGTTAGCAATGCCCATATTATCACTACTGAATTAAATAACTGCCAATGAATTTTCAAAGATAAAATTCAAAACATCAGTCTTGCGTGCACGTCACATTTGAAACCTAAAAACTTGTTTACAAAACGCCAACAGCTATATGGCACCTTTTGAAACCCCAAAGGGTGTGAAACAGAGCATACTTATGGATGCTCACATTCAGAAGCTGTGGTCATCCTCCTCCTCATCGAAGCTGTCATGGTGCAACTCCTCATCCGAATCCAAGTCAGTGGCGTCACTGGCTTGCCCTATTGCCGTAGGAACTTACCTCTGTTGTCTTCGTCGTCGTCCTCCTCCTCCTCCTCCTCCTCCGTCGCCGCCGCCTTTTCCAAATTCATGTAGCACAGTTCGTCGTCAGAATCAAAACCTCTGTACGACCCAACAATGGATAACATTCGAAGCTGTGGTCATCCTCCTCCTCATCGAAGCTGCCATGGTGCAACTCCTCATCCGAATCCAAGTCAAGGGCGCCACCGGCTTGCCCTATTGCCGAGGAACTTACCTCTGTTGTCTTCGTCGCCGCCCTCCTCCTCCTCCTCCTCCGTCGCCGCCGCCTTTTCCAAATTCATGTAGCACAGTTCGTCGTCAGAATCAAAACCTCTGTACGACCCAACAATGGATGGGGGCGACGATGACGGAGAGGGGCAGAGAGGTATGGAAACGAGCGAAGAGGGATGAGAGGAGCGGAGAGGGGCGACGCTCAAAACATGCGTGCTTCCAAGGGGGTGAGGCCATACTTGCGGAGAAGACGAATGGGAAATTCACCCTGACAATTCATGAACGAAACATACCATTGGCGGTCTATTCATAGAACCACCAATGATACTATTACTGGCAGTTTGTACATAGAACATGGCTACAAATATTATCACTAGCGGTTCGAATATCAAATATTGAACCGCTAGTGATAGTCCTACAAACCATAATAATTGGTGCGAGGCTACATTATTGTCGCTTATCTTCTACCTCTCGTCACTGTGGCGTCCTGCAGATGCACTAACTCATTTCGTTGATGCCTTGTATAGTGTGTGCTTTTTAGCTCCATGGATAACCAATCGCCTTCACAACATCTGGCGTTAATTTATACACTTCAAACTATCGAAGGATTGTTAGATTGCGGGAGCAAAGGGCATCGATGGTTTCCTCCGAAGTTGTGGTCACATGCACCGGCACCGCCACCTCCTGCCGAACCAGTGGGTCCATCGATAATGTCATCTCCTCGATCCCCTCTTCCATTTCCTCCATGCCAACGCTGGGGTCCAACTCCTCCAGACATTTATGTGTGAGAGTGGTACAAGGTGATAATCTCGACCAGATGACAGTGAGAGCGCTACAAGGATCTACCACCGCCTAGACCTCATACATGGTATACATACCATCTAGTAATTTATCGTTCTCAATATATCGTGAATATGATTCATTGAAGTCTGATTCAGATTGGAGAACTATATGTATGTCCGAGGAGTCATCGCACGTTATATGAAGAGAATCCAATAACTGTAGTGGGTGATGACAGGTATGCTTTATGAATTGAATTTTTCTAACTAATTTAAATGCTTTTTCATTTTTTAAATAGCTCTAATGTATTTGCTTATGACTTGTTTGCAGCCTGTGAACTTACTTTTTTCACCTATGACAAGGTACTCATTGCTATTTGCTTGCAAATGACAAGGTACGCTTGTGAAATTCCATGTCTTACCGTTTCCTACTTTTGAGACTAATGTGCTTATGTGGATGTAGATATGTGAACTTCTCTATGCTCTGAACTTGTACTTGTGATCCCATATATTTTACCATTGAATTTAAGCATGCGTTGTGATCCCTCCGTTTTAGGCAGGCTCAAACCAGAGATCGAGAGCAGCACGGAAGCAGCAAGGCACATATACCCACGTTCAGGGCAATGGCGACGGCAGCCGCTGCGAGCAAGCGCCTGTGCTACAGCCTGACGGCGGCGCTGCTGCTTGCGCCGGTGGCCGCCACCGCCGCCGCGGAAGATTGCACCTTCTTCGATAAGGTGGAGCCTCTCGACGATTATAGGCCGTCGAGAACGACCCAAATTACCGCTTCAGCCTAGTAGTCCCCAACGTATTGCGACGGCTCGACGCCATCGAGACTGATCTGTTTTCTCAACCGCTTTTATGCTAGCCGTCTAGAAAGACTGTAATCTCGACGCCTTACCCCCCTCTAGTGGTCAACCGAGCTTCTTTAATTTTTTTCAAAAACGTTGAAATTTTTTTTATTCATGCATGTTGGCTAGTCTTGCTTAACACATGAACATACACCACCATAATTTATCCTACGATGAAATTATATATAGAATGACAGGTCCATGTGTAGGGGGCATATCAACAAAAGATTTATCGAAAGATTCTACAGAGTTGTATGAAATACGGGTGACATGTGCACATAATATTTTGAAAATTCATCATTCGTCCGAAGACCTTTGTATAAAGATCATCGCACTGTAATGTTAGTTATTACAACATTTTTAGTATTTTCTACGCAATTTAAAAATATTAAGAGCGCTACCACACCCACCCACCCGCCAAGACGCACGCACGCACGCACGCACACACACACACACACACACACACACACACACACACACACACACACACATATATATATATATATATATATATATATATATATATATATATATATATATATATATAGATCTAATCTACCCCGTTTTGCTTTTGTGAGCCACGGTTCAGCCTAGCTAATTTTGATTTGAACGTGTGGTCTGTAGTTTAAATAACTCATCCCCACGCTCTCCTCCCATTTTCTCTCTCTCCCCATTCTCTAGATCCACGCCCGGGCCCCCGATGCCGCCCCGACGCCGCCGCCTGTCGCCGCCGGCGCTTCGACGCCGCCGCCGCTTCGCCGCCGCCGCTTCCTCGACCACGCCCTTTTCCCGACGCTTTGCCGCCTCCCCGACCCGCTTTTTCCCGACGTTGCCGCTTGCCGCCCTCGATTTCGCTTTTCCCGACGCTGGCTGCCGTCTCGCCCGCTGCTGCGGGATGATGGCCGCCTTCGCTGGCTCGGCTCGACGACCACGCCTGCGCGCTTGCGGTGCCGATTTCGCTGCGCTCGCCTTCGCCGCCCGTGCCGCGGCGCTGCCGCCTTCAAGCGTCGGGCGCCGCCTCCTCCAGGCAGCCTTCAGACGTTACGGCGGCGGCGCCGCGCCGTCCTTTCCATCTTTGCTATGGTTGGCGCCAGATCCGGCACCGCCTGTTTTCCACCACCTTCCACGAGCCGCGTCGCTCGCCGACCGCCGCGCAGATCCGCGCCGCTTCGCCCTTTCCACCGCTTCCACGACGCTAAGAGCGCTTTGCCGGATCCGCGGTTGTTCCCGCCGACGCCGCTCGGCCTTCCTCCGCTGACGCCGCTTTCCTAACGCTGACGCCGCCGCCTCCGACACTGCTGCCGACAAGCCGCCGCCGACGCGCCATTGCTTTCTTCCCCGATGTTACCGCCGCCGCTCGACGCCACCGGCTCGCTTCCCACTCGACGCTGCGGCCATTGCCTCTCGATTTCGCTGACGCTGGCCATCTGCGCTTCGATCGCTGTCGTCGCCGGATTCGCTCTCGACCCTTGAACGTCGGATTCGCGCCGTCGGCCCCGTCCCCACCTTCCCGACGACGCCGTCCCAAATCCGCCACGGTGACCAAGGCGCCAGCGATGGCATCTCCGACCATCCTCTCACACACGGCACCACCGCCGCCGCCTCCCCGACCTTGTTCGCACGGCTCCTCCATTGCTCCATTACTTTTGATTACTAGAGAAGTAATGCGAAGTAATCGATCCGTGTTGATTATCGGAAGTAATGCGGTAATCGATCCGTGTTGATTATGGAAGTAATGCGAAGTAATCGCCTTGTGAATGTATTTTCTCCTTTTAAGAATGTAATTTTGGAGGAATGGAAAGTAATCAGGATGGAATCTCAATTCATATCGTTTTTGTCCAAAAATGGCAGAATCGAATTATCGTCTAAGTAATCGGCCGGAACCTACAAAACATGGATTACTATCATACGCATAAAGACATTCATCTCGATTACTAGTAATTACTTTCAAATCGAATCATGTTCAAATTGATATTTTTAAAATATTTCAGATTCATATGGCAACCAAGATCTTGTTTTGTTTGAAAAATACCAAGAATACGATGTTGAAAAGGATTTAACCATCGGATCTACTTAATCAAAAATTAAATCGAAAAACGAGATAGGATACGCTTGAAAACGAGTAGTTAATGCTCCCACAATTTTAGGCACCACATGCAGATCTATTTACTTACCAAGCCAAATTCAGTTCTGCTTCAATTACTATGACTTCACTGTCGAATTTGGACGCCGCCACCGTTTTTGGTTGGTGCGCCACCGACCAGGCCTTACATGGTAGATTAGGCTTAATCTACCCTAGGGTAGATTAGGGGCGTGTATATATATATATATATATATATATATATATATATATATATATATATATATATATATATATATATATATATATATATATATATATATATAGGGTTATTACATAACGCCCATGGAGCCTAGAGGAAGGCTATCGTACTATTCGGATTACGGATCTCTCCGTACTCCCAACGAGTTTTCAAAATCCGAATGTCTAACAACCGATCGAAACTATCGATCTTGTTCACTCACTGAAACGTAGCAAATGGCCAAGTTTCATATTTTTTGAATTTATTTACTATTTGTTTTTTTTTATTTTTAAAAATCAGCTTTTTTGAACGCACCACGGCTAATTGGAAGGTCGATTTTTGAAAATAGAAAACAAATATTATACAAATTCAAAAAAATATGAAACTTGGTCACTGGCTACGTTTCAGTGAGACGAACAAGATCAACCGTTCGGATCGGTTGTTAGTCACCTCGGATTTTGAAAACTCGTCGGGAGTATGGAGAGATCCGTACTCCGTACTCCCGAGAGTATGCTAGCCTTCCTCTCTCTACACACACACACATATGTATGTATGTATGTATGTATGTATGTATGTATGTATGTGTATATACACACACACGTATGTGTGTAGTAGTAAAATACTTGGGACTCCATGCAGTCAGTGCTCCATTCATTGTTGCCGTTTGATTTCATCAAGATTCGTGCACACAAAGTAATTACATGCACGACAAAACTATCATTTGCCATACAAAGGTGTGAATACAATAACTATGCTTTTAATTGTTTATAAAGAAGGTACGGAGCACAGGCTCCATGGAGTCCCAAGTATTTTTATATAATATAATATAATATTATGTATATGTATATGTATATGTATATGTATATGTATATGTATATGTGTGTGTATGTATTACGGCGCATTACATGCAACACAAAACATGTATACATTTAGAAAATAACATTATTTAATTTTGTAAGTTTATTTATTTTACAATGGAAAATTAAAATGTACCACCTATTTTTACAAATTATAAACATTTTTTGAAAATTTACAAAGAAAATAAACATGTCTGAAATTATAAAACAAAATTTTAAATCCTGAAAAGATGAAATGGGCTAGCCCAGTAAGTCTCGGCTCATCGGCACGAGTCCATCTCTCTCGACGGCCTATAGTCAGCCGTCAAGATACTGTCCTCTACTAAGGTTCCTCACGGGCCAGCCCATAACTAATATCAGAGGCTGGAGTTTGCCTCGAGATTAATGTTTCCCGCGCACGCAAGAATAGAAAAAAAAAAGTCAGCACGGGCTAAATCGAATCAATCTCGATCGCTTTCCTACAGTCGTCAAGATTAATCGTATAACATCAATCGCTTACATATGGCCGTCGAGAGTAATGTTCTTATCTCGACCGCTTCCTGATGACCGTCGTGATTTATTTTGACCGTCGATATTACGGACGATTCCCGTAGTGATTCGCGCTGGCTATATATATATTGATTTGGTGGTGTGTCGGTCGATATATATACGGTACGTGACTACGTGCAATTTTTATTCTTAGTGCGCGTATTAGTTGCTGCGTTTGCGTCGCATGGGTGCTTTAGCACCCTTTATTTCCTCCTCGACATTACCTCTGTTTTATGACGTGTTGTTAATTATTATATAATGCAACATGTGTGCCCACATTTGGGACCTTTATGTTACGGTTGGTGCCGAATATATGTACAAATAAATTAGATGGATAGATGGACTCTGTTTTGTAATAGACATGTGCTACTAAAAAAACGTGTATTAGTCCTAGCTAATCACTACCATTTAGATTGGAACCTATACTAATAGTGTCATCGGTACCGGTTCATTGGAAATAGGGCCATTGTGGGCTTTCAGTACCGGGCATCAGTATCGGTTGGAGTCATGAACCAGTACTGATGCCTTGTTTCTGAAAAGGCTAAAAGAAAGGCATATCCTTTCTATATCAGAACGCGTGGGTGGATTGGTTGGGTAGAAGGGTAAGGTGTGAGACAAGAGGTATTTGGGTTTGAATCCCACTTCTCCCAATTTGTAAACATTTTCACGTGGTAGCTGATCATGGCATATGTACCGGTTCGTAAAACCGGTAGTAATACTTTGGAAAATTAGTCCCGGTTTGCCACCAGTTCTGAACCGGTATAGATCCGAGCATTTGTAGTAGTGAGAAGAGGGTTGTGTTAGATCTAGACTCGTACCCTGACTCCTATATAAATAGGGGGCACCCCTATTGTAACCAGTAACGACCAAGTAGCGGTCGGCTTGTGGCCGTGACCCGAGCGGCCGGTATGTTGCGTTGTTGGGGTGGAGCGCATAATCATTGCCCCACAGATGTAGGCTGAGAGCCAAATTGTGTTACCAAACATTATGCATCTAGTGTCGTTCAAATCTTGGAGGAGGCGCAAGGGTTATGCATACATGCGTGTGTCTAAGAAAAATGCTATATTCGGTGCAAGGTGGGCCATGACGGTGATCGATGATTCGATTGGTGGAGTCAAACACTCTGGGCGGGTAGCCTGGACTGCTCGATGGGCTACTATTAGCAAGGATCGACCAAAAGTGGTGATTGGGCCGACAACGTGGCCATCGAAGGAAGGTGCTCATGAAGGCTATTGGTGATTTCATCGGAGAGGTCAGACATGCTAGCTAAACGGTGCAGTCAGCAACGATCTATACTAGGGGGAGAGCAGACCAGCAGTCATGTCAGGAATCAGTTCGAGGAGGTGAATGGATTAGGCGACGAGACCGTGGATCTGTGCCAAGGGCAAATGGATCGGGTGGTGAAACCGACGGTGAGCTGGTCAAACCGTGGTCGGTAGGATTGATCCGATAAGAAGGAAGTAAACAGAGTCCGGTACACGGATTTGCAGAAGACGTTATGATGACTTCAAGATGGTGGACGTTACATTCGCCATGGTGGAGTTTGTTAGAGTTTTTATCGAATATGTGTATAAGTAGGTTACATGAACTCTGTATATATTGTAATAGGTAGAGAGGGTCATGTTAGGTTCGGATTGGTACCTGGCTCCTATATAAATAAGGGGCACCTCTGATGTAACCAGTGACGACCAAGTACCGGCACGTAGGTGGTCGTTGTCGGCATGTGGCCGTGATCCGGGCGGTCGATATGCTATGTTGTTGTGGAAAAGCGACCATAATCATTGCCTCACAGATATGGGCTGAGAGTCAAACTGCACTACTAAACATCGTGCCTCTACTATCATTCAGATCTATCGACGTCGTGTGTTTTTCCGACACTATATATTTCCTTTGTGTGCCTGCCTCAATTAATTGCCGGTCAAAAGATGCCTACAGTGTTTCGTACTTCCTTCATTATGAAATAACTGTTGTTTGGGCATTGACACGGTTTCCAAACTATAACTTGACCACAAAAAGTTTTTAAAATTTATTTATAATGCATTAAAAATTATAATATTATGAAAGATCTTTTCTTCTATTCATGCAATTTTTATGTTCTCAACCCAAATAATATGAAAGTTCTCTATCGATAAAGTTTTCAAATTTTGACTTATATAACAAATTTAATGACTGTTGTTTCATAACGGGGCGAGTAGTTTACATGGTTACAGCTGAACTTCATTGGTTCGATGCTGTCCCGAAGAAATGGCTCCGTGAAATAGAAGCCCTTCACAAAAATCTACACATACAATTCTTAATGGACCTGTTCAAAGTATTTAAAGAGATATTCACGGTCAGGGTTTTCAATCTTTCATTTATGGGCTTAAAGGTCAGATATTTGCGATAGGATTTAATATCATCGTATCATGAATTCCCATTTACTGCTGTAACATCCCAATTCGGGAAGTATTTTAAAATTTGTCAAAACCCGAAAATTCGATTGAATTTGAGTTAAACCGACATATGGGCCCACTGCCGCAGCTCTCTCTCTCTCTTCTTCTCTCTGTTTCTCTCTCTCTCCTTCCCTCGCGCTCCCTCACTGCACAGTGGCCGCCGCAGCCTACCCTACCAGCCGTGCTGCGCCATGCCACTGCATAGCACTGGCCGCGCCGCACGCCGCACCTCCTCCATCATAGCCACGCTGCGCGCAGGTCACCTCGCCATGCCCTGCCACCCCGCCGCCTGCAGCTCTGCTCCACCCCTTTTTCCATGCATCACCGAGTGCGTCTTCGGGCCCTAAAATCGCCCCGTGACCATTCAAGCACCACCAAGTGCCGCCGAAGTCGTCGGAGCCGTCGTATTGCCGAAATTTCTCGCCGACCCGAAACCCTTGGCAACCATCTCTCCGTCGATATCTTCTTCCTCGGTCTGGTATTTTTCAATTCCTTCCGTCCTGAGAGTCCTTATGGCCTTACGAGTATTTCCCCTCATCTAATTTGGCTAGTGTGTGGCCGGAGATCGTCGCCGCCGTTGGCCTATTTTGGTGCCGCCGTGGAGCTCGTATCGACATGCCGTTTCGAGCCTTATCCGAGCTCTTGCGTCTCTCGGTAAGCACCCACAACCCTCCCCGATGCTCTCCCACCATCCAATTCGGTCGTAGCCTTACCGTAGCGCAGCCGCCGTGCACCCTATGTATCGCCGCCGCTGTAGCTCGCCGCGCCGCCGTGTCCGACCGCCGTAGACCATGTAACTGGCACCTTTAGAAGCACGCCGTCGAGACGAACTCGTAGAGCCCAAGAAAATCCAAACGGTGGACCGTAGCTCCCGCAATCACCGTTTCTCTCCACGGGCTGTGTGCTGGTCGGAGGTTAAAGACGACTGACGTCATCATGACGTCAGCAGCTAGAGTGCAGTAATTTACAGGTTTTGATTTATGGTTTCTATTTATTAAAAATAGAAGAAGACTTCCAAAAATTAAGGAAACATTATGTAAGATACTAGATGATGTACAGAGCCTAATAAAAATATAACTTTGCATAATTCGCTATCACATTTTTACATTAAACTAATAACATAACTACTTTCGTATTTATTAATTAAAACAGAAAAACAGCTCCAAAATTCCTTAAAAAATTACATAGAATACTAGACTTAATATACATCATAGGAAAAATATAATTGTGCCCTTAACTTATAGAAATTTCTATAAACAAATTTAAGTGGGTATTTTAAGGCCTTATTTATTAATTTAAAATGTAAATAAAGGGCATTTCAGAAAATATAACATATAGCCTTTTAAAATGCTGGGAAGAACATCCTCGCTGTAGTTGTCTTGGCCGGAGCCGTACGCTAGCAAAGTCGTTGTTTGATGTCGACTGTAGTCGTCGTTTGATGCCGAACCATTTATAGCCTTTTCCAGCGATTTAATCCTTTGTTAATTCTAGAATTCGGTTTAGATTTATTTAAAATAGTAAAGGGGCTTCCAAAAATTCTGGAAAAATTAAGGTAACTACTAGAGACGACAATCAATTTTATAAAAATATAATCGTGGTCACTGTATTAGGGAATTTCGCACTGTTGGTTAAAATGGCAGGTTTTCCTTTATGGGAACGATAACATGATTAGAGGATAATTATTGATTATGTTTATTAGTGAATTAGACACCAAATAACCTTCAGAAAAGATATTGAATAAATATGTGCCTTAACAATTTTTAGGACACACTAAAATGCTTTTAGTACTCTAGTTAATCCATAGAATCATTTAATTGGCACTAATAGTTAAATTTGTAGGTTTTCTTATATTTAAATAGTTAATTTAACCCTAGGGAATCTGTTGGTTAGTTCCAATTATTGAATTTGACACCAACTGATGTCTAGAAAATTGGATGGATAAATGCTTTAATATTTCTGGAATAGTTTACTTTTGCACATTAATTTAAATATAATCCTAAGGGTATTTTATTATTAAACATTAACCAATCATCTAGCCTTTTCCTTTAATAAATCCACCCATGAGATGCTCTGGGAAAATAAATTAATAAAGAACTATAGCCTAGGTTCATCTCATTATTTAGGGGCCTTAGATTATCGTCAACTCCGATAAACATTTCCTCGTTAGTAGGTGGAACTTCCGATATTCGTCATTTCATGTTGCCGAGAAACCCTAATCACCCTTTTGCGAACGTATCGTACCAAATCGTATTTTTTGGTTTAGAGACTATTATATATTACTAATATTATTTATTAATGCACTATGGCATGCATAACATATCATACGCAAGATAGGTTCGCTAATCGACCTTAGGTATTTATGCCGATAGTTCGACCTAGATCGTGCATGCATCATGTTTTCCATTGCATTATTAGTAGTAATTATTGGTCATTGGTATGTTTAGACGTAGGCGATCCCGAGGGGAGATTTGGGGACACTGAAGAGGACCATCTACCGGGTCAAGGCGAGTTAACACTTACTCTTTAGATGTGATCCGTATTAGGGAGAGACAGCGACTTTCCGTAGTGCGAGTTAACATCACTATTATCATGATTCATACCCAGTTTTTCTTAAACTATATTGTTTAATTATCAATTTGCATGCTTAGTAGATTGCCTATTTGTTAATCATGTTATACTTATACATGCCTGCCTTGAATTGTTTAGCTTTAAGGATTGCCTTGATTGTCATTGCTCTTGTTAGCCTATAATTAGTTTGGTAACCACATTAACCCTACTTAATGGGTAAAACTTGCTTAGACCTGCTTAGGCTTAGCAAATCTTCTGGCTAACCGCCACGGAACGGTGAACCGATATTCACCGGACATTCATTATTCTTATTTAATATGACATGACATTTGACAGTTAGGGCTGGTAGCTGCATGTTGGGATGATTGTGTTTGTGGGTTTGGATATGTGGAAACTTGGTCGGTTTTGGTCGGTCGGTTGGGAAAGTCCAAGTGTGTGGTGTGGTGTGGTCGATGACCGTGCAAGTAGTGTATGGCAGAGTTCCGAAACTGCCTTAGAAAATAGCGTTTGGCAGAATGCTGAAACTGCCCTAGGTATTCGTTTGGCAGAGTGCCGAAACTGCCCTAGGTATTCGTTTGGCAGAGTTCTGAAACTGTCCCTAGATTCGTTTGGTAGAGTGCTGAAACTACCAAGTGTATGAAGGAAGCGTTTGGCAGAGTGCTGAAACTGCCCGGTGTAAGAAGTGGTATGAATTGAGGTGATTTGTAAGCTGGTTGGGTTTATGATTGAGGGTTGGCCAATTTGTGTGTTAATTGAGTATAAGCTGGTATGGATTGAGGTGATTTGGGGTAAGCCGGTTGGATTTATGGTCGATGGTTGGTCGATTGTGGGTTGAGTTATGGAAATGGTTTGTCGATTTGTGTGTTGGTCGTCTTGATTGGCTGATATTTGGGTCTGGGATGCATGATTAAGATGGAAACCTCTGATCTATTTATAACAATACAAGTGTGGGCTAATGCTAGTTAGGTTATTTCCAAAAGTCTTATAAACTTGGCTTTACGCAAATAAAATAACCCTCTCCTCCAAATAAAGCCCTCTACACTAACTGCATTAAGGGAAGTGTTAACTAGCCGCGTTTGGATGACGCTGACCTCGCCTACTTACCTTCTTTGGACGATGGAGTCAAATTTGACCCTTACGCATGTCTCGAAGATGACGGACAGGACTATGGTGGACCCGATGAGTCTTAGGGGCCACTCCAGTAGCTGATGGGCCATAGTCGATTGGGATTCTTTTGGGTGATTATTTTGGTGCCTGCTATACTCTGAACTATTCCTTGTAATCTAAGGCGTGAACGGGCCGCCTTACTAAAGTCGCCTATGGGCGCAACAATGTGGTGTAATATTCAGAAATTTATTTTATCAATGTGCGCTTGTATCGGCTACTTGGTCTTCCGCGCTAGCGTACTGATCCAGGGGCAATTGCACGGGATCGTCAAACCTCAAGGTAAGTGAAATTTGAGGGGTGACAACTGCTAAGTAACACTACTAGGAAACGGGCCTTCTACCAGGCTACCAGCTCATCACTCATGATTATCCATGAACTGTGACAAAGTATTACATCGCCTTGTTAAGCGGATATAGGGTCATAGGCATTTTTTCGTCTCGGTTGGTAACACCAACCAAGATCGATTTTCTCCTCCAAAGATCCCGCATGCAAAGACGGGAGTATCACTATTTGGTGTCAACAACCAGGAGTGTTTTGGTCACTTTAGGAATTGAACGGATTCTCAACAGCCTTCGGAGCTCTCGACGGAGTATTTAAAGAGAAGGCCAAGAAGAAAATGGGCGCGAAGGACTACAAGTCTAGGTCGATCACACAGTTGGGGAGTAAAGTGGTAAATATCACTTTTAAAATTCTTTAACACTTCATATTATCCTACTAACACGTATTTTGATTAGATTGCAATGTAGTTGGCAAAAAGGGCGGTTAGACTAAGCTCGATAGACGTGTGAAAGTAGGCCCACACGTAAAAGACTTCTCCTGGTGGGCAACCCACCTTGTATCCTCATGCGTTGGTCTTGGGATTAAAGTATGACTGTATGAAGGCTGCAGGACGACTCAGTCGCCGTCTTGCTGAGTCTCCATGTGGCCATCTCACCGAGTCGCCATCTAACCTTCTTCCCAAGACAACGTCTCGTCGTAATGTCAACGACCGATGGAATAGCTACAGATTGCAGAACTGCCGCAATGCTCACAACGGGATCATGCCATCATGGGACGCATGGCCCATGCCTAAGTGCCTGATTGATATAGCAACGCTAACGCCTGATCAACCGATCAAGATTCCATCGATTGCTAATTTGGTACTAATATTGTATTCATGAATACACTATTTTACTATTAGTGCAACAATATCATGGTATTATTGTTTAATCGAGTAATTGAGTATTTTTTTATTAAGCAGATTGATTTGTTAGTTTTAAACAAATTAGATTAATTATTTGTTTTTGTTGCCTGAAATATTGTTTTTATTGGCCTGGCCTCGTCACCGTCATTGTGGAAGTTTTTAGGATATTGCATGACGTCGATCAGTGCTAAGTTGATCGAGATAACATCTCATTGAGCAGAACACAGAACTAATCGAAGATAACGTAAAAGTGCAAAAGTTATCTATTTTTCACGGTGTATGTTGATTACTTTGTATGATTGATTACTCGTTAGCCTTTGAAAGATGAAGATTGCATAATTTCATTAGGGTCGTGGCAATTGATGATATGGATTAGCCCTGTATTTTCCTCTATTTTGGTTTAGGATTGGTTATCTTCTTTTTGGTTGTAGGATTACATAGGATTAACTCTTCACAATTTTTATTTGACAATTTATTTGTTTAGGAACACATTTATACATGTTTAATTATTAATTTTCTCTTATGATGTTGAACATATGGTGGACAGAAGTTGGATAAATGTTAAACAATTTACCCCTGCATATATCAAAGGCATGGGAGAATTCATTCAATTCATATATTTGAGAGAGATTTAATCAGAATGATGGTATATTTTACCCATGTCGTCGATGTCTTAATCAGTCACGAAGACCTCAGTCCCATGTGGAAGCTCACATTCATATTTATGGAATGTCAAGTACATACATGATGTGGGTTCATCATGGAAAATCATTCGATGCTGACGTCGTGTAGTCTCCGGTTTTTATATCCATGAAAATGTTTGCAATATGTGGAAGTTCTGGTCAGGATGGCATTGTTGTTAGTGAGGATGACAACGATGATGGAGAAATGCCTAATTAGATGAGTTCTTCACACCAGTGGACCAAGGTAGACAACATACAAATTTTGCTAAAGTTCTTAAATATGCGAAGCGGGAACTTTGCTCATAATCTATATTTTCAAGATTCTCTTTTCTCATGAATTTACTTCATGTCAAGTCGTACTATCGGATCAACAATTCTGCTTTCGATGCACTAGCGAAGCTATTGCTGCTAGCATTCCCTCATTGCAACCTTCCCAATTCATTTATGAAGTGAAGCAATACCTCAGTGAATTGGGTTTTGGATATGATTCTGTCAATGTGTGCTTGAATAACTGTGTGCTATTTACATAAAGTTGCACAAGAATAGATATGAATGCCCAATATGTGGAGAGATGCAAATGGTAATAGGCGGATTTCTTTAAAGGTATTGAGACATTTTCGGATAATACCAAGATTGAAGAGGTATTTTACTTCAAAACAAACTGCAGAGGACAAAGTGACACAAGTTGAAGCGATAGCCAAATGATAGTGAAATGAAATATCCTACTGATGGGGAGGCATGGAAAGTTTTCGATAGAAAATCATCCTCGCATCCTTTTCTCGCTCGACCCGCCTCTTTTGCTCCATTTCTTCAAACCGTTTCATCATGGCTTCTACCATAGGGTTGATTGGCATTGTAAATGGGTTGCAGTCGACACCACACTTCTTACGCACTACCTCTGCGTAGGTATCCTACAAAATCAAATAATGGATCAGTGCGAAACAACGCAAGAATAAATAATGAATATAGAAGGACACTTACAATTTTGAGCATGAACGATCTAAGTTCAATACTTAGGCAACCTAAGAGTTTAAGCATGAACTCAGACTAGGTACCAAACAGACTTAAACATGGTTCTAATGATTCCACACTCTCAACTATGCGGAAGATAAATGCTCAGCTTACGTAAATAAATGAACTTGTATTATAAATCAAAGTCTTACTGGGGAATGTAAAGATACAAGAACTATTACCCAAATTTCCAAAGACTCCTTCGAAAGTCTGAGACGTAGCTCGATCCGAACTCTTAACTCCCAACCTAACTATTCTACTCTTGCTAATGACAAACTGTAGCTCCCAAATGATGTTTGTGTTACATGTGAGGTGAGGAGGTACTTTTATAGTCAACCGGAGCCAATGGGTGGTTGCCACGGTAGGGGACACATGTAATATCTACACTAGTCAAAGAGGAAAACAAGGGGGAATCCAAGAGAGTCGGCTGACCTAGGGTGGGTCGGCCGACCCACCTTCAGCACCTCCCGGCCCTCGGTTTCTCATGGGATGCTTTATTGACGATTTAGATCATCTCCCAAAGTCGGTTTTGATAGTTGGAGCTGGTAAAATCTTCTTCCATGTGGCCCCATGGATCCTTCTCAATCTTCTCCTAGTCTTCGGATCGAACCGACGTGTGTGGATGGCTTGGTTGACTCCCTTGTGTGCTTCTTGGATCACCGAAGAAAAAGCTGGTTTGACGACGAAAGTAGGTCCAGCTTTTTCTCCAATTTAGCTCCGGTTTTTCCCAATTTGTTCTTGAGGACATAAACTCACCCAAACTTGTGAAACTTTATTATTTAAAATAAAATTCATACGTAAACCTTGATTTTCTCTTGAATTACCGGAATGCTGGCATACAAATTTGGACTTTAACGACCGCAAACAACCTAATTGTCTTTGTTAGTAATTGTGTTGAGCATAGCTCTCGCATACCTATAGTCATTTGTGGTAGCATTAGGGCTAAAGTAATACCTAGCGTTATATGAAACACAGACATGTGAAGTTAGAATGTAAAGTGATCGAGAACATTAAAAAGAAGTGATAATTTAGAATTTATCCAAAACTCATCGATGCATTGATGGACAACAACAATGGTTTCGTTCTCATCCTCCACTATGGAGTAGTCGCTCCAGCTACACATTGATCGTCACACATTACCCTCTCCCAGTCTCTCTGGGTAGTATCATCTCAAGATTGTGCCAAGCATGTGGCCTGTCTCTTGCTTGACCTTGTTCACACACATCATACCACCGTAAGAAATAGTATTAATAGCGAGTTAGTGGGAGTTCTTGGCATTAACAACCATCGACACACAAAAACCTCTAGAACATATCTTTGCCCGCAGACTAACACTGATGTCAACCTTGTCAGCTTTATTAGTGGGGGCTTTTGGCAATTTATGTCGCCCCTTATCCTGCGTGGCCCCTTTTGAGCTTGTGGCCCCAGTAGTGGGCCACTGACCCCACTCCTAATCCCCTCACGCACTCTCCATAGTAGTGGGCCACTCCGCCTTCCTTAGAGGCGGCCACCTCCTCCCCCTCCTCGAAGTCGGTGGCTGCCACCCCGCCACCACCACCTCCTTCTTCTCCCGCGACTTGTAATGTGACGGGCTTGGCTCTCTAGTAATTTTTGTCCTAGCTCCCTTGCCGAAGACAGTTCTAGCCAACTTCTGGCCACCTTTAGCTAACTTTTTCACACCTCCAACAATCATGTAATAACTGTATTCAAAATTAACATGTTAGAATGAAAATTACAAAATTACACGAAGAAAGCTAAATGATGCTAAAAATATAGAATACATTAATTAAATGAAGAATTGTGAATTGTGCAATGCATAAAACAAATGCTGAAATATAATGTGCATATATATAAACCGTACGCCTAAAAGTCTTTGGCTTCTTCTTCTTCTTCTTCAACTTCAACTTCTTTCTCTTTCTCTTCCTCTTCTTGTCCTTGTTCTTCCTCCTTTTCTCCTTCTACATGAGATGGGTATAGGATGCCCATAAGATTGTCAAGCCCATCACCAGTATCCACTTGCAACTTTCCTGGTAAATATTTTTCTTGGAACAACTCCATATCTAGGTAAGTCTCATAGTCCTCATCCGTGAGGGTGGGCAATCTTCCACAGGCGGGAGACATTTATGGACAATTCAAAAATTCTTGTACTTTGGGTGGGCATATGGTAGATTGAACACTAGCTCGGTTTGTTTTGGAAGAATAAAAACATCATGCCTATTATACAACTTCGTATGATTGATCTCAACTAGGCCTAGTTCTGGAGTCTGTCACACTCCACTGAATGGATGGAATCATCTGCCAAGAAAGAGAATGAGTGAGAGATCATTGTTTTCATACGTCAAAAAATCATTTATTAACCACAAGTATGCAGCACACATTCTAAAGTTATTCCTTGTATGACTAGGGCTGGAACTTTAGCTCGAAGCTCGCAAGCTGCTCGGGCTCAACTCTTATTGCTACAAACATGGCTTATTGTAAAATAAGACATGTCATTTCGATACTTTTCTTCAACTCCAAAGTATTTTGATACAAATAGTTGAAGTTCATTTTACAAAAGAAAATACAAAAGAAAATAAGGCAGATTATGGGAGTGTGTGACTTGAATTATTGATTTGGCCATGTAGATAAAGAATTAGATCTGCCACATTAGAATTCACAACCATAGGTGTCTTTACATCCAATCAACACGGAAGTCCCCTATCTAGGAAGGACAGGCTGGGTCAAAGCTTGGCTTGTGCTCGCCTCTTTTGTAAATGAGCACAAGCCGAGCCGACCCAGAGGCTGGCTCGCTCGGGCTCGGCTTGTTTACATGCTACCGCTATTTATTTCATCTCTTGAGCATTAGAAAATGACATATCCTATTGCCAAAAGCCCCATAAAATTGCCCAATACCCAAATATGCATGTACAAGTTATTTTGATACTCGTATGTACAATGCTAACTTATATTTTGCAATGTTTAATGCCTTAGAAGGTTGGGAGACTAATATTTTCCCTAGCTCGCGAGCTTCCAACGAGCCGAGCCAAGCCTAGTTTCCAGCTCGGACACCCTGTCGAGCTCGTCTCGGCTCGGTAACGAAGCGAGCCGAGCCGAGCCAAAGGCCGGCTCGCTCGAGCTTGGCTCGTTTCCACCCCTACGTATGACTATAATGTGTCTAGAGTCCTTTACTCCAAAGATTGTCCATTTTGTCTACTTCATAGTAGCCTTATGAAACATCATCACGGCTAGACATCACGGGAAGCGTTCTCTCTCCGTGATCTTCCTAGAAAAGAATAATTTACCTTGAACCCATGCTTACAAAGGTGGAAATGAATGTCCCTTTTAGTCATCTTTATGCTGTTGGAGCACATAGCGCATGAGCAAAGAACGACCGCTATATTAGGGTAGGGAAACTTCCGAAAAACATGGTTCATGAATACTTTAGCCTTCTCGATCCATATGGTTGTGCGCTTCCCGGTATTTCTCTAGCCATCGTACATCCACCTCTGATCTTCCATCGCTCTCTATACATAGAACATCAATGGGTGCATGCAAAGGGTTTAGATAGGTTGTAGCTAGGTAGCTAGGAGGGCTTATCACCCACGGATATGTTTCAGTACGGTTGTGACACATGCACGTAATAGTCAAAATTTCTGTAGCATAACCTCGCTATTCCCGTAGTACAACGATGGTACAACGTACCGCTTACGTAAATAACACGGTCATGTGACCGGAATTCCGACTCTTACACACACGTGCCACATCGACCGTACTCAAGCACACATCCATGGCTATCCAAAACATGGACAACACAGGAGTGCAACATCTTTCATATTGGAACTCAACGAATCACCGTCCGAGCTTGTTGCAAAAATGTGGAGTACGTGCTCCCGAACAGGCTTGACATTGGCACGGTTTGCATACATACGCAAATGCATAGGTTAAACAAAGATATTTTAAAAACATCAACTATCTGTATACAACTAGGGCGTGACCCCGATCCCATCCCGACCAGGCGCTGCCACCTGTGAGTTTGGAATTATTTCAATTATACTGTAGTAGGTAACTTATTCCTACGGGTTTGTGTGTATATAGTATTTCAGACTACCTATATGATATGGTCCACATGTAAGTATAGTGTTTATATCCAATACGACAAATTAACAATAAAATTGGATATATCAGGTTGGCCATCACGCCTCATGAGCTCCTCATGGAAGCAATAAAATTCAGAAATTCAACTCTCCTTCAATGATTTCAGATGCGTGATCCAATTATCATGAAATTATTAACTAGCTGTTTGAAACCATCTGTGTTAGTCATCAACTGATCATGCCTCGAGCTCCTCATGGGAACGAAAAAAATCCGGAAGTTCAACTCTGTTACATTGTTTTTAGCTGCATGCGTGATCCAATTATCAAGAAATTATCAACTCGGTGTTCGAAACCCCTTCTCTAAAGTAACCAGCATGATCAGCTAACTATGGGAGGGTATATAATTTTTCGACTAAAACTCTTGAATAACTGGTCACAACACATGCTTGCGAGCATATACAAATATGTAGATATCAATATAGGAACACCATCAAACTCTTGAACGCAGAGATCATATTGTCAAAATATATTTATTGGGCGGTCAGATTCTGTCTCCAACTCTCACCGACAGAAACAGCTGGCCTCTGTGTATTGCGCCAATTTATTCTCTAAATTTTTTGAGGTGTCTCTATATGACATGTCAATAGTTAGAAACAACAATAGTTAGAAACAACTCTTATCTCAATCATTGTACATACCGTAAGTAACATTTTAAATCTCTGGGTTTTACCTGCCTCAACCGCCATCACCGGCCGTGGGAGAATCTCCGAAGTCCACGATATTCGCTTGCGCGGTCGATATGGCACGGCGTGAAGTCCTAATCTGTCCATGTCAGCAGCCATATATACAACGGAATTGTTATTAACGCATGGACCCTGCGTGCCACCTATAAAAATTGGAGCAAATTAATATTCGTGCATGCCATACAAGCATGGATCACTGATATATCGAGTCAGAGCATCCACATCAGGACCTCTATCGTCTTCGTCTATTTCACTGTTAGCTACTTCTTTTATCTTTCTCTCTAAATTTTGTTTCTATTTTATATTGTATTCTAAAAGATTCCATTCTTCCATCAAACACTTTTTTTTTTAGAAAAAGGCATGGAAACTGCCTTTTATTAATTCAGTAGGAAAGTTACATTGTCAAAATTTATGGGGGAGGTTTAGACGCATTCCCTCGAACGCACGATACAAGTAAAACTAATTTATTACAAAACGGGCGCCTACCGCCCCCCAAAGGCTCAGAACCTCCATGCGCAAATCGAAAAATGTCGTCGGCGATAGCTCCTTCGAGTTGAAAATACGATTATTCCTTTCGAGCCAGAGATGCCATAAGGTTGCTAATACAACGGATCCTAGACCCGGGGCAAGGTTGGGTTGCAGGATGTCCTCGACCCACCAGGCACCAAGATCATCAGAGTGGGTCCACACATAGCGGAGTAGGCGTGGGGCGTTGAACTAAGCCAGGAGGTCCCAGATGTGAGAGGAGGAGGAGGGCACTCGAGGAAGAGGTGTTCCGGGGTCTCCATGCATCGGAGGCAAAAGGGTGTAGAAATAGTTATTTGGCAGACCCCTACGCAGGAGGACGTCAACATTCATGACCATCCTTATAAACAGCGTTCAAGCAAAGAACTTGCACTTGGAGGGCACCCATTGCTTCCAAATCAGCGCAAACACCTTCGGAGATGTCCTTCCAACGAATTACATGTTGTACACTGATCAGTCAGAGAAGTTCTCATCTGTGGAAAAACACCAAACAGCTTGGTCCTGGTATTTCAGACAGAGCGCAACACGACTGATCTTTTGCCAAAGGGAGACCAGCTCCACGGCGAGGCTGGTGGCGAAATTTCGTTGTAAGTCCAACAACCAATTATTGTGCAGGGCCTTAGCAACTGTGCGATTTTTTCGTTTGGAGGCCGAAAAAAAGTTCTGGGTCCACTTCCTTTGGAGATTGCCCAAGGAGCCAATTGTCAGTCCAGAAGAGGAAGGTGGCAACATTCCCAAGAACCACCTCGGAGCCCGCTCTAAAGAATGCTACATCAGTAGGGTCCACCCAGTGGCGAACGCAGGACCAAATTCGAGGGGGGGCTAGGCTTTAACATTCCAACCATCGGAAACAAGGCAAAATAATATTAAATATAGGTTTTAGTTACTACTACAATCCAAATCCATATATAAATAAGCAAGTCAAGGCATATTTACTAATTATTCATTTGCTATTTGCTAATTCTATAAATTAAACAAGCAGTCAACTAGTCAAGCATCAAGCATGAAGCATCAGTGCATCACTACATCACTTGCAAGCAATTAATTAATTAAGCAAAAGCATTAAGCCATTAACTATTTAACTACTAACTAGTATTCCAGGAGGTAGCCAGGCAGGAGACCAATTCACGTCACGGCATCACCAATTGTCCAATTCAATTCACCAATCACCATACCGTGGGTCCGTGCGCGTGCCTTGGCGGCGGCTTGGCGCCTTGCCTTGCGCGGTTGTGGCCTTGCCGTTGCTGGCTTGGCGCGGGACGGGGACGCACGTCGGGACGCCGGGACGGCGACGCGGGACGGGGACGCCTCACGCCGGACGTGGGACGCCGAGACGCGGGCTCGGCCGCTCGGGGATGGGGACGCCGGGACGCGGGCGCGGGACGCCGCCGCCGCGCCGCCTGCTGCTATGCTAGGGTTGTGCGCACTGCTCAGCTCGGGGAATCCGGGAATGGGGAATTGGGGATTTCGGATTTGGGGAATGGGGAGGGATGTTGGCACATGGGCTGGGCTTTTACTTGCACTGGGCACTTGGGCCTTTAGTCCATCCTTTACAACTTCCGCCTGAACTCTGAAACACAGCGCACGGGCCACGGCGACCGGGGACGGGGCACCGGGCGGCGGCGGCGCTCATGGCTGGGGCTGGCGGAGGCCGGAGATGGAGGGGGTGGGTGGAGGGGGGGTTCGCCCCAAAATGGAGCTGGGGCGCACGCCCCAACGGTCCGTCCGCCACTGGGTCCACCCTGTCCAACGAGACGAGGCACGATGTGGGGGAGCTGGATTTGGCCAGTCAAATCCAGCGCAATTGGAGGGCACGGACGAAAATCTTCAGGTTGAGCAACCCGAGACCCCCAAAAGCAGCCGGGGAGCAGACGAGTTTCCAATCGACACGACATCCTGCCACTGCAACATTGTCATTTCCACGCCAAAGCTAGACGCGACGCAGTTTATCGATCTTCTGAAGGACCGAGATAGGAGGGCAGATCACTGAAAGGGTGTAGGACGGTAGGGCTGAGAGAACCGACTTGATCAGGGTGACTCTACCTCCTTTTGACATCATTTACTTTTGCCAGCCGGCCAGACGACCATCGATCTTGTCGATTAAAGGTTGGAAGTGGATGTGCTTTAGCTTCTTAATGGCGAGTGGGAGGCCGAGGTGCGTGATGGGGAAGGTCATTCGTTGCGCGGGCAAGTCGGTGAGAATGTCGTCGAGGTCAAGCCCCTCGCACTTGATGGACACGATCTGACTTATTTTGAAATTGGTGCGGAGGCCAGATATTGCGCCGAATCTCTGCAGGATTTGTGCCATCGCCGAGATATCTTCCTTGATCGGCGCCACAAAGATTGCAGCATCATCGGCATAGAGCGAGATACGCAGGACCCGCTCCTCGGTGGTGATGTGTAGAAGGTGTCGCAAAGGTTCAATTGCGAGGTTGAATAAGAAGGGGGACAATGAGTACCCATGGCGGAGCCCTTTACGGTGGATGATGAAAGGACCTGGGGAGTCGTTGAGTAGGATTTGGGAGGAGGACCACAGAAAGGAGTCGATTCAATTCCTCAACTTATCGCCAAAGCCGCGGGCGTGAAGGTTGTTTAGAAGGTAGGGTCAGGAAACCGAGTCAAATGCTTTTTAAAGATCTAGCTTCAGCAGGATGGCCGGTGTGTGGGATCTGTGCAGAAGCTTGGATTTGCTTTAGATAAAAAGGAAGTTATCTTGAATGTGACACTTTTTTATGAAGGCATTTTGACAGAGAGAGATGAGCTCATCTATGAAACCGGCTAGGCGAGTGGAAAAAAGTTTAGTGAAAAAATTCCCAAAGCTATGGATAAGGTTGACGGGATGACAGTTCGAGGCTGAGACAGGGTCTTTTTGCTTTGGGATGATGACAATTGCGGCAGAGTTAAGACTTTGAGGTGCACTACGACCATGAATGAAAAGGCATTGAAGGCCGTAAAAAGATCAGAACAGATGAAATCCCAGCAGAGCTTGAAAAAGAACAAAAGTGAAACCGTCTGGCCCGGAAGCTTTATCATTGGGCATTACCATCAAAATGTCATGTAGCTGTTGAAGGGAGAGGGGTGATCGAGTGACGAAAGGTCGGTCGTTGGGAGGCCGAGATTGCTCCAGTTGAAGGTGAAAGAGGAGTCGGGTGTGGTAGCATGCGGTGCCCCGTAGATGGAGCTGAAATGATGGTGCGGGGAGTTAGCCATCTCGTTGCGGTTGGATAGTAGCCCACGATCAGTAAGTAGAGCATGGATGTAGTTTATGCGGCGTCGCAAGTTTGCCCGAATGTGTAAGTATCTTGTGTTGGTATTCTCGAACTTGAGCCAGTTGAATTTTGAGCGTTGTTTCGAACGGGTTTTCCTGGGGAAGAGCAGGCGACTCTCCACGGCCATGTCAAGTAGACGAATAATTTCGAAAGCATTGACGAGCTGGAGCTTGCTATCACCGATATTGTTTCGGTTCCAAGTTTGCTAAGCCGCGGCGGTGAGACGGAGTTTGATCCGAAGAATCTGGAGGAGGTCAGTGAACGTTGGGGATCGAGCGGAAGCTTACGGTGTTTTAAAGTCACGGCTGGCGATGCTCTATTAGAAAGCTAATGGGTCTCTCCCCGCGTGTGTGTAGGGGTGAAAACGGGTCGGGTACGGTCGGATAGTAGGTCATATCGTATCCTATTCTAATTTATTTTTTCGGATATCGGGTCGAATACGGGAAGCTTAAAATCGGGTCGGATATGGTTACGGTTTCCGGTATTTGCGGTCGGGTAGAAAACGGATATCGGATTTATACGAACGGGTAGAAATCGGTTACCGGGTACTTAGACGGGTAGTACGCGAACTACATACGAGATAAGGAGAAGTGATAATGAGAGGTTTTGTTCATAGAAGAAAACAAACCAAGTACCAAAAAAGAGAGAGAAATAGAATATATTTTTTTACAAAATATATACGTAGCCAGCTATAGTGCAGCAGCAATTTAAATGGGAATTGATCTGCGGGCTGAGCACCTCACATATGCGTCCGTACACTAGTTGCAGCCCTGCCGCTACGAGGCCATCATCATCCGCAATTCATTCCTTGATGGGCCTATACAGTGGATAATGGCCCGGCCAAGTGGTAGATGTGCAGAGCACCAGCTGAGCAATCTGTACTAAAGATTTTAGTACCACCTTGCTAATATGTGGTGGCGGGGGAGGGTATGGTAGGCTATATAGAAGCAATGTGCAGGCACAGCCACACCGTTAAGGCTGTTCGACCGGGCTGGCCCATGGCCCATGGGAAGCTGCCTGTAATGTGGCATGTTAAATTGAAAATACGGGTATCCGATTTTATTTACCCGAACAATACCCGAAACCGACCCATATTTATCGGGTATTTCTCTTCCCATGTCCGACCCGTTCCTGAAAAAAAAAATTCGGGTACTACCCGGACCCGAACCTGTATCCGACGGGTATAAAAAAACTACAACCATTTTGTAACCGCTAATGTACTGGGTCGGGTACCCGGTGGGTACTACCCGATCCGTTTTCACCCCTACGTGTGTGTCTATATATAGGCATGGCTCGATCAATAGTGCTTCAATCTATTGTTCAGGCCAGAACATATAGCAGCAAGCGAACAAGCACAGAGACTTAGGGATCGATCAGAGCGATACTGATAGAATTGAGGCCAATAACATCGACCTCCATGGCGCTGCGGCTGCGACTGATTGCGGTGTCGGCGCTGCTGCTGTGGCTGGTGGTGGTGGCCGCGCCGGCGGCGGCGGCAGAGGTGCAGCAGCCGTCGTGCACCGCCGACAAGGTTACGGTGGCGTCCTGCGTGCGCAGCCTAGCCGGCGGGAACCTCACTGATCCCTGCTGCGACGACCTCATGGCCAAGGGCTGCGGTTGCAGAATTATCGCGATTCTCAAAGTAATCACCTTCACCGCCGCCAACCTCGGCGCCAAGAATGCTAAAGTCCCAACCACCTGCGCCCAGTGCCCTAAGTCGTAAGCTACGGGTTGCAGCTACAGTATATAAGTCTCTGTATACGTTTATACATTAATGTGTGTGTGCGTTGGGGCTAGCTAGGTATGCTTTTGCTCCTGTTGCGTCGCATACTCGCATATGTAATTTCCTTTCGTGGTCACCTTTACCTCTCTTCTGTAATTCTGTGATAAGCTATCGTGAATCGTGCACGCACACCCACTGTTGTACAAAACGATATCATTGGCGGTTCGAAACTGTCATCGTCAATGGTTTTCGAACCACCAGTGATTATGTGACGGACTATCACTGTATGTTATCGAACTGCTGGTAATAATCACTCTGGCGGTTTGGATATGCCAGAAAACATGATTTTAAACGGTAATAAATAGTTAAAAAATAAAATAGCCAATGATAATTGTCTCCGGGACGTACGGTGTGCTCTGGAAAAGACCCGTGTGAGGCTCCGGCCCAGAGTGTTCTTCGGAACATTTGGCGCTCTAGGAAGGACCATGCCATTTCTGGAAGAACCCCGCACGAGGCTTCCAACCGAAGTTGACTGTAGGACACGTTTTGCGGGTATCTGAAATTGTCTTTCGAATGAAGTCTTGTCGCATGGTTAGCCTTACCACCACTACAGAAAAACGAATTGTTTTCGTCGGCCGATCATAATTTCGTCGGTCTAAAAAAACCGATGAAAATAAGTCTACAGTTTCGTCGGTTTTCTAAAACCGATAAAAATACAATAATAATTTTGTCGGTTCGGACTAGGCCGATGAAATATATTATAATTTGGTCGGTGCTGACGCTTCGTGCACGGGCTAGATGAGGTGGTCATATTTTCGTCGTTTCGAGCCGACGAAATTACAGTGCGCCAACAGTGTGGAGGACGACGTGGCAGTAATTTCGTCAGTTCGAGCCAACCAAATTAGAGGAGAGGACGACGTGGCAGTAGTTTAGGGTTAGGGTTTTGTTGGTTGGGGCCGACGAAATTACTGCCCACTTTAATTAAACAAAGGCCTGCCCATTTTACTACTCCATCTTCGACCTAGCCACCACCGGTGCGCCTTGCTCCACACCGTGACGCCGCTCGCTCGCCCGCTCCCTGCTCTCCCACACTGACGCTCGCGCCACCGCTCGCTCACCCGTTCACCCACGCCTCCTCTCGCGCTGCCGCTCGCCAGCTGCCCCATATGTATTAGAATTGAAATTTTAGGGGAGTCTCCTCCTCCTCTCTCTCTCTCTCTCTCTGTGGACGTATTCTTTAAAATTGCCCCCCCTCTCTCATAGATCCTAATTCTTTCTCCTCTCTCATCGTATTTTTTCTTGTCCTCTCTTACAAATACTATGTTTTGCTAAAACTGACAGTGACGTCTTTTTCTTTGCAGGTTTTTTTAGGTTGCTTGGGCACATTTTAGTTCGTTGTGAGTACAGGGCATTCGTGGTAGGAAAACAACAAGGAATTGAAGCAGAATATTCACCGCCAGGTGTTTTGTTCTCTGAGTTCTATATTTTTTATTAAATTGTTCACTATAGTCCAACAGTGGTGGTTTTCATGTATTGTATTAGTTGATCTGTGCAACAAAATTTATGGGTCTGGAAAGTCTAAAAATGTGCCACGCATAATGAGTCCCACTTCTCAGTTTTCTCAGGTTACATGTGAAATAGTTTTCCTTTTTGTTTGGAGCGACCAATGCACTGATCGATATATTAGCAACACATCAAATTTCTTTTCGATTGTAATTTCGCATGGGCCATATGGACATTGATCACGTAGCTGCTGGTCAGGTTATTTCTTTTAGTTTGGTGTTGGCAACATAGTTAAATTGTTTCTTTTAGTTTGGTGTTGCCAACACAGTTAAATTTTTTTTGCTATATTACTTTGCATGCTTATTGCCACGGAGTTGGAAGCATCTATATATGTTGCTTGCCGTTTCATGTTGGATAAGTTCTCTTTGCATTTGAATGCAGACATCTCCTGAATCTTATATGTTCCTTCCCCCGCCACCCCCTCCAGAGATGGTGTATATGTCTTCGTGATCGGTCTGATCGGTGTGGATTATCAAATCATGGGCTCATGAATCATGAGGTATTTCATGTAACAACAAAGATAACCAACCACTTTGTATACTTTGTTTGACAGACTAGACATATCTGCCAGAGCGGTTTTTATTGAAACTTCATACTGGTTTCATTGACAAATAAGTTATGCTATAGTTTATGCCTTTAAGTTATTGTTTCGTATCATTACCCGTCGCGCATGTGACGGCTTGCAATTCTAAATATGTGACTTTTCCTTTCATTGTACGTATACACTATTTTCACTAGAGATGAGACATCAAGGATTGATAGGAAATACAACCTTAACGGCATGAATGATGCTTTATTTCTACATTACCTTTTTTCCCAGCTCCATCATTCTATTGGCATGCTGTAATAAAACATGTTTCCTTCATCACGAATTTGTTGGATGTTCAACATGGTTGTTTTGTTACTACATATTTATCTTTGTACACATTGGTCATGAATGGGCGCTGTTGACATGGTTCAATGAAATTTTGTGACCAATAATAAGCGCTGCCAATGTTTAAAAGAATATGTGCTGAGGTCACCATCTATATTACAATGTTGTTTTAATTTTTCATGACTACTTTGTAAACATTGTCGAATGTTAAAATATGCAAGGTGTGCCTACGGCTCCCATATCTTCCTAGGCCTGGCAAGCCATATTTCATTCGCCGCAAGGTTTTTCATGTCATAAAATAAATTTCCTATGATAATGGGCATAGAACTAATCCACTTATCATGCAAGGTTATTTTAATGTAGGTATATTCATTTCATAGTTCTTGCATGCAGACCAAATAGTCAACCTGCGGTAGGTCTTCCAGTTTTGTTCTTCTACTATTAGGCGTAAAGACAAAATTTACGGTTATGGTTGTCCGAATAAAACTAACTTGACAACTATACATTGCCAAATTATAGTGGTCTCTGCTTAGCACGTATTAACGAAAATAAGAGCGGGTGCATTGTTAATTTATCATTTGAGTACAGTTGGTAATTTTCAGTATATTTATTGTACCACAGCCTATATAAGCCTGTGTATGAACCAATGGAAATTACTGGAATGCAGATCATATAATGCTTCCGTCTACGTAATCAAAATGCAGAGTGTGCGGTGACAGAAATCATTACATTGATTGATTGATATATGTTCCATCAAACCATAAATTAGGAGGTAGCTAACACTACTAGGGAACTAACTTTCCTAAGCGGTTGAAAAAAAAGGAACGGACTTTTACAAGCGGTTTAATAGCCCCAAACCAGCCCCAAGCCAGAAGTAGACCTCTATAAGCGGTTGGGGGCATAAACCCCTTCTAAAGACCAAGAATCTTAAGTGGTTCATGTCCCCAACCGCTGCTAGAGCTCTAGAAGCGGTTGGGCATACAAACCGCTTAGGATGCTGGCCTTTATAAACGGTTTAATAGCCCCAACCGCTTCTAGAGAGTCCTTTTTCGAATAGATAAAAGGAAAGCTCCCCCTATCTCATTAGATATCTCGCGTGGTTGGGTTGGTTAGCTAGGTGAGGTGTGAGTCATGAGGTCTTGGATTCAAATCCCACCTCCCCAAATATTATTTGCCTTTTTAGACACCATTACAAGCGGTTATAGGAACCGCTTGTGATGCTCCACGAGACATGTAAAGGCATTACCAGCCGCTTGTACAGCTCCTTTCCCTGGTAGTGTAAAGATAATTTTTTTTTGAAAGCTTAGAAGCATTTAGAGTTCACACTTGCACTGGTGGAAATTAATGATCATATCGCATCAAACAGATGTCTCTTATATTCGTAGTATGAACTCTTGCTAACAAAAACAAAAAAATGTATTGTTTCTTATCTTTTGAAAAGAACCATAATATACATTACACCCATTTTGATTGAAGATATAAAAGGAGTTGGTATCATAGCATAAAGATTTTTGAAGTTATTTTGGTTCTTTGATTCTCTCATGCCTTATTTAACTTACCTTGGATTAAAATCAAAACCTATTGTCACACAAATTATTTTGCGCAAGCTATACGAAGTAACTGTTTGTACTTACTTTTTGAGACTTTCGCTTCTTCTCATTTATTTGTAAAAAAACAAATATTCTCCTCAAACCTTTGTTGGTATCTTTGGAGAGCTTTTTATGTTGTCGTCTTAAAGCTCTCATATTTTCAACCAAACCAAAAATTGTTAGTACTGGATTCCATTACTACCTTTTTTTTTCTTTTTAAATAGTATTGACCACGGCGCGCGCGCTTACCACCCTAGTTTCATGCATGGTGTATCCGTCGACATATGTCGTACGTGTATTTTATTTTAATTATTATTATGTGCGCATATATACACATATATATGTACGTGTATGTGTATAGATGTGCGCGTACGTGCGCGCGCCTATGCGTGTACTAGCTCTTGCTTTTGTGGCATCGCATCTCATGCTGTTAATTTCTTTTTCCTTAACCTCTATAAGCATTTTACCTCTGTTTTTGTAACGTGTTATCATGCGTCGACGTGCCAACATTCATTTAGTGGACTAATATATATTTGCATTACGTACGTACCTGTCTTAATTACGGTGTTAATTTGGCCAAAACAAGCGTCATTTTTGTCTTCGCTAGCTGCAACCGGATCGGACTGTCCGGCTTTAGATGGCTACCGCTACGGTTGAACATTGTTGGTTCAGCTGGCCTCAGTACTAGAGAATGGGCCTTTTATTTGGCACATCAGTCCTGGTTAACTATAAATTAGGACTGATATTAACATCAGTCCCTGTTCAACGGCAGTGAGGTCACGGGTCACCAACCAGGACTAATAGGTCGCCTCGTGCGACAGATGGCAGAAAGGGAGTATCAGCCCCGGTTGGTGTTATCAACCGGGACTGATATTGGGTTCCGATAATTGGTGCATTTCTTCAGCCATAAAAAATTACTGCCGGTCTACCCGTCCACAGAAAAGGAGGGAGCCTGAACCCGGGCAAAGACAGTGAGCACCACCCCCGGGCAAGCTCCCATCGTTGCTACCAAATAGGAAGAGGACTGTCTTCTTCAAACATTTTGAATTTCACACCTGCAGGAGGGCAATGTGAGGATGTCCCCCAGGTTTTACTGCATGGATTATCCTACTGCTCTCTGAGGTTCTGAATCAGGTAATAATAGCTCTTATGGACGAATGTGCAGAGTAGGGTCTGGGCAAAGCCAAGTTCGCCACAAGAGGACGTCCCGCAAGAATAGTAATCTCCACAGAGAATAGAATAACTCCCCGCACCTAAGGCTACCATGAAAACCGGAATTCTGATTCGTGCACACACGTGCCACGATGACCATACTCAAGCACATATATGTGAGCTGTCCAAAACATATACAACCCATGAGTGCAACATCTTTCGTAATGGAACCCAGCGAATCACTGTCTGAGCTCCTTACGAAAATGTGGAGCGCTCCTAAACAGATTTGACACTGGCTTGCTTCACATACATATGCAATGCATAAGTAAAATGAAAAAACATTTTAAAAACATTAACTATATATCTATATACAACCTAAGGCGCGATCCCGGTCCCCTCCTCCCCTTATCCCACCCCGATCCTGCTCCCCTCATCCGGTGACCTCCCCGACCCATCCGAGGGTGTCACCTCTCCTTCTCACCCTTATCCCTCACTAGAATCGCCCTCCTCCTCCTCCTCCCTAGCCGGTGCCACCACTCCGTAAGTTTAGAATTATTTCAATTATACTTTAGTAACTTATTCCTACGAGTCTGTGTGTACATACTATTTCAGACTAGCTATATGATATGTTCCACATGTAAGTAGGGTTTATATCTAATACGACAAATCAACAATAAAATTTGATATGTCAAGTTGGCCATCATGCCTCACGAGCTACTCATGGGAGCAATAAATTCGGAAGTTCAACTCTCCAACATTTAATGTTTAATTCCAGATGCTTGATCCAATTATCAAGAAATTATTAACTAGCTGTGTGAAATTCTATGTGTTGGTCATCAATTCATCATGCCTCGATCTCCTCATGGGAACAAAATAAATCCGGAAGTTCAACTCTGTACATTGTTTTTAACTGCATGCGTGATCCAATTATCAAGAAATTATCAACTCGGTGTTGGAAACCCATTCTCTAAAGTAAGCTGCATGATCAACTAGCTATGGGAGGGTATATAATTTTTCGACTAAATTAAACTCTTGAATAACTGGCTACATGCTTGCGAGCGGCGAGCGTATACATCAAACTCTTGAACAGTTGAACGCAGAGATATTGTCAAAACATATTTATTGGTCTCTGTGTATTTCACCAATTTATTCCCCAAACCTGATATCCTAGTTTCCCTTCCTGTTCTATAGATTGGAGGCAACAATAGATGGCCTCTGTTGGGACAACCTAACTGGGAAGCGCAAAACGAGCGATGTAGAGGAATTGAAAAAAAAAAAGTTGATCTTGAGGTACAATTAGCTCCAAGGCCTAGGTTATATATATAGAACCGACTTTTTCTGACCACTTTGCCCTTTCATGTACGAGGAATCTTGAGGGCAAAGCGGCAACTCTATCTCTAATTCTCTTGTTTGCTCCTAGTCGAGTCGCCAAAGCAGGGGCCAGCCCGTCTTCTATCTTCGGTTGCCTCCCTTTCACAGCCTTTCCACCTAGAGGCAAAACAATAGTTCACCTTGCTGATCTAACTTTTCTTCTAGCCATCAGCAACGTCTTCTTTTGTCATGTAGTAAGAGTTGTCGGCTGAATTTGGTAGACCCGGAGCATCTTTGAATCAAAGGCTTCTTTTCTGACTACCTGCCTAGGGCTGGAATCCTGAACTTTCTGCCCCAGCCATGATTGCTACGAGAGTTTCTTAGGAGCAGCCTTGCATGGGCGCTTCTGTTCGGGGTAGTCTCTGGGAGGCGTGGTGCGCCAAGAAGGACCCCGCGTGAGACTTCGGTTCGGAATAGTCTCCAAGATGCGTGGTGCTGCGAAAAGGATCCCACGAGAGGCTTTGGACCAAAGTGGTCCTGGGATGCGACGTGGTGCTTCGGAATGAACCTCACGTGAGGCTTCGGCCCAGAGCGGTTTTGGGAATGCCCGACACTCCGAAATGGACCCGCGTGAGGTTTCGATTCGAAGTGATTTTTAGAACACGTTTCAAAGAAAAAAACCATTATCAGCATGCCCAGATGCCGCGCGCGATAGTTCGTCGCGAGCCACTAATTTCTTCTACTGAATCAATTAAAAAACCCATCATATCAGTAAGGCCGCAATACAAAAAAAAATTCTCCAATTTATCCTTCGCGGTAAATCGTAATCTGTCTACAGCTAGCAATATTTGCATAGCGCGCGCGCAATACATGTAATACGGAGAGTATTATATATGCAACTGTACAGCTGGGCTTATATAGAAAATATATATGAATCAAAAGAGCCCTATAAATAGCCCGCCCAGACGCCCAGTCATCCTCGTCCCTCAGCTTCAGGCAGGCACGGAAGAGACGCACAGGCATACGCATTGGTGCTAGGCAGGCTACGAGGCCGAGAGCGTCACGGAAAGAAGCAATATAATCGCGATGGCAGCGGCTGCGAGCAAGCGCCTGCTGTGCGGCCTCACGGCGGCGCTGCTGCTCGCGCTGGTGGCGGCCGCCGCCGCCGCCACCGACGTGGTTTGTTAGAATTGTTGAGTCTGGCCCATTTATTATCTAAATAATTCCTAAAAAATTTCAAAGGCCCATGTATACATGAGGCATGTAAAATTTCTTTAGTACCATATTGCTAGTGTGAGGAGTGGAGGAATGCTTAAATAGTGGAGCTTGCTCCCTCCCACTAGAGAATGTGATGGGAAAGAGAAATAGAGAATCACACGCGCTTGCTCGCTCGCCTCGCCTCGCTTGGCCGGGGCGGCGCGTGCACACGGCACCTGCGTGAATGGTCCGCCGAAACCGGACCCTCGTGCTTGCGCAGATGCAGCCTCGTTTTGCAGTTTTATTTCTTTTGCTCTTCGGATTTTGCGGGACAGATATGGAATATATAAATCGTGTTGGACTCGGTCGCGGTCCGTTTGCCTCACGTGTTTTACTATATAAATCTGCCGCCGCGCCGTCCAGAGAGATCAGATCAGATCGACCTAGGGTTTGCCACCTCCCTCTGCTGCGCCGCCGCTTCGGTTCTTCCCCATCCCGTGCGTCGGCGTGCACCGCTCGCTCGGAGAGCAGGTCTCCGAACCGATCGCCTTGAGCTCCTGCACCGGTAGGGCGAATCAGGTTTTGGGAAGCGCTTCGCGATCGCCGCCGCTTCCTTCTTCGCTTCGCGAGGACTTCTTTCACTACGCCGTCGCGATCTGCGTCGGCACCACCTTCTCCAACACGGCGCCGATTCGGAGAACCAGAACCAAACCTCGCCGCAACTCGCATGCGACGGCAACGACGACCAAGTCCAGTAAGTCATCACTTTCGCGAGTACACCAGAGAGATATACGTGTAGTTTTTCTGCATGTGTATCTAGGTTGTGCTTCTGTGGCTTCAACCTGTTTTATCTATCTCTCAGATGTTGTGCATGTTATATCTCTTGATTAAGAATAAACCTGAAAGTGCTAATTATTCCAACAATCCAAAAACCTGAACTTTAGGCACTTTGGTTTATCGATGGCTCGTTTTGCTGATGCTCTGAAACCGGAGAAATTTGGTGGAGTAAATTTCAAGAGATGGCAAGTAAAGGTGCAGCTGTGGCTGACAGTTATGAACGTGTACTGGGTAAAGGATGGCAAACCAGAGGGAACCCTAACTCCTGAAAAGGAGAAAGAGTTCCAGGAGGCCACCACTCTTTTTCGGGGTGCAGTTCTTAGTGTGCTCTCTGACCGTCTGTGTGATGTGTATATGAACATCACATATGCGAAAGAGATCTGGGATGCGCTGAATAATAAATTCGGTGCATCTGACGCTGGCAGTGAGCTGTATGTCATGGAGCAGTACCACGACTTCAAGATGGTTGATAACCGTTCTGTTGTCGAACAGGCTCATGAGATACTAGTCATTGTGAGGGAACTCGAACTCTTTAAGTGCAAGTTATCCGATAAGTTTGTGGCTGGGGGCATTATTGTCAAGTTACCTCCTTCGTGGAGAAACTTTGCCACATCTCTAAAACATAAGAGACAAGAGATCTCCGTTGAGGGGTTGATCGCGTCTCTAGATGTTGAAGAGAAAGCTCGGGCTAAAGATGCACCTGGGAAAGGAGTCGAGGGACAGTCCAACGCTAATGTTGTCCAGCAGCATGGCAAGAACAAAAGAAAGAATAAAATCAAGCAAACCACTGCATTCAAGAAAAAGAAAGAATAAAATCAAGCAAACCACTGCATTCAAGAAAAAGAAGTTGAACAAGGATGAGATGTCTTGCTAGATTTGCGGTGAGGTTGGGCACTGGGCTAAGAAGTGTCCAAACCGCAAAGACAAAAAGGGTAATCCTGGGCAGACTTCAAAGTCTGTCAATGTGACCATTGGCAACACTGGTGAGGAAACCGATGGGTATGTTTTACCTACTGTTCTTTCAGTGAATCAGTCTACCAATTGGTGGATTGATACTAGGGCTAATGTGTATGTGTGTTCTGACGCTTCAATGTTCACTTCTTATCAGGCAGCACTCGGTTCAGCCGTTTTGATGGGGAACGGGTCCAATGCTTCTGTTCTTGGTGTTGGCACGGTAGATCTGAAGTTTACTTCGGGAAAGATCGTGCAACTGAAGAACGTGCAGCATGTCTCCTCAATCAATAAGAACCTGGTCAGCGGGTCCCTTCTCTGCAGAGATGGGTTTAAAGTGGTGTTTGAGTTCAATAAGGTAGTCTTGTCGAAACATGGTTTGTTTATTGGCAAAGGTTATGAGTGCGGAGGCTTGTTCCGCTTTTCTCTCTCGACATCTTGTCATAAAGTTGTGAACCATATTTGTGATCATGCTATTGAGAGTGAGGCTGATGTTTGGCACTCACGTTTATGTCATGTTAATTTTGGTTCTATGTCTCGGTTTGTGGGTATGGGTTTAATCACTAAATTTTCCACTATCAAAAGTTCTAAGTGCCAAACTTGTGTGCAATCAAAGCAACCTCGTAAGCCTCATAAGGCCGCCGAGAAGAGAAATTTGGCACCTCTAGAGCTCATACATTCTGATATTTGTGAGATGAATGGTGTGTTGACAAAGGGTGGAAAGAGATATTTCATGACTCTGATTGATGATGCTTCTAGATATTGCTATGTGTATCTGTTGAAAACTAAAGACGAGGCTCTAGACTTCTTTAAAATCTATAAGGCTGAGGTTGAAAACCAGTTAGACAGGAAAATCAAGAGACTTAGGTCGGATCGTGGTGGAGAGTATTTCTCTAGTGAGTTTGACTTATTCTGTGCGGAAAATAGAATTATTTATAAGAGGACGCCTCCCTATTCGCCCCAATCAAACAGGGTGGCTGAAAAAAGAACCGCACTCTAACTGATTTGGTGAATGCCATGTTAGACACTGCGGGTTTATCTAAGGCATGGTGGGGGGAGGCCGTGTTGACTGCATGTCATGTCCTGAATAAAGTTTCTGCAAAGAATAAGGAGAAAACCCCATATGAAATATGGAAGGGGAGAAAGCCATCACTTTCTTATCTGCGCACTTGGGGTTGTTTGGCAAAAGTCAATGTGCCAATCACAAAGAAGCGCAAGCTTGGGCCTAAGACAGTAGATTGTGTCCATATGGGTTATGCTCCTCGTAGCGTTGGCAGTAGATTTTTGGTGATAAGATCAGAGGTGTCTGACATGTCTGTTGGCACGATCATGGAGTCTAATGATGCTACTTTCTTTGAGAACATATTTCCTATGAAAATTGAGCATAGCAGTTCTGGTAAAACTAGTGAGATAATTCCCGAACCTTCTACTCAAATTGAATATCCTGAACCAACACCTGAGGAAAATCCTGAGGAGGATGACGGTGAGGCTCCGAGGAGGAGCAAGAGATAGAGGATTGCAAAATCCTTTGGTGATGACTTCACTGTGTACCTCGTGGATGATACTCCCACGTCGATTTCAGAAGCGTTTGCATCCTCTGATGCAGACTACTGGAAAGATGCGGTTCGTAGTGAGATGGATTTCATTCTTGCGAATCAGACTTGGGAACTCACAGAACTACCTTATGGTTACAAACCTGTAGGGTGTAAATGGATATTTAAGAAGAAGCTTAGGCCTGATGGTACTATTAAAAAGTATAAGGCTCGGCTTGTGGCCAAGGGTTATACCCAAAAAGAAGGCGAAGATTTCTTTGATACATATTCACCCGTGGATAAATTGACTACAATTCGTGTACTACTTTCCTTGGCTACCTCACATAGTCTTATTGTTCATCAAATGGACGTTAAGACAGCTTTCCTAAATGGAAAGTTGGACGAGGAGATCTATATGGATCAGCCTGATGGATTTGTAGTAGAAGGTCAAGAAGGCAAGGTGTGTAGGTTATTGAAATCTTTGTATGGCCTGAAATAAGCTCCTAAGCAATGGTATGAGAAGTTCAACAGAACTTTAACTTCTGCGGGTTTTGTCGTAAATGAGGCCGATAAATGTGTATATTATCGGTATGGTGGGGGCCAGGGCGTTATTTTGTGTCTCTATGTGGATGACATATTAATTTTTAGGACAAGTCTTGATGTGGTTTACGAGGTCAAGTCTTTCTTGTCTCAAAATTTTGATTTGAAAGATCTAGAAGAGGCTGATGTAATCTTGAACATCAAGCTACTGAAGGGTGAGGATGGGATCACTTTGTCACAATCCCATTATGTGGAAAAGGTTTTGAATCGCTTTGGTTTTGCTGATTACAAAACTTCTCCAACACCCTATGATCCTAGCATTGTGTTTCGAAAGAACAAGAGAATTGTTAGAAATCAGTTGACTTACTCTCAAATCATCGGGTCACTTATGTACCTAGCTAGCGCTACAAGGCCAGACATCTCGTTTGCTGTTAGCAAGTTGAGCCGGTTTACTTCTAATCCGGGAGATGATCATTGGCGAGCACTCGAAAGGGTAATGCGCTACTTGAGAGGTACTACAAACTTTGGCTTGCACTATACGGGTTACCCAACAGCGCTGGAAGGGTATAGTGATTCCAATTGGATATCTGACGCTGATGAGATAAAGGCCACAAGTGGATATGTGTTCACTCATGGTGGCGGAGCAGTCTCATGGAGGTCTTGCAAACAGACTATCTTGACACGCTCAACAATAGAAGCAGAATTGACTGCTTTAGACACAGCCACTGTTGAAACAGAGTGGTTGCGTGAACTCTTGATGGATTTTCCGGTGGTTGAAAAGCCGATTCCAGCTATCCTTATGAACTGTGATAATCAAACAGTGATTGTCAAGGTGAACAATTCTAAGAACAACATGAAGTCCTCAAGACATGTGAAAAGACGACTAAAGTCTGTCAGAAAATTGAGAAACTCCGGAGTGATAGCGTTGGATTATATCCAAATGGCTAAAAACCTGGCAGATCCTTTTACAAAGGGTTTATCACGGTGTGTGATAGACAATGCATCGAGGGAACTGAGTATGAGACCCACGTGAGTTACACCATAGCGGTAACCCAGCCTATGTGATCGGAGATCCCGTAAATTAGGTCCTGAGAAAAACAAGCTATTGGTTAGCTGGATGAGAGTATAACATAACCCATTTCATGTGAGATGCAATACTCTCGAAATCTGTATGGCGGGTTGGCATTTGTCTTAATGTTGTTCTGTTGGCTTTAATTTGCGAAGATGTCATCCTACAGAGCATCTTGAAAAAACACACCTATATGAGCTCGACTGTTGGAAGTCGCAGTCTATGAGACTTGGGTAATCTCTAGTAAGCTTATGAAGAGACCATGGAGTACGACTTATATGCTCCACTCGCGGGGTAGCCTATTGGTAGCCAAGTATCAGTTGGCTTTGAGTGAAACTTGCTCACACAAAACTTACAATTCAAGGCGTAGTCCATTGTTCAAGTTGTGAAGAAGTGTAGCTTAAATGTCTAGGTGCAATTCAAGGCATAGTCCATTGTCACCGAAACACTGGTATATAAATAGTTTTGCGAACAGGCAAATTTGATGGGACTTTGAGATCTGGTGGGGGATTGTTAGAATTGTTGGGCCTGGCCCATTTAATATCTAAATAATTTCTGGAAAATCTCAAAGGCCCATGTATGCATGAGGCATGTGAAATTTCTTTAGTATCATATTGCTAGTGGGAGGAGTGGAGGACATGCTTAAATAGTGGAGCTTACTCCTTCCCACTAGAGAATGTGATGGGAGAGAAATAGAGAATCACACGCGCGCGCTCGCTCGCCTCGCCTCGCTTTGGCTGGGCTCGGGCAGGCTGGCGAGGGCGGCGCGCGCGACGACACTGCGTGAATGGTCCGCCAAACCGGACCTCGTGCTTCTGCGCAGATCTGCCTCCTTTTGCAGTTTTATTTCTTTTACTCTCCGGATTTTACGGGACAGATATGGAATATACAAATCGTGTTGGACTCGGTCGCGGCCCGTTTCGCGATCCGTTTGCCTCACGTGTTTTGCTATATAAATCTGCCGCCGCCGCCCGAGAGATCGATCGATCGACCTAGGGTTTGCCACCTCCCTCTGCTGCGCCGCCGCTTCGGTTCTTCCCCATCCCGTGCGCCGGCGTGCACCGTCGTTCGGGAGAGTAGGTCTCCGGAACCGATCGCCCTCGAGCTCCTGCATCGGGTAGGGCAAATCAGGTTTTTGGGAAGCGCTCGGCGCGACTGCTCACTGCTTCCTTCTTCCGCTTCGCGAGGACTTCTTCCACTACGCCGTCGCGATTTGCGTCGGCACCACCTTCTCCAACACGGCGCCGATTCGAGAACCGTAACCAAACCTCGCCGCAACTCGTACCATACCGTACGGCAACGACGACCAAGTCCAGTAAGTCATCACTTTCGCGAGTACACCAGAGAGATATACGTGTAGTTTTTCTGCATGTGTATCTAGGTTGTGCTTCTGTGGCTTCAACCTGTTTTATCTATCTCTCAGACGTTGTGCATGTTATATCTCTTGATTAAGAATAAACCTGAAAGTGCTAATTATTCCAACATGGTTTGCACCTCTATGGAGCAGGAGGAGGAGGTGCAATCCTGCCTCAAGAGCTTCACCGGCGGGGGAACAAACCGGGATGGCTGCTGCGAGCAAGTGAGACAGCATTACAGCTGCATCTGCTCTGTCCTTGGAAATGGGAAGCTGGACAACATCCCAGACGTTTACAAGTGCCTTTCCGTCGACCACTGCTTCGGCGGCGGCGGACCCAGTCGACGTTGACAAGTGCCTTTCCGTCGACCACTGCGGCGACCCGGCCGGAAGACGCAGCGCCGCCAGTCTCTCTCGGTGGCGTATTCGCCGTCACGCTGGCTGGCTGGCCACATTAATATTTCATGCTCGTCGATATACTCCTAAATAATGTCGTACGTCGTGTACTATGTCGCACGTGTATTTCTATTTTATTGTTATATGCGCATATATATACACATATGTGTGTACGTACGTGTATAGATGTGCGCGTGCGCGTGCGCGCGCGCGCCTATGCGTGTAGTAGCCTGCTTTTGTTGGATTGCATCTCATGCTTTTAATTTCTTTTAATTTCCTTAACTTGTATACATAAGCATGTTACCTCTGTTTTCGTAACGTGTTATCATGCGTCGTGCCCACATTGATTTGGTGGACTAATATATAGTTGCGTTACGTACCTGTCTTAATTACGGCGGTGTTAATTTGGCCAAAACAAGCGTGATTTGTCTTCGCTAGCTGCAACTGGATCGGAGTGTCCTGCTTTAGATATGGCTACCGCTACGGTTGAACATTGTTGGTTCAGCTCGTCCGAAGAAATGGCTCCATGAAACCAAAAATATTCTAACTAGCTAATACAACACACATAGTTTTTAATAATGTATCTATTCAAAATATTTAAAGACATGTATGCTCACGGTTAGGGTTTTCAAACTTTCATCTATACGCACCTTAGTGGTTAGATATTTGCGATAGAAGGAACGTGCTATCCTCATATCATCCGATTAACTCCTAAATAATGTGTTCTCAATAAAAAAAAACTCCTAAATAATGAGGCTACGAGGCAGCAACTGTACATGCATGTATTACAGCCAAGGGAACCCCGGAAAAACTGTTAGTGATCGATGACAACAGCCAGCGATAGCTAGCATATATGCGTATTAAGCTAGCGGTTCTATGTTCAAAACGCTAGTTAGCAATGCCCATATTATCACTAGTGATTTGAATATAAAACTGCCAATGAATTTTCAAAGATAAAATTCAAAACGTCAGTCTTGCGTGCACGTCACATTTGAAACCCAAAAGCTTGTTTACAAAACGCCAACGGCTATATGCCTATATGGCACCTTTTGAAACCCCAAAGGGTGTGAAATAGAGCATACTTTTGGATGCTCACATTCAGAAGTTGTGGTCATCATCCTCCTCATCGAAGCTGTCATGGTGCAACTCCTCATCCGAATCCAAGTCAGTAGCGTCACTGGCCTGCCCCATTGCCGCAGGACCTTACCGCCGTTGTCGTCGTCGTCGTCGTCCTCCTCCTCCTCCTCCGCCGCCGCCGCCTTTTCCAAATTCATGTAGCACGGCTCATCGTCAGAATCAAAACCTCTGTATGACCCATCAATGGATGGGGGCGACGATGACGGAGAGGGGCAGAGAGGTATGGAAAAGAGCGAAGAGGGATGAGAGGAGCGGAGAGGGGCGACGCTCAAAACAGGCGTGCTTCCAAGGGGGTGAGGCCATACTTGCGGGCTCACGACGGCGGAGAGGGGCTTATAAGGAATAGTGTCGGGGATAAAATCATGGCCCATTGCCATGGCCCACTCCCTGACGGCCTAATCGAACAGCCTCCTAGGGCTTGCTCCCTGGAAGGTTCTATTAGGCCCATGTGCATCCTGCCGAACAGCTTCCTGGTTGGCACGGTGCGTAATGGCCTAGGATTCGTGTTTGAGTCCGACTCGAATAAGAGTTCTGCACGGCTACGTGAAGACCCGGACGTTGGTTTTCCGGATTGGAGCAGACGTCGTGATCCCCAAGAATTAGAGTATACCTTATCTACCTCGGGATGTATTTGGCATGTATCGAGTTCTCTACGGACTCGTGGTTAGCCCGGCCCGATTATTCCTCGTTAGGTCGGTTGTTCAACACTATATAAGCAAGGCCCCTATACGGCGTGTAGTGGGCACGATTTTACGGCCAAGAGTCATCGGATCATCGCGTATTACTTCCTGTACACACATAATCTCGCCGAGACCTGTTCGTCTCATCGAGTTCCTCCTTGTAATCCTCTTTGATATAAAGAAAGTCTAGACGTAAGGTTGTTATCTTCTCGGAGAGGCCCGAACCAGGATAAAAACCATGTGTCTCCCTGTTGCTCGTTGATTGCTGTTTGCCTTTCTCGATAGGTCTTCTATCTCCCTTTTCTCAAGAACCTTAGTTGACTTGGGACCGATATCCCAACCGTCGACAAATAGGGCACGACAGAAGGGGAGTAGCGTATACGTACTGAGCGGTGGAATGGCCGCAGAGGAATGCAAGCTCACGGTTCAACATGTTGACACATGTGTGTGGAGAAGACGAAGGGGAAATTCACACTGACAATTCATGTACAAAACGTACCATTGGCGGTCTATTCATAGAACCACCAATGATACCATTACTGGCAGTTTGTACATAGAACATGGCTACAAATATTATCACTAGCGGTTCGAATATCAAATATTGAACCGCTAGTGATAGTCCTACACACCATAATAATTGGTCCGAGGCTACATTATTGTTGCTTATCTTCTACCTCTCGTCACTGTGGCGTCCTGCAGATGCACTAACTCATTTCGTTGATGCCTTGTATAGTGTGTGATTTTTAACTCCATGGATAACCAATCGCCTTCACAACATCTGGCCTGAATTTATACACTTCAAACTATCGAGGGATTGTTAGATTGCGGGAGGAAAGGGCATCGATGGTTTCCTCCTTAGTTGTACGGTCACATGCACCGGCGCCGCCACCTCCTGTCGAACCAGTGGGTCCATCGATAATGTCACCTCCTCGATCCCCTCTTCTATCTCCTCCATGCCAACGCTGGGGTCCACCTCCTCCAGACATTTATGTGTGAGAGTGGTACAAGGTGATAATCTCGACCAGATGACATCGAGAGCGCTACAAGGATCTACCACCGCCTAGACCTCATACATGGTATATATACCATCTAGTAATTTATCATTCTCAATATATCGTGAATATGATTCATTGAAGTCTGATTTAGATTGGAGAACTACATATGTGTCCGAGGAGTCATCACACGTTATATGAAGAGAATCCGATAACTATAGTGAGTGATGACTGGTATGCTTTATGAATTGAATTTTTTCTAACTAATTTAAATGCTTTTTCATTTTTTTAATAGCTCTAATGTATTTGCTTATGACTTGTTTGCAGCCTGTGAACTTACTTTTTTCACCTATGACAAGGTACGCTTGTGAAATTCCATGTCTTACCGTTTCCTACTTCTGAGACTAGTGTGCTTATGTGGATGTAAATTTCTGAACTTCTCTATGCTCTAAACTTGTATTTGTGAAACTTATGTGCTCATGTGGATATAAAGTGATTAATGTATATGCTTATGTGGATCTAACTGTACCTCTATCGATGTTGATACTTGTGATGCCCATGCATGTGAATCTCATTCTCTCTTTCGATGTTGATACTTATGGATGCTCATGTGATCATTGTCTCTATTGATGCTGTGATGTATATATGGCTACCAAAACCTGAGGCTAGCTAGTTGTTTTGGGTAATTTGTTTTACCTGTAGAAAATTATCACTAATGGGTCAGACATAGAACTGCTAGTGATAATTAGCATATCACTAATGTATCTGGTATCAAACTGCTAGTGATATATTTATCATCACCAGCGGTCGGGTCAGAGAACCGCTAGTGATGATAGTCATCACTGGTGGTTCTAAAACTGCTTGTGATAATCTGATTACCGGGTCATGATACATAGTAATATACAAAATCATTACCAGGTCATACATGCCGGTAGTAAATATTATCAGACACTGTTTTAATCCAGTCTCTTCTTCTTTCTCCCCACACGTTGTCACGACCAAGAGCAGGAGAGGCGCCCAAGCGGGGGGTGATATATATGGAGGTGCTGCCCAAATTTTCAAAAATTGGTGAATTTAGGGACTATTTGGTTAACTGCCTAAAATTGTCACAACTAAAGTTAAGCACGGCACAGGGACATCCAGGCTCGTGAGGATGGTGTGGCTCGTCGAGGTGCATGGTGCAGTTAGTCTAAATTAAGTAAAACCATCGCCAAGCACGCGGACGGATCGAACGCTGCCTCTCTTTTTTTTCTACTCTAAAGTGGATGATTTCAATGGCTATCTATTGGATTGGTTCTGACTTCTGAGATCAGTTTCAATCTTAATTTGGTCCGGACTCGATGATCTCATAGATTAAAAATGAAATGAATTAGTTGGTATCCGGCCAGCGAGGCCGGCGCACGTTCAAGCATGAGCCTGCATTCGTTCTGTGACCTGTCGCCTCTGATGATCTGATACGCTGTACTAGCCAGAGATTCCAGTCAGCTCCTGTGAAATAAGAATAGAAGTAAAGGATAATAAATCGATCGTGCGTGTCATTACATAGCGGTTAAACATTTTATACGTGCTATCACCGAAGGCATTAAGCTGTTCTAATACTGTTGTAAATAGAAAATAATAGAAGAAATGAAAACTTACATGAACAGTGGCCGAATAGTGCTAGGCTAACCTCAGTTATGCTTGAAATTCATGATGCCCTTAATGTTTTTTCTCTCTCCTTGCAGAAGCTAACTTATATATTATTCTATATATGTGGCACTAGCGAAAACATCTCTTTTTTATTCAAGCTATGAAAACATTTCAAAAATTATAAAAAAATATAGAGATATTAGGCTCTCTCTCGAACAGGAATCCTAAATTTGATTCCCTATAGCCTCATGTACATGATTCCTTTTTAAAAAATCTCTCCCTATATTTCTCTCATTTCCAACAGCGTTCCCTATATAGAGAATTGTATAGGGGAAGGAAAGAAAACCCCTACATATCAGGGAATGGAGAGAAAATCTCTATTTTAGGAAACATAATAGGGAATGCTGTTGAAACACATAGGGGAAGAATTTATCCCCCATTTTAAGGTAGATGATGCTTTAGAGGATGCTGTTCTAGACAGCCTTAAGTATACAACAACAAATGCAATTTTTTAATATTTTTGAGACAAATTTCTTGTGTTTAAAGCATTTTATTTGTAATTAATATTAATTTAACATTAAAAACTTCAATAAACTAAAAAATATAGATCAAAAGTATTCGCATATATATGCTAATATTGTAATTTTTTTCAGAATGTTTCGATATGTTTTCATGGATAAAAAGTTTTTTTGTCAATGGCACGCAATATGATAGTAATTTCGATGGTATAGACGAGGGTAATGACTAAGCAATGACACGTAAAACTCTGAAGTAATGACTATGCAATGGAATATATTTTTGCTTTTGCAAATCATCACAGACTAATTTTTAGATAATCCTCTGTCGATTTTCTCATTTAATTAGATGCTCTCGTTGAATTTTCACTACCAGGGAAAGGAGTTGTACAAGCGCTAGCCAACCCACCCACGCGTGAGATCTGATTAGGGATGGCAATCGGGCGGGTATCTCCGGGTACACCCTTGACATACCCGAACCCGAAACCCGAAAATGCTACCCATACCCGAACCCGAAAATGCACATGGGTATAAACCCGCGCCTATACCCGAACCCGGCGGATACCCGATACCCGTTGGGTACCCATACCCGAAAACATACTGGTACATGCACAGCAAACCGAGAGAGAGGAGGGAGAGGGGGAGAGGTGGCGGCGCAAACCCGATGTGGTTGGTCGGTGACGGCGGCTTGATGGAGCCAGTGGCGGCGGCGGCCCCTGTGCGGTTTCGGCGGAGGTGGCGGCTTTCGATCGGCGGCGATCGGATCTGAGCATGCTGTGTGGCGGCATGCCACGCGACGCGTCCGGTGGCCCGTGACGACCGGAAGCGAGCGGCGGCGCCAACCAGATGGAGAGACCGCTGGCTCGGCGGAGGCGGAGGCGGAGGCGGAGGCTGCGGCATGGTGCTGGCGGCCTGGCGTAGTCCTCCAATGGGGATCGATTGGGGTTAGGGATTGGGGTCGGGGTTAGGGTTTAGGGGGCGAGGGCGGGAGCGGGAGCGGGAGCGGGCTAGGCGGAGGAGACGATCGTTGAGGCCGTTGGGCGTCGGAGCGGCGAGCGGAGGAGGAGGAGAGTCGCGGTGGTCGAGGTCCAAGTCGGCGCAGATGTCGAATGGGGGAGGGGGAGACGCCATGGCGACGGGCGAGGAAGGAAGGAGGCGAGGGGGAATGGGGAGTGGGGACTGGGGTGTGGCAGTGGAAGTGGCCCGTGGCCGTGGCGGTGTGGGTTGGCCTTGGGCCTTGGCCGGTTGGGGGATTTTGAACCGTGGCCCACCTGTCAGTGACATTCGGGTAACCCATGGGTATGAAATTAAACCCGTACCCGAACCCGAAACCCGCGGGTACCCGAACCCGAAATACCCATGGGTATAGGTTGAGACCCATACCCATGCCCATCGGGTCGGGTACCCATGGGTACCCATACCCATAGGTTTTTCTGCCATCCCTAGATCTGATGAGACAAGGGGGAGCTTTCCTTTTATCTATTCAAAAAAGGACCCTCTAGAAACGGTTGGGCCTATTAAACCGCTTATAAAGGCCAGCATCCTAAGCGGTTTGTGTGTCCAACCGCTTTTAGAGCTCTAGCAGCGGTTGGGGACAGGAACCACTTAGGATTCTTAGTTTTTAGAAGGGGTTCATGTCCCCAACCGTTTATAGAGGTCCACTCCTGACTTGGGGCTGGTTTGGGGCTATTAAACCGCTTGTAAAAGTCCGCTCCTTTTTTTCTAACCGCTTAGGAAAGTCAGTTCCCTAGTAGTGTTTTTATGTGTTCTAATTTGATCTACGGTCTAGAAAATGGACTGACCGCCCAATGTCAAGCCGGTCCCATATATATTACCCTTGAATTTAAGCATGCGTCGTCTCTCCTGTGATCCCAGTGCATAAATAGCCCGCCCAGTCGCCCTCGTTGATCCCTCCGCTTCAGGTAGGCTCAAGCCATGGAATGCAGAGATCGAGAGCAGCACGGAAAGCAGCAAGGCACATATACCCACGTTCATGGCGCGACGGCAACCGCTGCGAGCAAGCGCCTGCGCTACAGCCTGACGGCGGCGCTGCTGCATGCACCGGTGGTCGCCACCGCCGCCGCTAGTGCTGGGAGTTGCACCGTGCCGGGCACGGCCCCGGTGGGCCTCCTGCCTGTTTCAACAGGCCAGGCACGGCACGGGATTGTAAGCGTGCAGGGCCGTGCCTGCCCATGAGGCTGAAATTGCGGCACGGCACGGCCCAAAGCACGGGCGTGCCTGCCTCGTGCTGGGCCAGCCCAAGCATGGCCCAAAATACCTCACAAGTCCATATTGCAGTGACAATGCAGCTCAAAAAATTCAGAATCCAACAGGTCAAAAATTCCAGAAACCAGCAGTTCATAAATTTCAGATTCTAGTAAATATTTACACTTCAAAAGGAGTACAAACTGATCACAGAATATAATCTTCAAAAACTACAACACTTGATCTTCAAAAAAATTTATATTCTTCTAGCATCCAGAATCCGACACTTAGCCAAATTGACAAGTGATCACTTTTATTACTTGCTATGTACAATCCAGCACTTGACAATTGATCACAGAAATCATAATATAAACAAGTGACAAGTAGACCTGCTCACGGGAAACCCGGCCCGAGCCCGGCCCGAAAAAGCCGGCCGGCCCGACCGACCGTGCATCGGGCGGGCTCGGCCTCGGTTCAACCAGTGATCGGGCGGGCCAGCCCGGCCCGGATTCGCCGATTTAGCGTGGCGGGCGAACGGGGCCGGGCTTCGTCTTGGCTTCGGGCTTCGGGCGGGCTCGGGCGGGCGGGCTCGGGCCTAGTTTTTCGGGACGGGCTTTTCCAGCCCGGCCAAGCCTGCCCGCCGGGTTTGAAACAGTCTAGTGACAAGTGACAACTGTTCACGCCGTCGCTTGATTCCACCGCCGCCGCCGCCGCTCCGCGTCTCGGTTAGCTCCGTCGTGCCATCTCCCTGGACGTACACCTCGAGGAAGGTCCCCGCGCCCCCCCCCTTGCGCCTCCGCCCTCGCACCGGATTTGGAGGAAGCCCGCGTCGCCATTGTTAGGGTTAGGAGGAGGCCACAAAGGATTTGGGGAATTGGGGATCGGGGGAGAGAGGAGACAGGCGCCGCATCGGGTGTGGTTGGGGGCGTGTGTAGTTGAGAAGCCAAGCCAACGTGCTGCGTCCCAGTGAGGTGGGATCGTGCCTTTGGTCGTGCCGTGCCGGCCCAGGCACGGCCCAAGGCGTCGTGCCGTGCCGGGCGGCACGGCGTGCTCCACTTCGAGGCACGACACGGGCACGGGCACTGGGCCGGGCTGGCACAGCCCATCAAAAATCGTGCCATGCTAGGCTGCGGGCTTGAAAAATCGGATCGTGCCTATGCTAGCCCACCTGGCCCGGCCCATTCTCCCAGCACTAGCCGCCACCACCGCGGATTGCACCTTCTCCGACAAGGTGGAGGTGCAATCCTGCATCGAGCCTGTCGAGACCCGCTAAACGAAGTTGAGTCGCTTGTGTGATTTACTGTACTAATTCCTGCATCAGTAGTTAGTACACACAGATTTCAGAATTTGCATCATAACCATTCTCATTAAAGTCTGGCACGCATACCATACAATTGCGGAAGCATGAATACATAGGAAAAACCAAAATGAAATCCAACACGATCGCACAGGCAAGCTGCATTAGCGATCCTAGGCATCAAAGTAGTCGACGTCTTGGATGTCGTTGGCGAAGTCATCGTTTTCGGGTCACCATTGTCCGGGTCGTAACACTGAGCCTCCGGACCTGCTCGTTGGAATGAGCAGCCCCGCGAATAAACGTGAGGGTGGGTATATGTGAAAATACTCACAAGTCAAATTGACATATGCATGTGGAGGCTTAGCAAAGCAGGGATTAGGGTTATTTTGTTGAAAGTCAACTTTGCAAAGTTTCCTACATCTTTGAAAATGTTGAAAAGAGTTAAAAATAGTTAAAACAAATCTCTTTATTTTGAAACTCCGTCTACCCGTCGGTTTTAATCCACAAAGGTCAACTCATATGGCTACCTGTCATGCCCATCCCATAATCTCATGGCTATCTGTCAGCTCAATCCAATCTCAGGGCTAACCACCAATTCAATAAATATCTCAGCACTATCCGCCATATCAAACTCATAATCTTAGGGCTAGCCGCCATATATATCAAAATCTCATAACTAACCGTCATGCTAACTCAAGCACTTCACAGCGTCCTACTGCGAAGGCTCAAAACAAGACTCATGACATTCCGTCATGGTTTTCTCTTTAAAACGCCATTTCGAAAACAAATATAAGAAACTACCATGCATTGAGGCAGCGCTCCGTCGCTCGCCCTTAACCGTGGGTACGACTGTCTAGACAATTTCACTCTGCAGAGGTTGCACATTTTACCCACAAGAGGTAATTTACAAAGTAAACCATCACAAGGTCTTTAACCAATTCACTTCTAGCTCAGGCATTGTTGACGGGTGTTTAACCGGGGGTTATGATCGGCAATGAATATAAATGGGGTTATGAGCTGGATCCAAACTAGATGGTAACACAAGACAAGGATTTATACAGGTTCGGACCCTCAACTCAGAGGTAATACCTTAGTACTATGTTCTGGGATTATGTATCTGCGTGAATTCGCAAATGATGATGTAGATGATGTGGATATGCAGATGTCAATGATGTATTTCTATGACCCCTACCCCTCCGATTATATAGTGTAGGGGGTAAGGTTACATGGTCCGATCCAGTACATGATACTAGATTCTGTTATACCAGCACATGATATGCACCGATATTTACATGTATGAATCTCCTAATTACATGGAGCTAAACCCTATCCTCGGGAACACCCTTGGCGACCAAGTTATGCGTAGCTCGAGTGGTTTTCATCTCTATCCAGCCAGCTTGGATCGCCCCATAGTCGTTACCTCATGGGCCTTTTAGAGAATACATGGGCCCATGTAGTCCACAATAGCTTCCGAGTGCTTTACGATCGAATCAGATGTCCGGCCGACTGGTTTGTTGGATGGCTCTTGTAATCTGAAAAGGGATTGTAAAGAATTCAAGAAATCTTAAGTTTTTGTGTTGAAAGCAACGCTCGACTCGGCAATACCAAAATTCCGACCTTCAGCCTATTTGGCATATCACTCCAACTGATGAATTCGGCTACTTGTCACCCATTCTCACATTATGAAAATAGGAATCGGCCCATCATGAAGCGCGCCTTAAGCCACGCAATCATAGCCTCCATCTTGTGGCATGCTATGTGTTATGCGTTTAATGTATGTAAGCATCACACGCCTGGCTCTATCTTGCAGAAACCAGCACTTGGCCCAGCATGGGGCACGTCTTTCAGCCAAGTGGTACCTGCCCCAACTAGAGAAGGGATCAGCCAACGTCACATTTAAGGACGTACCGACTGGATAAAGTTTAGCCGAGAGGCATTTGTACCCGAGTAGTGGTATACAACTGCCGTCCTATAAAAGGCATACTTCCGAAACAGTATCCAAGCTTCATCAACACCTAACTTTGAACATGCAAAGTCGGCTAGTGACCCAACATGGGGTATGTCGTGAAACATTTTTCATTGTGTGGCGCTTCCGGTCATATGTCCTCAAGGGTGTACCGAGGCTGAATTAGGCTCGATGTTAACATATCACCACCGTTGGTGTCATCTCGTTAAGAAAGCCTGCTAAGGAGGTTGCTCTTTACTTAATTGGATTTGGCCCAAGCCCATTTTAGGGGAAGACGAAAGTTTTCGCACCCTTCTCACCCAGCCGAAACGTCACACGCTTCCGCCGGGAAACGCAACCGCACCCACTCCCGTCCCATCGCCATGATAGTTTTACTGTGTTTAGAACGAGTTGTGAGGCGCGTCCCTTGAGCTTCTCCGTGTATAAAAAAGGCTCAGATATGGCACATTACGCCACATCCAGTCTCCAAGCCTTCTTCTCCCCTTTTCTCTCCAAACTTCTTCCTCCCTCTTGCTCTCATTGCAGTAAAGGGTTAGGAAGAAGAAATGGACGAGTGGATCGCGGCCGCCGCCGAGGATGCCGCTGCCAATGCTACTGCTCATGCTGCCCTGGATGCCATCTGGCGGCAGTTTCACGAAGCAACCGCAGAAATCCGCGCCGAGGAATCCATTAGGGTTCTGATTCGCGGGTTTCCGTAGCTGTATCAAGTGCGTATCCAAGTTAAGGATGCACTAGTCGCTGCTCTGCTAGTAGATGGATGGTACTAGAGGTGCCTTTTGTATCAGGCGCCTCACCAATCTCGCCAGGTAGAGTGACCTTCTTCCTCTTTTCTTTTTTTCTTTTGACTTTTTGCTAGCCAGCGATGAGCCCAAACTCACTATGCTGCGCCGCAAAATTACTCTATAATCTGGCCTAAGAGCCATAATAAAAATCTTTTGGGTAAACTGCATCAGTCTCCGCTTTGATCTTCTCTTACAATTGCCAAACAACGAATTTCTGACTTGTATAGCCTTCATCCGAGTAATCAAAACCACACGTTTCTCGAACAAAGACCGACACCTCAACGAACCTCTCGGGAAAGATCACTCGGAAAACCCGAGTGGATAACCGAGCACCTTCCGAAAAGGCTGCATTTCAGCATCAAACAAGGCCTAGACCAAAACAAGCTCTGTGGCTCCTTAAGTTTGGGGAGCAAGGGAACGAATCACTCCACCCCACCCATTTCTCACGCCAGCAATTTCGTCCGCTCAAGCGAACTCCGCCGCTAGGGTTTCCTTTCTTCGCACTCTCCGCCACCACCTATCCTGATCCAACAATGGCTCCTCCATCTCCTGCCGTCTCGAAGGTTACCAAGAGCGCCAAGGAGTGGATGAAGTCCATCACCGCAAACCGACGGCTACAGAAGTTTGTGTCCGCTGTTGTGCTCCCTTCAGAGGAACTAATTTTTTGGTGCACCGCCGCCGGTGAGTCCTCCCCTACCCCTCGCTCAGACGAGATGGTGGTCTTCGAGTCCTTCCTCCACGGCTTCAGCCTTCCCTACTCTTCCTTGTTGAGGGGGCTATTACGCTTTTATGGGATTGAATTGACAAATCTCAACCCCAATTCCATCTTCCAAATTGCTGTCGTTATCCACGTCTGTGAGGCGTATCTCGGGATCACGCCTCATTTCGACCTTTTTAGATCCCTTTTTCTTCTCAAACCTTTCCCCAGCAAAATGTCCCCCAAGGCCATAGGCAGCGCTGGTTTTCAATTGCGGGAAGGGGCCAAGAAATTCTATTTCGATCTTTCCATGAGAACTTCAAAGAAGGGCTGGCATTCTGAGTGATTCTATTATGCCAACTTCCCTCCAGCCCATCCGTCATCCATAGGAGAATGTCCCACAGTCCGCACTTCCTGGTCCTCCCCTCTCGCCGAGAGCGAAGACAGCCAGGTTAGAGAACTGCTCCCCTTCCTTGGGGATCTGAAGGCTAAGGGGCTGACTGGCATCGGTGTAGTTATAAACTATAGCTTCCGCCGTGTCCAGCCCATCAAAGAAAAAGTACATCTAAGATTCGAATACTCGGGGACCAAGGATACCACTCGGGAGGGCGAAGATCAGATCTCCCGAAAATCCCTGATTAACTGAGTGGCTGATCTCTTTGCCCCGGGTATGCTCATAGACAATGAGGGTTGTCCGGGTCCATATCGCTTGTCAAACCCTCCTCCAGTGGTAAGAAACGAATTTCCTTCTCTTCAACTTCGGCTGTCATTAAGAAACCCCATCATAACTGACTGAGCCCGACTCCTTTGTAGAACGCGCAGCATTCTTCTCCATCCATCCAGTCCCTGAAGTCCCCGGCCACAAGGAGGCACTGCTCAAACGTCCTGCAGAGGACTCGGCTGATATTCCTCCAGCCAAGAAGGGCAAGGGAATTGTCTTTAAAGACAGGGATGAGGATGAAGACGAAGATGTTGTCCGACTTCTACGCCGACGTTGTCAAGACCCAAGGTCTTACCCTCCTCCCACTGAGCGAGCTCCAAGCCCTCCATCTCCCCCAATTATCAGCCCAGAGGCCAAATCAGGGCCAAGAGGACCCTCCGGTTCCACCCCGAGCGGTCAAACCACTCGAAATGGCCTGGGAGTTAAATTCACCACATCTCAAAGGTTTGCCCTTATAATCTCTTCTTTCAATTATCTGCAGGGAAATCGCCTCCTTGAAAATTTCTGTCACTCGCAGGAAGCCCACCTTGGGAACCTTCCAGAGCAAACCCAGTGCTAAGGCAACCACTCCCGCTTCTTCTGCTCCTGCACCGCCAACTCCTCCGACAGAACCCACTCCAGCCAGGGAGTTGGTCCAACAGGCAGCGCCTCAACCTACCGCTCCAGCACTCCAAGACACCCATCAATCCTCGAAGGCCAAAGAGAACTTCCCAGCCTCGGCTCCAGAGAGTTCGGAGCTAGAAATCGAGGAGATTCCTCGCCCTACTGCCACTTACAACACTCCCCCTTCGTGTAAAGCAGAGGAAAGAGATGGAAGGCTACGAGGTGGATGACAAATTGGAGACCGATGAGTGGGAGACGCTACAAAATGTAGTGAAATTCAGTGTCAATATGCTCGAGGTAAATCTTCTTCATATCCTGAATCTTTGTCTCGGCGAAAGCATGTCTGACTGCTGTTCATGCTTCCGCCCAGCGCATGAGCAAGCAGGCGGCGCTGAAGACCCAATGTCTCCAAAAGGCAATCGGCCAGTTGAAGTACGGGGACGAATTTGACATTGCGCTCTATGCGCAAAAGTCACAATTCCGTGGCAAAATTGAAGAACTCCGTAAGGAAGTGACCGAACTGAGACTACGCCACAAAGAAGAGGCCAACAACATCCGAGGTAAGGAACCATTCGAGTGATGTCAAACCCGATATTAATCTTAAATACTTCTTATGGTCAATCCCTTCTGCACAAAGCCCTGAAGGAAAACCAACAAGTGATGGAGGCGAGCCAGAAGGCCATGGAGGGAGAAGTTTTTCTGGCCAACACCCAAGCCAAGAAGTCGGCTCAAGAGCTGAAGGGTAAACTCTCCAACTCAGGCTCTCCTTGGATCAGCCCCATTGGCACCCTGATCACATTATCCCGACTGACTGATTTTGCAGCCTATCAATTGAAAACCAAAGCCCAATTACAAGTCTTCGATGAGAAGGTGAAGTCTGCCGTCGAACTGCGCAACCGAACTCTAAGGGCGGTCGCTCAAGTGCTTCAATATCTCCTCCCCGAGGAAGCGTTGTCGTCCAACGCCGACGTTGTAATGGCACGACTCGAGGATGCTCCTGCACAGTTTAAGGTCTTTGAAAAAGCAGCGGCGACGACTTGTACGAGCCAGGCTCTGGCTATCATGAAATCGCACTACGTTGACATAGACTTTGACGAGGAAGAAGCCTGCTCCGAAGAAGAAGCCTCCACTCTTACGGAGCAAGCCAAAGAGACTTCCGCTACCTTGGTAGAAAACTTGAATTTGTAGACGCTTTAAACTCCATGAGGTTAATTTTGTAATATATCCAGCCATTGATCCTCGATACTACTAATGTCATTTATCCGAGTCCTCGATTTATCCGTCTTTTCATGTAACGCATTTTGCAGACTAGTCCAGCCCCCAAGTGCTAGGAATCAAGCGCTTGGCTTTCTCCCCATGCACATGCCGAGTGGCTAAACAACGTCTATTGCAAATATTAGCGCCACTACTCAGGAATTTCAAGATATCCAAATTCGACAATGGTATATAAAGAGAAATCAACTTCATTGATAAGATAGGGTGCGGTTGATCCATACACTATTTAGTGTAGCCCACGACTTACTACTTAGTCGTGTACGGTTGAGTAGCAAGTCAAATGAACAACTAATTTACAATGTTTGAATACAGGATTCAAGAATAAAACTGACGTAACTGCTCAATGTTCCAGGTATTAGGCACATCCGATCCATCTTCACGCTTTAGTCGATAAGCCCTCGGGCGGGACACCTCATCAATCACATAGGGGCCTTCCCAAAGTGGGGAGTGTTTATGCTCGTGCTTCTGATTCCTTCGGAGGACTAGATCTCCCTTGGAGAATGGACGGCACCGTACATTGCACTGATGGTTGCGACGCAGGCCTTGTTGGTACTTAGCCGACTGGATCATTGCTGCTTCCCTGACCTCCTCGAGCCGATCGGGGTCTTCTAGTCTCCCTTCATCCCACTAGTTGTCCTCATAGTTGTGGACTCGTGAGAACCAAAATTTCAATTCAGTCAGGAGAACCGCTTATGAGCCATAAACTAAGAAAAAGGGTGTCTGCCCGGTCGCTCTACTTGGGGTTGTTCTGAGCCCCCAGAAAGCCGAAGACAACTCCTTGACCCAGCGCGTGGCATATGGCTTTAGGCGATCGAAAACCCTCACTTTAAGTCCCTGTAGGATTAATCCGTTGGCACGCTCCACCTACCCGTTGCTTCTTGGGTGGGCCACCTGAGATATATCAAATTTTGATAGCCAACTCCTCGCCCTATTCTTGGAATTCGCTTCCCTTGAACTGTACGCCGTTGTCGGTGGTGATTCAGTTTGACACGCCAAAGCGTACGACGGTGTCCCTAAAGAACTCGCGTGATTTAGCAGCCGTGATGTCGACGACCAGCTTGACTTCAATCCATTTTGTGAATTTGTTGATGGCAACGAAAAGATAGGTGAATCCGCCTTGGGCGCGCTTGAGAGGGCCTACCACGTCCAGATTCCAGATGGCGAAAGGCCAAGTGATCGGGATTATCTGCAGATCCTGAGCCGACATGTGAATCTGCCGTGCAAAGAATTGACACCTGTCACACCTGCGCACTATATCTTCTGCATCTGTTACAGCAGTCGGCCAAAAGAATCCCTGCTTGTAGGCTTTGCCTACGAGAGTACTTGATGCCGCGTGATATGCAACACCCCGAGTGGATATTATTTAATAGATCTTTGCCTTCTTGTTCAGGTATGCAACACCTTAGTACCTCAGAACTGCTCTTGAAAAAAAGCTCATCCCGACTACCTTATAATTCTTGCTTTGGCGTGTAATGCACTCAGCAAGGCTGCGATCATCTGGTAACTCTTCTCGGAGCACGTAATCCACGTATGGCTACGTCCATCCAGGGTTGATTGATAGTACCTCCTCTTCTACTTGGTCTTCTTGTTGCTCATCTGGTGTGGGCGGTAGCTTGATAGAAGGCTTGCGCAATTCCTCGACAAAAACAGCAGTCGGCACTTGCGCCCGATTGGATCCCATCTGCGCTAGCTCATCTGCTGCTTCATTGTCTCGTCGGAGCATGTGTGTTAGCTCTAAACAGTTGAACTTGTCCTCCAACTTTCTAACCTCCTGGCAATAGGCTGCCATGTTGTCGCCGATACAAGACCATTCCTTCTGGACTTGGTTGACCACGAGTTGAGAGTCTCCACATACAATTAACCGCCGTATGCCGAGCGATATGGCTACGTGGAGCCCATGGATAAGTGCCTCGTACGTACTCAGCGGCGTTATTGCTAACCGGAAATAGGATCTGAAGGACGTATCGTAGCTTCTTGTCAGTTGGAGATATGAGCAAAATTCTAGCCCCGCGCCGCTGAGCACGAGGGAACCGTCAAAGTACATTGTTCCAGTACTAGAGATCCTCCTTTGCTGCTAGGGTCTGGGCCTCCGTCCATTCCACAACGAAATAGGCAAGTGCTTGAAATTTAATAGCTAGTCGAGGTTTGAACTTTATTTCAAAGGCTCCAAGCTCGACTGCCCACTTCGCAATTCCCAAGCGGGAAGGAAGTGACCACCGAAATCTCATGATCTTAGAAGTAATGCTTAAGTTTCCGCAATGTGATTAGCATGGCATACAAAAGCTTCTGAACAAAAGGATACCTCATTTTAGAGTCGCCCAATACTTCGCTGACGAAATAGACCGGGCGATGGACCTTCTGGAGGGAGCCTTACTCATCCTGCTACACAATCAATGAGCCGCTGACTACATGAGTCGTGGTATTGATGTAAAGTAGGAGGGGCTCTTGGGGCATGGGCGGGACCAATATCGGTGATATAGTGAGGAATCTCTTGAAGTCTTCGAAGGCTTCTTGTACTTCTGCAGTCCAATAAAAACCGTCTTGTTGGCGTAGGAGCTTCAAGAAAGGAATATCGTGTTCCCCGAGTCGAGAAACGAATCGGCTGAGTGCCACGATGCATCCAGTGAGCTTCTGCACATCTTTTTGACTGGTCGGGGGCTTCATCTTCATGATGGCACTGATCTTCTTTGGGTTTGCCTCATCCCCGATGAGATACGATGAATCCGAGTAATTTACCAGATGGAACCCCGAAAACACACTTCTCGGGATTTTGTTTCATCCGATATGCCCTTAGGCTCTCGAAAGTTGTGGCCAAATCCGTAATAAGGTCGAGTTTGGTTCGAGCCTTCACGATGACGTCATCGACATAAGCCTCCACGTTGCGGCCGACCTGAGTGTGGAAACACTACTGTATGGTGCGCTGATAAGTTGCGCCAGCGTTTTAATTTTTAGCCCGAACGGCATTGTGATGTAATAGAAAGCACCAAAAGGCGTAATAAATGATGTCTTGATGCAATCCTCCTCCGTCAGGCTAATCTGGTGATAGCCCAAGTAAGCATCCAGAAAACTTAGGAGCTCAAACCCGGCGGTGGAATCCACCACTAGGTTGATGCGGGGAAGCCCAGAATGATCCTAGGGACTGGCCTTGTTGAGGTCGGTGTAGTCGACGCACATACGCCATGTCATGTTCTTCTTCTGCACTAGGACCAGACTTGCTAACCACTCGTAATGGTATACCTCCTTGATGAACCGTGCTGCCAATAATTTGGTAATTTCTTCCATGATGGCTTCCTTACGATCTAGTGCGAATCTTCGCAAATGTTGTTTAATCGGCTTGGCTGCAAATAATGCTCAATCACCTCCCTCAGAACACTAGGCATGTCCGAAGGCTTCCAAGCGAGCACGTCTTGGTTTGCCTGGAGGAAAGTGACAAGCGTCTTCCTATTTGCTCTCAAGCCTTGTCCCAATCACAGCTGTTTTAGCAGGATCAGACGGGTCCAACGCATTCTTCTTGGTTTCCTCGGCCGACTGGATGGATGTTTTGGCCTGCTTTTTGGCTAGTATGTCCCCCTCTTCCTAGAGAGAAGTGACTGTCTGACGGATCTTCTCCATCTTAGCCGATGAGTCAAGCGCCTGCGCCATGTTACAGCTTTCGCTGTCACAAACTAGAGACTGCTTCACATCGCCGGGTATGGCTATTACGCCATTGGGGCCCGTCATCTTCATGACGAGATAAGTGTAATTGGAAACCGCCATAAACTTGGCGATCCCGGCCTTCCCAAGATTGCATTATAACAGCCCAATTTTCAAAAACCCTAATTCAGGGCATCTATATTTTATGTAACAATATTCAAATATTTTCGATTTCAAAAATTTATTCTGGCGCAAGTCAAAAATATTGGTCGGTAAAAATAATTTTTTTATTTTGGACTTTTAAGTTAATTGTTTGCGAAATCTAAAATGATATTGTTGTAATTTATACTTTAATTTTTGAAGTTAAATATAAAAGAATTTTTGGTATTAAGAATCAAAATAAATATTTTGGATTTCAGAATAATTATTTATAAAAATTATAATTTCATATTTGATATTCTAAATTGGGTTTAATTAAAATATAAATGAATTTAATTTAATTTTGAAAATTCTATTCTTCTTTTGGCAAAATTTGATTTAATCCATTTGAATTTGAAATCTGATCTCAAAAATTTAGAAATTAACTTTTAAAGATTTTTCTAGCTATGGGCCCCATCTCTTTCTTTTCTTTTCTCTTTCTTTTCTTTCTTTTCTTTTCTCTTTCCTTTTTCCCTATTTCCTTGTCGGCTCTATCCTCTTCCCGTAGCTTCTCTCCGCCACACGCTGCTCACGGTGGGTCCCGCCACCGTACCCTCGCCGACGTGGAGTCCGGGCCACGCCACCCCACTTGCTGCCGTGGACCCCGCCGCCGTTGGCCGCATCCGCCGCCACGGCCTATGAAGCCGACGCCACCCCGCCGCTACTCTCTCCCGTTTCCCCCTCTCTGTGTCGGGCACACTGTGCCATGTTCGACGCCAAAGGTAAGTGTCGGTGAGCCCTCCTCCTCCCTTAGCCACGGCGAGCTCCTCCGCTTCCATCGTTGCCGATGTATCTCGCTGCCGTGTGCCGTCATTCGCCAGAGCACGGCAACGCCGCCTCGCCTCGCCGCCCCTCCCCGGCTCAATCTCGCGCCGCCAAGGTCTTCCTCTAGCCTCACTAGAGCTCCTCCGGCCACCAATACCCTCCCCCTCACCTCCAGTGGTCCTCTCCGCCGTGCGCCACCAACCCCGTCCGCTCCGGTCCGCCGCCGGCGATCTCTGGTGCTGCCGATCCCTCCCCTAGCAACCCCAAGGCACCCTCCCCTTTTTCCCTCATATTACACCTCACCGGAGCGCCGCCAGTCGCCAGGAACGCCGCCGCCGAAGCGTGCGCCACCGCTCCCCTGCTCCGGGTCAACGACAGGCGGGCCCCTCCCGTCAACCTCACCCGCTCCCCTCGGCACCGAACCAGGCCGCGCCCGATGCCGACCCAGCCACACGCGTCTGCCCGGTGAGCCAGCCGAGTTAGCCCGGCCCGCATTAGTCAAGCCCGCTCAGTCGGGCAGAGGCCGCCCCCCAGCGCTCTGCTTTTGGGCGGGAGTGGTTCACGACCCGTGTTCTATTTTTTCTTATTCAATTAATGCAGCAGATATATATATATATATATATATATATATATATATATATATATATATATATATATATATATATATATATATATATATATTTTGCAAATTAGCTCCAAATCCATTGAAACAAGTTTCTAAAAATTCATAAAAATGCATACTTTAATTTAAAAATATCATTTTCATCATGTACATTTCATATTTTTGGTATGTGCATTTATTTGTGATTATTTGTTTGCGCTAGATCGGACACTAGTGTCGTTGGAGCCGAGGACCTATCCGTACGGTCGGAACACTGGATTCACGGCAAGTCGTTGTTGACTTTTTCCCTACAATATTTGCTGATCATATTGCCGCCTAGATTTCTAAATGATTTACTAGATCTGCTAAATGCATATTATATTAAAATGTAAAAATGCTAGTTGATTAGGCTGATTAGTTAAATGCCCAGAAAATTTATTATTATCGTATAAACCTGATCCTTGTCAACCCTAGGAATATATAACTTGCTTATTGCCATTTCATTGATTAGTTAATCGTTAAATGCTTAGCCCTGCTATTTAATACTTGTAGTTGTCACTGTTATTTCATGCGAAATGCAATGTTTGAAATGCGTGATTTAAAGGCAGTTGACGCTGTCGTGTTTGATAAAATGGGACTATTGGGGTACAATAGTTGGTATTTAAAAGGGAAATTATTTTTGAAAAACATTGGTTTGGGTGGATGGTTGTATGGATTGGTGTAGTACGCACGAGACTCGGGCCCAGTGTGGGAACCACCCAAATCCTTTAGGACCGAGTCCTTGAGGTAGACAAACTAAGTTCAACAGTGCGACCACGAGTGCTGGTATGGGCAGGCCTTGGTTGAGTATCCTTCAAACTCTTAGTTCGGGCATCTCACTTGGTGGAATAGGCAGCGCAGAATCCGTAGCACACGGTGTCGCGCAGAATCCGTGGTTAGCGTAATTGAACCGTGGATAATGGAGACCGCTCATATTCGGGCAGATTTTGATAGTGCCCGTAGAACACAGTGCCACAGAATTGAGTGCAGAATCCGTGGATAACGGTGTCACACATATTTGAACCTATTGGCGCAAGAGGGGGCCGCTGGCAACTGAATACCAGACCAGAGGTGGAATCCTTAGCGATGATGCCTGAACTAGGAGTAAGTTGGTTAAAGACCTTGTGGTGGTTTACTTTGTAAATTACCTCTCGTGGGTAAAGTGTGCAACCTCTGCAGAGTGTAGAACTGTGTAGACAGCCGTGCCCACGGTCAAGGGCGGGCGACGGAGCGCTACCTCATGGTAGTCTTTCACCCTTTTGTTTTCGAAATGACGCTTTAAAGAGAAAACACGGTAGGACGTTGTGAGATTTGTTTTGGGCCTTCGCAGCAGGACACTGTGAGGTGACTGTTATTGCATGGCAGGGGCCATGAGTTGACAGGGCAGTTGACCCTGAGATATTCAAATTGACATGGCAGGTGCCATGAGCTTATGAGCTTTACATGGCAGGACGCCATGAGACTTTTGTTTGACTCGGCAAAGGTAGCCTTGAGTCCTGTTACGACATGGCAGGTAGCCATGAGTTGACCTTGGTGGGTTAAAACCGGTAGGTAGCCGGAGATTCAAAAGAAAGATATTTGTTTTTACTCTTCTTAACTATTTTCCATATTTTCAAAGATATAGGAACATTTATAAAGTTGGCTTTCCGCAAAAGAAACCCTAATCCCTCCTTTGCTAAGCCCTCATTTGCATATGTCAATTTGGCTTGCGAGTATTCGCACATATACTCACCCTCGCGTTCACTCGCGGGGCTGCTCATTCAAACGAGCAGGTTCAGAGCCTCAGAGTTACTATCCAGGCGACGTTGAGCCTAAAGACGATGGCTTCGCCGGTGGTGTTCACGACATGGATTTCTCTGACGCCTAGGATCGCTACTACAGCCTTGCCTGTGGGATTGTGATGGAGTTCTCATTTGGATTTTACTATGTACCCATGCTTCCGCAGTTGTATGGCCTTCGTGCCAGTCTTTTGTATTAAGAGCCTTAATGGCTGCACTCTGATGTAATATTAAATGTTTTAATAAGAATGATTATGATCCAAGTTCTGGAAATATGTGTGTACTAGCTACTGATCCAGGGACTAGTACTGTAAGGCACAGAAGGGACTCGACTCGTTCAGGCGGGTCCCGACATGCATGATATGTCGTCTCGAAATCAGCCACTTCAAAACTCAGACTCTCAGTCCGATAGTTGTCCTTGGTCCCGAATGTGACGGGCAGTGAGATCTGTCCGAGTGGTACTGCGGATATCCCGGAGATTACCCCGTGGAAAGGAGATGATCCCTGTCGTAGTTCAGAACGAGGAATCTTCATCTGATCCAAGGCCTTGACGAAGGGAACGTTAATCCCACTCCCGCCGTCGACCAGACGCTATTCAACTTGTTTCCCCGGACGACCGGATCCAGCACCAGCGGGTACCTCCTGGGGAAGGCTATCCGATCCGGGTGGTCTGTCCGATCAAAGGTGATGGGGACCTCCGACCAGCACAGGTACTTGGGGGCCGCGGGCAGGATCACGTTGATCTCCCGAGTGGTAAGCTTCTTCTTTCGTTTGGACTCATATGCGTCGGAGCCCCCAAATATGTAGCTGATCTCGCGTTCAGCATCTTGGTAGTCCCCATTCGGCTTCTTGCCATGTCATCCTTTGGCTGCCGGCTGCATTGAGTTGTCGGCAAACTTCTGCAAAATAAAGCAATCTTTGGCAGCGTGCTTGCCGCGAGGGTGAAAGGCACACACTGCCTCCATGACCTTATTGTAGTCATTGTCATTGGGGGGTATAGGCCGGTTACGCTCCATGTTGGCGACGATCTCGTCCCCCTTGCGCTTCTTGTCTTTTGGTTTGCCTTAGTCGTCGTTTAGCTTCTTCTTAAAGCCTTCGCCATGGCCACCACAATGATTCATTATGGCCTACTTGGCGTTGGCTTCTTGATTCGCCATCATGAACATGGCCTTAAGAGTTCGCGGGGGGTCCCGGGTCTTCTGTCTGATTAACTCCTCGGATTTGCATTCAGCGAAGAAGGCATCAATGACCGTCTGCTCCGAAACATCCCAAATCTCATTCTTCTTCTTGGTGAAGAGCTTGATGAACTCGCGAAGAGTCTCGTTCTTGCGTTGATGTAGTTGTCCGATCTCCCATCTACCGGCGAGCCTCTCATAGGTCCCCTGGAAGTTGACGATGAACTGCTCTTGTAGGTCGTCCCAAGACTCGATAGAGTTCTCCGGGAGTCCTGTGAGCCAAGTTTGGGCGGTTGGTGTCAGAGTGACTGGCAAATAGTTTGTCATCACGTTCTGATTGTCTCCTGTCGCACTGACTGCTAAGTCGTAAACTTGCAGCCAGTTCTTCGGGTCCCTCTCGCCATTAAACTTGTCAATGCCTTTGAGGTTGAAACCATCGGGCCAAATCACTCGGCGAAGATCCGGGGTGTACGCCTGAATTTCTTCCGAGGGTCGTGGCTGCCGGCGCCGCGGGGATCTGCTATGGCGTTCCCGTCGCGGGCCTTGGTGGTGGTGTTCTTGATGGTGATCATGCCAGCTGGCGGCACTTTCGGCGTGGTCGTCGTTGCGCCGACTGCGATAGCTGCGAAAATTCCGCTTGTTGTCGATGCGTTCCCTCCTCCTAGCTTCTATGTCATGGCGGAGGTCGTGGCTCGCCGATCGGTGTGAACCACCTACCGCGGAGACGTGCGCCTTGCTCCGATTGCGAGCGGAACGACTATTTGCCGTCATGGGCGTGGTCGGAGCCGGAATCACCTCGTTCTGCTGAATGGCCGCCAAGGTCTGGATGAGTGGGATATCTTCTGGGAGCTGCGGCGCCATGGTTTCCATAAGGGTCTTCGAAGCAACGATGTTTGCTTAAGGAGTCGTGCAGACGTCATGATCCCTTAGCTTCACCGCACGAAGTTGGCATATGCGATCTTGATCTTCAACGCGACGTTGGTCGGCTTCGACCGCCTTCGTGGCGGCTACTTCATTCCTGACTGGTTGAGAGGTGGAATGGTGGTCGCCCGCACCGAGGATGAATAGTTCATTGTAGTTGCAGATCTCAGTGCTCTCATCAGACTCGGAATCCGAGTGGGAGAGGCTGACCTGCTCGCTCTATCCAATGGGTTTGCCAGTATTAATGACACCCACGAACATGGTTGGGTCCGATCGGATTGCTCTGACTGGACTAAGAGATCGATTCTAAATATGGTCACCTCCTGTCCCGAGTTTAGTGAGACTTTGCGCAAAGGTTGCCGCATGGTTCCTGAGCCCGAAGGGAGATCCAGTCTGAGGCGCCGAGACTCCCTTGGACTGGAACATGTCCGTATTCGAGGAATTATCACCGCCGAGGCCTTCTCCGCTCACTTCAAGGGGAGGTGCGAGGTGGAACTGCTGGTGGATTAATCTTCTGAAAGCACCTGCCGAGTTTTCCAAGCCAAATGGCGAGGAAGATGATGAAACACAGGTACCTTCTTGGAGTGTGATCTTCCCTGGGGGGAGAGATGAAGACTGCCGATGCCATCGGCCATAAAATCCAAGGATCCGAAGCGTAGCGCTTGCCCTGGCATGAGGATGACGGACAGCGATCTTGGGAAAGCCATCTAGGTTGAACGATGATCTTGACGCAGGCCCCTACCTAGCGCGCTAACTGTCGATGGGTGCTTAACCGAGTGTTATCGTCGGCAATGAATTTAAATGGGGTTATGTGCTGGATCCAAACTTGATGGTAACACAAGACAATGATTAATACAGGTTTAGGCCCTCAACTAGGAGGTAATACCTTAGTCCTGTGTTGTGGGATTATATATCTGCGTGAATTCGCAGATGATGATGACGATGATGATGATGAGGATGTGATTCTAGCGACGGTGACACTCTCGGTGGGGAAGGTATTTGGAAAGGAGAGGAGCCTCGGGGATCTTGGGGAGGGTCGGTGGCGAGGATTGGCGCTTGACGGCAGTGGCGGTGGCTCGGGGTGGTGGGAGGCGGCGGCACATGGAAGTCCGGCAACTGGCGGCGCAGAAAGGAAAATTAGAAAAAGAAAAAGAATGGGGGTAGGCCCACTGCCAGGAAAAATTTAAAACATTTATTTAAAACAGAAATTTCAAAATTAATATAATTGTATTGGTTTAAATTAATATGATTTTTCTTAAATCTAAATCAAAGTGTTAGTTATAATATACTACCTCTTTTTTTTACGCCTTTGACTTTTCAATACATCTTTGACCATTCGCCTTATTCAAATTATTTTTGTAAATACCATTTATTTTGTTGTGATGTGTTTTATCAATATAGGTATTTTAAATATATCTTATTTTTTACAAGTTTGCACTAAATTTTTTAATAAGACGAATGGTAAAAAACGTATGGTTTACAAAAATAAAAAGGAGAGAGCATATTTTTAGTTCTTTGCAAATAATTACATTTAAAATTCAAAGTATGGTTTACAAAATTAGAACCAACAACCTTTTTATTCAAACCAAAATTTAAAATATTAATTACTAAAATATCTTTTTGGTTTTCTTGACAATACATATTTTAAAATTTCAAAATCAAATTATTTATTATTACCAAAATATGATTTTAACCTTTGCAATAATTATTTTGAAATCCAAAATATTGAATTTAGTTTTTAGAATGCAACATGCACATTTTAAAAAACTATTTTGAAAATTCATGCACATAAAATATGGATGACATGAATCTATGTTTTTGAAAATGGGGTTGTTACAGAGACCTTGAAAGACGATGATTGTCGGGGTGCTCACCCTCGACTCAGGTGGTTGCTGCCAGTAGGTGATTCAACAATCCAGCTGTGTTTTCAACCTTTTTCGTGAGGGAAAGCTGAACGGCATCACAGTTGAAAAGTGCTTTTACTGGTACTAATGAGTGGACATCAGTACCGGTTAGAGTCATGAACCGATACTGATGCCTTATTTCTGGAAAGGCTAAAAAAAGGTATATCCTTTCTATATCAGAAAGCGTGGGTTGCTTTGTTGGTTCTCCTAATTTTGTAACATTTTCACGTGGTAGCTGATCATGGCATATGTATCTGTTTGTAAAACTGCTAGTAATACTGTGGAATATTAGTCCCGGATTGCCATGAGTTCCGAACGGGTAGGAAACACCCCTAGTTTAACCAGTAACGACCAAGTAGCGACGTAGGCACACAGTTGGTCACGATCTGCTTGTGGTCGTGACCCAAGCAACTGGTATGCGGCGTTGTTGGGGAGGAGCACATAATAATTACCCCACAGATGTAGACTGAGAGCCAAAATGTGTTACCAAACATTGTGCATCTGCTGTCGTTCATATCTAGTATCGATGTCCTGTGTTTTTTTCAACAAGTGGTATCAGAGATGAGGTTCAACAATGTGGCTGATCTTGGTGGAGGCCCGAGGATTATGCATACATGTGTGTGCCAAAGAAAAATGCTATATACGGCACAAGGTGGGGCATGACGTTGATCAACAATTCAATCGGTGGAGTCAAACACTTTGGGCGGGTGGCCTATATCATTCGATTGGCTATTGTTGGTAAAGGATCATCCAGACGTGGTGATTGGGCCGACAACGTGGCCATCGAAGGAGGGTGCTCACGAAGGCTATTGGTCGATTCGATCGGTGGAGTCAAACATGCTGGGCAGGTGGCATGCACCGTTCGATGGGCTACTGTTGGCAAGGAACGACCAGACATGGTGATTGGGCGGACAACGTGGCTATCGAAGGAGGGTGTTCACGAAGCCTATTGGTGGTTTGACCAGAGAGGTCAGACATGCTAGCTGAACGGTGAAGTCAGTAACAATCTCTATATACTAGGAGGAGAGCAGATCAGTGGTCATGTCAGGAATCAGTTCGAGGGGGTTGACGGCGTGCTCTCCGCTCAACCACTGCAGATCACACCCCTATCAGATTTCTATCCTGCTAGCCGATCAACCCGAGTTCAGTTTGATTTGAGCGTGGAACACGGCAAGGAGCAACACACAGGGTTTACCCAGGTTCGGACCCCCTCTCGGGTAACAGTCCTACTCCTGCCGAGCCTTAGCTCTTTTCCATGTTGTGGTTGTGTGGAATGCGATTACAGAATGTTTCGAACCCCCTCTCCCTCCTCTCTCTCCTCCCCTTTTATACAAGCCTTGAAGCTGGCGGAGAGCCGAGGGTAGGCGTCTGATGCGCTTAGTACTGCGATAAGGCGTGTGGGGCGGAGGCGGGAGAGGCATAAGCGTCTGCTCTTGCGCCAAGCGGCGCCGCCCACGCTCACCTTGCAAGTGGCCCGACCCGAGAACACGCCCGGTGAGGCTGAGGCGGGGCCCAACTACGCCCGCCGGCGCCGGTGGCGGCTTGAAGATGGCAAACTCTCTCTCTGCCGGTCAATTCCGGCTGCGCCCCGGTGGCGATTGATCGAGGCTGCGAGAGGTCCTTATGGCGGTAATCATCTCTTCATCTGTCTATCCGCGCATAGTGTCGCATTGAATGCGCTCGTCCTTCGCAGCAGGGATAGCCTTCGCCCAGAAGACTCCTTTCGGGACGCTCCCTGCCACGTGGGCCCCGCTTGACAATGGGGGGCCTTAGAGGGGCTCGCCCACGCGCTGGGGCCTAGTCGCCCGCCTGACTCGTGGGGCTCGCCGGACACGCCGAGGGGCTCACCCACACGTTGGGGCCTGGTCGCCCGCCTGACGTGTGGGGCCCTCACCCGGCGCTCTAAGGGGCTCGCCCAGCGCTAGGGCACAGTCGCCCGCTGACGCGTGGGGCCCGCCGAACTTCGCCGAGGGGCTCGCCCTGTGCTGGGGCCTGATCGCCCGCCGACGCGTGGGGCCCGCCCGAACTTCGCCGAGGGGCTCGCCCATCTGTTGGGGCACAGTCGCCCGCGTGGCGTGGGGCCGCTGCTCTCCTAGCCTTCCTTAGGACTCTTCATACCCAAAGTATTTATTACACCGGCAGAGCCCGGGTCCACCATGGCCTTGAACCGTCACCGACACTCCACCAATTCTTGTGCGGCGGGAGGCGAATCATGGGGGCCCACCTCTGCGCGCGCCGACGCTGATTCTCCACTGCGCACGATCTTCCTTGGGGAACCGTCGCTTTTCGCTGAAAACCGTTGCGGGGCAATGATGGTGCAGCTTGCGTTAGGCGGAATCAAACCGTCTTCGCGCCCTTGCCTATAAATGCTTCCGTCCCTTGGCGCATGACGAATCCTTCAGCGCCAAAGTGCTTTGAGTTGCCTCTGCTTTCCTTTGCCACCGCCACCAAGTTTCTTTGCTCCTTAGCACCACCACGCGTGACTTCGTCATCTTCCATGGCTCCTAAAGCGCAGCAAGAAGGTCGCTTGTGAGGCGCCGCTCCGCATACTGCCCGTGGTCCAGCTTTGCCTGCCTCCGCCGCCGACGAGGATATGGTGGCGCGGCTCCGAGTGTTCGTGCCGCCAACCTCCGCCCGGTTCCGCGCTGGGACCATTACGCCAAGCCCCCGCGACGGGGAGATCATTACCTTCACTGGCGGTCTTTGGCGGGCCTTGTTCCGCCATACTGAATTCTTCTTGGGGGTGCTCGCCTTTTACGAGATCCAGGCGGCGCACCTTCCCCCCCAACTCCATCGTGATGTTGGCCATCTTCGCCCACCTCTGCGAAATGTTCGTGGGAGCGATGCCAAGTCTCCGCTTTGGCGCCGGCTCTTCGCCGCGACTCGAGCTCGCGCCGGCCTTGGGGAGGCTGCTACTTCACGCCAGCGATGACGCCGCCTTCATCGATCGCGGTCAAGTCCAGCTGGAAGGATGGGACGCGACAATGGTCAGACGCGGAGGATTCAGTGGCTGCAATGATCTTGTCTTCCCGAGGTCTGCCGAATCCCTCGCCCGGTGGGTCCCTTCCGGCGACTCGGTGAAATGGGCCGCGGCGTTTGGCGCGCATTGCTGAGCTCCGCCACCACGGGCTCACCGGAACCCATGTGGCGGCGGACTTTTTGCGGCGCCGCCTCTGCCCGCTTCGCATGAGGGCGCGCCCCGCCTGGCAATATTATGGCGACGACGATGGAATCCGCGTTGCCCCTGGAGGTGAGCGTTCTTTCATTCTTTTGGGTCTTCTTGACTTCGTGGAACGTCCTTCCTCTTTTTTGGTTGCTTGCTAACTTGCGGCTTCTTCTTTTTGCCCGGCCCGCAGGAGCGTCTTTGGATGGCGTGCTCGGCGATGGCTGCCCGACCAGCGACATTTCTCCGCCTGCGAGCATCCTCCCCGTCTGCGACTGGCCCCCACGGGAGCGCAACATGTTCTTGCGCGCGCTACCTCCCATGGAGATTTCTGGTCCCGCGGTCCAAGTGGCCCGGGAACCCTTTCAAATCCGTGATCCTCTGCCGACGACCGCGGAAGCTCCTACGGCCGCCGCTCCTCCTGTTGTGGCGGCCGACTCCGACTGCGCTCTCGGGAAGCGCCGCCTCATCCTCTCCCAAGACGATGATGACGAGGAGGGAGAGGTGAGCCCAAAAAGGCTCCGCCCTTCGAGTCCTGAGCCGCCTCCTTTGGCCTCCTCCGGTGAGGCCTTGTTCCGACGCCGCCGCTCCGCCGCTGGCGAGCGCTGGCGACTCTTCGAACGGCGCCTCGGCGCCGTTTTTCTCCAGCCGGCACCTCTGTCTTGGCACCGGCCATCCGCGCCGGCGCCTCCTGCGCCGGCACTTCGTCGCGCCCGGCTCCTCTTGCGCAGCACCTCCTATGCGGCGCTTGTTTAATTGCACGGATCGGCGATTCCGCCGCCTCGTCTTCCTCCTAGCGGGAGTAGGGCGGTGGCGCTGCGCCATGACCAGCGATCGACATCGCCCCCTCTTCGCCGCTTTGGGCGCCTTCGTAACTTTCTCTACATTCATATCGTTTAGCGTTAGGGTTAGCATGCTAGGCGCCGATATACGAACCCTTTTGGTTTTCTTCGCGTGATAGAGCGGACGCCGGGCCTCAAGCCCCATTCCGCCTGCAGCCCCCCAGCTTGCCGCGGCTCTTCGACGGAGAGCGACTCTCCGAGATGTGGGGAGGCGCCGGGTCGAGGTGGAGGACCTTCCGCCATCGCCATACCGGCACCGACGCCATCTCCGCCATCGCCGCCGATGTTGGGCGCTCCTTCGGAGCGCTTCGCGCCCTCGCCCACACTTGGGCGGCGCGGGAAGGCGCCCTGGCTTCAGCGAAGCGAGCCGTCGGCAAGCTGCGGCAGGCCCTCGACCGGGAGACCGCCGCGAGGGAATCGGCGACCCGCGAGGCTGCGGCGGCGCAAGCCGCTGCCGCCTCGGCCACCAAAGACGCTGAAGACCTTCGCGCGGCGCACTCTGAGCGCCTCCGGGTCCTTGCTGATATGCTGCGGACCGCCTACCGCGACTTTCGGGACGTCTTGTACCCCCTGGGGGTTACCCTGTACGCCCCGCTGGAGGAGACGGCCGCGCAGTACGCTGGCGCAGTGGGGCGCGCCGCCGAGGCCCTGCGCGACCTGCCGGTGGTGATGCGGACGCGGGCGATCGAAGATGGTCGCCACGGCGCCTTCGAAGCAGCGCGGTTCGTCTTGGGCAACTGCCTTGCCCAAAACGCCGCGTTCGACCTCGACGCCGCTACCGGGGAGCCTTCGCGCCAGCTGGACCCGAGCGAACAATCTCGGGTCGAGGTCGCCGCCGGCCGCGTATCCATGATGGGCGGCGCTGCTCCAGCATAAGATGATGACGACGAGGAGTAGCTGAACTCCCTTGTTTGTCTCGTCTTGTATATAAAAACTATCAACGCAAACTTTTGCTTTTCTGCTATGAGTCTCGATTAAACTTCACGCAAATTCTTACTTGCGAAGGAGGCGAGGCACCGACGCCAAAAGCTTTAGACAGGCGTTCTATTGAAAGTGGCGCTTTTCCTCGGGCATCTGGTTACTTCAACCCTTATGGCCTCTCGCAAACCGACCTTGATCGTTCGCGTGGCAAAACTTAGCTTTGAAGTGGTCTAGTCTTTGGTGCCGTCGTTGGCGTTGCCTAGACCGGCGAGACACACAAGCTAGAACCCGCCTTCCGTCAGCCTCGCCTGGCCTAGCCGCAAGTTCAAGCGTTCGCCCTTGCAACTAAGGGGCCATCAGCCTTAAGTACTTTTTCGCTACCAGCTTTCAACAGAATGTTTTCTAACAGACTTTTGAAAGCGAAAAAGAACGGATGCCCACAGAGAGACAGGACTTATCTTTATTTTACAGATGGCTTTGTACATCGTAGCCCCCGAGGCGAGCTGGGAAGGAGGAAGACCCCGCCGCTCGGCTCTAAAGGGAGGCAAAAAAAAAGAGCTCCTGGCACAGCTACCTACGGGTAGAACTTCCTCAGCTGCTCGATGTTCCAAGTGTTCGCCAATTCGCGACCATCCTCGAATGCGAGCTTTGACCGAGCACAGGGGGAGATCGAGACCACCTTGAAGGGGCCCTCCCACAGGGGAGACAGCTTGTTGCGGCCTGTCTGCGCCTGAATTCTGCGCAGAACGAGGTCGCCCACTACCAGTGTTCTCTCACACACCCGCCTTGCTTGATAACGGCGCAGTGCCTGCTGATACCTGGCGGCTCGAATCGCTGCCCTGTCTCTGATCTCCAGGAGATTTACTTCATCCCGGCGCGGTCGGTCTCAAATCTTCATTGAACGCCACCACCCTTGGGGACGAAGGTGAGCTCCGACAGGAGCACCGCGAGCCATACACGGGAAGAAAGGGTCTCGCGGTGTCTCTTGGGAGTTGTCCGCAGGGGACATGGGGACTTCCGCCCGCTTGCCACGCTTCTCTAGGCGGTCGAACGCTCTTGTCTTGAGTCCTTTGAGCACCTCCGCGTTGGCCCGCTCTACTTGCCCATTGCTCTTCGGATGTGCAACGGAGGCAAAGCACAGCTTGGTGCCCAGCTCTTCGCACCAATCTTGAAAATCGACACTTTTGAACTGTGCACCGTTGTCGGTGATGATCCTGCTTGCGACGCCAAACCGGACAAAGATGCTTTTCACGAACTTTATGGCCGCGGCAGACGTGATCGCCGGAACTGGCGAGGCCTCAACCCACTTGGTGAACTTGTCGACGGCGACGAACAAATGCGTGTAGCCCCGTGCGCCCGCTGAGCGGGCCCAGATGTCTAGCCCCGGACCACGAGCGGCGGAGAGGCGGAATAGTTTGCGGCGCTGGGCGGTCGGTGGATCTCGCTTAGCATGAAATTGGCACGCCGCATCTCCTCACCGGCTCGAAGGCATCCCGAGGGTGTAGGCGATAAAGCCGTGGCGGATGACCTTTCCAACCAACGCCCGGCTCCCTGAATGGCTCCCGCACATGCCTCCATAGATCTCAGAGAGGATTGCACTCCCCGCTTCCCGAGTGACGCACTTCAGTAGAACTCCGTTTGCGCCCTGGCGATACAGGTCCCCACCTACCAGGGCGTAGCGCTTGGTCTGGCACGCTATCTTCTCAGCCGATGCGTCATCGTCAGGATCGGATCCATCCACTGACCTTCCCGGACGAGCGTGACGACGTTAGCATTGTCGCCGACGTACTCTGCCTGGCCTGGCATTTCCGCCTCAACCGCCTCGGCAGTTTTTCCGCATCCTCCCTCCGATCGGAGAGCTGCTGCGGGGACACCGACGTCTCCTCCAGATGTGGGAGCTGCGTCGAGCATCATGCCGTCCCCACCAGAATCGGGGGCTGCGACAGACGGCCGCGTGAGTCTTTCTTCAAAGACCTGGCGGAGCAGTGCTCTCGGCGAGGCAATGCAGGATAGTTCATCCGCCATATAGTTGTCGCGGCGAGGATGTCGCGAAGCCCAAACCTCGAAATGCCGCCCAACCGGCGCACCTCCGCTGTAGGCCGCCATAGCGGGATCCGAACATATGAATTCCTTCCTCGCTGGTTGATGACTAGGAGAAGTCGCTGACTTGCGATCGCCGGATGCCTGTGGAAGCCACCTTGAGTCCGCGAGTAGCCCTTCGTACTCGCGGCGTTGTTGGTAGCGGAACTCCAAAGCACCACCAGTGCGGACGGCGTCGCGGTGGGAGACACCGGGCGACACCAGCCCCCCCTCCAAAGAGAGCGAGCCGTCGAAGAAGAGAGTCCACGGCGAGGTCTTTGAGGTGCCTCGGCTTCGTCCGTCCGGAGTCCACTCGTTGCGAACTCCGCGAGAACTTGCCCTTTGATGGCCGTTCGGGAGGCGAATTTGAGGTCGAACTCCGCCAGCTCCATGGCCCATTTAGCGTCTGACCCGTCGCCTCGCGGTTGAAGAGGATCTCCGCAAGGGGTACTTAGTCAACACTGTGATTTTCGCCCCGAAGTAGTAGCGCTTGACCCGGACGCCGTCGGACGGCGTAGAGCATCTTCGGTGTTGCGAATACCTTGTTTGGCGTCGTGGAAGACTTTACTGATGTAGTAGATGGGGCGCTGAACACCTTCCCTTTCCGCCACCAGCACCGCTGCTGATCACTGGGGTTCGCGCGACATAAAGGATCGTGCTCGCCCTGTGCTGGGCGACCAAGACGGGCGGGAAGTGAGATACTTCTTCAGCCCGTCGAACGCCTCCTGCGCCTCTGTCGTCCACTCGAACTGGTTGGTCTTCTTCAGGAGCCTGAGTAGAGGAAGACTTTTGTCCCCCAGGCGAGCTATAAAGCGGCCCAGGGAAGTCAGGCAGCCCACCAAGCACTGCATCTGCCGAAGTCGCGTCGGGGGCTTCATATTCTCGATCGCCGCGATCTTGTCAGGGTTCGCCTCAATCCCCCTCTGGGAGACGAGGAATCCCAGCAGCTTGCCCGACGGAACGGCAAACACACACTTCTTGGAATTGAGCTTGATGAAGTACTTCCTCAGGTTGGCAAAGGTTTCTTCCAGGTCGCCGATCAACTCCTCTGCCTTCTTGGACTTCACCACCAGGTCTTCGACGTACACCTCCAAGTTTCGCCCTATTTGGAGGCGGTGAGCTATGTGCATGGCCCTCTGGTAGGTTGGGCCTGCATTCTTCAATCCAAAAGCCATCCTCGTGTAGCAGTAGACGCCCATGGGCGTCACAAAGGCTGTCTTGTCTTCATCTTCTTCAGCCATGCTAATCTGGTGGTACCCGGAGTACGCATCCAGAAAGCAAAGCTGCTCGTACCCTGCCGTGGAGTCGACGATGACGTCGATGCAGGGCAGCGGGTACGGATCCTTTGGGCACGCCCTGTTGAGGTCGGTGAAGTCGACGCACATCCTCCACCGCCCGTTGGATTTCTTGACGAGGACGGGGTTCGCGAGCCACAGGATGGGCGGCGCTCGAGCGACCCCGCCCGCAAAGTTTGTCCACCTCTGGCGGATAACGGCCGACAGCTCCACCGGCGCTTCGAACCTTCGCATAACCGTCGCGCGCCGGGGAACGTTGCCAACTTATGCTCAATCACCTCCCTGGGGACCCCAGTCATGTCGGATGGTTGCCAAGCAAACACGTCTGCGTTAGGCGGAGGAAGGAGACGGCGTGCCTTCCTATTTGGCGCCGAGAGGCGCCCACCGAGCGGTCGCGCCGGGTCGACTTCGCTCGGGGAGATCGCCTTGACCTCCGCGGACGAACCGGGAGGCGCAGATCTTCCGGAGGAGCTCTCGAGTCGAAGCCTCGGCCTTGGCGCCGACCGCCCCGCCAAAGCGAGCATCTTGACGCAGCGGGCGCCTCAGGCGGTCCACTTTCCACGATGATGGGGCCGGTGGCCGGAATCTTCAACACCATGTACGCATAGTGGCAGGCCGCCATGAACTTGGTCGGCGGGCCGACCCGTGTATGGCGTTATGCGGAGGTCGAAGTCGGCTACCGAACTCGAGCATCTCCGTCGCGGAAGTTGTGAACCTCAAATGTTACCGAGGTCGACGCCCGAGAGGGACGGACTCGGCCCGGCGATGTCAAGAACGGGGCGCGGTCGAAGCTCCAGCCGCTGGATCTGCGGCGTCGTGGTGACTTCGAGGCGGATAGGAGGTTGAAGAGCTTCCTCCGTCCACCAAAGACTCGCCCGAAGCTTGACATTCGGACCGTGGGCGCAACCACGATCGGGAGATGACCGGGCGGTGATCTGGTGGGTGATCGGCTCGGCCGAATGTGATCGGTGCTCCGACCACACGGTGCCTTCTGACCCAACGCCGGCACGCGGCCAAGACACCTCCTCATCATGCGCTTAAAACTAGCGTGGGACGAATAGGTGGCCGATCCGCCGTGGATAACGGCGACTTCGCGCTCCGCCTGCTGAAAACCAAGCGAAGCCGCTTCCTTGCCATTGCCGCTGCCGGACGCCTGCTGCTGCTCGTGGACGCGCTTGTCCACCAGTTTGCTGACAACATGGCAATCAGCCAAGTCGTGGGAATTGTTGCGGTGAATGGGACAGTATGTCCCTCCGTTCCACTCACGGGGACGGCGGTCTCGGCCCTCGCCGTGGCCGCGAGAGTAGTCACGGCCGCGGCGGTCGTCACGGACACCCCCACGGGGACCGTTCCTACCGCCGCCACGACCTCCTCCTTTCTTCTGCCCGCCGCGCTCACCGCGCGGCCAGCCGCTGTCGTCGTCGTCGTCGTTGCGCTCGGCGGCCAGGACCTGCCTGGTCTCGGCCGCCTTGCACTTCTTCTTGTCTTTGCCGCCGGGATTCTTCGAGGTCCCGGCCTCGCGCCTCCAGCTGCCCCTCGCCTTGCGGCCAGGCGGCGAGCCTCGCTGAAGGGCGACTTGTGGGGGCGGTGAAAAGTTCTTCCGTCGTCTCGATCTTGCGGGTGGCCATCTTCTCCTTGACCTTGGGGTCTTGGGCGCCTCTCCTGAAGGCCGTGACAACGACGTCGATGGAGATGTCAGAGATGGTGTTGCGAACCTGACTGAAGCGCCGGATGTAGTCGCGCAGCGACTCCCCCTTCTTCTGCTCCACATTGTGGAGATCGTCTTCGACTCCGGGCTGCTCGAGCGTGCCCGGAAGTTGGTGATGAAGAGCTCGAGAGCTCCTTCCACGACCCTTGACCGACTGGGGTAGGTTCATGAGCCACGAGCGGGCTCCGCCCGGTGAGGCTGCGGGGAAGTGGTTGCCGAACCTTCCCGACCCTCCGATCGGCAACATCACCGTAGTGTAGATCTGCAAAAACTTCGTCGGGGTTGGTGGAACCATCGTACTTCTCGATGGCGGCAGGCGGAACCTCTCCGCCACCCTTTGCGCGGGCGCAGCTCCTGAAAAGCGCGGCGGCCGACTTCAAGCCTCTGCTCTGGATCGCCTCCGTCTGCCGTGCCGCCGTCCGGACGGCGCCAAGATGCCGCCTTCTGGCGGAGGCAGCATCGCGGGAACCCTCCTGGTCCCCACGGGCGGCAGCGTCGGCGCGGTCGCGCACTCGGTCGTGCCGCCTGCGGAGCTTGTCGCGCAGGTCTTCTCCATGTCGCAGATGGCGGTCCTCCAAGTGGGACCGGAGATCCCGCCCACCTGTACGCCTGCCCGGTCGAACCCCCGTAGGAGTTGCACAGCTCTGTCGTCTGGCCCGCTCCTCTCGCTAGGAGATCGCGGGAGGATGCGAGAAAACAAGAGGGAGGAAGCGGAAACACTAGTTCCCGCGCCCCCCGCGACTTGCACTACCGCCGCGGCGACATCCACATAGCGGGCCAAACTGGCCAGCCACGGCGCCGCCGGAGAGTCCGGAGTTACCGGAACCGGCGGGTTGTCCAGCAGGGCCCTGGCCGCATGGAGGTTTTGTGCGGGAGTGCACTCCTCCAAGGCCAGACGCCGCCTAGCCAGACTGGGACGGCTACCACCCGTCTGATCCACTACCATTGCCGCGGCCGACGCCGCGGCCGCGGCTCTAGCGGTCGCTTCCTGGTCCATCGCGGACTGCTGATCCACCATTGCCGCCTGAGGAGAGGTCGAAGAACTCGAACCGATGCTAGCGCTCCCCTACCTGGCGCGCCACTGACGGCGTGCTCTCCGCTCAACCACTGCGGATCACACCCCTATCAGATTTCTATCCTGCTAGCCGATCAACCCGAGTTCAGTTCGATTTGGCGTGGAACGCGGCAAGGAGCAAACACGAGGTTTACCGAGTTCGGACCCCTCTCGGTGCGGTCCTCCTCTGCCGAGCCTTAGCTCTTTTCCGTCTTTGTGGTTGTGTGGAATGCGATTCTGAATGTTTGAACCCCCTCCTCCTCTCTCCTCCCTTTTATACAAGCCTTGAAGCTGGCGAGAGAGCCGAGGGGTAGGCGATCTGAGACGCTTAGTACTGCGATAAGGCGTGTGGGGCGGGGCGGAGAGGCGAAAATGTGCTGCTATTTGCGCCGCACGCGCCGCCCCGCGCCTTGCAAGTGGCCGACCGCGAGAACACGCCCGGTGAGGCTGAGGCGGGGCCCAACTACGCCCCCGACGCGGGCGGCCAGCTTGAAGATGGCAAACTCTCTCTCTGCCGGTCAATTCCGCTGCGCCACAGTGACAGTTGATCAGAGCTGCAGAGGTCACTGTGGCGGTAATCATCTCTTCATCTGTCTATCCGCGCGTAGTGTCGCATTGAATGCGCTCGTCCTTCGCAGCAGGGGGAGCCTTCGCCCAGAAGACTCCTTTCGGGACGCTCCCTGCCACGTGGGCCCCGCTTGACAGTGGGGGGCCTTAGAGGGGCTCGCCCACGCGCTGGGGCCTGGTCGCCCGCCTGACGCGTGGGGCCCGCCTGCTCTCCTAGCCTTCCTTAGGACTCTTCATACCCCAGTATTTATTACACCGACAGGGGTGAACGAATTAGGTGATGAGACCGTGGATGTGTGCCAAGGGCAAATGGATCGGCCGAGTGGTGAAACTGTTGGAGAGTTGGTCAAGCCGTGGTCGGTATGATTGAGCCTTTAAGAAGGAAGCAACCAGAGTCTGGTACATAGGTTTGCACAATACGTTACGATAACTTCAAGATGGTGGACATTATATTCGCAAAGGTGGAGTTTGTTAGAGTTAGTGTCGAATATATGTACAAGTAGGTTACATGGACTTCGTGTTGTAATATGTAGAGAGGGTCGTGTTAGGTTCTGACTCGTACCCTGGCTCTTGTATAAATAAGGGTCACCTCTGGTGTATGATGGCCACGTAGCGGTGTAGGCGCGCAGGTGGCCACGACCAGCTTGTGGGCTGTGGCCGTGATCCGGGCTATCGGTATGTTGCGTTGTTTTGGATGAGCGTCCATAATCATTGCCCCGCAGATATAGGCTGAGAGCCAAACTGCGGTACTAAACATCGTGGCTCCGGTATCATTTAGATCTACTATCGACGTCGTGTGTTTTTCCGACACTCTCTATATAGTTCCTTTTTGTGCTTGTCTGAATTACTAGCCAGTCAAACGATGCGTACGTGTTTTGTACTTCCTTCATTATCAAATAATTATTGTTTTGTACATTGACATGGTTTCCAAAGTATAACTTTGACCATAAAAATTTTAAAATTTTATTTATAATGCATTAAAAGTTTTTATGAAATATTATGAAAGATCTTTTCAATACGAATCTATCTATACAATTTTTATGTTCTCAACCTAAATAATATAAAAGGTTCTCTATAGATAAAGTTTTCAGAGTTTGATTTATATAACAAATTTAAAATGACTACTTCATAACGGATGGAGTAGTAGGGGTGGAAATGGTATGGATATTATCCGACCAACCGACCGAATTGATCGGATAGTGATTTGGATAGTTTTAAGGATATTCGACTATTTTTTACGGATAAGGATATGGATATGGATAATTTGGCGTGGATATGGATATGAATACGAAGCACTGATTATTTGGTGGATAAGGAATATCCAAGTTTTTGTTCGCATAATATCCGAATATAAAATATGGATATTATCCGAATGTATGTCTACATTTTTTGTTGATAGTTTCCCAACTTTTAAATTTATTTTTAAATTTTTAAATCTAGACTAAATTAATAATATTCATGTATAGACTTTTTAATGTTTTGTTTTTTACTAATGTTATAAATTTCCACTTTTAAATTTAAATTAAGACCATATTTTGTTAAATTTGGAACGGATTTTAGAAAATTAATTTTAACTATTCGATTAACAATATTCGTATCCTTGTGTTATATGATCTGTATTCGCTCCATATTCGTAACCGATGATATCCAATATTATTCGAATTTGTATCCATATTGGATACATTCGTATTCGAATTTGTATCCGGTAAAAAATATGGATACATATATGGATAGAATGATATCCGACATTATCCGATCCGATCACATCCCTATGGAGTAGTTTACATGGTTACAACTGAACTTCATTGGTTCGACACTGTCCTGGGGAAATGGCTCTGTGAAATAGAAGCCCTCTTCAAAATGAATATATACGTACAATTTTAATGGACCTGTTCAAAGTATTTAAAAAGATATTCACGGTTAGGGTTTTCAATCTTTCATTTTGGGCTTAAAGGTCAGATATTTGTGATAAAATTAAGAACCATCGTATCATGAAATCTCATTTACTCCTATGTAACACTACTAGGAAACGAGCATTCGATATCTGCTCATCACTCCCGATTTTCCATGAATAGTGACAGAGTATTCCATCAGTCACGATTAAACGGATATGGGGACGCAAGTCACGGTAAAACGGATATAGGGACGCAGGGCACCTTTCTATACCAGTTGGTAATATCAACCGGGACTGATTTTCTCCTCCAACAGGCCGCACGCAGCACGGGGAGTATCACTACCGGTTGATGTTAACAATCGGGAGTGCTTTGGTCACTACAGGAATAAATCGGATTCTTGACGGCCATTGGAGCTCTCAACGGAGTATTTAAAGAGAATGCCAAGAAGAACAGGGGCGTGAAGGATTACAAGTCTAATATCAGAAAGTGGTCGATCACACAGTTGGGGAGAAAAGTGGTAAATATCACTTTTAAAATTCTTTACACTTCAGATTTTCCTACTAACACGTCTTTTGATCATATTGCAATATAGTTGGCAAAGACAGGGGTTAGACTGAGCCCGATGGACGTGTGAAAGTAGACCAACACGAAAATGTCGCCTCTAGGTGGACAACCCACCTTAGATCCCCATGTATATATTTGTTTGGTAAGTCTCGACAACATTATTCACAACCCCTACCTTGCATTCATTCATGTGTACAATTGTTACAACCACAACTACATGCAGGAACGCAACAAGGACACTTACAGAGATGAGCATGGGTAGGAGAGCAATCCAGAGGCACTTCCCCTCGACCCTTACATGATCCATAAGTGCATGGGGGCAAGGTTCATGGGCGGTTGGCGATCGGCGACAACCACCTACACTTATATCACTTTTACCCACTTGTACATTGTGATTGCTACACCAAAGCGGACCGCTATTTTACACATGTTGCAGATCTTCAGAGTACATGCCTAAGTTTCAAGCTAGCTATAGCGGGGGTGAGGCCTGTCGCCAGTTCGAGGAGCGCTTGTAGAGGGAGAGGGAGCAGCAACATAAGAGATATGAGGAGGAGCTAGCCCATAATAGAGAGATGTTGAGAGCCATGTAGGAGAGCCTGAGGGCCACGAAGGAGGACTATAGTAGAAGACTGCGACAGCTTGAGGCTTTTGTCACTGGGGTAACGTGTTCACACAACTTCATTTCATTCTCGACATGCATATATTGTCATGTGTACGAATGAACTCAAAATATATGTGTAGTCCGGTCCAAGCGGTCACCTGGGGCTTGCTAACAGCTCCTCAAGCCAGGTGGGCCCGACGGGCTCCCTACACAAGTGACCCGATCGTCTATGTTAGCCACCCAGGCCACCAGGCACCTACGTGGGCCAGGGCGCCAACGCAATAAAGACGACGTACACCACCACCGGGCACCTATGGGACCCAGCCAACCTTCTTATCCACGCCCAACTACCCGAACGTCGAACGCCCTTAGAGCCGTGAGCCAACGGTAAGTCACTTGTGTCAAATTACTATGCTTTCGTATATCATATATAGAATTTCTCAAATGCCTAATTGTAACATCTCGCAGGGTTCAGGTTCTACAACAATGTCTATGCCTCCATCCTACGTGCCACCTCCGTAGAACGACGCGCAGCAGGGCGACGACGGCCTCGACAACTTGGCTGCGAACTGTTGGTGATTCTTACACACTACATAATTATTCCACAAGCAGACGGATATATCGTGGTAGTTTTCACCGGGGAGTATTTCAAGGTATCGTATTTATCCTCAAGGAACGAGGGTAAGGATATCATTATCGGTTGATAAATTTTTTCTCTACTTTTTATGATAACAGCTAATATAAATAGCAGGAGTGTAAAAGATAAAGCAGGCAGACACAGATAGCTAGGAGGTTAACGAGACGAGTGTAATGTTCCTACAGTAAGTTCGATCAATTACTAAGCTTAACCTAGTAGACATATGAATGATAAATTGTTTAAGAACTCCTCAGAGCTCGGTAGGTTCACTACCACCCGCTATCAGTTAAGAACACAGGATGATCATGATCACCCCCGATTGGGCTCGATTGAACTGAGACTAACGGGGTGGACTTCACAAAAGCTGATACCACTCGGATAGCAGGGCAGTCATCACCTACTACCTACCGCGCCATCGTTGAATCAAGTCTCTACTGAGTTAGAACTAGTTTCAAACAGCACGTTTGTCACTAGAGCTGATCACTTCCTCTCAGATCCTTGGATGACGATCTAAGTTCAATAATTAGGCAACCCAAGTATTTGAGCATGAGCCCAGACTCGATACCAGACGGATTTAAACAGGGATCTAATGATTCCATACTCCCAACTATGCGGAATATAAATGCTTAGCTTACGTAAAGAAATGAATTTGTATTATAAATCAAAGTCTTACAAGGAAAGATAAAGATACAAGAGCTATTACCCGTATTCCAGAAGACGTTTCTGGAACCCCGACCCGTAGCTCAACTTGACTCTAACTCCCAAACTATTTAGACTACTCTTGCTAATTACAAAGTGTAACTTCAAATAGTTTGTGTGTTACAAAGTGAGGTGAGGGGTCCTTTTATAGCCAACCAAAGCCAATTTGGTGCAGCCACATTAGGGGACACTTGTCCTCAAGCCACCAGCCGAAGGAGAATAAGAGAGAGGATCCAAGGGGGTCGGCCGGCCTAGGGTGGGTCGGCCGACCCACCTTTGGCACCTCCTGGCCCTTGATTTCTCCTAGGATGCTTCTTTAATGGTGTAGATCATCTCCTTCAGTTGGTTTTGCCAGTTGGAGCCAGTAAATTCTTCTTCCATGTGGCCCCATGGATTATATCCATCCTAAAGCAATATTAGCCTATGGATCAAACCAACGTCTGTCAATGGCTTACATGACTCCCTTGTGTGCTTCTTAGATCACTAGAGAAAATTTAGCAGGTTTGGCAACGAAAGTAGGTCGACTAGGGTAGGTCGGACGATCGGCTTTTTTTTCCGATTTTGCTCTAGTTTTTTTCCATTTTGCTCCTGAAGACACAAACTCATCAAAATTTGTGGGACTTTATTAGTTTAAATAAAATTCAAACATAAACCATGATTTCCCCCCAAATTGTTGGAATGTTAGTGTATGTCGACGTATAATTTTTGACTTTAACGACCGCCAACACCAACCTCGCGCGGCAGCTCTTCAGCACCTCGCCGCTGCAGCCGTAATCGAACTACTTGTATGATATAGATTGCGTCGTTCGACTATTGTGATTGTGGTTAAATATATGTGTGCAATTTCTATGTGCGAAATTGTGTACATCAACGAAAATGTGGGATATCTGAATGTGCGGGTTATTTTCGGGTTTGCTCTGCAAAATTCTGTTTTTGACTTTTTTTATTTTTTTGGTTGTATTACCATTATTCTCGGCGGCCTGGGGATGGCCGTCGAGACTATCTGCCTGCGGACCACCTTCCAGAGCTGGGTATGGCCGGGTAGGATGATGTAGGGACTATCAATCTCATGGCTTCAGGCCATCGAGATAGCTCTGATTGGGCTAGGGACGAGAGAGTCCCGACTTGTCTGTGTGAGAAGTTTCCTCAACGGAGACGTAAGTGTTCATGTTTTGAGCACCGAACTTCGGTAAACAACTCGGTTTGCGTCTCCTCGTCTCTTGCATTATCTTAATTGTGCATTGCTTGTGTGAGGCAGTTTGGTTAATAACCAGACTAATCAACCACACAAACAAGGATAAAATTTGAATTAGGAGTCCGATTCACCCCCCCCTCTCGGCCTAGGTTTCCTACAAGTGGTATCAGAGCCAGGTTCTCTAGTTGCTTAACCGCATAGAGATGGCTGACGGGGGTAGTGTGGCCGCCAATAGGATTCCTTTGTTTAATGGCACTAATTTTAACTTTTGGAAGTTGCGCATGAAAGTATTTCTCCAGCCATGGGAATGGATGTTTGGAATGTTGTAGAGTCTCCACTTGGTGTTACGCTTACTGATGGTGTACCTCCCACACCAGCACAAACCAAACTCCTTGAGACCGATGCTAAAACCATGAATGCTTTATTTTCTGGTTTGAGCATGTAGGTCTTCAATAGAGTTAGCAATCTCACAAGTGCACACGAGATATGGACCACACTTATTGAGATTCACAAGGGCACTTCGGCTGTTAATGAGGGTATTGTTGACGCGGAAAAGTGGTTTCCCGACACCAACTACCGCCGAACAACAGGGGATCGGGCTTTCCGAGGACGTGCCAGCCGATTTGACCTTATTGAATTGGCAAGGTTTCAGATAGGCAAGATACCGGCGAAGCAATGAAGATTTACCGATAGCTTGGAGATAAACCGATGATCGGCTTAACGATGAGACGTCGAGCCGATAGAGCAGACAAGCCGCTGGCGAAGCGATGGGCGCTTTACCGATAGCTTGGATGATAATCCGATGACCGGCTTAACGATGAGACGTCGAGCCGACGGAGCAGGATGAAACCTAACTCCTCCTGGCGGACGGCGATGCGCAGCAATGCCACCAGAAGATAGTATTCCGATGCCGACGGCGAGAAGATCGGACTGAACCGAGACAGTCCCTACCGATGGAGTCGACGGCGAGGAGATCGAACTTAATCGAGACAGTAGACGTCGGCATGTACTTTGAAAACCGATACGAACGGATCGATCGGATTCATAGCACAAGGGTAAAAAGTAGACGAAATAGTAGATGTATTATTATGTTGAAAAAAAGGTCTCCTACATGCTGCACGGCAGCTCTTATTTATACTAAAGACACACCGGCTAATCCGGTAACTTGGCATGGACTCTATCTCTTAGTTTCCTAAAATAACTAACCGACTAAACTTGACATGCAAGGCACGGACTAGATACAAACCGACTCGAATATATATCTAATAATATAAAATACTAAAGGAAATAAACATGAAGTCCTTGATCTGATATGCTCCTTTCTTATTTGATCTTCACGTGACCTGCCCTTTCCTGATTTAATCTCCACGTGAATGTGATGAACTTGATCTCCAAATATGCATCACGCGTACCTCATTGGAGAACTGGATCAGCTCAACCATATCATCTTGCGTAGTAACAAAACCGATCAGCACTTGGAAACATATATACCTGCTCTGCATGTACACGAACAGCTTTTTGGCACCTTCCATACTTGATTTACCACGTGATGCCTTCCTGATTTCAATGTAAGCCGAGTTACCTTGATGATCAGCTCTCATGTTCCTTTATATGGAAAATTTATCCAAAGGCCTTGCATGAGCTCTGGTTTCTAACTTAGTCTGGATCAGGTAGCAAGCTTCAGCCCTTTCCAAAGATAAGCCGATAGTTGCCCTCCAAATATCATTGTTTCTCTTAATGATCAATCGGCTATATATATATCACGATCAGCCACTAGCTTCTTCCATATATACATGTATATATAGATCAGATCATAAGATAATCACTCCATTCGGCTTTAATATAATAATCGGCTCTAACTTGTCCACTTGATCGACTAATTAACTTGATCAACCGGCCATTAATCCCTTTATGCACGTAAGCTGGTCCTAGCCGATTATGTCCCTTCCAAAGATAGCTTTCTCTTCTGTAGACGACTTGATCAGCCAACTAGACACGATCTATTCAACCTTTCCATGTACGTATGCACGTATACAATCCGATCAATATCTTGCCTGGCTTATTAACACATATATAAAAGCCGATTGTATCATATTTATACTGGATTATATGAACCATCTCCCCTTTGATCGGCTATTTTCCACACATACGCATGCATAAAAACAGATCAAGATCTTTTCCAATATTAACCGATCAACTAATAATGACCTCCAAGTATATGCCGATCTAGCTCAATTTTTGGGCGAATATGCCATTTTTCACCCTCTTTTTGGCACCAAAATAACCGTAATTTCGTGCCAAATTTGGGTGTCAACAGGTATACTAGTGGTTGTCAAGGAGCGGTATGATCAATTCAAAATGCTCCAAATAAAAATGTCAATGCTATATTTACTCGGCTTAACCCTATCCTTAACGAGCTTATGGGGCTTGGTCACACTGTTGCAAATGATGAAGTGTGTAGAAAAATACTGCGGATCCTCCCCAAGAAGGACTATCGGGACATTATCACCTATCTCACCAACAGTGGTGATGTGGAGAAACTGGCACCCACAGCTTTGCTCAGCAAGATCACCGCGCATGAGATGATACTTCTCAATGATCCTGAGAATTCCCCTGCTCCAGCATAGAATCAAGTGATCGTCCTTAAGGCCAGTGGATCTAGGCATAGTGGTCTCAAGTCAAGTCAAGCTGAGAATGATGGTGAGATGTCATGGAGTGAGCTCGAGGACGGCTTCCAACACTTCGGCTTGTTTATGAAGCAAGCTGGCCAGCTCATGAGCAGAAACGGCTATGAAGGTAAGAAGAAGATGAGCAGAAACACACATGCATCTTATCAATGCTATGAGTGTCAGGAGAAGGGACACATTGCTTCAATGTGTCCCCAGAAGGGCAATACTAAGTACAAGGACAAAGGAAAGGAGAAGGGCGATGGCGAGAAGTCAAGGCAGAATGACAACAAGAAGAAGAATCCCCAGATGTCAAGGTTCAAGGGTCACTCCTCACAAGGCAAGAGGCTAGCCTTTGTGGGAGAATGGGAGACCGATGATAGCTCCAGCGACACGTTAGCTTCAGGAGATGAGGAGAAGTCAGCTGATCAAGGTTTGGCCACCATGGCGATAGCTGAGTCTGTGCCACCTCCTCCAGTCTTCACTCCAGGATGCTTCATAGTGGTTGCTGAGTCTCGAGAGTGGTACTCTGATGATGATGGATCTTCTTCCACTACTTGCTCTACATCGGTAAAGTCTTCACCAACTCTTGCTGGCACTTCCAAGTGCCTGATGGCTCGACCTAATAGCGAGGTGAGTGACTCCAGTTTCGACTCAGATGTGGATGTTGAAGGCATGAGTGACTGTCTTAGGGAAGCCTGTGAGCGCTATAAGAAAGAGACACTGAAGAATTTAGAGCTTGGTAAAATCTTGATTGCATTGCAAACTAAGTGTAAAAATTTTGCCACTAGATATGATAGCTTACAATCTGAGCATGACACTTTGCTAGACTCTAACAAAAACTTGTCATCTAAGTGCAATTTGCTAGAAGAAGAGCATGATGCTCTGAATGAATCTCTAGATGATCTCATGATTACTTATCATGCACTTAGGGCGAACCATGAAACACTTCTGGCTAAGAATGATGATTTAGTTGCTTTGTCTCTTGCACAACTGGTTGATACTACACTTGCTGATGCTTTGGATGTTACTTGTGCTATCCCTGTCACTTCTGTTGCTATTGCACCTGTTGTTGATTTGATTCTTGATTCTCCTGATGTTGCCCATGATTGCAATGTGTCGGCTTCCACTTCTAGCAGTTCCTCTAGCAATGCATTAGTGTGTACACCTGATAATTGTAAATTTATACTAGCTGCTAGGAAGTCTAAACTTGATAAGTTTTGATAAGGGGTTTGGGAGGTGCTATGAGGGTAGCTTAGCCTTGGACAAGATGCTCAAAAATCAAAGAAAACCCTCCCAAAGGGGGTGGCTTGGGTTTTATCCCAGAGAAACCAAAAGGGAGGAAGAAATCAACTGTTCCTCGAGCATCTACCATGAGACAAAGTTATTATCATGCCTACCCTAAGAAGAAGAAGAATCAAACTCAGAATAGGCATGATATATAACAACTTGCACAATAGCAACAATGCTCCTAGGATGCATAATGGGCACAACACATGGCAAGGACATGCTAGGCACTATGACTCTCCCACATGGCAACTCAAATGCACTACAACACTTGGCATGCTCCTAGGTACAACACTTGGCATTCACCTAGGCAAAACTTCTGGAAAGGTACTCCTAGGCCCAACTATGGCAGCACAAATCCTCTTAGGAACCAAAACCGCAACACTCCCAATCAAACACAACCAAAATTCCCAAGAGCACATGCTGAGCTGTACGATCACTACCTGCTAAAGAAAAATTCCCAAGGTAGAGTGACTGCTAGATTTGTCGAGCTCAAGTCTGAGAATGAGCACAAGGCACATGTATGGATGCCCAAGTCATTGATTGATCGGTTTGCTCCTGTTGCTTCTGATTTGAAGGCTAACCCTCGGGGACCTCCTGTGTAGGTCTCTGAGTCACATAAGTGATCTTTTCTCATGACAGGTGAACTACCGAAATGAAGGATGCCATTGGATCATCGACAGTTGGTGCACCCAACACATGACCAGCAACCCCAGTTGTTCACCTCAATAGGGGAGGAAGACAAGATTCCCTCCATGGTCACTTTTGGAGATGGAAGTAAGAGTAAGGTTCTTGGAGTTAGAAAGGTAACAATCTCTTCACATCTTTCAATTGACAATGTTCTACTAGTAAAAACTTTGAGCTATAACCTCCTCTCTGTTGCCCAAATATGTGATTTGGGGTTCCATTGTAATTTCTCACCTGAGGGCTTGTTGGTTTTGGACAAAAATGAAAAACTTGTGTTTAAGGGTTTTCGGTTTGAAAACCTGTTTCTTGTGAACTTTAATGAGCCTGTTGCATCTGTCTCGACTTGTCTTGTCGCCAAAGTCTCTCTTGGTTGGATTTGGCATAGACGTCTTAGGCATGTCGGCATGGCAAATTTGAAAAAGCTTTTCAAAAACAAGTTGGTTCTTGGGTGTAAGATGTGACATTCGAAAAAGACAAGCTTTGCAGTGCCTGTCAGGCCGGCAAGCAAGTGGCAAGCTCACACCCTGCCAAGAATGTCATGTCTACATCTCGACCTCTCGAGCTTATACACATGGATCTTTTCGGGCCAACAACCTATGTGAGTATCGAGGAAAATCTCTATTGCTTGATCATTGTTGATGACTTCTCCCGACACACTTGGGTTTTCTTTCTACCTGACAAAACTCCAACTAGAGATGTTTTCAAAAAGTTTGTAAAGAAAGTCCAAAATGATTTTGATTGTACCCTCAATAAGGTGAGAACTGACAATGGAACGAAGTTCACTAACACTTCTGTTGAGCTTTTCTGTGATGAGTTAGGGAGTGATCATCAGTTCTCAGCCACCTACACTCCTCAGCAAAATGGGATGGTTGAGAAGAAAAACAGGACGCTCATTGAGATGGCAAGAACAATGTTAGATGAATACAAGACTTCACATCTGTTCTGAGCTGAAGCAATCAACACAGCCTGTCATTGCATTAACAGACTGTATCTTCACAAGCTCCTGAAGAAGACATCCTATGAGCTACTTGTGGGAAGATGACCCAATGTCTGCTACTTTAGGGTCTTTGGCTGCAAGGTCTATATCAAGAAGAAGCGGGAGCACTTGGGCAAGTTTCAGAGCAGAGTTGACACGGGAATATTCTTGGGATACTAAGCTAGATGGTCTTCCTTCAGGGTTTACAATGAGAATAGTGGACAAATTGAGGAGAGCTGCGATGTCAAGTTTGACGAGTCCAATAGGAGTCAAGGAGAGCATGAGAACTTGGATGATGTGGATGGTGAGCAGCTGGCAAGGGTAGTGGAGGAGATACCAGCTGGAGATGTGAGACCTGTTGAGGTTCCAAAAGAGAGTGAGACAGTTCAACCACCTACCACTGAGCCAGTGCCGGATTCAGGGGGAGCTTTGCCTCAAGATAGTTCAAGTGTGGAGCAAATTTCAGAGGCAGCGACAGCTTGTGAGCCAGATGCACAGTCAGTCGAGTTGCCACCTCAGTTGATCAAGACCCATCACACCATTGCTCATGATCATCCAGTTGATCAAGTGAATGGGGACTTGACTCAAGGTGTGCAAACAAGGTCAAGGACAGCCAGCGTCAGTGAGGTCGTTGCTTTGGCAAACTTCTGTGAGCACACGACGTTTATGTCTAAGCTTGAGCCAAAGAAAGTGGAAGAGACACTGAGTGACCCAGACTGGATCAAGGAGATGCATGAGGAGATGAACAACTTTGAGAGGAACCAAGTCTGGATGCTGGTTAAGAGGCCAAAGGATCACAATGTGATAGGCACCAAATGGGTATTCAAGAATAAGCAAGATGAACTTAGAGTGGTGGTGCGCAACAAGGCTAGACTTGTGGCTTAGGGCTTCACACAGATCGAGGGTGTAGATTGTGGAGATACCTATGCTCCAGTGGCGCGCTTAGATGCTATCTGGCTGCTTGTGGCATTTGCAACATGTTACAGCATTGTGCTTAGACAGCTGGACGTTAAGAGTGCATTCTTGAACGCTACATTGGGGAATTGGTGTATGTTGAGCAGCCCCCAGGCTTTGAGGACCCACAACACCCCGATCATGTGTATAAATTATCAAAAGCTTTGTATGGTCTCAAGCAAGCACTCAGGGCATGGTACGATAGGCCAAGGGACTTAATCATCAGCAAGGGATTCACGGTTGGAAGGGTCGACATGACTCTATTCACTAAAGTGGTGGATGGAGATCTATTCATGTGCCAGATCTATGTGGATGACATCATCTTCGGTAGCAAAAATGAGTCCTTGGTTACAGAGTTCAGCGACATGATGAGCAAAGAGTTCGAGATGTCGATGATGGGTGAATTGAATTTCTTCTTGGGATTTCAAATCAAGCAACTGAAGACCGGGACATTCATATGCCAGGATAAGTACATCCACGACCTGCTCAAGCGCTTCAACATGAGTGACTGCAAGCCAATCTGAATACCAATGGGACGAACTGCCACCTCGACCTCAACGAAGAAGGTAAACATGTCGACCAAAAGCTTTACCGTTCCATGATTGGTGCTTTGCTATATTTGACTGCATCTAGGTCGGACATCATGTTTAGTGTGTGCATGTGTACTAGATTTCAAACCTCCCCTAGAGAAATGCATATGACTGCTGTGAAACGAATCCTTCGATACCTGAAACACACACCTATCTTAGGCCTTTGGTTCTCGAAGGGTGCGTGATTTGAGCTCCTAGGCTATTCTGACTCAGATTATGCCGGGTGCAAGATCGATTGTAAGAGCACTTCCGGGGCATGTCACTTCTTGGGTAGGTGTCTTGTGTCATAGGCGTCAAAGAAACAGAACTCCGTGGCGCTATCTACTGCTGAGGCTGAGTATATAGCGGCAGGGAGTTGCTGTGCATAACTTCTTTACTTGACACAATCACTGTTTGACTTTAGACTTAAACTTGACCATGTGCCTCTCCTATGCGACAACGAAAGCGCTGTGAAGATAGCGTGCAACCCAGTCCAACACTCACGAACCAAACACATTGATGTCCATCACCATTTCCTTCGGGATCATGTGGCGAAGGGTGACACTATGCTTGAGCACGTACGGTCAGAGGACCAGCTTGCCGACATCTTCACCAAGCCACTTGATGAGGCACGCTTTTGCAAATTGAGAAATGAGTTGAACATTTTAGATAAGTCAAACATTACCTGAGTCGGTCGTACGGCTATGTCATTCATTGCAAATCATTTAAAGCCAGTTTGAGCATTTAGGCGCTTTGCTTGCAATACTGGATGTTATTCATTGCCTAGATGGTCATTACATGAATTTGATAGTTATAGCATGTGTTTACCTTGTCACTAGCTCAACTTGTGCTTAACTCAATATATTATGCAATTGGAAACCATGAGCATGTGTTAGGAGGGCTATAGCTTCTAGTCTCATTTGATTGCTCTAAACTCTTTGGTTGACCATGTGCTTCTAAGTCTAGATTGTGTTCTTTCATTTTGCACATGTCTTTACTTCGCTAAATTAAGCAAAATATTGAGCCAAAATTTGCAAAATGTGCTAAAATATGAATAAGGCCACAATTGGTCATACATGTCTCACCAACGTCTCCTCGATAAGATAGCTTGCCATGGCACTAGGCATGAATTTAGGGGGCGCTTTGGATGACCGAGACGTTCATCTTCAGTGTCATGCTGGGTGGCGTTGCCTATGGCTTGAGACATGGTAAATTTGAGAAAATACAAAGTGAAAAATGTGTAAGTTTTCCAAATGAGCTCAACCAAAATGATTTAGTCTCAAATAGGCTCGGTGATAGCATGTGTAGCATGGATTGCATCTTCTAGTGCTATGGTGCATCATGTGTCCCCTTTGAGTTTTGGAGCAAGTCTTGATACTTCTAGCTATTGTTCACCTTATACTTGCTCTAGGCAAGGTTCCAGAAATCGGGATTAATCGGTGATTAATCGGCGATTAATCGTTTTTAACACTGCTCCGCTGCGATTTTAAGCACATCGCCATGTTAGTCGGCTGACCCGATTAGTCGGTCAAAATCGGTTTTGACCCGATTAATCGGCCGTTGTCACAAGCCCAAATCCATAGCCCACCCCCCCACCATCGGGTATTCCTCTGTGCAGCCCATCCCTAGGGCTTGAGGGAGCAGGTCAGGGTGTCTCCACTGCTACCGCCGCCGGGCCGCCGGCCACCGCCACCGTCGGGTCCCGGCCGCCGCCGCCTGGCTGGTCGCGGACCGCCGCCCGCCGCGCGGGCGGCCGTCGCGAGACCGCCGCCGTCCTCTCCGGTTGCCTCCTCCTCCTTGAGCTCGAGGTATGCCTCCTCCTCCTACTACCTCGTTTTTTCCCCTTGAGGCTGCGTCGCCGCCGCCGTGAGGCGATCGTCGCCGCCGCGCCGTGAGGCCGTGAGGCCGTGCGTCCCCATTGCTGTGAGGCCGTGCGTCGCCGCCGCCCAGCAGGACACAGCTCCTCCTTGTGAGGCCGTCGCCCGCCGTGAGCCGTCGCCGCCGACGGAGCTCCTCCCTGTGAGGCAGCCGTGCATGGCCATGCCTCTCCTCTCTGCGCCGCTGTGCGCCGCTGCCACTGCCCACTGTGATGCTCCTCCTCGTGATTCAATTAATTACTTGGTGCTTGTTGAGTTGTTGGTCAATGCTCACAATTGGAAATGTTGTTGTGTTATGCAGCTACGATCATGTCGTCCAACCAAGATTCCACGGCAGCAAGCACAAACCCCCTTAAGAGGAATTCTGATGACATTGGATGGGAGTGTGGTGTATTGGTCGATGCAAGTAAATTGGATAGGGTGAAATGCAAATTATGTAACAAGGAGTACAGTAGAGGGATTTATAGATTGAAGCAGCATATTGCTCATATCAAAGGAAATGTTGCCTCATGTGCAAAATCCACAAAGGAAGATCAAGACAAATGCCGGAAATCCATAGAAGATGTACAAGGAAAGAAGAGGACTAAGCACGCAAGAGAAGAGGCTATCAGAAATGAGGTGGCTATTGAAGACAGGAGTGATGATACCGAAGAAGTAGAGGCGGCACCTCGTAGGTTAGGGCCCATGGATAAGTTTGCTAATCCAATTGATCCATCCAATGTATCTTCCAAACAACAAGGAAACATTAGTGGGGCGCTCTTTAAAGAAAGAACCCATGCATGCAAGCAATATGTTGCTAGATGGCTTTATGGTCATGGTATGTTTTTACTCTCTCTTGAGTTTTGAATTTTGCTAATTATGGGTGTCTATGCCTCTATGGATAACCTGATACGCTGATATGTATCATATATGTTCTTTAGGTATCCCATTCAACGCCATTAATAATGATGACTTCATAAGAATGGTGCAAGCTATTGGTCAATTTGGCCCGCGCTTTGTTCCTCCAACCCAATATGAAGTTCGGGAGAAGTTATTGAAGGAGGAGGTTGAAAGAACCAAGAAGTTGTTGAAGCCACATGAAGATGAGAGAGCTTTGTCCGGCTGCTCCATCATGACCGATGCTTGGACAGATCAAAAGAGGAGAAGTATAATGAACTTGTGTGTGCATTGCACTGTAGGAACAAGTTTCCTACATTCAAAAGAGGTGTCAGAAGAATCACACACAAGTGAGTTCATTTTTCAGTATGTGGATGCTTGCATTGATGAGATAGGCCCTCAACATGTTGAACAAATTGTCACTGACAATGCTTCAAACAATATGGGTGCAAAAACTTTATTGAAGGAGAAAAGGCCAAATATGTTTTGGAGCTCATGTGCAACCCATACTATCAATTTAATGTTACAAGCCATTGGTAACATAGTAAGATACAAGAGGCCAATTGATCAAGTAAAGGCAATGACCATATATATATATACACATCATAAGACCTTAGCATTGATGAGGAAACATACAAGGAAAAGGGATATCATTAGGCCCGGGGTGACTAGATTTGCTTCCTCTTTTCTTACTTTACAAAGTTTGATAGACAAGAAGACTGAACTCAAAAGTATGGTCATTAGTACGGAATGGGATCAATGCTCTCATACTAAAAAAGGCAAAGGAAAGAAGGCAACTAACACTATCTTGAGTGGGTCTTTTTGGAAAGGTGTCAACAATGTTTTAAAGGTACAATCTATCACTATTTGTATATTACTGCTTGCTGTCCATAATTAATTTTTGCATCATTTGCTAATTAGAAGTGTTGCAAATTGTATTTTATTAAGGTTTCTGAACCATTGGTGAAAGTTCTACGAATGGTTGATGGGGATGGTCCATCTATGGCCTTTCTTTATGGAGAAATCTTAGATGCAAAGAAGAAAATTAAGGAAACCTTGAACAATTTGGAGAGCAACTACAAGTTGGTAATTGAAGCAATTGATACTAAGATGAAAGGAAGGCTTGATACACCTTTGCATATCGCATGCTACTTGTTGAATCCATATTATAGTTATCGTGATAGAACCATTTTTCAAGATGTGCAAGTAAATGATGCATTCCAAGAATGTGTTGAATGTTTCTTTCATGGTAATTTGGAAGCAATGGATTTAGCTAGTAATGCTGAATTTGATCATTTTAAAGATCAAGAAGGTGCCTTTGGAAGGCCTATTGCTCAACTTGGATGTCAAAAATTTAATTTTAGCCCCGGTAAATTACTAAATCCAATAGCAAAATATTCAAGAAAGCATATGCATATTATTGACTTTACTCTTTACTAATGATTAATGCCATTTATGTCTAGCTAATTGGTGGACTAAATATGGAGGTACTGCTCCAAATTTACAAAAAATGGCTATAAGAATCCTCAGTTTGACTTCAAGTTCATCGGGGTGTGAAAGAAATTGGAGCACATTTGATATGGTAACTTCCATCACTCATTCTCCTCGATATGCAAATTGGCAAGTGTCTTTACTATGCAAGCAATATGCAATGTTATAATTTGTAATGCAGGTACATAGCAAGAGAAGGAATAGGCTAGATGCTGAACGTGCAAGCGATCTTGTATATGTTCAATTCAATGCAAGATTGCTTAGTCAAAGAGAGAGATGCAAGACAAAGAATGTTGATGTCCTTCTAGCTAATGATGCTAGTACTGCTCAAGAGTGGATCGTTGAAGAAGAAGAAGAAGAAGAAGAAGAAGAAGAAGAAGAAGAAGCTAGTGGGCAAAATGACGGCATTCAAACCCGAAGGAGTGCAAGAGTGAGAGAGCTTGATGAAGATGAATCCATGTCAAATACTGAATCCGAAGAGGAGGCTGATGATGATGATATTGAGTTCGAATCAGACAAGGAAGAAGTGCTTCCACAGAAGGACTATGAACAAGAGGATGAAGATTGATTGCTTGCTACCTTGCCATAATTATTTTCATGCTTTATCGTAATTTAATTCCTTATGGACTATTTTGCTTATGAGTTGTGACTTGTAAGTCCTAAGAATTAAGAATTATGCCTATGTTTATGTGGTTGTGCCTGTGCTATGCATTTGATATTTCGTAGCTCGTAGATCCTATGTGGCTATGTCTATTTAATATTTATTATGAATTTATGAGTTGGACTTATGAAATTCGTAGTGATGTGCTATGTCGTATTGATGTGCTATGTCGGTGTTTATTGCGAACTTGTGACGCATGTACTATTTTATGTTGTATACTTGTATGAATGCATTATGACCCTTGCGTTTGAATTTGAAATACTACAATAGTACAATTAAAATAGATGAATGTCTCATCTTTTTTGTCAACATGTGTAGATTTAGAAGAATAATATACTCTAGACTACCGATTAATGGCCACCGATTAATCCCCGACTAACCGATTAATCCCTAGTCCCTAGGCCACCGACCGGCTAGCGATTACCGATTTCTGGAACCTTGGCTCTAGGTCATAATAACTTGAATTACACATCTATTAATTATGCTCTACTTGATCTTGTGACATTGTGACCTTGAGATGGCTAGTTTTTTAGTGTGGTGGACTTGTGTGCGTGCTTGCACTAATACAACCTCCAAAGCTCTTCATTTGCTCTTCATCTCATATTTTACTATTTTGTGGTCATTGATACCAAAGGGAGAGAAATAATTACAAATCCATGCTTTGGAAACACATTGGGCAATAACATGTTTTGGGATGCAAAGGGGGAGAATTGACTTTGGGTTACAAGTGATAGCCTTAGGAGATGCTTTGCTCCTAGTATGGAGATGGAGATGCTTTGCTCCATGTGATATGATAGTATTGTAAATTGGTATGCAATGATTTAGGGGGAGCTCATGTCTATACGTACACTGCACTTTATTTATTGTCCTAGTCTCTTATATTTATGCTATGTTGGCATGCAATGTTTTGAGTTAACCCATTGCATCAGAGATTGTATTTGTGCCTTGTCATGTTGGATTTGCAGGTGTTGTCATCAATTACCAAAAAATGGAAGATTGTAAGATCAAGCCTCCTATGGGCTGAATGATTTTGGTAATTGATGGCAACTGGGCCGTACAGCTGGATCACGCCAAGATTAAGGATATTTTTTTCTACTACTTTTGATTTCTTGCGTGTGTGTGGTCTAGGGACAACATGCCTACCGATCGTCGTATCTCTGGCTGCAGGGTCCCACAAAGCACATTTTCGGTCTCTTGTCCTCATTCGTTTCCGAGAGAGTTTGGGATAGGTCCAGGAGACTACAGGGGGTAGCCAGCTGTTCAGGGTTTCGTAGCCGCCAACTCTCAAAGTTAGATATTTCCTATGGTCGCGAAACATCCCGCCTAAGTGACCAATTGTTCCCGCCGAGTTCACAAGTTGACAACCAAGACACAAAACCCTAGGCGAGACATGAAGGGATAAGGGGATAGCCAAAACGTAGTGGGCTGCAAAACTTAGCCCCGTCGGACTGGGTCCGACGGCCATCGGTCTAGGTCTGATGGATGAGTGTGTCAGCGTCTAAGTCACTCAAAATGCAACCCTACTGTTGGACCGGGTCTGACCAGGTCGTAGGTTCCTAGCGACTAAGTCCCCAAATGCAACCCTTCTGTCGGACTGGGTCCGACCACCATCGGACCTGGTCCGACCAAGTCATTCCCAAGGTGAAACACTTCATCGGACTAGGTCCGACGGTCATCGGACTAGGTCTGACTGCACCACGGGAAATTCAATCTGGGTCGTCCAAACTTACGTTTTTCGCTTTGTACCTATAAAAAGGAGCCAATAGCTAGGGGAAAAAAGAGAGAGAGAGAGAGCCTCATTAGCAGTCACCCCTTACCCTAGCCACCCTTGAGAGCTCCTCCCATGGCTCCTACCTCCACCTAGAGTTCTATGTGCTTGAGAGATTGAAGGAGAGAGAGAGAGGGAGAGGAAGAGAGGAAGAGGAAGAAGAAGGTGCCCCTACCTCCTCTCATCCGTCCACAAGTCTTGCTCCTTCTCCCATGGTGTTCTTTCCCTAGTTTCCATGGAGGGAGAGAAAGCGTAGTGGTGAGAGACGGTCTCTGATCTTGTGCTCTTTGGACTTCACCGCCGGGGAGATCGTCGTCACGCCACGGGCTTCATCAACCAACGACTACATCAACCAAAATCCTCCGTGTGTCGGAGGTACGTTGCCTTCATCCATTGAAGGTCGTGTACAAAACCCTCCGTGTGTCGGGGGGTCGGAGCCGTGTGTCGGCGCCGCGGGTGCGAGGAGCTTCCGCGTGTGGAAGAACTCGTTTTGTGTGAAGGGTTGGAGCTCACCTATCATGTGTTGGTGAAGAGTTATCACGAGTGGATCGAGGACTAGGGACGAGAGAGTCCCGACTTCTCTGTGTGAGAAGTTTCCTCAACGGAGACGTAGGTGTTCATGTGTTGAGCACCGAACTTCGGTAAACAACTCGGTTTCGTCTCCTCGTCTCTTGCATTATCTTAATTGTGCATTGCTTGTGTGAGCCATCGAGCCACCTTTTCTGTTGATTAATTGTGTCATCGTTTCCACAATTAGATCATATGGTTTCATAGGTAGTTTGGTTAATAACCGGACTAATCAACCACACAAACAAGGATAAAATTTGAATTAGGAGTCCGATTCACCCTCGCCCCCCTCTCGGCCTAGTTTTCCTACAGAGGGGATGTGTGCTCCTTCTGAGGCAGAGACGAGACAACCTCGGGCAAGACAACCTAACTAGGAAGCGCAAAATAAGAATGATGCAGAAAATGTGGGAAAATTTTAAGATTCTTATTGAGTTTGAGTTACAACAGGCTCCGAGACCTAGGTTATATACAACTGAATTTTTTTGTCCGCTTTGCCTTTGGAGTGCAAGTAAGGGCAAAGCAGTGACTCTTTCCCGAATTCTCTTGTTTGCCCTTGGCAGGACTGCCAAAGCAAGGTCCTGCCCATCTTGTATCTATGGTTTCACAAACCTTCCACATGAAGACAAAACAATAGTTCACTCTGCTCATCTCTACTTTGCTTTTGACTGCCAGTAGCGTCTTCTTTTTTCTTCGGCACACGTTTTGCGGGCACGGGATCAACACATCTTCAACATGTAGTCTTATTGGATATGATAGGGAGCCTAATGTTAACCAAAGTAGTCTTCGAGACACGTTTTGCGGGCACCGGAACGTCTTCAACATGATGTCTGGATCAATGTGACAGGGAGCCACCCTACAGCATTACCCGAGCATGGTTAGCCTACCACGAGCACAGTTTTGCCCATACCCGGATAAGCTTGCCCGGATAGTTGTTCATCGCGAGTCACTAGTACTAACTTCTTCTACTGGGTCAATTAAAAAGGAGTATTATTTATGCTACGTACTGTACGTACAGTTGGCCTTTGGATTTCCGATCTTTGGTCCTGATACGATCTGATACGCAGTTCAAAATGTGGCTGGTATTAAGCATGGTCGATCAAGCCTTATAAAGAAAATATATATGAATCAATATAAATATTATTCATTATATATAGAATGCAACGCCTCCACGTCGACTGATGAGCACGAGGATTTTTAATGGCTATAGCCAAGTAGCCATTGGATTGGCTATCAGCCCAGTTGGCCATGTACAATAATATGTGCTTACAATATGCAGAGTGGGGCCTGGTGCATGGGGCGCAGTACGTTCCACCATGAACCCCCACACCGTTCTGTCGCAACCCCGATCGTCCTCTCCGCTGCTCTTGAGCTTATTTTAGTTTTTTTTTCTAGGTCACAAAACATAAAGTTTAGACTTGATTTAAGCCAAAGTTTTTAACTTTATCGATAAAAAATGTTTGAAACAAAAAAATCTTTGAAACAATTTGAATCAGACACAACTGAATCATATATGTAGATTTATCTTAAAAAGTACGCAATGGTAATTGATGGCCAAAGTTGCAACTGTGTTATTGTACAAAATGACAAGTTTTGTGAACTGTTAGGAGTAACATCTTATCTATGTATTTGTTATATATATATATAATAAAAACACGGTTCAATGGAGCTATCACATTAATCCTAAATTATTAGATAATCCCACATTAATCGAAGATAAAAAATATCTACACCATCGATTATTGTGGGTCCGAATTATAATGATATATTAAAATAAGGGACCGGCTAATGGCCAGGCGCCTGCGCAGGGAGGTTTGGCGTAGGCGCCTGCTCCCTTCGCTGCGTGTAGGCGCTACGTGCACTCGCCGGCATGCACACCTCACGTAGAAAAAATTCCACTATCGCAAAACATTTTTTCAATAAATGAAAATATGGAAAAACAGTAGAAATTTAGTGGAATTTTTTGCGCCTGCACGATTTCGCAAATTATACGAGCAAAAATCTCTCGACGTGAAACATAGAAAACAAAATAAGATTTATAATAAATAGAAAACAAAATAATCTATAATAAACTGAAAACAAAATAAATCTATAATAAATCAGACCTCGTGCCAAAAATTCCACTATCACAAAACATTTTTTCCAATAAATGAAAATGTGGAAAAACAGTAGAAATTTAGTGGAATTTTCACTAATTGAGTGCTAATTAAATTAAAAAAAGCAAAAAAAAATCAAAAAATCAAAAAAAATAGAAAAATATTTAAAATGGGTTGATTAGGATTTTAGAAGAATTATGAAATTTTTTCTACGCAATTTGGACTCCATATAAAATAGAAATGAAAAAAAGCAATTTAAATGGAAAACATACGTTATGCGTGACAATGAGCTCCTGCATAGCCCGAGTAGCACAGTGGCCATCGCTAGAAGCGCTTCTTGATTTGGTGGGCAAAGCGCCTGCCAAATAGCCAAGCTGTTAAAATAATAGTCCACATTCACTATCAAAATAAAATAGAAACAATTAAAAGGAGACGAGATTAGAAAATGAGCCAAATCAAATACGCGTATGGAAAAGAGTACGTCCATATATATCAAATACGAGTAATCTCGCAAATATACGGACACCTTGTTTGTGACCTAGAGATACATGCATGGCATGTAGGTGTGAACACATAGACTGCTAGATAAAATTCAAGATGCGACATCTGATCTCCACGCATTATAAGCCTTTTTTGATTGGCGGTTTGGTTTTAGTTAAATCAAAATTTGTTATTTTTATATAGGCCATCCAATGTAGCATTTTATAATAACTTTCGATTTATGGGGTTTCAAAAAAAATTAAAAATATATTTTACAATCTTTTAACCATATGCTAACCTTTTTTGAAAGCACTAGCTCAACTTTTAGCACAGCCGAAGTGCCGAACCACGAAGGAAAGCGGCCTATAAATAGCCCGCCCCTCCGCTTCAGTCAGCCACAGACGCAGAGGCATCACACACGCATTCGTGCTAGCTAGCTCGAGAGCTCGAGACCGAGAGCCAGCGGCACGCAAGGAAGCAATGGCGACCGCAGCCGCCGCGACCGCGAGCAAGCGCCTCCGCTACAGCCTGACGGCGGCGCTGCTGCTTGCGCTGGTGGCCGCCACCGCCGCCGCCGGGGAAGATTGCACCCTCCTGAACCTGAAGGGGGTGCAATCCTGCATCGAGAGCTTCGCCGGCAATGGAAGAAGCCGGGCGCGCGCCCTCGCCCCGGGCGGCTGCTGCGAGCTAGTGATACAGCGTTCCAGCTGCATTTGCCTTCTTCTCGCCGCCGGGAAGCTGGCCAACATCCCGGACGTCGGCGACTGCATCTCCGGCCACTGCAACGCCGGCCGCTCAGCCGCGTAAGCGCCGCCACAGCCTTGGTGGCGTCTTCGCCGTCGCGCTGGCTCGCTAGCTTTATATATATATTGATTTCATGGTGATCGATGTATATCGCACGTGTATTTTTATTCTACTATTATATATGTGCGCATATATTTATAGAGTTGAGCTGTGGTGCTTCGCGAAGTACGGATGTTTTGGTGCTTCGCGTTCGGTTTGCAAAACCTATGACCGATGTGAACGATCCGAACCGCTCATTTTGATCTTCTAGTTGATATGAGCTCACAAATAAAATTTTACATTTTTTTAATTTTTTTACTATTTTAAACAGATTTTTGAAAACCAGCCTTTTTGGAGGTTCCGTAATAACTTAGATCATGAGTTTTTAAAATCTATTTAAAATAGTAAAAAAATTTAACAAAATGTAAAATTTTGTTTGTGAGCTCATATCAACTAGAAGATCAAAATGAGCGGTTCGGATCGTTCACATCGGTCATAGGTTTTGTAAACCGAACGCGAAGCACCAAAACATCCGTACTTCGCGAAGCACCATAGCTCAACTCTATATTTATATATGTGTGCGTGCGGCCAATATATAAGTACGCGTGTATATATGCGTGTACTGGCTTGTATGCTCTTGATGGATTGCATCTCATGCTTTTCATTTCTTTTTTCCTTAGCGTTTTGCCTCTGTTTTTGTAACGTGTATTAATATGCGTCGTGCCCACATTGGTTGGGTGGAGTAATATATATTGGGATAGACTAGTTTGCAGGCGCCTGCAGTTTGGTCAAACGTGCAGGCGCCGAAACTTTCACCGAAATATAACGTTTCTTCCAGTAACTGAAAAGGTGGAAAAACAGTACAAATTTACTGAAACTTTTAGCGCTAACACGATTTCGCAGTTTCGCTATAACAAAAATAAATACATAATAAACAAAAACAAAATAAATCTATAATAAACAAAAAACAAAATAAATATATAATAAAAAACAATATAAATATATAATAAACAGAAAACAAAATAAATCTATAATAAACAAAACAACAAAAATAAACCTATAATAAACAAAAAATAATAATAAACAAAAAAATAAAAGTTCCACTAAATTTATATTGTTGTTCCATATTTCTATTCACTGGAAGAAATGTTTTTGAAGACTGGAACTTTTAGCACTGGTGTCCGGCGCCTGCAAAAAACTGATGCTGCTGTTGTAAAGGCAGACGCCTGCACAAAAGCTCAAAATGCAGGCGCCTGCCAAATAGCCGTGGCGATATATATTTGTGTTACGTATACCTGTCTTATTTAATTACGGTTTTTGGTCAAAACATGCGTATGTTTGTCTTTCGCTGCAGCCGTAGTGTCCTGCTTTATATGCCTACGGCTACGGTTGAACATTGTTGGTTCAACTGGCTGGCCTGAAGAAAAATGTTACTGGCTAAAAGCACTCTTTCAGAATGAGTCTACGACACATAAAGTTTTTAATCATGTACCTATTCGAAATATTGAAAGGCATGCATGTTCACGGTTAGGGTTTTCAAACTCTCATCTATTCGCACCTTAATGATTAGATATTTGCGATAGAAGGTACATACGTACTATCTTCATATCATCCGATTAACTCCTACATAATGAGGCTACGAGGCAGCAACTGTACACACATATATGGCGGCCAGGCTCTCACTACCGTGTAACTGTCTATCACTATCGGCCCATCACTATCGGTGTAATGCGAACTCGTAGCGATGTTTGCATTTTTACCGGTTAAATGGTTCCAAGACCGAAATTGAATTCTGCTGGACCACGAACTGGTACTGATGTCTTATCATACTACCGGTGCATATCATGAATTGATAGCGATTCATCGGGTACAATCACTACCGGTTTTTGGATCGAACCGATATTAATGTACAGAATTGTACTATCACGTTATGATACAAGCCGGTAATAAATATCCTTGGGAACTATTTGAACCCAGTCTACTTCCTCTCCACATGCTGCCACGACCAAGAATAGGAGAGGCACCCAAGCCCTGGAGTAAGGCTACCCAAATTTTCAAAATTTGGTGAATTTAGTCCAATCCATATGCTTTAAGGTTAGTAACATCATCCTCACTTTATTTGTAGTTACGTGTGGTTGCCGCTTTGCTTTAAATTAATATGGAGAAAGAGTGGTTTTTCATGATCGATAAAGGATTTTGAATGAAAATCTAGCTCAATCAATATTTGAAGTAGTTTGCAACAAAACTATTGTATGCTTGGAGTTTGCTTAGACTAAGATGTATCTCCTATTAAAGGTCTGGATCTAGCTCAAATTTAGATTATGGTTCCATGATCGATGAATTATTTTATATCTAGAAGTCGAACGATTTTTCAGGTACATTGCAAAAAAAATGTTGTGTGTGTATATATCTTTGATGATTTCTTAGAAGGAAATAGAATTTCAATTGAGAATGACTTGGTGAAAAAAATCATTTTAATGTATGTCTTGGTAAATAATTTATTTTCTTTCTTATTGCAAAGAAATTTAAATATTACTTTAACTTGGATTTTGTAAAATATTTGATAAATCATTATAGAAAAATTATATTTAATTAGCTTGCTATAACCTAATGTAGATGAACCAGCTATGGATATACAACATGGATCGACACTCCATGGAGTTCATTGAGGCCGTGCAAGCTTTTATCAATGTGGTTGTTGCACACAATCCGTCAAGCTACAAATGGATTATCTGATAATGGATTCGATAAGTTGTTATACTTTATAAAGAAGTTGCTTTCAAAGGAAAACATGATGCTTAAAACTACGTATAAAGCCAAGCAAGCTGTCGGTTCTTTAGGATTAGAAGTACAAAAGGTGCGTGCATTTCATAACGACTGTATCATTTATTAATTGCAAGGAGTTCCAGGATTTGGAAACTTTTCAGATGCGCAAGGCATCGCTGTATAAGATCAAACGTGATGACTCAAGTGAGGTAGAAGGGGAGCGTAAAAAGAAGTGACCCCCCACTAGGGTGGTATGGTATTTTTCCTATTCTATTTACCATAAGGAAGGTTATTAACCTATGTATGTACTATGAATACGGTTTTATGTCATTTATATGAACTATGCTTTTAAAATATGTAGAAGCATATTCAAATGAGTTATAAATATTAAATGGTGTGTAAAAGTATTTTCAAATGAATTGCCAATATGTCACATTGGAGAGCAAGATTCAGTATTGAATACTTGATGAGCTTAATAATTGCCAAAGAAGGGATTTTCATGCCCTGTGCATCAAGGTGAATGTCACCGAATATGCAGATATCAATCTAATCCAGGTGAATGTCACTGGATGGCAAGAAACATTCTAAGATACTTATGAAGTATAGTGAATGTGTTATTTGAAGGTGAGGAAATGTGGCATATGTAATGGTTACATCGCGAACTAGTTTCCAAACCGACACTTAATGGAGGTTCAAAGCGGGAAAGGTTTCAGCCTAGACAAATATTACCGCAACCTTTATGAAAGGAGCACATAAGTATTGGATATTGGATATCCGGTTGGTAAGCTCTAGTGTACGTGGATAAAATATAAGTGATGAGCCGATTATGCGGTCTTGGAGGGACTACATCACTTCTATGTTTATGATGGATAATTGTTGGTTCCTTGAATAGCATCATCGGTATCGATTAACAAGTACGACTTGTTCGTGGAACTCTTTCACTATACGATGTTATTCTAAATGGGTCCCTAATCGTATCATAACTTGAACAATTATGATCTTAAGATCAGCACATGTATTGATTAATGACCATGTTACCGAATCATTGATATGAAGATATCAAATCAATAATGTAGACACATGTTGGAGAATATGGGTAGTTGGACAGACCCACTTCCGAGACGCTGTGAGATTATTATCTCTTAAAGTGCCATCAGTGTATAGTCTCGAATGGTACACCTATATGGTCCTTAGAGATGAGATCGTCATGGATGCCCAGCATGTGGACTCGTATGCTTTGGTATCATCAAACGCTACTCCATAACAGGGTAGTTATAAAGGTGACTACTGGGTATGCCACGAAACATTGACAGGGGTGTGATTATCAAGATAGAATTTGCCCCTCCTAGATAACAAGAGAGATACCTCTGGACCCCTCGGTGCGGATGGATAAGGAAGTGCATGGCCATACAAATGTGATTAGAGAATCACATTATCTCCGTATATCCATTACATTGACAAGAGTAAAATGGTCGAGCTATTAACAAGGGTGGCGCGCATCGTGCCTTGAGCTTGACTGGTATCGCGTGGTAAAGGGATCGGTATGTACGAGTGTATCAAGGTTCAGCCAACGTTGCATTCTGTGCATTGGGGGTCAATATGTGTTGCTAGATACCGCTATTGATCTGTGGACTGAAAATTTGTTTCGGGTCTACTGCCGACTTGCACATGAACCTATAGGGTCACACGCTTAAGGGGGTTAGAAATTGTAACTGCATAATTGTTCGTTGTGCAAGTGGAAGGTGTTGGGATATGCGCAATGATAATTATTAGTCGCATATGATGTGGGCTTACGGTTAGCGTGGGATACATATGATATGGACCCAAACTTTATTTGACCTCTAGCGTAGAGGACCCAATAGTGGGCGCTATATAAAGGGAGGTGGTGGAGAGGTCGGCATATATGCCTGTGCGCATGTTCTTCCCTTCCACCAAACCCTAGTCGTCATCTCTTCCAGGAGTCTGTGTGCCGGTGCTAGCACACCCCGCATGGACGGATTTCAATCCCTGTATGTGTGGATACCGTAGAGGCGCTACATCCTGTGGCGCTAGTCGATACGAATCTGAGTAGGAGATGAAATCTGCTCGCGGACAGATTCTGGATGCGATCTTGTTTCGTCGATTTCCATTGATCCAGAAGAAGTTTCTGGGCGAGCCTAGATGCGTTGGAAAGATAATCTCGTTAGCTTTAAAACGAGTGGTAGAACGTCGAAAACGGAGCTCAGATGTGGCCGGGACGTCCGTTTGAAGGTGCGCTGCTCGGGAAGGTCGCGAATCCCAGCGAGCGTGCCGAGTACGTCGACAACCTCCACGGCATGGAGATCGGCCGTGGCACACCTCGTGGGGCGAGCACTCGGCGAACACCTGCGAGCACTCGGAACGCACTCGGCGAGCACAGGCGAGCACTCGGTGGTGAACTGGATTGCCGTGAACGACTACTCCTATACGACTATGTGCAGATCGGTGAACTGGCTTCATCGACTCGTCTTCCGCTGCACAGAACGTCGTAAGGTAATCTTGATCCGTGGTCATTTACTTGCATGGTGTTCCTGAGTTTCCGCGGTAGAATTTGATTCGTTGCTGGCGTAGCAATCCCGCGTTTCCCTTCAAATGGACAGCACCAACATCGGAAGAGCCAAACGGGCCCGTTGTTGTGCTCGGTTGTTCATGATCACCAATGGCCACGGGCTTGAGTTCATGTGTGATACCATGTTATGCAGCAAATGCACTTTGGATCATGATAATTGATCACCTGCGTGTATGCATTGGTGTATATAACAACATCTTCAATAGGGCTGGGTCAGCTGGCTACAAGAATGCCAGCATCAGCATTTTTCTTAGATGGAGGAGAGAGAGAAGCGTCGGCGCTACATGCATGCAGCGCCGATGCCGATCTCGCTTAAAATACGAGGTGGCTATTCACCGCTTAACTCCTCACTATCGACAAAGCGGGCCACACGTGGGATCAGTTGTGCACTAGCTTTCGCCTCTTCCAAGATCGCCACCGGCGTCGGCGTCTCCTCCTTCGTGGTCTGTCAGGCTGCGTTCGCGTCTCCTTCTTAGGGGTCCGTCGCCGTTGCGCCTCCTCCTTCGGGTCCGTCGCCGCCGCCACGCCTCCTCCTTCGGGCAGTCGCCGCCGTCGTCACGCCCCCTTCTTCGGTGTCCGTCGTTGCTGCAAATCCATGTCGATCTACTCCCGGTTGCCGCTCGGGTGCCACCGTCGTCGTAAGCTTCACGGCGGGGTGGACACGGCCAGCGGAGCGGCGGGCGGCGCAACTACGGGCGCTGGTGAGGATGATCGAGGAGAGGGAGGAGGACATCAGCGACGCTCTCCACGCTGACCTCGCCAAGCCGCGCGTGGAGTACTACCTCCGCGCATGTGGTTCGCTCTGATTAGATTTTTGGATTGGTGTCGGTCGAGAATTGCAGCTCTTTATCCATGATTAATTTTCTTTGGATCTGAGGCTGTTGATTTTAGTCTTGATTTGATGTGTTGCATTCGTGGTATATATGGAGTGATAGATAGCCTTGCTCTTGTTGCACAACAGCCACAAATCAGACACAGAGATCATTCTCATTGTTGATCATTGATTAACTACTTCTATAGCCCGGCAGCGACTCCTCCCTCGTGGCTCTTCCATTGGCGCCAACCCTGAGAAAGCCTCATCCTTGGATGCACTGCCTGCTGGAACAGTCTTCAGTGGCGACGCCCCCAGTTGACGGGCCCGGTTTCCTTCTGTCCGGCCGCGACGCCGATGCTTAATGCCAGGAGCGCCCACTTACAGGAGCTTCATGCACACGCCTGTGCTCTGTCAGGTAATGGGATAACAGGAAATCAACTCTTGCTTCCGTAATAACAGCATGACAAGACCTATCTAAAAATCGTTTTTGTCCTATGGAACTGGTGGTTTTAATTGGGATAAGGATAGGGGTGGCAACGGGGGCATTTCTGTTCGGGGAGTGCTTCCCCATCTCCGTACCGGTGACCTAAAATTTTTCCCGTCCTTGTTCCTGTTCCCCGCCGCAGGGATTAAAATTTCCCAATCCCAAGGAAAAATACCCAAAATAATCAACCAGGGATTACAAAACCGCGGTTAACCGGTCGAAAACCGCGGTTAACCGGTGAACCGGTGGGGGTCGGTTTATGGAAAACCGGCCGGTTAGGTTTCAAATTTGGTTCAAATTTGAAAATCCGTGAAAAAATCTGAAAAAAATCCATAAAATAGTAAAGGTTATTATATGAGTATTGGCTGAAACAGAATTTAAAATTTCCAAATTTTCATGTGTTTTTCGGTTGATATGATTGAAAATAAATAAAAAATAAAGAATAGCATATGCTAAATTGACATTTGTATGTTCCTATAATTTTTCCGACTGTAAAATTAGTTCTAAATAATAGACAAATTGACATTTGTATGTTCCTATAATTTTTCCTATTTTTAAATTGATTTTTCTATTTTTTCTCAATTTTTCTATTTTCAGCTAAAACAGACCGGTTAGCCGAGCTAACCGGTCGGCTAGTCGGGAAAACCGGTGGGTTAACCGACCGAACCGTTTTCAGCTAAAACCGACCGGTTAGCCGAGCTAACCGGTCGGCTAGCCGGAAAAACCGATGGGTTAACCGACCGAGCCGTTTTTTGAATATGAATTTGAATCTGGCCGATTTTCCAACGAAATTTCCGGTTAACCGCGAAAACCGGTCGGTTAGCCGAACCGGGCCTCCCCCGGTTTTTGGGTTCGGCTCGGTTATGTAATCCCTGTAATCAACAGTTAAATAGAAATTAATAAAATAATCCACTGAAAAAAGAAATTACAAAAATAGCACTAGGTTCTGCCACCCTGCATAGCTGCCATCACCCGACATGGCGAGCGTAGCGCTACCGTCACCGGGCGTGACAGCAGCTGTAAGTTTCATAAGTACGTCCTCCAAGTTCACATCAACAAATTGAAAAAGTGAAAAAATTCAAAAGTATTTAAAATGGGTTGCTCTCGATTTTAGAAGAATTATGAAATTTATTTCACACATTTTGAACACTGTTTGAATTTTGTGCAAAAATCGGAAGTTTAATCGGAATTGAAATCGATCGATCGACTAACTAGTCGCTGCCTCCTGGGAAAGCCACGTACGCGGGGAGCGCGGGTGCATCCGTCGGATTGACGCGGTAGCCGAGCATCCAACGCTCGCGCTTGGTCCGGCGCGCCAGCGTCCGGACGGACGTTCGGACGCTGGCGCTCGCCAAAAAGTAGTCCAGCGCGTCGAACTCGCATCACGCATGCATGCAACGCGCGCCGGACTCGCCTCGCGCATCGGCGTTTGCATGCAGCGCGTGAACGCATCCACGCCACCACGGCTTTGTGCGCCGAGCTGCTGCCTGCATGCCGCATGCCCGCATGTGCGTGTGCATGGCCACGCACACGAACACACAGCAGCATGCAAACGCACTGTACAGTGCACTTTTTTTCATTTGAATGGCCATATTTTTTGACTGGATGCTCCAATCCACAAACCGTTTGCGCCAACGTGTTCCTTGTATTTTTTCGAACAAAACAAGATATATGTTGCCATATAACTCCTCAAACTTACCTGGTGAAACTTGGGTTTCGTCTTCTGAAACTTGGGTTTCGCCTTGTAAAACTTGGGTTTCATACTCGTAAAACTTTGCCGAACTGTCAAGTTTCATCAGGTTTCATCCAAGTTTTTTCAAGTTTCACCAAGTTTCATCAGGTCAGTTCAAGTTTCATCAAGTTTCAACAGGTTTCACCCAAGTTTCATCAGGTTACATCGAAGTTTCATCCAAGTTTCATCACGTTTCATCAGCACACGGCCAAGTTTTATCAACACACGGACAAGTTTCGCTAGTATAGATGTAAGTTTTATAAGTACGTCCTCCTAGTTCACATCAAAAAATTGAAAAAGTGAAAAAATTCAAAAATTTTAAAAGTATTTAAAATGGGTTGCTCTCGATTTTAGAAGAATTATGAAATTTATTTCATGCATTTTGAACACTGTTTGAATTTTGTGCAAAAATCGGAAGTTTAATCGAAATTGAAATCGATCGATCGACTAAGGGTGTGTTTGGTTTCCTTGACCAGCACGGTCCCGTCCAGCACGGCACCATTTTTTGTTTGGTTGGCCCAGATAGGATTCCAGTGTCCCGGTCGATGGAATCCTGCTCCTGCATTACAGCAAGGACCGCTCGGTCCGATGAAAAAGGAAGAGTTCCCTTCGTCCCACCCCTCTCCCGACCGCGCCTCCTCGTCCTCTCCCAACTGCGCCGCCGCCGCCATGACCTAGCTGCGCCGCCGCCGCCGCCATGGCGCCGCCACCTCCTCTCCTGCCCCGCCGCCACCTCCTTCCCTGCGCCTCCTCCTTCTCCTCCTCTCCCGACCGCGCCGCCGCCGCCATGGCCTAGCTTCGCCGCCGGGGCGTGGCGCCGCCACCTCCTCCCCTGCCCCGCCGCAACCTCCTTCCCTGCACCTCCTCCTCCTCCTCCTCCATCGTACAGAACCTCCTCCCCTTCTTCCCTTCTTCCCCGTTGCCTCCTCCCCTTCTCACCGGCTCCACCTTCTTCTTCCCCTTCTTCTGTTCTTGCCAAAAGAAAGGTAAACACCTTTTCTTGTTGTTGATTTCCACCAAATCCCCGTTCCAGATCTGTTCTTCATTTCATTTTCTTGCCATTTTTCTCAAACCTGCTTGCTTGCTTGCTTCCATGACATTGTGAGGATGCCAATGCCAATGCCATCCGAGAAGAAAGCAGATAGGTGTCATTCTGTTTTCTGAATTCTGAACAAGTGGGACTTACATACTTAGTTGTGGGCTGAATCTGGGAGTAAAACTTTGGGCGATTGCCTTTTTGAAGCAACAATGTGTAGTAGCTGAATCTGAACCTGGGCATACCACCATGATGGGCATTCTACCAGTTTTTGTAATGCTAAATCAAAATATGCTACCATCCCTGATTGTCTTGTTTCAGTGTTCTTGTTTCAGTTTCAGTAAAGAGAGTCTGAAAACACCGAAAGTGGAGGCAGAGAAGAAGAAACTGAAGCTGAAATCTGCCAGGCCTGCAATTGGATCCAATGATCTGATGCTAATTTTTTTTCTTTCTTGAAGATTTTCAAGCCTTATTACAAGAAGATCCTGTTGAAGTCATTGCTATGGAAGAGATGAAAAAAAAATTATATGTTTTTGCTACTTACATTTTACCCCTGCTACTGCTTCTGAACTTGGGATAGTATTAAACCCCTGCTACTTGCGTGTTTGTCACTTATATCTGCCACTGCTCTGTGTAATCATGGAAAACTTGTTTATCAGCTAGATCCATGAGTTATGTAATCCAGGCTTTTATTGTGGTATCATGTAATTCAGCTAGGTCCATGAATAGAATGTGCAACAGAGAAGTAGAACACTGAAAGCCCTGTTCTACTCTGCACTGCATGCGTCACTGTGTGCATAGCTACTGTAGCGCTAGCTAGGACAAGCTCGTGCTGTACCAACCAAACAAAGCCACCAAACAAAGCCACCGTGACACACTCATCCCTCATGAATTTGTCCCATCCCTCAACCCGTCCTGGTTGGTCCTGAATGGGCCAACCAAACACACCCTAACTAGTCGCTGCCTCCTGGGAAAGCCACGTACGCGGGGAGCGCGGGCACGTCCGTCGGATTGGCGCGGTAGCCGAGCATCCAACGCTCGCGCTTGGTCCGGCGCGCCGTCCGGACGCTGGCGCTCGCCAAGACCAAATGAAGTAGTATTTCTTCGGTCACACCGTAAAATTTTGGAATATCAGAAAAATGAAATTGTAGGGTATCAAAATGCTGGTCTTAGGAAACATCATATTAAGGATGTTATGGAAGAGCAGCATGGAGGTTTTCAAAATACAGGTTTTGTCACAACTGATCTGTACAACTTTGCACAAATCAATAAGTTTGGTAAGGTTTCAAAAGGTGATGCAATTGTTGTCATGCAAAGTATGAGGCAAATGCAAGTAGATGACCCTGATTTTTTTTATGAGATTAAGACCAACAGTGAAGGTGCTTTGGTTAATTTGTTTTGGTGCGATGGTCAATCTCAACTAGATTACCTTGCATTTTGGTCACGTGGTTATTTTTTATAGCACATACATAACCTCTAGACGGATATGTCTTTTCTCTTGACGACGAGCAGATTCTTGTAACGAGGACACCATGCCCTGAAAAACACATATTTCATATTTTGTCAAATAAAGTCAACTAAATTTCTATATTGAATATCAATATCATAAAAAATATTTTACATATAAGTGCTTCATATCATCATGATTGTTCTCGTAATTGTCGCTCCTCTTCTTATCACTATGTTCATCAACACTCGGTTGCTCATTGGAATACAAATCATTGTCATTGTTGCCCAAACGAATAACCACATTCAACAACTCAATTAGTCCATATGAAATATTAAATAATATCATTACATACAAATGCATAAATGTATTTCTCTCTTACTTATGTTCGGCAAATTTATTCCTCTCATCAAATTTAATTCTTTGTTCAACTTTTTTCCTAGTCCAATTTCGAACTAAAGGATATTCATGGAGGTCATATGGAATGTTATCTCCAAGCATTTTAACATGCTCCAAGTACTAAATCTAAATATACGTAAAAATTTGGTCATTACCAAAATTCATATCTCATATTCGCCGATCATTAATAGGATTAAAGAATGAGCACTACCTATAGAAGTACTAAATTGCCGGTGAGGCCTTCTCTCAATTTGGTTTTGAAATCCTTCAAACTTTCACATAAGAAATCCAATGTAAAGTTTGCCCAATTGTACTCTTCTATTGTTTGTGTTGTTTTATTAATTAAGTGCAAATACTGGCTACCCACATAGACAGTCGATGTAGGAGCCAAAATGGTTCCAATTGCGTATAAAGAAAACAATACATGAAACCAAGCACCATCTCCTTCATGCAATTATTTTTTTCTTTAATACTTAAAAGTGATGTTCTGATCTGTTACCCCTTTTACGAGGCAAACAAATATTTGTCTACGTTCTTTCTACTAATTGTAACCTTTTTTCCTATGTGTGGTTGACCGAATATTGATACCACATCCCTTCTACAAATAGAAAGCATGATTATGTATCTTAAAACTTTTCTCATCAGGGTTGTAGCATTTCGACAGTGTTTCTAACAAAAAACAATGAATGTACAATGAATGCATCAAGAGAAAACCCCCAAACCTATCTCTTGCATAGCTTTTCTTTGTTTGTCATTCAGATCCGCGCGCAGTGAAAATATTTTTTTAGGGGAACACACTGACATCACCTGGTAGCAAAAGAAAATACAAATAACTAATAACTAATTTTTCACACCCCTTGCGACTATATTATCATGCAATTATGCAATACCATCTTAGCAAAATGCCTTGAAGAGGAAGCTTCTAGAAAGGCCTTGGTACCTAAAAATAAAACTAATCAAGCTCAATCAACTCATAATTATAATTACATATTTATATGTGCTACGACAACAAATGTATATATAGATGTTTGAACTAGGGATGGCAATCGGGCGGGTATCTCAGGGTACACATCTATCATACCCGAACCCAAAAATTGAAAATATCACCCTTACCCGAACCCGAAAACACTCACGGGTACAAACAGGCACCCATACCCGAACCCGACGGGTACCCATACCCGATGGGTAACCCATACCCGAAAGGTGGAGAGAGAGGACAGGAGAGGAAGAAAGAGGACGGCTAGACGGGAGAGGGACGAGAGAGAGATAGGAGGCAGCTCGGCGGCGGCGGCTTTGCAGGGGCGGCGCGACACCGGCGTGATGGAGGCGAGCGGCGGCGCGACACCAACGAGGTGGAGGCGGAGACAGGGCGGCAGCCGTGGAGGGGCGGCACGACGTCGGCGTGGTGAAGGTGAGGGCGGCGCGACGCCCATGGGTGGAGGCGGAGACAAGGGGCAGCGGTGTGGAGGGGCGGCGCGACACCGTGGTGGAGGGCGGCGGTGCACGCCTGGGTGGAGGCGGAGACAGGGCGGCGGTGTGGAGGGCGGTGGCGGGCGCGTCGCCGGCGTGGTGGAGGCGAGGGGTGGCACGGCGCCGGCAGTGGGTGGAGGCCGAGACAAGGGCGGTGGCTGTGGAGGGGCAAGGCCGCAAGGGGCAGAGCGGTGGTGGCTATGGGGGTTGGGGGCTAGCCGGTTGGGTTTTTGTTTGCTTTCACTACATATAAAAATACTTGGGACTCCATGGAGCCTGTACTCCGTACCTTCTTTGTAAATAATTAATCTCGTAGTTATTGCATTCACACCTATGTATGGCAAATGATAGTGTTGTCGTGTATGTGTTTACTTTGTGTGCACGAATTTTGATAAAATTCAACGGCTAAAAGGAATGGAGCACTGACTCCATGGAGTCCCATTCCGTTTTCCTCTCTCTCTATATATGTATGTATGTATGTATGTACGGAGGGGGAGGAGAAGAAGACTAAGGTGAAGAAGGAAAATAAAGTTGTTCCTAAGAAGCAGCCTTCTTCATCTTCCAATCCACCACCGCGCCGGTCAAACCGCTGTCGTGGGAAACAGGATGAGGATGCCCCGGAGGAGGCAGCCCCCGAGACTTCGGCGCAGACAACTGGCAAGCGCCGCTCTCGCAAGGCCGGGCAACACTTGGAGTACCAGGGCCGAGTTGAGGTAACTAAACTTGAAACTTGGGTTCGTTTGTATGCTAATGAGAGCCCAAATAAGTGGGCTCGCCTCTTGCAGATTGCTAAAGCCGCCAAGGAGAAGAAGCAGCAAGAGGACTTATGGGCAAAGGTGCCGATCTCCAGGAGGAGGTGAAGCTCCAACAAAGCATTGTCCGGCTAGAAGTGAGGCTGGGGAGATCCCCGTCAGCGACACCCAGCATTTCTACCAAGAAGGCTACCCAGGATGGCTTCCCGAGTGGCAAACTTGGGAGGAAGCGCGACGGGGGAGACCTTTCCCCGCGCCCCCTGAAGAAACAGAAGAGGACATGCCACCGATCCAAGTCCAAGGCACTTGTGCCAGTGGACAAGGACGTGGTGGATCCCAAGATGACCGCGGCTACGAAGGCAGCGGCCAAGAGGAGTCGAGACATAGCTGCGGTGACGGATGCAGCGAATGAAGGTGCGACGGCGCGTGAGTTTCCCGGGACTCAGGAAGGAGATCCTGTGACTCCTCGAGCAAATTCTCCAAAGGACATCTCCAAGGAAGTTGAGAGTAAGTACTTCTCATCATTGTTGAGTCTCATTTGGGATTTATTTTTAATTTTTTCTTCTCTCTTTTGCCTCAGATTTGCCTTCGCCCGCAAGGGCTATAATTCAATCTGTGCTCGATGATGTCCTAGCCGGCTCCCAGACGGCGGGAGAGGACCAAGGAGCCGGTGGCAGGAGGAACCAGGGCACCGCAGGAGGGGAGATGGAGAGGTTTGATTATTTTGCAAATAACCCCCTGGAAACTAGATACTCACAGCTAGATGTTAGTGGGGCAAATAATCAATGGCAGCTCAACTTTGGGTAAATAATCAAGGACAGCTCAACTTTGTGGCAAATAATCAATTTTGCCTATTTTCAGGGCTTCGCCGCCTGTTTCCGGTGAGATCAACTAGCCTCCAAGTTCGCACTCGGAGGAACAAGTTAGCTGAGACGATGTTGCGGACACCGCCTCTAAGGCGCTGGCGCCGTACACTGCTATAGGACCGGACATCCCCGTCCCCGTGGTGACTGAAGAACCTGTCGCCGGGCAACAACCGGCGGCTGTTACTCCATTTAAAGAAGCAAGTCCCCGGGCAAGAAGGTTGCTCGGGAAGAGGCTGAGGAGGGGAGCTCATCCTCCTCTCCTAAAGTTTCGAGCGAGGCGCCCATTCCTGTTAAGGCGTCTAGAGGTGAGGCTTTGGATCCAACTAAGGGCTCATTTGGCTACAAGAGGAATAATTCCCTGGGTAGATAATTCCTCATAGGGATTTATTTGGTATTTCACTTCCCCGTGACAATCCCTTCCCACACCACTTCTTCCCCTTCCACCGTTGCTTCTTCGGGATCCCCTGCTTCTCGCCCCTCGATTCCTCGACGCCACGCCTACCCCTCACGCCACTGCTCCACCGCCCATCTCCGCGCATCTCCCTTCCACCTGCAGCCGCGCCCGCCAGTCCCGCCGCTGACTCACATCTTGGCGGCGTCCGGAGGAAGGGGCGGAGGTGGCCGGCAGTTGGAGACGGAGGCGGAGGCGACCGAAGGCAGAGGGGGAAGAAGGCGGGAGCAGAGGTGGCCGCAGGCAAAGGGAGCCGCGCCGCCATCAAGGGAGCCGCGCCTGCTTTCGAGGGAGCAGGGCCCGCCGTCGACGGAGCAGAGCCTCGCTATCGAGAGAGCCGCGCCGCCGTCGAGGGAGAAGAACCTCGCGCTTCGAGGGAGCCGTGTTGCCGTCGAGGGAGCTGGATCTAGAAGTTCATCGTTGGCGAAGCGGCGAAGCGAGCGATGAGGGGAATTTTCCACGACTCGGCAGGTTGGGCTACCTTTCCCGAGGAAATCGAGGGGGATGTGCCAGGACGACCCTGGGTAGCGGGCTGCCAAACGCGCGCGTGAAAAATCCCATAAAAAACTCCCACGCGGATCATCCTCCCCGGGATCAGGCTGGGATCCCGGCGGGGAAAGTGGTTTCCAAACGAGCCCTAAGGGATCCAGGAGTGCTTGGAGTCCACCACCACCGACGAAAATTGCTAAGCCCAGGTATCCTAGCGGCTGGGTGTCTTGGCCCAAAAGACTTCACATTGGTGACCCGACGCCCAGGTTCAGGTTGGACGCCGAGGAGAACCTTGAGAAAATCGAGGAAGGTTGGTCCATTCTGCGGGCTGGAGGCGTTGCCCCAATCAAGGAGAAGATCCTGGCACTGTGCAGTGGCTGGCTCAATGATCTCTTTGAGAGAACTAATGGCTATCTTATGCAGGTAAGGATTGTCCGTGCGTTTGTCTTGTTACGGGCAACACATCTTAAATCAAGTTCTCACCTAGCTTTTTTTTCTTCCCACGCTTTTAGGCTGCTACCAGCATGAAGGAGGACACTGCGGAAGATCTCTTCCACGAAGAGGAGACGATCGACGCAGAAATTTTGATGGATGAAGCACTAGCCAAGCTTGAGAAGCAAGTGGCCGAGCAAGGGGTTGAGATGAAGATGTTGCAAACCAAGTTCAACAGCGCACACGACCAACGAGATGAGATCGACAAGCTCAAAGAGATGCTTGATTTGGAGCGCACAAAGAACCAGGTCTTGGAGGACAAACTATTGTCGCTCAAGGGAGGTATCGGGCAACTTGAAGCCCAGGTGGCATCTCTCCAGGGGTGTCTGGCCAAGAGCCAGAAAGAAACAGAGGATGCTCGAGAGGAGACCAAGCAGTACAAAGGGTCAGCACAAATGGTCTTAGAGCTAAAAGATCAAATCGACGAGCTCAAAAGTACCTTAGCAGCCTTGCACGCTCGTATGTAATCCTATATCTTGTAATCCTCGATATTGTAAATAAATATTTTGCTTATCAATGTTGCTCGGGCAACAATTATTTACTTTGTTGTCTCAAGGAATGCTTTCAAGACCTGTCCCGTACAGCCCTTAGTAGAATTATCATTACTTAAATAGGTTAGCACTTATCCGGACATCTTAAAGATGTCTGGACTTTTTTGGGCAACAGCTCGAAAGATGTAAACTTTTCAAGTTAGCTCTTTGAAAAGTGTTGGTTCATTTCCTAAGATACACTTTTAGGAAGTTTATTATTTATATACCATGCTAGAGTAGATTCTTCACGTTGCTCCTTACTATACATTACACTTAGAACGCCTTCACTCATCAGAAAAAGCATCACAGAGGAAGATGACGCTTGTGAGTTAAGTTGATATTTTAACCACGCAAGTAGTTCCATAGCATTATGCAGTAAAGTCTCTCAGAAAAGTAGATCTTTCAAAGAGAACTGATCCAAATTTCTTAAAGGGCCCTAAAGAAAAGTGGACGCATTTCATTTAACCATTCGGTTTAAGAAGTTCTCCCAAGAGTTACTGTTGGGATTCAATCTCTTAGGTAGTTCTCCAAGAGACAGCCCCCTCCCAAGGTGATCATTCGGGATTTACGTTGGAGCTACTTTACCGAGCAGTTGCCCGCGTAAGCTTGACATTCCATGAATTTTTTTATAGAAGTCGTATTAGATAAGCTTAGCAGGTTTTATTTGAGCAGAGTTCTTCTTTGGGTAGCCCAAAGGGTAAGAATTTTGGATCTTCTTTGGGTAAAACTCCAAAGGTGGATAGTAATTTGATTGAGTTGAGAGGAATACTTTTGATTTTTTTTTGTTTTTGAAAAACAGACAGAGAGAGCGATCAATTAAACCGTTAGATCGTGTTCTATACTACTAGGCTACTAGCCCCCGTGTAACACCCCAATTCAGGAAATATTTAAAATTTGTCAAAACCCAAAAAAATTCGGATGAAATTGAGCTGAATCCGACGTGTGGGCCCTACTGGCAGTCTCAGTAGCACCTCTCTCTCTCCTTTCTGTCTTCCTGCGCGTGCTTTCTCCCTGTTCTCTCTCCCCCTCCGCTGTTTCTCTCTCCCTCTACCAACCCGCGCTGAACGGCTGTCCTTGAGCACTGTAGCCATGCTGCGTCGCCGTGCTGGCCGTGCCTCGCGCTGACCCCATCATGGACGCGCCGCGCGTGCGTACCTTTGCTGCGTCGTGCCATACCCTGCCACCACGCTACACCGAGCGTCCCGCGGGCCGCTCGTGAGTTGGCTCGGCCCGTGAGGATTTAATCCTTTTTCCAGCGATTTGCTTTTAGTTAATTGCCGAGTATAGTTTTCGATTTATCAAAAATAGCTAGAGACCCCCGAAAATTCTAGAAAATTTTGGATAAATACTAGAGACCAGCTATGAAATTATAAAAATAAAAAATGTAGCCACTGTAGAATAAAATTTGCACTGTTAGTTGAAAATGGGAATTTTCTTATATATAAACCATTAAGTTAATTCTAGGGTAAGGGTTTGTTTACTTATTAATGACTTAGATCCCAAATATTCCTTAGAAAATATATTAGCTAAATAAGTGCCTCAATAATTCTAGGAATATTCCAAAATAACATTTCCACTTAAACACATATATGTATTTTTGTATGCACTCGTAGGAATACCTTATTCCTAGACATCAACCATTAACTAGCTTTCTCTTTAAAATAATTTGTTTAAGGTGCTGACCTAGAAATACATATAGATAATGCTTAAAACCTAGGATTAACTCTTTATCTAGGATGATTTAGTATATGGCCAACCCCGTCAATCTTTAAACCGATCATAGATGGAAATTTCGATAGACATCGTTTTTTTTTAATGTTACCAAGACACCTAATTACCCTTATGTGCACTTATCATTCCAAATCGTTTTTTTGGGGGTTTAGAGATTATATATACTACTAATATTACTTATTAATGCACCATGGCTTGCATAGCATATCACACGCAGATTAGGTTCGCTAATCAACCTTAGGGATTTATGTTGAGAGCTAACCTAGATCGTACATGCATCATGTTTTTATTGCATTAGTAAGTAAATATTTGTTGTTGGTTTGATTAGACATAGGCGATCCCGAAGGGAGAGTTGGGGACACCGAAGGGGACCACCTACCGGATCAAGGCGAGTTAACACTTACTCTTTAGATGTGATCCGTATTAGGGAGAGCCAGCGACTTTTCCTAGTGCGGATTAACATCACTAATATCATGTTCATTACCTAGTTTTCCTTAAACAATGTTGTTTAACTACTAAAGATGCATGCTTATTAGATTGTCTAATTGTTAATCATGTTATACTTATACATACCTGCCTTGAAATGTTTTAGCCTTAATGACTGCCTTGATTGTCATTGCTCTTGTTTGCCCATGATTAGTCTGGTAACCACTTTAACCCTACCTAATGGGTAAAACTTTCTTAGACTGGCTTAGGCTTAACAAGTCTTCCGGCTAATCGCCACGGAACGGTGAACCGATATTCACCGGACATTCAATATTCTTATTTAATATGAGATGACATATGACAATTAGGGCTAGTAGATGTATGTTAGGCTGCTTGTGCTTGTGGGTATGTATATGTGGGGACTTGGTCGGTTTGGATCGGTCTGTTGGGAAAGTCCAAGTGTGTGGTGTGGTGTGGTCGATGACCGTGGAAGTAGAGAAAGAATGGTGGGTTGCCCCTTGTTGGATTTGGACATCCGAAGGGATGATTAAGGCACGAGATGTCTAGTGCTGGGTTTAGCCCGGGGCTTACCCAGGAGGCGCGCGGATAGACACACGTAGCGGGGAATCGCTGCCATCCGGGATGGTTCCAACACAACGCGTGGCCATCGCGCGGAGCACGGGACGTGGATCGCCAGTTGTGAGCGCTCCAAGAGGCCCTCTGGGACCAGTCTCGGTAGGAGCAGGTATTGGCCCTCACTGGATAGTGGTTAAGGCCACACATCCCCAGGGTGACGGTCGGCTAGGGAGGGTCGGCAACCCTACTAGGCCGGGATGATCATGCCATGGCATGTGTGGTCCGCAACAGGATTCGCCAAATCCTGGAATGATGGCAGAACTAGGATTGGTTGGGGGCAACTAGGAGAAAGACTGGTTGGGAGCAACCAGAAGAAAATACTGGAAAGTATTGGCTGGTATGGTGATTGTGTAAGCTGGATGAGCTGATGATTGAGGGTTGGTCAATGTGTGTTGATTGGGTATAAGCTGGTACGGATTGAGGTGATTGGGTAAGCTGGTTGGGTTTATGGTTGAGGGTTGGTCGAATTGTGTGTGGATTGTCGTATATGGCTGATATTTGGGATCGGGATGCATGGTTATGATGGAAACATCTGATTTATTCATAACAATACAAGTGATAGTGAGTTGCTAGTTAGGTTGTTTCCAAAAGTCTCATAAACTTGGCTTTACGCAAATAAAATAACCCCCCTCCAAATAAAGCCTTCTACACTAAATGCATTAAGGGAAGTGTTAACTAGCCAGCATTTGGATGACGCTGACCTCGCCTACTTACATTCTTTAGACGATGGCGTCGAAGATGACCCTTACGCGTGTCTCGAAGACGACGGACAGGACTATGGTGGACCCGAGGAGTCTTAGGGGCCGCTCCAGTCGCTGTTGGACCTTAGTCGATAGGGAATCATTTGGGTAGATCTTTTGGTATCCGCTGTACTTTGAACTATCCTTTTGTATTTAAGGCGTGTATGGGCCGCCTTACTAAAGTCGCCTAAGGCGCAACTCTATGATGTAATATTCAGGGATTTTATTCTATCGATGTATGCTTGTATCGGCTACGTGGTCTTCCGCGCTAGCGTACTGATCCAGGGGCTAGCGTATGGGATCGTCGACCCTCAAGGTAAGTAAAATTGAGGGGTGACACCCCGCCGTTTACTTTGTCAGGTAACCTGGATTTTCGAAGCCGAGCAAGTGCACAGAGCTAAAATATGTCTGACTTTATGTTGAATTCTCGCTTTTCAGTCCTTGGTGCAACCGTTTGTCCGCCGAACCATGTATGGAGTTGCCCTTGCGTTCAAAATCGACTTAAAGGAACGTGGAACTCTAGATAGACAGAATTTTCTATTTTCAAAGCTCATTCACGATTCTTATTCCACATAAATTTCACACATGGGCTAAAAGAAATAAGAGCGAGATATTCCGGACAACTTGTTTTTATTTGACATTGGGATATGGACGGTTACAAGATATCATAACATATTCTCAAGCCAAAGTTAAACTACTTAAGTGTCCCTCATGTGACTATGTTCATCATAGGTATGACCAACACTACGTCAATATGGTGGTCATCAAGATTTCCATCGACTACTTCGGCAGCATGGACGTTGACGAGCTTTCGATCGACTACTTCATCTTCAACATTTTCATCTACAACAAGTTAGCGACACTTCACAGCATTCTCTACATTGTCTACATTAGCTATGGAGGCATCATCGACTACATGGCATCATCGACCCCTACCATGGCCAGGTCGATCACTCCGTCAGCATCATCAACCTCTGGATAAGGCGTGATATCATCCAGAAGTTTGGCAACCACCTTGGCTGCCTCCACTACGTGAAGACGTACTGAAGAAAGACACCTCTCCACCTTTTCGACACCCTCTGGTCCTACAAGCCACGTCGTTCCAAGACCGGCCCAAGAAAGCGCCCGAGTTGTCCACAAGTCCGGTTTGGCCATCTCCGCGCAGTCAACTTAAAACGTATGCCCCAGCCTCATACGGACTCCGTTTTGAACATTCTTGGTATGCACGGAGAAGCCCTCAATGATGCAATCTCAAATTACTGATTACCGAATAAGCACACAAAATTGGGTTCAGCAAACCGATACATGGCGAAACTGTGACTACAGAATAATCTAAGCAAAACGAGGAAAACGAGGAAGCTAAGGAAATTAGATTCTTAGGAGGACTTGATAAGAAATTCAGAATGTTCTTGTTGATAAAGAATATAATTCTCTCTCTAATTTGTTTAACCTTGCTTGTGAGATTGAAATTGAAATTACACATGAAAGACAAATTTCTATGGAAGAATAACCTCATGTCGTGCTTCCACCTGTGACTAATATTTTGCAGGGCGATGAGAATAATCAAGAGAAGGATAAACATGATTTTTTAGAGAATCAGAATAGAAAGAATGAAGAGATGCTTGTTGCTTCTGCATGTTTCCAACACCTACAATTGAAGATGTACCTACATTAGCTGAGAAGAAAATCAAAGGTAATGAAAAAGGTACCACACTCATTCATGATAAGAACGATATTGATGTGCTGAAACTTTTCATGAATTATGCTATGTTAGAGTAACAAATTATGGAACCAATTGCTGATTTACCTTTGTCAAAGAGATGATTTGCTTGATGTTTCTTGTGATAACGAAGAGTTGTGTGACAATGTTTCACTTATATCTGTGCCACAACTAGTGAATGAACATGTTACTTTTGCTTCAGAACCAAATACTTGTGCTAAAAATAAACATTTTATTCATCTTTCTAATAAAAATAATGAGCTAAAATTATTATCTTCTTTGAATATTTTGGATTACATTAAGTTTGATATTTTGTGTGACCTAAATAATTTAGAGGAGAGACTTGTTAATTTCTCATGGTTATATAGAAACACTTTTCATGTTATGGGAGAATATAATTATCAAGGAAACTTCATGGTGAATCGAGTGTACATTTGCTCAAATATAAATTTTTCTTATGATGCACAACCATGTGATACACTAGAGAGCTACACTATAAACAATCATGTCATGTCGAGTGCCTCTGATTTTATTTTGAAAATACGTAAGAATTTTCAAGAAGGGGATTATATGGATATTTATTAATCTAGTTCTAATCAATTGTTTGGAAAAAAATATGAGTATTATTTTGTCTCTTGTTGGAACTAATCTGGTGCAGAAGAATGAACATAAGTCGAGGACGACTCACTATCATGAAGAGAAGAATGATGTAGCCATGCCTATCATAGGTATGACCAACACTACATCAATATGGTGGTCATCAAGATTTTCATCCACTACTTCGCCAGCATGGACGTCGACGAACTTTCAATCGACTACATCAACTTCGACCTCTTCATCTATGACAAGTTGATGACACTTCACGGCATCCTCTACATCATCTACATCAGTTATGGTGGCATCATCAACTACATGGCATCATCGACCTCCACCATGTCCAGGTCGTCGATCATACCGTCAGTTTCATCGACCTCTAGATAAGGCACAATATCATCCAGAAGTTCGGCCACCACCTTGGCCGCCTCCACTATATGAAGATGTACCGAAGAAGGGCGTCTCTCCACCTCTTCAGCACCCTCTGGTCCCACATGGCACGTCGTTCTTAGACCGGCCCAAAAAAGAGCCCAATCTGTCCACGAATTCGGGTAGGCATTCTCCACGCAGTCAACTTAAAATGGATGCCCCGACCTCATACGGACTCTATTTTGGACGTTCTTGGTATGCATGGATAAGCACCCGATGAGATCTTTCCAATGGATCCAACATCCAACTTCCTTACGGATCAACAGGAATTACTAAAACAAGATTGCGACCAGAATCTGCCGGGCGCCCGGATGGTCCACTTTGGGCCCATGGCCCATGTACCCGGGGCAGCGCCCCAAACCCTAGCCGTCGGCCTCTCATTTATAAAACTTAGTAGCCATCATCGTTTAGAGTTGGGTTTTGCTTAGATTATTCTGCTATTGCAGTTTCGCCATGTATCGGTTTGTGCAACCCCAACTTGTGAGTTCCATCGATAATCTGTAATTTAAGATTGCATCTACCGTGTTCTTGCTTGTGTTCTCGATTCGCATGCAGGGATAAGCCTTCTGGGCGAGGTCAACCGCATCTTGGAACGGTTGATAATGAACGGAGCGGTGATGTTACAGTTGCAGGGTTCAATCGATTCTGATCGGAAGCCCGGATCGTTTACGTCAAAATCTCCACAAATCGACTTACCTTCACCTATTGGCTCATTAGTCTCGGGACGTGATTCTAAACGAATGATAGAGATAGTTTAAGGGTAAAACTTACAGAGCTAGTCTATGTTCCAAGAATTACTCAGAACTTGTCTGTTCTCCATTGCAAGGCGAATAGCCCCCGAGCGTGTGACAGATACAACCATATATAGGCCCTCCCAACGAGGTGTTAACTTGTTGGATTTGGATAGATCCTGGATTCTTCTGAGGACTAAATCCCCAACTTGAAGTTTCCTTGGTCGCATGGTCTTAGCCGCGTGTTTGCATAGATTTTGCAAATAAGCTGCTGAGCGTATTAGGATTTGTTCGCGCCCTTCTTCTAGGAGGCCAAGGTCAAACAACCACTCCTCTTCGTGGTCAATTTTGTTGACCGAATCAACTCGAATTGAGTCGAGAGTGATATCGGCTAACAGAACGACCTCTGCACTATAAATGAGGTGGAATGAAGTTTCTCCCGCTGTCCGTCTACCTGTAGTGTGTACGGACCATAACACAGTGGGGAGTTCATCCACCCAGTTTTTATCTGCTCGTTCTAAGTCATCCAAGACTCTCTTTTTCATATCCTGCATAATCTGCTCGTTGGCTCTTTTCGTGGCCCCATTGCTTTGTAGGTGTCCAATAGAGATGAAGCCTATCTTTGTGCTGATTTCTTCACAATATTCTTGGAACCATTCGCTACAGAATTGGGCTCGGTTGTCCGTGATCAACCAGTTGGAAACTCCATATCGGGCAACCACGTTATTGCAAAAAAAAGTTTTGAACTGCCTGGGTAGTGATTGCGGACAATGGTTCGGCTTCTATCCACTTTGTAAAAGTCTCAATCGCCACTACCAAGTAGTTGCAACCCTTTCTTCCTGTGGTGAACTTGCCTAAAATGTCAATTCCCCAAGCAGAGAATGGCTAAGAAAGAGGGATCGTCTGAAGTGCTTGAGCAGGCTGATGAATCTTTCTAGCATGGAACTAGCAAGCTTTGCATTCAGTTACGAGCTTTCGGGCATCACTTAGTGTCGTCGGCCAATAGTAACCCATACGATACGCTTTGCCAACCAATGTTCGAAAAGATGAATGGGCACCGCACAAGCCCTTGTGAATTTCTCTGAGGAGATGCATCCCTTCTTCTTGCGAAACACACTTGGAAAGGATGCCCAAAGTACCTTTTCGGTATAAACGATCCCCGATCAACCGGTAAGAGCATCCCCAGTAGGGGCATCAAAATGACCCGGCATCACTACAGTAATTGCTACAGTAACCCGCGCAGTGCGCTACTGCTCGCTGGCTTGCGTGCTTCCCCGCTGGCTTTGTTCAAAAAATTTTGAAGTACAGTCTTATTTCCAGAGGCTGCAGGGGATACTCTAAGGGACAACTCGCCTTAGAAGCCTAATTTTCTCAATTTCATTCTCGGGCAATGTCCCATGAACAAGGTATTGGAGAGATGGGGGTTATCTAACCCATGTCTTGCTCAAGAATGGAAACTTTAATCTTTGGTTCTAACTCTTTAGTTGGAAACGAAAACGAGGGTTTATAGACATGCTCCACCAGTATGCCTGCCGTAGCGGGCAACTATGAAGAACCTATCTTGGGTAGATGATCTGCCAGGGCATTGTCTTTCCTAGGTATATATTTTACTTTGAAGTTCTTGAAGTATTTTCTAATTTCCTCACCTCATCAAGGTAAGCTACCATAGTGTCATCAAAACACTAAAATTCTTTGTTTATTTGATTTACGATTAATTTCGAATCGCCTTTAACGATAAGCCTTCGAATCCCGAGCGATTTACATGCTCGCAGGCCAACTAAAAGAGCCTCATACTCTACTGCATTATTGGTCGTAACAAAGTGCTGTGTTATGGCATATTGAAGTTGTTTGCCTGAAGGGGGTATAAGGATAACCCCAGCCCCCGAGTGTTCGTAAGAACATGAGCCATCAAAGAACATGACCCATGCCTCCTCCTTTCGCTCCGGAACTTCATCTGAGCAACCTTGCTCAGGATTTGTCCATTCGACCATGAAATCAGCAAAAGCCTAGGATTTTATAGTGGTTCGGGCAACAAATTGAACATGGAACTCCATCAGTTCAAGTGTCCAATTCACTATTCTTTTAGTACCTTCTGGATTTCTTAGTACGTCGCTCAGCAGGAAGTTGGTCGGGACAACAATTTGAAACGCTTGGAAATAGTTGAAGGCTCGAGCTCCCAGGGCTTAATTAATGGCAACTGGGCCATCTGGAATGCCAAGGATAAGGACTCCTTTGTTTCGTAGTTTTTTTGATTTCCTTGTGTGCGTCTTTGGCCCAGCCCAGCTACCGGCAAGACTCTAACTCTCTAGCTGCAAGGTCCCACTGAGCACAGGTCTAGAAACATCAGCCGTGGTTCCATGGGGGGTTCCGAGAGTGCCAAATGTTAGCCTTGAGCGAACCATCTAGAGCGAGTACACCTGCCCCAGGGTCGAGAAGGTTCGGGAGTCCAGCTGTCCAGGGTTTTGTAGCCATTAAGTCTTCGAAATACCTAAGACACGAAACTTCCCACCCAAGTGATCTAAAGTTCTCGCTTAACCTACACAGGTTGTCACCGTGTCCACAAATCGACAAAAGTGTCCCAAGACCCGAGGCCTGGTGATGAGAGGGGGCGAGAGAGGCTAAGTCCGAAGGGGTGTGAAGATTAGCCCATCGAACTGGATCCGACCACCATCGGACTGGGTCTGATGGATGAGTGAGCTCGAGAGACTAAGTCCCGGAATACACAAGCCTCTGTCGGACCAGGTCCGACGATCAACGGAATGGGTCCGATGAATGCTCGAAGTGAAAATCGACTAAGTCCCGAAAAATATAGCCTTTGTCGGACTAGGTCCGACGCCCTTCAGACCAGGTCCGACGGATGAGAAAAGCGCCCAAACCGTAGGAATTTGAACTTGATCGGACTGGGTCCTATGAACCATCGGACTGGGTCCTACAGAGTACAAATTTGGCCTAAACTTCATCGGACTGGGTCCTACGGAGTATAGATTATGGCCTAAACTTCATCGGACTAGGTCCTACGGAGTATAGATTATGGCCTAAACTTCATCGGACCGGGTCCGATGAACATCGGACCGGGTCCGACGGATCGATCTAAAACCCGAGAACGAAATCTAAGCCGTCCATTACGATTTTGATCTAGGGTTTCGAGTGTAGGGCTATAAATAGGATCTTGGAGCGCAGGAGAAACGTGAGAGAGCCCATTTTTGCAGCCACCCCATGCCATTGAGAGCTCCTCCATGGCCTCCTTCCTACCTAGGGTTTCCATGCCATTTGAGAAGGATTGAGAGAGGGATTGAGAGAGGGATTGAGAGGGAGAGGGAGAGAGGAAAAAGAAGAAGCCAAACCTTGCCTCCTCCGGTCATCCCCAAGCCTCTCCTCCTCACTCCCATGGGGTTCCTCATCTAGCCCTATGGTGGAAGTGAGGTGGTGAAGTTGGCGTCTTCCGGTCTTTGTGCTCTTGGGATTTCTTTGCACCGGAGACCTCCAAGCTTCCTCAAGTGTACGACTACATCGACTACTTCCTCTACATCGGCGAAACCCGTCCCGGTGGGCGGTCATCCTCCCGTGGGGTGAGGATGGGTGCAAAGTCAATCTTGCGAGGCGGCCGGTGACCGTGTGTCGATGCCATGGAGAAAACCCTCCTTGCGGGGAGGTCGGTGACCCTTCGTCGGTGCCGCGGTGAAATCCTTCCTGCGAGGCTGTCAGTGGTCCTTCGTCGACGCTGGGGAGAAATCCGTTCTTTCGGGAGCGATCGGCGACCTTGTTCGGGTGCCGGTGGGGTGTGAGAGCTTTCGCTTGTGGAAGTGCTCACCACTCTGTACGGGTTCGGTGCTCACCCAACATTTGTTGTTGAAGAGCCCACGAGTGGATTGAGGACACAGGACGAGAGGGTCTTGGCTTCTATTTGGAAGTTCCTCACCGTGAAGTAGGAGTTCGCTTCGAACCACGTAAAAACTCGGTTTGCACCCTTCCTGCCATCCCTTTTACATTGTGCACCTTGAACTCGATTGCATGGACTTGTGCCTTCGTGCCAAGAGTAGTCGCTGCCGCTTAAGACTTGCTTGATACTTGACTGCCATTGCTTCCTATCACTAGTATTGCAAGGTCCAGACGATAGTTGGTTTCCAAATTTGCTAAGACTCCAAGTAAAATCAAAAGACGTAAAACTTTAAAAGAAGCCGATTCACCCCCTCTCGGCCAGAGATCCTTTCAATTGGTATCAGAGCAGGATCTCGAGTGTAAGCTTCACCGCTTCTCGAGATGGCTGACGGGGGGAGTGTTGCTAGCAATAGGATCCCGCTGTTTAATGGAACTCATTTTGGATATTGGAAAAAGCGCATGACATTTTACCTCCAGTCATTAGGCTACGATGTCTGGAAGGCCATTGAGTCACCGCTAGGTTTAGAGATTGATAAAGATGTTGGTCCCACTCCTGAACAAATCAAGAAGTTTGAGTTGGACGCTAAAGCTATCAATGCACTTCTTCTGGGCTTAGCATAGAAGTATTTGATAGAGTTAGCAATTTAACTTCTGCAAATGACATCTAGACTACTTTTGTAGAGATTCATGAGGGTACCTCTTCCGTTAATGAAGAGAGGCTTGTAGTTGTTAAAGAAAAGTTTGATCAGTTTAAAATGCTGCCGAATGAATCTGTTAATGAGATGTTTTCACGTCTTAACCCCATTGTGCATGAGCTGCAAGGGCTCGGAACCTCTCTGTACAATCTCGATGTGTGCAGGAACATGATAAGAGTGCTTCCACGGTAAGAGTACAGGGACATCATCACGTACCTGTCTAACTCTGGTGATCTTGTCAAGCTGACGCCTACCGCACTACTCGGGAAGCTCTCTTCCCATGAGATGATGATGAAGGATGGAGAGGATCCTGCACCCCAGAAGGAGAAGGCGATTTCACTCAAGGCGAAGGGGTCAAGGCCTGGTGCTAAAGTTGCTGACAAGGAAGGGCCAACTCTGAATGGCCAAGACTTTGATGTTGGTGAGCTGGTCATGCTCATGAGGACCACAAGCAAGTACTTTAACAAGCTCAACCGTAGAGATGGAAGGAGGTCGAGCAAGAATCCTTTTAGCTCCCTCCGGTGCTTCAACTGTGATGAGATGGGCCACATCGCATCGATGTGCCCTAACAAGAGCAAGTCCAAGCACAAGGAGAAGGGAAAGGAGAAGGAGGATGGTGACAAGACCAAGTACAAGGACAAGGACAAAAAGAAGCCATTTGTCAAGTCAGGCATGAAGGCCCGCTCCAATGAAGGCAAGAGGCTCGCTTTTGTTGGAGAATGGGTGACTGACAATAGCTCCAGTGACTCTGGCTCCAATGCCTCTGGAGAAGATGACGAAGAAACCACTGAGCAAGGCCTCGCAGGATTGGCCTTGGCAAGCTTCATCCCTCCTCCACCGGCATTTCCTCTACGATGCTTGATGGCGGTATCTCAAGAGGAAGAATGGCACACGGACTCTGATGAGGATAATAGTACCTCAACTCCTGTCTGCACCCCAATGTGCTTGATGGCAAAGCCCACGGAGCATGAGGTGAGTGATTCTGATGATTCTGATTGCGACATGCGTGAACAAATGATATAAATGTCTAACAATGTGCGACGAGCTTGCGAAATTGCACTTGAGGAGAAGATAAAGAATGCTAGTCTTCAACAGTCTCTCAATGCCTTGCAAGCTAAGTATGATAGTTTAGAAACAGAGTATGACTTGTTGCTAGACTCCAACCGTAGCTTGCTTAAAAAACAGAATGTGCTAGAAGTGGAGAACATTGCTATGAATGATTCTCTAGAGGATATTCTCACTACATAGTTTAAAAGAACAACATGAATTGCTTGTAGCTAAGAAATCTGCTCTAGAGTTTCTGCCTGTTGCTACCTCTGTTGACGATGTATCTGATGCTCTTGCCTTGACTATTGTGCCATCTAAGCTAGATACGTCCACATCTTGTGATGATCTTGTAGATTTGACATTGATTGCATCTAGCTCTAGTGGTTCTTCTAGTCATGCTCATAAATGCACTCCTGATAACTGTAAGTTTGCTTTGGCTGTTAGAGAGCTGGCAATAGAAAATGCAGAGGTTAAGTCCAGGCTTAAGAAGTTTGATCGTGGCCTTGGGAAGTGATATGAGGGTAGTCTTGCTCTTGACAAGATGCTCAAGGAACAGAGGAAACCCTCTCAAAAGGGTGGCTTGGGGTTTATCCCGGAGAAGCCAAAGAGAGGGAAGAAAACTGTTCCTAAAGCATCTGGCATGAGGCAGAGCTACTATCATGCCTATCCCAAGAAGAGGAACACTTCATCTCAAACTCACAACTTTGGACATAATCAAATTTTGCACACTAGCAACATGGCTCCTAGGCAACACTTTGAGCACAAATGGTAAGGACCACCTAGGCACTATAACTTGACATGGCAACATCCTAGGTATGGTCAATGGCAAGGTCCTCCTAGCATGAACCACGATTGGTATGGCACACCTAGAAACAATTGGAATGGGTACTATAGGTACAACTCTGGTGCACCTAGATACAATCACTATGATAGGTCATTCCATCCTAGGTACCCCAACCAACAAGCTCCATTCAACAAGCTAAAGCCTCAAACCAAACCTCAATCAAAGCATAGGAAGGTGCATGTAGAGGTTGATGGAAATTACATGCTCAAGCAAGATGGTCATGGTCGTGTCTTTGCCAAGTTCATTGGACCATCTTGGTTGGATGTGCACAAGAATCAAATGTGGGTGAAGAAGTCTCTTGTTGACTCAATTGCTACCGGTTTGAAGGCTAACCTTTGGGGACCCATTGTTTGGGTCCCTGAATCACAAAAGTGATCAATTCTCCTGACAGGTGAACTACTGGCGTGGAGGGTGCCATTGGATCATCGATAGTGGGTGCATCCAACACATGACTGGTAACCTCCGGTTGTTCACCTCACTCGGGGAGGTTGGAGACTTCCCCAGCAGGATCACTTTTGGAGACGGTAGCAAGAGCAAGGTAAATGGAGCGGGAAAGGTAGCTATCATTTCCGACTTGTCCATTGACAATGTGCTTCTCGTGCAAACTCTCAATTACAATTTGCATTCTATTGCTCAATTGTGCGATCTCGGCTTTCATTGTCACTTCACTCTTCAAGGCATGATTGTGGTTGATTCAAATGGAAAATTGATTTTCAGGGGTATCCGTTTTCAAAACATTTACCTTGTAAACTTTCATTCTGACTCCTCATACATCTCGACTTGCCTTCTCGCCAAAGTCTCACATGGATGGCTTTGGCACAGGCGTCTTGGACATGTAGGCATGTCAAATTTGAGAAATGTTTTCAAAAATGAGTTGGTTCTTGGTTTGAAGGATGTCAAATTTGAAAAGGATAAGCTTTGCAGTGCCTGTCAGGCTGACAAGCAAGTGGGTAATTCACATCCTACCAAGACGGTCATGTCGACCACTCGTCCCTTGAGCTTTTACATATGGATCTTTTTGGACCGACCACATATGTGAGCATTGGAGGCAACCTTCATTGCTTGGTGATTGTCAATGATTACTCTCGCTTCACCTAGGTGTTCTTTATGCCTGACAAAAAAACCTGCTGGAAACATTTTCAAATCATTTGCAAAAAGAGCCCAAAACAAATTTGAGTGCCAAATCAAGAGTGTGAGAAGTGACAATGGGACCGAGTTTACTAACTCTAACGTTGAAAGCTATTGTGATGAGAATGTTATAGGTCACGAGTTCTCGGCAGCTTACACCCCGCAGCAGAATGGGGTTGTGGAAAGGAAAAATTGAACCCTGATTGAGATGACCAGGGCAATGTTGAATGAACATGGGACCTCGGATGTTTTCTGGGGAGAGGCAATCAATACAGCCTGTCACTGCATCAACAGGCTGTACCTCCAAAAGTTCCTGAAGAAGACCACATATGAGCTGCTAGTGGGAAGACGACCCAATGTCTCATACTTTAGAGTCTTTTGGCTGCAAGACATCAAAAATAAGAAGGAGCATCTGGGGAAGTTTTAGAGTCGAGTCGACACAGGCTTCTTCTTGAGGTACTCTGTCAAGTCCCAAGCCTACAGGGTGTTCAACGACAGAACTGGAGTCGTAGAAGAGAGCTACGACGTGAAGTTCGATGAGTCCAATGGTTCTCAAGGCCAGCACGAGAACTGGAGGATGTGGAAGATGAGCCACTGCTAGAGCAATAGAGAAGATGGAGGTTGGAGATGTGGTACCTGAGGCAGTACGAAGGAAAGTTGAGACAGTGATTCCACCAGTTACTCCAGAGCCAACGCCAGATTCAGGGGGAGCCACACCTCAGGACAGCTCGAGTGTCGATCCCTCCTGTGAGACAGAGTTTGAGCCTGCATGTGAGCCAGATGCTGAGACTGTAGAAGCAAGACCACAACTGATCAAGTCCCATCACACAATTGCTCGTGATCATCCAGTTGATCAAGTGATTGGTGACTTGTCTCGGGGAGTTCAGACCAGATCAAAGGCAGCAAATTTATCCCTCTACAGTGCTTTTGTGTTAGAGGTTGAACCAAGGAAGGTAGAGGAGGCATTGACTGATGCTGACTGGATCAATGCAATGCATGAAGAGCTGAACAACTTTGAGGAATCAAGTGTGGACACTTGTGGAAAGACCTAAGGACTGCAACGTCATTGGCACCAAGTGGGTTTTCAAGAATAAGCAAGATGAACATGGGCAAGTGATCAAGAACAAGGCTAGGCTTGTGGCACAGGGGTTCAGTCAAGTTGAAGGAATTGACTGCGGTGAAACATATGCTCCAGTGGCCAGATTGGACGCCATCCGTTTGCTTGTAGCATTTGGAACATGTCACAACATCGTGCTCAGGCAAATGGATGTGCAGAGTGCTTTCTTGAATGGCTACATCAATGAGCTTGTGTTTGTGGAACAGCCTCCAGGGTTGTGGATCCGCAGCATCCAGATCATGTGTACAAGCTATCAAAAGCTCTATATGGCCTCAAGCAAGCTTTAAGGGCATGGTATGACAGACTGAGAGATTTTCTAACTGGCAAAGGCTTCACAGTTGGAAGGGTGGACAACACCCTGTTCACTAAGGTGGTGGATGGTGACTTGATGCTCTGTCAGATATATGTGGATGATATCATCTTCGACAGCTCCAACGAGGCTCTGGTCAATGAGTTCAGCCAGCTGATGAGTAAGGAGTTTGAGATGTCAATGATGGGTGAGTTGAACTTCTTCCTCGGGTTTCAAATCAAGCAGCTCAAGACCAGGACCTTCATCTACCAAGAGAAGTACATACAAGATCTTCTCAAGCGCTTCCACCTCAACGACTGCAAGCCGATCAGGACGCCTATGGGGACGAACGACCACCTCGACCTGAACACTGAAGGTAATCCTGTTGACCCTAGACTGTACCGTTCCATGATTGGCGCACTACTCTACTTGACTGCATCTAGGCCAGATATCATGTTCAGTGTTTGCATGTGTGCTAGATTTCAAGCCTTCTCTAGAGAGATGCATATGACTGCAGTGAAACGCATATTTCGATATCTGAAACACACCACTAGTGTAGGCTTGTGGTTTTTCAAGCGTGCTCGCATTGAATTGATAGGTTATTCTGATTCTGACTATGCGAGTTGTAAAGTCGATTGCAAAAGTACCTCTGGGGCGTGTCATTTGCTAGATAGATGCTTGATCTCTTGGGCTTCAAAGAAATAGAACTCCGTGGCGCTGTCTACCGCTGAGGCTGAGTATATAGCGGCAGGGAGTAGCTGTGCATAACTCTTGTACTTAACTCAATCCCTATATAACTTTGGCATTAAGTTGGACCATGTGCCTTTACTTTGTGATAATGAAAGTGCTATAAAAATAGCCAATAACCCGGTCCAACATTCATGCGCGAAACACATAGACGTCCGACATCACTTTCTTCGGGATCACTTGATGAAGGGCGACATTACACTTGATTATGTGCGAACGGAGGACCAGCTTGCTGATATTTTCACCAAGCCACTCGATGAGGCATGGTTTTGCAAATTGAGAAATGAGCTGAATATTTTAGACAAGTCAAACATTGCCTAAGATGGTTGTTTGACTATGTCATTCATTGCAAATCATTTGAAGCCAATGTGGGCATTTAGGCGCTTTGCTTGTTATACTTGATGCCACTCATTGTCTATATGATCATCGCATGATTTTGATAGCTATAGCATGTGTTTACCTTGTCACTTGCTCAACTTGTGCTTAATTTAATATACTATGCAATTGGAAGCCATGAGCATTTGTTAGGAGGGCTATAGCTTCTAGTCTCATCTGATTGCTCTAAACTCTTTGGGTGACCATATGCTTCTAAGTCTAGATTGTGTTCTTTCTTCTTGTACATGTCTTTACTTTGTCAAATTGAGCAACCTCGAGAAAATGTTGAGCCAAAATTTTGAAAATATGCTAAAACTTGAATAAGACCACAATTGGCCATACATGTCTCATCAATGTCCCCTCAATTAGATAGCTTGTCTGTGGGCATGAACTTAGGGGGAGCTTTGGATGACCGAGATGTCCATCTTCAGTGTCATGTTGGGTGACGTCGCCTATGGCTTGAGACATAGCAAATTTGAGAAAATGCAAAGTGCAAAATGAAAATCTCTGAAAATGAGCTCAAGCAAAATGTTTTAGTCTCATATAGGCTAGGTGATAGCATGTGTAGTTTGGAATACATCTTCTAGTGCTATGGGCATCATGTGTCCCCTTGAGGTTTGGAGCAACTAGTGATATTATTAGCTCGTGTTCACCTTACACTTGCTCTAGGTCATAATAACTTGAATTTCATATCTATAAATTGTGCTATAGTTGATCTTGTGACATTGTGACCTTAATATGGCTAGATTATGAGTGTGGTGGGCTTATGGACGTGTTTGCACTAATATAACTTCCAAAGCTCTTAATTTGCGTCTTTTTGGTCATTGATGACAAAGGGGGAGAAATACTTGGCAAATTCGTGCTTAATCATGCCAAATTGCGATGCTCACAAAGGGGAGAATATTAAGGGGGAGTAGCACAAATGCGAGTATAGGAGATGCTTTGCTCCTAGGGGTGGAGATGCTTTGTTCCATGCCCACTTCATGTAGATGATGTTTTCGTATGCTTTGATCTAGGGGGAGCTAGGCATGTGCATCACGTCATTCATATGGTCACTCGATGCTTAAGTGGTTTAAGTGCTCTCATGCTCTATCTCAATTGGTGCATATTGGAACTAACCGTCGCAATCGAGATGTATTTGTATTTGCCAAGATAGATTTGTGCAGATTTGCAGGTGTTGTCATCAATTACCAAAAAGGGGGAGATTGAAAGCTTGAGCTCCCAGGGCTTAATTGAGCTCCCAGGACTCCTTTGTTTCGTAGTTTCTTCGATTTCCTTGTGTGCGTTTTTGGCCCAGCCCAGCTACCGGCAAGACTCCAACTCTCTGGCTGCAAGGTCCCACTGAGAACAGGTCAGAAACATCAGCCGTGGTTCCATGGGGGTTCCGAGAGTGCCAGGTGTTAGCCTTGAACGAACCATCTAGAGCGAGTACACCTGCCCTAGGGTCGAGAAGGTTCGGGGGTCTAGCTGTCCAGGGTTTCGTAGCCGCTAAGTCTCCGAAATAGCTGAGAGTGCGAAACTTCCCGCCCAAGTGATCTAAAGTTCTCACATAACCCTACCCAGGTTGTCACCATGTCCACAAATAGACAAAAGTGTCCCAAGACCCGAGGCATGGTGACGAGAGGGGGGCGAGACAGGCTAAGTCCGAAGGGGTGTGAAGATTAGCCCATCAGACTGGGTCCGACCACCATCGGACTAGGTCCGATGGATGAGTGAGCTCGAGAGATTAAGTCTCGAAATACACAAGCCTCTGTCGAATCGGGTCCGACGATCATCAGACAGGGTCCGATGAAAGCTCGAAGTGAAAATCAACTAAATCTCGAAAAACATAGCCTTTGTCGGACTGGGTCCGACGCCCTTCAGACCGGGTCCGACGGATAAGAAAAGCGCCAAACCCTAGGAATTTGAACTTCATTGGACTGGGTCCTACCACTACAGGAAACATAAACAGTTTCGAGTGCCAAAACGTCATTCGACGGCCATAATACCCGTCGACACAGTAGAAGCTGTATCGACGGCCAAAACTAGACTGTTGATACAGACGACAATGCCACGCTAGTCTCGACGGCTAATAATAAAACTGTCGAGTCAGTATACCAAGACGTTAATGGTGCCAAACAGCGTTATCTTTATCGACTGCACATCGTTATGCCGTCGAGACTATTCTTTTTAAATTTACTATTTTACTCCTATATATTACAGTTTAATTGATATTAATTATTTTTAAAGCAGAAAAATCAATGTAACAATTTTTCCAAGTTACAACATTTGATAAGTTTTGATTGATATTTGAAATTGTAATTTTTTAAATTAAAGTTTTATGTGTAGTAACTAACGGAAAAACCGAAACCGCACGATAACCTCTAACTTAGCCGAAAAACATCCTATTCGAATGTCCTCGTCGCGTTACATGCTCGGTTTTTTTTTTTGTTGATTGTTGTTGATACACAAACGTCAACGCTTTATTTTTGAGGTGAATATTTTTTTGTTTTGTAATTTTAAAAATCTAATTATGTCTAGTTGACATTGTAGTATCGATAGCCTTTACGTAACTGTCGAGTCACTGACCCATACATGTCGACGGCCTCGGTAGAACCGTCGAGTGAAAGACCAGCTTAGGCAACTCAGTGTCGACGGCTTCCCGCAAAACCGTCGATGAAGATGCTTGCAGGGCACGTAGTGTCGACGGCCATCTTGGCACCGTCGAGTGAGTAAGGGAATGTGTCGACCGCCGAGGTGGAACCGTCGAGTGAGGTGCTGGCAGGCCACGTAGTGTCGACGGCCGCGAAGTAACCGTCGAGTGAAGTTTGGTCCGTGTCGACGGTTGACCTAGGACCGTCGAGTGAGGTTAGTCTATGTCGACGGTTTTCTCTTGGCCGTCGATAAAATGTCTATTTTAACCCCCTCCGCTGTGGGACTTAGGCACATTAGTGCCAAGTCCCCGCCCGCGCCCGCTAGTTCGTGCGTCGCCGCCGCCGGTAGCCCGCGGCACCGCCGCCGTCACACCGCCGACGCCCACGGCATTCTTTGCCCGCCGCCGCCGATCGCCCCGCGCCGCTGCCGCCGCCGCCGCCCGCCGCCGCCGCCGCCAAGATCGCCCGCCGCCTGTCGCCGCCCCCGCGCTTTGCCTCTGCCTCTGCCCCCTCGGCCCGTACGCCGCCACCGCCGCCTCGCTTGCGCCACTGCCGCTGCCTCTCCTCCGCCGCATTTGCATCGCCCCCCTTTCGTTTGCCTTCCACATATCCGACGCCGTCTCCACCGTTGACCGTCGACGTACGAGGTAATGATGGTTTTTTTTTTCTGTACTTGCTCTGTAGTGTCGACGGCCATGCATCTTTAGTCGATACTAACTTAGATTTAATTAATGTATTATGGACATAATAAAAAATGTAAATAAATTTAGGAAAAATAAATAATATAATTAAATGTATAGTAATAAATTTTTCTTTACTCTTTTGTAGGTTAATGCAGTGATTAATTTAGGTAATTATTTAATAAATAAAATAAAATGAAAACAAAATAAATTGTTTTGGTAAATGAGGAAAAATTAATGAAATACTAAAATTTAATAAAAAAATATATTTCAAATAATTTATTGCCTTTGATTATTGATTGATTATTAATTAGTAAATGTTATTTATTATCTTTTTTGTTAGGTATTATATTAGGCAATCTAATATTATGCCCGCATTAGTATTTTTCGATTGTGACCTAGCCATACGTCACCCGTTCGGAAACGGCACAACTCGTATGAATTACAAACGGTGATTCGTTTTGTTTCATACGAGATGTGATAAACGTTTCCAAATTGTCCAAAGGATCGCCATCTCGTAGGCGTCGGTGGGCGATAGTTAACGACGATTGCTCGGCGAAATTCATTGCGATTAATCGGTGAGTTCGAGACGTGAATTTCGACGGCATAATCCTAAGAGGTTCTCCTATGCATAACATAAGTGTCTGATGGTTTTAATAACCTTCCTGGGCCATCGTTGTACTGGAGGACCATTAGGGTTATGCTGCCGAAATTTCTTCTCAAACCCACCGGTGTCCGATGAATTTCGCTCGATCGGTCATTCGTGGTTGGGTTTAGAAGCTTTCCTAAGCCCAGTCATGAAACCCTCCCTTGAAATGACGCGTTCCTATCATAGATGGAAGAACAAAGAAGTTGGATGTACGATGGATGGCAACCCAACGGACAACACACGGATGAATGGTACGAAAAGACTGATGAATTCGTGACTCATGCTTTCCAGCATGCGTCAGACCTTACTATTAAGGTGGCATGTCCTTGTGCTGAGTGTGTAAATTGTCGGAAGAGAACCCGTGACCAGATGAAGCTCGATCTATGTAAACATGGTTACAAAGCCGCGTACCATCGGTGGGTGTATCATGGGGAGAGTCGCCGTGCTGCGTGTGCACCACCCCTACCCTACCCGATGAAGGTTTTGATGAAATCGATCGGGTTAATGAGTTGATGGAAGATTTTGGTCATAATTTCGAGGAGGAGGAGGCATCCAGTTCTGTCGACGGTTGGGATATCGACCCAAGTCAACCAAGGTTCTTCAAAGAGGAGATAGGAGACACGCCGAACAACCACGAACAAAGAACGAAACAGAGCGGGGGTTTTATCTGGTTCAGCCTCTCGGAGAGATAATAGCCCCACGCCCGGCCTTTCTTATATCAAAGAGAATTATAGGTGGAACTCGGCGAGATCGGCAGGTCTCGGCGAGTGGTATGCTAAAATCTATCGGCTAAGGTCCAAGTCGAAAACTCGTCCTCGATGCCCCTAAACGCCGTAGGGGCATGGTTTATATAGTACAGAGCAAACCGATCTACCGAGGGAATATCGGGCCGGGCTAACTACGAGATCATAACGAACTCATACATGCCAAATACAACCTACGGTAGATAAGACAATCTCCTAATCTTGGGGATCACGACTCCTAATCCAATCCGGGAAACCAACGTCCGGGTCTTCTCGTAGTCGTGCAGAACTCTGTTCGAGTCGGACTCAAACAGGAAGTCTTGGCCATTACGCACCATGCCAGCCAGGAAGCTGTTCGGCAGGACGCATATGGGCCAGATAGAACCTTCCAGGGAGCTGGGCCCTGGTAGGCTGTTCGATTGGGCCGTCAGGGAGTGGGCCATGGCAATGGGCCGTGATTTAATCCCCGACAGCTAGCCCCCGAGACTCAAGTGGAAGGACTCACTAGAGTGGGGTCTTCCTCTTGAGACTCTAAGTCACGAAGAGGGTATTTTTCCTGCTACAAAGGCATGTAACAAAGCATCGAACAAAGTTATGGTTCAACCGAACAAGACTTGTTCGGGACCGAATAAGCCCTATCGGTGCCGAAGCAACTCCGCTTCGCCGAACAGGAACGACATCCGTCCGAAAGCGAGCACTCACCTTGAAAGCGCACCTTTCGAAAAATAGCCGCTATGCACTCCAACGGTAACTTTCGTCATTGCTGCGGTGAAAACAAAGCACCGCTTTACCTAGCCGCTGCAGTAAAAACTAGCCGCTCGGGACTAAACCGCTGCAGTAGCTGCTTATACGGGACTATAAAGCACCCAAGCCGCCCACGGCCAGCCACTGCTCTCGCGCCTTTCCTCTCTAAGCCCTAGCTCCAACCACGCCAAAGATCAAACACCCAAACTCCATCACCAACCCCGCCGTCCGATACTCGAACTCGCCATGGCCAAATTCACCGCACTAGCTTGACCGAAGAGGACCTTAGGATCCGGGAGGAGGAGGGCCACATCGACACCGTAGCCGGAGGTCGCCGGAGAGGAGGATACTCCGAGCCGCCGAGGGAGAGTTAAATCGACTTCAACGATTCGCACTGCTCGGGTTGAGGTCTCGAGAGCGACTTCGCCGAGGCCTTCTTAAACATCGATTGGATTGGAGGTGGCGAACCTCAATCCGAACTCCATCCTCCAGATGGCTGCCTTCGCACACCCAGGCGAGGGCTATCTCGGCATCGATCCGCCGGTGGGGCTGTTCCTCCATTACTACAAGAACGAGGAGCAGCCCGCCGCTTCGGCGCTGGGTGCTACTACCTCAAGCTCCGGCCACCGCCGACGACGACGATCAGATCCTCGCCCCGCCGCCGACTCGATGGGCGTGGTGGGTGAGGTGGTTCTACAAAGAAGCGGAGCGGCGACAAGAACTCGCCATCACCGGAAGGCGCCGCAAAGGAACCTCAATGCCTCGGCCGAGATGTCCGCCGAGGATTGGTACTGACCAGAAGATCGCTTCCTCGTGAGCCTCGGGCTCACGGGCAGGGAGATCATTCGGGACTTCACAGCGAACAGAGTTTGTCCGCTGCGGAGGAGGTCCTATCCCTTCTACAAGATAGAGGGATGGGAAGACATCACGAGGGAGAGCACGGGTAAGTGCCTTTAAGACTCAACCTCTAAACAGATTCTTTTCTCCGAACAGGAACTGACAATCCCTTCTGATCGGGCAGAGAAGCCAACCGACGCATGGGTGACCGAAGGGTCGACGCCATGTCAAGGCGGCGAAGAAGGACGGGAGGTCATCGGCGAGGTGGCGACACTGTCTCACAGAACGCAGCTCGTCCGCATGCACGAGGTAAATTACTTACTCCCGACCAGGTTGCTTGACTCGCAATGTTGTTTAGTGCTAACATCCGCTTTCAAAACGCAGCAGGAGGACCCGGTGATCCTTGAGGGATCGCTGAGGAGCTCTCCGGTCCGAGAAGGAGAAGGGCAAGAAGGGTAAGGCCAAGGTGGCCACAAAGCCCAAGGTGGCGGCCGAGCCGACGCGAGCTCGCCATGACACGGCGGCGGCCGCCACCGTCGAAGAGACCACAAGGGCGACGGAACGCACGAAAGCGGACCAAGCGGCGGGCGCGGTCAGCCCAATGGAAGAGACCAAGCCCATCCCTCCTCGCCGAAAGCAGAGCGACGAAGAGGTAAAGACCATGGCTATCCGGCTTGGGCGTTACATGCAAGCTCACCCGCCGCATGGATCGGCCGCAATGTGTCGCCGAAAGCGCAGGAGGCTCGAAGAAGAAGTCGCGCAAGGAAAAACTTCTTCTTGCTGCTGAGAGGAGCGCCACCTCACGTGGAGCTGAGCTCGTCGCCACTGAACACCCAAGGGCCAAGGCGAGAAGCCGCCAAGGAACCCCGAGGAAGAGGCGGAAGGTTCCGCGAAGAAGATCAGATCAAGCCTTCCACGGCAGGTATGTAGGAATCGATCTTTAGATTTTCCAACCTTCCGACGCGCTAGACTTAACGATCATCTCTTTTCATCACTGCCCAAGAAGAGACCGCCACGACGACGCCGAGGAGGCGCCGAAGCGGTCGCCGCGCTTGCCGAGCATCTGCATGGCGCGTCACGGCAAAGTGAGGTCGGGCGAGCCTCAAGGACAAAATGGCGGCGTCGAGCTCTCTTGCCGCCGGGCTCCAGCCGAAGCGATCGACGCGCCAAAGACGCGGTGGAGCGGTGGAGGCAAAAGTAGCGGCAGTGGCGCCACGGACTTCGGGCCAAGGCGATGGCTCAGAATCGCCTGAGGCGGACCGAGCAGCCGGTCTGCTCGGCACTTCGCCAGGGCAGCTCACCCCTGAGGCGACGGGATTCTCCGGCGAGCAGGGTGAAATCCCCGCCGCCAGGGAGCAAGAAGAAGCCCCCGAGCAGGTCGAGCAAGTCGTCCTGCCGGTGGAAACAACGGTGCCACCCGGCGGAGTGGCTCCGGCCTCGCCCGAAGACGTTCGGGCGGAAGAGGAAAAGGAAGAGGAGAAGGAGCGCGGAGACGAAAGTGCTTCGCCCGTCGCTCCTGCAACCGAGCAGATGCGCTCCCGCAAGAAGAAGGAGCGAACAAGGCGGCGACGGCAAGAGCGCGCCCGCCTCATCCCGCATGAGCGGGGCTTCGTGACGCATGGCCTCGAGGACCGCCTGCGCCGCGGATTGAAGCATCGGCTTGGCGAGGTAAACTCCGAGACCAAACCTTGCTCAGTTTGAATGTGTTATCGCAAAGTGTTCTGAATAGATCTTCTCCCTCAGGTCTTTAGGGATACCATGGCGGAACTCGAGGATGGGGTCACCATCGAACGGGCCAGATCTTGGCGTCCTCCGGAGCATCTCCTGCACGGGGATCTCGGGCAGAGCGCTCTGCGCTGGCCCAAAGCCGGAGCCGGCTAAAGGCGAAAGCGAAGAAGCTTAAAGCCAAGCTGACCAAGGAGAGGCAGACATCCGCGGGACTCCAGGCTAAGATCTCAACCCTGTGGGCTTCACAGGAAGAGATTGAGGAGATGCGCGGGATGGCGGTGAGGGCGATCAACGCGGAGAAGACGATCAAGGAGCTGGACGAGCAGCTCAAGACCGCCGGCAGCGAAGTTAGCTGTAGCGAGGCTCGACCGACCAGCCGCGGGCCAAGACCGAAGAGGTCGAGGCTCTCCGTCTTGAAGGCGACTTGAGCAGGCCAGAGCAGCAAGGAGGAAGCCGATCGCCTCCGAGCCGAGGCCGAGAGGGGTTCAAAGCCCAAGGGAAGTCCTGCGCTTTAAGGAAGTAATCGAGGAGCTCAAGGAGCAACTCGCTTCTAGGTAGTCAGAGGGTCAGAACCCAAGATGGACTTTTGTACCTGCAAATTTTGTTAGTAAAGACTTACCCTTTCCTCGCAAAGAAAGAGCAAAGAAAAGACAAGAACGAGCGAAACTACGAGAAAAGCTTAACAGCTAGGAAGTTTAAGAAAACGGTAGAGCGCTTAGCCTAACTCCCCCGTTGTGCAGTACCGCCGAGGACCTGAGTTTGCGAACTCAACAGTGCACAAGAGAAAGAGCGACGCCCTAGCCCGATGACGGACGATGCTCGAGAACCTAAGCTGCGAACTCGGCACGTCGTGAGAGAGAAAGAGCGACACCCGCATTTTGCTCGATTCGTTCCGTAGGCTTGCTCGTTGACGTAAGTTAGGCGCCCGAGAGTAACCGAACAAGGAAAGTGCCTGCGCTCGCCTGGGGCTTACGAGCGAGCTTTACCAAGTGGTTGTACCGAAGCGAAGAAGTGCCTCTCCGCCGCGGAGGGCTTACGAGAGCGCACTTAGCCGCAAGGTGGAAAGGCCATGTTACGCAACCCCGAGTTTAGGAACTTATTGAAACCAGATACGGATAGGGAACAATCCTTAAGATTATGGAGCCAAGAGTTCGCAAGGCGGGCAGCCATCAAGTGTTACCAGAGAGAAAGAGGTAGTCTTCAAAAGACAAGAAGTGAAAAGGCGCAGAGGTCGCGAGAATTCACTTAATTATTGGATTGAACTTTACATGGTGCCCGAGAGACTTGGACGAACTAAGGCGCGAAGTTTTCAAAAGCGCAGGCTAAAAACAGTAAAAGACCTACACAAAGAACTTACGGTCGGGTCGATGTTCCAAGTTGGTCAGCTCTCTCCGTCCTCCATAGCCAGCGTAACAGCCCGGGCGAGCGTAAGAAACGACCGTAAATGGGCCCTCCCAACGAGGAGTTAACTTGTTGGCATTGGACAAGTTCTGACACGGCGCAGAAGCAGGTCGCCCGCCTTCAAAGCCCTTGGTCGAATCGACTTGGCCGCGCGGCGTGAAGATCTTGCTGGTAGCGCCATTCGACTTGTGCCCGGTCGCGTGTGCCTTCGAGGAGATCGAGATCGAGGAGGCGCTTGCTCGTCGTCAATTGTTGACCGAGCTCGCGCGAGGCGTAACCGAGTACGATTTCGGCGGCAAGATGGCTTCGCACCATAGACCGCTTGGAAAGGAGTTTCCCGGCCGCCCGGTGGTCAGAAAAGCGAATCGCCTGAGGACGGAAGGAACCGCCAACCCGAGCCTTGTTGTGCTTTCGGCGAGAGCAGCAAATACCGCCGCTTAATACCCCTGGACTATCAGTCCGTTAGCTCGCCGATCGCTCCATTGCTCGTGGATGCGCCACGTAGGCGAACAGACCTTGGTACCCAAATGCTCGCAGATTCTCGAATAGCTCGCCGAATCGGTACCGTTATCCGTGATCAGCTTATGGGGAATCCCAAAGCTGCGTGACCACGTTGCTTTTGAAAAGCGAACAGCCGCTTTGGCGTGAAGAGGCGACATTGAGCTCGCCTCAATCCACTTTGTAAAAGTGTCTATGGCGATTTAGCGGTGTGTATAGCCCTTGTACCCCTTAGGAATGGGCGAAAGCGGATCCGCACCCCATGTGGAAAAGGGCCAAGATGGGGGGATTGTTTGGAGCTCTTGGGCGGGCTTGTGTGCCTTCCGGGCGTGAAATTGGCAAGCCTTGCACTTAGTCACGATATCCCGGGCATCTTGTAACGCAGTGGGCCAATAATAGCCCATGTAAACGCTTTGCCGACTGAGTTTCAAGGAGGCGTGGTTGCCACAGCACCCTCGTGTATGTCCCTAAGAAGGAACACACCCTCCGTTGCGAGATGCACTTGGAGAGAACTCCCGAGCACTCGACGGTAAAGGTGCCATCCATAAGCTTGTATGGAGCGCACGCCTTGTAAGCCGGAACTTCGGCTTCGTCAGGCGTGGTCCCATCTGCAAGGTACCGGACAAATGGCGTTGTCGATGGCAACTGCCGATAACGGAGACAAGACCACTGTCTCTGTTGCCTCGTCCGGAGACGTGATTGAGGGCTTGTGAAGGTGCTCGACGAGCACCCGCCGGAGCGAGGTTCGTGAGGATCCAAACTTGATAGCTAGTCGCCAGAAGTTGTCCTTCACGGCACGAAGAGCACTTCAAAAATCGAAAATGCCGCCCAACTTCCTCACTTCAACCAGTATCGCGCCATTGAGTTATCGCAAAGACCGATACTCCTTGTTAACCCGATTGATGACCAGTTGTGAATCTCCTTCACAGCTAGCCGTTGGACACCAAGCGACTTGCACGCTCTTAGTCCCGCGAGGAGGGCTCGTACTCTGCAGCGTTGTTAGTCGCCGCAAAGTGTAGTTGGATAGAATACTGGAGTTGCTCTCCTTGAGGGGAGATGAGAACAAAACCAGCCCCGAAGTTTCCAAAGGCGCGAGCCATCGAAAAACATGGTACAAGAGAGTTCATCGGGTTGCTCGAGCTCCTCGATTTGGGCGGCAAGTCCATTCAATGACGAAGTCAGCTAGGACTGCGGACTTAATAGCGTTCGGCGACAAATAATGTGATCAAACTCGCTAGTTCCATTGCCCACTTGGCTATACGTCCGCTAGATTCCTTGTTCAGTAGGATTTCTCCCGAGGGAACGTGGTCGGGACCAGTATTTGATGCGCCTGGAAGTAGTGGCGAAGCTTCCTAGAGGACATGAGCAAGGCATAGAGGAGCTTCGACCTCGTGGTAACGCTCCTTTGAACCGTGAAGTACCTCGCCACGTAATAGATTGGTCGCCAGATGCCTTCCTTTCGATCGCCAAGACCGCGCCACCGCTTGTGGCATGCAACCTAGGTACAGTGGGAGCTGCCGCCATGCCGCTGGGTAGTCAAGCGGAGGATTGGACAGTATCGCTTCAGATCCTGGAAGGATCTATCGGCTTCTTCCGTCCCACTGAAACCATTGTGCTTGCGCAGGCCTTAAAGAAGGACAGACCGCGTTCGCCTTTGACGGAAATAAACCCGCTTAGAGCAGCCATCCGCCCAAATGAGGCTCAGACTTTTTATGGTAGTTCGAGCCAGATATTTTCAATGGCCTCGATTTTTCAGGGTTGGCGTAAATACCTTGCGAGCCAATAACATAACCGAGCAACATTCCGATCGAACACCAAAGGTACACTTCTCCGATTTAATTTTATTCGATGCCCGTGAGATTATGAAAAGTCTCTGCCGTGTCTTTTACATGATCCGAGCATACTTGTTTTTACAACTATGTAAATCGACATAGACCTCCGTGTTTTTCCGCTACTGCTCGGGAAGGTCTTTTCCATTGTTACATTTGAACGTGGCACCAAAGATTGCGCAGACCGAAAGACATGGTCGAGCAGCGAAAGTGCCGAAGGGGTGATGAAGGATCTTTCTTCATCCTCGGGAGATGCTTATTTGGTGGTAACCGAGTAAGCATCTAAAAACTCGAAAGTTGGCGTCTTGATCGTGATCGACCACCGGTCAATACGAGGCGGGAAATTGTCCTTAGGACAAGCGGCGTTCAGATCTGTGTGATCGACACACATCCTCCACTTGCCGCCTTTCTTCTTTACAATGACAGGTTGGCTAACCACTCGGTGTGATCAACCTCGCGGATGAACCCAAAGAATGAAAGCGGTTTGCCAAGCGATCTTTGATGATCCCTCGCTTGAATTCGAAAAGCGACGAAGCTTGGCAACAGGCTTTTTGTCCGCCGATGACCGCTTTGTGCTCGACACCTCCTTGGGACTCCGGCATGTCGATGGCTCCTCGGCGAATACATCCGCATTAGCTCTGAGGAAGGCAATGAGCTCGCTTTCCTATTTGGGGTCCAGATTGGCCCCAAGTGAACTGCCTTGGAAGTATCATCGTTTACGCCGAACTTCCTTGGTTTCTCCCCTTGGCTGAAGGGAGACTTAGGGCGCTGAGACTTGGTCTGCGGAACTTCAGACACGCGCGGCGGAAGTTGGTCGATCAGGCAAGGGATCGCTCGTCGCAGATCGCAGCAGCTTTGTAGTTGCCCTTGACCGTGATCACACCGTTAGACCGTATCTTCACGCAATGGTAAGCGTGGTGGGATACGACCATAAACTTACCGAGAGATGGCTCTGCCTAAGATCGCGTTGTGCGCCGATGGGAAGTCGACCACGTCGAAAGTGATCAATTCTGTCCGGAAGTTGCTTGGGTTGCGAAGTTGATAGGCGGGACAACTCGCCTCAACGGCTTGATGGCTTCTCCGGAACAATTCCGAGAAGGGCATTGCGATTTCCTTCACTTGGAACGAGGAATTTGCATCTCGCCCAAGACTTTAGCGTAAAGCAAGTCCAAAGCGCCCCGCCGTCCACTAAGACACGGCCAACTCGCGTTGTTGATGGTCGGGCGACCACCGATGGGGAGCCGAGGCTTGGTCATCCCAAATGGGGCAATCCTCCCGAGAGAAGGAGATGGGGACCTCGGTCCACTTCATCGATTCAGACCGAGGTTTTGCCTTTTCGACGCTAGGACCTCCCGAGCAGCTTCCTTGAGGTGCGCCGAGAGGTGTAAGCCGAGGAGCCACCGAAAATGACGGCGATATGGTTCATGGGCTCTTGATATTCATCATCATCTTCCCGATCACCATCGTCGGTTTGGTAACAGCCTTACCGGCATCACCTTGTTGAGGGGGGGTGGGCATTGGGCCCTTGCGTTGTAGAAATCTTGAGCTTTGCAGCCCAAGTTCTCTGATGGCGTATATCATGCCCGTAGTCTTTGGTGGAACTTGCAAAATCGGTCGCTCGGACCTTTCTTGCCTTGTCCGCCTCCCCGAGCGTGCTTTTGCCCTTGTAATTATTGTTGGGCTTCTTACGCCCATCCTTGGGAGGGTCTGCGCGATCCATACATGCGACGGTATTGTTCGTGATCACCTTTGTTCTTCTTCTTCGGGACTTCTTGTCACCGGGAACATTGTCTTTGCTCTTCTTCTTCTCATCCACACCAGTTCGGGCGGCCGCCCTTGTCGAACGCTTTTTATATCGAACGCGCTCTGCCGCGTTGGCATAGCGGTCACCGCCTTGAACAGTCGTTGGCGGTCAGATCTCGTTGATCTCGAGATCTGGGTGAGCAGCTCATCGCGACTCCGTTTTTGAAGGCGCGGACAATGATTCATCCGAGATGTTCGGATCGTGTTGCGGATCTTAATGAAACGCTTCACGGTTGCGGAGGGTCTCCCGCTCATCCGGATCATCCGTGCGATCATCCTCCTTACCAGACGCACGTAACAGCTCTCGAAATTAGCGATCGAGGCGCCACAAAGCTGGTTCCATGAGTGATGGAACCCCCGCCGATTGAGCGACCACGCCCGAAAGCACCCTCAAGGACGATCGGGAGGTAATTAGCCATAACGAAGCTCGTCACCCCGCCGCCATGATGGCCGTGGCGTAGATGGAAAGGAATTCCTCGGGTTCCGAGTCCCATTGTACCTCTCCATGTGACCGGGCTTGAATTTTGAGGGCCGCCGGACAGCCCGGCTCGTCGAGAAAGCCCCGCAGCCCAAAGCATATGACCGCCACCTTCCTGGCGTAACCTAGTCTTGAGAAGACGTTGGTCTGCGGCGCGGAGGAACTCGCTGAACAGGATGACTCGCCTGGAGAAACTCTCTCGGGACAATCCACCACGCTCCTTCCTCGTGGTCACGACGCAGCGCTCCTCACGAGGGGACCGTCCGTGATCATCGCTGCCGCTGCCCCTCGTGGTCGCGATGACTACGAGGACTTGGCGAAGCGACGCACCACGGTAGCTCGCTCATGGACGAGGATCCTTCGACGGTGACGGGGTCACGCGATCGATCGAGCTGTCCGAATCATTCCGGCAGTTTGGTCTGCTTGCCGCTCGGAGGAGTTGTTGACTTCTCCTAGAGACTTTAGGCCTTCACCCGCCGCTTCACGTTAGACGCACAAAGACGCCCATGCGGGCGAGATCCGCTGATTGGTGGATCTAAGGACCGTTGCTATAGCTTCGAGCCGTTCCGACTTTGATCTATGGGTCCCGGATCCCTAAACCATCCGCGTTGCTCGCCTGATCGAGTCCGGTCACGCGGAATTGACCCAACAGGGGAAGCTTCGCCGGAGACTTAGCGCCAAGACGCGAGGTGGGTCGCGACGCCGCGCATACACCGTCGCGAAACCGCTAAGATCTGATTGATGGAATCGCCGAGGTCGGGCGACGACGCCTTGCTCAGCGACTGCGCAGCCTCGCCTTGATGCCGAGCGAGTTAATCCGCCCGACCGCGGCCGCCACGGCCGTGCGGGATCCTCGGAGGTTCCTACATCGTTAATGTTAATGCGCGGGCCACGCCAAGGTATGCTAGACGGTGTCATCGCTGTGTTCCACAGTGGAATCTACCGACATAGCCTTGAATCGGACAAATCTAAACCGTCGTAAAGATCATCGTTCTGTAGTCGCTGCCGATGACGGAGTGCGATCTGAGGCTATCTACGCCATGTAAGCGGAGACATACGCCTCGGATGCGAAAGCGTTCGAGACCGAACAGATCGACTGAATCGACAGGATGAGACATTACGTCCTTCCGAGTCGTAGCCCTCAGGAAGTATCTCTGTATCACTGACGGATTTCGACATGCTCGATCTGCGGGTCCTCACGGACGGCGCCAGCTGTCGACGGTTGGGATATCGACCCAAGTCAACCAAGGTTCTTCAAAGAGGAGATAGGAGACACGCCCGAACAACCACTTAACAAACAACAAACAGGAGATGGGGTTTTTATCACAGTTCAGGCCTCCTCGAGAGATAATAGCCCTACGTCCAGCCTTTCTTATATCAAAGAGAATTACAAGGTGGAACTCGGCGAGATCAGCAGGTCTCGGCGAGTGGTATGCGAAAATCTATCGGCTAAGGTCCAAGTCGTAAAACTCGTCCTCAGATGCCCCCTAAACGCCGTAGGGGCATGGTTTATATAGTACAGAGCAAACCGATCTACCGAGGGAATATCGGGCCGGGCTAACTACGAGATCATAACGAACTCATACATGCCAAATACAACCTACGGTAGATAAGACAATCTCCTAATCTTGGGGATCACGACTCCTAATCCAATCCGGGAAACCAACGTCCGGGTCTTCTCGTAGCCGTGCAGAACTCTGTTCGAGTCGGACTCAAACAGGAAGTCTTGGCCATTACGCACCATGCCAGCCAGGAAGTTGTTCGGCAGGACGCATATGGGCCAGATAGAACCTTCCAGGAGCCGGGCCCCGTAGGTCGCTCGACAATGAGGAGTGGGCTATGGCAATGGGCCGTGATTTAATCCCGACAAGTTACGGTCCGATTTCATGGGGCTTGTTCACCGCTAAACAACCGCTGTAACGATGGAACCATGTAGCATTGTTGTCTGCTAGGCCCGGATGATGGCTATTAAATGCAAGTATAATTTCTCGATTAATTGTTTTGATTTAACTCATATTGTTGTGGTCCGATGTTCTTCCTCAAGGTCATAAGATGCCACCTACTTGGTATGAGTGCAAGAAACTTATAAGTGGATTAGGAATGTGTCGGGGATTAGATTACGGCCCATTGCCATGGCCCACTCCCTGACGGCCAAGTCGAGCGACCGCCAGTCGGCCCCCTGGAAGGTTCTATCCGCCCATATGCATCTTGTCAATGCCTTCTTGGCGGCATGGTGCGAGTGGCTAAGGAATCATGTGTGAGTCCGTCTCAAATAAGCAGATTCAGACGGCCACGTGAAGACCCAGGACGTTGGTTTCTCGGATTGGATTGGAGGTCGTGATCCCCAAGATTAGAGATTACCTTATCTACCGTAGGGTTGTATTTGGCATGTATGAGTTCGTTCACGATCTCGTAGTTAGCCCGCCCGATATTCCTCGGTAGGTCGGTTTGCTTCGACTATATAAACAAGGCCTACTACGGCGATGTAGAGGGACTTGATCTAGCTTTTAGCATCCGATAGACACCGATCATAACACGCTGCTTCCTCAGACACCATAATCTCGCCGAGACTTGTTCGCCCTCGCCGAGCCACCTCTTGTATTCATCTCCGATATATAAGAAAGGCCGGACGAGGGCTATTATCTCCCGAGAGGCCCGAACCAGGATAAAACCCCCGCCTCTGCTCGTTGTCGTTCGTGGTTGTTCGGCGGTCTCCTATCTCCTTGAAGAACCTTGGTTGATTTGGGTCAGATCCCAACCGCCGACACCGGGCGCCGACCGTGGGGACACGCAATCGAGCATGTCGAACTCCGCCGGTGATGTAAATTCTTCCTGAGGGCTACGACTCAGAAGGACAGGATGTCTCATCCCCTGTCAGTTCAGATCGATCTGTTCGGTCTGGAACACCTTCCGTATCTGGGACAGAAGTCTCTGCATATCTGGCGGAGATAGCCTCAGAACGCACTCCCGTCATCGACGACGACTACGGAACCGACGATCTTTACGACGGTTTAGATCTATCGGATTCCAAGGCTATGTCGGTAGATTCTACCTGTGGCGACACGGTCATGACACCGTCCAGCGTACCTTCGCATGGCCCCCGCGACATTAACATGGCCGATGCAGGAACCTCCGAGAATCCTGCACGGCTTGTGGCGGCCGGCGAGCTCGGGCAGATTGACTCTGCTCGGCATCAGGATGAGGCAGCGCAGGCTGCTCGCGAGCAAGAAGTCGTTCGCCGCAGCCTCGACGATTCCATCAATCAGACCGTGGCGCGGTTCCGTGGAGCGTGCAGCGCGGCGCCGCGATCCTCGCGCTCCACGCCAAGTCTCCCGGCGGAAGTTTTTCCTGCTCGGTCAACTCCCCCGCGGACCGACTGCCGGGCGTAACGCGGATGCTTTAGAGATCCTGTGACCATTAGATCGAGTCGGAACGGCTCGTTATAGCAACGGTCCTTAGATCCACCAACCAGGCTGATCTCGCCCGCATGGGCGATGCTGTTGCTTCTAATCTAGTGCAACTGGCTGATGGCCTCAAGTCCCTAGGAAAGGTCAACAACTCCTCCAGGCAGCGCAGTCACGCTACCCAGAATGATCCAGACAGCTCTGATCGGACACGTGACTCTCGTCACCACCGAAGGATCACTGTTCATGAGCAAACCACCCGTGGTCGCCGTCGCTCGCCAAGTCCCCGTGGTCATCGCGACCACAGGGCAAGCGCGGCGCTGATGATCGCGAAGGTCCTCGCGAGGAGCGCGTTGTCGCGGCCACGAGGAAGGAGCGCGGTGGATTGTCCCGGAGTGAATTTCTCCAGGCCGAATCTTCCCGTTCAGCAGGAGTTCCTCCGCAGCAGCAGGCCAACGCCTTCTCAAGACTAGGTTCGCGGAAGGTGGCCGGTCGTATGCTTCGGGCTGCAGGGCTTTCTCTGACGAGCTCCGGGCTGTCCGGTGGCCCTCGAAATTCAAGCCCGGTCACATGGAGAGGTACAATGGAACCCAAAACCCAGAGGAATTCCTTTCCATCTACGCTACGGCCATCATGGCGGCCGGGGGTGACGAGCTCGTTATGGCTAATTACCTCCCGACTGTCCTTGAGGGTGCTGCTCGGACGTGGCTGTTCAATCAGCAAGAGGGTTCCATCAGCTCATGGAACCAGCTTTGTGACGCTCTAATTGCCAATTTCCAGAGCTGGTACGTACGTCTGGGCAAGGAGGATGATCTGCACCAGATGATCCAGATGAACGGGGAGACCCTCCGCCACTTTGTGAAGCGTTTCATTAAGATCCGCAACACAATCCCGAACATCTCGGACGAATCTGTTGTCCGCGCCTTCAAAAACGGAGTCCGCGACGAGCGGCTCACCCAGGATCTTGAGATCAACGAGACCTGGACCACTAACGACCTGTTCAAGGCGGCTGATCGCTATGCCAACGCGGCAGAGCGCGTTCAGTACAAGAAGACGTTCGACAAGAGCGAGCTGCCCGCCCAGCCTGGTGTAGATGAAAAGAAGAAGAGCAATGTTCCTGGTGACAAGAAGTCCCAGAAGAAGAAGAACAAAGGTGATGCGAACAATACCGTCGCAGGTATGGATAGCGCACCTCCTCCCAAGGATGGGCAGAAGAAGCCCAACAATAACTACAAGGGCAAAAAGCCTGCTCAGGGAGGCGGACAAGGCAAGAAAGGTCCGTTTAATCGATTTTGCAAGTTCCACCAGCACTACGGGCACGATATACGCCATTGTAGAACTTGGGCCGCAAAGCTCGAAGATTTCTACAACGGCAAGGGCCCAATGCCCACCCTGCCCGAACAAGGTGAAGCCGGTAAGGCCAAGCGCCAAACCGATGATGGTGATCGGGAAGATGATGACGAATATCAAGAGCCCATGAACCATATCGCCGTCATCTTCGGCGGCTCCTCGGCTTACACCTCTCGACGTAGCCTCAAGGAAGCTGCTCGGGAGGTCCACAACGTTGAAAAGTCAAAACCTCAGCCTGAGTCGATGAAGTGGACCGAGGTCCCCATCTCCTTCTCTCAGGAGGATTGCCCCACTAGGATGACCAAGCCTCAGCGGCTCCCACTGGTGGTCGCCCCGACCATCAGCAACGCAAGAGTTGGCCGTGTCTTAGTAGACGGTGGGAGCGCTTTGGACTTGCTTTCTGCTATGGTCTTGGACGAGATGCAGATTCCTCGTTCCAAGCTGAAGGAAGTCGCAATGCCCTTCTACGGGATTGTTCCGGGAAGTCAAGCCGCCGGCAAAGGTGTTGTCCGCCAGCTACCTTCGCAACCCAAGCAACTTCCAGACAGAGTTGATCACTTTCGACGTGGTCGACTTCCCATCCGCGTATAACGCGATCTTGGGCAGGCCATCTCTTGGTAAGTTCATGGCCGTAACCCACCACGCTTACCATTGCGTAAAGATACCGGGTCCTAACGGTGTGATCACGGTCAAGGGCAACTACAAAGCTGCTCTGGATTGCGACGAGCAGTCCCTTGCCCTGGTCGACCAGCTTCCACCTCGCGGTCCCGATGCTCCGCAGACCAAGTCTGCACGCCCTAGGGTCTCCCTTCAGCCAGGGGGAGAAACCAAGGAGGTTCCTCTGTCCCTTGACGATACTTCCAAGACAGTTCACTTGGGGGCCAATCTGGACCCCAAATAGGAAAGCGAGCTCATTGCCTTCCTCCGAGCTAATGCAGATGTGTTTGCCTGGGAGCCATCTGACATGCCCGGAGTCTCAAGGGAGGTCATTGAGCACAAACCGGCTGTCGGCGGACAAAAGCCTTTTCGCCGTAAGCTTCGCGTTTTCAATTCAAAGAGAATCATCAAAGATCACTTGGCAAACCGTCACGCCGGGTTCATCCGCGAGGTTGATCACACCGAGTGGTTAGCCAACCCGCCATTGTAAAGAAGAAAGGCGGCAAGTGGAGGATGTGTCGATCACACAGATCTGAACGCCGCTTGTCCTAAGGACAATTTCGCCGTCAGATTGACCATTGGTCGATGCGATTGCGGACGCCCAAATTTTGAGTTTTTATATGCTTACTCCTTATCACCAAATAAGCATCTCCCCGAGGATGAAGAGAAGATCGCCTTCATCACCCCCTTCGCACTTTCGCTATACAACCATGTCTTTCGGTTCACGCATCATCGGTGTTGACGCTCCAGCTTTAATGGAGAAGACCTTCCCGAACAATGAAAAAACTCGGAGGTCTATGTCGATTTACATAGTTGTAAAGAGCAAGTATGCTCCAGATCATGTAAAAGACCTGGCCGAGAGTTTTCGTAATCTCACCAGGCATCGAATAAAATTAAATCCAGAGAAGTGTACCTTTGGTGTTCGATCTGGAATGTTGCTCGGTTATGTTATTGGTTCGCAAGGTATTTTTGCCAACCCTGAAAAAATCGAGGCCATTGAAAATATGCAGGCTCCAACTACCATAAAGGAAGTACAGAGCCTCACTGGGCGGATGGCCGCTCTAAGCAGGTTTATTTCCCGTCAAGGCGAACGCGGGCTGCCCTTCTTTAAGGCCCTGCGCAAGCACAATGGTTTCGAGTGGATAGAAGAAGCCGATAGATCCTTCCAAGATCTGAAGCGATACATGTCCAATCCTCCCGTCTTGACTACCCCGCGGCATGGCGAAAGCGCCTCGCCAGACTTAGGTTGCACGCCACAAGCGGTGAGCGCGGTCTTGACGGTCGAAAGGGAAGGCATCCAACGACCAATCTATTACGTGAGCGAGGTACTTCACGGATCAAAGGAGCGCTACCCTGAGGTCCAGAAGCTGCTCTACGCTTTGCTCATGTCCTCCAGGAAGCTTCGCCACTACTTCCAGGCGCATCAAATACTGGTCCCGACCACGTTCCCTTTGGGAGAAATCCTACGGAACAAGGAATCCAGCGGACGTATAGCTAAGTGGGCAATGGAACTAGCAGAGTTTGATCTGCTATTTGCTGCCCGAACTGCTATTAAGTCACAGGTCCTAGCTGACTTTGTCGCTGAATGGACTTGCCCGCCTTGGACCATGTTTTTTGATGGCTCGCGCACTGGAAACTCGGGGGCTGGTTTTGTTCTCATCTCCCCGCAAGGAGAGCAACTCCAGTATTCTATCCAACTACACTTCGCGGCGACTAACAACGCTGCGAGTACGAGGCCCTCCTCGCGGGACTAAGAGCGTGCAAGTCGCTCGGTGTCCAACGACTGACTGTGATGGGAGATTCACAGTTGGTCATCAACCAGGTGAACAAGGAGTATCAGTGCTGCGATGACTCAATGGCGCGATACCTGGTTGAAGTGAGGAAGTTGGAGTGGCACTTTCGATTTTTCGAGGTGCTCTTCGTGCCCAGGAAGGACAACTTCTTGGCCGACCAGCTGTCAAAGTATGGATCCTCACGCGAATCTGCTCCGGCAGGGGTGCTCGTTGAGCACCTTCACAAGCCCTCAATCACGTCTCCGGACGAGGCAACAGAGACAGGTGGTGCTATCTCCGTCATCGAAAGGTGTCATGGATGGACAACGCCATTTGTCCGGTACCTTGCGATGGGACCTCGCCGACGACGAAGCCGAAGCGTTTCCCGCTTATAAGGCGGCCGCCCAGACAAGCTTATGGACGGCATCCTTTACCGTCGAGGTGCTCTGGGAGTTCTCTCCAAGTGTATCTCGCAGCAGGAGGGTGTGTTCCTTCTTAGGGACATACACGAGGGTGCCTGTGGCAACCACGCCTCCTTCAGAACTCTGGTCGGCAAAACGTTTCGCATGGGCTATTACTGGCCCACAGCGTTGCAAGATGCCCGGGACATCGTGACTAAGTGCAAGGCTTGCCAATTTCACGCCCGGAAGGCACACAAGCCCGCCCAAGAGCTCCAAACGATCCTCCCGTCATGGCCTTTTTCCACATGGGGTCTGGATCTACTCGGCCCGTTCCCCAAGGGATACAAGGGCTACACACACTTGCTCGTCGCCATCGATACTTTCACAAAGTGGATTGAGGCGAGCTCATGTAAATCTCTTCACGCCTAAAACGGCCGCTCGCTTTTTCAAAAGCAACATGGTCGCCGCTTTGGGATTCCCCACAAGTTGATCACGGATAATCGGTACCCGGTTGAAGTTTAGCTATTCCAGAATATCGCGAACACCGGGCACCAAGGTCTGCTCGCCTCGTGGTACATCCATAGAGCAATGGAGCGAAGAGAGCGAGCTAACGACAGATAGTCCAGGTATTAAACGGTGGGTATTTGCTGCTCTTAGCGAGCACAACAAGGCTCGGTTGACGGTTCCTTCCGTCCTCTGGGCGATTCAGACTACGGCCACCGGCGATCGGGAACTCCTTTCCAATTGGTCTATGGTGCAGAAGCTATCCTGCCCGTCGAAATCGTACTCAGTTCGCCTCGCACGAGCTCGGTCAACCTAGTTGACGATGAGCAAGAGCGCATCCTCGATCTCGATCTCCTCAAGGCACACGCGATCGGGCACAAGTCGTAATGGCGGGCTACCAAAGAAGATCTTCACGCCGCACGCCGCCAAGTCGGGTCGACCAAGGGTTTTGAAGGCGGGCGACCTGCTCTGCGCCGTGTCCGTAACTTGTCCAATGCCAACAAATTAACTCCACGCTGGGAGGCCCATTCACGGTCGCTTTACCGCCGCTTGGGCCGTTCGCTCGCTATGGAGGACGGGAGAGAGCTGACCAGCACTTGGAACATCGACTAGCTTCGTAAGTTCTTTGTGTAGGTCTTTTCTTTGTTTTCTTAGCTTCGCGCTTTTGTAAAACTTCGCGCCTTAGTTCGTCCAAGTCTCTCGGGCACCATGTAAAGTTCAATCCAATTTTCAGTGAATTCTCGCGGCCCCTGTGCCCCTATTCACTTCTTGTCTTTTCAGACTCTCTCTCCGGTAACACTTGATGGCTGCCCGGTCTTGCGAACTCTTGGCTCCGCAATCTTAAGGATTTTTCCCTACCCATATCTAGTTTCGATAAGTTCCTGAACTCAGGGTTGCGTAATACGGCCTTTCCACCTTGCGGGTAAGTCTGCTCTCGTAAGCCCTCCGCGGCAGAGGCACTTACTGCTTGGGCAACCACTTGGCAAAGCCTGCTCTCGTAAGCCCCCGCGACAGAGGCACTTTCCTTGTTCGGTTACTCTCGGAACTGCCTAACTTACGTCAACGAGCAGACTATGGAATGCATCGAGCAAGGTACGGGTGTCGCTCTTTCTCTCTACGCACGTGCTCGAGTTCGCAAGCTTAGGTTCTCGAGCATCGTCCGTACCGGGGGCTAGGGTGTCGCTCTTTCTTTTGTGCACCTGTTCGGGTTCGCAAACTTAGGTTCTCGAGTAGCTGCACAACGGGGGCTGGGAGTTAGGCAAAGCGCTCTATCAGTTTTCTTAAACTTGCTAGCGCTGTTCGCTTTTCTCTTAGTTTCTGTTCGTTCTTGTCTTTTTGCTGCTCTTTTTTGCAGGATGAAAGGTAAGTACTTTATTTCGTTAATCAAAAGTTTCAGGTACAAGGCTCTTTCGGGTTACAGCCCCGGTGCTACTTGAGAGCAAGCTGCTCCTTTAGCTCCTCAACTTCTAACTTGAGGCGCACGACTTCGCCCTGAGCCTTGATTCCTTCCCGGGCCTCAGCTCGGAGGCGTTCGATCTCCTCCTTGCTCCACTTGGCTTGCGCTGCAGCCTCTGCCCGGATGGCCTCGACCTCTTCGGTCTTGGCGCGCAGCTGGTCGGTCAGAGCCTCGCTCTGGCTAACTCGCTGCTTGACGGTCTTGAGCTGCTCGTCCAGCCCCTTGACCTTCTTCTCTGCGGTGATCGCCCTCACCGCCATCCCGCGCATCTTCTCGATCTCTTCCTGTGAAGCCCACAGGGTTGAGATTTTAGCCTGGAGTCCCGCGGATGTGTGCTCCTCTTTGGCTAGCTGGGCCTTGAGCTTCTTGACGTCCGCTGCGAGCGCCTTCCGCCAGTGGGACGCGTCGACGAGCTGCTCTTCAAGCCACTTCGTGCGGCCCGGCTTCTCCTCCGCGGTGCTCGCCTTCACGGCCTGCGCGCGAAGCTCCTCGGTTTCTTTTAAAAGAGCCTCAGAGGAATGCCTCTCTCTGGTCAGCTCGGCCTTGAGCTTCTTCGCTTCGCCTTGGCAAATGGCTCGGCTTTGGGCAGCGAAGGCTCGCCTCGAGCTCCCTCGTTCGAGATGCTCCGGAGGATGCGATCTGACACTCCGTTCGGTGGTGACACCGTCCTCGAGTTCCGTCATAGTGTCCCTAAAGACCTGGGAGAGAAGATCAAGTCAGTCACTCTGCGATGATATAACTAAACTGAACAAGGTTTGTTCTTGGAGCTTACCTTGCCAAGCCGGTGCTTCAGTCCGCGGCGCAGGCGGTCCTCGAGGCCATGCGTCACGAAGCCCCGCTCGTGCGGGATGAGACGGGCGCGTTCTCCCCGTCGCCGCCTTGATCGCTCCTTCTTCTTGCGGGAGCGCGCCTGCCCGGGAGCAGGAGCAACGGGCGAAGCGCTTTCGTCTCCGCGCTCCCTCTCCTCTTCCTCTTTCTCTTCCGCCCGAACTTCTTCGGGCAAGGCCGGAGCCACTCCGCTGGGTGGCGCCGTCGTTTCCGCGGGCAGGACGACTTGCTCGACCTGCTCGGGGGCTTTTTCTTGCTCCTTGGTGGCTGGGATTTCACCCTGCTCGCCAGAGAATCACGTCGCCTCAGGGGTGAGCTGCCCCTGCGACGAAGTGCCTGGCAAGACCGGCTGCTCGGTCCCGCCCCGGGCAGCTTCCGGAGCCATCGTCTTGGCCCCGCTGTCCGTGGCGCCGCGCGCCGCCACTTCTGCCTCCAGCCGCTCCACCGCGCCTTTGAGCGCGTCGAGCTGCTCGCTAGAGCCTGGCGGGAGCAGGCTCCATGCCGCCAGCTTGTCCTTAAGGCTCGCCAGCCTCACCGCCCGCGATGCACCGTGCAGGTGCTCGGGCTGCAGCGACCGCTCGAGGGCCTCCTCGACGTCGTCTGTGGCGATCTCTTCTTGGGCAGCTGATGAAAAAGAGATGATCGTTAAGACTAGCGCGGTCAGAAGGTTGAGAGATCTAAAGATCGGTTTCTACATACCTGCCGTGAGAGGCTTAATCCTGATCTTCTTCGCCGGAACTTTCCGCCTTTTCCTCGGGGGCTCCTTGGCGGTTTCTCCGCCTTGGCCCTTGGGTGTTCGCGGCGATGAGCTCAGCTCTCTGGTGAGCTAAGCACTCCTCTCGCGCAACGCAAGAAGTTTCTCCTTGCGCGCGATCTCTTCCTCGAGTCTCCTTTGCTCGGCGACCTGTTGTAGCCGCGCCATGTGGCCCTGGTGAGCTTGCGTGTAACGCCTAAGCCAGAGAGCCATGGTCTTTACCTCTTCGTCGCTCTGCTCGGCGAGGTGGGTGGGGCTTGGTCTCTTCCCATTGGCCGATCAAGGCTTGCGCTTGGCAGTCGCTTCAGTGCGCTCCGTCGCCGCAGGTGGTCTCTTCGACGGCTGGCGGCCGCCGTGTCGCGATGAGCTCCGCGTCGGCTCGACCGCCACCTTGGGCTTTGCGGCCACCTTAGCCTTGCCCTTATTCGGCTTCTCGTTCTCAGACCCGGAGAGATCCTCTACGATCCCTCCAAGGATCAGCTGGTCCTCCTGTGTGTTTTGGGAAGCGAGCATCAGCATTAAAAACAACGGTGCGGATCTAGCAACATAGGCTGGGTACAAGGGATTTACCTCGTCTGTGCGGACAAGCACGTTGCGCGGACAGGTGTACGCCACCTCGCCGGTGACCTCCCCGTCCTTCTTCGCCGCCTTCAGCATGGCGTCGACCCGCTCGGTCACCCATGCGTCGGTTGGCTTCTCTACCCGGACAGATGGAGTCGTTAATTCCTGTTCGGAGGAAATGATCAATGAAGAGGTTGAGTCTAAAAGGCACTTACCCGTGCTCTCCCTTGTGATGTCTTCCCATCCCTCTATCTTATAAAAGGGATAGGGCCTCCTCCGCAGCGGACAGATCCTGTTCGCCGTGAAGTCCCGAATGATCTCCCTGCCCGTGAGCCCGAGGCTCACGAGGGAGGCGATCTTCCTTGTCAGGTACCAATCCTCGGCGGACATCTCCAGCCGAGGCATTGGGGTTCCCTTCGCTGGCGCCTTCCCGGTGAAGACGAGTTTGCTGTCGCCGCTCCGCTTGCTGTAGAACCACCTCACCCACCACGCGCCCATCGAGTCGAGCAGCGATGGGCGAGGGTACGGCGCGTCGTCGGCGGTGGCCCGGAGCTTGAGGTAGTAGCACCCCAGCGCCGAAGTGGCGGAGCTACTCCTCATCAGATAATAGTGGAGGAACAGCCCCCACCGATGGATCCATGCCAGATAGCCCTCGCCTGCAGTGTGAAGACAGCCATCTGGAGGATGGAGTTCGGATTGAGGTTCGCCACCTCCAACCGGCCGATGTTCAAGAAGGCCTCGCCAAGTCGCTCTCGGGAGACCTCAACCCAAGCAAGGCGAACTATTGAAGGTCGACGAGCTCTCCTCGGCGGCTCCGAGTATCCTCCTCTCCGGCGGCAGCCCAGCTACGGTGTCGATGTGGCCCTCCTCCTCCCTGGACCTTCAGTCCTCCTCGGTCGAGCTAGTACCAGTGAACTTGGCCATAGAGGTTCCTGTGGTTGGACAGCGGGGTTGGTGGTGGAGTTTGGTGCTTGATGCCGAGCGCAGATTGGAACGGGGCTCGTAGAGGAAAGGCGTGAGAGCAGTGGGCTGGCGCGAGCAGCTTGGGTACTTTTATAGTCCCGTTTGAGCGCTCTCAACGGTTTTGTCACAAACGGCTAGTTTTTACCGCAAATTTGGATAAAACGGTCGCCTGTTTTCATCTTGCGGCGATGGGAAGTTATCATGGAATCGCTAACGGCTAGTTTTTCCAAAGGTTCTTTGAAGGCCGAGTGTTCGCTTTCGGACGGATGTGATTCCTCGCTCGACGCTGTGAGTTGTTTCGCACCGATCAGGTTTGTTCGGTCCCGGCGAGGTCTTGCTCGGTTGAAACATAACCTGTTCGGTCGTTTGTTACACGTCTTTGTAGCAGCAAAATTTCCCTCTTCGTGACTTGGAGTCTCAAGAGGAACACCCCACTCTAGTGAGTCCTTCCACTTGAGTCTCGGGGGCTAGCTGTCGGGGATTAGATTACGGCCCATTTCCATGGCCCACTCCCTGACGGCCCAGTCGAACAGCCTGCCAGGGCCCAGCTCCCTGGAAGGTTCTATCTGGCCCATATGCATCTTGCCGAACAGCTTCTTGGCTGGCATGGTGCGTAGTGGCCAAGGAATCATGTGTGAGTCCGTCTCGAACAGCAGTTCTGCACGGCTACGTGAAGACCCGGACGTTGGTTTCCCAGATTGGATTGGAGGTCGTGATCCCCAAGATTAGGAGATTACCTTATCTACCGTAGGTTGTATTTGGCATGTATGAGTTCGTTACGATCTCGTAGTTAGCCCGACCGATATTCCTCGGTAGGTCGGTTTGCTTCGCACTATATAAACAAGGCCCCTACGGCGTGTAGAGGGGACTTGATCTAGCTTTTAGCATCTGGTAGACACCTGATCATAGCACGTTGCTTCCTGTACACCATAATCTCGCCGAGACTTGTTCGTCTCGTCGAGCCACCTCTTGTATTCATCTCCGATATATAAGAAAGGCTGGACGTTGGGCTATTATCTCTCCCAAGAGGCCTGAACCAGGATAAAAACCCCTGTCTCCTGTTCGTTGCTGTTCGTGGTTGTTCGGCGTGTCTCCTATCTCCTCCTTGAAGAACCTTGGTTGATTTGGGTCAGTATCCCAACCGTCGACAGAATGCCATATGAGAAAATACACTACTGCCCCAATCGTTGTATGTTATACTATAAGGAAGATGTCGATAAGCGTGCTTGCGATAAATGTGGAGAGTCAAGATATGTGGAGATAGACGACGCCGAAGGAAATAAGAAACAGACAAATGTGGCGAGAAAAGTGCTTCACGTTACTAATCGACAAAACGTCTCCAACGATGTTTCTTAAGCAAGAAACAGCGCAGCGAGATGAGGTGGCACAAAGAGGGTAAAAGGACAAAGGGTGATGTCATGGTTCATCCATCGGATGGGGAAGTGTGGAAACATTTTGATCAGAAGCATCCTGTTTTTGCATTGGAACCAAGAAATGTACGTCTTGCGATCGCGACAGATGGATTCACGCCGTTCAATATGAATGTCGTGTCATGTTCTTGCTGGCTAGTTTTCACCATGCCTCTAAACCTCCCACCATCGATTCTACTTAAAGGAGAGTTTATGTTTCTATCCCTTATCGTACCTGGTCCGAAAAATCCTGGAAAAAATCTAGACTTTTTCATGAGGCCCTTGGTTGAAGAGCTTAAAGAGTTATGGGATAGTGGTGCAATTACATATGATAGGAAAACAAATTCAAATTTCCGCATGAGGGCTGCATTTTTGTGCTCTATTCATGACTTTCCCGCATATGGAATGTTTTCTGGATGGAGCACGCATGGGAGACTAAGTTGTCCTGCATGTACGGATGATTCAAATGCTTTTCAGTTGCCACATGGGGGAAAGACAAGTTTCTTTGATTGTCACCATGCTTTTCTCAAACCAAGTCATCTGTTTAGGAAGCAAAAAAATGCCTTTCGGAAAAACACCGTAGAGAGAAGACAAAAGCGTGGTCGTTTAACCGTTGCTGCTATAAAGGCGTGGTAGACCAGATTGGTTGAAGGAATGAATGGTGTGTACGAGGGTTATGGGGAGTCACACCATTGGACGCATTGAATTAGTCTTCGAGGGAAGTAAAGAATTATCGATTGTCTTATTTCGTTGCGATTGGTTCGATCCTATCAAAGGGGTGAGACGTCGACCTCAATTAGGAAAGGTGGAAGTGAAACACACCTCGAGATTAAAAGGGTATGATCCTTTTATCCTTCCTAACCAAGCAGAACAAGTATATTACCTACCTTATCCATGCAGTAAACCAATAGAAGGTAGTACTAAACGAGATGAGAAAGACTTGAAGTCTTGGTGGGTTGTATACAAAGTTCGAAGACCTGGAAGGTTAACCACTCCAACGTCCGATGACTATCATCATCCAATACAAGAACAACGTACGAACGGCAATTTCGTGATTGATATTGGTCATGGGCTAGATAATCTAACAGCCACAATTGATGATGATGTCGATGAAGAAGTTAACCCACCCAATGACACGGGCGATATCGAGGAACCTATGAACGATTCTCTCGATGTCGATGACACATACTTCTAACTTGAGGTTATTAATTATTCATATTTAAATTTACTTAATAATTTATTATTCTTCGCTAACATTACTTTATCTGCAGGATGGCACGACGACAGTTCAGGAGGAGCACCTCCGAGGTGGAGGGCGACGACCGTGAGGGTACACCGGGTTCTGTCGGTGAGGGCGGACACTACTCCGATGAGAAGATGGCCGTCACTGAGGAGTCTGGGGCCGGCGATGCGGACACGCTGGGCTCTAGCCAGGGAGGGGCTAGTCAGACATCAAAGAAGAAGAGGGGGCCGAACAAGATGCCCAAGGCACCAAGAAATCCGGCGGATCAGATTCTGATCGAGATTGATGGGGATAGGTATGTTCTCCTAACTGTGAACTGTCTTATTACTAACGCAAAATGCTAACTCCGTTATTTCTATTATTTCTAGCAACATGTCCTGTGTCCATCCCAGAAAGGACCACACTCAGCCAGGTCCCGCGCTTGGAATACTGATCAGACAGCATTATCCTGGGATGGTCGGAGAGGAGGGGGCATCCCACCCGGCTTACTCCTGGGATGATTACAAGGTCGCCGAGCACGGTGACAGCATAGCCGCCGAGGAGATTAAGCGGGAGTTTTGGATGAGTTTGAACACATCTCTATTTTGTCATTTGTCGAAAGGGTATTTACTGACATTACTATCACACTTGTTTGTAGCTTAGGTACCATCCTCGTGCAGGGTTGGGGGAGGCCGACTTTGACCTGTGATAGATGCGAAGGCGCGAAGCGAAGGTGCAGGATCGATGTGCGGGGCACGAGTCTCGGCGATCGAGGACTTCTACAGGTAATCACTTAGACAATTTCTATTTTTGTATATATTTCTAACGCACCGTAAATTTTAATTTTGACAAGAGAGAGCACGGTGAGAGGGTTGGTAGCTCTTTTGCTCGGACGAAGTACCTCACAGCGCCGCAGTGTCTCACCGTTCGGCCAGATTGGGCCTCGAACGTCCCGGATGCCTGGGAGGCCCTGGCCAACCATTGGGCAGCCAGGAGTTCCGTGACAGGTCCGAGACAGCGAAGAAGAACCGTGCGATGAAAGGTAGCTGGACTACCGTCGGCAAGATGTCCTTCGCCCAGCTTAGGAAGAAAATGGTAATCTTCTTTATTCCCTATTAGGAGCTTTGTTTTCGAACTCAAAATCATAATTTCTTTACTTTGTTCTCTGAGGCCATCATCCGGGCATTTGCCTCCTTGGTACGCAAGTATTTCGTGAGGGCCACTCATCGCAAAATAAGGATGGTTCCATGGGGCCCTGGACCCGATTCTTCTGCTGAGAGGTGCGTAAATTGTTGATACCGAGTTTTGACTTAATGTGATATTCAACCATTCATGCCCATTTTACACTTCTACGTAGGCATGCTACAAGGAGGCTTATGCCGAGAAGCATGGGCAAGAGAAGAACCCGGAGGATGAGCCGCTGGACCCCGTGCTCATCCACCAAACTATGGGTGGGAAGGCTCACGGGCGGTTGGCGATCGGTCAGGACCACTTGAGGTAGGCTTTGTTTACATTAAAAGTTAACCAAGTTAAAATTTTTAACTACTGAAAAAACTTTGTTATAGGTCCGAGGATTACATGCCCATTGTGTCTTTTGGGCACACACAGCCGAGAGTCGACGCCTTGAGTCCAGACTCGAGAGGAGAGGAGGAGGGCGAGAAGAGAACAGAGCAGATGATGCGAAGCGATGCGAGAGAGCACGAGGGGCGGAGGAGGCTCGAAAGAGGCAAGAGGAGGAGATGGCTCGACAGCGTGTGGAGTTCGAGGCAAGGTTCGCCTATTGGAGAACCTATCTCGACTAGCTGGGGTATGCACTTAAACTCTAAATATTCCTTCAGATAGATCTTACCATTCGATTCACACGTCTTATGCCAAATGTGTTTTAGGCTGGCTCAAGCGGGACTAGTGGGGGTCCGGGGTTCTACGGTGGTCCACCACCGTATCGTGGTGGATTCGGGGCACCACCTCCCTACCAGAGCTACTACGGGGGGCCGCCACCTCCTCATCACCAAGCTCTGTACAGCGGCCCACCCCCCACCAGGTGACTACGTGGGCCTAGCTCGCCCACATGGTGGTTACCCATACGTTCCTAAGGCGGTAAGTCATTCGACCTCAAAATATGTGTTTTTGCTTTATTTCAACATATACCATTAACTAATAAGTCTATATTTGTTTTAAGGGTTCAGGTTCTGCGCCTCAAAGAATGTGTTGCTCATCTTGACGAGGAGGGACACATCGGGCAGCCAGGAGGCCGACTTCGTCAACAACCTGTTCGATGGCGCTCCCCCGTTGTTTACCCAGCCGTCCCTACCCCCTTCAGGCGATCCTCTGTACAGCGAGCATTAGGTGACTAGCTAGCTGACGATATATACGTTTTGGTTATCGTACGATTGTGATTGCTATATTGTACATATGTGTATGTCGTGCGGACTGTTTGGAGCTGTTTGGATCGTTTGGTGGCTAATATATGTGAACTGTGTGCCTTTTAAATATTTGAGTGTATTTGAGCTGTCAATTGTGATCTTGTCGCATGTGTGCGACGAATGGGATATATATGCATTGTGGGGTTTTGGGTATGCAGGTGCAGCAGCTGCTGCAATTTTCTAGATTTTTTTTACAAAATTAAAACAATTTTTTTTTGCACAGCTGTAGTCTCGACGGTCGTACTAAAGCCGTCGACAGAACGCAACGCCTAGAAGGACAATATCGACGGTCGTAGGTGCCGCCGTTGATACTACGTAAAATTTGTTTCGACAGTTTGTCTCTTGGCCGTCGAGACTATGTGGCTAATGATGTGCTGGATGGTGGGCCCCTTTTGAATAATCTCGACTGCTGTTACTCGGCCGTCGAGACTAATCCTATGAACAGTGACGGCGTCTGTGGAACTGAACTCGACGGTTCGAGATAGAGTCGTTGATAAAAGTTCACTCGACGGCCAAGCCATCGAGAAAGTTACTCTCTCCCTACGGAGTTCTCTCCACGGCTGGCCGTCGATAAAATAGTTTCCCGACGGCTTGCGCGCTTTGATCGACGGTTTTGGCACTCGAAACTGTTGACGTTTGCTGTAGTGTATGAACCATCGGACTGGGTCCTACGGAGTACAAATTTGGCCTAAACTTCATCGGACTGGGTCCTACGGAGTACAAATTGGACCATCAGAACAACACTAACTGCATGCTGAGTTGCAGCTAAGTAAAGGAGAAGTTGCTCCGCCTGTTTTGGTGTAGTCAAAATAGGAGGATTGGACAAGTATTGCTTAAGATCACTAAAGGATTTTTCAGCTTCCTTTGTGTCGGGGATAAAATCACGGCCCATTGCCATGGCCCACTTCCTGACAGCCCAATCGAACAGCCTACCGGGGCCCAGCTCCATGGAAGGTTCTATAAGGCCCATGTGCATCGTGCCGAACAGCCTCCTGGTCGGTACGATTGCGTGGCGCCCAAGACTTCGTGTTTGAGTCCGACTCGAACAAGAGTTCTGCACGGCTACGTGAAGACCCGGACGTTCGTTTCCCGGATTGGAGCAGACGTCGTGATCCCCAAGACTAGGGTATGCCTTATACGCCTCGGGATATATTTGGCATGTCGAGTTAGTTCACGATCTCGTAGTTAGCCCGACCCGATATTCCCTCGGAGGTCGGTTTGCTCCGCTATATATAACAGGCCCCTATGGCGTTTAGAGGACCACGCCAAGAGAACTTCGCATCTTACGCCGTCAGAGACACGATCATTGCATTGTCGGCTTGTACACCATAATCTCGCCGAGACTTGTTTATCTCGCCGAGCCACCTCTTGTATTCATCTTTGATATATAAGAAAGGCTGGACGTGGGGCTATTATCTCTCTGAGAGACTGAACCAGATAAAACCCTGTCTCCTGTTCGTTGTTGTTAGATTACGTTGGCGTGTCTCCTATCTCTCTCTTGAAGAACCTTAGTTGACTTGGGTCAATATCCCAACCGTCGACAGTTGGCGCCGACCGTGGGGATCGAGCATGTCGAACTCCATCAGCGACACGGAGATTCTCCCTGAGGACTACGACTCAGAAGGGCAGGACGTCTTTTCCCCTGCCAGCTCGAATCGATCTTATCGACCTAGATCGATGTCGTATCGAGGCGAGCCTTCGGATACGTTAGGAAGTGGTCTCGGTCGGACTCCGTCATCGACGGCGAATACTGAACCGACGATCTTTACGCTAGTTTAGATCTATCGGATTCCAACGCAATGCCGGTTGATTCCTCCTGTGGCGACACAGTGATGACGCCGTCTAGCGCACCAATGTATGGCCACCGTGGCGTCAACATGGCCGGTGCGGGAAGCTCAGGGCATCCTGCACGGGTCACGGCGGCCGAAGAGATCGGGCAGATCAATTCTGCACGGAACCAAGATGGGGCCGCACAAGCTGCTCGAGAGCAAGATATTGTTCGCCGCAGTTTCGACGAATCCATCAACTAGACCTTGGCGCAGATCCGTGATCAGCGCAAGCGTCAGCGACGCGATCCGCCTCGCGCACCTACGCCAAGGCCCCGGCGAAGTTCACCGCCGGGCGGAATCGCGTGCCCGAGACTCAATCGGGCAAGGCGGATGCCGAGATCCGGGGCCCCTTGAGAGCAGCCGAGAGCGGCTCCAGGCCCTGGCGACCGTAATCAGGTCCGCTCACCAGGACAATCTCGTCCTTGTGGGCGATGCTGTGGCTACTCACCTCGAGCGACTGGCCGAGGGCCTCAAGTGTATAGGTGAAGCTAACCCCTCATTCGGGCAGCGCGGCGAGCCTGTCCGGGTGGATTCGGACAGTGAACGATCCGATCGATCCCGTGACCGCCGTCACCGTCGAAGGATCACTGTCCATGAGCAAGCTGCCCGTGGTCACCGCCGCTCGTCGAGTCCTCGTAGTCATCGCGACCACAGGGGCAAGCGTGCGCGCGACGATCACGGACGATCCCCTCGCGAGGAGCGCGTTGTCGCGACCACGAGGAAGGAGCGTATGGGCTTATCACGGAGAGAATTCCTCCAGGCAGAAACCTCCCGCTCAGCTAGAGTTCCCCTGACCAATAGGACCAACGTCTTTTCAAAGCAAGGTTCTGCTGGGGAAGGTGGCCGGTCTTACGCCTTGGGCTGCAGGGGTTTCTCTGACGAGCTTCGCTCTGTCCGGTGGCCCTCAAAGTTCAAGCCCGGACACATGGAGAGATACAATGGGACCCAAAACCCAGAGGAGTTCCTTTCCATCTACGCTACGGCCATCATGGCGGCCGGGGGTGACGAGCTAGTCATGGCGAATTACCTCCTACCGTCCTTGAGTCTGCCGCTTCGGACGTAGTTGTTCAATCAACAAGAGGGTTCCATCGCTCTTGGAACCAGCTTTGTGACGCCTCGATCGCTAATTTCGAGAGGCATTACGTGCGTCGGGCAAGGAGGATGATCTGCACGGATGATCCGGATGAGCGGGAGACCCTCCGCAACCGTGAAGCGTTTCATCAAGATTCGCAACACGATCCCGAACATCTCGGATGAATCTGTTGTCGCGCCTTTAAAAGCGGAGTCGCGATGAGCGTGCTCACCTAGGGTCTCGAGATCAATGAGACTGGACCGCCAACGACCTGTTCAAGGCGGTGATCGCTATTCCATTGCGCGAGCGCGTTCGATACAAAAGGCATTCGACAAGGGCGAAGTTGCCCTTGACTGGTGTAGAAGAGAAGAAGAGGAGCAGCAACAACCCTGGTGACAAGAAGTCCTAGAAGAAAAAGAAGGGTGATGCGAACAACACTGTCGCCGGTATAGATCGCACATCTCCTCCCAAGGATGGGCAGAAAAAGCCCAACAATAACTATAAGGGCAAGAAGCCCGCCCAGGGAGGCAACCAAAGCAAGAAAGGTCCAAGTGACCGTTATTGCAAGTTCCACCAGAATTACGGGCATGATACACGCCATTGTAGAACCTGGGCTGCAAAGCTCGAGGATTTTTACAACGGCAAGGGCCCAATGCCCACCCTGCCCGAAAAAGGTGAAGCCGGTAAGGCCAAGCGCCAAACCGATGATGGTGATCGGGACGACGATGATGAGTATCAAGAGCCCGTGAACCATATCGCCGTCATCTTCGGCCGCTCCTCGGCTTATCCCTCTCGGCGCAGCCTCAAGGAAGCTGCTCGAGAGGTCCACAACGTTGAGAAGGGCAAACCACAGCCCGAATCGATGAAGTGGACCGAGGTCCCCATCTCCTTCTCTCAGGAGGATTGCCCCACTGGGATGACCAAGCCTCAGTGGCTCCCACTGGTGGTGGCCCTGACCATCAGCAACGCCAGAGTTGGCCGTGTTTTGATCGACGGCGGGAGCGCTTTGGACTTGCTTTCAGCAAAAGTGTTGGACGAGATGTAGATTCCTCGCTCCAAACTTAAAGAGGTCGCGATGCCTTTCTACGGCATTGTTTCGGGTGAAAATGTTCGGCCGTTGGGGCAGATTGTTCTGCCTGTTACCTTCGGCAGTACAAGCAACTTCCGGACAGAGTTGATCACGTTTGACGTGGTCGACTTCCCATCCGCCTACAACGCGATCTTGGGCCGGCCATCTTTTGGCAAGTTCATGGCCGTGTCCTACCACACATACCATTGCATGAAGATACCGGGTCCTAAGGGTGTGATTACGGTCAAGGGCAACTACAAAGCCGCTCTGGATTGCGATGAGCAGTCCCTTGCCCTGGTCGACCAGCTTCTGCCGCATGGTCCCGACGTTCCGCAGACCAAGTCTGCACGCCCTAGGGTTTCCCTTCAGCTAGGAGGAGAGACCAAGGAGGTTCCGCTGTCTTTGGATGATTCTTCCAAGACAGTTCATTTGGGGGCCAATCTGAACCCCAAATAGGAAAGCGAGCTCATTGCCTTCCTCCGAGCTAATGTAGACGTGTTTGCCTGGGAGCCGTCTGACATGCCCGGAGTCCCAAGGGAGGTTATCGAGCATAAACTGGCAGTCCGGCCGGACAAGAAGCCTGTTCGCCAGAAGCTTCGACGCTTTTCGAACTTCAAGCAGGGGATCATCAAGGATCAGCTTGGCAAGCTGCTCGCTGCCGGTTTCATCCGCGAGGTCGATCACACCGAGTGGCTGGCCAACCCTGTCATTGTAAAGAAGAAAGGCGGCAAGTGGAGGATGTGTCGATCACTGATTTGAGCATTGCTTGTCCCAAGGACAATTTCTGCTTTGCCTCGCATAGACCGGTGGTCGACGCGAAATGATCTTGACTCTTGAGTTTTTAGATGCTTACTCGGTTATCACCAAATAAGCATCTCCCCAAGGATGAAGAGAAGGCGCCTTCATCACCCTCTCGCACTTTACGCTGCTCGACCATGTCTTTCGGTCTGCGCAATCTTTGGTGCCACGTTCGGTAGCTTAATGGAAGACTTTCCCGAGTAAGTGCGGAAGAAACACGGAGGTCTATGTCGGCGACATAGTTGTAAAAACAAGTATGCTCCAGATCATGTAAAAGACCTGGCCGAGACTTTTCAAAATCTCAACAGGCATCGAATAAAGTTAAATCCAGAAAAGTGTACCTTTGGTGTTCGATCTAGAATGTTGCTCGGTTATGTAATTGGCTCGCAAGGAATATCTGCTAACTCCAAAAAAAACGAGGCCATTGAAAACATGCAGGCTCCAACTACCGTTAAAGAAGTTCAGAGCCTCACCGGACGGATGGCCGCTTTAAGCAGGTTTATTTCCCGTCAGGACGAACACGGGCTGCCCTTCTTTAAGGCCCTGCGCAAGCACAATGGTTTCGAGTGGACAGAGGAGGCTGATCGATCTTTCCAAGAACTAAAGCTTTTGCTGTACCTTGGCTGCAAGCCGCAAGCGGTGAGTGCGGTCTTGACGGTGGAAAGGGAAGGCATCCAGCGACCAATCTATTACGTGAGCGAGGTACTTCACGGATCAAAGGAGCATTACCCTGAGGTCCAGAAGCTTCTTTACGCCTTGCTCATGTCCTCCAGGAAGCTTCGGCATTATTTCCAGGAGCATCAAATACTGGTCCCGACCAAGTTCCCTCTTGGAGAAATCCTAAGTAACAAGGAAGCTGGCGGATGTATAGCTAAATGGGCAATAGAACTGGCAGAATTTGACATTCAGTTTGCTGCCCAAACTGTTATTAAGTCCTAGGTCTTAGCTGACTTTGTCGCTGAATGGACCTGCCCACCCAAATCCCAGGAAGCTTCCGAGCAACCTGATGACCCCCTCTGGACCATGTTTTTTGATGGCTCGCGCACTGGAAACTCGGGGGCTGGTTTTGTTCTCATCTCCCCTCAAGGAGAGCAATTCCAGTATTCTATCCAACTACACTTTGCGGCGACTAACAATGCCGCGGAGTTCGAGGCCCACCTCGCGGGACTAAGAGCGTGCAAGTCGCTCGGCGTCCAACGGCTGACTGTGAAAGGAGATTCACAGCTGGTCATCAATCAGGTAAACAAGGAGTATCAGTGCTGCGATGACTCAATGGCACGATACCTGGTTGAAGTGAGGAAGTTGGAGCGGCACTTTCGATTTTTGAAGGTGCTCTTCGTACCTAGGAAGGACAACTTTTTGGCCGACCAGCTGTCCAAGTTTGGATCCTCACACGAACCTGCTCCGGTAGGGGTGCTCGTCGAGCACCTATACAAGCCCTCAATCATGTCTCCAGATGAGGCAATAGAGATAGGTGGTGCTGTCTCCGTCATCGCGCAGGCTGCGGACCGGACAACGCCATTTGTCCGGTACCTTGCAAATGGAACCCTGCCCGAAGACAAAGCCGAGCGGTCCCGGCTTATAAGGCGTGCTAGTCCATACAAGCTTGTGGACGGCATCCTTTACCGTCAAAGTGCTCTAGGAGTCCTTTCCAAGTGCATCTCTCAACAGGAGGGTGTGTTCCTTCTTAGGGACATACACGAGGGTGCCTGTGGCAACCACGCCTCCTTCAGAACTCTGGTCGGCAAAGCGTTTCGCATGGGCTATTATTGGCCTACAGCGTTACAAGATGCCCGGGATATAGTGACTAAGTGCAAGACTTGCCAATTTCACGCCCGAAAAGCATATAAGCCCGCCCAAGAGCTCCAAACGATCCCCCCATCATGGTCTTTCTCTACATGGGGTCTGGATCTGCTCGGCCTATTCCCTAAGGGGTATAAGGGCTACACACATTTGCTCGTCGCCATCGACACTTTTACAAAGTGGATTGAGGCAGAGCCTGTGTCGTCTCTTCACGCCAAAACGGCTGTGCGCTTTTTCAAAAGCAATGTGGTCACGCGCTTTGGGATTCCCCACAAGCTGATCACTGACAACGGTACCCAGTTCAGAAGCGAGCTATTTCAGGAATATTGCGAACAGCTGGGCACCAAGGTCTGTTTCGCCTCTGTGGCACATCCACAGAGCAATGGAGCAGTCGAGCGAGCTAACGGACAGATCGTCCAGGGTATCAAACGGCGCGTGTTCGCGGCACTCCGCGAGCACAACAAGGCATGGGTTGATGAAGTTCCTTCCTTCCTCTGGGCAGTTCGCACCACGGCCAGTCGGGCAACCAGGGAAACCCCTTTCCAATTGGTCTACGGTGCAGAAGCCATCCTGTCCGCCGAAATAGTACTCGGCTCGCCTCGCACGAGCTCGGTCAACTTGGTTGACGACGAGCAAGAGCGCTTACTCGATCTCGATCTCCTCGAAGGCACACGCGAATGGTCACAAGTCAGAATGGCGCGCTACCAGCAAGCTCTTCGCCGGCACGCTACCAAATCAGTTCGACCAAGGGCTTTGAAGGCGGGCGATCTCGTTCTGCGCCGTGTCCAGAACTTGTACAATGCCAACAAGCTAACTCCATGATGGGAGGGCCCGTTCACGGTCGTTTCTACTGCTCGCCCGGGGGCTGTTCGCCTGGCCATGGAGGACGGGAGAGAGCTGACCAGCACTTGGAACATCGACCAGCTTCGTAAGTTCTTTGTGTAGGTCTTTCGTGTGTTTGCTTAGCTTCGCGCTTTTTGTCAAACTTCGCGCCTTTGTTCGTCCAAGTCTCTCGGGCTGCCATGTAAAGTTCAATGCAATAAACAGTGAATTTTCGTGGCCCCCTGTGGCCCTTTTCACTTCTTGTCTTCTCAGACTGCCCCTTCTCTCTGGTAACACTTGATGGCTGCCCGGTCTTGCGAACACTTGGCTCCGTGATCTTAAGGGTTTTCCCTGCCCGTATCTAGTTTCAACAAGATCCTAAACTCAAAGTTGCGTAACATGGCATCCAGCCACGCGGCTAAGCTTGCTCTCGTAAGCCCTCCGCGGCAGAGGCACTTACCGCTCACGGCACAACCACTTGGCAAAGCCCGCTCTCGTAAGCCCCCCCCCCCCGCCCGCGGCAGAGGCACTTTCCTTGTTCGGTTACCTTTGGAATCGTCTAACTTACGTTAACAAGCAGTTACTGGAACGACTCGATCAGGATATGGCTGTTACTCTATCTCTCTACGCACGCGCTTGATTTTGCAAACTTAGGACTTCAAGCATCGTCCGTACCGGGGGCTAGGATGTCGCTCTTTTTCTTGTGCACCTGTTCGATTTCGCAAACTCAGATTTTCGAGCAGCTGCACAACGGGGGCTGGGAGTTAGGATAAGCGTTCTACCGGTTTTTCTTAAAACTTTCTAGCGCTGTTGTGCCTTTGCTCTTAGTTTCCTGTTCGTTCTTGTCTTTTTGCTGCTCTTTTTTGCAGGGAAAAGGTAAGTTTCTTTATTGCACATTGACAAAAGTTTCAGGTACAAGGCCCTTTCGGGTTACAGCCGCGGTGCTACTTAGGAGCAAGCTGCTCCTTTAGCTCCTCAATTTCTAACTTGAGGCGCACGACTTCACCTTGAGCCTTGATTCCTTCTCGGGCTTCAGCTCGGAGACGTTCGATTTCCTCCTTGCTTAGCTTGGCATGTTCCATGGCCTCTGCCCGAATGGCTTCGACCTCTTCGGTCTTGGCCTGCTCGCTGGCTTGGCTGCGCTTGGCCTCTGCCCGGAGGTTTTCGACCTCCTCGGTCAGAGCGCGCAAGTCCTCGGTCAGACTTACCCTCTGACTGAGGCATTTCTCGGCCACCTTGAGCTGCTCGGCCAGCTCCTTGGCCATTCTTCCGCGGCGCGCCCCCTCGCAGCCTGCTCGCGAAGTTCCTCAGCCTCTCCTTGGGGGAGCTGCTGGGATGTTTGCCTCTCCTCGGCTAGTTGGGCCTTGAGCTTCTTTACCTTCGCCTTTAGCCTGCTCCGGCTCTTGGATGGTGCAGAGGGCTTCCCCGCGAGTCCCCTCGTCCGGAGATGCTCCTGGAAGCCCGCTATAACGGCGCTGCGCTCGACGGTGACGCCCTCCACGAGGTCCTCCATGCTGCCCTCCACGAACTGAAAGAGAGAAGACCAAGTCAAGCCTTAGGCAGCTATAGCCCGAGCAGACAAAGTTTCGATTTTGAGGATTACCATTCCAAGCCGCCGCTCCAGACTCCGGCGCAGGCAATCTTCAAGACCATGGGTCACAAAGCCTCGCTCGTGCAGGATAAGGCCTGCGCGGTGACCTTTCCGCTTCGTCCTTCCCATGCGGGCGCGCGCCCGCCTTGGGGCACTTGCGGCAGGCGAGCTATCGCCCTCGCGCTCCTGCCTCTCCTCTTGCTCCTCTGCCCTTTCGCCTTCGGGCAGGATCGGCGCCTCTCTGCTTGGAGACGCCGGCGGGGTAACGGACAGGGTGACTTGAGCCCCCTGTCCGCGATACTCTTCTTGCTCCCTGGTGGCAGGGATTTCTCCCTGCTCGACGGAGGTTGCCGTCGCCACAGGGATGGTCTTCCCCTGCGACGAAGTGTCCAGCGAGGCCACCTGCTCGGCCCCGCCTTGGGCAGTGGGCAGAGCCGAAACCTCGGCTCCGCTCTTCGTGGCGGCGTGATCCGCCTCTTGGGCCTCCAGCCAGTTGATCGCGCCCTTCAAAGCGTTGATTCGGTCGCTGGAGTAGCCTGGGATCAAGGCCCACGCTGCCAGCTTGTCCTTTAGGGCGAGCAGCCTCGTTGCTCGTGAAGGACCGTGTAGGTGCTCGGGCAACAAGGATCGCTCAACCGCCGCATGCACGTAGTCCGCGGTGACCTCTTCTTGGACAGATGATGAAAAAGGAATAAGTTAAATCCTGCGCTGCTAGGTAAGGTGTGGAGTCGGAAGGTTTAACGCTGCCTACCCGTCGCGGAGGGCTTGATCTTCTTCCTTGTCGCCAAAACTTTCTGCCTTTTCCTCGGGGGCTCCTTGGCTTCTTGTTCGCCTTGGCCTCCGGATGCTGGCGGCGACAAGCTCAACTCCTTGCTGAGCTGAGCGCTCTTCTCGCGCAGCGTAAGAAGCCTTTCCTTGCGCGCGACTTCTTTTACAAGCCTCCTCTGCTCGGCGACCTGTTGCAGCCGTTCCATGCGGCCCGGGTGAGCCTGTGTATAACGTTTAAGCCAGAGGGTCGTGATCCTAACCTCTTCGTTGCTTTGCTCGGTGAGGAGGGAGGGGCTTGGTCGTCGCCCACTTGGCTGGCCGTGCGTGCGCTTGGCTTGCTCGATGCAACCGTTGCTGTCATGGGGCTTCTTCGAGGGCTGGCTGCCGCCATGGCGCGGCGAGCTCCGCGTCGGCTCAGCCGCCACCTTGGGCTTCGTCGCCACCTTGGCCTTGCCTTTTCTCGCTTTCTCTTTTTCAGATCCGGAGAGTTCCTCCACGATCCCTCCAAGGATCAGTTGATCCTCTTGTGCATTTGAGAAGCGAATGTTAGCATGTTCAACAGTACAAGTCTAGCAACGCAGACTGGGTTTAAGTGACTTACCTCGTCTGTGCGGACGAGTACGTTGTGTGGGCAGGTGAAAGCCACCTCGCCGGTGACTTTGCCGTCCTTCTTCGCTGCCTTCAGCATGGAGTCGACCTGTTCGGTCACCCATGCATCGGTTGGCTTCACTGCCCGAGCAGAGGGAGCTGTTAGTTCTTGTTCGGATGAATCATCAAATGAAGGTTGAGTCTTAAAGGCACTTACCCGTGCTCTCCCTGGTGATGTCTTCCCATCCTTCTATCTTATAGAAGGGATAGGGTCTTCTCCGCAGCGGACAGATCCTGTTCGCTGTGTAGTCGCGGATGATCTCCCTGCCGGTGAGCCTGAGGCCCACAAGGGAGGCGATCTTCCGCGTCAAGTACCAGTCCTCGTCGGATAGCTCCGGCCGAGGCATGGCGGTTCCCTTCGCCGGCGCCTTCCCGGTGAAGAGGAACTTGCTGTCGTCGCTCCTCTTGGTGTAGAACCACCTCATCCACCATGCGCCCATTGAGTCGAACAGTGGTGGACGAGGGTACGGCGCGTCGTCGGCGGTGGCCCGGAGCTTGAGGTAGTAGCACCCAAGCGCCGAAGCGGCGGAGCTGCTCCTCGTCACTGTATAATAGTGGAGGAACAGCCCCACCGACGGATCAACTCCCAGGTAGCCCTCCCACAGGTGTGCGAAGACGGCCATCTGGAGGATCGAATTCGGATTGAGGTTCGCCACCTCCAATCCACTGATGTTGAAGAAGGCCTCCACGAAGTCGCTCTCGGGGGACCTCAACCCGAACAGTGCGAACTATTCGAAGTTGACGAACTCTTCCTCGAACGGCTCCGGAGTTTCCTCCTCCCCGGGCAGCCTCCAGCTGCCGGCGTCGATGTGGCCCTCCTCCTCCCAGACTTTCAAGTCCTCTTCGGTCATGCTAGTGCCTGCGAACTTGGCCATAGCAGTTCACAGGGCTGGACGAACAGAATTGAGAGTGGAGTTTGGCTCTTTGATGCTGAGCGCGGTTGGAATTAGGGCTTGGGAAGGAAAGGCGTGAGAGCGAAAGTGGCAAGCCGCTGGTGACTTGGGTGCTTTTTATAGCCCTAACCGAACAGCTCTGCAACGGTTGTTTACCACTAAACGGCTAGTTTTTACCGCAACGGCTAAGTAAAAACGATCGTCTGTTTTCACTGCGCAGCGCAAGTTACCGTTGAGATTTGCCAACCGCTACTTTTTTCCAGTGTCCGCGCTGAGGGCTGAGTTCTCTGCTCGGATGGATGTGTTTTCCTGTTCGACGCAACAGAGATGCTCGGCACTGATCGGGTTTGTTCGATCCCGGACAAGTTCTGTTCGGTAGAACCATAACCTATTCGGTCATTTGTTGTTCGTCCTTGTAGCAGCATAATTTCCCTCTTCTTGACTTTGAGTCTCAAGAGGAAGACCCCACTATAGTGAGTTATTCCACTTGAGTCTCGGGGGCTAGCTGTCGGGGATAAAATCACGGCCCATTGCCATGGCCCACTCACTGACAGCCCAATCGAACAGCCTATCGGGGCCCAGCTCCCTGGAAGGTTCTATAAGGCCCATGTGCATCGTGCCGAACAGCCTCCTGGTCGGTACGATTGCGTGGCGCCCAAGACTTCGTGTTTGAGTCCGGCTCGAACAAGAGTTCTGCATGGCTACGTGAAGACCCGGACGTTGGTTTCCCGGATTGGAGCAGACGTCGTGATCCCTAAGACTGGGAGTATGCCTTATCTGCCTCGGGACATATTTGGCATGTCGAGTTCGTTACGATCTCGTAGTTAGCCCGGCCCGATATTCCCTCGGTAGGTCGGTTTGCTCCGCACTATATAAACAGGGCCCCTATGGCGTTTAGAGGGACCCTGGCCAAGAGAGTTTTCGCATCTTAGCACTTCGTAGACACCTGATCATTGCATTGTCGCGCTTGTACACCATAATCTCGCCGAGACTTGTTTGTCTCGCCGAGCCACCTCTTGTATTCATCTTTGATATATAAGAAAGGTTGGACGTAGGGCTATTATCTCTCCTGAGAGGCCTGAACCAGGATAAAAACCCCTGTCTCCCTGTTCGTTGTTGCTCGTTCTGTTCGGCGTGTCTCCTATCTCTCTCTTGAAGAACCTTAGTTGACTTGGGTCAATATCCCAACCGTCGACACTTTGTCAATTCAAAACCATCGTGCTTTTTCAAAGACTTGAAGAATGGAAGACCTTTTCTCCGAGCCAAAAAATGAAATGACTAAGTGCAGCCATTCTTCCAGTCAAAGATTAAACCTCCTTAACATTGGTAGGTGGTCTCATGTTCTCGATAGCTTCTATCTTTTCTTGGTTTGCCCCAATGCCTTCAGAACTAATCATGTAGCCGTGTAACTTCCCTGAACGAACACCAAAGGTGCACTTGTCTGGGTTCAACTTTATTTGATGCCTTTTGGGATTCTCAAAGGTTTCACATCGATTGGACGCATGATCGGATTCCTCTTTGCTCTTAACTACTATATTATCTACATGCACTTCTAAGTTTCTCCCGATTTGATCGGGGAATATTTTGGTCATCAAGCGTTGGAACGTTGCTCCTGCATTTCTTAGACCGAATGACATAGTAGTGTAGCCGAAGGTTCCATGTGGTGTTATGAACAGATTCCTCTTCATCCTCTAAAGAGATGCTAACTTGGTGATAACCCGAATAAGCATCTAAGAAACTCATAAGCTTGGCTTTTCCTGTCGCGTCAACCAATTGTTCTATTCGTAGCAACGAGAAATTATCTTTAGGACATGTTGCATTTAAGACCGTATGATCAACACACATATGCCACTTCCCCCTTTATTATTTACAATTACAGGGTTGGCCAACCATTTAGTGTGCTCCACCTCACAAATAAAACCGGCTTTGAGGAGATTCACAAGGTTGTCCCGAATAATTCTAAGTTTAAAATCAGAGAAACAACATTATTTGTGCTTTACAGGCCTTTTATTTGACAACACTGTTAATTTGTGCTCAATAACCTCGCTTGGGACATCGGGTATATCAGATGGTTCCCAAGCAAACACATCAGAATTTTTTCCGGAGAAAGGCAATGAGCTCGAGTTCCTATTTAGGGTCCAGAGTGATCCCTAAATATACAACTTTATTGGGGCTCCTCCTCTGAATGGGGAACCATTTTTGTTTCATCGCCAGGTTGGAGGGCAACTTCTGCCTTACTGCCTTGGGCAACTCTTGTTTGGGTCCTCGAGGAGGGAGTTGCCTAGTGAGAGATAGAGCTCTCACATCACACAAAAGAGCTACCTTGTGACTTTCCTTAACTGAAATGACACCCTTTGGTCCAGGCATCTTCATGCAATGGAAAGCATAGTGCAGGACCGCCATGAATTTGATTAGGGATGGACGTCCTAAGATCACATTGTAGACAGATGGAACGTCGACCACGTCGAACGTGATCATTTCCATTCTGAAGTTGCTCGGGTCACCGAAGGTGACGGGCAACACAATCTGTCCCAGCGGCTAAATAGGCTGGCCAGGCACGATCCCATGGAAAGGGACCTAGATGTTCTTGATCTTTGAATGAGGCACTTGCATCTCATCCAAAACGCTTGCTGAAATCAAATCCAACGAACTCCCACCATCAATGAGGACTCGTCCAACAACGGAGTTACTTATTGTTGGTGAGACCACCAAAGGGAATTTGGGTGGTTTTGTCATTTCAAGAGGACAATCATCCTTGGAGAATATTATCTTTTGCCCGATCCATTTGAGTTGATCGGGACCAGGCTTTTCTGGCTTAGCTTCAAAGATATGGTGCACCTCCCGGGCAACTTTTTTGATTTCTCGGCGTGGGGTGTAAGCTGACGATCCTCCGAAAATCACTACTACATGATGATCAGTGTCCAGATAACTATCTTCTTGGTCATCATCTCTAGCTGGGTGCTTGCTCTTACTACTTTCGCCCCTCTCGGGCACAGTGGGCACCGACCCTCTACCATTGTAGTAATCTTCAAGCTTTCGATTCTAGATCCGACAGGACCTTAAATCATGGGTAGGAGACAGATGAATGGGATATAATTTCTTGCCCTTTGGTTGCTCGTCAGCTCCACCATCTTGCCCAAGGGGCATTTTGGCCTCGCCCCTAGGGACATAGTTGCACCTTTTGAACTCTTACTTAGGCGGGTCCTCAGATTCCTCCGCCATCATTATTTTGGAAGGTACAACCTTTCTCTTCTTGGATTTCTTATCCTTTGAAGAGGGTTTCTTCTCGATGTCCGGCTGCCGAGATAAACCACCCCGGTTCCTCTTTTCCTTCCAGGTCACGGCCTCCTCTGCATTAGCATAGTGGTTATGCTCCTTGAGGATCTCATTAGTAGTAAAATGCTTCATGATCTCCAAATCCTAGGTAAACCGGACATCCTTTGTCCCTCGCTTCAGTGCCTTCAGCACCGCTTCATCAGAGATGTTTGGGATGGTGTTCCCAACTCGGACAAACCTCTGGAAAAATTTTCTCAAAGATTCTTCCTCCATTTGTTATAGATGATCAAGGTCATTCTCCTTGCCTGGACGTTCGCAGCAATTTTGAAAGTTGCTACGCAAAACTTCTTCAACGTCTTCCCATGTATGGAAGGAGCGTTCCTTTTAATTGACCAGCCACGTACAAGCCGATCCTTCCAAAACAGTGGGGAGGTAGTTGGCTATTACGGTTTCATCGCCACCAGCAGCTTGGATGGCCGTCGCATAGACCGAGAGAAATTCATCAGGGTTCTTTGTCCCGTCGAACCGTTCTATATGGCTGGGTTTGAAACTCTCTAGCCAATTCACAGTCCTGAGGGCCTCACAAAATGACCGACACCCAAAGATGTGACTTGAGCATTGCCCGAAATCCCTTGCCCATCTTAGTGTGCAATGCCACGAGAGTGATCATGAGCCCTAGGACCCAAGTGATCAAACACTCATCATCCCCTGTTGTCACTGGAGGAAAGCATGGATGAGGTGGCTTCTCGGTACTCCTGTCGAGATAATCCCCCTCTTTCATCCCGGGTTGACCGGGTGAAACTTTGTGTAGAGACATAAGAGTCCGCAGCATATTCATGACTAGCCGGGGAACTCCGCCTCCAATTCCCATTTCCACGAGGTTGGCGATGATATCTCCTGAAATCTTTATGACTCCGGTGATGGCTTGATGTTTGCTCGGTATCTTCCCTTCGAGTACTTCCATTATGATGTCCTCGCCCTGGATGCCGTGCAGCCAAGCGGTTGCACTGGTCCGCGCCGGGACGCGGAGGTTGCTCAGAAGCTCTTCCACATGCATCATCATTTGGTAACTGCAAACCATCATGCTTATACTGAATGGGTTCTCGATCAAGTTTATTGACCAAGCACTGAAGATCGTCGACCACAGCGGCACCCATAGCAGGTAAATCAACTTTATTGGGGTTGCTCTCGAAGCCCCGGACAACAGTAGCCAAAGCTCTAAGCCTAGCCTGACTAGAGATAGGTTCAAAGCTTGAACTGTTGTTGAGATTTCTCTCCTCGTGGACAGCATACACAATTGCATCTTTGAGCTTCAGGCGGGCTTGAACCCTCCTGCACACATTCTCCCGGGCATCATTGCCCTGGTTGTGCAGTGGATCTTCTTCTATCCTAGTGTCGTCAGCCATATTAACATGGCGGTCTCCGGTGCGATTAGAAGGAGTCATCATAGTTTCGCCGCGAGAAGCGGTGTCCTCATCGGACAACTCATCGAGATCGGAGATATTCAGTCTCTCATACAAATCCATGACTTTTCCTCCAATAGACATAGAGGATTCTCGTTCCTCGTTGGGTAGGGGAGCATCACTCTCCAAACTCCAATCCAACTTGCTGCTTGTTGTGCATTGGCTCGGGCATATACTCCGAGTGAGCTTCGTTCTCCAATCCAGCCTCCCGCTGGTTGGGGGTTGGCTCGGACACGTACTACGATCTCCACTTCTTCTTCACGAAAGAGGGAGAGTATTCATCCCTTTCGGGTTCAGTGTGACCTTCTGGACCAGTGATGATGGCTTCATCACCACCAATCCAATACTCATCCAAGTCCTCAATGTCGTCAAAACGAACATCCTGATTGTCTTGGGAATTTGGCATCTTGGAGGAAGGAACACTAGACAAAAGGACTTATGATCTCCACGGATGGCGCCAGCTGACAACGATCGGGAGACATGCTCCCACGTCGAGCTTACTTCTTGATTTGGGGGACCAAAAGAGCCCCTTTCCTGCCTGGCCCCGTGCTTCCAAGGCGCCGAGGAAGGCATCATATATAGGATGTAAACAACAATGAGACAGCGATATATCGTGGTTCGGGCCTCATACAGCGAGGATAATAACCCTACTCCAATGTATTGGTTGATCGAGATATAGAAACAAGTGGTGAGAGTTGCCCGAGAAGGACTCCGAGACCCTCTCGCGAGTTACACGAGTGTCTAAGCTAATGTGCATATTGCTTGCCTATTCTCTTGCTATGCAAATGTCTAGCCGATTGCCCAATATCTGCCACGCAAGGTTAGATTTATAGGGGGCTTAGTTACAACGGTTAAAGGACCTAATCAATGCTAATTACTATCCCTAAATAACTGTTAACTCGAGTAGTAACTGAAAATGGGCAACTAAATGCCATCAATCTTCATTAAGCAAGCGCCTTCAAGTGCTCTAGGGGAATACGATGTGCTGGGGTATCCTATGCTATCGAGCACATTGTTCCTTGCTCGTAGAGTTGTGCAGGATGGTTCTTCAAGCTTCTGTTGTACTTGTTCGGTGAGTCCTACATGTCTGCTAGTTGTCATGACGTGGCACGGTAAACTTCCATTCCCCGATAGTTAGCGAAGTGCTTCATGGACCCAAAAAAAGGTACCTCCAAGTACAAAAATTACTTTATGCTCTACTTATGGCTTCTAGAAAATTGAAACATTATTTTTAAGAGTTCCAAATCGCTATCCTAACCAACTTCCCGTTGGGCGATGTACTGAGGAATCCAGAAGCTACTGGAAGAATAGCGAAATGGGCACTTGAACTGATGAAATTCCACGTTCATTTCGTTGCCCAGATCGATGACTATAAAATCCTAGGCTCTGGCAGACTTTGTAGTCGAGTGGACAAATCTTGAGCAAAGTTGCTCGGACAAGGCTCCAGAGCAGCAGGAAGATGCATGGGTCATGTATTTTGACGGCTCACGTTCTTTCGAACGCTCAGGGGCCGGAGTCATCCTTATACCTCCTTCAGGCGAACAACTTCATATGATGTAACATTACATTTTTTTGCGACCAATAATGTAGCCGAGTCTGAGGCTCTCTTAGCCCGTCTACGAGCATGCAAATTGCTAGGGATTCAAAGGCTCATCATTAAAGGCGATTCGAAGTTGGTCATGAATCAAGTGAATAAGGAATTTCAGTATTGTGATGATACTATGGCCGCTTACCTTAATGAGGTAAGGAGGCTAGAAAAATACTTCAAGAATTTCGAAGTAAAGTATATACCTAGGAAAGATAATGCCCTGGCGGATCGACTATCTAAGATACGCTCTACGCAGTTCCCTGCCACGTCGAGTGTACTGATCAGGCATATCCGTAAACCCTCGTTCACACCTCCTTCTAGGGAGTCAGAGCCCAAGAACAAAGTTTCTATTCTCGAGCAAGACGGGGGATGGATGACTCCATTTCACCAATACCTTGCGCATGGGACATTGCCCAAGAACAAAGTTGAGAAAACTAGGCTTCTGAGACGAGTTGTCCCTTACCGGTTGGTTGGGGATAGACTGTATCGGAGAGGTGTGATGAGGACATCACTAGCTCGCACGTAGAAGAGTCTATTAGCATGCAAGGTCCGATGACACGTGCCCGTGCTCGACGCCTTGGACAAAAAGTGAATTTGTTTCTTAGTCAAATTAATTATTCAATTACAGAACAAATGATACTACCTAATGATTGTTGTTTACTTATTACATGTGAAGGCGCTTCAGAAGGAGTATTGGTGAGAGACAAGGGATATCATGAAGAAAAAGAAAGAAAGAATTCTCAATTGATGCTACCGTGAGAGAAGATGCACTAGTATGGCTGCATGCAAGCAAAAGAGATCTCTTAATTTTGTGTGCCACGCAATTTATTTTCAGCAATGGAGAATTACTGCAAACTTTGTGGAGACACATGCAAGGAAGGCCCATTTATTTTCCAGCCGTGAGGGATCAAATCAAAACAAAATCAACACTTCCTATATTCAGCCACGCACTGCATGCATGGAAAGGGTTGTGCGCAATTAGCTTTATATTCGGTTTCAACAGGAGAAAAAGGGAGACTTTGATTTTTTTTTTTTTGGTTTAGCTATTGCTATTGTAAGGCCTCTTGGCCCCAAATACTTGAAGTCTCATTGAATCAATCACCGTCGAATGATTTCTTCCGCTGTTGCTCTTTCAATTCTCGTCGAATTGCTCGGGCCGTTCTTCGTGAACAGGTCAATCGTGTTTTGACACGGTTGATAACCAATTGAGGAGTGGTTTAGCGATTGCGAGGTTTCTAGTCGCGTTCTTGGATCGTGGTTAGCCGCCCCTTCGTCAAAGTCACAACTCGCCCTCCAAAGATTCTCCTACGACGGAAGATCGGGACCAAACTCGTGCGTACGCATCTTAAATCGAGGCGTGTGCGTATCAAGGTGCCCTTGGTATTTTATCCAAGTGTATTTTCAAGAAGAGGGAATTCATCTTCTTAGAGAGATTCACAGAGGCTTGTGCGATGCCCATTCATCTTTTCGAACATTGGTCAACAAAGCGTATCACATGGGTTATTACTGGCCAACGGCATTATGTGATGCATGAAAGCTCGTAACCGAATGCAAGGCTTGCTAGTTCCATGCAAGAACGATTCATCAACCTTCCCAAGAGCTCCAAACTTTTCCACTCTCCTAGCCATTCTCTACTTAGGTAATTGATATTTTAGGTCATTTTCCCACGGGTATTTGGTGGTAGTGATTGACACTTTCACTAAGTGGATACAAGCTGAACCATTATCCGCAATCACTGCGCAAGCAGTTCAAAGTTTCTTCCGCAATAACGTGGTTGCCGGTATGGAGTTCCCAATCGGTTGATCATGGACAACAGAACTCAATTCCACGTTGAATGGTTTCAAGAATATTGTGAAGAAATAGGTACAAAGATAGACTTTGCCTCTGTTGGTCATCTGCAAAGTAATGGAGCTGCAGAAAGAGCCAACGGACAAATTATGCAAGGTATGAAAAAGAGAGTGTTTGATGATCTAGATCAAGCAGGCAAAACTGGGTGGATGAACTACCTACCGTACTTTGGTCTGTACGCACCACAAGCAGCCATGCAGCTGGGGAAACTCCGTTTAGGCTAGTATATGGTGCAGAGGCCATCTTACAAGCTGAGATTACACTTAGCTCAGTGAGAGTTGACTCGATCAAAGAAATTGACCAAGAATCAGAGCGGTTACTCAACCTCGACCTCCTAGAAGAAGGACGTGAGCAAGTTCTAATACCTTCGGCAGCTTACCTACAAAACTTGCGTAGACACGCGTCAAAGACAATGAGACCAAGGGAACTTCAATTTGGGGATTTGATCCTTAGCCGAATCCAAGACCTATCCAAAACCAACAAGTTAACACCTCGTTGGAAGGCCCCGTACACGGTCGTATTCGTCACATGCCCGGGGCTGTTCGCCTTGCAATGGATGACGGGCAAGTCCTCAGTAGCTCTTGGAATATCGACCAACTCCATAAGTTTTATCCTTAAAGTTTTCATAATTGCGCTTAGTATCGCGTCCCTGGTCAATTGAGTACTTTAACTTTGGCTTGTGACCAAGTTCATGTGCCATATAACATTTCGTTCTTTACAAGATGTACCCACTGTTAAATAAAAATAAGTTGCCCGGGAATCTCGGTCTTATCTCCTTTTACCCCATTGTTGACGCGAAAAGTTGGATCCTCGCGAACACACGTGCCGAAGCGTCAAGTCTAGGCTTGCGTGGCAACCAAGAACCAAGCGTGCCAGTCAATTTGACCTGAAAATTGACAAGGAGAAAATTGTCAGCGACTTGGCACTGATCTGCTTTAGAAAATAGCCAGATCAGATTATTTGCATTGGCTTTAGAAAATCTGATGCATAGGGTTTCTATCGGCTTAAATTCCGATAGAGCAATTAAGATGATAAAACGATTAAGCATGGATCTTTCTTGTTTCTTTTTGGTATTTTCTGTATAAAACTAGTTCCAAATCTCTAGATCAACTCATCAAATTAAGCCAAGAAATCGATCAAATAGATGGGTCAAGCCCAGACAGTATTTAAATCTAAATCAAGGCAACAACTCATAAACTGATTAAATCTCTAGAAACTAATAAAGGTAAATACAATGCAAATCGGTAAATATTCTAAACATGCAAGCCCCTAAACAAACACATATCAGATCGATCAGGTCAAGACAGTCATATGTATTGGAATTAAGAGAAAACATGCAAAGGTATCTAACAATCGGGATTGCAAGGTAAATACACATTACATATCAGTCAAAGCCGAGACAGTGTAATATGCGGATACATGTTAAAGATCGGTAAAACCGAGACAGTCTAACATGCGAGTTGTATGCATGAGATCGAAGCGATGCAGCCATGACATACGGGTACAAGTAAGAGAATCGATTATTTCATCGAGATAGCTCTACCTGCAGTTGAAGTCCTTTCGATGAAGTCGATTGGATTCGAGAAAAGTGTTTTGTTTGTGTTGTTGATGTCCTTTCTACACGGCCCTCGGGTGCACCCCTTTGAGGGCATATCACCGGCAGAGCTACAAAAAATTACCCATCTCTTGGTATACCCCATGTTTGGTCACTAGTTGGTCGCTGCATGTCAGGATCAGATACCAGTGATGTCGGGATTGAGTTTCGATGGTACGCTTTATTTGGGGCCTATGCTGTACACCGTTAGTCGGGTACGGATACCATACGGCTAAACTCTTTCCTTAAGGTACGCCCCGTGGTGGGGTCGCCAGCTTATTCCGCGACAGTGGGATACAGGTACCGTCTGGCTGACAACAATGGTATGCCCCATGTTGGGACACTAGCTGTGTGCCGCACCAGTGCGGATACAGGTATCATTGGGTAAACCCTATCTAGATGGTATGCTCTATGTTGGGCCAAGCTTTACTCTACGAGTATAGGTACCAGATGGTTAAAAATACGGTATGCCCTCTGGGGCCACCAGCTGTATCCTACTCCGGTCGGGTATAGGTACCGCTCGGCTCTTCAGCCAAAACCAGTGGTATGCCCCATGTTGGGTCACCAGCTGTATATCGCAAGACAAGTACAGGTATCACTCGGCTCTTTAGGCAAAACCAATGGTACGCCCCATGTTGGGTCGCCAGCTGTACATCGCAAGATGAGTATAGGTACCACTTCATCAAAATTAAAGTGATGCGCCTTACAAAGAGCCGTTTGCCAGAACTCCGGCAATCCCAGGCTGGGTATCACTAACAACTCTCGATGAGTCCTTCACAGTCTCCTCGCAGATAACAGACAGAAGCCAGTTGGGAAGGAGGAGCAACAATCTATAAGAACTCGGCATGAAGCATGACTCATCCAAGGTGCAACAAAGATGAGCAGCAATTCGACTATGAAGCACACGAGGGCTACTGTGGATAACATAGACCCCGGGTACCCACACGGCGGCCTAAGAGACCACCCGACAGGGGATGGGCCAAGTCGGGTGGATAAGGTCGTGTACCACTCAGACTCTAGAAGGCTTGCCCGGCAAGGAAAGACATAAAGATAGAAGCCTATCCCTAATTAATAGGAAAGATATACTTGTAATCCCGAATAACTACTAGAGGATATAGATAGGAATCCTACCTCGTAACCGACCAGGACTCTATCTTGTAACCCTGCCCCCACTATATAAGGCGGGCAGGGAGCCCCCTAGTTCGGCATCTACATCTTGATCAACTTCCAGGTTGATCATCATCTCCACACCCATCCATGGGAGAGACATCTCCCTCCACATTGATCATCAGATCACCATATAAACCCAGAGCACAGGAAGTAGGGTATTACCTCCACCATGAGGGCCTGAACCTGTATAAATCCCTGTTTTGTGCTACCATCGAGTTTGGATCTTGTGCATCGCCCCATATATAATCATTGTCGACGGTAACCCCCAGTTAACCACCAGCCTTTCTTTAGGCTCTTACGCCGACAAGACGATTTTCAGTGGACAGTAGAAGCACAGGAAGCCTTTGAAGATCTAAAGAGGTTCCTCACCACGCCTCCTGTGTTGGTCCCTCCCATGCCCCAGGAGCCCCTCTTACTCTACATCGGTGCAACGACTCTCGTCATCAGCAACGCTTTGGTGGTTGAGCGAGATGAGGAGGGGTCCCTCTAGAAGGTACAGCGTTCGGTCTACATCGTAAGCGAGGTATTGGGCGAATCAAAAAGAAGGTACCCACAAGTTCAAAAGCTTCTATATGCTGTGTTACTCACATCGCGGAAGCTCAAGCACTATTTTCAAGAGCATAAAATTTCGGTGGTCACTTCTTTCCGCTTGGAGACATACTTCATAATTGGAAAACCACTGGGAGGATTGCCAGGTAGGCAGTTGAGCTTAGAGCCTTTGAAATAAAGTTCAAGCCTCGATTAGCCATAAAATCTCAAGCATTAGCCGATTTCGTCGCGGAGTGGACAGAGGCCCAAACCCCAGCAGCAAAGGAGAATCTCGAGTACTGGACGATGTACTTTGATGGTTCCCTTATGCTCAGCGGCACGGGGCTGGGATTTTGCTCATATCGCCGACTGGAAAGAAGCTACGCTACGTCCTCCAGATATTATTTCCCGTCAGCAACAACGCCGCCGAGTACGAGGCACTCATCCACGGGCTACGCATCGCCATATCGCTTGGCGTCAGGCGGTTAATGGTGCGCGGGAATTCCCAACCCGTGGTTAACCAAGTTCAAAAAGATTGGTCTTGTATTGGCGACAGCATAGCTGCTTACTGTCAGGAGGTACAAAAGTTAGAAGACAAGTTCGACGGACTGGAGCTAACACACGTGCTCCGCCGCGATAATGAAGCAGCAGACGAGCTAGCACGGATGGGATCCACTCGGGCCCAGGTCCCGAGTGGTGTTTTCGTCCAAGAGCTACGCGCACTGTCCATCAAGCTACCACCTGCACCAGGAGAAGATCCAGAGAAGCAGCCAGAACCCGATGCAGAGGTATTCACAATTTACCCCGGATGGACTCAACCTTACTTAGATTATCTTCTTCGTGATGAGCTGCCTGAGGATCGAAGCCTTGCCGAGTGCATTACACGCTGAAGGAAAAGCTACAAGGTAGTCGGGGACGAGCTTTTCAGAAAAAGCAGTTCCGGGGTACTAAGACGTTGCATATCCGAGCAAGAAGGCAGAGATCTGCTCAATGAAGTCCACTCGGGGGAATGCGGGCACCACGCAGCGGCCAGCACCTTGGTGGGAAAAACCTATCGGCAAGGATTCTTCTGGCCAACCGCGGTCACAAATGTGGAAGACATAGTACACAGATGTGACGGGTGTCAATTCTTTGCACAGCAAATTCACATGCCGGCCCAAGATCTACAGACGATTCCAATCACCTGGCCCTTTGCGAGCGCAAGGCAGATTCACTCATCTCTTCGTCGTCAACGACAAGTTTACCAAGTGGATTGAAGCCAAGCCGGTTGCTGTCATCACAGCGGCCAAGGCACGCGAGTTCTTCCGGGACATCGTTGTGCGTTTTGGCGTACCCAATCGCATCATCACCGACTCCGTAGTTCAGTTCAAAAGCAGCGAATTTCAAGATTGGGGCGAGCAGCTGGGCATCAAGATCTGCTATGCCGCGGTGGCCCACCCAAGGAGTAACAGACAGGTTGAGCACGCCAACGGATTGGTGCTACAAGGGCTTAAAGCCATAATCTTCAATCGTCCAAAGCCGTTTGCTACACGCTGGGTCAAGGAGTTACCTTCGGTGCTCTAGGGGCTTAGAACGACCCCAAGTCGAGCGACCGGGCAGACACCCTTTTTTCTAGTCTATGGCTCGGAGGCGGTCCTCCCGACTGAATTGAAGTTCCGATCCCCTCGGGTCGCCGGTTTTGACGATAATCAGTCGGATGAAGCAAGATGTGAAGACCTCGATCGGCTCGAGGAAGCCAGGGAAGCAGCAATGATCCAGTCGGCAAAGTACCAACAGGTCCTGCGTCGCTACCATCAGCGCAACGTACGGGGCCGTGCATTCTCCAAAGGAGATCTAGTCCTCCAAAGGAATTAGAAGCACGAGCATAAACTGTCCCACTCTGGGAAGGCCCCTATGTGATCGCTGAGGTGACCCTCCCGGGGGCTTACCGGCTACAACGTGAAGACGGATCTGAAGTGCCAAATACCTGGAACATTGAACAACTACGTCGTTTTTACTCTTAAAGTTTTATATTTAAGCAGCATGTAATTAGTTTCCCTTCTTTTGACTTGCTACTTGGCCGTAAATGACCAAGCAGTAAGTCGGGACTACACTAAATAGTGTGCGGAGTCAACCGCACCCTATCTTATCAATAAAAGTTGTTTCCTCTTTACATGTGATGGTCAAATTCGAGTGTTATGAAAATTCTTGTGTAATGGCGCTTCTATATCCCAATGACAACGTTTAGCTACTCCGTAGTTGCATAAAGAGAAAGCCAAGTGATAATTCCTGGCACTCGGGGGCTGGACCAGTCGGCGGATGCATTTCATGAAAAAGGATAAAGCGTACTATTCGGATAAACCGGATCACCAGTATTGAGGATCAATCAAGTGTTTCCATTATAGATACATCTATAAGTCCAAGTTTTCGACTATATGGACAGCAGTTGGACGAACTTCTTGCAGTAATGCGCAGGCCTTCTCCTCCGTGCAAGCAAATGCTTTCTTCATGGCTTCGCAGTCTAGACGGGGGAAGTTTGACTTCGCAATCGCGAGGCCTTGCCTGGTACACGTTATTGCTGCCTCCCGTGTGAAGACCTTGATCTGCTCAGGAAGGGTGTCGAGACGAGTCAAAAGGAAGTTCGAATCAGTCGACAGCTCTTCTTCTGGGTAGAGGCATTAGAGCGTGGGACTATTCCAACCAGAGCTTGGCGGCGAAGCTCATGGGAGGTTTTCACTTCATCGTTAAGAATCTGAAATTGCACCTTGGTCTTCTGCCGGTATTCTACATAATCAATCAGGTGTAACGTATCAGTCGGTCTCCAGTGGGGTTGAGCTAGGGAGAGCCAGTGGGGGCAAGTTACCTTCCAGCTCTTTAGCCGATTTCACCGCGTGAGTGTTGGCTCGGAAGACTTCTTCCTCCAGGGCCTTCTGCCTCTCCTCCAGGATCTTTTGTCTCGCCTCCAGTGCTATATTCGAAGGCAAGTCTCAAGGATTATCACCAAGGAGCATTGTTTTGATGAAGGTTTAGGACTATTCGGGATCTATACCTCGGATGTGATGAGGACATTGCCCCTACAGATGCGTCCACTCTACCACCATCTATCGTGCAAGGACCAATAACAAGCGCACGTGTACGACAACTAAACCGCCAGGTGGGCTCGTTCCTTACTACACAAGAGAATACCACTAAGAGCGAGTTACTACCTAATAATGTTGTGCTTGTACTTATGAATTATGGTGTTGATCAGCGAGGATGGAATTCTACGCCAAGACAAGTTGGAAACCAAGTCTACCACGAGTTGGAGTACGGTTCGGTCACGGCGGAGCAGTCTGTCTTCAAACGGGTGTAGCAGATGCATATCAACTCCGTTTGGGGCGTTCAACTACATTACGGAGAAGCCCTCGACGAGACCTTTCCAACGGATCTGGTCGCACGTCCAAATTCCTTCAAAGGTGATCACAATCGTCGAAACAAGGGGCGACCAGATTTTGTTGGGCTGTCCGATGCTGCGTCACCTTGTTTTTCGGCTTCGGCCCGTGTATCTCGCGCAGGGGGGCGCCCCAAACCCTAGCCGCCGCCCTTTCTACCTATTAAGACTTTGTAGCCGTCATTGTTCGAGTCGGGTTTTGCTTAGATAATTTTCTGCCATCGCAGTATCGCCGATCATCGGTTTGTGGAACCCCAAATTCGTGATCTTAATACATATTCGCAATTTCAGATTGCTTCTTCTTCGTTCTTGCTTGTGTTCTCGATTCGCTCGCAGGAACTAGCCTTCGTGGTGAGGTCGACCGTGCGCTTGCGTGGTTGATAACGAACGGAGACGGTGGTGTAGCGATTGCAGGTCTAGATCGGTGCTGATCAAGGTCGGATCGTCAACGTCGAGTTCTCCACTAATCGATTTATCCATACCTGTCGGAAGATCGGGACCCCGTTTCCCATCAAGTGGTATCAGCGCTTCGGTTGCCAGTCAGGTATACTTGTATCCCTTGTTTCATCTTCCACCTAGAGTCCAGAAAACTGCCCGTCAAAAATAGTTTCTGTATACGTCATCCCTTCCACTGTCCAAACCACGTTGATCCCTCGCAATCTTTGTTTTTAGTTGCATTGTTGAGTTCGTGTCTTCGAGTTTGGTTGCTGGTTTAGATCGTGTTCGTAGCCCTGTTGGTCCATCTGTTACATCCCAGTCCTACCACTGCCATACATCCCGCAACCAAATCGAGTCCTACTCGGTTTGCCCCCACTAGCCGCCTTGTGCTACTGTCCCGCCATCGCAAATCATAGCTAGGTCGCAAGCCGCCTTGTATTGACTGCCCGGCATCGCTACCCATCTGTTTTGTCAACCTGCATGCCCACTGATTACATCCAAAGAGAAAAAACGAGATCTTTCCCTACCAGAAACCCTAATCCGGAGACCCTTCGGTAAAACAGCCATAACTTTCTCATACGAACTCCGATTTGGGTCCACGACCACTCGTTGGAAAGATCTCGACGAGACGCATCCAACCAAAACCACTTTGCTGGTTTTGCTCACATTTTGAATCCGAAAATCCATCAGGAAGACCACCTATCCGGCCCCCGAAGTGTTCGCACGCTTTTCAGAGCACTTTCCAGAAATTCAATCGGCCACCTCAAAGCTCCAAATTGTGGGAGAAACACCTCTGTATCCATATTTCTGTTTTGCTGAGGCTGAAAAAAATATCAGAAAAATCATACAAAAAAAATTACAAAGAAAGAGGCAGCGCACAGAAAAAGAGCCATGCAGTACAAAAAAAAAGGGAGAAGTTGCCTTAAAACCAATGGGGTCCGAATTGTTTACATCCTATTGTTCCTACCTTGCTGTGTTTGCTTACTATAACAATCCTATAAATACGTTTAAGCCAGCAACACTAGCTTGGTCTTTGGACATATATTCAGCTTTGCTTACTGGATTCAATTATTGCTGACCTTTGCTACCATAACTGCCTTCCAAGCTACACAAACTCCTTGTCAGCACAGGATACCTTGCAATCGCTGCACTCACCGTTCACCTGTCATCATCACTAGCAAGCAACCAGGTGAACCCACTGCAGCATTGGTAAGAACCTTGCAAGAGCGCGGTAAGACGCGTGAGAGTTCCAGCCTGACCGAGATTAGTAGTCGATAGGAGTAAAACCTTTGTGTTATCTTCTGTTTTATTACTAACAATGACAGGGCCCCAAACAAGAGCTAGAACTGCGGGAGATGATGATGATTTCCGAACACTGTGACCAAGGCAAACAAGGAGGTCAGGGAAGAGGTTGCGAACGTTCGGCTAGATAACCAGGAGGGCATCGAGAGGCTTGATCGTCGCATCTCAGACCTTGCTAATAGGGTTGAGATCGTGGAGAACCAGCCAACCAGAGCCCCTGTAGATGAATGGAATGAAGACGATGAAGAATCACATGCCTATGCTGAACGTCACCCCAATGAACCTGCAATGTATCGCGTGGAGCGAGACGTTCGACAAGAGGTGCGCTTCCATCCCGACCACCAGGTATGAGAGGTAATAATGGTCATAATTTTAATAATAATAACCGTAATGAAGAACAATTTGCCAAAGTTAAGTTTACCATACCACCTTTCTCTGGATCTTATGATGCTGAGGCGTACCTAGATTGGGAAATGACTATTGAGCAAAAGTTTAACTCTCACCTTGTCCCTGAAATCTATAGAGTTAGACAAGCCACTAGTGAGTTCAAGGATTTTGTTATAATTTGGTGGAATGAACTAGTAAAGTCTAATATACAACCTGAAACTTGGGACGCACTGAAAAGACAAATGCGCTACCGATTTGTGCCACCTTCCTTTAAACGTGATTTGCGCAAGAAATTGCAGCGCTTAGATCAGGGTAACAAGTCGGTAGAGGAATACCACCAAGAGCTTCAAATTAGAATGTTGCGTTGTGAGGTAGAGAAACTGAGGAGGATAAAATTGCTCGTTTCTACGGGGGGTTAAGACATGACATACAAAATATTGTTGATTACAAAGATTATCATGATGTCAATAGGTTGTTCCAGATTACTGTTTTGACAGAAAAAAAATTGCAGGGACGACGACAGCGACCACGGAGCAACTTTGCTGGTACTTTCCCGCCACGGCAGGCGCCAACTTCATCCAAATCTGCGCCACCTCCTCCCGCTCGGTCTACTGCCCCCTCGATGAGTAGGGCGCGTTCAGTAGCACCGCCACCACCGCAACGTACACCTGAGGTAAGCAAGACGTCTAACATGCAGACTCCAGCAAAGACGTCTTCATCGGTTGCCTCCACGGAGTGTACCACAGGAATCGTATGCCATCGATGCAAGGGAATGGGCCATGTCATGAGGGACTGCCCAAGTCAGAGAGCCTACATCGCGACTGACGACGGTGGGTACGTTAGTGCTTCTGATGTAGAAGATGAATATGCCCTTGCAGCTAACTTGGCAGATGATGAGGACGACGCAACCGGCCAAGATGATGACGATGAGGAGGCCTTGGGTACGGTAGCCACGGAAGAATACCGTACCATCATTGTCCAACGGGTTCTAAGCACTCAAATGAAGCAAGCCGAGCGAGTACAACGCCACAACCTGTTTAAAATGTTCCTCGTTGTCAACAACCGTCGTGTTCGAACCATCATCGATGGAGGTAGCTGCAACAACTTGGTGAGTTCTGACCTGGTCAAGAAGCTTGACTTGACCACGAAACCCCATCTCGAACCATATCATGTTCAATGGTTTAACAATAGTGGTAAGGTTCGGGTTACCCAAACAGCTAGTGTGTCTTTCTTTATTGGGTCATACCATGATGATGCTGATTTTGATGTAGTGCCTATGCAAGCTTGTTCACTTTTATTAGGCCGACCTTGGGAATATGATACTAATGCCACTCATCATGGTAGGGATAATACTTACACTCTGATGCACAAAGGGAAGAAAATCACTTTGCTTCCCATGACCCCTTCAGAAATTGTGCAATTCAATAGGGAAAGACTAGCAAATGAAAAGGAAGACAACACCATAGAATCTGAAAATCAGTAAGTAGCTAAAACCATTTTCCCACAAAAGAAAGATAAGAACAAACTTGCTGTTAAGACTAAGGGTATTAAATTGAAGGGTGGTGTTTTGCTTGCAACAAAGTCAGATCTTGCTGATCCATCATGCTATGCTTTGATATGTAAAGAGACCTTATTCTCATTCGATGAAATACCCGTCTCTTTTCCGCCCGCTGTTACTAACCTTTTGCAGGAGTATGAGGATGTGTTTCCTGCTGAGGTGCCACCGGGACTGCCCCCTGTTCGAGGGATTGAGCACCAAATCGACTTGGTCCCGGGAGCGACATTGCCAAACCGTGCTGCATATAGGACCAATCCGGAGGAGACTAAGGAAATTGAACGACAAGTCCAAGAACTTTTGGACCGTGGGTATGTGCGACCAAGTCTTAGTCCTGTCTTTGTTTCTGCTACATTGGTACCTAAGAAAGACGGTAGCTGGCGCATGTGCGTGGATTGTAGAGCCATTAATAATATCACAATAAGGTATCATCATCCTATTCCTAGGTTAGATGACATGCTTGATGAATTAAGTGGTTCTACTGTTTTCTCCAAAGTTGACTTGCGTAGTGGGTATCACCAAATCAAAATGAAATTAGGAGATGAATGAAATTAGGAGATGAATGGAAAACTGCTTTTAAGACTAAGTTCGGGTTATATGAGTGGTTAGTCATACCTTTTGGATTGACTAATGCACCTAATACTTTCATGCAGTTAATGAACGAGGTCTTACGTCCTTTCATTGGTAAATTTGTGGTGGTATATTTTGATGATATCTTGATATATAGCAAGTCACTTTCTGAACATCTCGACCATCTACGTGCTATTTTTAATGCTTTGAGAGATGCACGTTTGTTTGGTAACCTCGAGAAGTGCACCTTTTGCACCGATCGAGTCTCGTTTCTTGGCTATGTTGTGACTCCGCCAGGAATTGAGGTTGATGAAGCCAAGATTGAGGCGATCAAGAGTTGGCTGACTCCTAAAACGGTCACACAAGTGTGAAGTTTTCATGGACTTGCCGGCTTCTACCGCCGCTTTGTGAAGGATTTCAGCACCATTGCCGCGCCATTGAATGAGCTGGTAAAGAAGGGCGTTGCATTTCATTAGGGACAATCGCAAGAGGACGCCTTCAATTTGTGAAGAGGAAGTTAACAACCGCACCTTTGCTCCAACTCCTAGATTTTGGTAAGACTTTTGAACTTGAATGTGATGCCAGTGGGATTGGGATTGGCGGCGTCCTCATGCAAGAAGGTAAACCAGTTGCTTACTTCAGCGAGAAATTGAGTGGGCCTACTTTAAATTATTCCACGTATGATAAAGAGATGTATGCTCTTGTGCGCAGTTTAGAGACGTGGCAACATTATTTATGGCCTAAAGAATTTGTTATTCACTCTGATCATGAAGCGCTGAAACATATTCGCAGTCAAAACAAACTGAACCGTAGGCATGCCAAGTCGGTAGAGTTTATTGAATCTTTTTATTACATCATTAAACACAAGAAAGGGAAAGATAATGTAATTGCTGATGCCTTGTCTTGGAGATATGTTATGTTATCTCAACTTGACTGTCGAATTTTTGGACTTGATACAATTAAAGCACAATATGCTCAAGATGCCGATTTTAAAGATGCTTTGATTAATTGCAAGGACGGGAGGGCTTGGAATAAAATTGTACTCAATGATGGGTTTTTGTTCAGAGCTAACCGCCTATGCATTCCAGTTGGATCCGTTCGTCTTTTATTGTTGCAGGAGGCTCATGAAGGAGGCCTGATGGGACACTTTGGTGTAAAGAAGACGGAAGATGTTCTGGCCACTCACTTCTATTGGCCGAAGATGAGGCGTGATGTTGAACGTTTTGTGGCACGCTGCTCTACATGTCAAAAAGCTAAGTCGCGTTTAAATCCACATGGTTTATATATACCTCTCCCCACTCCTAGTGTTTCTTGGGAGGATATTTTGATGGATTTTGTTCTAAGTTTGTCTAGGACAAAACGGGGAGGGATAGTATCTTTGTTGTTGTGGATCGGTTTTCAAAGATGGCACATTTCATACCATGCCATAAAAGTGATGATGCTACTCATATTGCGAATTTATTTTTCAAAGATATTGTTCGTTTGCATGGTATACCCTCCACTATTGTTTCAGATCGGACACAAAATTCTTGAGTCATTTTTAGAGGACATTGTGGAATAAATTGGGGACAAAACTGTTGTTTTCTACTACTTGTCACCCCCAAACTGATGGTCAAACGGAGGTTGTCAATCGTACCTTATCCACGATGTTGTGAGCTGTCCTAAAGAAGAACTTAAAGTTGTGGGAGGAGTGCCTTCCTCACGTGGAGTTTGCTTACAACTGTGCGCTACATTCAACTACAAAGGTAAGTCATTTCCAGGTAGTGTATGGTTTCAACCCTCGTGCTCCCATTGACCTATTGCCTTTACCATTATCTGTAAAGGTCAATCTTGATGCTAAGAAACGTGCTGAATTTATTTTGAAACTGTATGAGACTACGAAAGAAAATATTGAACACATGAATGACAAATATCGCATTGCAGGTAGTCATGGTAGGAAGGAATTGCTTTTTGCTCCTGGTGATCTTGTTTGGTTACACTTGCGCAAGGCGCGTTTTCCTGAGTTAAGAAAATCTAAATTGATGCCTCGCACAGACGGTCCATTTAGGGTGCTAGAGAGAATAAATGATAATGCCTATAAACTTGAGTTGCCTACAGATTTCGGAGTTAGCCCCACTTTCAACATTTTAGATTTGCGGCCATATTTGGGAGAAAAAGATGAGCTTGAGTCGAGGACGACTCAAAGTCAAGAGGGGGAGGATGATGAGGACATTGCCCCTACAGATGCGTCCACTCTACCAACATCTATCTGTGGATAACATAGACCCCGGGTATCCACACGGCGGGCCTAAAAGACCACCCGACAGGGGATGGACCAAGTCGGGTGAATAAGGACGAGTACCACTCGGATTCTAGAAGACTTGCTCGGCAAGAAAAGACATGAAGATAGAAGCCTATCCCTAATTAATAGGGAAGGTATACTTGTAATCCAAGATAACTGTAGATAGGAATCCTACCTCGTAACCGACTAGGACTTTGTCTTGTAACCCCACCCCCTCCACTATATAAAGGGGGTTGGGGGCCATAGTTGGGGATCGGGATCTACAGCCTGATCATCTCCCAGGTGGATCATCATCTTGTACACATATACCCCATATAATCCCAGAGCACAGGACGTAGGGTATTACCTCCGCCATGAGGGCCTGAACCTGTATAAATCCTTGTCTTGTGCTACCATCGAGTTTGGATCTTGCATGCATCGCCCATATATAATCATTGCGGCGGTGACCCCAAAGTGAGTCACACGTCGGCGGTTAAGCGCACGAGGTAGGGGCAGCGTCAAGATCATCTTCATCAAGCCCGATGGCATCGATCGGCGATGTCGCCATCGTCTCGCCCTCGGCGCCCATTGCGTCATCAGCGGCCGCAACTCCACTTCCCTTATTTGGATCAGATCAATCTGGGAGAACTACAACAACGCCCCGCCGGATTGGGAATCGCCACGGCCATCTACTCATGAGTAATACGCCAGCAGCTCAATTCCCGACTTCGGATCTGGCGACGGCTCGAAGACAGATTCCGTACGTCATCTTGTTTCTGTAATTCCCGTTGATCCAGAAGGAATTTCGGATGAGACTAGATGCGTTGGAAAGATAAATTTGTCATCTTTCCGTGAAGCCCAAGAACACCCAAAACGGAGTCCGGATCTGTCCGGGACATCCGTTTGAAGGCAGGCTGCACGGGATGGTAGCGAATCTCAGCAAGCTCGTAAAACCCATCTTGTTTCTGTAACTCCCGTTGATCCAGAAGGAATTTCGGGATGAGACTGGATGCGTTGGAAAGATAATTTTGTCATCTTTTCGTGAAGCCCAAGAACACCCAAAACGGAGTCCGGATCTGTCCGGGACATCCGTTTGAAGGCAGGCTGCACGGGATGGTCGCGAATCTCAGCAAACTCGTAAAATCCATCTGCGAAGGCTGCGGCATGCGGATATGCCGTTGTACACCTTCAAGGACATCAAGGATCAGCAAGGAGCTTCTCCAAATAATCAACGACCAATACTTCTTCCGGACTCGGATCCGATCTAGTCTGAGGAGAATATCGACATCGCTTCATCTGGACTCCCGTTCGGGTCGAGAAACGCCGCCGTCACCTACTCCCGAGTGGTGTGCTGGGGCTCAATTCTCGACTCGGATACGGCGAGAACTCGACCAAGAACTTCTACAACACTTTTGCGGGTTCGGACATGATCCAATCTGTGGGAGGAATTCAACAGCGCTTCACTCGGACTCCCGGTCGTGTTGGGGAACGCCGCCGCCGCCTACCGACGAGTAGCGCGCCGGGGGCTTAATTCCCGACTCGGATACGGTGAGGTCCCGATGGAGAACGAATCTTGGATGGTGACCGTCATCAGAAGCAAATCACTCGGACTCAACAACCACGGCGTCCATCGTGCGATGCCAGCTTCATCAACCGCGAGACGAACAAGAGAAGAAGATGCGATCTGTTCCCATTCAGATTCTGCACAGAAATTGTATCGCTATTTCCTGATGACTCAGGAGGAGTTCTGGCGTGATATAAGATGCGTTGGAAAGCTTATCTCTTTATCTTTCCAATGAATCCAAGAACGCCTAATTCCGACTTCGGATGCGATCGTGGCGTCTTTTTGAAGACAGCCTGCGCAGAGAGGTCGCGAATTTCGGCGAGCTCGTAAAGCTCGTCGGTGCCGGCACGGCGTGAGGATTGTTCGTGCCACATCTTGTGGGACGTTGAAGACCAGCGAGGACCGTCATCGACTTTCGTCAAGCTACACCAACCGCATGGAGATCAATTACGACCACGGCCAACCGTCGACCACGGCGAGACCTCGGCGAAAGCACGTCTTTGTTAAATCGCCGACCACGACGTGTGCCGCTCGGTATTGATCAAGATTGGAACAACTACTTCCACGGCACGGCGACACGCTACTCAGCGACACGCCTACGCCCGCGCCACGAGCGCCCAAGTTTATAGCTCGGCTGTACGCCATCGCGCGCCACGAACGCCCGGTACGGCTGCACGCCTAGAGCTTCAAATCTACGGCTCGGCGACAAGCCACTCGGCTACACGCCTACGCCAGCGCCTCGATCGCCCAAGTCTACGGCACGGCGACACGCTACTCAGCGACAAGCCTACGCCCGCGCCACGGCGTCAAGTTTATAGCTTGGTTATGCGCCATCGCGCGCCAAGCGCTTCGATGCGGCTACTGCGCTGCAGCTACAAATCTACGGCTCGGCGACACGCTATTCAGCGACACGCCTACGCCAGCGCCTCTAGCGCCCAAGTCTACGGCACGGCGACACACTACTCGGCGACTGCGCCTACGCCCGCGCCACGGCGCCCAAGTTTATAGCTCGGTACATGCGCCGCCATCGCGGCCCACAGCGCCCGTGCGACTACACGCCTAGAGCTTCAAATCTACGGCTCGGCGACAAGCCACTCGGCTACGCCTCGCCCGGCGCCTCGGCGCCCAAGTCTCTGACACGACGACATGCTACTCGGCGACATCGTCTACGCCGCGCCACGGCGCCCAAGTTTATAGCTTCGGTATGCGCCATCGCGCGCCCTTAGCGCCCGTGCGGCTACTACGCCTAGAAACTTCAAATATCGGCTCGGCGACAAGCCACTCGGCTACACGCCACGCTTAGCGCCTCGGCGCCCAAGTCTGACGGCACGGTGACACGCTACTCGGCGACACACCTACGCCCGCGCCATTTAGCGCCAAGTTTATAGCTCGGTATGCGCCATCGCGCGCCACAGCGCCCGATGCGGCTTTGCGCCTAGAGCTTCAAATCTACGGCTCGGCAACAAGCCACTCGGCTACACGCCTACGCCAGCGCCTCCAGCGCACAAGTCTACGGCTCGGCGACACGCTACTCAGCGACACGCCTACGCCCGCGCCACAGCGCCCAAGTTTATAGCTTCGGTCAGACGCCATCGCGCGCCACGCGCGCCGTGCACGGCTGCGCCTAGAAACTTCAAATCACGGCTCGGCGACAAGCCACTCGGCTACGCCTACGCCCGGCGCCTCGGCGCACAAGTTCTGGCTTCGGCGACCGCTACTCGGCGACTGCGCCTACGCCCGCGCCAGCAGCGCCCTAAGTATTTAGCGCGGTATGACGCCATCGCGCGCCACGAGCGCCCGGTACGGCTACAAGCCTAGAGCTTAAAATCTACGGCTCGGCGACAAGCCACTCGGCTACACGCCTACGCCAGCGCCTCTAGCGCCCAAGTCTACGGCATGGCGACACGCTACTCAACGACACGCCTACGCCCGCGCCACGGCGCCAAATTTATAGCTTCGGTATGCGCCATCGCGCGCCACAGCGCCCGTGCGGCTACGCGCCTAGAAACTTCAAATCTACGGCTCGGCGACAAGCCACTCGGCTACGCGCCCACGCCCGGCGCCTCTAACGCCAGTCACGGCACGGCGACACGCGCTACTCGGCGACACGCCACGCCCACGCCACGGCGCCCAAGTTTATAGCTCGGTAGACGCCATCGCGCCCACAGCGTCGATGCGGCTACACGCCTAGAGCTTCAAATCTACGGCTCGGCGACACGCTATTCAGCGACACGCCTACGCCAGCCCCACGAGCAGCCAAGTTTACGGTTCGGCTACACGCCTACGCCTACATCAAAGCTAAGTTCTCATTATCATAATCTTTTTCATATAAATCTAAGTTGTTTCTTGACTTGCTACTTAGTCGGTCTCCAACTAAGCAGTAAGTCGGGGGCTACACCTAATAGGTGCACTTGCGTGCACTTTTTGTTATTTTTTCTTAATGATTGCAAATGAATCCGAGTGGTTTTTTCGAGTAGTGAAGCTCTGACCCACAAACGGCGAACTCTAGTCACTCGATACGCGTGTCTGGGAAAAGAGCCATGAGCCAATTCCGGCCGTGGGGGCTAGACTAGTCGGTGAGTGCATAACAAAGGAAGATTACTTGGAGAATTTAAGATCAAAAAGGAAAAGTTGCGAAAGAGCAAAAATTATCTAAAGCGATCGGACCTTACATCCAAGTGATTGCTTTTCATCCGGACATTGCCTAAATCCTACATGTACATACTCTGAGGGTTCATGGGTTTTACCTCATCGAGTACCTTCTACGACTCCGACACGAGTAAGAAGGACATGCGCAATGGCGACAACTACGGCTCGGCGGCGCCCGGCATGGCTACAAGCCTCGCCGCGCCTCGACCATCAAATCTATAGCTCGGCGAGCACAGGCATGGCTACAAGCCTCGCCCGCGCCTCGAGTGTTCAAGTCTATGGCACGACTATATGCCCCGCCAACTCGATGCGACTATCGTCTACACCAACTTTGGTGCGGCTATCGCCACGCCTCGGCCATGAGCCACCCCGCGCCTTGAGCGCTAACTACGGCCTTCCAGTTGCGCGTCACAAACAGTGGCTATAGGCGCAACCGGGCTAAGCCACATGCCTCGGTACACCCCATGTTGGGCAGATTACAGCGAGCTATAAAATTACCCATCAATTGGTATACCCCATGTTGGGTCACTAGTTGGTTACTGCATGTCAGGCCAGATACCAGTGATGTCGGGATTGAGTTTCGATGGTACGCTCCAATTGGGGCCAATGCTGTACACCGCAACCCGGGTATGGATGCCATATGGCTAAACTCTATCCTTAAGGTACGCCCTGTGGTGGGGCCTCAGCTGTATCCTACTACGGTCGGGTACAAGTACCGCTTGGCTGACAACAATGGTATGCCCCATGTTGGGACACTAGCTGTGTTACCGCACTAGTCGGATACAGGTATCATTGGGCCAAACCCTATCCAGATGGTATGCTCCATGTTGGGCCTGTTGTACTCTCTGAGTATAGGTATCGATGGTAAAAACACGGTATGCCCTCTGGGGCCACATTTATATCCTACTCGGTTAGAATGCAGTGTCGCTCGACTCTTGACCAAAACCAGTGGTACGCCCCATGTTGGGTCGCCAGCTGTACATCGCAAGGCAATCACAGGTATCACTCGGCTCTTCAGCCAAAACCCACGGTATGCCCTCTGGGGCGCCGGTGTATCCCACTCTAGTGGAATGCAGTACCTTCGACTCTTGACCAAAACCATGGTACGCCCCATGTTGGGTGCATGTTGTGCATCACAAGGCAGTACAGTACCACTTCCTCAAAATTAAGGTGATGCGCTTTACAATGGGCGTCGGCGAACTCCGGCAATCCAGTGGGTGTCACTAACAACTCTCTATGAGTCCTTCATAGTCTCTTTGCGATAATGAGTGAGAAGCGGTCGGGAAGGAGACTATGAAGCACTCGAACTCTTGTGGATAACATAGACCCGGGTATCCACACGGCGGGCCTAAAGACCACCCGATGGAGATGGACCAAGTCGGGTGGATAAGGGACGGTACCACTGGATTCTAGAAGACTTGCTCGGCAAGAAAAGACATGAAGATAGAAGCCTATCCCTAATTAATAGGGAAGGTATACTTGTAATCCAAGATAACTGTAGATAGGAATCCTACCTCGTAACCGACTAAGACTCTGTCTTGTAACCCCACCCCCTCCACTATATAAAGGGGGTTGGGGGCCATAGTTGGGGATCGGGATCTACAGCCTGATCATCTCCCAGGTGGATCATCATCTTGTACACATATACCCCATATAATCCCAGAGCACAGGACGTAGGGTATTACCTCCGCCATGAGGGCCTGAACCTGTGTAAATCCTTGTCTTGTGCTACCATCGAGTTTGGATCTTGCATGCATCGCCCCATATATAATCATTGCCGGCGGTGACCCCCCAGTGAGTCACCTGTCGACACTATCGTGCAAGGACCAACAACAAGGGCACGTGCACGACAACTAAACCACCAGGTGGGCTCGTTCCTTACTACACAAAAGAATACCACTAAGAACGAGTTACTACCTAATAATGTTGTGCTTGTACTTAGGAATTATGGTGTTGATCAGCAAGGATGGAATTCTACGCCAAGACAAGTTGGAAACCAAGCCTACCACGAGTTGGAGTCCGGTTCGGTCACGGCGGAGCAGTCTGTCTTCAAACGGGCATAACAGATGCATATCAACTCCGTTTGGGACGTTCAAGTACATTACCAAGAAGCCCTGAGACCTTTCCAACGGATCCAGTAGTACGTCTAAATTCCTTCAGAGTTGATCACAATCGTCGAAACAAGAGGCGACCAGATTCTGTTGGGCTGCCCGATGCTGCGTCACCTTGTTTTTGGGCTTCGGCCCGTGTATCTCGTGCAGGGGGCGCCCCAAACCCTAGCCGCCGCCCTTTCTACCTATTAAGACTTTGTAGCCATCATTGTTAGAGTCGGGTTTTGCTTAGATAATTTTCTACCATCGCAGTATCGTCGATCATCGGTTTGTGGAACCCCAAATTCGTGATCTTAATACATATTCGCAATTTCAGATTGCTTCTTCTTCGTTCTTGCTTGTGTTCTCGATTCGCTCGCAAGAACTAGCCTTCATGGTGAGGTCGACCGTGTGCTTGCGTGGTTGATAACGAACGAAGATGGTGGTGTAGCGATTGCAGGCCTAGATCGGTGTTGATCAAGGTCGGATCGTCAACGTCGAGTTCTCCACTAATCGATTTATCCATACCTATTGGAAGATCGGGACCCCGTTTCCCATCAGGATGGTGCTAGACTCTTGCACGTGGCGGAACCAGAGTTCAGTAACTTCTTGTTGGAGCTCTGCGATCCGGCCGCGATATTGCGACTTGACGGCCTACAGCACGTTGTCGTATTCGTCGCGCGTCTTCAGCTCGCCCATTGTTTTCTCCATGCATATGGACTTCTGCCTCGACCTCTCTTTCATGCGCTGCATGGAGCCGGAGGGAGATTAGCGGGACTCTCTTATGTAAAGCGAGGATTCAAGGCATGGAAAGGTTTTACCTTATATATCACGGCTTGAGCCGCTGCCATATTATCTAGCACTTCCCATTCTTCGGCCTCCTGCCCGTCGTCGACCTCGTAGCCCTCCATCTCCTTCCTCCACTTCAGTCGGAGGGATGGAGCATGAGCTTCGGTGGAGGGGCGAGGAATCTACTCGATTTCTGGTTCTGTGCTCCCTGGAGCAGGAGCTGGGATTTTCCCCTTTGCCGGCGAGGATCGGCGAGTGGCGGATGATGGGTCGGAGTCATGGCGAGGCGCGCCATGCTGAGCCGAGTCCTTAGTAGATTGGGGCTTAGCTTGGTGATCAGACTTTGGAGGCGCCGAGGCTGGCATCTCTTTGCCATGCGAGCTTGGCGGTTCGTCATCATCTTCGACGGGTTTTCTGAAAAGCGTTCGAAGATTATTCAAGATACAAATTCCTTGCACATCGTGAAGGGAAAGTTGTGTGAGGGAGTACCTCTGTGAAGAAATAAAAGACTTAAACCCAAATCGGACACCCGAATCACTCGGGCCCGAGCTGGGAGGCTTCTCTGCCCCCGACGTGGCCGCTGGGTCGGCGGACTGGGGAGGCGGAGGACCTTGAGGCTGCTTCGCCTAGGCGGAGGGCGACCTCGTTGCTGGGCGGCGACGGCGCACGAGCGGGACGTTGTCATCGTCGTCATCCTCATCCGAGTCCCCTGAAGCGACCCCCTTGCCTTTCTTGGCGGGAGGAGCACTAGTCGAGTCCTCAACAAGACGCTTGCGTGGTGCCTCCTTGTGGTGCGGAGCTTCTGGGACCGGATGGGTGGAGAAGAAGGCTTCACGTCCCTATGGCATACCAGATTATATTAGTTCTGGCTCTATCCTAAGAAACCGCGGTTGAGTTGAGAAGGATATTTTTCTTACCCCTGGTGGTAAATACGTCAGGTGGTACGCAGCTGGGCACTCTGCGGGAACTATTTCTGAGCCTGGAGCGAAGAGCTCGACCACTCGGCTGATGATTTCCTTCTGCAAAAGGTTTTCACTGGATTCCCGAGTGGTACCTTGGGCCCCCGAGTACTCAAAGGCAAGATGCACCCTCTCCTTTATGGGCTAGATACGGCACTGGGTGAAGCTCCAGATTACCCCGATGCCGGTCAACCCAGCAGATTTAGCTCCATGGAGAAGAACAAGAAGTTCCTTTACTTGGCCTCCTTCATCATCGGCGAGAAGAGAAGACCAGGAGGGATGCACTGTGGGGCACTCGCCGGAGAAGGAAGGGAGGGCCGGAGGAGAGTTGGCACAGTAGAACCATTCCGAGTGCCAGCCCTTATTGGAGGTTCTCAAAGGAAGATCGAAATAATGTTTTCGGGCCTCTTCCCGCAATTGAAATCCCACGCTGTCGGCGGCCTTGGGAAAGTTCATGTTGGAAAAAGGCTTGAGAAGGTAAAGAAATCTGAATAGGTCGAAATGAGGAGCGATCCCCATATACGCCTCACAAATATGTACGAAAATCACAATTTGGAAGATGGAATTGGGGTTTAGGTGAGAGACCTCAATTCCATAGAAATGCAACAATCCTCGGAAGAAAGGAGAGCAAGGAAGGCCGAAGCCGCGGAGGAAGAAGGATTCGAAGACCACTACCTCATCGGAGCTAGGGGTGGGGCAAGATTCACCGGCGGCAGCGCGCCAAGACACAAACCCTTTAGAGGAGAGCACACCGATGGAGACCAGCTTCTATAGCCTCCGTTCGATCGTGATGGACTTCATCCACTCCTTCCCACTCTTGGCAATCTTTGGGGCCGCAGGAGATGGTGGAGCCATTGCAATCGGAGACGGTGGCGGCGGAGGTTGGGACGGAGAAGAACCCTAGCGGCGGAGTTCGCTGGGAGAAGTTAACGGACTGGCACGAAAAGTGAGCGAGGTGGACTAATTTCCCCTGTTCCTAACTTATAGCAAAGGGCAGTGTTTCGCATTCTGGGCCGGGCCTTAGTCTAGCGCTGGATGCGGCCTTTCTGAGGAAGGCTTGGCTAATCACTCGGCTGGTCGAGTGGTTCCTTCCGAGAGGTCCGCGTTAAGCGCCGAGTACCGATCTAGGAGCGGGCGGTCCTAACTACTCGGACGAAGCGGTGTCGCGGATTCGAGATCGAAACAAGAAGAAGCATCATCGCAGAATCAAGATTAAAGCGAAGAGAAAGACATTTGGATATACAAAAGATATTCATTAAAAGGCACTTAGGCCTAATTACATTTCTCCATGGCACAGCACATCGAGCTAAGCCTCGTTGTTGACTCGCGGAGGAGCAAAAGAAGAAGCCCCCCGGCGAGAGGACTTCAGTATCCCCTATCGACGAGGAGGGCTGCGACCAGTGCGTCCTTGAGGGGGAAGCGCACCTTGTGGAGTTGCGGGAATCCGCGGATCAGAACCCTAATGGATTCTTCCGCACGGATCTCCGCCTTCATCAGGGCAAAATCCCGCCAGAGCTTGTCCTCGCGGGCCTTCGTGGCGGCCTCCTCCTCCTGCTTCGCGCGGGCCTCAGTGACCCACTTTTCAATCAGCTCCATGATGTTCGCCATCGTTTTGAAGAGGGAGAAGGTGGAGGTTTCTGGGTGTCACCGAGAAGACTCGAAAACTTGAAAGCTGGTGGTGAAGTAGTACTCTGCCCCTGGGATTTCTTTTATACACAGAGCAAGTTCAAAGGGCGCGCCTTGTAATCCGTTTCAAACATAGTAAAACCATCATGGCGATGGGACGGAAGTGGATACGAATACGGTTTCCGACGAAAACGCGTGTCGCTCCGGTAGTGTGAGAAAAGGGCCCGAAAACGCTTCGCCACCCCCTAATTGGGCTTGGGCTAAAACTGCAAAGGGCAATCCCCTTAACAGGCTTTCTTAACACGCCGCTAACGGTGGCAATGTGTTAAAATCGAGCCTAATTCGGCCTCAGTACACCCTGGAGGGCATATGACCGGAAGCGCCAAAATTAAAAGTATCTCAAGGCATACCCCATGCTGGGTCACTTGCCAACGTCGCATGCTCGAGGTTGGGTGCTGGTGAAATTTGGGTACAATTTCGGAGGTATGCATTTTGTAAGGTCGCCTGTTGTACACCGCTACCCGGGTACAAATGCCTCTCGGCCAAATTGCATCCAATCAGTACGCCCCTAGGGCCGAGTAAGCTGGAGTTTGGTATTACCAATTTAGGCGTTGCTTCAACACAAAAACTTAAGATTTCTTGAGTTCTTTACAATCTCTTTTCAGATTACAGGAGTTATTGGTGAAACCAGTCGGCCGGACATCTGACTCGATCGTAAAGCACTCGGGGCTACTGTGGACTATATGAGCCCTGGGTATCCTCTAGACGGCCCATAAGGGAGCAGATAGGGGGCTATCCAAGTCGGCCGGTTGAGGATAAAGACCACTCGGGATACGCGCGCCTTGAACTCCAAAAAAGTTCCCGAGGATATGATCTAGCTCCATGTAATTAGGAGATCAACACATGCATGATATGTAACAGCATAACAAAATTAGCTACCATGTACCACGTGCTATCCTGTAACTCTATCTCCCCCTACACTATATAAAGGGAGGGGGTAGAGGCCATCGATATAGATGACATATAGCATCATCTTTCATCCCGCATCTTGATCCACCACATAATCTCAGAACACAGGAAGTAGGGTGTTACCTCCTCCGTTGAGGGCCTGAACCTGTATAACCCTGTCTTGTGTTACCATCTGACTTAGTTCTTGATTAGCATCCCCTCGTACAAATTCATTGCCGGCGGTGACCCCCCAGTTAGTCACCAGTCGACAATCTCCGACAAAAATTTTTGTGATCTGACCACTGTGAGTTTTCCAATAGCCAGTCAGCATCCTCTTCTTGTTTTCTGCATGAATTTCAGCAAGCTTGTCTTTAATCTCCTTTTTCTGATCAGGGCTCAGCTCATCATAAGTCACAGCTTCAGCAGAAGCTTATGCGCCTCTGCTGCCGCCTCAACGTCAGTGCGAGTCATCTTGTCGATTCCGATTCTTCGGGTCCCACCGAGCGTGCCAAAAAGTGTGTTGACGCGAAAAGTTGGATCCTCGCGAACACACGTGCGGAAGCGTCAAGTCTGGACCTGCGTCGCAACCAAGAACCAAGCGCACCAATCAATTTGACCTGAAAATTGACAAGGAGAAAATTGTCAGCGACTTGGCACTAATCTGCTTTAGAAAATAGTCAGATCAGATTATTTGCATTGGCTTTAGAAAATCCGATGTATAGGGTTTCTATTGGCTTAAATTCCGATAGAGCAATTAAGATGATAAAACTATTAAGCATGGATCTTTCTTTTTCTTTTTGGTATTTTCTGTATAAAACTATTTCCAAATCTCTAGGTCAACTCATCAGATTAAGCCAAGAAATCGATCAAATAGATGGGTCAAGCCCAGACAGTATTTAAATCTAAATCAAGGCAAAAGCTCATAAACCGATTAAAGCTCTAGAAACTAGTAAAGGTAAATACAATGCAGATCGGTAAATATTCTAAACATGCTAGCCCCTAAACAAACACATATAAGATCGATCAGATCGAGACAGTCATATGTATCGGAATTAAGAGAAAACATGCAAAGGTATCTAACAATTGGCATTTCAAGGTAAATGCACATTACCGATTGGTCAAAGTCGAGACAGTGTAATATGCGGATACATGTTAAAGATCGGTAAAACCGAGACAGTCTAACATGCGGGTGTATGCATGAGATATAAGCGATGCAGCTATGACATACGGGTACAAGTAAGAGAATCGATTATTTCATGGAGATAGCTCTACCTGCGGTTGATGTCCTTTGGACGAAGTCAATCGGATTCGAGAAAAGGGTTTTTTTTTGTGTTTGTTGATTTCCTTTCTACACGGCCCTTCGGTCCCTATTTATACTGAAATTACATAAAACCGATACCGACACGACTAAAAACTGATACCGATTGAACCTAAAGCGAGACGACTTGGACACTTTCTAAACAGTCTTCAAAGTTCTCCAGGAGTTCGTCTTCCAGAAAATTACCATCAGAAAATTCTTGACGACGCCTTTCTTCTTCGACATTTTGAGCCCATATTCTGACAAGATCCAAAATTTTGACCAGGTCCAAAATTCTGATAATTCTGGCCCATCTGCAAATTCTAATTATTTGCCAATATTCTGACAATTCCGGCCCAATTCAAATACCTGATTGCCTGCCAAATTTGGGTGTCAACACCCATGTGTGAAATTTATGTGAAATGAGAATCGTGGATGAAACTTGAAACACCAAGTCCCGCCTGTCTAGGAGTTCTAAGCTCCTATAAGACGATTCCGAATGTAAGGGCAACTCTAGACATGATCTAGCGGACAAAACGGTTACGCCAAGTATTCAGAAGCGAGAATTAAGTATAAAGTTCAGACATGTTTTTAACCCTGTGCACTTGTCTGGCTTCGCAATACCAGGTTGCCGGTCAAGATACACAGCGGGGGCTAGTAGTATAGGTAACGGTCAAATGCTTACTACTTCCTTGAGTGATACTCTTGAGAAAGTCAAGTTTACACGTGCAACTACCTGGTAAAATAGCTCCAACATAAATCCTGAACGATCATCTTGGGAGGGAGCTTGTCTCTTGGAGAACTGCCTAAGAGATTAATCGAATCCTAATAGTATCCCCTGGGAGAACTTCATAAACCGAATGATTGAAAGAAAAGCATCCATCTTTCTTGGTAACTTGGTTAAGGAAAAATGTTCATCTTCTAAAGCCAAAAAAAACTTGGATCAGCTCTCTTTCAAAGATCTACTTGTTTGAGAGACTTTACTGCATAATGCTATTAAACTACTTGCGTGATTAAAAGAGCAACTTAACTCACAAGCGTCATCTTCCTCTGTTGATGTTTTTCCTAATGACTGAAGGCGTTCTAAGTGTAATGTATAGTAAAGACCACCTTGGAGATCTACTCTAGTGTGGTATACAAATATAAATGTAACTTAGGAAATGAATTAACACTTTTCAAAGAGCTACTTGAAAAGCTATGATCTCTTGTGTTGCCCAAGAAAGTCCAGACTTCTCATTAAAGATATCTGGAATGCGAAACCCTCGGGTAATGCTCGTTTCTACTAGAGGGTTTACCGGAAAAGCATCTCAAAAAGAACTACTTGAGAGAAAGTAAGGTACAAAGGTACTGCCCAGGAAATATGGTAAGAAAAATTAATGTATTATATAAGGACCAACATAGTTTACAAGTTACAGCCGGTTTTCTAGAGCTGTTATGGTCTCCTTCAGCTCGTCTATTTGGTTTTCTAATGTCACAACCTGTGAGGCGTACACTACAGGAGGCGGCAACAGTGTCGACGGCAAAAGCCATCGATACAAATCGTATAACCATCGTGTAAAGTTAATCTCGACGGCTAGCCATCGAGAGAAGGCCGTCGAGTGAAGGTCATCGAGAGAGGACCGTAGTATTGACGGCCTGGCCGTCAACACTACTAGTGTCCACGGTTAAAACATAACCCGTCGAGACAGATCCATAGGGCGCCGTTACCTGCATAGTTGGACCAGTCTCAACGGCCATTATAGGGCCGTCGACACTAGTTCATGTGGGCCCCAGCATGTCGACGCGAAGGTGACGTGGACGGAGGACATAGTATCAACGGTTTTCTTAGGCCGTCGGTAATGTTAGGCAGGGTAGTCTCGACAGCTGAGTTGTGGCCATCGAGAAGCCTCCCCCTCAAGGCAGTATCGACGGCTCTTATATGGCCGTCGATACAGACTAATAGCAAAAAAAAAAATTGTATATTGATAAAAAAAATCACAAATTTCTACGGCTGTCGCTGCTGCTGGACCTGCACACCCAAAATACCCGACAATATTATATATATATATATATATATATATATATATATATATATATATATATATATATATATATATATATATATCGAGGCCCTAATCTACCCTCGGGGTAGATTAAGCTAATCTACACCCGAGCCTTCCCAAATGTGAGCCATGAGCCACCAAACCCGAAGTAAATGATCGCATTTTTGAAAGTAATCGAAGTAACCGAAATGAACATGTTTCAAGCACAAGGCGGGAAGGTCGGGAGGCGGCGGGCGACGACGTCGGCGGCGGCAGCGTCGGGAAGCGGGCGGCGACGATGGGCGGCGGTCAGACGGGCGCCAGCTGACAGGAGGCGGCGGCTGGGCGTCAAGGCGGCGGCGGGCGGCGTGGATCGAGAGAATGGGGAGAGGAGAGAAAATGGGAGGAGCGTGGGGGATGAGTTATTTAAACTACCAGCAACACGTTCAAATCAAGGAATTGGTGGGCTGAAACCGTGGCTCACAAAAGCGGTGGGTGTAGATTAGGTTTAATCTACCCTTGGGGTAGATTACTATATCTATATATATATATATATATATATATATATATATATATATATATATATATATATATATATATACACACGGGTCGCATATATGCGACCACAATTCATCCAAACCACACATCGAAACCACAAAATACACAAGCACAGATATAGCAAATCGAAGTCCACAAGCTATCAAATAACAAATGCAAGGCGAAGTTTCGAACTAAAAGTATCAAAGTCAAAAGTAAAGCTAGCTAGATACTGATCAGGCCGACGATCGTTCTCCGGTGGGTTCTCTGGGCGATTAGGCTACTGGGTGAACAGCGGCGGGGAACTCACAAAGAGATCAGTGACCCAGTTTGGATTTTCCTGGCTCACCGATGTCTCTCCTCCCTCCTGGCCATGGATTTCACCATGAGCCGCTGAACCGGAACCCTGCATGTGTACAAAACAGTTGGTTATTAGTTCGTCACGTTTAAAAGGTTCGAAACATGAGTTAATGACTTACCGCCTCCGTAACATACGGCAAGCCACCATGTGGGCGAGCTGGGCCCACGTATTCACCTGATGGAGTAGTGTAGCTGCCGTAAGGGGTGTAGGGAGCCGGTGTCCATCCACCGTGAAATGGTGGCGGACCCCCGTAGAAAGTCAGACCGTCAGCAGTACCACTGGGACCAGCCTAAAATTTTATGGACATCTAACTTGTGAATGAAATTGTAATAAACGACATGTGGATGGATATTAAAGGTTTTAGAACAATACCTCGTCAAGTCGAGAGAGACTCCAGATAGGCGAACCTCTGCTCGAACTCATATCGTTGCCTCGCCATCTCCGCCTCCTGCCTCTATCTAGCTTCTTCTTGGGTCCTTAGACTCTCCCCCATCGTCTGCATCAGCTATCTGCTCTCCTCCTTCTCCCGCTCCCTTTCCTCCCTCTCCCGCTGCCTCTCCCTCTCAATGTGGGCCTCGAAGGCGCGTCGGCTCTCCGTTTGAGAGTGGTGAGCCCTCACCTGAGGCATGTAATCCTCCGACTTGTAACAAAGCGATGTTAGTGGTTAAAAATATGACCTGAGCTGACACGTACATAAATTAGATAGTATCATACCTCAGATGGTCCCCTCCGATCGCTAGCCTCCCATGAGCCTTTCCACCCATAGCCTCATGTATGACCAGAGGTCAAAGGGCTCCTCTTCTGGGTCCTTCTCCTGGCTGTGCTTATTAGCGAAAGCCTCTCTGTAGCGTGCCTACATTGAAGTGAAGATAATCGAGTTAGAATGTATGATTGTGTACGAACTAATTGATATATTATTACGTACCTCTCGCTGCGCAGCTACAGGGTCCATAGGACCGAAGGAGCCATCCTTTTTCTAGGAGGTGTGGCCCCTCCGGAACACGGACCGCCAAGACGAAAGCTGGCCAGTCATGGCGCCCAGCATCGTACAAGTGGAGTTTCGATATATTCCTTATAACAAGAAACAGGATCAAAATAGTGAAGGAATATCATTACCATCCTTTTCCTTAGCTCAGCAAACGACGACTTCCCGGTCGTCGTTTTGCTCGTCATAGCTGCTCGGTTCTTCTTGCCCTTCAAGGACTTTTCTTTGAACGCCTCGTTGGCCCAGTGCTGCGACAGGGCCTCCCAGGCATCCGGTGCGTTCGACACCCAGTCCGGTTGAACCTGCGCGTACTCTTCAGCCTTGAGGTACAGCTTGCGCGTCGGCCTGGGTGATCTTCTTGCCCTTCACAATCCTGACAAGACAAGACAAAAGTAAATTATTCGTATTGGAACCATATGCGCCAAAAACGACAGAAGAAAGAAGTCAATACCTGTGAAAATCCTGAACAGCAGTGAGCCGTGCACTCGACATCAGATCCTGCACCATCTGCTTGGCGTTCCTATCCATGACAGAATTGATGTCATCCTCCTCCAAGCCCGGACGCGGACGATACCTAAGCTATAAAAAAATAATCCGAATGAACAATAGTTGGCAATCATTGTGATATGTAAAAAACAAAAATGTCCGAACTCACCCAGAACTCCCGCCTTATCTCCTCGGCGGTGGTGTTGTCCCCGTGAGGTGCCACATTGTAATCATCCCAAGAGTAAGCGGGATGTTGTGCCCCCTCCTCTCCGACCATGCCAAGATAGCACTGGCGCACGAGGATGCCAAGTGTGTTAGCTGGCTGGGTATTAGCTTTGTTGGGGTGGACACAGGATAAGTTGCTACAGTTAAATAAAAGTAAGTTAGTTGATTTAATTGACAACAAATTAGAGAATTAGGATATTACCTGTCGCCATCCGGCTCGATCACAATCCACCCGTGAGGATATCTCGCCGCCTTGGGCAACTTGTTGTGCCCCCTCTTACTGCCCTAGGAGCTCCCATCTTGGCTAGAGCCCCCAGCGGCCCTAGACTACTGTGTCAGTGCGAGCTCATCCTGGTCTGGCGTGCCCTCGTGACCAGACTCAGGAGTGCCCCCCTGGACCTCCTGATCATGGTCGTCGTCCTCGTCCTGCGAGGCGCTCCTCCTGAACTATCGGCGTGGCATCCTGCATTTTGAAGTAATGTCAGTGTGCATATTAGTTAAATTAAAACAACAAAATTGAACATAATTTAACCATTATGAATACCATCAACTTAGAAGTATGTATCGTCTAAATCGAGATGATCATCGAAAGGCTCGTGATCCTCCCCTTCTTGTTGTGCTTGTTGTGCTTGTTGTCTTTGCTGAGCTTGCTGGTTGGGTGGATTTACTTCTTCATTTACATCGTCATCTATTGTGGCTATGAGGTTATCCAGTCCATTCCCAATATCAACCACCATATTGCCATTCATGCGTTGTTCTTGTACTGGTTGGTGATAATCATCGGACGTCGGGTAGCCAATCTTCCGGGCCTTCGATTTTTGTACACAACCCACCATGAGCGAAGGTCTTCCTTGCCGCGTTTAGTACTACCTTTCATTGCTTTATGACATGGATAAGGCAGATAGTACACTTGCTCAGCCTGGTTGGGAAGGATGAACGGATCGTACCCTTGTAACCTTAACATGTGGTTAACCTCCACCAACCCTAGCTCTGCTCGATGTCTAACCCCTTTAATAGGATCGAACCAAATGCAACGAAAGAGAACAACCGATAGTTCCTTACTTCCCTCGAATACTAGTTCAATTATCTCCTTTATTATACCATAGTACTCCGTGCCATCTTCCCCGTAGCATAGTACACAGCTGTTGATTGATTTTAAATTGGGTTTCAACCTTTCGTGAATTGTCGATCTGAAGCGAAACCCGTTGACATCATAAGTTCCGTGCACTTTACGCTAGTTCTAGGTCCACGCGACAGAATGCGAAGATCGTTGTGTACGCTCGCATAAGTCGTGCACTGTATGATAGAAAAGAAGAAATTTAACAAATTATACCGACAAAATCTTCAAATGTTAACAATGTTACGAAATCATATATACTTACATATTTCCAGAACCAAACTATGAAGTTAGGACGTCCAGGTCCGGCACCCTCCTTCATCAACTTTGTTCTTTCCTCCGAACTGGGTTCATTCATCCCTGTCCATTCCTTTTGTATAAACTGATTCTGCATGTCCCCCATTTCTTCCATATTATCGAACACGTACAATAGTGCAATCAATCTATCTTCACTTCATAACTCTCGTCGTTTACTTTTTCCCCACAGGATTGCCTTTTCAAGAAACAATTTTAGGTCGGATTGAGGTTTGTTACAAACTGTGTTGTATCTTGGTACCTGAATATTGACATTGTGCTCTCTCGCCAAATATTTATTGCAAAAGTGGGTTATCTCCTACATATAGTATGATTTTGCTATCGAACCTTCGACGCGAGCCTTATTTTGCACGTTTGCCCTAACCCCTTTAAGGCGACGCTCCACAGGATACATCCACCTGTGCTGAACGGGACCTCCCAACCTCGCTTTGGCTGGCAAATGAATCAGTAGATGCTCCATTGGGTTAAAAAAATCCAGAAACATATATTTTCTCAAGCTTACACACAAGCACAACAATCTCCTCTTCGAGCTTAACCATCTCAGACCGCTTTATCTCTTTAGCACATAGTTTTCTATAGAAAAAACTTAATTCCGCAAAAGCTCTCTATACGTCTTCAGGTACGTAACCACGAAATACGACCGGAATGAGATCACGTACAAATATATGAAAATCATGGCTTTTCATGCCATGTATCTTTTCTTGAGCAACATTCACACCACGACCAATATTTGATGCGTACCCATCGGGGAATTTCAACTGTCCTTCGATCCACTTGAGAACTTCTTTCCTTTGGGTGACTTTAGGCAGTACAAAGCCTTATGCTTTTTTGACCTTCCTTCTATGAGGTTCATTGATAGTCGACTGCATATTTCAGCGCAATCGAGACGTGCTTTCACATTATCCTTACTCTTGTCTGGAATGTCGAGATTGGTCCCAAAGATTGCTTGTCCCACATTCATCTCTTGGTGCATGACATTGAAATTGTGTGCTAATAATAACTTCTCCGCATAAGGAAGCGAGCATAAGCTGCACTTGTGCGTCCAATGGTGGGACAGACCGTAACCCTCATAGATTCCATTTCTCCCTTCCACCAACTTTGATTGCAAAGCTTTGATGGCAGCTATGGGCAGTCGAGGACGTTTTTGTCCTTTCACAACGGTGTGTCTTCGAAATGTATTTCTCTATTTTCTGAAGGGATGATCTGGCTTCAAAAAACCACGGTGACAATCAAACCAACATGCCTTACCCTCGTGTATTAACTGGAACGGGTCCGTATCATCCATGCAAGCGGGACATGCTAGCTTGTCGTGCGTGCTCTATCCTGAAAACATTCCGTACGCCGAAAAATCATGAATAAACCACATAAAAGCAGACCTCATGCGAAAATTGGTATTCATCTTCCTATCGTACGTGACTGCTCCATTCTCCCATAACTCTTTCAGCTCTTCGACCAAAGGTCTCAGAAAAAAATCCAGATTCTTTCCAGGATTCTTTGGACCAGGCACGATGAGAGATAGAAATATGAACTCTTCTTTCATTAAATGTGACGGCGGAAGGTTCGGAGGCATAGTGAACACTGGGTCACTGGCCAACAGGAATACGACGTAGCGATCATATTGAAAGGGGTGAACCCATCTGTGGCAATTGCCAGACGCACATTTCTCGGATCAACTGCAAAGTCCGGATGTTTCTAATCAAAGTTCTTCCATGCGTCCCCGTCTGACGGATGTATCATCAAGTCGCCCTTCGGCCTTTTACCCTCCTTATGCCACCTCATCTGTTGCGCCGTCTCTTCGGTCATGAAACACCGTTCCAAACGCTTCGTCAGCGGGAAGTAATGAAGCACTTTCCTCGCCACACTAGTATGCCTCTTGTTTCCTTTAGCGTCCTCTACCTTGATATATCTTGACTCCCCCACATTTATCACAAGACTGTTTACCCGCATCATTTTTGTAGTACAACATACAATGGTTCGGACAATAGTATATCTTCTTATATGGCATTCCGAGACCACCTATCAGTTTCTTACACTCGTACCAACTGGAAGGCATCTTGTGGCCTTCCGAAAGGACATCAGACCACAAAGATATGAGCTCGTCGAAACAGTTGATAGAGAAATTGTATTTACACTTAAGTGCTAACATACGAACCACAACAGACAAGAGGGCCACCGTTGTGCTATCATGCAGAGGTTGTTTTGCAGACTTGACAAGCTCCATGAAGTTAGACAACGTTGTGGGTGGCTCAGCGTCCGGGAAATTGTTACCGAAGTCATCCATCATATCATTCACTCGATGAATCTCATCGAAACCTTCGTCTGTTGGTGGTGACGGTGGTGGTGGCTCCGCCAACCGACTCTCCCCATGATAGACCCATCAACGTTACTCGGCCTTGTAGCCATGCGTATACAGGTCTATCTCCATCTGAGCTCGGGTTCTTTTCTTGCAGTTCCCGCAATAAACACACGGACAAGTAACCCGGTTACCCGGGTGTTATCGTTTCGAGCATCCTCAAAAGCACGATTCAGGAATATCTCGGTCTTGTCATACCATTCGTCCGAGTGGTGTCCGTTCCGTTGCCATCCTTCATACATCCAACTCCTGTCTTCTTCCATCTGAGTTGCTAGCCATCATCGCACGTGAGGGTTTTATATTAGGCTTTGGAAGGCTTCTAAACCCACCTACGAACGACCGATCGAGCACACGTTGCGTCGCAGTACCGGGGGTTTGAGACGAGATTTCGACAGCATAACCCTAGGGGTTCTCCTAGTGCAACGATGGCCAGGGAGTCGAAACCTCGTCTCGAACCCTCCGGTACCACAACGCGACGTGTGGTCGAACGGTCATTCGTAGGCTGTCCACTGGGACGCCCATACGGGGCTCCACTGGACAATTCGAAAACGCGTGTCACATCTCGTAATAGAGCACAACGAATCACCGTTCGTGTTCCATACGAGATGTGTCGTTTCCGAACGAGTGACGTACGGCTAGGTGACATCCACTAAACTAATCCACCGACGCCAGCTAATCACACGGCAAACAGTTTAATATATTTTTTAAAATACATTTTATATTATTGTCCTAAATTTTTAATTATATTCTATACTAATTTCCTAAATTTTTAAATATATTTTAAACTATTTTTAAAAAGTTTTACTATTTTAAATAATTTAATTATTGTTAATCCTGATTATATTATAATTAGTGTCGACTAAACATTATTGGCCGTCGACACTACACTACCAACATTTCAAAAAAAAAAGTTGGGGAATGTACCTGGATGTCGTTGTAGAAGACGACGGGGTGGCCGGTAGGATGGGGCGTCGGGTGGAGCAGTGGAGGTGGGGCGGAGGCGGCCCAGGTGGAGGCGGCCAGCAGGGAGACGCTGGAAACGTCGGCGGTAGGGAGACGTCTGTGGGGCGGGAGACGTCGGCGGGGCAGCTCGACTTTGGCAGGGCGGCCGAGATGGTGGCGAGGAGGAGGAGGCCAGCGGTGGCGAGATGGCGGCAAGACGACAGCGAGACGCAGCCCAGCCGAGATGGCGGAGACGGCGGGCGGCGGCGAATGGCGGCGGCAGCGGCAGCAAGGGCGCGATGGTGGCGGCGAGACGCGACGCGCGTCTTTGGCGGACACCGGCGCGGTGGCGGGACGGCAGCTTGGCGGCGTGACGCAACCCGGCGAGGCGGCGGAGACGCGGGCGGCGGCGTAGAGGAGGCACGGCGGGGCGGCGGGGAGGCGGCGGGATCGAGCGAGGTTGGGGACTTAGCAATTTTGCTAAGCCCCCGAGCCCGCGGTCCCTCTATAACTAGGTCAGTGTCGACGCCCAAACCCTAGGCCGTCGACACTACACTGTACAATTTTGCAGTCTCGACGGCCCTACATGAAACCGTCGATACAGTCCTCGTAACGGCCGCCTTAGTGTATCGATGGCATGTATCCTAGCGGTCGACAAAGTCAATATGCTCTCCTAGAGCTTACAATGTAAGGGAGAAATTCAAAATACTATAAATTCAATCATATTGAAATTCAGGGTTCTTCAAGACCAACCACGAGAATTAAAATATGCTCTCCTAGAGCTTACAATGCAAGGGAGAAATTCTAAAGTTCATTTAAATGTCTTCTAACGCAACCACACTAAGATAATAGCAGCGACAGGCTGCAAGAGAAAACTAGATAGACTCAGTGAACATTGCGTCCACATTCTCCCAGATGTCAAAGTGATCAATCTTCATTGCGCCTTCATGGACAGGACTAGGAGGAGGCAGTGGGAGAGATGCCAGTTTCTCCTCGAGGAGATCATCCTCTTCAAACTCATCTTCAGGCTTGGTATTTTCCACTTGAAGCTCTGCGAGATGCGCTTCAATGGGGCACTTCTTCTTGGCCTGATGTGTCGCGACCACTTCCTTCGGCTCACAGCAGATCCTAGACCAATGCCCCTTCAGACCGCAGCGATAGCACGTTTGGTTCTGCTGGCCATACGGCTTGCGCGGCCCCTGATTATCAGACTTGTCAGTTGCTGCCCCTTTCTTTCCTTTCCCTTTCTTGCCCTTCTTATTGGGCTTCTTCACCTTGTAACTATTGGCATTAATTTCAGTGCCATTCGGGTTACTCGGTGCTTGAGACTTGAAATTCTTCATCAAGACATTATCATGAGTTTTAGACACCATCATCATATCGATGAGAGTGCTATACTCCTCAATGTTGTCCTGACGGTAGCTGCGGGCTAGCTGAATTTCATTGGGATGGAAAGTAGAGAGGGTTTTCTCAATCTTCTTTTGCTCAGAGACAGGCTTGCCACAGAGCCTTAGATTGGTGCAAATGCGATGCAGCGCACAGTTATAATCAGCAACAGACTTAAAGTCGGCCACCCTCAGACGATTTTAGTCCTGCTGGGCTTGTGGGAGAATTGAATATCTCAACCTTTCAAAGCGCTTGCAGAGCGCATTCCACAGCTCCCGGGGACATGTCACTGCCATGACTCACTTTTCAGAGTGGGTGACAAGTGATGCCTAAGGAAATGCAGGGCCTGGTAATTTTTCTTAGGAGTGGGGTAGCCCTGGCCAATGCCAATGGTGCAACGCTGATGCTTGCTGCCTAGGACAATTTCAACATCGGACTTCTAGGTCAGAAAGTTCTGCCCCTTGAAATCACTGCTTGCAAGGCCAGTCATTTGCAAGATAACCAAATATATGATTACTTCAAGTAATCAACATAGAGTGGTGCGTGACATAAAAATAATTCTCGTGGTTTCAGTATGGTGCCATTACGAGATGCAAACTAATTACAAATAATATAACAAGCAATAATTTGCAGAATAATTGCATTGGAATATTAAACAGCAATTCAAAAGTAATTCACTTAATTCTGCAAGAAATGGGGTTTTTTAAATTTCTTTTGAAAATTTTTCGCTTAATCTAGACCTTTCGGTCCAGCGTACGACCTGCTGCTAGCAAGGCTGCACGTAGTCTTTTACATGTGTGAAAACAGGTAATTTCCAAAATCCTAATGGGTGATTCTGCAAGAATCAGGGGAATTTCTGTAATTTTTAGAATTTTTCGAAGCCAATATGCAAAATTTTCCCAATTCGACCAAAAATTGAGCCTTTCCGGCCCTTCTCTGATTTGGGTGCTAGGTCGTTCGGGCGACTGCGGCAGCGGCTCGGGCCTTCATCGACGGGCGGCCCATCGCGAAGCGTGGCCCGACCAGGCGCTGGCGTTGCATGGGCGGCCCAACGCTTGGCGCGCCCACCGAGGCGGCGCAAGGCGAGGCGGCCCGGCGTGCGGCGGCGGGCGAGGCTCAGCCAAGGGCGCTGCCCACCAGCGGCGGCGCACGAGCAGAAGCCCGCATGCGGCGCTGGCGTTGCCCGCCAAGCGCGGCCCATGCGAGGGGCGGCCCAACCGTGGGCGCAGCAAAGGCGTATGCCATGGGCGCGGTGGATGGGCGCGGCGTATGCGTGGCGCGTCTTGGCGCGCGCAGCGCGAAGCGAGGCGAGGCGCGTGGCGCGGCGAACACGGCACGGCGTGGGCAGTGCGGCGAACTGGCGGGCGCTGACCCGACACGGCAAGACGGGCGCTGCGGGCACGGGCGGGCGATGCGGCACGGCACCGTAGCGAAGCGAGTGGCACAGCGAGGCCGGGAGGGCGTGGTCAGTGGCGCAAGCAGGGCGCGGTGATGGCGCCGGCAAGGCACAGCGAGGTGGCGCTGGGATCAATCTTCGAGATTGATGTTTACAAATCCCCAAAAACAAATCTACTACGAATTTCATGCAAATATTCCAATCTACTAGGGAAACACCACATAGATTCTCGATCTGCAATCAAATTCAAGCACAGATTACGATCTACTAAGTAATCGGTGCGCCAAATTATACCTTCGTGGTAGAAGAGGATGCAGATCGTTCTTCCTCGCGGATTGATCGGCACGTCAAGGAGCGAGCGTGCTGATAACATGTTGAGGAACCTCGCTATCGGGTGTAGTCCGAGGTATAAACGTGGACAATCAATCACAGAGAAAGATCAAACACAGGGGACACAAAGATGTATGGGTGGAGCTTCTCTTTATTAATTTTCAGATCTGTTATACAATAGGTGCTCCACTTCTTCTTATATAGTACTGCTTAGGGTTTAGGCCTGGTCCAATGTGGGACCCACTGTGGAGGAGCCACCGACCGGCCCTAGCCGCACCATGCTATGCGCCGGCCTGTGCCAGGCTAGGCTTCCCCCCACGGTCGGTTTCCCAACAGGACGAATGTAATACCTCTCCTCTCCTTTTATAGCGCTGTGGAAAGCTCCTAGCTGTTAAAGCAAGCTGCGCACTCCGAAAGGTAAAATGTCGACGCGTAGACTGCACTGTTCCAATGGTAAAAACTTTTACCGTTAGATCAATTGGTAAAAACATCCCGTTACATTCCAACCGTTGTGTTGAGACGTAATCAAGGTTGCCCGTATCACGCGGTACCTTTGTACTCGGATAACGCAATCTCTCTCAACCAGGCAAGGTTGCCCGGCATCATACCGCCTGACTAAAGAACCGTTCTCCTCTCGAGGGATTAATGTTTTAGCCTCAAGAGGATGATAAGATTGATTCAACTCCACTTGAGCCTCGGAGGCTAGCTGTCAAGGAATGGAAGTTGCCCGTGCCACGTCATGACAGCTAGCAGCCATGTAGGCATCGCCGGACAAATACAGCAGAAGCCTGACGTAGCATCCTGGACAACCCGACATGCATAGGATGAGGTGCCCGGAAGCATAGGATACCAAGACAGCCTTGGATCCCCCTTGCGCGCATGAAGACCGTGCGTGATGAAGCTTAATAGCAATTAATTGTCCGTTTTCGGTTACTACTCAGTTTAATGATCATTTAGGGATAGTAATTAGCATTGATTAGATCTCTTAACCGTTGTAACTAAGACCCCTATAAATCTAGCCTTGCACGGCAGATGTTGGGCACCTGATCCAAAACGATACGCACACTCTAAGTAGTTCCACCATCCTTTGTATGCTTCGGGGTAGCTTCGGATTAGAGTCTGGGCAACTCTGGGGTCCTGTTTATTCACACCGAGCAACCAATATACTGGAGTAGGGCTATTATCTTTAGTTTGGGAGGCCCGAACCCGGATACATCGTTGTCTACTGGAGTAGGGCTATTATCTTTAGTTTGGGAGGCCCGAACCCGGATACATCGCTGTCCCTTTTGTCACATTCTTACATTCTTTACACCACGTGACTCGGCGTCTTGGAAGCGCAGACGCGAGCAGGAAAGGGGCTCTCTTGGTCCCCCATCTCCTGATTGTCGACAGCAGGAATGCCTCCTTTTGGCAAACACCTTGGTACGGTGACAAGTGTTTGATGCATGTCACACCATGCTGCTTCCAACTTCTTAGGAACATAAGGATTTCGGTCCACCATGCCATCACCACAAAATGCTGGATGCAGCCGCTTCAGGCCATAAGTTGTGTTGAGCAGCTACAGGAGTTATTTCAAATCTAGCAAATTGCGAGGGAGGTCCACCTAGACAGCTCGGTGGCTGACATGATAAGATGGAAATAGCACCAGTCGGAGGCCTACACTGCCAGCTCATCTTACAGCTACCAATTTTCAGGTTTCATTCGCAGACCATAACTACAGAAGGATCTAGAGGGCCAAGGTATAGCCAAAATGCAAGTTCCTTGCATGGCTAGCCATCCATGGCAGGATCCTGATGGCAGACAGGTTGGCCGTGAGGGGTTGACCACACTATGACCTCTGATGCCTATGTGGAATGGAACAAGAAACTGCAGGTCACATTCTACTCCACTGCTCCTTTGCTAAGAGGGTTTGGGCGGTTGTCCTACCCAACATACCTCTGCTTGCATGCTACTTTGCCGTAGCCGGGGACCTCCGTCGGTCTCTAGTGGGATAACAAAGAACCCACGGTGACCCACGGGGGACGACGGCGCCATCATCTACACGAAGTAGAATGTTTCAAAAGAAAGAAATAGACGAATTTTCAACAATTTGTATGCCATTTCGGGTCCCATTGTCAGTTCTATCTCTCAGGACATTCGGTCCAGGCACCTTGCTTTTTTGTTCCTCTTCACCTCTTTTGAATGAATGGGCAACCTATAAATTATTCGGAAAAAAAGACTGGCCGAGTCTTCCCGCGTAAAATCGTCCCACGTCTGCTATTATTCCGTGGACCTGTCACCGAGTCCAAGCCACATATGAGCACGTTGGTCTCTACTCTCTACGATGTCCATGTAACGTCACCATCCTGGGGCCTGGGTAGTATACATTTCTATCTATCTTGCCAACGCTAACTGGAGTAATTAATTACGGCAACTGATTGATTGCTCATATATACTGTATCTCTACAGCCGCGGCTCAGACCTCAGACACAGCAGCCACAACAAGCTTCTGGAGAGCTTGATGATGGAGTCCCATCGGCTGCTTCATGCCGGTGGCCTTCTTCTTCTCTGCCTTCTCGCCGCCGTCCGGGTGCAGGTCGCCGCCGGCGCTGCTCCTCCGGGCCGGCATCCCGACTGCCGGAGGAAGTGCGGCGGCGTCAACATCCCTTACCCGTTCGGCATCGACTCCGACGACCCGAAGTGCGCGATCCACGAAGGCTTCCAGCTCAGCTGCAACAAGACGGCCGACAAGCTTCTCTTTGGTACAATCGAGGTGACGAAGATCTCCGTGTCTGACAGTAAAAGCTGGATGAAAACATTTATCTCTAAGCAGTGCTACGACCCCGGCAGTCGCGAGATTGTTCTCAACGATGCTTGGATGAACTTCACCGATTCACCTTACTGGTTCTCTGGCGATGATAATAAAATCATAGTGGTCGGGTGCAACACGCTCGGCTACATGATCGGTGACTCGGTAAGCATTTCATCATTTTTTTTGAGCTATAATTCGGGGTGCGGAAGCCCACCTACTAAATTTATTTCCAAAACGGAGAAATACAAGAAGGGGGAGGCAGCAGAGAGAGGCATCTAAAGTTGATGCCAAGTTCGAATAAGATTACAGGGGGGAGGTTACCGGGGGATTACAGCTGGACCTCGCATCCGCCAAGGCCCCACCTCTCCGTCGTCGCCGCCACCGGGGCGGCGACCTCGCACCGCTGCCATGCCTTCCTCCTTGCGCAACCCCTCTCCCCCAAAGGTTCTGTCCAAGGCTCGTAGCTCCCCAACAGCTAGTCCCCGCTCCGCGTCCGCCCGGGCCGTGCAGATCCTGCCGCTGCCACTGTCTTCAGATCTCGCCGCCACCACGGGCCCTCAGATCCGGCCGCTGGAAGCCTCGTCGCAGCGCTACCCCGTCCCCCTCCTCGGCTCCGTGGCCTCCCCCTCCCCCGCCTCGGACGCTGCTGCGACCCTGCCTCAAGCTCAAGCGGAGTTTTGCGGCAGTGGTGGCCAAGGGGCAGGCTTTGAAGAAAGTCCGTTTTGCCTCCTCCCCGTCAGGCCACCAACTGCATTCACTCCAGGATTCAAGCTCTTCGGAAGCTGCGTCGCCCGGCTCTCCAGACACTGTAGCCACGTCTGAAGACCCCCTGGCAGCAGGTCTGCTCAAGGCGCCGCTCCAAGCCTGCGCCCTAGCTCCGCACTCACGGCCGTAGGTCTAGCCCCAAGGCTACCCGCCTTCACTCCGCCACCAACAAGCCCCCGCGCTGCTTTCGCTGCCTTGAGAAGAACCACCGGGTGGCCTTGTGCCGCGAGCCCCTTCGTTGCCGTCGCTGTGGGAGGAATGGCCATAAAGCTAATTCCTGCTCCGCTCGCCTTCCCCCGACGTGCTCTCGCCTAGCCTCCACCCCTCCATCTCCAAGACCGTGCTCCCCTCCCGTCGCCTCCATGGCTCGCGATGACCCCGCGAACCGCCCTCGCCGCTGCTCTGGCGTTCTCCTACGCTCGAGTGCCATGCTTGAGGCGGCATCTGGCATCGACGGCCGCTGGGTGGTGGTGGCAATCCACGCCGGGGGTCAAGCTGATCCGGAGCCAAGTCGTGATGTTGTTCGTATGGCGGCCTTCTTCGCCGGCCGCGTCACCTGCGACCACACCGAGCTCGTCATCTCCAACCACTTCCTGGAGCCCTTCATGGTTCTCTTCCCCACGCCAGAGCACCGCGAGCACGCTCTCCGCCTGGGCCGCTTCACCCACGGTGCCCTCGACGTGAGCTTCAAGCCTTGGCGTCCTCACCTATGTGAGAACCCCACTCCGGTTCGCTTTCGAGTGCGCCTTTGCCTTGATAATGTTTCGCTGTTCGCGTGGAACGAGCAGACGGCCCGCATCATCATCGGTGCGGCAGGCCCGCTCCAAGGTATCGAAGATCGCTGCCTCAGCCCCGTCCGTGACATCACGAACTCCCTCAACGTCTGGGCGTGGTGTACGAACCCAGACCGCATCCCCAAGGTCCATTACCTCAGCATCGTCGACACTCCGGTTGGCGCGGTTGCTGATAGCCATGTCAAGTTGGCGTCCACCTCGAAGGTGTTCATTCATCTGGACACAATCGAGGACTACTCAGCGGGTCCCCAGGGCTGCGCCCGCGTCTCCTACCCGGCGTGGGAATTTAGCTGGGCCGACGGTGACTTCCCGTCTCCGCCCCCGCTACTGGGCGCCTCCCCTCTGCGTCCCCCGCGCTACGACGAGTCTGATGATGATGGCGACATCAACCCTCGCCGCCAGCGCAGTCACCGCTCCCGCTCGCGCGTTGCCAGAGCGGCCCGCAGCGTGGTTTGCGGTGTCTCCGACATGGGTCGCAGATGCACCGCCTCCTCCCAGGGGAGTCGCGACGTTGGTCAATCCAGCGGAAATCATTGCCGGATGCTCTCCCCGCCATCGGTCACTAACCGCATCTGGGAGGCCGTTGAGGTTCATGCCCCCCTCCGCGCCGCCCCCTGTTTCCCTCACCCCGACAGCCAACCCACTCCGCTTCTCGTCTCCCCCGTCCCCTCTCGAGGAACCCTCTGTTCTGGGGCCCCATCCTTCCTCCCTACCCTCCTCACCTTTGGCCCTGCAGGATGACGCCCCTCCACTTTCGGCCGTTGCTACGCCGCGCGTCACGGAGGCTCCGCCTCCCCCCAGGAGCACTGTGGATACACCCCCTGCAACCTTTCGCCACGGCACGCCGGCTAGGACACACCGCCCTGCTCGTCCTCCTGGCTGGCCTTGGCCCAGAAGTTTCCTGCAGCGGAGCGCCCTCTTCGGCCGTGGCGACCGGGTCGCCGGATGCGTTCCCAGTGCCTCCTATCTCCGCCTTGGCTGTCGGCAACGTCAGCACCTTGTCCTCGCCCACCGTGGGGCATCCCCCGGTGTGTCTGGAGGCTCCTTCCTCCGCAATCGTCAACGCGGAGCTTCTGGTTCAACGTCATTTTGTTCCTTCCTCCCCTCCGTTGTTGCAGGTTCCACGCGCCACCCACTCTGCTGCCCGCGCTCCTCGCAAGGCCAGCTCGCTGCGTCGCAGCAACCGTATCGCCGGGCTCATCAACGACAAGCTTCCCGCCGAGATCAAGGCCAAGAAGTTGTTCGTCCGCAAGCTTCAACCCTAGCTTGGGGCTTGCTCCCGCTCCCCCAGGGTGCAGCCTAGCAACGACGACTCTGACACCCTTAAGGCTCTCTTCGCCGAAGAACTCCCGGCTGACGCGGTCACCATGGCTGCTGAGCTCGCGGGTGTCCTGCTCCCTAGCGATGCCGGCCCAGACGCCAGCCGGCCCGTTCTGCAACCCAGCATCGTCGAGGCAGACGCGGCGGTGCTTCCTGGGCCGCCTCCTCTCCGGGAGGAAAGCGGCCAGCCAGGCAGTGCTTTGATGGTTGTTCCATCCCCTTCGGTGCACCTCCCCGTTTCTTATGTCTGAGCACCTTTGTCTCCTTAACTGGAAAGTCCGCGGCCTCAATAATGGTGTTCGTCGCTCTGTCCTCCGCGATTTAATTCACTCTACGCGTGCTAATCTCGTTTGCGTTCAGGAATCCAAACTAGACACCATCACAGCGCAGATCGTCCTCGAATGCGCCGGTCCTCCTTTCGCTAGCTCCTTCGCTGCCCTCGATGCCCAGGGCACCCTCGGTGGTATCCTTCTCCTAGCTCACGAAGACCACTTCTCCCTCGACCCTCCTTTGTCCGAAGTCTATGCACCAAATTCTCGCGTAGATAAGCTGGCCTTCCTAAATGAGCTCATGGACGATGACCCTACCGACCCAGACCTCCCCTGGATGGTTGCTGGGGATTTCAACATGATCCTTCGCCCTGAGGACAAAAACAACAGCAACAGTGATCCTTCCCTCATCGCTGCCTTCAACCAAACTCTAGAGGCGCTTGCCCCCAGAGAGGTCTCCCTCTCGGGCAGGAGATTTACCTGGTGCAACCAAAGAATCAAACCCACACTCAGCCGCATTGACCATGTGTTTTGCTCTGCGGATTGGGACTTCCTTCAGCGCAACACATCTCTCTAGGCCCTCCCCTCTCTTATGTCGGACCACTCGCCGCTTTTCCTCTCGGAGTCCTCCACCAGGCCGCCTAGACTGTTCCGTTTTGAAAATTACTGCGTCGGCCTCTCGGGATTTTTCGACACTGTCCAGGCCGCCTAGAGTAGTGCCGTCGTCGCCTCCTCCCCCCTCCGCCGCCTTCACATTAAGCTCTCCCGCACTGCCTTGGCCCTCTCCTCCTAGGCCCGTCAGCGTGTGCGTTGCACGGCCCTTCAGCTAGCTATCATTAAAACCCTGCTTGCCGTTTTGGATGCTACGCGTGAATGCCGCCCCCTCTCCTCTAGGGAGCGTGACCTTCACCTCGGGCTCAAGGATCGTCTTCTTGGTCGCACAGCCCTTCAAAAATGCCATATCAGACAGCGCGCCTGGGTTCGCTGGCTCCGGTCCGAGGATGCAAATACCAGGTTCTTCCACATTAGGGCAAGTGGTCGTCGACGGAAAAACCACATCATCTCCCTCTCCACCCCTCAGGGCACCGCCTCCTCCTAGGTGGATTTGGAATCTGAGTGCTGGCGTTTCTTCTCGCACCACCTGGGCCCCCCTCAGCCTAGATCTTCCTCCTTCCACTGGCCTACGCTTGGTCTCCCCCAGCATGACCTTGCCGGCCCAGACTCCCCCTTCTCTGAGGACGAGATCCGCAAAGCCATCTCCTCCCTCTCCGGTGGAAAAGCTCCGGGGCCGGATGGCTTCACCAGCACCTTCTACAGAGTCTGCTGGGAGATTATCAAGCTAGACATTGTCGAAGCCTTCAACCAGCTTTTTCTCCTAGATGGCAGGCATCTCAGTCTTCTCAACTCGGCCAACATTGTCTTGCTTCAAAAGAAAGCCTTTTGCGTGAGTCTTTAGGATTTCCGTCCCATTAGTCTCATCCACAGTTTCAGCAAGATTTTCTCCAAGCTTTGGGCAAATCGCTTAGCCCCCAAGCTAAATTGCCTTATCTCCCCAAACCAAAGCGCCTTCATCAAGGGACGCTGCATCCAAGATAAGTTCCGCTGTGTCTAGGGCACCCTCCGCCGTCTGCACTTGAACAAAACCCCCGCTCTCCTCCTCAAGCTTGACTTTGCAGAAGCCTTTGACTCCGTCCATTGGGGTTACCTTCTTGATCTTCTGCAGTGGCTAGGGTTTGGGCCGTGCTGGTAGGAATGGGTTGCCCTCCTCTTCGGCTCTGCCTCCTCTTCTGTCCTCATCAATGGTCATATGAGCCCTTCCTTTCTCCATGGCCGCGGTGTTCGGCAGGGGGACCCTCTCTCCCCGATGCTCTTCATCCTGGCGATTGACCCGCTCCAGCGGCTCGTCAGTCTAGCGGCCGAAGCGGGTATCCTTTCCCGGTTGGCTCTGCGGCCATGAGGCTTCACACCTCCCTCTATGCAAATGATGCCACCATCTTCATCCACCCGGATCAGGGAGAGCTTCAGGCAGTTATAGACCTTCTCTTCGCCTTCGGTTCAGTCTCCGGCCTCAACCTCGCCAAATGCTCTATCACCCCCCTTCACTGCGGCGCTGCTGATCTAGATTCCATCCTGGGTCCTTTCCCTGGGATCAGGGGTTCCTTCCCATGCAAGTATTTGGGTCTCCCGCTCCATTTCAGGAGGCTTGGCAGAAACCATTTCCTCCCCCTCCTCCAAAAGGTCCGCGCTAGGCTTCCGTCTTGGAAGGGTCGCCTCCTTTCCAAAGCTGGCCGCCTCACCCTCGTCAAGTCCGTTCTGCCGGCCCTCCCGACCTATTTTGCTACGGTTTTCCATCTCCCCAAGTGGGTGATGCGGAGATCGACAAAGTCCGTCGCTAGTTTCTCTAGAAGGGCTCTGAGGGATCGTCTGCTGGTCATGCCTTGGTAAATTGGTCCACGGTTTGCCGTCCTAAGGACTTAGGGGGCCTGGGCGTCCTTGATCTCAGTCTCTTCAACCGCACCCTCCGTCTTCGCTGGCCTTGGTTTTCTTACAAGGATCGCTCTAGGCCTTGTACGGGCTTTGACCCGCTGTTAACCGTGCCCTAGTCATCCCTTTTTAGAGCGGCTACAGTGCTTACGGTGGGCAATGGTCGTCTCATCTCCTTTTGGAATGATCGCTGGCTCCGGCCCTTCCAGTCCCAACCTCTTCAATCAAGCTAGGCGTCGCAATGGATCCGTGGCCTCCCTCCTCCCTGGCCATCGGTGGTTGCAGCTATGTGGCCCCATCTCCTCTGCCACGCTCTTCGCGAAGGCTGTTCTACTATGGAGCAAGGTTCGTCTCATCACGCTATCCGACGCACCTGATGACATCACCTGGTCCTCATCCTCCTCTGGCCTTTACTCCGTCAAATCGGCCTACTCCCTCCAATTCAGAGGTAGCACATCCCACCCTCTCGCCACCGCCATCTGGTCCGCCCTGGTGCCGCACAAATGTAAATTCTTCACTTGGATCTTGAGCCTTCGTCGCATCAACACAGCCGGCCTTCTCGCTAAGAAAGGCTGGCCTCATCATCCGATTTGCTGCCTTTGTGATGGGCCCCCGGAAACGATTGACCACCTGTTTGAAAACTGCGTCTTTTCCTCTATCATCTGGCAGGCTTTTCTGCAGCACAATCTCCCCCTCGCCGGGCACGCCTCCTTTTGTGACTGGTGGCTCGCCCGTCAGGCGGGCCTTTCGAAAGCCGCTTCTCGCTCCCTAAATGGCATCATCATTATTTCGTCCAGGGGGATCTGGAAAGAGCGGAACCGTAGGATCTTCGACCACCAGGCCTTTCCGGCCTCCCAAGTAGTTGGTCGCATCAGAGATGAAATTGCCGCTTGGAATGCGACCTTCCCCTCTTGTAGTCTTCCCCTGTAATCTTCTCTTTTCCTCCCCCTTCCCCCTCCCTCCTGTAATCTCCCCCTGTAATTTTTTGTACAGCTGCTTTTCTTCTTAATTGGAATGGCAGAGCCCCTGCCCTTTTACTCAAAAAAAGCATCCCAAAGCCGCCAAAGGACACCAAGAAGAACACTGGGACAAACGACGACACTCAGGTTGGGAGGCACCTCCATGCTCCAAAGATTGGCAATAGTAGGATCATTGGGGATCATAATATTCATCAACCGCCAAACAGCCACACTCAGGGGGCAGGCGAAGAAGACGTGGCATAAGTCTTCCACCGCTGCACCACATCGACCGCACGATGGATCGGGGAGAATCCGCTTGCGATGAAGACAATTTTTAGTGTTGAGCCGGTTGCCACAGAAGAGCCACACAAACAATTTCACCTGGTGCGGCACGTACAGCGACGCAGTCATTGTCAACGAGGGGGGAGGGGGCCAAAGGACACCAAGAACAATTTCATCATTTTGTCTGCCCCTTAAGAGCATCCCAGCAGTTACCCCATATTTGTGACACTACACTATAGTTGAGCCTGAGGCCTTATTCTTTTTAGCTGAAACCAACTAGAAAATTATGATCTTAAAAAGTTGTGATCATTCGATAAAGATTTTAGGGTTTTAGGGAGTCCACAAAACTATAAAAAATTATTTTAGGGACTCTAAAAAGAACCACTTAGAACCCCACAAAAATGACTATAAAGTATTACATCGTTTGGCTTGTGCAAAAATGACAAATTTCTAATAGCAACTTTTAATTTAAATTTAACCTGTAACGAACAAGGCCATGGCGCTGAATAGTAAAAAAAGGTGGTGAGTAGTATAACATAAGAGAGAGATCTGTAAAAATAGGAAAATGGGCCTAGGTTTGTATAGATAAATAATAATAGTGGATAGTCCTCATATAGGGTTAGCATTGGAGATACTATATTCACCACATTTCTTCAAATACCCTCTATTCTCTAAAATTTCTTCACACTTTGCACTAGCTAAAAACATTAGTTCCTCCAGCAGCTTCCCTATCTAAAAAAAAAAGGGTGTTATGGAGAGCTACTGGGATTCTTATCATTTGGGTGAGCTACTGGGATTCTTATCGTTTAGGTGTAAGCTTAGCTCTGCTCCATTGTACTAGACTTGGCTTGTGTTCATGTGGTGGCTCAAGTCGACAAGAATCTACTGTGGACATAATCTACCGTGGATTCTGTCAAGTGTTCGATTTGGCTAACCATCGAGTATATATTTACATGTGTCATGCTTGCATGCAGTATGTCATCGGCTGCTTGTCGACATGCTCAAACATGTTGAGCGTTAAGAACGGCTCATGCTCTGGCGCCGGCTGCTGCGAAGCAGATCTCCCCAAGGGCATACAGTACTATAATGGCTATTTCAACGAAGCCTACAACACCAGCAAGATATGGTGGTCCAGTCCTTGCAGCTACATGGCACTCATGGAGAAAGCAGCTTTCAACTTCAGCACGTCCTACATCAAATCCACAACGTTTAACGACACATACAAGGACGAAACCCCAGTTGTGGTGGACTGGGTGATTACAAATGACACATGCGAGGAAGCAAAGAACAATAAGACTATACCGTACGCGTGCGTTAGCAGCAACAGTGACTGTTCCCACTCCAACTACGGTTACAGATGTGCGTGTTTGAAAGGGTATGAAGGCAATCCGTACATCGTTGATGGATGCACAGGTATCCCACTTCTAATTGTTCCATACCATGGCAAAAGTATGTATACTACTACAATACAGTTATGCTAATCAACAATATAAATTTTGTTTCAGATATCAATGAGTGCAATGACAATACTACTTATCCATGCCCGGGAGTCTGTAAAAATACATTGGGAAGTTATGAATGCTCATGCCCCCTAGGACAACACAAGATGGGTTCCGGCGTTTGCTTGCCAGATCAGAACAATCAGAAGTCCTCTCCTTGGGTAATGCCTGTCGTAGGTAGGTTCAGCAAGAAAACATCACCAATACAGAACATTAGTACTAGGATCAGACTGAGATAAACACGCTTTTAAATGTAAATTGCACATCAGTCACGTTAATGCTATTGGATGATGAATTAGTCTCACTGGTCTCACTAATCACTGTGGGAATCATGCAGGTGCAAGTGTTGGGCTTCTTGTCCTCGTGGTAACAGCAACTTGTGCATACTTGATCAAAGAGAAAAGAAAGTTGCAGCACATAAAACAAAAATACTATTCACAAAACGGTGGTCGAGAACTGTTCCAGGAGATGAAAAACAAACAAGTAATTTCATTTACAATTTTCTCAGAAGCAGAATTGCAGGAAGCCACAAACAAGTTCGATGACACTCGTGTCATTGGACATGGAGGGCATGGCACCGTGTACAAGGGGCTTCTCAAGGGTGACGTCGAAGTAGCTGTGAAGAGATGCATGACAATTGACGAACAAAACAAGAAAGAATTCGGTAAAGAGATGCTAATCCTGTCCCAAATCAACCACAGGAACATTGTCAAACTGTTGGGTTGTTGCCTTGAGGTAGAGGTCCCAATGCTGGTATACGAGTACATCCCAAAAGGCACATTGTTCGAGTTCATCCATGGAAATCATGATCTGCGCATCTCCTTAGGGATTCGCCTGCGGATTGCCCATGAATCTGCCGAAGCGCTTGCCTACCTGCACTCATGGGCATCGCCACCGATCCTCCACGGAGATGTTAAATCCTCCAACATCCTCCTTGATGGTGACTACGCAGCAAAGGTCTCTGATTTCGGTGCGTCCATCCTAGCACCAACCGATAAGTCACAGTTTGTGACAGTTGTCCAAGGAACATGTGGGTACCTTGACCCAGAGTACATGCAGACATACCAATTAACAGATAGGAGTGATGTATATAGCTTTGGAGTTGTTCTCCTTGAGCTGCTCACAGGCAAGAAGGCTTTTAATCTCGAAGGGCCTGAACATGAGAGGAGCCTATCCATGAGGTTTCTATCTGCAATGAAGGAGAACAAGCTTGAAGAGATCTTGGATGATCATATCAAAAATGAAGAGAACATGGAGTTTCTTGAGGAGATTGCCGAGTTAGCAAAGCAGTGTTTGGAGATGTGTGGTGAGAATAGGCCATCGATGAAGGAAGTTGCAGAGAAGCTCGATAGGCTGAGAAGGGTGATGCAGCATCCGTGGGCACAGCAGAATCCTGAAGAGATGGAGAGCCTGCTTGGGGAGTCATCATCTCTGGTCAGCTCAGTGGTTGTCACTACTGGAAATTTAAGCATCGAGAAGAAGGCTGTGGAGGATCTCGAATCAGGGCGCTAATAATCACTATTGTGTGTCCTTCATACTCAAACATGAAACATTTATTTTGTAAGACTCATTCACGTCACCGCTCACCATATCATTGTATCGTCTTAAAGATACCAAGATGGTTTTGATTGTTAGTGTAGTTCGCGATCTACATGCTATTGTCAATTGCTGACATTCAAATCAACATCTCCTAGGTATTAGGATTACTGGATTATTAAGGCTTGTATCTGTTTTGTTAAATATATGCCCAATCATCTGTATAGCCTGCCTTAACACAATTTAGGGGTAGGCTTCTGCCCACGCACAGTGACATCACCAGGATTTGGATTTGTTCTTTTGTGGTGCACTCTTCATATGAAGAACTTCACAGTCTTGTGTAATATTGGTTACAAATAAAATCTTGCACACAAATTTGTAATCCGATAAGGACACAATACTAATTGTTGTTCAACATTTCGTCTGTTGTTACTTATACATCCACTGATTACTGACATTTCAAATCACTGGTTCACCACTCCACAAATCATATCTATGTATATTCCAAAAATAAAAAATCAAGAAACGGAGAGGAGGGAGGCAGACACTGCACACCAGCCAAGCACACAGTCCGTTGTGTGCAGTCGCGACGGTGGGCGATCGATGGGACCGTATCAAACTCTCGTTCCCTCCGACCGTGTGCTCGTCCGCGGATCGTGGCCGTGCGCTTCGCCCGCCGGCCGCCGCGTTGCTGCCTACGCTCTGCGGCGGCGCAGCACCTCCCCAACCCGCAGGCGCACCTCAATGTTGTCACCCTGCTCGGTCGCCGACTCGTATCCTCGGCAGTACTGCCCTCAGCATTCTGTCACTGTCTGTCACTGACATGTGGGCCCATGTGGGACCCACCACCATATGGGCCCACATGTCAGCACCAGTACTGCCGAGGATATGCTTGATTCGGGGTGGGCAAAACTGGCTATGCTGGAAATTGCTAGTCTTATTTATAGAAAAAATCAACCTGGTAAGTTGGTATTTTTGGTATAATATTTTTTGGGAAATTCCTAGCAACGGGATCCCGTCCCGGACAGGATCCCTCCCCTAGCGACACATGTCCTCGCTGTGCTCCCCTTCGCCCGCGCCCTGCTCCCCGTCGACCGCGAGCGCGCGCTGTGCAGAGAAGGAGGAGGAGGAAGAAGGAGGCATACCTCGACTCCCTCGCCCTCGCCGTCGCTGTCGTCGCCCTCGCTGTCACCGCCGTCGAGCTCGCCGCCACCAGGTTGGGGTTCGGGTTAGGGAATATGTGGGGTTCCTCCGGGTGTAGAGGGAGGTCGGGGCGGCGGCGGATTGGCGGTGGGTGGGGCTCGTCGGCGGCGGAGGAGGCGGTGGCGCCCCGAGCCGAGGAGGGGAAGGCGGCTGGGCGGCGTCGTGGGGACCACCCTTCACCCTCTGGTTAGGGTGGGCGGCAGTCTTGTGGGCGGGCGAGAGGAGGAGCGGCGGCGGCAGCGCCGCCCGGCCGGGCGGAGGAAGGAGGCGGCGGGGGGACGCGGAGCAAGAGGCGAGGGCGTGCCGGGGTGGAGGAAGGAGGCGGCGGAGCGAGGGGGAGGCGGGGCGGAGGAAGGAGGCGGCGGAGCGAGGGGGAGGCGGGGGAGCTATCCCGTAGGGGGCGGGTGGGACGGGATCCCGTCCCCCAATCGCCCCCTATTTTTTAATCGTAAAGGACGCGTCTAATCAGGTTTTGCGATCTAACCACCTCCCCCCAAATCCCGCATCGATTGTGGGAGCGCCGAAGCTTTCAGGAAGGTCGTCGCCGTCTTTGCCTGCATCCTCTACGTCATCTTCTCCACCATCGACACATTAAGAGGAGATGATCGACTAGGGCATCATAGCTGCCTCTATGTATTTCTGCATCGACTCTTCATCAAGCAGGTGATCTCCTAGATTGCCTACCGATGGCATTTGATTCATGGTGATGGTCAGTTCGACTAATTCCTAAATTGCTATTAGGTCTTCATGTTTAGGTTAAGGTAAATAAGTTTGAATATCAGATTAAAACTTAAGTTAATCTAACATTTGGTATCATGGCAACCTTATGCCTAACTTGAATCCTAAATCATGTTAAATACCATCGGTTTATGTGCTAATGTCCAAGGAATCTGTTTGAATCTGGCCGGTCGATTCCTTTTGCTTCCGTTGTTAGAAGCATTATGTAAGTTTGAATATTTACATGCCCTAACTTCGTTTCATGACTGGGATACTTGGCAAATATTAGTTAAATCCAGATTTTGATGTGACCATGCCCATCATGGACATGGACAGCACAACATCGACATGGATTCCATCAGATGCTTCCTCAACTTGTTCACCGTCGAGCTTTTCTTCAGCATGGTCGTTAACGAGTTTTCGATTGACTACTTCAACTTCGACCTCTTCATCTACAACAAGTTGGCAACTCTTCACGGTATCCTCTACATCGTCTACATCAATTATGGTGTCATCATCAACTACATGGCATCATCGACCGCCACCTTGGCCGGGTCGCGTACATAGCTGGCAAGCTCGCCGCGTTGCATTGTCGCCACTAGCAGTTCAGCCTCCAACGTGGCTGCCTCCCCAAGCTCAAGACACATTCTAGAAAGTTCCATCTCCACCTCTCCGGCATCCTCTGGTTCCACAAGCCACGTTGTTCCAAGACGGGCCCAAGAAAGAGCCCAATTGGTCCACGAGTCTGGTTCAGCCATTTCCGCGTAGTCGACTTAAAATGGATGCCCTGGCCTCATACAAATTCTGTTTTGGACATTCTTGGTATGCACGGATAAGCTCTCGACGAGGTCTTTTCAACAGATCTAGTCTCACATCCAAATTCCTTACGAATCAATGGAAATCGTTAAGACAAGATTGTGACCAGAATCTACCAGGGCTGTGACGCTCCACTTTCGGCCCATAGCCCATGTACCCCTAGGGGCTACACCCCATAACCTAGCTGTCACCCCCCTCGTGCATAAAACCTCATAGCCATCATCGTTTAGACTTGGGTTTTGCTTAGAATTTTCTGCTGTCGCAGTTTGCCATCGTTCGGTTTGTGGAAACCCAACACTTCGTGATCTTAATACATATTTGCAATTCGAGATTGTTTCTTCTGTGTTCTTGCATGTGTTCTTTGATTCGCTTGCAGGAATAGGCCTTCATGGCTTGGTCAACCGTGCATCGGCACGGTTGGTAACGAACGGAGCAGTGGTGTAGCGATTGCAGGCCTAGATCAATTCTGGTCAAAAGCCTCGTCGTCAACGTCGAGTCTCCACCAATCGAATTACCCCTACCTGTCGGAAGATCAGGACCCTGTCTCCATCAAGTGGTATCAGAGCATTGTCTGCCCGTCAGGTATCCTTGTATCCCCTTTGTTCGTCATTCTTTTTTTTACCTATAGTCCATAAAATTGCCCTATAAAAAGATTTGAGTTCGCTGTCATATCCATCGTCCAAGCCACTTTGTGCCTTCCGTGATTTCATTTTTAGTTTCGCTTTGTTGAGTTTGTTTACATAGTCATAGTCTTATTGCTGGTTTAGAGTAAGTTCTTGTCTAGTTTGAGTCTTGCATCTTGAAGTCGAATCTAACGCTACCATGTCGTCGTCGCCGTCGCGTCCAAATTGGATGTCAATCTATCCAGTTTGTTATTTTACCATTATATCCTTCATCCGAACTTCAAATTAGACAAATTCAGAGCCTAAATTATAGCTCAGGAAAATTTCTACAACTTTGTCCATTGTGAGAAGTTCCAGAAATGCCGTTTTCATACCCTAAATTATGTTGGAAATGAATCTATCTTCGCCTCAGAATTTTCTGAGCAGTCTTCATTGTGGGGTCCATAACGGCATTATATTTTATCTAAATTGGGTCTTCCATATATGCAAATTGAACGGAAGAAAAATATCTACAACTTTGTAGTTGTGAGTTTTTATGTTTGAGGTCGTTAAAAATCCGAAAAGTGTGTTAGAATATCTACTGTCTTTTAAGGCCGAAAATACAGTGTTGCAATTTTATCTATCGGTGAAAAAAAAGAAAAGAAAAGGAAAGAAAAGAAAAAGGCAAGTGCATACATAGGGGCCACACAAACAAAAAAAAGTAATAAAAAATTCAGAAGTGTTTTCATATTGTATTCTTTATACTTGGTGTATCCCTCGCTTGCATGAACTAGTTCTAGGAACGTGTTTAGGCCAGCAACTTTGACCAGTACTGTGAATATTTATTCAACTTTGCTATTCTGATTTTGATAATTGCATATTCCTTGCTACTAAATATTGTCTATCCGAGCTCCACATACTTCTTATCGTTCTGGTTCGAACTTGCAATCGTTTCGCACACACTCGTTCGGTATCACGAACCAACCACCGGTTGTACCTCCTGCTACTTTGATAAGAACACTTGTAAGAGCGTGGTAAGTCGCTTGAGAGTGTGTGATTCCACCTTCCACCACCGAGTAGTTGATAGGGATAATACTCGTTATTTCTGTTTTCTACTAACAATGGCAGGATCATCGATCGAAAATAAAAAAAGATGCTAAACTTTCTCGTCACAAGGAGCTGGTAGACTTAATAAAGTAGGTGAAAGCGAAGATCGACAATTGCGGTCGAAACATTAACAATACACAAGGAAAGTTGGAAGAAGAATGCTCCACCAACACAAGATCTACTTCCAACGACAAAAGTAAAACTCCAATGTCTCTTCCTTCCTATAATGGTTTGGGTGGCAATGCATATATTAATCAGAAAATCATTGTAGATAAAATATTTTTACAATATAAAATCTATGAAAAAGCAAAATTAAGGCTGTCGCTAGTGCTTTCACTTGTTGTGCATCAATTTGGTGGAATGATTTTTGTACATATAACATGGTACCTCAAACATGGAGAGATATGAAACGATATTTTAGAAATGAATTTGTTTCTGCATATCATTCTAAAAAATTAATCAATGAATTACGATGTTTACAACAATGTGATAAAACTGTAAAGGCGTACTATGAGAAATTTGAGACATTGTTGTTGCGTTGTAGTTTAAAGGAAACCGAGAAAGCTAAGGAAATTAAATTCTTAGGAGGACTTGAAAAGAAAATTTAGAATGTTCTTGTTTATAAAGAATATGATTCTCTCTCTAATTTGTTTAACCTTGCTTGTGAGGTTGAAATTGAAATTGAACAAGAAAGACATATTTCTCTGGATGAACGACCTCTTGTCGTGTCTCCACTTGTGACTAACATTTTGCAGGATGATGAGAATAATCAAGAGAAGAATAAGTAAGATTTGACCGCGAATGATAATAAGGAGAATGTGGAGATACATGATGCTTCACCCATGCTTCCAATACCTACAACTGAAGATGTAGTTGAGAAGGAACACAAAGGTAATGAAAAAGGTACCACTCTCATTCAAGATGATAGCGATATTGATGTGCTAAAACTTTTCATGAATCATGTTATGTTAGAGCAACAAATGGCAGAACCAATTGCTGACCTTTATCACAAGATGATTTTGTAAGTCCATGGACCACATGGCATTGGTTTTGGAGATTGATGGCATGCAATCATGCCAAAGCACAAGATTACGGACCTTTATTTAATATTTCTTTTGATTACTTGTGTGCATGTTGGCGTGATTGAGACGCTGGTGCAGGTTTTCTATGGCAATTGGGTCCCACGGAGCACTCTAAGTCCCTGATCTTATCTAGCTTCGAGAGCATTCGAGTGAATTCGAGAGTGGACAGGTGTCTAGAGGTCGAGAAGATTCCGGGGGTAGTTTGCTTCAAGTCGAAGTCTCGAAAAGCACCCGGAGGCATCCGAGGTTGCTTTCCAGCTGTCCTGGGAGATTTCGCAGCCGCTAAGTCTTCAAAGCCAGATATTACGATCCGGCGTGAAAACTTCCCGCCTGAGTCGCCCAAACTTCCCACCGAATCCACAAATCGACAAAAGTGCCAAAAGTCGAACCCATGCCTGAGCAAAAAGAGAGAGAGAGTAGAGAAAGGGCCTTGGCCTACAGTTTCAGGCCCACCGGACGTGTCCGATGGCCACCGGACGCGTCCGGTGGCAGGTGTAAAACCTGGCCCATGTCCTGTCCTGTGTGCGTTGAGTGAACTTGACCACCGGACGCGTCTGGTGTCCATATTTATTTCGGCCCAGAAGATGTCCTTAGGAGAAACACGCTCACCGGACGCATCCAGTGGATGTCAAACAGGAGGGGTGCTAAGTTAGAAAAACGGGTGCGACATTCGGTCGAACAGGTGGCGTGCACAGCGTAGCCACTGCGGAAGTGTCCACCGGATGCGTCCGGTCGCTACGGCAAAACCTAGCCGTACACGTTGGAGTCGAGCGCGCAGCGGCCACCGGACGCGTCCAGTGAGTCTGTCAAAATTGCCCAGATCGAAACTGGCCCATCCACGTGCCCAGATGCGCTAGGGTTTCGAGCTGGGGCTATAAATAGAGGGGTATTTGTGGGTTTTGAACTTGAGAGAGCTTCACTTCAGCCACCATATGCCCTTGCCCCCAAGGAGAGCCTCTCCCATGGTGCTTCCACCCCAAGCCCCCATGTTTGCTTGAGATTGAGAGGGAGGAGGAGTGAGAGATAGGGAGAAGAAGGTGCTCCTCCCCGTCCTCACCTCCGTCCGTCCGTCCTCTGGTACGTGGTGAGGTGGGTGTGGTCTTCGTGGTTTCTGAGTGCTCGTGTGGGATTCTTTTGCCGGAGGGGATCGTCACCGCCATGTCTCCACCATGCCATGGTTGAGTTCTTGACGTCTTCACCACCTACTTTCTTGAGCTAAACCCGTCCGTGTGGGCGGTCACCTTCTCGTGTGGGGTGCTTCCTCTCCGTGTGCCGGAGCCGTAAACCCGTCCGTGTGGGCGGTCACCTCCTCGTGTAGGGTGCATCCTCTCCGTGTGTGGGAGCCGCTAAACCCGTCCTGTGCGGACGGTCACCTCCTCGTGTGGGGTGTTACCTCTTCATGTGTCGAAGCCGTGGAATCTTCCGTGTGTCGGGGGTCGTTGTCCTGTGCGGACGACGTGGGTATGAGGAGCTTCCGCTTGTACGAGAACTCGTGACCGTGTGAGAGGTTTGGAGCTCGCCTCGGCCATGTGTCGGTAAAGGAGCTACCCCGAGTGAACCGAGGCGAGAAGGGGCTCGGTCTTCCCGGATTGAAGACTAGCCTCAACGGAGAGTAGGAGCTTTGCTCCGAACCTTGGAAAACAAATCGGTTGCCTCCCTGACTCCTTTACTTTTCGCATTTAATTTCCGCACCTTTGAGATTGCGTGTGCAACCCTTCGTGGTTGTCTAGTGATTATTGTACGTGTGCTTTAGTTTGAGCCTAATTTGTGTCGTGCTTCCACATATTTGCTTTCACTCTGTTGCTCTAACTAGAATAGGACTTGATCACTAGGTTGGGTCATTTAACTGGCTTAAATCCAAGAAAAACCAAAAAGAGTAAAATTTACGGCTAATTCACCCCCTCTTAGCCTTAGATCCGAGGCCCAAGTATTTTAGAGGGAAGGAGGCCCTTCTGGCTGGCAGATCTTGAAGGATGTGGTCGAGGTCCACGTTGTCACAGTGGATGGATACCACTTGGCTCTTGGAGAAGTTGGTGCGGAGGCCAGTGATGTCCCCGAACTCTATTAGAATCAGAGCCAGGGCAGAAACATCCTCTTCTGTCGGCCTAACAAAGATAGCGGCATCATCCGCAAAAAGCGAGACACGAAGGCTGCTATGAATTCCGCGAACAGGTGAGAGAGCCTCTACAACGGTGGCGCGTTGAATAAGTGCAATGAGGGGTTCGATGGCAATGTTGAACAACATAGGGGAGAGGGAATCCCCTTGTCGCAGGCCCTTTCGATGCTAAATAGGGTCCGTCGATTGGCCATTGAGGAGGACTCGTGAGGAGGAAGAGGCCAGTGACATAGCGATCCAGTTGCGCCAGCGGGTGTCGAAGCCCCGTGCTCTGAGATTGTAAAGAAGGTATGGCTAGGAGACCGAGTCGAAAGCCTTCTTGAGATCAAGCTTGAAGAGGAGAGCCGGGGTGCGAGATCTGTGTAGTGTTTTTGCCTTCCCTTGAACGAAGAGGAAGTTATCTTGGATGTGCCGCTTTTTAATGAAGGCGCTCTGGCAAGGCGACACGAGGTCATCCATGAAAGGAGCTAGGCGGGATGAGAGAATTTTGGTAAAAAGCTTCCCCAAGCTGTGAATGAGGCTAATTTGTCTGTAATCGGAAGCGGTAGTAGGGCAGTCTTTTTTGGGAAGGAGAACAATATGGGCGCAGTTCATAGATTCCAGGCCAGTGACATCAAGGCTGAAGAGACATCTGAGCGCCTTGAAGAGGTCGGTGGCGATGAAATCCCAACAAGCCGTGTAGAAGTCCCAAGAGAAGCCATCCGGACCCGAGGCCTTCTCGGATGGGAGGCCGTCGCTAATGCATTTGAGCTCCTCTAGGGTGAGTGGATCTTCCAGGGAGGAGAGATCTGGCACCGGCAGGTCAATGAAACCCCAGTTGAACGAGCGACTCGACTGATTGTGGGCGAATTGGGCCCCGTCCCTAAAGATGGAGTCAAAGTGGTGGTGGAAGGCGGAAGACATTTCAGAGAGTTCAGTGTGTGTGTCGGTAGCGGTCTGAATGGAGTGGATGAAGTTTTTCCTACGGCTCCCGTTGGCTCGTAGGTGAAAGTATTTTGTGTTGGTGTCCCCGAGTTTGAGCCAGTTGAGCCGTGATCTCTGCCTCCACTTCATTTTCTAGATCACACTGAGGCCAAGGATCTTCAACTTTAGGGTTTTGTGCAACAGTAGCTCATCCGAGTAAAGGGCGCGTGATTCCATGGCAACGTCAAAGAGACGAAGGACTTCCGTGGCCACGGCAAGTCATGTCTGGTGTTTCGATCAAGGGCGGTTCAGTCTTGAGAACCGGCTGATGCGAAAGCTTAGCCTTAAAGCGCATGAGGGGATGCAAGGGCAAGCCAGGGGAGGGCTCACACCAGGCTTGCTTAGCAACATCGAGGAAACCTGGCATCTTGGTCCAAAAGCTCTCGAACCTGAAGCACCTGCGAGGGCGCAGGAGGTTTTCAGCTGCAAGGAGCAGAGGGCAATGATTCGAGGCGGCAGATGAAAGGGGTATCAGCGAGCTGGAGAGGAATAGCAGCTCCCATGAGGCGTTAGAGAATGCACGATCCAGCTTAACCAAGGTGGGGTTGACTTGCTCGTTACTCCAAGTGAGGCGACGACCTGAAAGATGAATTTCTTTCAGGAGGCAAGAGTCCATGGAAGACTTGAAGCGGGCCATTTGACGCCGGTTGAGGTTGGGGTTATTTTTGTCGGAGGCCTTATAGATGATGTTGAAATCTCCTAGGACCAGCCAGGGAGAGGCAAAGTGATTGTTGATGGTGGCGAGTTCCAGGAGGAAGGCCTCTTTCTCGCTATCCAAGGTAGGGCCATAAACATTGGATGAAGCCCAGCTTTGATGGCCACCCAAGGCAATAACTTTAGCGGAGATTGAGTGGCGCAAAATTAGGGGGTTAGACAGTTGCACGATGGAGTCGTCCCAGAAGAGCAGGAGGCTGCCTCTAGAGCCAGAGGCAGGGAGCTGGAGGCAGCCCCTTACCTTGTGACCACAAACCTCCATGAGTGTTTGGTGAGACGGGGCGGCAAGCTTGGATTCTTCTAGTGTGAGGATTGTGGGGGTGTGGTCTCGGACCATAGCAGCAACCATATCACGTTTGGCGGGGGAGTTGAGGCCCCGAATATTCCAGCTGATGATCTTCATTGGGCAAACAAGTTGAGAGCACAGGAGGAGAGAGGCAGAGCGCGGACGCTAAGAAGCCCCGACGCACTCCTCGGCTGCAGCGGACTTGACGGCAGAGAGGTCGACAGAGGGCCGTGCAAGACCGCACAAGTTGGCAACAGAGGTCATAGTGCTGGCGTCCAGCTGGCATGAAGCGAACAGAAGCTGGAGCTGCTCCGCAAGGGCGTTGGTGGAGGGTGGAGGGGGGAGGCCCAGCTTATGAGCAAGCAGTCCCTAAGCCTTGCGAATGGCTGGGACTGAGGACGAGCCCCCGAGGCGAAGGATGGCCTAGCAGAGGCCAGCCTAGAGCTGCGGCGCATAGCAGTGATGAGCTTAGGGCGCGGGAGCCTAAGCGGGGCAGAGGAGATCGGGGGCGGGGGGGCGGGGTGGGGACAGTGGCTCTGGCTAAGAAAGACTAGGCTAGGGTGGGTGGGGTGGGGGTAGGGAGCCTAGCCTCAGAAGTCATGGGATCGAACACAAACTCACCGAAGTGCACAAACTGGGAAGACTCAAGAAAAAGCAAATCCCCGCGGGAGAGGTGGAGTGACCCCAAGGGCCCAGCACAGAGTCAATAGTAGCGGGAGGGGCTCCAGACTCATGTTGGCCCCGAGCAGCAAAGTGTTGGCCCAGCGGAAAGCTGCACGTCGCATGCGAAGAGGCTGCAGATCCGGGCGAGAGGGGGGCAAGTGGAGAGGCACCTGGCAAGTGGAGAGGCACCTGGCAAGTCGCGTCTGGGCCGTGGAGGGGCCAAGCTACCTGGCGCAGGAGCAAGGCGAATGGGTGCGGGCGCAAAGTGGGCGAGGGGGTTTGAATTTCCCCCACCCAACGCAGCTGACAGGGAGTTAGAATTTCCCCCGCCCTCGCCACCTCCCCTCAACGGGGCAGGTTGCGTTCATGAGCCGGCCGAAGGGCTGGTCCGCGTCGCCACGTAGGTACCAGCTGAAGCAAAATTAGCCCGAAGGGGAGGCACGCCGAAGAGAGCAAGGGGATCGCGTCGACGAGGAGAGCGTGTGCGCGAGCGGGAGCGAGAGCGCACCGCTGAGACGACGCCTGAGGGAACGCGTGACGGCAAGGGTGAGCGTGAGCATGAGCGCAAACTGGAGCTGGGAGTAGCGTGGCCTGGTCGACGCGAAGGAGAGTGAGTGTGCGCGCGGGCACCTCCCGTGGAGGCACCAGAGAAGGCCAGCATGGGCGACTTGCCGTGCCGAAGGCGGTGGCGAGGGGCAGCGTCTCCCGAGGGGGCCTCATCGTCGCTGGAACCATCTGGACGCCGACAAGGATGTAAGAGCGTGTGACGGGCGGTAGGTGGCGCGGCCGCTACAGGGGGAATGAAGGAGTCTGGGTAGGTCAGGTTCCAGAGGTGTGGGACGGCTACCGGGTAGCGACCGCCGACACGCGCCGAGACGACAGAGAAATCCTCGACCGCATCGACATGAATAAGAATCCTGTGCACGGACGCACGGGGAGGCAGCGGTCTGGGCGCACCAGAGAGCCGAGCGGGGCCGTGACCGTCGCCGCGGCGAGGCTCCATGTACGGCGACGGTTCAATGATGTCGAGCTCAGCCTCGAGAGGGATGCTGGCCGGGTCTCGCGTCCATATCCACGCCCTGAATGAAGAGGTATCCTAGCGCCGCCGTGTGCACTCCTCAACAACGTCGAGGCGGCCAACTCCAGTGAAGACGCGGTCCACCACCTCAGAAGACCAAGCATGCAGGGGGAGGCCCTCCAAGAAGACAGGGACGTGGTAGCGCATGTCGACCGGCCTCCCTGCCGCATGAATGTCGTTGGCGATGGCCGAGATGGTGAAGCGTCGGCCAAGGGAGCGGAATGAGCTTTGCGCGCCGAGCCTTGCTTGCTCGCAAGGTGAAGCGCACAAGGAAGCGGAGGTGGCTGAGTGTTGACACGAAAAGTGGGCTTCTCGCGAACACACGTGCAGAAGCGTCAACTCTGGGATTGCGTCGCAACTAGAAACCAAGCGTGCCAGTCAATTTGACCTGTAAATTGACAACGAGTAAATTGTCAGCGACTTAGCCCCAATCGGCTTTTAAATAGCCAGATCATGTTAATTTGTAATCGGCTTTAAGAATCCGATTACTACATCTATCGGCTTATTGCCTGATAGAGCAAATAAGTATAGATAATCATTTAATCCTAATTTTTGGCATTTTATGTTTATTATTAGTAGCAAATTTTTATATCAATGTAATAGATTAAAACCAAGGGACAGATTGAATAGATTGGTTAAGCCAAGACAGTATTCAAATCTAAACCTAGATATAAGCCAATAAACCGATTTAAAGATTCACAACTAATATGGGTAAATGCAATACAGATCGGTAAACATCTATATGTGTAAGATCCTAAACAAAACATACGCAAGATCGATTAAACGAGACAGTCGCATACATCGTATTCAGGAGGAAACACATAGGAGATTTAACAATCGGCATTGCGAGATAAACACATATTACAGATCGATCAGATCGAGACAGCGCAATATGCGATGACATATTAAAGATCGGTAAACCGAGACAGTTTAACATGCTTTGTATACATGAGATCAAGATGATACAGCCATGCATACGGGTACAAGGAGAGAATTGATTATCCCATCGAGATAGCTCTACCTGCGATGAAGCCTTTCGACGATGTCGATCGGATTCGAAAGAGGGGTTTTGTGTATTGAGTGTTTGATGATCTTTTCCTCTAGGCGTAAGGTCCTATTTATAGTATTACAAAGTCGATACCGATACGACCTATTTTATCGCCTCGCGCCTGATCCGATCGTATTTCTCTCAAAGTCTTATATTTATCGGAATACTTTCTTTTGCCGATAAAGCCCAGTTCTGGATTTAGCCCAATAATTCTGATTTTACCCTTTTCACCATATCCGATTTTCCTGCCAAATTTGGGTGTCAACACTGAGATGCGTGACTGTGATGTCTTAGGTTGGGATATTTGTGTATGCGCTGAGCTCGCGAGCCACCCAATCGGTGTCGGGGTGCAGCCCACCGGAGATGTCTACGATGACGCCACAACGATGGACAGAGCGCATGGACGAAGAAACCTCGACGCACACACGAATGGAGGAGGGACGTTGGACGGCGAGAGCAGAGTGGCGTAGTGGTGCCGAGGCAGCGGGAGTGGGTGGCAGGGGATGGAGAGCGATGTGGGGGAGCCGAGGAATGGGGGGATGGCGATGGGGGATGGAAGCACGGTGACGAGGGGTGGAGGTACACCCCCGACAGGAAGCGGTAGTGTGCCCAGAGCGACGGCACGCAAAACACCTCACCGGATCACGGCAAGAAGCTGCAAGATGGTCTCCGGCGAAACACCGGAGGCACCGCCCTTTAAAGCTGGCACGGAGCAGACGGAATGTGGCATTAACGCCGGTATTGACTCGGGCGGTGGTCGGAAATGGAGAGCGCTGAGCACGCCTACTCCTCTTCGAGCGGACGACCTGCCAAAGAGAGGAAGGGGGTGTGGCAGTCGAGGACTGGGCGATGATGACATAGCGAAGTCTCGTCGCAGTGGAAGGGGCAAGCGCCGGGAGGGCTTGAGTGCTGTTTGGAGTGGAGGCAACTGGAAAGGAAGCAACGAAGGTGGTGCTCCCGGCGACGGCAGCGTAAGATCTGCGCCTCGCAGGATCCGCCAAGGAGAGCGAAGATCTGACACGGCGTGGGCACCAACGGTCTGCAGGGTCGACGGGACGAGCCATGGCAAGGGCTTGGGTGTCCACGCTCGTCGGAGTGGCGGAGTGCGGTGGCTCGCCGCCTTGCCTGAGCAGCGGCGGCGAGTTCACGGAGCGCCGCCGCGAGCTTCACCACACACAGAGAGTGGACGGGAGAGGGTGGAAGAAGGGGCGTCGCTGAGGAGGCGGCAAGGGTGGCACGCCGGCCAAGGGGAGATGCCTGCGACGGTCGGCACAGGCCGGAGCGGAGAAGGACGGGCGGCGTCAGGCGTGGATCTGGGCAGACCCGGAGGCGGCGCTGGCCTGAGGTGGGGGTAGGTGGCGAGCTGGACGACCGGCGAAGAACCGAGAGGAGAGCGGCGGCGGCGAGGAGAGCGTGGCGAAGAAGAGGCAGTACGTGGTCGCCAAGCCGAGGGGCGCCAAGATCCCGGCCGAGGCGCTGGACGTGATCGAGCGGAGCGAGATGGGCGAGGTGGTGTCGTCGCCGCCGAGAATTCTGATCGCCGCCGCGCTCGTCCGGCAAAATCAGCCGGGCGGCGGCGGGGTGGAGGTGGAGGGCGCCGAGGGAGGTGGCGGGCGGAGGTGGACGAGGCCGAGGAAAGGGGCGGCGGTGGCGGCGGAGGGTGGAGGGGCGGGGCCGGGGAGGAGGCGGGCGGAGGTGGAGGAGGCCGAGGATAGGGGCGGCGGTGGAGGTGGAGGGGGCCGAGGGGACGTGGCGGCGGCGACGGTTGCGACGACCGCCGGCGGCGGCGGCGGCTAGGTTTGTCCGATGAAGTTGGATTATCACTAATTATATTGTTAATTAATAATTATTGGATTAATTAAGCTATCGGACTGGATTAATTAAGCCATAAGCTAGCTGTACGTGTGGCTTTGCTGGCGCCTGCGCGTTTCGCCTGCGAACCAGCCAGCGCGCACAAATAAAGTCATAAATTGGACATGTAACGGGGTGGCAAATATCAAATTTACATGATTTCATAATGGAAAAAAATTACTAATACGAAAGGATCGGTGCCATTTCTTCAATAACCGACTTCAGCAGTGGCGTCTATCCAATTAAGTTACTTGATGCCGCTCCAAATTTAACATTTCAAAATATGCCGGTTGGTACACATATAATTGGCCTAGGGAGTGACCTATTTTGAATAACATATTTTGCAGTGAATGTATTTAAATTCTCCTTACTTCAGCTCAGCGTGCCAACCTTCTAACCCTCTCGCCGGAACTGGCACGGCGCGGAGAGGAACGGCAAGCTCAAGCGTGGCGCTGAACCTCTCGTCGAGGTTAATATCGCCAGGCGCTATCCCGTCCGGCAAGCTCCAGTCGAACGCGTGCAGCAGCGTCGCCAGCACCATGGGCACCACCGCCACGGCCAGCGGCAAGCCGGGGCAAGCCCGCCGCCCGGACCCGAACGGGATGAACTCGAACGTCCTCCCGTGGAAGTCCACCTCCCTGCCCAGGAACCTCTCCGGCGAGAACGCCTCCGGCTCCGGCGCCCACGCCGCCTCATCCCTCCCGATCGCCCACGCGTTGACGACGACGCGCGTGCCCATCGACACCGAGAAGCCGCCCAGCGTCACGCCGTGCTCCGAGACCTCGTGCGGCAGCAGCAGCGGCGCCGCCGGGTGCAGCCGGAGCGTCTCCTTCACCACGGCCTGGAGGTAGGGGAGCCTCGCGAGCTCGCCTTCCTCCACGCCGCGGGGCCCGAAAGCCTCCTTCAGCTCGGCGCGCGCCGCCGCCATCTTTGCCGGGTTGCGGAGCAGCTCCGCCATCGCCCACTCCACCGTGTTCGAGCTCGTGTGGCTCCCGGCGATGAACAGATCCTTGTTTAAATCACAAAAAATTCAAACTTTTTTATGATGATTGAAAGGATTATGCCATTAATTTCAAGAATCACATTCACATGATACCGTGAGGAGAGCTCGGATCACCGGCCGGTCGAGCTGCGACTTGGCGTTGAGCTCGAGGAGGGAATCGAGCAGGTCGCCGGGCTTCTGGGAGCTGCTCAGCCGGCGGTCTATGACGGCGTCGAAGAAGGCGTAGAATTTCTTGATGTTCTTGGTGGCGGCGCGCCGCCGGCCGCCGAGGTCGACCGCGCTGAGGAACGGGTAGAAGTCGGAGATGTTGGGCTTGGCCGTCTCGGCGATGGAGTCGGCGATGAGATCCCTGAACTCCTGCCCCGTCTCCGACCCCAGCTCGACGACGTCCTCGGAGAAAAGGACGCTGGACATGAAGTTGAGCATGGCGCTGAACACGGCGACCCCGACGCGGGCCGGCGCGCCGGAGCGCGCTCGGAAGTAGGCGACGAGCTCCGCCGCCTTGCGCTCCCGGGTGGCGCGGCTCTCGGCGAGCCGTGGCCCGGTGAAGAGCAGGGTGCCGGCCACGGCGCGGAGGTGCTTCCACAGCGGGCTGGAGCTCGGGAGCCACACCATGGCGAGGTTGCTGTGGCCCAGGGAGCTGGCGTTGTTGGGGACCCACCGCGAGGAGACGGCGCCGTCCTTCTTGTGCAGCGCCTCGTGCGCCGCCGCCGGGGACGACAGCACGACGGTGGTCGCCATGCCGAGCCGCAGGGACATGACGGGGCCGTGGGTCGCCGCGAGGCGGGCCAGCGCGTGGTGCAGCTGCTCGCCGCCGCGGAGCAGGTCGGGGATGTTGCCGACGACCGGGTACGGTGTCGGGCCCGGCGGGGGTGGCGCCGCAGCCGCGCCGGAGTGGCTCGGCCTCCCTGCAGCTTCCTTGCTCCATAGCAGGTACAGCAATGGAGCTGCACAAACCAGCGAGACCCAGACCAGCAAGAGTGTGACTTCTTCCATTTGAGATGAGATCGAGATGGCAATGGCAAACTAGATTTCCCGATGACTTTTTACTTCTTATTATGGTTCGGTCGTCTTGATCCTTGCTCACAGCATAGCTTGTTTTACAAGGTGTGATCGTCGCCGACAGCAGAGTTAGTATATTTTAGAAGTTTGCATGTTATCACATGTTGCGACTTCAGAGCAAGTTGACAGAGACAAGTTGAGACAGGATACACATTTCTGAAGAAAGAAAATCAGCTCTACATGTCGAACGGTTGGATTTGTTGGTTCACGAGGCGTAATCTCATTATTTAAGTATGTTATTAGTGAGTTATTCTCCTTCGATTTAAAAATTAACAAACTTGTCATTTACTTAATTAAGATAAAGATATGGGATTTTTGAAATATACTTCCGAACTGGACTGCTTGTTTTATTCGATCAAATAGTCCAATAATCTAAAAACATGCACATAACAAAATAAAAACGTGAAGCTACATCTTACACTACTGCAGATCGCCATATCAGAAACAGTTATATAACCGCTTGTAGGCAACCGGGAGTGATGCCCGTCGAGCATCACCTGCGGTTGCCACAATCGTTTCTGGTGTTTCATCAGAAGCGGTTGGGAAGGACTCCCTGCCGGCTAGCGGAGCCACCATGTGGGGAGAGCTTGTGGAGAGGATTGCAGGCTGCACGGAGGATGCGCCACCTGTGTCATCTCCACAAGCGGTTGGAGTTACCAATCGCTTGTGGAGAGGTTGACATCACACCGCTTTGAATATATTCAAATATAGAATATATTTCGGGAGAGGTTTTTAATGTCGTTTTTAACAATAAAATTATAGAGGACTAGGGGTTTTTTAAACTTATATAAAATATATATTATGATGCATACTCATAGTACATATAATCACAAGTTTCATATACACAAATGTACATACTTAGACTTAAAAATGGACAAGTATTCGATGAGCACATGAAATAATAAGCACGGAAGCCACGTTTACAAGTTTCCAAGAGTAAAAAGACTAGTATCGAGCTCATTTCTTACGTGCATCACTCATTGTGGTCTTGGACGATGATTCCGTAAGTTCACCCGTCCTTATAGACAGACAGTTTCTCCATCCCTCTGTGTGGAACTAGCCTTTGGTGGATACAACCTCGTCGACAATGAAGCCAATGAGTTGTTCTTGGATTGCTACCACCCAATGCGGCGGGATCACGTTAGCTTGCTCGTCGATGTTGGGCTGCCATTTAAGCAGAAAATACATACATATCCGAACATGTAATTAAAAGTGTACGCTCTAATAAATCAACCTGCATACACACACACACACACACACGAACCTTGCATAACTTTTCGGCTCATCGTCGTGGAGAAAATTTTGTATATAGTGGCATACATAGTAGCCACATAAGTTGTTTCCTACCGTCTGCATCTTAACCTTCATGCGAAGAAATCTCAGAAGAAAACAAATTAAATATTAGGGTGAAAAACTGTTACAGCGTATATATATTTTTATAGTCTTTAATTAGGACGTACTCGATCGCTTACGATGACTTCGAATTCTTCCTTGAACTTTTCTTTGCCTCCCACTACCAGGGAATGGAGCTGTACAAGCGGTTAGACCTTATGACTCACACCTCACCCAGCTAGCCAACCCACCCACGCGTGATATCTGATGAGATAGGGGGAGCTTTCCTTTTATCTATTCGAAAAAGGGCCCTCTAGAAATGGTTGGGACTATTAAACCACTTATAAAGGCTAGCATCCTAAGCGGTTCGTGCCCCCAACCGCTTCTAGAGCTCTAGCAGCGGTTGGGAACATGAACCGCTTAAGGGGTTCGTGCCTCCAACCGCTTATAGAGGTCCACTCCTGCCTTGGGGCTGGTTTGGGGCTATTAAACCGCTTGTAAAAGTCTGCTCCTTTTTTTCCAACCGCTTAGGAAAGTCAGTTCCCTAGTATTGTCCTTTCGAACCTTGTGAATACTTTGTTCATGACGTCAATAAACCATTGGTATTTGGTGACCAGTTTCCTTGAATCTTGAACAACGATCCGGCTGTTGTCAAGCTTGATGACTAGAAGGATCCAATGGAACCTATTCGTACATTGTTATATATATGTAGAGAGAGTTGGGCTATGATACTTCGCGAAGCACAACCCTTTTGGTGCTTCACGTCCTCACCCTTCCGATCTGCTTCAAATCTGGCACCCCGATCCCACCTCCCACTCCCCCACCGGCTCACCTCGTAGGCTGGCTAGGCGCACCTCCCTCTTGAGCCGAGCCAACCATCCTAGCCGAGCCTACTTCAATCTGATCGCTCTTCTCGATTCAATCCCCTTATCGATCTTGCCAAGGCACATCTTGCTCACCTTCCCTGCCCTCTCCCGCCACGATCTCGCCAAGGCCGATCGCCATCGCCGCCACAGGTGCTTGCTGTTCCCATCCCCCAGGCAATCGATCTGCTGCCTCTTGGAGATTGCGTCATCCACCTCTTGGAGACAACCCGTAAGTTCTGCTCTCATCCGCCTCTACAGATTGCCCCGCTGCGTCCTCCATCCACATCAGTTTGAACAATAGTTTTGGAACAGATGGGTGTTTTTGATCCATAAACTGGAATGGAGGGAAATTATGATAAAGAAGTGGTCCTAGTTGGAGATTCGAATCAAGGAATTAAGGTACTTGTAAAAACTGTAATCCTGTACATATTCGTTGTTCTTAGAATCTTAGTTCATGGTAATATAAATAGCAACTAATTGTTTTTTAACAGATGGATGCTTCTGAATCGCTCATGGGTGTTTCTGAATCTGATCCATATATTGGTAGAAGCACACACTATTGGAGATTCAAGCAATATGGGCTCAAATCAAGGAACAGAGGTACACTCAGAAGCACTCCAAGTTGGAGATTGTCATGTACGTATTTGCTAATCTGTCCATGTAACATATGTAACAATTACATGTTTTCTGAACAGATGGATGTTAACAACAATGAAGGAGAGGTTTAAGCTGGGGAGTCCGAAGAAATATGCAGCAAACCGTTTGTTGGAAAACAGTTTGATTCTTCGGAGGAGGCGTACAATTTCTACGATGCCTATGCAGAACGAGTCGGTTTTAGTGTCCGGAGAGCAACACAATCTAAATCAAGTTTGGGGGTGTCAAGTGTTAGGTTTGTTTGCAATAAGGCAGGCATATCTACACGCCAGAAAAATTCTGAGATGCCAATTGGAACTGTAGATGTTGGGAAGAGTCCACAAAAAGAAATTTCAGCTACAAGAATTCGATGCAAGGCTTCATGCAGGGTCAGGCTCATGAAAAATGGGGTTTGGCAGGTTAGTGTGTTTGTGGAGGACCACAATCATCCTTGTAGAGCTTCTGATACAGCCAACAAACGCAATTTAAGGTCACACAGGTCCATAAGAGAAGAGGATTCAGAGATGATTGAAGATTTAAGCGCTCAAGGAGTGGAAACAAGTAAAATTTATAAGTTCATAGGTGCTAAGAATGGAGGCAAGAATAATCTAAGGATGAAAAAGAAGGAGGTGAGCAATCAGATATCCAAGAAAAACCGTCTGCTAGCAGGATGTGATGTTGAGAGCACTCTAGTGTATTTCCGAAAGAAAAAAGAAGATCCCGAGTTCTTCTATGCCACAGAATCTGAAAAAGATGGCACCATTGTAAATTTGTTTTAGGTGGATGGAAGGAGAAGAAGAGCCTATCAAGAATTTGGGGATGTCATGACATTTGACACCACGTACAACATGAATAAGTATGGCATGCCGCTAGCTCCATTCATTGGAGTCAATCATCATCGACATTCTATTTTTTTGGGATGGCTTTTCTTAGGTCAGAGGGTGCTACAAATTTGGTTTGGCTTTTTAGCACATGGCTAGAAGCTATGTATGACAAACACCCTACTGCTATAATCACTGACCAAGATCCAGCTATGAGAAAGGCAATTCAACAAATTTTCCCTAAAACCGTGCATAGGTGTTGTCAGTGGCATGTGATGAGGAAGGCAAGAGAGCATCTGGGACTATTGTATGGTCAAAAATCTGGTTTTATGGATGAGTTAGGTGCTGCGATCAATCGTAGCATGAGCGAGCAGGAGTTTGTGGATAGATGAATGGCCATGATAGATAAATATGAGTTGACAAGCAACAATCATCTCAAAGTAATGTTTGATAAGAGAAGAGAGTGGGTCCCCACCTTCTTTCGAAGTACTTTTTTTGCAGACATGTCAACAACTCAAAGAAGTGAGAGTATGAACGTGTTGACACCCAAATTTGACAGAAAATCGGATATTGAATTTGGGCCGGAACAATCGAAATTTGGGCCAAATAGGATGTTGGGCTTCATTGACGGAGGAGAAAAGACGATGTATCATTAAATCCGACAAACTGGAGGCGCGGGATCTTGGACTCGAAGTGTATCTTAGGAAAGTCTAGTTGAGTCGTTTTGAAGCCGGTTGGCTTTTGTATCGTGTCGGTATCGGTTTAGTTAGGACTAGCGTCAGTATAAATAGGGACCCGAGGGTCGTGTAAAATAACAATCAACAAACACAAACAAAACCCTCTTTTCGAATCCGATCGACTTTGTCGAAAGGACTTCAACCGCAGGTAGAGCTATCTCGATGAAATAATCGATTCTCTTACTTGTACCCGTATGTCATGGCTGCATCGCTTCGATCTCATGCATACACCCGCATGTTAGACTGTCTCGGTTTTACCGATCTTTAGCATGTACCCGCATATTACACTGTCTCGGCTTTGACCGATCTGTAATTTGTATTTACCTTGCAATGCCGATTGTTAGATACCTTTGCATGTTTTCTCTTAATTCCGATGCATATGACTGTCTCGACCTGATCGATCTTATATGTGTTTGTTTAGGGGCTTTCATGTTTAGAATATTTACTGATTTTCATTGTATTTACCTTTACTAGTTTCTAGAGCTTTAATCGGTTTATGAGTTTTTGCCTTGATTTAGATTTGAATACTGTCTGGGCCTGACCCATCTATTTGATCAATTTCTTGGCTTAATCTGATGAGCTGATTTAGAGTTTTAAAAGCTAGTTTTATGCAGAAAATACCAAAAAGAAATAAGAAAGATCTATGCTTAATCGTTTTATCATCTTAATTGCTCTATCGGAATTTAAGCCGATAGAAACCCGTTGTATCGGATTGTTTAAAAGCCGATGCAAAAAACCTGATCTGGCTATTTTCTAAAGCCGATCAGTGCCAAGTCACTAACAATTTTCCTTGTCAATTTTCAGGTCAAATTGACTGGCACGCTTGGTTCTTGGTTGCGACGCAAGCCCAGCCTTGACGCTTCCGCACGTGTGTTCGCGAGAATCCAACTTTTCGCGTCAACACACTTTTTGGCACGCCCGGTGGGACCTTAAGAATCGGAATCGACAAGATGACTCGCATTGACGCTGAAGCGGCAGCAGAGGCGCTTAAGCTTGCTGCTGAAGCTGTGACTTTCGATGAGTTGAGCCCTAATCAGAAAAAGGAGATTGAAGACAAGCTCGCTGAAATTCATGCAGAAAACAAGAAGAGGATGCTGACCGGTTATCGAAAAACTCGCAGCGGCTAGATCACAAAAGCTTCCATTGGAGATCCATTGCTCACTGGAGATTTTTCTGAAATTATAAGGGATCAGATCAACAGCTCTGTTTACCGATCAGTGATAGATCAATCATTGGTTTTGGGGCAAATTGTGGAAGATAGGACCATTGCTGCTTTGCATAACCTGATGGCTGGTCAAACTCCTCCAAGGGATCGGCTTACTCCTCCTCCACCTCCACCAAATCCAATAAACTGATTCCCACCAAACACTCTCAAGTTCTTCGCAAGCAATTCCACCACCAGCAGGAGTGTTTAATTTTCCTCCACAAGGATTTGTTCCTATTCCGACTAACACTTCTCCGATCCAAGCTTTGCAGAACAATCAGGCTTTAGTTCCAATGCAAAATCTGATCAACTATCAGCCAATTGTTTCAGGGGTGAATGAAAATCTTGAGGAGATGACAAGAAACCTGGTGTACAACATGATGAGGCAACGTAGAATCAATACACCCAAGATCGCTCCAAGCTACACTATGCCTTATCCATCGGCATTCAATGAAACAGAGTTTTCATACAAATACCGAGTGCCAGATTTTGCAAACGCCAAGTTTAGTGGAAGTGACAGTACCTCTACCCGTGAGCACATTGCCAGGTTCATAATACTGTGTGGAGAAGCTGCTTCAAAGGGTTCACTCAAATGCCGATTGTTCCCTCTCTCCCTATCGAGATCGGCCTTTAACTGGTTCACCTCACTCCCTCCAAATAGCATCACTTCCTAGACAGATCTTGAGAAGAAATTTCATGAATACTTTTATTCTGGGAAGAATGAAACTAGAATTACCGATATCATGATGATCAAGCAAAATATGGAGAATCGGTTAATGATTATCTGCGCCAATTCAAGGAAGTGAGAAACCGATGCTATACTCTTTCACTGTCTAACAATGAATTGGCAGAATTGGCTTTCAAAGGATTGTTGCCAGTGAATCAGAAAAAGGTGGTCAATCAAGAATTTGCTGATATTTCTCATCTAGCCCACAAGATTATGCTATATGAAAGCCGATTATTTGATAATTCCTATCCAAGCCAAAAAGAATATCAGAATAATAACAACAACAAGGGTAAAGACAAAGCTATCAACATAGTAGACGCTGAGGAAGTTGAAAATTCCGATGATTGTGATACCGAAGGACCTGGTGCTTATCTTGCTGAGTGGGTAAGCAATAAGAAAGAATTTGAGTTTGGATGGATAAAGCCGAAGGGTTTTGAAAAAGGAAAATATTCCTTTGATACGTCCAAGTGTGATCGGATTTTTGATCACATGTTGCAAGAAAAACAGATTCGGCTTAAGCAAGGGCATTTAATTCCCCCTTTGAAAGAACTTAAGAAGCGAAGATATTGCAAGTGGGATAATTCCTACTCACATATCACTAATGAGTGCAATACTTTTAAGCAAGTTATCCAAAAGACGATTGAAGATGGACAACTTCGGTATCAAAGTAAATCTTCACAAGTTGATACAGAACCTTTTCCGGTCGGCTTTATTGGAATGGTCGATGCTGTGAAGAGAAAAGCCGATGGTTCAGAAGAAAGTTCTGGTCGGCTTAAAGTGCTTGTTGGCTCCAAAAGGATCGTTGTGGAAAAGAAATCAGAATTGAAATTCCGATCAATAAAGCCGCGGGGAAATAAGGAAACCAACAAGTGGAACGAAGTAAAGCGTGGAAAGAATAATAAGCCGATCATAAGACCTAAACCAACTTTCGATCAATTGCTAGAAAAGTATGATCGGATGGCTAAAAATACACCAAGAAGGAATACAAGGGCAAGGACACCTAATCCGATTCTTCAAGAAAATTCAAGGAATCAGGATTGGGAGATGGAACATTGGGAGTGTCCCTTTTTCCGATATTGCTGGAAAGAGGGAATGTCGTTGCCTATCATTGAGAATTGTCGATACAGTGCAGCGCCCACGAAGAGACATTGGAGCAGAATAAAGGTTATCTTTTGATACCTCCGTGGAAGCATTGATCTTAGCCTGTTTTACAGGAAGAACCAAGATACGAATATTGTTGGTTATGCCGATGCTGGGTACTTTTCGGACCCGCATTCTGATAAATCACAAACTGAGTATGTTTTTCTATGTGGTGGCACTGCAATGTCATGGAAGTCGTCTAAGCAGACGCTTGTGGCTACGTCCACAAACCACTCGAAAATCATTACATTATATGAAGCATCTCGTGAATGTGCATGGTTAAGAAGAATGATGAAACATATCCTGCAGTCGTGTGGATTACCTATTAAGCAAACCGCTACAATTATCTATGAAGATAACGCCGCTTGTGTTGCACAAATGTAAATGGGTTATATAAAAAGTAATCTTACTAAGCATATCGATCCCAAGTTTTTTTATGCGTATGAACTGCATAAACTGAACGAAATAAGTATTCAGCATATCAAATCCTATGAGAATTTGGCTGACCTGTTCACTAAGTCATTGCCTACTGTCTCCTTTGAAAGGTGTGTTAGAGGCATTAGAATGATCAGGCTCAAAGAAGTGCTGAATTCATAGGGAGATAATTCACACGTCCTGAATTAAAACTTTGGCATGAAGCCGGAGTACCCAACTCGATTTAGAAAATTGAATGCAACGTTGGGTGGTTTGTACTCCTTTTTTTTTATGAGTTTCTTCTGAAGTTTTCTCACATAAGGTTTTTAATTAGGTAAATCGTGCGCACAACAAACGTATGCTATGTATTCTTTCTCCAATCTTTTTTCCCACTGTGTTTTTATGAAATTTTGATTAGTCATATGCATCTCGCTGGCAAGGTCCAAAGAAGAGTGTTGAGAAACCATCCGTAGGAAAAGCCCGGCTCGGCCGGGCCTATGCGCAGCACGGCACGGCTAGGACTGGCCGGCGGCTTCCCCACGGTGGGGCTAGCTCCACCCATACATCTTTGTGTCCGCTATATCTCTATGATTGATTGTCTATATTTATACCTCGGACTACACCCGGTAGCGAGGTTCCTCGACGCATCCATCCGATCGGTAGCGAGGTTCCTCAACGCATGCATCCGATTAGCCTCCCGCAGCGGGCTTGTTTGGATCACGCCCTGGCCTGGGGGCGCAAGCCCAGGCCGTCGATTTCCAGGGGGCTTGCTGCCTGGGCCAGGCAAGTTCTGCGGTCTTTAATCCAAACAAGCCCTCCGGAGACCGCGCCCAGGCAGCGGCGGCCTTCCCCTTCCTCGGCGCGGGGCGGCGGCCTCCCCCTTCTTCAGATCGACACGGCAGCGCCCCCTTCCTCGAGCCAGCACGGCGGAGTCCCCCCTCCGGAATCGGGAGGCAGCACCCTCCTCCGCTTCTCCGTCGCGTCCGCATCCTCGCCGTCACCGTCGACAACGCCCTTCCCCCGCCGGCCTCTCCGCACGACGGCACGAGCTGGCGAATAGCCCGAGCCGCCTCCTCCGGGAGCTCGTGGAGCGCAAGAAGGCAATATTCCCGAAGAAGAAGCATCCTCCATGCCACTTCGTCCTGAAGCCGCCGCTCGACGATTTTCTCAGCAGCCCGCAGCTCTCTCAAATCGCTCCCGCTCCTCTCCTCCTGCCTTCCCTCTGCGCCGCTCTCCGCCTTTGACAGGACATGGATGGACGAGTTCCTCAATAGCCCGCAGCTCTCTCATGTCGCTCCCGCTCCTCTCCGCCGCTCGTCATGAAGGGCGACAACCAGCTCAAGACCTCCCGCGGCGACAACCAGGGCATAGCCGTCATCGTCCTCGACGCTCTCACCAGGTAACAGAAGAATCTCCGTCCAAACACACCGCAGTGGGGAATTTGCGTCTGAATTCATACGTTTCTGTAGAACTGTGGGGGTGGTTGTGTCCTATAAGGTCCAGTGCTGTTATTTCTCGCTCCTTAATGGTGTAGGTCGGTGGCTTCAAGATCTATTACTGTGAAAGAGCTGAGATGTTCAGCAAATTGTCCTTGTTGAGAGCTAGAAAAATAAAAAAAAAAGTGCTCGTGGGTATTGTGGTTGCGGGTTGACTACGCAATTTTCAGACCATTGGCTGTGGAACATTGAAATGGTTGCTGTTATTCTGTTGATGGATGGCTCTAATGGAGGTTTTTTTTTAGACGAACTAATGGAGGTTTTTGTATTCATATTTATGTGGGGCATGAGGGCAGCGGTGGAGTACACTTGCATAATGGCTGTTACTACGACAGTGGTGTCAATGCTAATGGCTTGACGGTGGCTTATAGATTGGGCATGCAATATGTATATTTTAAGATTATGCATAGTTCAGTTGTGTATAAGAAAATCCTTTTAGATTTTTGTCACATCCATGCATGATCTGTAACGTGACGATAATTTTATAATAAACAAAGGTTCTGACTCCTGTAAATCCGTGTGCTCATTATAGTAAATATTTATTTTAAGTTCTGTAGTATATAAATCTTTACATGCTACACCTTTTTTCCACAGCGCCAAATGATGATGTCCAAGATGAAGTCGAGGGCTGCGATGATGGCACAGCGACTGCAATGGGCAAAGCTGATGACATTGCCCAAACAATAGAGGTCCTAGGCAATTAATTTTTGTAGTAGAGACATGTGTGTTCATGTCTTTCAAAACACATGCCACGTGATGATAATTTTATAGTAAACAAAGTCTTTGACTACTGTAAATCCATATGCGCATTACAGTAAATATTGTTTAATTGTACATCAGAGATTCTTACATGCTACCAACATTTGTTTTATAGTAAAGACGTGTGTTTATGTTGTTAAGTCATCTCTCTAAACTACTCGCATGTTTAGAGCCTGCTAAGTTTAGAGCTTGGCATATGATTCCCAACCTTTCCTCTATATATCACCCAGATAATATTTTTTACTTAAACAAATCTATTTTTTATTCTACCAATAGGTTTTGCCACGTTTTTGTATTATAGTAAAGTACGGTAGCAATTATAGTAAAGCAAAATTTATTTGGTAAAGCCGGTCAAGTTTTGTTGGAAAAAATATCAAAAATATGTTCGTTATTGTAAATTGGACAACACATTATTGTAAAATTTATTTGCACATTATTGTAAAGTTCATTTTTGTAATTTTACTATAATTTGAACTAAGCAACATCTTAGTAAATACATTCCTTGTGAGCTATAGTAAACATTGGTTCATAACTATAGTAAACCATTTTACAGAATTTCTTTACTCCGGCAAATAGGTTTTACTATTTTCTATATTATAGTAAAGTGGAGTAACAATTATAGTAAACCAAAACTTATTTGGCAAGACCGGTCTAGTTTTGTTGGAAAAAATGTCAAAATACGTTCATTATTGTAAATTGGACAACAAATTATTGTAAATTTTATTACCACATTATTGTAAAGTTCATTATTATGAATTTACTATAATTTGAATTAAGGAACATCCTAACTGATACATTACTTGTGAGTTATAGTAAACGTTGCTTCCCAACTATAGTAAACATTTTACAGAAAATATTTTTTACTTTGAAAAATAGGTTTGACTTTTTTTTGTATTATAGTAAAGTGAAGTAACAATTATAGTAAACAGAAATTTATTTCGCAAGACCGGTCGATCTAGTTTTGTTAGAGAAAACGTAAACAACACGTATGTGAAAACGGTTTGTCCATCGGAGCTCGCAATCAACGGAAAAAGTAGAAATAAGATGATAAATTCACTTAATTAATGCACCATAAGGGGAGCAATCTGATCAAATTTTTATTCGCGTTTACTATAATTTAAGTGCATGTTTACAATAATCTATACACAAGTTTACTATAATTTTCTGACGGAACCTGCGCGCGTGGGGAGGGTGGGAGGGCTTTTGGGGAGGAGGGTATGCACGTGGGGAGGGTGGGAGGTGCCTTTGGGAGGAGGGGGAGGGTGGAGGAACACGTGGCAACCTATAAATATGGGAGTACTTTAGTTAAAGTACTCTTAAGAGTACTATAGCTCCACTCTACTTGTAATATCATATATGCAACTAACTATAGCTGGCCTCGTTGGAAATGCCACCTTAATGTGGCTAGAATCAAGCAAAATCGATCAAGCCCTACATATATCAATATCAATATCAATAATAGTACAACCGTGACCATTCTTTCTTTATGGCTGGACATGTGGAATATCCTTCCTCGCTTCCTGTTGCTTGGGCACGGCGGACGCTTCTCACGGTGAGCTCCTTGCGACGCGTGTCCGGCGGCGTCGCTCTGTTCAGCCACGGCCGTCCGATTGGTCGCTAAAAAAAACGCAACGCGGGTCGATTGCTCAGCTGGTTTGCTGCGACGGCCAACAATAGCAGACCATGGCTCGAATCCTGGTTGCTCCGCTTTTTTGGTCGCATTTTTTCCTTTTCTCTTCCACTCTTTGTTTACCCACTTCTCTCCATTAAGTGGCAGTAATACCACGTAGCTAAGCTGGTAACGCATACGATTGAATTTTTGCAGGGTGCGCGTTCGAATCCCATCCTCCGCCAATATTTTTTTTCTCCAGATTTTTTTCGTAGCGCGAAAAAAGATTCTGAGAATAGACCAACATTTTAGCATATGATTTTTTCACAATGTAAAAAAATAAAAGAACAGGAAATAGACTAAGATTTTATGATCCAAGCCCATTTTTTTAACTACTTTTCCAGAATTGTTTACCGTTTTGGTTTTTTCAAGATTTTTCCCAGCGAAAATACAATAAATAACTGAAAATAGAACTAGATTTTGGCATAAGATTTTTTTACAATGTGAAAAAAAAACATAAAATTGACCAAGATTTTATTGTCCAATCCCATTTTTTGGGCTTCTTTTGTAGATTTTTTCACAATATGAGGCATAATAAAAAACAAAAAATAGGCCAAGATTTGACCATAAGATTTTTTGCCATGCTAAAAAACGCTGACAAAGAAAATAAACCAGGATTTTATAGAAACGTATTTAATCCATTATTTCTTTCCTTTCGTTTCCAGCTTTTTACGACACTAAAAAATCTAAAAATTGGTCATCTATCTTACATATATTAACGGGCTAGCGCTAAGAAGCTACCTCACGGCACGTTAGCTTTAGTGTACATTGCTGGTTCGATCCCCAGCTTTGGCCCCTTTGTAAACATTTTATTACACTTTGTAGCCCTCTAAAAAAATTTGGATCATAGTTTCATAGTACGGGTTGTTAAAAAGGTATATTCATTTTGAAAATATGAAACATGCATAGAAAAATCGAAGGAAAAACTATTCCTTTCTTTCATTCCAATTTTTACTACCAAGCTAAAAAAATCAAAACAAATAGAATTTTCAAAATGCTACGAAAATTTGTGGTAAGTGTCCATAAATGAAATTAACATTACAAATGTGAAATTCTACGATATTAATTAGTAAATAATTGAAAATAAAAAACCTTTTAAATGTATAACTATAGTTTAAAAGAAATCACAACAAATAGAATTTTCAAAATGCAGCCAAAATTTTATGGTAAGTGTCATCAATAATCAATTAATAATAATATATACATGCACGAACACACGCGTTGTTCGTTCGCCACATGGCTGGCCTCCCCGCTCGGTGTCACCACAACCGTCCGATCGCGCGCAACAGTTAGATCTGGCTGTCCATTCGTGTTTATGTATAAAATAATTTTTCCGCCCAAAAAAACAAAGCTCGGGTAGTTTGCCGGGCTAGCTAGCGGAGGCAGATCTCACCGCGGAGACTGCGGTTCGATTCCCAGCTAGACGCCCGATTTTTTCGTTTTTCCTACCGCGCCCGCGCAAGCGCGTTTCCCGGCCCGTGCCGCCAGCCTGCTCCGTGCGTTTCCCGCCCGTTCCACGCGCGGCGCAGGCCCGCGCGCGCCCCGCCCTCGGCGCGCCATGGGCGCGCCCACGCTGCTAGTAAAATATATGCATCAGTACTAGCATGAATGCGAGGCCTGCACGTCGCCTGAGCACGAGCTAGCTACCAAGCTGACTATGCACACCACACGTGTCTGCGTTCTTCCCCTCTATTACATATCCATCTATGTGTGTGTATGTGTATGTATGTATGTATGTATGTATGTATGTATAGATGTATGGATTGGTAAGGCCTTTTTTTCATCTTAACAACTTAACAGGTTAATTACTTATCTATGTTTAAAAAACATATTTTGAGTCTTTTTAGTCCTTTTTTCGCTAGTTTGAACGTGGGTCCTAACGCTTTAAAAAACAAGTCAAACGAAATGGATCCGAATCTCGAGATTACCTCGAGAAACTCACGAAATTTAGTCATTTTAGTCGTTCAGCTATTCAGATCAGCTTAAAAGAATAGGGCCTAAGTTGAATTTGTTTAAGTATACATGCAGTGTGAGTATCCGGACTAATAGTTACTAGGAAACGACACAACTGTACCGGTTCACAACAGCCTCTAGTATCGTTTCCAAACCTTTAATGCAAACTTGACGGCGTGTTCTCCGCTCAACCATCGCGGATCACACCCCCGGTCGATTTTTAGTCTCGCTAGCCAACCTCGATCAAGCTCGATCCGATTTGAGCGTCGGGCACAACAAGGAGCGACTCACAGATTTACCTGTGTTCGGACTCGCTGGTAATAGTCCTACTCCCGCCGAGTCTTAGCTCTTTTCCGATTGTGGTTGAATGGGGATGTGTTTACAGAGTGTCTCGAATGCACGAATGCCCCTCTCTCCTCTCTCTCCTCCTTTTATACAAACTTTGGGTCATGAGAGAGCCGAGAGGGTAGGCGATAAAGGTTTCAAGATAATCGACAAGACACGATGAAGAGACGAAACGCGTTGCCGCCCACGCCAGACTCACAGTGCTTCGCAGTGGCCTCTCGACCAAGACAAATACACCGTGAACTGCGGGTGGGCCCCGCCGCTTCCTCCCGACACGGCGGCCTCCTCAAGCAAACTTTCTCTCACGGCCAATTCTTCGCGCACACAAGGATGTACCGCCAGACCAAGAAGGGTCATCAGAAGCGGTAATCATTTCTTCCGCTATCTATCCACGCGCTGATGTCTCATTAAATGCGCCCGTCTTCAGAAGACGGGAGCCTCGTCCCGAAGACTCCTTCGCAATGCTCCTCGCTGGGCCCCGCCTCCGGCGCTGCTGGGCCCTCGCCTGGTCTCTGGAGGGCTCGCCCACGCACCCGCCTCGGGCGCTGGGGCCTCGCCTCATCGCCGGAGGGCTCGCCCACGCACCGCTGGGCGCTGGGGCCCTCGCCTCATCGTCGGAGGGGCTCGCCACGCAGGCCCCCTCAGAGCCGAGGGGCTCGCCTGCTGGCCATTGGGCCTTGCTCGCCTGGCCGACGCCATGGGCCCTCTTGGCCTTCCGAGGGGCTTCCGCTGCCTGGCCAACACCAGGCTGCCAAGGCCCTCTTGGCCTTCTCGAGGGGCTCGCCCGCCTGCCATTGGGTTTTGCTCGCCCGCCGACGCATGGGGCCCTTCTTGGCCTTCCGAGGGCCTCAGACTCCCTAAGATTTATTACACCGACAAAGAGCTCCGGGTCCACTATGATACGCGAACCGTCAGCAGACATTTTTTCCGTTTTTGTGCGGCGGAGACGAATCGGGGCCCACCACTGCGGGTACCAGACACCGATTCTCCACCGCACACGATCTTCCTTGGGAACTACGCCGCTGGAAACCAAAAACGCTGGGTAATGATGCGCCGCTGCGTGGGGCGGAATTCAAACCGCCGGCCGCCGCCCACGCCTATAAATACTCCTCTCGCCGGGTCAATCCTTCCACACGCTTAAGTCTTCGCCGCCCACCGCTTCTTCGGCCGCTATCATAGCTCTCGCCCGCCACCGCTTAAATTTTCCATGGCTCCTAAGCGCAAAGAAAGGCCGCCGGGATGCCGCACCGCTTCGAGTCGCCCCGCCGCTTCCACCGCCGATGAGGATCGTGGCGGCCGAGTTCGTACACCGATCGCCGCCCGTTCCGCTACGGCACCATCATGCCGAAGTCTCGCGCCGGGAGATCGTGACCTTCTCTGGCGGCGTCGGGCGGCCTTGTCCCGCCAGACCAATTCTTCTTGGGGTGCTCGCTTTCACGGATCCAAAGCGGCGACCTTCCTCCTAACTCGATCATGGCCTCGGTCATCTTCGCCACCTTCGCGAGATGTTCGTGGGGACGATGCTAAACCTCCCGCTCAAGGCCGACTTCTTCATCTCAAGACACGGGCTCGCTGAAGCGCGGTTGGGAGTCGCATTTCGCCCGCGACGCCGCCGCTTTTATCCTCGCCGGTCAAGTCCAACTCGAAGGACTGCACCGGCAAAGGGTCAGATGTGGAGGATTCCAGCACGCGACGATCTTGTTCTTCCCGACGATCCTGCTGGAGCCCATCGCCGATCGGGGCCCAAATGACGGCCTAGCGAGTACGGAGGCGATGGCGGCAAGATTGCCGAAGCTCCGCCACGGGCTCACCGAACCCGTGGTGGCGGACTTTCGCGGCGCGCCGTTTTGCCCGCTGTTGAGGGCGCGTCTTCGCCGGACGCATACATTACGGCGACGACGACGGACCGTGACCGCTCTTTGAGGTGAATACTCGCGTTCTTTTGGATTTCACCTTCCTTTCTTTCCATTTTTGGCTAATAGCCAACTCTCTTCTTCTTTGGGTGTTCACCGATGGGAACGTGTCGGGCGACGTGTTCGGATCGGTCTGGCGGGCTTCGACCACGCCGACCGGCGACATCGCTCGCCGACGGGCATCCGCCTCTCGCGATTGGGATCCATGGAGCGCAACCCTTACTTGCAGCGCCGCTTCTATGGAGGTCTTCGGTCTCGCGGTCTGCGTGGCGGGGACCACTGCAGATCCATGAGCCGCCTCGACGACCGCCCAAGCTTCATGGACGCTGCTGCTCTCGCCGTGGCGGCCGACTCGCCAAGGCCTGAAGCGCCACCATCTCGCTGCCGACGACGACGACGAGGAGGGAGGACGAGCTCAAGAGAGCGCGCCTTCGAGTCTCGAAGCTTCGCCGCCACCACGCCCCATCCAGCGGGAGCCCTGCTGCTCGCCGCCGCCCACCACCGGGCAAGAGCGTGGCGATTTCAGAACCGGCGCCGCCGCGCCAGTTTCCGCCCTCCTACGCTTAACGCTTCCGCGCGGGGCTGTTGCTGCTGCTGGCGCTTCTCGCACGGCAGACGCTGCGTGCGGCTGGCCGCTCTGCTCGCTTCGACGGTGATGCGATCTGGCGCTGCCACCGCCGCCAAGAATAAGCGATTTGAGCTCCCCTTCTTTTTTTCAGGCGCACCGCTTCAGGTTGGTTTTCCTCGCTTACGACGCTTCACACTAGGGTTAGCATGCTACACGGTTTTTGCATACCGAACCCCGCTTTGTCCTTCTTGAACAGGCGGACGCTGGGCATCGAGCTCGCTCGCTGCGACTCGCCAATTTCCGCCCGCCGCTTCCTCCGACGGAGGTCGCTCGAGGCGTGGAGAGTTCGCCGCAAGCGCGCCGGAGAACCTTCGCCACTCGCCATTGGCGGCGCCGCTTATCTCGGCCGTGGATCGCCGACGATCGCCTTTGAAGCGCCAGACCTCTCCCGCACTGGGCGACGCGGAGGAAGCTCCTGTTTTGGCGGAGCGATTCGCCGGCGAAGTCATGCGCGTCCTTGGCCAAGAAACCGCCGCTGGCGAGGCGATGACCGCGAGGTCATGCGGCAGCCTGCCGCCACGCGCGGCCGCCAAACAGATCAAGACCTCCGCCGAGCACTTCGAAGGCCCGACCTCGCCGACATGTCGCGCGACCGCCACTGCGGGCTTCGTGACGCTCGCATCCACTGGTGTTTTTGCATCCTCGCTGGAGGAGACGGCCGCAAGAAGACGCTTAGCGCCGTGTGGACGAGCCGCCAAGCTCGCGCGGCCCTTCCGGGCGGCGCCGCGGACGCGGGCGATCAAGACGGTCGCCAAGGCGCTCGGTTGCGCGGTTCATCTTGGGCAATTGTCTTGCTTGCTCGAGACGCCGCTTGATCTCGACGCCGCCATCGGGAGCCTTTCGCGCCACGGTGGACCGGTTTGAGCAAGCGCTGGTTGACACCGCCGCCGATCGCTGGTCCATGATGGGCGCCGCTCAATGGAAGACGAAGGCCGAGGAGTAACGAGACTCCCCGCTTTTTTTTGCCTTTGTAACGCGGTTTATCAATGCAAACAAACTTTTGCTCTTTTGCCGTGAGTCTCACTTGAACTTCGCACAACTTTAACTTGCGGAATTGAATTGGGGCACCGGCCGCCAAAGGTTTTAGATCAACGCTCGCCGCAAGTGAGCTGCGCTTCCTTAGGCATCCTGGTTACTTCAACCCTTATGGCCTCTCGCAACCCGACTTAAACATTACGTGGCGAAGCGCTTAGCTTCCTAAGTGGTCTAGTCGCTGGTGCCTCCACATGCGCATTGCCTAGACCGAGCCGACACACCAAAGTTAGAGCCCGCCTTCCGTCCGCCGCCAAGACCAACAGAAGTTATAAGCGCTTGTTTTGCAACTAAGGGCCATCAACCTTAAGTATTTTCGCTACCAGCTTTTCAAAGAATGTTTTCTAACAGACCTTTCTAAGGCTAAGCCACCGATCGCCAAAAAGCTTTAGACAGAGCTTTCGCTGAAAGTGAGCGTTTTTTTCCTGCATCCGTTACTTCAACCCTTATGGCCTCGCTATGAACCGACCCTAGACATCGCGGGCGAGAACTCAGCTTAGGAAGTGGTCTAGTCACGGTGCCGCAAGCATGATGATTGCTCAGACCGAGCCGACACACGGGCTAGAACCCGCTCCGTTCGCCGCCTCACCCAATCATGAGTCGAGGCGTTCGTCCTCTGCATACTAAGGGCCATTCCGCTTTGAGTACTTTTTCACCGCCATTTTCACCTAATGCTTTTAATGATTTGAGGCGAAAAGAAACAGATGCCCACAAGGAGATGTAATGTAACTTATCTCTTATTGAAGATGGCTTTGTACAACGCAGCCCCGAGGCGAAGCGGTGAAGGAAGAAGACTCGCCGCGGCTCCAAGGAAAGTCCAAAAAACTCTTGGATCGCTATGGGGTAGAACTTCCTCACCGCCGACGCTCCAAGTGTTCGCCAATTCGCGACCGCCCTCGAATGCGAAGCCCGACCGAGCTCAAGGGAGATCGAGACCACCTTGAAGGGCCTCCCACGGGAGAGAGATGAGTTGCGCCTACCGCGCTTGATTTGCGCAGAACGAGGTCGCCCATCGCCGGTGTTCTCGCACACACCCGCTTTGCTTGATAACGGCGCAGCGCTTGCCGATACTTGGCGTCTTGATCGCCGCTCGTCCCGGATCTCTCCAGAGATTTACTTCATCCCGACGCGGTCGTGGTCTTGGTCTTCGCTGAACGCCACCACTTGGGGAGTTGAAGGCGAGCTCGATGGGAGCACCGCCGTGAGCCATATACCAGAAGAAGGGGTCTCGCCGGTGGCTCTGCTGGGAGTTGTCCGCAGCTACCATAATACGGTGGAACTTTTCCGCCAGCCGCTATTGCTGCTTCTCCAAAGCGGTCGAACGCCTTGTCTTGAGCCCTTTGAGTATTTCGCGCTCGCCGCTTCCACTTGCCCATTGCTCTTCTGGATGCGAATCTGAGGCAAAGCACGCTTGGTACCCAACTCTTCGCACTCGGCCTTGGAAATCGGCGCTTTGAATCGAAAGCGCCGTTGTCGATGATGACTCTGTTGGCGACATCGAACCGGACGAAGATGCTCTTCATAAACTTGATAGTCTGCTGCGGATGTGATCGCGGACCGGCGAGGCTTCAACCCATTTAGTGAATTTGTCGATGGCGATTTAACAGATGAGTATATCCTCCGCTGTTCGCGGAACGGGCCGAATCGTCCAAATTTCTGCATCGCGAGCGCCAGAGAGCGGAATGGTTTGCGGCACTGGGCGGTCGGTGGATCTCGCTTAGCATGAAATTGCACGCTTCGCATCTCCTCACCACTGAAGGCATCCCGAGGGCGGTGGGCCAATAGAAACCGTGGCAAAAGCTTTCCCAACCAACGCCTCGGCCTCAATGGCTCCCGACATGCCTCCATGGATCTCGAGAGAATTTCACCCCGCTTCCCGAGTGACGACTTCAAGAGAACTCCATTTGCGCTCGGTGATACAGTCCCCGCCTACTGTGGCGTAGCGCTTGGCCTTGCGCTGCTATCTTCTCGGTACCGACGCCATCGTCGGGATCACTCCATCCCGCAGTAGGCTAGATCGGATCCATCCATCGACCTTCCCGGACGAGTGTGACGACGTTTCAGACATTGTCGCCGACGATACGCCGCGGCTCGGGCGCTTCCGCCTCAACCGCCTCAACAGCTTCTTCCGCCTCCCTCTAACCGGAGCCGCAGCAGATCGGTGACGCTCCTCCAGAGGTGGAGCTGCGTGTGGAAAGCGCCGCCCCGCCAGAATTGGGGCTGCGACGGACGGCCGCAGAAGCCTTTCTTCAAAGACCCCAATGAACAGGTGCCCTCGACGAGGCAATCAGGGACAGTTCATCCGCCATGTAGTTGTCGCGGCGAGGATGTGCACGGCCCAAACCTCAAAGTGCCGCCCAACCGGCGCAGACCGCCTGTAGGCCGCCATGACGGGATCCGAGCAGAGAAATCCTTCCTCGCTGGTTGATGACCGTGAGAGAGTCGCCTTTACTTGTAGCCGCGGATGCCAAGGGTCGGCCACCCCGAGCCCGGGCGGCGCCCTTCATACTCGCGCGCGTTGTTGGTGGCGCGGAAGTCCAAGACCACCAGTGCCGGACGACATCGCCGGTGGAGACACCAGACGACGCCATGACCCAAATTTCTCCAACCGGAATGAGCCGTCAAGAAGAGAGTCCACGGCGAGGAGGCTGGGTATCTTCAACTTTCTTGTGTCCGCCGAGTCCACTCACGATGAACTCCGCCGAGCTTGCCCTTTGATGGCCGCTCGGGAGCGAATTTGAGATCGAATTCGCCACTCCATGGCCCATTTGGCGTCGACCGTCGCCTCGCGGTTGAAGAGGATCTTCCGCAAGGGATACTTGGTCAACATCAGGACTTCGCCCGAAGCAAAGTGGCGCGAAGCGGGATGCCGCCAACACGGCGAGAGCATCTTCTGGTTTGTGAATACCTTTGTTCAAGGCCGTGGAGGACCTTGTCGACGAGTAAATGGGCGCTGAACGCCTCTCTTTCCGCCACCAAGACGCCACCGACCGCCCGGGTTTGCCGCGACGAAGAGGATCAATGGCTCGCCCGGTCCGGGGCGACCAAGACGGGCGGGAGGTGAGATACTTCTTCGCACCGCCGAACGCCTCCTGCGCCTCCGCCGCCCACTGAATCGGTTGGCCTTCTTTAGGAGCTTGAGCAGGGGAGACTTTTATCCCAGGCGTAGCTATAAAGCGCCCAAGGAGGTCAAGCGACCCACCAAGCACCGTGATCCGCCAAGTCGCGTCTGGGCTTCATGTTCTCGATCGCCGCGATCTTGTCAGGTTCGCCTCAATCCTCCGAGACGAGGAATCCCGGCAGCTTGTCTGGACGGAACGGCGAACACGCATTCTCCGGATTAAGCTTGATGCAAGATTCCTCAGTTGATGAAGGTTTCTTCCAGTCGCCAATTAACTCCTCCGCCTTCTTGGACTTCACCACTGTGTCATCGACATACACCTCCGTGTTCCACCCTATTTGGGAGCGGTGAGCGATATGCATGGCTCGGCCGATAGGTTGGGCCCAGATTCTTCAAATTCAACGCCATTCTCGGTATAGCAGAGACGCCCATGGGCGAACGGCGGCGGTCTTGTCTTCATCTTCTTCGCCATGCTAACTGGTGGTACCCAGAGTACGCATCCGAGAATGCATACCGCCGCACCCGCAGCTTGAGTCGACGATGAGATTGATGCGGGCGCGGTATGGATCCTTCGCACGCTTTGTTGAGGTCGGTGAAGTCCACGCACATCCTCCAACGCCCGCTGGATTTCTTGACGAGGACGGGTTCGCGAGCCACAGGATGGGCGACATCGCGACGACTTCGCCTTAAGAGCCTGCCCACCTCTCGCCGGATAACTTCGGCGCTTCCACCGATTGTTTCCGGACCTTCGATGACGGTCGCGCCGGGAACGCCGCCAATTTGTGCTCAATCACCTCGGGACCCCAGCCATGTCGGACGGTTGCCACGCAAACACGTCTGCGTTAGATCGAGGAAGGAGACGAGCGCGCCTTCCTATTTGGCGCCGAGAGGCGCCACCCGAACGTCTTCGCCGGTCTCGACTTCGCCGTGGAGACCGCCTTAACCTCCGCGGACGAACCGGGGAGGCACGGTTCGCCGGAGGAGCTCCCAGTCGAAGCTCGCCTTCGGCACCGATCACCCCGCCAACGCGAGGCGTCCTTGTCGCAGCGGAGCGCCCGGCGGTCCACTTTCAAAACGATAGGGCTGCTGTCCTCGGATCTTCACCACCATGTACGATAGGGCACACCGCCATGAACTCGTCATGCCGGCCGACCTAGTATGGCGCTAGGGAGGTCGAAGTCCGCCACCGAACTCGAGCATCTCGGCGCGAAGTTGTCGGAGCCTCCAAACGCTACGGAGATCGATGCGCCCTGCCGACGGACTCGGCCCGGCGCGATGTCGAAGAATGGGAGCGCCGGGCGAAGCCCCGCCGCTGATCTGGAGCGCCATGCACCCGGCGACAGGAGGTTGAGGAACTCCTCCGCCTACCAAAGACCCGCCCTAGCTTTACATTCGGACCGTGGGTGCAACCACGATCGAGATGCCCAGGTCGGCAGATCGGTCGGGTGATCGGCTCGATCAACGCGATCGGTTGCCCGACCACGCCACCGCCTCATCGACCAAAGCGGCACGCGGCAAGACACCTCCTCATCGCACGCTTAAAGCTAGCGTGGGACGGATAGGTGGTCGAACCGCCGTGGATGACGGCAACCTCGCGCCGCCGCTAAAAACCAAGCGAAGCCGCCTCCTTGCCCTTGCCAATGCCGGACGCTGCTGCTGCTGCCGCCGTGGACTCGCTTGTCCACCATCTTCTCGACGACATGGCAATCCGCCAAGTCGGGAATTGTTGCGGTGAATGGGACAAGAGGGCCTTCCGTCCCACTCTCACGGGCGATGGTCTCGCCGTCATGCCGCGGGGGCGTCCGCGGCCACGGGCGATCGCCGAGCCGCCGCCGTCCGCTTTACGGGCCGTATCGCCGGGCCGCGACCTCCCTCTTTTCGCCGCGCGCCCATTGCGTGGCTGGCAGAGGTCGTCGTCGTCGTCGTCCGCTGCTGGGCGGCCATGACCTGCCCGGTCTCGGCCGCTTTGCGCTTCTTCTTGTCCTTGCCGGGTTCCTCGAGGTCTGGCCTCGCCGCCCAGCCTGGCCCGCCCAAGCCGGCGGGCGGATGTGAGCTCATCAAGGGCGACTTCAGCGCCAAGGTGAAGAGCTCCTCCGCTGTTTTGATCTTGCGGGTGGCCATCTTCTCTTTGACCTTGGGGTCTCGGCGCCTCTCCGAATGCCGTGACCACGGCGCCGATGGAGATGTCGGGGATGGTGTTGCGGACTGACCGGCGCCGAATGTAGTCGCAAGCAATGACTCTCCCTTCTTCGCTTCCACGCTATGGAGGTCGCCCTCACCCCGGCTGCTCAAGGTGCCCTCGAAGTTGGTGACGAAGAGCTCCGAGAGCTCCTTCCATGACCCCACGGACCGGGGCAGGTTCATGAGCCACGAGCGGGCTCGCCGGTGAGGACCGCTGGAAAGTAGTTCGCGAACCTTCCCGACCTCCGATCGGCTGCATCACCGTCGTATAGATCTGCAAAAACTCATCGAGGGTTGGTGGTGCCGTCGACTTTTCGATGGGGCCGGACGAATCCGTTCCGCCATCGGACGCCGGCGCAGCCTCCTAGAAAGGCGCTGCACCCGACGCCGGAGCCTCCGCGCCCCGGACGCGTTCTTCGCTTCGCCGCCCCGTCGCCTAGGCGGCGCCAAGAAGCGCCACCTCATCGCCGGGCAGCTCAAGGGAACCTCTTGTTGGTCCGCAAGACGGCAGCGACAGTGTGGTCGCTGGCCGCGGTCGCGGCCCGCGGAGCTTGTCACGCAGGTCTTTCCATGCAGCAAGTGGCGGTCCTCCGATGGGACCGGAGATCGCGCCACCTGACGCCGCCCGCCGAGCCCCGTAGGGTCGCCTCGCTTTGTCGTTTTGGCCCCGCCTCCTCACCAGAGATTCGCGAGAGGAGCGAGGGCAACGAAGAACGGAGGACGCGGAAACGCCGGTTCCCCGCCAAACTTGCACCATCGCGCGCGGCGGCGGCGCCGACGAAGGCCTGTTGCCAACCACGGCGCCGGAGTCCGAGTCACCGGAACCGTGGGTTTTCAACAAGGCCTCGCCGCTTGAGGTTCTGGCCGGAGTGCACTCCTCCAAGGCCAGCGCCGCTTAGTTGGCCGAGGCGGCCGCCTTCCGCCAGGCTCAACCCTAGGCGGGCGGCCACCGCCGGTGATTCATCATCATCGCTGCCGACTCCGGGCCACGGCTCTAGCGGTCGCTTCTGCTCCATCGCTGGCCGCTGCCCGCCATCGCCTCTGAAGAAGGGTCAAGAGCTTGAACCGATGCTAGACCTCCCTACCTAGCGCCATCGACGGCGTGTTCTCCGCTCAACCATCTGCGGATCACACCTGGTCAGATTTTAGCTCGCTAGCTAACTCGATCAAGCTCGATCCGATTTGAGCGCCGGGCACAACAAGGAGCGACTCGCAGATTTACCCAGGTTCGGACCCCCTCGCGGGTAATAGTCCTACTCCTGCCGAGCCTTAGCTCTTTTATGATTGTGGTTGAATGGGGATGTGTTTACAGAGTGTCTCGAATGCACGAATGCCCCCCTCTCTCTCCCTCTCTCCTCCTTTATACAAACTTTGGGTGGCGGAGAGAGCCGAGGGGTAGGCGGCATGATGTTCTCAAGATAATCGACAAGACACGACGAAGAGACGAAAACGTGTCGCCGCCCACGCCAAGATCAAGGCCGCCTCGCGTGCTTCGCAGTGGCCTCGACCCCAAGACAGCCACACCGGTGAACTGCGGGTGGGGCCCCGCCACGCTCCTCCCGACACGGGCGGCCTCCTCAAGCAAACCTTCTCTCGCGGTCAATTCTTCTCGCCCGCAGGATGATACCGCCGCCAGACCGCAAGGGTCATCAGAAGCAGTAATCATTTCTTCCATTGTCTATCCGCGTGATGTCTCATTAAATGCGTCGTCCTTCGCGTAGAGGGGAGCCTTCGTCTCAAGACTCCTTCGCAATGCTCCCGCCAGACGGGCCCCCTTTGGCGCTGGGCCTCGCCTGGTCTCCAGAGGGGGCTCGCCCACGCACCCGCCTGGCGCGTGGGGCCCTCGCCTCATCGTCGGAGGGGGCTCGCCCACGCACCCGCCTGGCGCGTGGGGCCCTCGCCTCATCGTCGGAGGGGGCTCGCCCACGCAGGGCCCCCAGAGCTGACGCGTGGGGCCCTCTTGGCCTTCCGAGGGCTCCCTGTACCCCGGTATTTATTACACCGACAAAACTACAACATAATCAAAGCAAAATCCAAGCTTATGCAATAAGTTTTTGTAACCACACCTAAAAAATCCACACCTTCAATTGAAACTAAATCAGGTTGTCTCCAACAGGCTTCCCTATATTGCCTTCTACCCTAAAATAGGGGACAAATTCTTCCCCTATGTGCTCCAATAACGTTCCCTAAAATAGAGAATTTCTCTCCATTCCCTTTATATGTAGGGATTCTCTCTCCTTCTCCCATACAGTTCTCCATATAGGGAACGCTGTTGAAGATGTGAGAAATGTAGGGAGAGATTTTTTTTTAAGGAAGTCTGTATATGAGCCTATAGGGGATCAAATTAGGGATTCCTGTTGGAGACAACCTATCCAAGCAAATTCCAAACTTACAAAACAAGTTTTTGCAACCAACTAAAAGATCCACATCTTTAATGCAAGTTACATCAAAATCCAATTAAAGCTTGAAAAGATCGAGCTATATCTCTACTTTCAACCCTAAAATTAAGTGATGAATGATGTCAATAACCATGTAGCACTTGGATTGAAGTAAAATGACCAAATTTTGCAAATTAGGGCAACACCTCCCCACTTGAAACTCTAGCCGATGCCACCTGCTACGGTTTGGTCGAGCAAAAAGTGGGGAGAAAGAAGAAGTTCAAATAGGTTCCGACACCATCTAGTACCGGTTGGTGGCATCAACTAGTAGTGATAGGTTTTTCTGTCGAATATGTGTACAATTAGGTTACATGGATGTTTTGTTGTGAGGAAGGGTTGGTTTAGACTTGGAGTCAAACTCTAGTCAGGCCTCCACTATATAAAAGAAGGCAGCACTAGTGTAACCATGTCAACGATTTCATAATAGTAGCATAGGCAAGAGGAGGTTAGTGGCTAGCATGTGGTCATGACCAGGTCAGCTGGTGTGCTGCGATATTATGGTTTAGTGAGGAGCGCCCATAACCAGAGTCCCATAGGTAAAAGTTGAACTGCGTTACCAAACATCGTGTCTCCTAGTGTCGTTCGTAATATTGCATCGGTCCATATTCTAAGAGGTACATATGTGCTCACAATAGTACCGGTTTGTGATACGAACCCATACTAATGAGCCTCCGTGTCAACTGACCTGCACCCAACTTGCAGAAAGATCATTAGTACCATCTAGTACCGGATGGTGTGGTTGGTGGCACCAACCGGTACATACATGCTCACAATAGTACCGATTTGTGATACGAACCAGCACTAATGAGCCTCTGTGCTAATTGACCTGCACCAGACTTCATCATTAGTACCATCCAGCACCGGTTCATGGCACCAACCAGTACATACGTGCTCATAATAGTACCGGTTTGTGATACGAACCCACACTAACGAGCCTCCGTGCCGGCTAACCTACACCCGACATGCAAAAAGATCATCTGATTGGACTATTAGTTGCACAGACTTAGACACCGGAATTGGCTCCCCCTCGTTTATTGCTTCGATAAAACATTCATAATCATAATCATCCGATTCATATTTTAGTCCGTATTAATTGTCCCGACAATATCCAATCTCGTATTCGTAGCAGGAATATTTGTAACAGTATCCGATTCCAATAAAAACATGCGGTTAAGTATACGATTTGTCATTATCAGATCCTAACCGTTCCGAACCGTTTACACTCCTGCTCATTACTCACAAAAAAAAGCTCCCAGCTTGTCGGCCGATAGGTTGATCCGTCAAGTGAAACCGTAATCAGACTAGCTAGCAATTGCAAGTTAATTAATTAAGAGAGATAATACATGTAATATCATATAATTATAGCTGGCCTTTGGATTCGCCATCTTAATTAGGTCCTGATCCGATCTGATACGTAGCTGAAAATTATGCATCAGTATTAGCATGAATGCGAGGCCTGCACGTCGGCTGAGCACGAGCTAGCTAACTAGCTGACCATGCACACCACGTGTCTGCACTACTACGGAACTCACTTTCCTAAGCGGTTGAAAAAAGGAGCAAACTTTTACAAGCGGTTTAATAGCTCCAAACCAGCCCCAAGCCAGGAGTGGACCTCTATAAGCGGTTGGGGACACGAACCCCTTCTAAAGACCAAAAATCCTAAGCGGTTCATGTCCCCAACCACTGCTAGAGCTCTAGAAGCGGTTAGGCACACAAACCGCTTAGGATGCTTGGCCTTTATAATCGGTTTAATAGCCCCAACCGTTTCTAAATGGTCCTTTTTCGAATAGATAAAAGGAAAGCTCCCCCTATCTTATTAGATATGACGCGTGGGTGAGGTGTGAGTCATGAGGTCCTCGGTTCAAATCCCACCTCCCCCAATATTATTTGCCTTTTTAGACACCATTACAAGCGGTTGTAGGAACCGCTTGTGATGCTCCGTCAGGCCGTTAGAAATGTTTTGAAATGGATATTGGTCAAACCGAAGGAACGAATTTTCAATGGCATAACTTGGGCTCCTAGAATACAGCGCCCTTGGGACAATCTATTTGATTGGAGGGTTTTGTTCCGAAGCAAAGATATCCGCGGAGGCCGGCTCGTTCGTCCTATTCTGATATTCAGGACCAAGAGGTACTGGATTCTTTTTCGGATAGGCCCTGAAAGGAGAAGAAAGGCTGAAACGCCAATGGATCTCTGTCTATTCTCTAATTCACCCGATCCGATAGTACCCGTTTTTGGAACACACCATTACAAGCGGTTGTAGGAATCGCTTGTGATGCTCCATCAGACATCAGTCGCGGTTTTAAAATTGTACAGGCGTTACCAACCGTTTGTACAACTTCTTTCCCTGGTAGTGCTACGATCTCCCCGTCTGCGGAGTATTATATACTTCATCGTTTCCATTCTACAAGACGTAATTTAATTTAAAAAAATTAAATGTTATGAACTTTAATCAACATTAGTTCAATTATATACATTAAATGTTATGAACTTTAATCAACATTAGTTCAATTATATACGTTTTTAGTGGATGAAAGTTATATCAACATGTTTGTGTTTCAAATTACTTTGAATATAATGTAATATTATAGTAATTAATAATATAGAATAAGAGAAACTAGTGGTACAAGTCTGTCTCCGAAAATTTTTTTCAAGTCAAACTAAATATACGTCTTATAGAATAGAAAGGAGGGAGCCTCTATCTACGATGTATGTGTGTGTCTATATAAATGTGTGTGTCTGCATCGATCCACATCGATCGGGTAAGGCCTTGCAGGACCCTACATCGATCAGATAGATTAAATTGATCGAGGCGAGGAAGCTAGGTAGCTCGGCATCCATGGCGATGGCGGCCACTGCCTCGACTGCGAGCTGCCGTCTGACGGCGGCGCTGCTGCTGCTGCTGCTGCTGCTGGGGCTCTCCATGGCGGCGGCGGCGGCGCCCTTGCCGGAATGCGCCGGTGACCCTACAGCGGAGAAGACGGTGAGACGCTGCTTGTGGAGCTTGAAAAGTGACCGAGATTCAGCGCGCTCGCCGAGGATGGCTGCTGCGCTAGGCTGGTGGAGCAGCCGGCCAGCTGCGCCTGCGCCGTCCGGGGCATCCTGCTCAGGTCACCCATCTTCCGCGTCAGGGATCGCATCGCGGTGAGCAAGTGCACTTCCGGCGTCGCCTGCTAATAATGCGTGCGTGCGTGCGTGCGGACGTGGTGTGTTTCAGTAATCCTTTGCATGCATGCAAAGTTAATATGTGTGGCCATGCATATCGTTTCGTACGTCTGCGTGCGTGCGCAATTTCGTTTCTTCCTCCTCCTCTCCGCATCACTGCTTGTTCTTTCTGTCCTACGTGTTACTCGTGTACGTATGTTTTGAGTTGTAATAAATCGATCTGCTCTGCTCTGTGCAATAAATTTGCTCTTATTGATTGTTAATACCATATTGATTACAGGGCTGTTCCTGTTCTTTATCATCTCAAAGGGTTGCTTTTTGTACAATGAATAAAAAGGGTTTAGCATCAGATAGAATGTTCTTAATTTTCAAACAGTGTGATGGCATCTCAAACTATAGCTAGAAGGAAAATGCACTTCATGTACGTACAAACATGCATGATTGCCCTCCCTTTGCTGTCATTATGTGGCTTCTGTCAGTTGTCTATCACCAAAAATGGGAGACACGAAAACATGAGTTTGCCGATCTACGGTTTTAATCCAGTCAGCTGGCGTTGTCATTCTTATTACTTCTTACTCCCATGTCAAATGTAGCATCCACTATATATTTGCATGCATTTTATATCTTTATTAGTCCATCAAGATGTGATTTCAGGTTTCTGGCAAAAGAGATCTAACTCAAACATTAGAAATTCAGATAGCTCGGCATGATGAAATTTACATAGAATCAGCTCATATCATACCGTGGCAGTAGTTTGAGCTCTGAGATTATTACTAACGTGGTGTGAGCCCTGAGCCAATCTGTACACATGGTGAATTAGCATTTGGAGAGATGCATGCTCAGGTGTGTCTAGGCTAAACTCTTTAAATACATGAGGACATATTCCAACCGACATATCTTGCATTTTACAAGAAAATTCTTTACAGCTTATATTTTTCTTGTCTCGTCTATTTATTTTCTTATCTCCATTTTTAAGAAGATTTTTTTTTAGTTTTTTAAACCGGTTTGGTTGGTTGGTCGGGAAAGGTCTTGGGTTGTTGGCTTATGGTGATAAGCTGGTTGATTATGAATTGCCCCAGGAGAGATATAATGGAAATGGATGATTAAAACACGAGATGTCTTTGTGAAGGGTTTAGATGAGGCTTACCTAGCAGGAGCGCGGAAGGACAAGCGTAGCGGAAGGGCACTTCCATCAAAAGGATGGTTCTAACACAATGCTATTGCGTGGCCATCACGTTGCATTATTTATTATTTTGTTGCAATAAATTGTACGGGTTTGTACTATTGCAATAACTAACTTCTATCACAACAAAATTATATTGTGTGCGCTATGGGTCTATGGAGGCACCCAATATTGGGCCACTCATGAAAATGTAAGGGACCGCAGTATCGGTTGTCACTGTAGGTGATCAAGGCCACACTCCCTCAAGATGATGCTAGGCTAGTGGGGGCTGGCAACCCTCCTAGATCGTAGTGGGCAGTCTATGGCAGATGTAGTACACAACGGGATTGCCAATCCCGGAAGGATATTGGATATTAGAAATGAGATGGGGGCAATGTTAAGATTGGTTTGATTGAGGTTAAGGTTGAGTATGTTTGATGAGTTCAGATTGGTCAACTTAGTGTTGGGATGGATAGATCTGTCGGTTGGTTATTTGGTTGTGGTTATTTAGAACTTCTTGTTTGCTTAAGATAAAAATTGAACCAATGAGCTAGATAGGGTAATTTAAAATCCTCTAATGGTAAAGATCATAAAACAAAAAGTAGAAAATCTTGAGCAATGGTGTCCCAACATTGTTTAAGGAAGAAACCATTAAAACCATCAGGCCTAGGGTCCTTATCAGATGGTAAATGCTTGATGATCGAGTCAATTTCTTCTTTCTAAAAAGGTGCAATCAGGTGTTCCAAATCTTCGACATGCTCAATGAAGTCTAATAAAATGAATGGCATTGATAGATTGGTAGAGATACCCATACGCTTTGAGTAAGCCAGCCAAAGCAAATTAGCTTTCCCACGTGAACATAAGCAATCATTCCAGAAGAATCAAGCAAAGAAGCAATATGGTTCACTCTGTCTTTCTGTTGCTCTTGCATGAAAAAAAATTAGTGTTCTTCTCTCCCAATTGTGCCCGACACTGAGTGAAACTCTGTCTCCGGTATGTGGCGTATGCCCGAAGTAAATTTTCCAAATAGATAGTCAAAAGGTGTGCTCAGAAGGAAAAAGTGTTTGATGTTCTTCAAGCATATCAAACAAAGATATCACTGTGTTGCAGTCGTGAATCAAAACTGGCATTTCAGAGGACAGTCTGCTCCAGATCTTGAGTCTCCGTTTAAATTTAGCCACGAAATTTAAAGCACTACAAAACTAACCGGCAGGTTCCGATAAAAAGACACCACCTCAGCAAGCCCCGGCATATTAACTTAAAAATTCTCAGCCTGAAGATCTTACGCTTTAGAATTTGAGTGGCAATGTTCACCAAACAGAGAGAATGATCTGAAGTACTCTTAGGGAGACACTGCACGAAGTGTTAGAAATACGGATATTCGGATACCGAATATTATCCGCTTCATTTTTGTCACTAATCGCTGGAAATTCAGATAGCTCAGCATGATGAAATTTATATAGAACCAGGTCATATCATACCGTGGCAGTAGTTTGAGCTCTGAGATTATTTATAACGTGGTGTGAGCCCTGAGCCAATCTGTACACATGGTGAATTAGCATTAGGAGAGATGCATGCTCAGGTGTGCCTGGAGTAAACTTTAAATACATGAGGACACATTTCGACCGACATATCTTGCATTTTATAAGAAAATTCTTTACAGCTTATATTTGTCTCATCTATTTATTTGATAATCTTCAATTTTTAAGAAGAAAACTTTATGTTTTTAAACCTGATTTTAATCTTCAAGACATGTCTAAAAGATCTAAAGACACGTCAAAGACATGTTTCCAAGCAGGCTGGACTCTCCATCAAAGTTAACCATTTTAGCAATTAAGAAGATAAAAATAAGTAAATACGCTGAAGAACAGTTTTTGATGCCCATCCATTTGCATGCTGGAAAGTAGAATAGAATCGCGATGTGCAGCTACAAACCAGAACGGCATTAAGCTGAGACGATCCAATATAACCTACCAACACCTATCTCGAAAATAGCGTCACTAATTGAGATAATCTAGCACTTTCCATTGTAACATAGTACTCGTTTTATACATGTTGTAAATTAAAGTTTTAAAATTTTATTTATAAAAAACTTTTAAACTATTTATATTGAGAACATAAAATTAGATTCATTTTTAAAAAAAAACTTTCATAATAATTTATTTTTAAATATTATAAATAAATTTTTAAAAGTTTTATGGTTGAAATTTAAAATTCTGTTTCCAAGACAGTGTCAATATTTGAAACAACTACTATTTCATAATGGAGAGTACAAACAATGCCTATTTTGCCCGTGGACTCGTGACAAACCTACGTAAACATTCCTCCTGATGTTTTTTCACTAGTCAATATGACAGCTACTTATACAGAACACAGTAAAGCTACAAAGAGAATTATCAGGCAAAGGGCAGATATATCAGCACATATGCTTGCTAAGGCGAAGGGCAGTGATAAATTACAGATCGGGTGTCATCGGACGAGGGAAAAGTGAGGGAAAACTTCTTTTCCGGGGTAAGAAATAACACCAGACACCAACACAGATGGTGGCTGGTGCAGGCAGGCTCTAATTCTTTTAACTCTATCTTTCGGTAAGATAACTGAAGCAGGCGGCAAGAGTGCTATAGTTGCATAATACACAGGGAAACAGCTAAACAAACTGTTACAACATACAGTGGCCAGCTCAGATGCTTCCTTTTCTTATGATTCCTTTTCCGTGGCAGCGTTAGTACAGAGACCAAATGTTTTGACCCAAGGGAGGTTACGGCACCTTAACCGGTGCATCATAAGCAATGAGCAAGTGTGGGTAGCTGGGTCATCATCATAATGATCTTTAATGTATTTGGTCACTCTATTGAGAGGGTTTCCAGTCATATTGAAGGTTATTGAAGCTGTTTGCTGCTCTAAGTCCACCCAACAGCTGATTTCCTATGTCATGCTGTTGCTGCTGATGTTGTAGTTGACCCAACTGTGAGAGGTCATGTGCACTGTGATTCATTCCCATCCTCCCACTCATTGTCATAACATTGTTTGCCATGACTGTCCTCAGTCCACTAACTGCAGGATTTGAACCAAGGCCCCCATGGCCCCAAACCCCATTCCTCCCATTCCGGAAGTATTTGTGACAGCATTCCCAACTAAGCAGTTGACCCCGTTAACACCAGAGATAAGTCCGTTTGGTCTCTTCACATCATGCCCTGACTGACCAACACCATTCATTTGTGACGACATCATCTCTTGCAATATTCTCTGCACTGAACTTTGGGACTCATTTGGCTCAGGTTCCTGAGGCCGGGTTGCAGGTGGCTGCATCGAAGGTAAGCTTGACGATGCAGTTGGGGAGCTGAGTTGGTTTGTGTTCTGAGGGGCAGGCATCATATTGTTATTGGAAGCTGTAGGCACAGAGGAATTAAAAGAAGCGGATGGATTTGACTGCATCGAATTTGTGGAGTTCACCTTAGGAATTGCAGCATGATTTCCGCTGTGGTAAGGACCATTAGCACTGCTAATTGGATGATCTTGTCTAGAATTTATTGAACTCTGGAGGAGTCCAACAACAGATGTTGAGGGTGCAGATGTAGAGGGTGCACAACCGAGAGAATTATTGGATGTCACATCTGCATTGGCAGAGGCAGAAGTGTGCACACCAGTCATAGGAGCAGAATTTTGACCACTCTGGTTAGAACTCTGAGGAATAGGTTGTTGCTCTTCAGGCTGTTGTTGCTGTGGTTGAAGAGGGCTGATCCCTGATGGAGTCCTCCGAGGAAAGTTATGCAAGCTAGCTGAATAAAACAATAAGAGCAGAGTTAAAACTAGGCAAACATAGCATACAGCAGCAAATAGCAGGCATTAACAGGACCAAAACTGCGACAACAACAATAAAGCCTTTAGATACCAAACAAGTTGGGGTAGGCTAGAAATAAAACCCAATAGAAGTCACCAACTTTATATATATATATAAAGCTAGGTTATGGTTCAGACACGTGGATTGCTAAATTTCCATGCACCCCTATCTAAGGCTAAATCTCTAGCTATGTTCCAAGTCTCCTTATTGCCTTCTCCAATGTCAGGTTAGGTCAGCCCCTACCTCTCCTTACAATATAACTATGTCTAAGAATTCCACTATGCACCGGTGTTTCTAAAGGTATTTGTTAAATGTGTTCGAACCATCTCAACCGATGTTAGACAAGCTTCTCTTCAATTGGTGCCACCCCAACCCTATCACGTATAACTTTATTACAAACTCGGTCCATTCTCGTATGACCACAAATCCATCGTAACGTACACATCTCTGCTACACTTAACTGTTGGAATTGCTGGATATGACAATCTTTTGGTAGGCCAGCATTTTTCACAGTACAACATCGTCGACACAATCGCCACCCTATAGAACTTACCTTTTAGCTTTTGTGGCACTTTCTTATCGCAAAGGATACTAGATGCCAATCGTGATTTCATCCACCCCGCTTTGATCCTATAAATAACATCTTCATCAATATCACTGTTTCTCTGCGGCATCGACCTCAGATAACAAAACGTATCCTTATTGGGTATTACATGTCCTTCTAGAGTAACGTCTCCCTCCTCCTGCCTAGCAAAACCAAAGTCTATTCGGTTTTCGTCCTACTAAGTCTTAAAGCCCTTCAATTTGTCTCCACAACTCCAATTTCCTATTAACCCCACTCCTACTCTCATCAACTAGCACCACATCATCAGTAAAGAGCTTACACCAAGGGATGTCTACTAACAAGACTAGAAACTGCCACGTGACAAATGGCACACCAACTACTGTGCTGTTACTGCTGTATGACCAGGGATAAAACATCAGCAGGAACAGGCAGCTTCCCAGTCATCATGGTAAGGACCAGGTGCAATGTAGCACCAGAAGCTTTGCTAAGTATCATTGAAGCCAAAAATGATTGAAGCCAAAGAGGAAAGGGGTAAAGGAAGGTCAGTCAGGAAGCACAGGAAACAGGACAGCTACCAACTGATTCGTGGGCTTCCTGGCTCCTGGACAGGATCTAGTACATTTCATCCCAGTCTGCAAGTCGTGACAAATTGACACCAGCATAAAAATACATAGTTACTGTGTTGTCTCCCACCTTATTAACTAGTGCACGTATTTAGGGTGCAAGACAAAATTGTATTGAACAGAAATTTGACTGGATAACTAATGGTGAAAGGACTAGATAAAACATACAAACCAAACAAAACTAATGGAGGTGGTGTACAAGTACAAGGAAACATGAGCAAGACTGTTCCCAAGAAAGACTAAAGTGTCATACCGATTGGTCCAGATCCAGTCTGCCTGCTGTAGTCAATCAAATCTTTCATACAGTTCACCACCTCTGCAATCTGGGAGTACCAAAATACATAAGAAGACAAAAATAATAGGTTAGATAATGAGCCTCAATAAAATAGATAAGCCCAGATGTCACAACAAAGAAAGTTAATCATGGATATGTACAAAAAGCAAAGTTTTACATATTATAGTACAAATAACTTGAATTGCTTAGAAAATAGAAAGAAAAACAGGTGAATAGAATCTATGGCAGATAAGAATGTACCTGGAGGCAGCGAACATATCGCTTTGTGTATCCTAAATCATTTACCAAAGGCACCTCGAGTGCTTTAGCCAACTGGCGAGCACATGCAATGAACCTAATGATACAAGATTGGCATTTAAGCACGATTTGCATGAATTTAGCAGGTAAAATAAAAATTGAATGGGCTGGTGCTTGGCAAGAGTAATTTAACGAAATATGACATTTACATGCTACACTTTCATGAACTTAAGAAGGTAAAATGAAAATTGAGTGGGCTGGTGCTTGGCAAGAGTAATTTAACGAAATAGTCAGCAAAGAAAAGTAAGAACAATGCCATTATGTGCTACACTTTCCCTAAAAAAAATTAGGTGCTACCTGACAAGCATAGACTGCTCTATCCTAAAGAGTTTTCAGGAGATTGAAATTATGATCAGATGAGCAAAGATAATGTGCTTGAAAAGATAGTGTAAAAATATTAAAACAGAGAACCTACTGCATACAAGCATAATTTGCTTGTAAATTAAACCATCCCTTAAAAATACAATAACACTAGCCTTTTGTTGTCAACATATTGCAAGTTGTCTACATGCAGATTACCCAACAGTATAATGCTGCTAGTTGTAAACAGAATACATGTAAAAAGCAACTGCTTCAGGTTACTATCACATAACATCTCCAGTATCCTGTATGCTCTCCCAACTCCCCCACTCAGCTATGATGCTCCACTTCTGTGGCAACTCCTTTTCGTTATAGTTTGTTCCACTGTCCAAAAGTCCCCATGTTATTCTTCCTCCATTCTAAAATTGTAGTTATTTTAATCCATGCCCTAAGTCAAACTTTTGAAACTTTATCCCTATAAAACTGTTAAACTGTTTAGACTGCGCATATAATAATCATATAGATAGATCCGTCTTGAAAAGAACTTCCTTGATATTATGATTTGATTGCATTTTACAAATAAATTGTAATAGCTTTTAGTGGTCAAAGTTACATTTTAGACCGTGCCAAATATCCAAAACGACTGCTATTTTAAAATGGAGTGCAACAGAACCTAATATGACATATTGATTAACTAAGTATTTAATTATAATTTATATATGATCCATTACAGCTTTATCATGGCAGGCTAGACATGCAAATCATGCACATGTAAGTTGCTCCAAAATAAGAGGCCATATTTTACAAAGTCCTACACAATGGTTTGAGGTTTCCTTTTTTTCCATAGGAATTGTGCAACTGTTGAAACATAAATCAAGTACCCATCTTCTAAAGGCATAATTTACTTTTTGCCCTAAAGTTCATTGCTTATCTACTATTTGCCCCAAGCAACTTTCTTCTATATGTTTAGCCCCAAAGTTGGTTGGGTTATCTATTATTTGCCCTTTTTAAATTTTTGGCACAAATATGAGCAAATTTAGACTAAAAGACCATTCTATCCTCACCAATGCCACATCTATTATTTGGCCTTTTTTCGCTGCCTCTATTATTTGCCCTCCTTTTCGCTGTCAGTGATAGTTCTTTCACAATATATAAAAGCAGGCATATGTATCCTTAGATATATTACATGGCATATCAAAATAAAACACATCATCCAGAGTTATCATATGAAATGCAACAAAATAGCATTCAGAGCGTACATCCAATGTAACAAAGGAGCATCTAGAGTGTACACTCGGTGCAACAAAATGGTATCAAGTCTGATTAATTTCATTGGTCACTTGTTTCGCTTTCTTGGAGTCGGCCATGTTGTGACCTGGTTCATCACCGTCTTCAAAGAGAGTGAGGTCGTGGAGATCGCCAATTGGGAGGGCACTGAGGCCGGGAAGAATGGGGAGGGCGTGCCGCCAGGGAGAAGGGAAATTAGAGAAGGGTTGGATGGTCTTTTTATGTCTAAATTTGCTCATATTTGTGCCAAAAATTCAAAAAAGGGCAAATAATAGATAACCCAACCAACTTTGGGGCAAAACATATAGAAGAAAGTTGCTTGGGGCAAATAGTAGATAAGCAATGAACTTTAGGGCAAAAGGTAAATTATCCCTCTTCTAAAAGTATAAACTTTTAGTTGACTTGGTGTGAGCATGGAAAATTGCCATTTTTTATGGAAACAAATTGGTGGTGCTTGTGGGATTAGACTGGCCATCCATTCGCAATTCCAGCTCCCTTTGCACTGTTTGTTGGTGTGTGAAACTATTAATTATCATCTAAACAAATTTCAAACACCAAACATAGTAATGCAGGATGGCTCACCAATAGAATGGCCAATACCATAATTTTACTAAAGAATAATGATCCGTGCAACGTTGATGGCCAAGAACTATAAAGGCAACGTATTCAGTGCTAATGCCCATTAGGTGTTAACATGCTAACATCAGATTGTGCCATCGGATCCATAAGAAGAGGCTCAGATCTAGAGAGGTGGAAGCCCCTTTTCTCACTTAAATGCTTTAACAAAAAAACCCCTTGACTTTCTAAGTGGGAAAGAGGTTCACACCTTTTAGATCTAAGCCACTCCTCATGGATCCGATGGTCCAGATCTGATGTTAGCATGTTAACACCTAATGGGCATTAGCACTAGATATGTTGCCAACTATAAATTGTATCCAAAATGCTGAACAAAAGCAACTTTCTTATTGGCCATATACCATGAGATTTAATTTTCAGAAAGGATAAATGATATCCCATAAAACATCACAGTCCAATTAATCCCTTATGCTTAAAGAGCAATCAATTTGGTCATTTATTTTTAGAGCAAGATTTTTTCTATTTGGGATGAAACAAACAACCCAGGAAGCAAAAATTCCTGTGAAGTTATAAATTAAGTTTATTGTCAGTAGGTCCCTCCCTGGGCTCATCTAGCAGGAAAATACCAATAAGTTCAGCCCTAGTAAGACACGAGGCAACACCAGTCCATGCTTCAGAAAAGCACGAAATGGGTAAGCCCAAACACAGCCAATATTTGTAATAAGGATAATATCCAGATTGCAAATAATCGGATACGGATAATATCTGTTGTATGCTTCCCAATAATTATCTGCCTCCGTTTCCGTTCGGATAGGAAAATGGGTTTCAAATCAATAAAAATCAGATCCAGATCCGGATCTAGATGGATATTATCCGATCCGTTTTCACCCCTAGATAACGCCCACTCTTTCCTTGAATCAAATTTTTACGTAAAATCAGCAAGCTTCATAACAGGAACATCCTTGATCTACTAAAAAACCAGCAAATCACCTATGTGGGATGTGTAAGAATCATAACATATATGACCACAAACGTGATGACCCAGAATAAGAAAAAAAGTGTATGTACTATGTAGCCAATAACACGTTATTAAAAATATTGGCAATAATGCCCACTCTTTCCATGAATCTAATTTTTACATAAAATCAGCAAGCTTTCACAACAGACATCATTGATCTACTTTTGTATAAAACACCAGCAAATCACCTATGTGGGATGTGTTACTGATGTGTAAGAATCATAACATATATGACCACAAATGAGAAGACCCAGAATAAGAAAACAAGTGTATGTAGTCAATAGCACATTGTTAAAAATATACCCAGAAGAGCAAAACACAGTAGGTGGTCAACAACAGAGTGTTCAAAATATCAACACAATGCCATCATTTGCAGCAGTCATTCTAGCATGCATAGAATATGATGTGACTTATGTCTCACTGCAAGCAACTGTTGCAATGTTCAAAGATATTTCTATCACACCACCTCTAGTTTTCCTAATAAAGTATCAGTTCCAAGCTTTTAGAATTTCATCAATCCCATGGCACAAGCAAAATACAACAAACTATTGAAATTTGCTAAATTATAAACTAAACAAAATCATGATGATGGTTTTAGCATAGATGGTAACTTAATAGTATAGTAAGTGAATGGCTAAGTGATTGCAACAGCCATAATTGTTTCTAATGGCTGAGTGGCTGTCATAAAATATTGCAAGCAGATATGCAATTAAGTATGGTAAGGGCCATAGGACCACACTAAGCCTAGAATTAGCTCACCCACAAAGAGCTTCAGAAGGAAAATTTAAGAAGGCAACACAAACATGCATGCAGAAACGAAGCAGAGAATTATAATGATAGAAGAATAGATATGACTATACGAGACTAGATAGCACTAGCATCAGGTAGGATAGACCATTCAATGGCAAGAAATGTGTAAAATGATTTTTAGCCAAGAACCAAAGATGAAAAGTATTAAGCATGCCATGGCCAAAATCCTTACGAGTTGCAATTATTCTGCATGTCCTGAGTTGACAAACTTGTTGAATTCTGAACAGAAGCCTGGTATTTTTGTACAACCGTGCCAAGCTGACTAACCTGCATAAAACATCAAGGGTGCAGAATATACTAAATTAAATACCTGTTATCAAAATAGAAAATTGCAAGCAAGATCTGCATACTGTGAGTGGAACTGTTTATAAACTGAAAAGACTCCGTACCTGAGGTATTATAGATCTTCGTGGAATAAGTTCCTCGTGGCGTCTAGCACAGAACTCCCAAGATGCAATCTTAAATAAAAGAAAAAATAGTACAGTATTGTACAACATTTTAGTCAGATAGGCACCAGTTATCAGTGAATAATACATAACCACCACAATTATGACGTAAATAACAATTTGGAAGATGAACTTTAATACCTTGAGGTCTGGATTAAAAACTATCCTCAGATGCCCTTCTCGTACCACACGCAGTTGCTCAAATACACTTTCCTGGATTGCTTTTGCATAGTCCAACACAATCTGACCAGATGCATTCTGGGATTCACGTGGCATGTCAACATACAGCAGTTCTTCCAATGTACCACTGGCATATTTGATTTGGCATAATCGCGGTAAGACCTCAACTGTTGTTTCTGTAGAGGTAGTAACATATGATCAAAAGAAATATTAAAGAAAAGGTTGAAAGGAAGATGTGCAAATTTAAATGTTGCTTACCAAAACCACGACCAGGCTTCCGACTGCATATCTCACAATGCCATACATCCTGCAAATGTGAGTCGCATCACACACTAGGTGTTACACAAATGCTATATATGAAAATATGAAAATGAAAAAGGGAGTTTGGATTTAATACACAGCATACTAAACCTGAGGGAAAACTCCTGTAGTTTGACGACCACTTCCATAGAGAGATACACACCACCTCTTTTTCGCATTTGGAGCAAAATATTCATTAACAAAGTTTCTCCAATACTCAATATTGTTATCCTGCAACAAAAGAAACAAGCACATACACTGATCTGTAAGTATCTGGAGTTGCCTAGTGCCTACAGCTTACATGTGACCAAAGGGAGTAGTTTTAAGCAAACCAAAAGCACTTACTTGAGGTCTATTTTGTTGATGGTACATATAATGGGTCAATCTCTTTGCACAGGTTCCTGGCTCATAAGGAGCCGGCTTTCCATGAGTTCTCATATTTAGACTCTGCTGACGAAGCAGTTGCTGCTGATGCTGTTGTTGTTGGTGCTGTTGCTGCTGCTGCTGCTGCTGTAACTGGTTCCTCTGTAAAGGCAGATTCTTCAGAATCTGTTGTTGTTGCTGCTGCTGCTGCATATGCAAGATCCGCTGCTGTTGCAAGAAGTTCAGTTGGGCCGCAGCAGCAGCTTGAGGGTTATGTTTTGTCAACTGCAACAAATGGTGCTGTTGTTGCTGCTGCTGCTGCTGCTGCTGCTGCAAAAAGCCGATGGGTCTGAACTCGTTTGCTCCATCTTCACAGGACCCAAACTCCTCAATACTTGCAACTGCTGGGGTTCAAGTTTTACATTGCCAGCAGTACGAATCATCTGGGATTGGCCGTTCTGGTCAGGCTGCCCCATCTGCTGCTCCATTTTGACACCACCCATGCTGCCACCATTCTCCAACTTCACTGTAGCCTGCGGCTGCTGGAGCTGCTGTGGTGCTTGTGGTGGCAATTGCTGTTGGTTGTAAGACATTGGTAGTTGTTGCTGCTGCTGCTGCAAATCCTGCAGAACATCCAGTTGCTGCTGCTGCAGGCTATCTGAACCCAGCTGGTTGCCCAAACTAACCTGTGAGGAGGAAGGGAAGGAGAGGGGATCAGACCCTCCTGCGCCAACCAAATCGCCGGCACCGTCAAGGCCCGCCCTTTGCTGGAGCGCACTCATCGGAAGCCCACCGCCCGGCATTTGTCCTGGACCTGGCCCAGGACCCCCATTCCCAAACGACTGCCGGTTGAGCAGGGAGGAGACGTTGGACACGCCCCCAAGAAGGCCATTGCCACCAAACTGCGTCCGCGGCGAGACCAGAGAAGAGAACGGGGACTGCGATGGAAGCACCCCTCCGCCGCCCCCGCCCATTCCCGGCTGGCCGCCGCTCAGCAGACTAGAGCTCGTCCGGAGCAGCGAGCCGGCGCCGACCGGCTGCCCGGACCCCATGGGGTTCGGCGGCCCCGACGGCACCATCCTTGCAGCCAATGGGAGAGCTCCGACCTCCGAGCTCCGCAGAAACCGCTCCAAGATCGAACGCGCCTCCACTCACCTCGCCATCCTTTCAGCCAGGCAGGCCCGCAAGATCCACCGGAATTGAGCAGGAAGAAGGCAGCATCCCCTGGAAACAACCGAGATTGCAACTAAAGAACACGGACAGAGATCTACACCAGCATCCCCTGCACAAATCTACCAAGCACAGCAGGAACGAGCAGAGAAAGCCAACTTCTCCTCCTCAAATCCCCAAAAACAAGCGGAATTAAGCAACGCCGAGCTCAAGAACATCTCCCAGGTCACAGCCTCCCACACACGATCCCACAGACCAAGCGAAATTAAGCAGCAGAAGCAATCCCACCTCCCCGAACAAACCACACGCCGCAGCAACGTCACGCACTCACCGCCTCGAAGCCGCCACCACCACCGCGCCGCAGACCACTCCCCCTCCGAATCCGGCGATCCGTAGCCACACCCGTGGCAAATCGCGACGGCTCGCCCGCCGCCGCCGCCGCCGCCACTGGCCAAGTAGCAGCAGCAGCGCGCGCCGCTGGCGCGGGCTGGCCTCCGCTCCGGGCTCCGGCTAGGGTTTAGCCCCGCCGCGCGCTTGGCTCGCCTGGTTGAAGAAGACGGCGAAGCAAGAATAAAAAAACCAATCTTTCACTTCCTCTCTCTCCTCCCTCCCCCTCTGCGCGAGTTGCGATGGGATTTGGCTCTGCGGAGAAGAAGAGAGAGAGAGAGAGGAGGGAGGGGGAGGCGAAGCGAGGAGAGAGAAACCGAAACCGAGGAGAGAGAGAAAAGGGAGGAGAGAAAATTTTGGGCCTTTGTCCTTGCGGACGTCAAAATTCCATTGGATTTGATTAAGAGCCGCTCCGAGCGACCCGGCCCCAACCCTCTACCGTCTCTGACAGGTTGGGCCGAGATGCGTGGGGCCCGTCGGTAGGTGAGAGAGGAGGGTGGCGGACGCGGTGGAGTCCAGTTTGATTAGGGGGCGATTTTTTTTTGCTTGGGTTTGGGTTTTTGTTTCGGTTTTTTTAATGTTTTTTTTTCGTGCGCTGAGGTTAAAAAGAAGTCAAAAAGGAGTGCGTTCTCCGTGCCATGGAGTGGACAATGGTGTGGCTGGGTATATCCCCCTGATCCCCCTCTTGTCACCTACGAGAGGTTGACGATGACGATCATAAACATATAGAAATGCAATGTTAGCACTGAGTGGTCGTTGTTATGTGCAGATAATTTGGTTAATTGCTTTGTAGCTGTTTATTTTGTGGTTAGCTTTTCGCTAATTGCTACAATTAATGCTGTCAATGAAGGTGTTTTTACAAGGGTACAATCATATGCGCGCACAAACTCGTATATACACCACGTCTATGGACATGCGTGCGTTTGAACATACGCTACAGGTGCGTTCGAACATACGCTACGGATGATAAATTACTAATATGACGGCACATGCGTGAGCATAACAATCATTACTAATTACTCTCAAGACTAATCATAGGGAAGCATGAGAATAGGGGGTCAAACCTTATTCTAGTAGCTCCCATAGTTGTGATGATATCTGCACCGAGTTTAATTGAAAGTGTTTGGGAAACTCGATCGAACATACATCCGACACATCGGACTTGATGAAGCTCATGCCCACCACGCATTGGCGGATACTTTTTTCATGTGCTCTGCGGGTTCTTTATCATTATTCCTCCACACACAGGCAAGCTGCTCCTGCTCCATGCCTCCAAGTGCTTGATGCTTGTCTTGCCTAATGTTGCCGTCGCACATCGGCCGTTGGCCCACCGTTGTCCTCCTCATTTATTGTGTATGAATTTTTCATCTCTTCCTTTCTTTCTCCATTCAATCCCCATCTCTTTTCTCTCGAGGAAGATGTGGTGCTCGACAAGCTTTTGGCGGCTCAATCCGACGAACCCGGCTTGATCATGGGTTCGCGCATGTTTCATATGTATATTTGTTAAAGTTTATCATTATATTTTGTAAGGTTGCAAGTTATTTCTTCAAGCTACCATGCTGACGTCAACCGTCCGATAGAAAGATTTTCATTGGATGTTCGATTTGTGGCATCTGCCAAAGTGTTTTAGAGGGTTTTTTCGTGAGGCAAGGAACCTTTGTTTAGCTGGTATAATTTATATGGTCCATTCGTCTTATTAGTGGATTTTAAGGCATAATTATTCCCTGTGGTGTGATAGATTTAGCTGCACTCTTTTATAGTTAGATTAATTCATTGATTGTTTTGTTTGCGACAAAATTTTTACGGCATAGATGAAGTGATTTTGTTAATTATGGTATTTCTTCTTTTTGAAGACGCAAAATATCCGATCTAAACACGCATAGAAAACTAAGAACCAAATAGAGAATTCCATTACTACTTACAAGTAGTTATCACCTAAGAAAAAAATAAAAAATACAAACCCATTACACATTACACATTTCTCTTTGCCATGACGAGCAACTTAAACCGGAAGTAAAGTTTACATGGAGCTCATCAAACACATCATCAACAAAGGCAACCAAATTTATTAAATCAACGAATCAACGTGGCCAAAATAGCATGGCATGAAGTCAATTGCGATACTTGCAGAGAAGACTAATCCTCCGGATCGAAACACAAACCTGCAGTACACATGGCTTAAATTTTGACCGCCGCCTTCTTGTAGAATCCAACCTGGAGACCCATGTTTAGGGCGTGTGGCAACGTGAGTACGTGACTTCTGGACTTCTGGTATATGCTTATGCTTATTCCTAGCCACGCATTTCCCTTTCAATCAAGAAAGGCCATATTTTCTTGCATTTGTTTGATGTTCTTTGGCCTTTTTTATTTCTGGTTTCAGGACCTATTCTCGTCAGTTTATTTGATTTATTTGTCTATTTATTTTAAAAAAAGTTAAAAATAATTTGGCTTTTGAATCTTTTTTTATCTCAAAGACTTGTTTAAAACCTATAAAACATAAATCGAAGAAAGTGGATCGAACTCTCTCGGCAACCTCAAAAATATATTGAAATTAATTGTGAGATAAGTCAAATAAAATAAGCTAAGGAGAACAAGGCTTTAGTTAGTTTAGTTTTGATTCGGTTTGCAAAATTGTCGCTATCTAGCGCCACAAAATAGTTTCTATCTTGGACACGTGTATACCATGGGTACCTAGTAGGCTACAATGTTTCTTTTGTCACAGTGCAGAGGAAGATACATGGGAGCATGTAGCACGAGAAGGGGGGCCAAGCCAGGTATAGATAGACACATGCATGCATGCACATTACACACACACACATTACACACTCGATGATCCGATCCACACAAACCGTTTGGTTGTCTGGTGATGCGCAGGCGCTCGCTGACGCCGCCCGTGGAGGCGTATGGACCACATGCACTGCCGGCCGGGCCTACATCTGCATGGGCATCCAAGAAGCCACAAGCTTTTTTCTCTCTTATCAGTCCAAGGAGGGGCAGCTAATATATATGTATATGTGCTGAATTGCTGGGTGCTGAGTGCTGACTCGATCACTGCCATTTTGCTGATTGACTTGGATATATTGACCCTGCTGCCCAAGTGGCCAAGTCACCGGCGCAGAGGACGGCGACAGAGTTCGGTGCATGCCTTTGCAAGTCATCTACATGATCTATGTAAGGTAGGTTAGTTTGGGTTCACTGTTTTTTTGTTCAGTTTGGTTGGGCACTTGGGCTAAAAATTAGGAACCATAAAAAAAACAGCATAAAAAGATTTAAAAATTATGTAAAAAATATTTTTAATATCTTCCAGTAAAATCCCACAAAGTTCTAAAAAATATTCTAAAATATTACGCCGAATAGTCTGTATAAAAAAAATATTTGACCCAACCAAATCGAATCGAACAAAACCGTGAACCAAAGAGGAAGGATCCTTTTTTATTGCTTGCCTTTTAGTTTAGTTAGGGTTCTGTTTAAAAATTTTGTTATTTTTTATAAACCATTTGGTGTAACATTTTTTAATAAAAAGGATTTCATAGAGTTTTCTTAAAAATCTTGATTTTTTAAATAACATGTTTAACCTTTCCATACCTCTTTTTAAAGGTCATTATTTTTTTCAATTACAACAAAAACTAAACTAAAATAGAGAATCAAAGAGGTCTAGAACACCAGTAGTGTCGTGAGTCTGTATAACACTCAAAGAATTAATTAGATCGATGCCACTACTCTTTAGTGAGCTAATTCCATATTTGTTATTATCTTATTTCATATTTGCCATTGAAAAGTATGATATTGTATCTACATCATTATAAATTTGTGAAAATTATATCAACGCCATTATCCTATCCATGGTACAACTTTTTAACAATACATAGCCTCTATATATGAATTTGGACTTTTTTGCCCTAGGCCCCAAGACTGGCGCTTTACCCTGCTACATACTTAGCCCAGTCGGCGTCACCGAGATGCTTCATCCACCCCTTCTTCCTCACCGTGGATGAACCCTACAAGAGTACCGCCATGGCAATCACATCCATGTCACCAAGAATTTTTGCAACCCAAGCAAGTTGATTGCATATGAGTTGGTCATGGTCTAAGCTGAAAAAATAGCATGGACTATTGTTTGAAAAGTTATAGCCGTTAATTAGGGTGCTTGATAGGCCAAAAAAAAATGTCATTGAAATTGGCTTCAAAGAATGGTCACAAATCACTAAAATTTTTGTGAAAAGATCGAGGAACCCTAAAAATGGTGGGTTGAATAGGGTCCTAAGCAAGTTTTAAGTTTTAAAGTTTTTCTTGACGTTGGAGCAATATTACAACTTTTTATAACTTGAGCACACAAAGCATGCAAGAATAAGAACCAACATGCAAGAAAACAAATTGCAATGAAATAAAGAGAGGGGATAAAAAAAAATTTATCCCACAGTTCGAATCAAGATTTTTTTCTTTTACCTACGTTCTTGTTGGAACACCCTTCATGAAGAGGGGTGTCGCTCCTATAGATCTAGTAGTGGTTGCCCTTCACAACTTCGGCAGACGGACTCCGGCCTTCCACAAACGCCTCTTCGAAAGGTCACCTAGCCACCAGAAAAACAGAGAAATTTATTTTATCCTACGGCTGACGAGCATTGAATAAAAAACCACATAAATTTAGAAACGTAAAAACTTACTGCAAAATTTCCATCAAAACTCAACGATGAAAAAACAGAGAACATGCCCAAATTAAGGGCCCATCCCTCCACCAACCCGCCTTGCTCCCACCCCCGGTCATATCATACATTATCATCGTCAAACCAAACACCGCACATGCGATGCGAGATTGCGAGCCCGAGCTCCATACGGATGAGATAAATCAAAGTCACCACGCGCCGACGAGCGCGCGCGCGCAGTCGCATCCATCTCCATGGCCATCGCGCCGCCACCTTGCTCCCTGCTACACCGCGAGGGCGCACGGACGTCTGTGTTTGGAGAGCATTCCTAGAGCCGGTCAAATGGGTCAGTCCGACCGAACCGAATCGGGCTGGTTCGTGCTGTTCACCGGACGGTCTGGTTTGACGAACCGTACCGAATCTAGGCCGGTCTGGTTCAGTTCGTACAGTGACGGTTGGTTCGGTTCGCTATCGTAAAATATTTATTTTAATTTAATATATGTATTATATATATTTTCTTATGATAAATAATATATTTATTTAGTTTATAATGTATATTTGAAATATAATTATTTTCTTAATTTATATATATTTTTAAGTAAGATAAGCTGACCAATAAAAAAATGCCCGATTTGATTCAGTTCTTCGCTTACTTGGGTTGGCTTTGGTTCATACAAGAATAGAACCAACTCGCTCGAACCAAGACGGCCCGGTTCGGCCCGTTGGCCAGGTCTAAGCATTCGTTGCAGTCGCACTAAAAGATTGTAACTCTATATAAATTATCTAATAAAGGAAATAAAATTTTTTGTAGTGTAGTGTAAAATACGAAGAAAATTTAGAGAAAATTATAGAGAGAGTAATTAATATTAATATTAAATTAAATTTTTATTAAAGTTGAGGAAATCGAAGCCACCGCAATGTGCCATGTCGTTTGAAAATCCTCCACCGTCCGATCAATATCCAAAAATCAGATAAACATTCAATTCTCGTCCACCAAATCGGATTAAAAAAAGATATATAAATAATGTCCATAACAAACCACTAAAGCTAATCTAATATATTAGAGATAAACTCTAAATCTGATATAATATATTAGAGTTAGATTATGAGTTGGAGATTAACATTAAAAAATTATAAGTTAGAGATTAACTCTATATGCTGACACAAATCTAGCCGCGCAAATGTGTGAGGCACCTTGCTTGTTAAAACTAAAATAGAGTGAAAGAGATAGAGCGATGGACATGGATGCTCCGAACCGAGCTAGGTGCCCATCTGCACGAAGCAACGAGAGAGGAATCAACCTGCGTGGACAAAGGAGCCACGTAAATTTGCGAGACATCTTGCTTGTTAAAAATAAAATAGAGTAAAAAAGATAGAGCGATGAACATGGATGCTTCAAACCGAGCTACGTGCCCATCTGCAAAAAGCACAGAGAGAGGAATCAACCCACGTGGACAAAGGATGGAGTGAATGCAGTATCTAAGACGCGCCATGGATCGTGGCTTACGGCGGGTCGGCGATCTTTGCCGCCTGCCTGCCCCCAAAACCCGAGGGCCCCCAAATCGATGGCGCCAGAGTCGTGTATCAGACGTTGCAGTGTAGCAGAGCAGAGCGACTTGCGCTTGTGCATTCGCGGGTGAGGCCCAACCAATCTGGCACTCACGGGCACGCATGCGAAGCCCAGGCCAGGTGGACGCACTCACGCGCACACACGCGAGGCCCAGGCAATGAGCACCCTACTTAGCTAGCCTCTGCATGCTGTTGCATTGCTGACGTGTATGCATGCAACACACCGATCAAGCATTAAGCACCATTAAGGCATTAAGCACAGCCGCCACTAATGACGCTCCTTCATCACGTGCATCTCCATGCATGTTACACACATACATCTCATTCTTTCCTTTCTTTTCTTTTGTTAGTTGCTACATAGTAGTATTAAAAAAATATAATGGTTATGTTAGGGCATGTCCAATGCTACGACCTATTCAAGGACTATCCTAATACTACTCATGTACTATGCAATCATTAATCTACTTTATTATACTTTTTTCTCTCTTGGATTTTTAATGTCTACACCTACTCCCTACTGCTACAATATTGGGATAGTCCACGGATGGGTCTCCCCATTGGACATGCTCTTAGGGCCCATCGTGTATAATTTTGCCCCGGCCCCTCAAAAGCTCAGGACCGGGCCTGCCATGGATGCACATTACTGCGCGGCAATGCATCTTCATTTTCATCTGCATTTGCATGCATATGCAGTTGGCCGTAGGTCATATCCAATCATGCCGCCGTGCCGAGTAGATTGGCGACAGCCGATCTGAGTTGGAGCCGTAGAATCTTCACATCCCCTTGGCAGCCAAACACCCCCCCTCTCTCTCTCTCTATGAGATGCATGTGTGGCTGTGTGTTTGCGAGGTAGGCCAATCAAGCTGGGAAGGGCAAGTGCCAGGGCCAGGGGCCTGTGTGTCTGTTTGTGCCTGAGTGTTGTGTGTGCCTTTGCACTTGGATTGGCATGGAAGGGCTAGCCGGAGCAAGAAAAGCCAAGGGCTAGCATGCAATGCATGGTGCATGTCAGTGGTACGAGTGGAGCTAGCTAGGTAGCTCCAAGCGTGGATGGACGCATATGTCAATCCGGACTGTTTTAGAACGGAATTTTGGTGCCGGTTCGTGGGGCCTGTGCAGGGAGTTTGGCAACGTTTTAATTTACTGTCCCGCCCCGCAACCGCTGCTTAGGCTGTCTCCAACAGACTCCCCTAAAGCACCCTCTACCATAAAATTGGAGACGGATTCTTCCCCTATGTGCTCCAACAGCATTCCCTATTTCATTCCCTAAAATGGAGTATTTCTCTCTATTCCCTTATATATAAGGTTCTCTCCTCCCCTATACAATTCTCCGTATAGGGAATGCTGTTGGAGATGAGAGAAATATAGGGAGAGATTTTTTTTAAAGGGAGCCTATATATGAGCCTATAGGGGATCAAATTTAGGGATTCATGTTGGAGATAGCCTTATCGCTCTGAAATTGCAAGAACCACGGTTAACATTTCCTAGTTTTTCTTTCGGAAAATTAGGAGGAGCTCTCCCCATTCATTAATTAGCACACCTAAATTAAAGTTTATTTTTTCGGTCCCTCGAACTTGCCTCCGTTTACACCATAGACCCAAAAACTGTTATGGATTTTGTTAAATGCTGACGTGGCGATTCATTTTAGTTGGCATGCGTGTGGGTTTTTTTTTCAATGATACAACAGGTATGTCACCTCCTTACTCTCTCGCTCTCTCTTTCTTAGGAAAAAATTCAAATTCAACTTCAAAAACTTTTGAAAATCAAAATATCCAAAAATCCAGTAAAAAAATAATTCAAAAATTGAAATAATCAAAAATCAAAAAATATTTTTTTACTTTGAACATTTTACTTTGAACATGCAAGCAAAATTTGAAATTATTTGAATTTTGCACATTTCAATTTTATAAATTTTCCAAGTTCACTTTTTTTGGGGGGGAACCTTCAATTTTGAATTATAAATTTTAATTTTAAACTACAAATTATAAACTTTCCATCTTTCAAAATTTGTAAGTTCAAAAAACTAGTTTAAATCTTGAAACCAAAGTTAAAAACAATTTTAAAAAATATATATAAACCATCTGTTGAATTTTGATATTTTTCAAAAGAGAGGGGGAGGGTGGTAATTAACATGGATGCCATCTTATTATGTAAGCAGTTAACAATAAATTAACAATTATCTCAACATTTAACATTATTTTTAGGGATCGACTCTCTCACGGATGACTGGGTCCTTATATGCATGGCTGCCCAGTTGATTTTATGGGCCGTTAGATTGAGATCCAATGGCCCAGATCTCCCCTCTCCCTCTCTTTTCTCTCCCTCCCTGCGTCTCTCTCTCTCTCTCTCGATCTCGCCCGTGCCCCTCCTCCTCCACCCCATGCCGCCATGCCGGGCGGGCGAGGCCGCCTTCGGCCGCCTCCCTCCCAACTCTCTCCGGTAGTCGTGCCGCCTCGCTAACCCTAACCCGTACGGCGCCTTTCACCTCTCATGACCGCCACCCCAACCTCTTTCACCTTCTCCCACGGCTTCGGGTTGCCGCCGCCTCTGTCGTCGTCCTCACTCCATCCCCAACCAACCGACAGGCCGCCGCCTCCCCCGACCATCCATCTAAGCCCGACGGCACGGAGATTTCCACCCCGAACCTCGAACCATAACCCAGCACGAAAGTCCCGACGGACAAAAACAAAGGCGGCGCGGTGGTCGCAGTACGCCCCCAATCACTGCCCCCTCCCCTAAAATTACTTGCGCTGGTGAGCAAGGAAGGCAGTGAGCAAATCCGTTGTTTTTAACGTTCAGAAAGACTAGAGAACGGTGGCTGTTCGAATCACTTCGAACGGATTAGCTAGTTTTTATAATCAATAGTCCACATTCGATCGGATGGGATGCATGTAGAACGAGTTCGACCGGACGAACGTCGCCGGTGACGCCTTCCCTGCCGGCGGTCGCGGTCGCGGTCGCCGGGTGGCTTTTTGTCTCTGCCACGAGGACTCTTCTGCCGCACGACAGCCGCCTCGCGATGAGGCGCACGCACCGCCAGCTGACAAGGCCCACGAACGCCAGCATCTGCTTCGCCCATAGCCACCGCGCGTGCAGAGAGCTGGTTCCTCGGGCACTACAGCTGGAACCCCCTTGCCATCGACTACCGCCGCCGCCGCCAGCCTTAAGCCTCACGTAGGCGTACGTAGATCTCCTCCTGAGCCAATGGGCATCCATCATCTTTCTCCATTCATCACGGTAAGCTTGGCTTCCTGGCGGCGTTGTTCTGTGCATATGTATGTGCACGTGTGCGTCTGGGCGTCGATCTTAAAATTTAGGATCAGATTAAATTAAGTTAAATAAAAATTTATTATTTTTGTATAAGCCAAATGGTGTAATATTTTGTAGTTATTTTTATAGGGTTTTAAATAGTTTTTCTTAAAGTTCGTGAAATAATTTTTCATATTTTTTGAATTTTTAAAATGTTTTTCTAGGTGTAACAAATTTACTACAGTACAACTCAACTCAACTTCAATCGGAAACAAACAAGGCCTTAGATATTGCAATATGCCAATGGTAAACTGCAAAAACAGTATGCCGAGCATGTTCGGAGTGGCTGAGCTCAGTGAATAAGCTAAAGTAAATTGTGTCTAGGGTTAAATGGATAGGCTAGACAAATAATAAGCTTAAGCCCTAGGTATCAGGCCTACTTTTGTAACTTTTGTTGGCGGTATCTACCTAGCACTCTAAATACACACTCTATTAACACTATTCACTACACATTCTAACCATCCCTTTGAAAGTCTTTCACACTTTACACTACATTATAAAAGTTTTTTCCTTCAACAGACGTTCTATCTCTACACATTCTATTTTACAGCTTCACCAGTAGATGCTCTTATGATATGTGCTCTATGTAGAGGGACACATTGCACGTTGCCATGTGAGCCATGGTTGCAGAGCTAAATTTGCAAAGAAGTTGGTTTACCAAAAAAAAATCTTGATGATCTGCTATTAGTTTCCATTGTTTAAGGTACTTTGAGACAAAATTGGTTACACTACTAAAAAAAAGGCTCACAAGATACACCTCATCAGAGATAGTTCGGAGTTTTCCCCAAAAAAACCGTCACTGATAAGCGGAAGAACCAACCACACCACATATCTGGGGCAATTATTATACAAAACTATCACTGATACTTGAGGCAAGCAAGAGTCGTCTCAGTTAATTGAACATCTAAGACCTTTTTTAAAAAAACGTCTCAGTTATTACCAGAGATGATTCATTAAGGCGACCATCTTATTTTTTAAAAGAAACATCTCAGTTATGATGAAAGACAATTTGTTAAAGTGACCATCTCAAAAAAGATACAATATGACTTCCCACCTATTAGAGACGAATCATTTTGAGAAACGTTTTTTATGCCCTCCCTACACTCTTTTAGCTTCTGTGAAGCACATGAGCTCCCTTCACATCCCACAGTGTGTGCGAGCTAGCTCCTCCCTTCTCCTCGCGCCCGTCCATCCCCAGCCACCGCCTTCGCATCGTTGTCATCCCACACTATATGGATATTTTCCAAAATAAGTTTTGAAACTTTCAATCCCTAAATTGGAGTGTTACATCAACGGGGAGGCGGATCAGCCATGCAATAGGCGGCACCGAAGTAGCTAGAGACGCTTGGGGAGCTAGGGATCTCGAGGAGACGGAGGCACTGAGGGAGCTAGGGGCGTTGATGGAGGCAGAGCCACCGGGAGCTAGGGACGAGGGGAAAAGGATGGAGTATGGAAGATAGTAGGTAGTGACAGGAGGAGGATGGACCAATGTAGTGATAAAAAGGGTAATGGTGAATCTTTGGATGATATTAAAGTGAATCAAATTCTTTTCATGGTATAAACCAAAAGTAAACTTTCAATATTATAGAACCAATTTTGCCATAATTTAAATATAATTTATTGCTCTATTTGGCCTATCAAAAATTGGCCAATGTAGCGTTGGTCCCTCTGATTTTGTCCTCCAAACTCCAGCACCATGTAGACTTAAACATATTAACCTACAATTTCTTAGACGCGCGCGAGAATTGCATGTGTGATGCGTCCATGTGTACCTGAGCCCTATTATTTGTTTTTAAGGTTTTTCCCAACGCACACATTCATGTAGTTGGGTGGAGGAATTATGCTCACATGGAACAGAGGCAAGAGGTTATGATATTCCATCAATCCTAGCCTTACATGTGTACCACGCACCCCTGTATTTTATGATGCATAATTTGATAATTAATAAAGCAGGTAGTACGTACGTACGCCAAGGGCTTGCTGCTGTGCTGCGTCCTCACAAATTAAGCTGGATCACTGCCACACAAGCCTCCAATAAGATCACCAGCTAATAACCTCTGTGGACCTAGGTATTGCTGCCCATCCTCTCCACTTGGGAATCCCAACTTGATCTCCAATTAGAAGGTTCCAACGATCTGGTGCCAGGAGAGGCCAACACACAAGGTCACTGGCCACTTCAGCTTCTAGAACAAAAGTCAAACGTGTCAAGAAGCAAAGGTCGTTAAGGAGGGGCTATTTGGCCACACAAAACTATGCAGTTGAATGGTTGGTAGAGTGGTGCAAAATTAAACTAATGCTAATTAGAGCATTAGAATTAGGCCTTGTGAGCCAGGAGCACATATATGTACGCAAAGCTCTTTCCCTTCCTATCCAAGCAAAGCTGCAATAAAACACAAGACTTGACTAGTAGTAAAGCACAGACGTGAAGCGCTTATTGTGTTTGTATATTTGATTTCACATGCAGTTGTTTTGTATGCTAAGAATCCCTATTCAAAAGGTTTGGTAATTGATACCTTTCCTCACAAAATAGAGCGGTGAAAAATTATGAAAAAAAAAGTTAGCATATACAAGGATTCAAGAAAAACACACCTTACATAGATAAATAGGAAGGAGACACTGTTTTATCTCCTAAATTAGAAAAGAAGTTATTTTAATTTGCCACATGAACATCTGAAATCGGGTACAAAATGGACGCACACAGATCACACGCCCATCAGTTTTGCGTCCTCCTGTAATTGCCAGGATCTAATAGGGCACGTACTCGATCGTGGTCCTGCTCAAGGCTCAATTAAGCCCTCTTAATTTAATCTGACCTCGCAAGCTATATAGCTATTACTACAAACGTGTACCACAGGAACAGCGACCGAGCAACTAATTAAAATGCAGGTTTCTTTTTGCTCTTTGGCTTTTGCTTTCTAGGAATTTATTAAAAGGAAATGCAGGCTATTGTGGAGAATATTGATTACTAATTACGATCAACGGCTGCTTAGATCAGTCCATGTTCAAATGAAATTAAACCCGGCGCTGGAGGGCTGAATTAGTCCGGTCTACAGATACCCGTTCAAAGATCAAAGCCCAAATTGACCATTTATGTTCTTGGTTTTATTAGCTTATATTGTGTGATTTTTTTTTAAAAGCAAGATGACCCTGCATTGATTTGCTCTTTCAAGACTATGAAGATTATACGGAGGACCAATGGATTTTGGTTAATTTAGGCTAGAAAGTGAAATTCAAATGTTTACCGTAAATATATAGGATGGAATGAGGCGGCTTATGGCTACCTGACATAAAAAATACATTTAAATTTAGGGTACGTTGGATGAACATCAATGATCGAAGCTAACTCCATCCTATCCTTAAAAAAAAAGTTTGCGATCTTCGAACTTCCTAATGTCGCTTTCTCATAGGCTCCCCGACACTGTAGGTCCGCCCAATGAACTCATGGAGGATCAAAGCACCTTGCAACCAGCCTAGGAATATATGTGATGTTAAATGGACAATATTTTATTGCTTATTATTTTGTGTCGTTGATATATAATGTTAATTGGTTAGTATATATGCTTTCATGTGTGATTATGCCGTTATGAACACTTTAACTTTGTGTGAGAAGTCAGTATGTGACATTTATGTCTATCCTTCACTATTAGTACACCGATTGTAATTATTCAAATTCATATCAATCTTGATATCTGATGCATTTTTAGTCAACATATGTAGATTTACAAGAAGGATTTACATCAAATCGATTTATAAGTGGCATCTAGGTATGCCTGCTATCCAAGTCTTCCATTAATTTTCATTGATTAATTTTCGATTGATTCCGACTAGTTCGATTAATCCCTAATCGGTACCCAGACACAATTAGCGATTTTTTGAACCTCGACCGAAACACAAATATCTCGAAGCAAACCACAATATCATAAATATAGACTTTTTTTTAAAAAAAATATAATTAGAAAGGTATGCCCTTAATTCAACGGTTAAAACGTGCATCACCAAAGAAATGTTTTAAGATGTATCGTCGTCGAAGTTCTGAACCAGCCAGAAAAGTCTCGATTCTCGATCAACGGGAGCGACTCCACCGGCAACACGCGCCGCGAAACATGTTCTTTTGAGATTTTGAGCGAACGTTCCCCGCCGATTTTGAGATTGGTCCTTTTTAATTGAAAAGGAACTACTCCCTCTTGTCACAAAAAGAAGTTGCCGTTAACTTTTAAACACGCATTTGACCATTCCTCTTATTCAAAAAAGTTATATAAATACGTCTTCTGATCATAAAAATAAGCCGCCGTTGACTTTTGAACACAGCTTTGACCATTCGCCTTATTAAAAAAACTATATAAGTTATCATTTACTTTGTCATGATTTATTTTATCATTAAACATACTTTAAGCATGATTTATATTTACGCATGTTTGCACTAACTTTTTGAATAAGACGAATGGTCAAAGACGTGTCCAAAAGTCAACGACGACTTGTTTTTTATGACTGGAGGTAGTATTATTTATTTTGTTATGATTTGATTTATTATTAAATGTATTTTAAGTATGACTTATATTTTTACATATTTGAACTAAATTTTTGAATGAGACGAATGGTCGAAGATGTGTCCAAAAGTCAATGACGACTTTTTTTGTGACCGGAAGTAGTATATATATATTTATCCCTGTTTTTTTTCTACGAGGAATTTTTCTTCGTTGGTCATCGATGGCTAACTAAACTGACAAATTTTTTTGCTCTAATGTTTCAAGCCTTTTTGAGTATAACTAGAAAGAAAAGAGCGCAACATGCATGCGTGGTTCATGGTCAATAGAAAGAAAACGTGCTACACGTGCTGTTGATGGTTAATGGACCAAATCGAAATATTTAAGAGGAAAAAAAAAGAGCAAAGCAATTATATTTATAAGAAATCCTATGAGGAGAAAAGAACAAAGGAAAAATACAAAAAAATTTCAATCGTCTAAAATTTTAGAAATTATATAATTTTTTATGGTTTATGGATTGAGATTTTTTATCGATGCCCCGTTCCGCATTTTACAGTTTTTCTTTTTTCCATTTTTTAACCTTTTTAAAATAAAAGTATAAGGAAAAAAGAGCGAATGAACACTATTTGTAAATTTTTATTTTTTATAATTTGAAACAAACTATTTTTAAATTTGAACTTAAAAAAATTTCGTAAGACATCCAAACTTTACATGTATGTTCTCTGTCTAGATATGGTCTTTTTTTTTTTTGCAAACTTTTAACAATTTAGATTTATTTAAGACCTACAAAAATTAAAATGTAAAAAAGAAGAAATATTACCTAAATAGGTAAGAATAACTAATTTTAAATTTGAACCTGAAAAAAATTGTGAGACATCCAAACTTTTTGTGGATGTTCTTTGTTTAGGTACGATTCCATTTTTGCGAACTTCTGATTTTTTTTCCCATTTTTTTGCGACTACAAAATATGAAATAGAAAAGAGAAAAAAATATGGGCCTAAATTGAAAAAAATATTTTTAAATTTGAATTCGAAGAAAACTTGTAATGCATCCAAACTTTGTATGTATGCTCTTGGTGTAGGTACGGTTCCATTTTTTTTATAAACTTTCATTTTTTCTAATTTTTTTACAACCTACAAAAAAAGAATAGAAAAGGAAAAATAAAAAGGAGGGCAGGCAGATGGCGTGGGAGGAAAAAATGAGGGAAAAGGTGAAGGGATGGGGACCTCTGCAACGAGAGGACGCTTGCCTAGACAGCCGGCTGAAATACGTTGCCTCATTGGCTGGTGAATGGGCAAATTTTTTTTTCATATGTTAATTTAGGATGGATGGTCGGATTTGGTTTCGCGAGACAATCAGGCGGCCGGGATGTTTTTAGGTGACATGTCCACGGTCAGAGAAAAGGAAAAAGTGATATATCGCCTTCCAATAAAATTGGCCCAAACATATAAAGCTAGGTGAAATTGTCCTTCAATCGTTGAAAGCGTGCCAATTTGATCTCTTGGTCTGTTAAACATGATTTTGTGAATGATCATCTACGTGGATGATTTCGTGTTATACTGATCACAAAGTCATTTTCCAGCCCAGCTCTTGCTATGGGAAAGTGTTTCCGGTTGTTTAGCCTAACAGGCCGAGTACAGGTTACCGGGCCAAGTTACATTTGATGGGTTCAGATTCAGTCCTAAATCAAAGGGAACATCCGGCCCACATACACGCCTAAAATAGGAACATTTTCTCAAGTGATGCGGCGTTTTTTTTTTGGTTATGAAATTCATGTTGATTCGGATATTTGATTGAAGGATGGGACAAGAGAACGGAAGGTTCCATTTTGTGAGTTCTTGTGGTGAGTTTTTGGCAAATTTTTGACTTTGGGATTTGGAAATTTGAGTTGAGCTATTTGCGGCCTTTTGGTGCATCAATTAGTGTTTTGCATTTTTCGTGGTGTTCCCGACATCAAATGGAAAAAAAGTCACAACATGAAAATTAAAAAGATGTATCTGTCCAACTTTCGTGTACAACATTTTTTTATTTGACCGACGGATAGATTTATAAAAATTATTTTATGATCTATTGTTGTGATGAGTCGGAACTTTTGGGTCGGATTTTCCTGTTGGACATCGGATGTTTTGATGTGAGGGTCTGATTTTCTGATGGGGTATCGGATGTTTTGACCTAAGGCTCAAATATTTCGAAAGGTATCAGATGCTCCAATTTTTTAAGTTTTGAGTTTGCTGTTTTTAGGTCGGAAGTTCCATTGCGAGGGTTGGATATTCTAAAGGCGCATTGAAAGCTCTGTTTTCCAGTTTTTCAATGCGGGCTCTGCGAAATTGTGCATATATTGCTTATGATTAATGATGCACCAACCATGCAGGTGAACTAGGTAAGCTGGTGATTTTGATTAATCTTTTGAGTTTATTTACTTATGGGAGTGACCGGGTGGCAGTCGCCTGTCCGCACGCTCACCTCGCTTGGGCCTAGTAGTCGGCGAGCGGGCGGCGTGGCCCAAGTGACTCCCGCCGAGCAAAACCGTTTACTTATATATCTTTAAATCGGAAAGACAAACGTTTTGGCTTTTACCATTCATTTTTTCTATCATGAAATCAAGTCCCAGAACTCTAAGAAATTAATGAATCAAACAAAATTCTCTTACTCTTCAAACTAAGTTGGAAAGTTAAATTTAAAAACAACTAAGAAGATAAGGAAATAAGATAAACCGACCCAAGCCACTTTCAACGTGCTACTTTCAAAAAAAAAATTAGAAAAAAAACAGTATACAGAGAACAGTTGCCTCCGTTCCGATCAGCTTTGAGCAGCGCATGACAGGACAATATTTCTCCTTCAACTCCATATTTGCAACGTGTTATCACGCGGTGTAGCCGGAGCCATGCATGCCCCGGCGGCGACGCCGGCGCGCGTGCGCGGTCCACGGGCCACGGCCATGCCGTGGCGGCGGCTCCTGCAGGGCTCACACGTCACGCGCCGCCGCCGCCCCGGGCGCCCTGCTCGCGAGGAGCGGCGGCGCCGCGTGTCGCCGCCGCACTGGCTGCCGGCGGCGCGGCCATGCCCTGCTCTCCCCGCCGGCCGCTCGCCCGCCCCTCCCACGTACTTGCCACCTGCGCATACGTATCCTTCTATGTAACTAGCCATGCTCGCGCGCCACATGCGCCGAGGCTGGAAAAAAAAAAATGCAGACGCGCCGAGGCCGAGGACACTCCTGGGAAAAAAATGGCAAGAACACAGCGTGAGGATTGAACCGCGGGCGTTGGGCTGAGCGCTAGCTCAGCTAGCCAACAGGCCAAAGCGCCCAACTTGCTCAAAGCTGTGTGAAATTTTTTATATACGTAAAGAACCAATGGACGGTCCGATGCTTAAATTATCTTTAATGATAAAATAAATAACAACAAAATAAATGATAACTTACATGGTTTTTGAATAAGACGAATGGTCAAAGATAAATTATCTTTAATGAAAAATAAATAACAACAAAATAAATGATAACTTACATAGTTTTTTTTAATAAGACGAATGGTCAAAAATATTTTCAAAAGTCAACGACGACTTGTTTTTATAACCGAAGGTAGTAATAACTTGTTTTGTATTTACCATACTTATTTTTAAAATCAGCTTTGTCAGCTAAGAAAACTAAACTAAAATAGAGAGGACAAAAAAAAAAACCACCCATGAACCCCAACCCCCACGTGGCAGCAAGGGGGAGATTAAACTCCCCCTAAGCTCCCACACGGATAAGCTCTCGCTACAGTAGAGCAAAGGCGAAAAAGAGGGCGACTCGGGTGTTGGCGTCTCCCTCGCCTGGATCCGCAGCTTCCCTCCGCCGCCGGTGGCCTTCGGGCTGGCGTCGGTGTGGGGGGCGGTAGATCTGGGTGCGGGGTGTACAGGCATGGACTTAGGGATAGTTTCTGTAGCCAAAATAAGAAAGCCGTTGTCTTGTGCTGTTTGTGGCCTCGTCTTCGTGGTTGTGGGCGGATCCCTGCGGATCTGAGCGGGGAGGTGTATATGAGTAGGTGTAGCTTGGTATTTGTTAGGATTTTGTTCCTACATGTGTTGTTGGCGGCAGAATCGGGAAATCTGAAATCTGTGTGGGGGGCTTCTTCGGCTTTGTTGTCGCCGGGCAGAGGCGTCTTCCTTTGCTCGAAGCTCCACTTCTATCGTCGTCCGGTCCTTGGGAATAAAGGTCAGTCCAGGCCTCGGCGGTGGGGTTTTCTTGCCTGTGGTTTGATCCTCACCGTTGGTAGGATTAGCGAGTGAGAAGGTTGGGAGAGGTGGTGAGACTCCGTCGCTGGTGGAGCTGAGGTCGATGGCGGCGGGTTTCGGCGTTGGCTTCCTTGTTTCGGTCTCGCGTTGGGCTGTATCGGAGGTTTGCACGAACACGATTTCCCTTGAGCCTGCTCTATTTCTCCGTCACCCGTCGTGGTTTGGGCCTGCGAGATGGTTCATGGTGGCGTCGCCGGAGCCGGCAAGATTTGACGTCAACGCCGGCGTGGTGAGATGGATGAGCTGCTTCCTGAGCTTCAATTTTTAGTCCCCTGTTGGACCTTGTTGTCTTTTTTGTTGCATTGCAGGGTATGCTTATTTGTGGAAGTTTCATCTATGAATGAGACATGTGTTCCTTCTCAAAAAAAAAACTCCCCCTTGTATTTATTTATTTATTATTTATTTATAGATAGATAATAGATAATATACGCACGTTGCTTCGGAGAGACATCCAGGGTATGTACATGAATACTACCTCCTTTTTTTACATTTGACAACTTTGATCAAAATTATCTTCCACAAGTACTTGGCATTTTTTTACTAATTTAAAGGCAAACTTTTCTATTTTATCCTTATTATACACGCCATTATACAAGTAAACGCGCGGATGCCGCGTCGGTTCATTCACGGATAAGACACCATTTTATGGGGTGATAATATATGTTTTAAAATGCTAATGTAATAATTTGTTAACACATACAATTGAATAAGATGAACGTCTCATGATATTGTTATGCTACATTCATTTATATATGCATGGTTATTATGCATTTTACATGACATAATAATAAAAATAGGTTATATTGTTCGACGGTGACGCTACGGTGACTGATATAGGGATGGTAATATATGTTACTATTTTATATGCCATAATAGTAGGGATGGGTTACATTGTTCCGCGGCGTGTGCTGCTAACGTCTCTTCATATTTGCAAAGCCGATTACCTTCCGACTTTGCTGTCAAAATGCAGGTCTTTGTTATCAGGTGAAGTGGAAGGTAGGCAAGGACTGTCCTGGAGAGTTACTGTGCATAGTTTAGAGGAAGGTGTAAGCAATGTAAGGCCTTGTTTTTTTCAGCGTATCGTTGCGTTGGCGTATTACTGTAGCAATTTTGAGAGCTCTCAAAATGAGGTCTAAAGATTATAAAAAATAATTAAAAAATAGTTTTAGCATCTTTGGAAGGACTACTAAAAATCATGAAAAAATCGTTACAAATTATCACAACATATAAACTATATAAAAATTATAAAATTTACTACAGTAATACGCAACGGTACGATACGCTGAAAAGAATAAGGCCTAAATGTAGAAGTAAAGCATACTAAAATGTATAGAATAAGTTATTTATATAGGAACCGAAAGTGCGTACGCAATGGCGGCCATCAGGTGGGGTAGAATGCTGATTCAGTGCTTGGCGATAGTGTGTGTAGGAATGGCAGTGGCGCTATCACCGCACCTAGATTGTCCTGCTGATTGTGCAATTGAATTGTCAGTTGGAAATGAAATGCTGGACGGCCGACGAAATGGTCTGAAGCACAGCAACACTGCAACTATCTACAAAGGCGCAAAAACTGTGGAAACATCTTTGACTCAATGTAAAGAAAAGCAAGCACATAAATAAGCTTGCGCCCTTAATCAAAATTGGCAAGGAAGGTTGAAGAGCTTGCTGATGTAATATGGTTTTATCTCCAAAAAACATGATTACATCTCCCTGAAAACCACAGCACGCACTTAGCACTTTTCGTACAGGAATGACAAAGAAAATCTCATGCATACGTTGGTACAGTAATAGACAATCTAAACAATAGAATAGGCATAAGTAGATCACTCCATGAATTTGATAGCCTGGTAAAACAACGAAAGCCCAAGATTTTTTTTTTGGACAGAAGAGGTATAAACTACTGAATAAGCAATTCATCTAGCAAACAGAACAAATCTATAGATCACCAATCAATTGCACTCCATGAATAGCAATAGCATGTAGCTGCCATGCCATCATACCGGCAAAATTCGCATATGTAGCGGCCATGCCATCATACCGGCAAAATTCACATACCCTTAGTGGCATTATATTCCCTGAGCCTGCATGAAGCATTCACACAAAAAATTTCAGGTCGAAACATCTCAGCAAGCGTGTATGCATGTAAAAAATATATAACCGGAAAAGAGGCAATATTCTTTAACTAAGCCAACATTCTTTAGCTGCCACATAAAGCTATTGAACAATGCATTTGTCAAAGAGGACTGACCTAGAATAGTTCTAGATTTTGTTCATAGAATGTTGTGCCACTTTATATGGAGTAATAACAGAAGTCTGTTACCATTAGGTCAAAAGTGAGGAGAACAGGGCTAGTAGATGCAGTTGTGGCAGAGACCACCTTTGCTGGATCCGGTGAGGCATGGCGCAGGCACTGGGCAAGCAGCAACAACGACGACCAGACCTAGTTGAAAAGAGAAAGGTACATGTAACAGTGACCCAAAGACATTGACATTACAATAGCAATGAGAGCATGCAAAATAGGCATAGAACCAAACCTAAAACCCAAATCCAACTTTTTTTTATCACATAAAGCCCCTAATTGCACCCGTTGGACCTAGTTTCATCGAAATGCGGAACTATTGTACATACTATTAGCATGTAAAGGAATCGCTCTGTGGTGAAGCATGCTTAGCTGGAGGAGGAAATGTTGATGAGAGGTTAGAATCAGGTCCCGTCGACGGTAAACGTAGCTGTGTCGGTTACCACCTTAGCTTGATCCAGCAAGGCGTGGCGCCGACGTTGGGTGAGCAGCAATGACGACGGCAGCCTGTAATGCACTCACATTACAATGGCACCGAGAGCATGCAAAAATATGCATAGAAGGAAAACTAAAATTAAAATCCAACAAATTATGGTCAGATAAAGTCCCTAATTACGTCACTTGGACCTTATTCCACCGAAATGTGCTACTGTTGTACATACTATTAACACGTAAAAGAATTTCTATATGATGTAGCATGCTTAGATGGACAAGAGATGCTGATGAGAGGGTACAACTGAGTTTCGCCGTCGGTGCATACGGCAGCGTCGATGACCACCTACATTGGATCCAGCAAGGCACGGCGCCGGCGCTGGGCGAGCAGCAACGACGACGGCAGCTGGTGGTTTGGCAACGGCGGAAGAGGAAGGAGGAGATGGTGGCGACGATGATGGAGGAAATCTGAGGGAGACGGAGTGCGAGGGCGACCCGCCTGCGGTAGATCTAGCCGCCTCGGTGGCGAGGCTCTCAGATGATGTTTTGCTTGTCACACGCGACATTTTATTTTTTTTAATCAATTCTAATTTGGGCCAATGTGTCACATTCTTCCTCCCTCCTCTCCCTCTTTCCTCTTTCCTCACCACTCAGCAAACACCCTTTGTCCTCGGTGTCCTCCCCTAAGAGCTCACTTGACCACCGGAGCTGCTTGTCAACCAAGTTGGATGGTGAGCTAATGGCGGCGCACGACGGAAGAAGAGATTGTTGATGGCATCGAGATCTAGCGGTTGGTGGTGGCGTCGACGAGATCTGGCAGCTCATGGTGGTGGCCCTCTCACAAGATCTGGTAGCCCACGATGAGCCTCGAGGGCTAGCTATCGAGGTTTGAGTTTTGCCTTTGCAGACAATGAAACACCTTTTGGTGTTCCTCAGGTATCCCTTTGCCCTTACCCATAGTCCATAGATGTGTAGCCATCTAGGATGATACGCGATGCTCCGTGCTAGGTTTTGCCTGGTGGCGTGTTGATCAAGACTTCAGGAGGTTTGGCGGCTAAGTTTTCCTCCTTGCGACGACTCAACCACCGACGGTGGAGTACGTTAGGGTTCCAAGACAGCATCGGCATGTAGCGTAATCCTATGATTAATTACCATGCATATGTTTATCTTTTCATATTTATGTTCCTAGGATTAGCATAAATATCTCTCTTCTGCACAAGGGTAGGGAGAGAGAATCATCAGCATATTCTGATACCGCACAATAGCACACATTTGTTCTTCATCGTGTAAAGAGAGAGACCTACCTAGGTTCTTCTCTCACGACCCTTATACCATGGCCACTTGCCTATAACAAAGCACTGAATGTAGAGCTATTATCCCTTACCTGGGGGCATAAATCGGAAAAAAACTCTATGGCATCTCTTTTGTTGTTAGCTACACTAAGATTTCTTCGATATCTTAGGAGTCGAGGTCACGATAAAAAAGAGCTCTTTGGTTTTACAATCAAAAGTAATCTCAATCTGTGAGCTCATTTCCGATCATCAACAAAAGGGAAAAAAGGATGAAGATGTGTCGGGGCACATGAGCCGGGTCAGGGTTCGAAAAAGGGTGTGGAATGGATCTGAGCTGTGCGATCCACCAACTCAAAAGAAAAATGACTCCACAGATTCTATTTTTGCATGCGTTAGTTAATTTTTATATTTTATTTGTTACGGTGTACGGGGAATATAAATATGAGATTATCCATGGTTAGTGATGCCCGTAGAGCATTTTGACGCGACTCAGTGTACGGGGATTATCTATATAAGTATGAGATCATCCATGGTTAGTGGTGCCCGTAGAGCATTTTGACGCGACTCGCTCTGCATTTCTGCATGCTTTCGATTATCTATTTGTCTGATCTTAGAGTTAGATCAGTTAATGCGACGGTGATGCAGGTATCTACCATGTTTCGCCAGCACGTAGTTCGTGATCTCAAATACCCCACCCGCCTGAGAATATATAAGTGGTACTAGTAGGAACGTCATCCGAAGGAGCTCACACCTTTCGCGTCGAAGCTCGTCTGGACTCCGGACGAAGAAGAGTCAGAGCTTAGCATTCTCTTTGCTTTGAGCTCTTCTCGATTCTGAAGCCGTATGCTTAAAAGTTATGATTTTTTTTAAGAAAAGAATTACGATTCGTTTGTACCAAAACCGTTTTACATAAGATCTATAGTCAATAGTAAATTAAAACAAATATAGTATCTAGCTGAAAAACAACATTATGCATCTAGCTAGCTTCACTTTGATAGTTGTCATCCTCGAATCTGAAAATTGTCGTTATCTCAACTGTTGTCGACTTGATCTCATTCAGACACATCCTCACAGAGAGTCGAGATGTTATTGAAAATTACCATTAGCAACAGTCAGTCGATTTTCTATACCGTCTATCAGACATTTCTATAGATCACATAAAAGATTCAACGAAAACATTTAAATATGTGAGAAAATCAGACTGATATTTTCCTAAAAGTTGGTCGTCTGATGATTAGCAAAATCGTTTGTTCGTTGAAAAAAAAAAGGGGAGCGTACTTTCGCATCAAGGAAGCCTTAGGAAAAACCTCCTAACTAAATTCGTCCATATCAATGCATTGCAAAGTTCCGCGCTGCATTGCAGCTGCTCGTCCCCTAACGCTGTCGATCGATCACGATCAGGAGAGAGACCGACCTGCAGCGCGCGCAGCCGCAGGTGAAGCCTCGATCGTCACCCCCCAAAATGCCCGTCGCCGACGTCCCGGCGGAGCATGAACCCCGCCGAAAGCTGGGAGCGTGGACACTGCGCTTAGTGTCCCATGCTTCTTCTATGTCTGTCTATGGGCCATGGCCGTCGGATCTTCATCTGAAAGTCCAGATTGGCTCGAGGTTATTTTAGTGTGTATAGAAATTATAAAGATTTCTTTTAAAAAAATACATGGGATGGACATTGGATTAAAGAATTTCGATTTCTAATAAAAAAATCAGGCGCTTTTTTTACACGACAACGATGAACTGTTAAAATGAGAATAGTATTGTTGAATGCGGGTGCCACAAATTGGACGTCCGATGAGAATCTTTTTATTGGACTTATGATATAAGTATAGAATCTTGAGAAATAATCGTGAAACCTTGAGAAATATATTGATGAATCTTAAAAATTATTCGTATGAAACATGCACGAACACGATGAACTTTGAAAAAGAACGGCTGAAAACTTGAAAAAAGCTACTAATGAATCTTGAAAAATGACCAATGAAACTTGCTAAGTGATGATGATACTTGAGAGTGGGTGAACCTCGTGATGCAAATAAGAAAGTTTCACAAAGAAACACAAAATTCACTAGAAAAAGCCCAAATTTTACACGTATATTTATAAAGTTTCGTTCAAAAATGAGGATGCACCTATCAGTGAAAATGGGTAGCCTTTCGGCTCCGGTTCGAGAGGCAAAACCCAAGGTTCCCACGCACATTGAGTAGGTTTCAAGTGAAAAAAATTTGAGACTCACCTCCTTTAACTTCTTCTCGGGATCCAAGAAGCCATTGGGTCGTGCTCGTCAGATCCGATCACCGAAGCTCGAGGACAAGAGAGATCCTTGTTGCCCCTTGTCCCGAGAGAGAAAGACATATGAGATGGGTAGGAGGGACGAAAGACAGGGGAGGGGCATGGAATAAGTTAGGCCGCACTCAATATGACAATTGTTTGTCATTTTGCTTTGATTTTTTTTAATAAATACTCCCTCCGGTCAAAAAAAGAAGTCGCCGTTGACTTTTTAACACGTCTTTGATCATTCGTCTTATTCAAAAAAGTTATATAAATATTATTTATTTTGTTATGATTTAGTTTATTATTAAATGTATTTTAAGTATGACTTATATTTTTCGGCGTTGCTATCTCGCAGGCGCCTGCACGCCGGCCAAACGCGCAGGCGCCGCGATCAACCGTTGGATTTTGGGTGTGAGCGCAGTCGACCGTTGGATCTTGGGTGCGTCTGCATTAATCCAATAGTTAGTACTCAATTAGTGAAAATTCCACTAAATTTCTACTGTTTTTCCACATTTTTATTTACTGGAAAAATGTTTTGCGATAGTGGAATTTTTTGTGCGAGGTCATATCTATTATAGATTTATTTTGCTTTCTGTTTTATTATAGATTTATTTTGTTTTCTATCTATTATAAATTTTATTTTGTTTTCTATTTTTCATGTCGAGATATTTTTTGCTCGTATAATTTGCGAAATCGTGCAAACGCGTAAAAAATTCCACTAAATTTTTTACAGTTTTTCCACATTTCCATTTATTGAAAAAAATGCTTTGTGATAGTGGATTTTTTTTGCCCGAGGTGTGCATGCGTGTACGTGGCATGTGCCTGCACAAATGCTGAAATTGCAGGCGCCTGCCTAATAGTGCCTCCATATATTTTTACATATTTGAACTAAAAATTTGAATAAAACGAATGGTCAAAGACGTGTCCAAAAATTAACGGCGACTTCTTTTCTGTGACTGGAGGTACTCCCTCCAGTTTCATAATACTTGACGTTTTAAACATTGACACGGTCTTCAATAACTAATGAATTTTATTTACAAAATCCACGAAAATATGATATTGTGAAAGTATTTTTCAAGACAAAATTATGTGTATGGCTTTTATATACACAATCCAAATAGTTTAAAAGATTTTTATTGATAAAGTTTTAAAACCTTGACTTAGGACAAACCTAAAACGACAAGTATTAAGGAACCGGCGGGAGTAGTATTTTGTAATGGTCGTTTGTTCGATTCAGAGGCATTCCATTATCTAAGTTCTAACCGCTAAGTAACCAGAATCAAAGTAACAATAGACCGCACGCAAACTGGTACAGCTAAAACTTGGAGCTCCCTGAGCAACTTCCTGCAACTTCCTGCCCATCTTCGGCGCCGTGCTTTCCGACGGCCGCCTCGGTCGCTTCCGGGTCATCGCCCTCGGCTCCGTCGTCAGCTTCTCCGTAAGCGCATCACAGTTTCGCATTTCTTCCTTCGTAAGCCCTCGCCGGCGTCGGAGCCCGTGCGCGCGTGTTGATCGGTGGCCTTCGGTTGAAGGGGATGTGCCTGCTGTGCCTGACGGCGATCCTGCCGGTACACGCGAAGTGCGGCGAGGGGACGGGGGAGTGCGGGGTACACGCTAAAACAATTCCTAAGGCAGTTTCGGCACTCTGCCAAATGCTCCCCGGGCTAAACCCGGCACTAGGCATCTCGTGCCTTAATCATTCCTCCGGATGTCCAAATCCAACTAGGGGCGACCCACCATTCTTTCTCTACTTCCACGATCATCGACCACACCACACCACACACTTGGACTTTTCCAAACGACCAACCCAAACCGACCAATTATCCCCATATCCAAACCCACAAACACAAGCAATTTCAACATGCATCTACCAAATTCTAAATGTCATATGTCATGTCATATTAAATGAGAATAATGAATGTCCGGTGAATATCGGTTCACCGTTCCGTGACGATTAGCCAAAAGATTTGTTAAGTCTAAGCCGGTCTAAGCAAGTTTTACCCATTAGGTAGGGTTAAAGTGGTTACCAAACTAATCATAGGCTAACAAGAGTAATGACAATCAAGGCAGTCATTAAGGCTAAACATTTCAAGGCAGGCATGTATAAGTATAACATGATTAACAATTAGGCAATCTAATAAGCATGCATCTTTAGCAATAAAACAACATAGTTTAAGGAAAACTAGGTAATGATCATGATATTAGTGATGTTAATCCGCACTAGGGAAAGTCGCTGTCTCTCCCTAATATGGATCACATCTAAAGAGTAAGTGTTAACTCGCCTTGATCTTGTAGGTGGTTCTCCTTAGCGTCCCCAAATCTCCCTTCGGGATCGCCTATGTCTAATCAAACCAACAAACAAATATTTACCTACTAATGCAATGGAAAACATGATGCATGCTCGTTCTAGGTTAAATCCTCAGATATGTACCAAGCTCGACTAGCGAATCTACTTTGCGCATGATATGCTATGCATGGCACGGTGCATTAATAAATAATACTAAGAGTATATAATAGTCTACTAAATCCCAAAATACGAGTTCGTACGATAAGGTTGCAAAAGAGTTATTAGGGTTCATAGGCATGACGAATATCGGAAATTCCACCTACGTACGGGATAAGGTTCGTCGGAGTTGGCAATAAACTAAAGGTTCATGGGATAAACCTATGTTATATTTCTTTATTAAATTATTATCCAAAAATCCTCTCTTGGGTAAATTTTAATAAAGAAAAGCTAGCTATGTATTGATTGTTTACTAATAAACTTCCCTTAGATTTATATTTAAATTAATGCGTAAAAGTAAACTATTCCAGAAATATTAATGCATTTATCCATCCAGATTTTCTAGCGGTCAGTTGGTGCAAAAATCAATAATTAGAAATAACCAACAAATACCCTAGAGTTAACTTAATCATTTCTATATATGAAGTTTCTCATTTTCAACTAACAGTGCCAATATCCTTTATACAGTGGCCATGGTCATATTTTTATAAAGTCAGCAATGGTCTCTACTATTTATCTAAATTTTTTAAGGAATTTTGGAGCTATTTTCCTATTTTAATTAATAAACACTAAAGTAATTATGTTATTAATTTTATATAAAAATGTATTAGTGAATTATACCAAGTTATATTTTTATTAGTCTCTATACAGCATCTAGTATCTTACATAATTTTTCCTTAATTTTTGGACGTCTCCTTCTATTTTTAATAAATAGAAACCATAAATCAAAACCTGTAAATTGCTGCACTCTAACTGCTGGCATCATGCTGACGTCATGATGACGTCAGCCGTCTTCAACCTCCGACCAGCACACAGCCCGTGGAGAGAAACGGCGATTGCGGGAGCTACGGTCCACCGTTTTGGATGTTCTTGGGCTCTACGGGTTCGTATCGACAGCGCGCTTCTAACGGTGCCAGTTACATGGTCTACGGAGGTCGGACATGGCGGCACGTCGGCAGTGACCGAGCCGTGAGCTCACCGGCGGCGCGAGCATGCGCTAAGCATCTACAAGCCATGTGCGTGTGCAGGAAGCATGTGGGGAGGTTGAGGGTGCTTACAGAGCCTTGATACGGGCGTGAGGATGGACGGCGACGGTGGTCAGCGGAGCACGCGGCGGCGGCCGAAACAGAGCAACGACGGCACGCCGGCTCCGAGGTCCTCGCCTGAAATTGGAAGAGGGAACGGTCAAGGGGGACTCCGAGACGCTCTGGGCGAGAGGAATCGACGGATGGCTTACGGACTCGTCGACTTCCCGAGTGCACCGGTGAGAATCGGATTTGGGGGAAAATGGCGGGGCGGCGCCGAGAGGGGGTTTCGGCCCTCGTTTAAAGGGAAGCAGGCGGCATGGGCGGCACGATGCATGGGCGGGCAGGCACGGTGCCCAGCTAGGGAGGGGCGTAGGCTTTTGACTAACGGAGCCGAGTGACGAAGGCGGGGAGCAGGGAGATCACGCGCGCGCGATTCGATTTGACGGACCGACGCACACCGGCGTTTGCCCGGTGGTTCGAAGCGGCGGACCGGTCCTCCGGCGAGGCGCACGGCGGCGAGTCCGAGGCCGGCCAACCGGGGGTCGACACGGCGAGACACGCGCGCGGGGAGGCGAGCTCGACAGCGACGGGACGGCAGCGAGCCCCCAGCACGACGACAGCGTGCGCACGGCGAGGCAGTGAAAGGAGAGAGAGAGATGCTACTGAGACTGGCGGTGGGACCCACATGTCAGGGTGATCCAAAATTTTAAGCAAATTTGAATTTGGCGCAAATTTAAATTCATCCCCAATTTGGGGTGTTACACGTTCGGCGCGGACCAGCTGGACCGGCGGGATCGCAACAGCGCCCGCAACGTGCGGACGCTGCAGACCTTCTTCAACTGGTACTACACCGTCCTGGGGCTCTCCATCGTGTTCGCGACCACCGTCGTCGTGTACGTCCAGCAGGTCAGGGGCCGTGCCCGTCGCACTCATGCTCGCCGCGCTCGCGCTGTTCCTCGCCGGCTCGGCCTTCTACGTCAAGGTGGAGGCCGACCGGAGCATGCTCGTCGGCGTCGTGCAGGTGCTCGTCGCCAGCTACAAGAACAGGCGCGAGCCGTCCCCGCCGGCGACGGCCGACGCCTCGTGCTTCTGCAACAAGGCCGGGTCCAGGCCTAGGGTCCCGACGAGCAACCTGGGGTTCCTGAACCGGGCGTGCGTGCTTCGGGACGCGGGGAAGGAGCTCAACGCCGACGGGTCGCTGTGCGACCCCGTGGAGGCTGTGCACGGTGCAGCAGGTGGAGGACGTGAAGGCGACCATCCGGGTGCTGCCGATATGGTCGACGGGGATCCTGCCCGGCCGGGGTGATCATCGGCCAGCATATGTTCCCGGTGCTGCAGGCGAAGACGATGGAGCGGCGCGTGGGCAGGCTGGAGATCCCCGCGGCGTCCTTCGGCGTGTTCGGCATCGCCACGCTCACCGTCTGGGTGGCCGTGTACGACCGCGCGCTGGTGCGGCCGCTGTCGCGGATCACCGGCCACGCGCGCGGGCTCAGCCTGCGGCAGCGCATGGGTGCCGGCCTGGCGCTCTTCGCCGTGGCCATGGCCGGGGCGGCGCGCACGCCGCCGCCGTCGCCGAGGGGCTCGGGGACTACGACCCGCGCTCCGGCCGCACGGTGAGCATATCGGCGATGCGCCTGGTGCCGCAGCACTGCCTCACCGGGCTCGCCGAGGCGCTGAACCTGATCGGGCAGATCGAGTTCTACTACTCTGAGTTCCCCAAGAGCATGTCCAGCATCGGGGTGTCGCTGCTGGCGCTCGGCATGGGGTTTGGCGCCCTGCTCGGGAGCGCCATCATCGCGAATTCGCGATCGTGCGGGCCGCCACGGAGAGGGACGGGCGGGACAGCTGGTTGTCCAGCAACCTGAACAAGGGCCACTACGACTGCTACTACCTCGTCCTCGCGCTGCTCTGCGTGGCCAACGACCTGCTCTACTTCATCTGGTGCGGCGAGGAGGGGCAGCACCGGGTGATGGCGGCGGCGGAGACCAAGGAAAAGGAAGAACAGCAGAGCCAGAAATGTTAGAAGGCATTAGTTGGCATTGCGGAGTGTGGTATGAATGGGCTGTTCTTAAAAAAACAATGTGGATTTTGTACTTGCGCATGCGGCTATAGACACCTTCATGACCATCCATCTCGCGTTGAGGTTCGCGCTTTAACACCGCATTGCATTGTATGTAGTTTAGAAACAAACATACCAGTTCAAATTCTTCTTTAGCCACTCTTCCTCTCTCCCTCCACTCTAGCAGCCATACGGACGACTACAACCGCCACCACCATGTGTCCATGTCGCAAAGCTCCATTGAGCCCAACCAAGCTGCCTCATCTCACCGTTGCTGCTAGACGCGCGTGCTAACACGATGAAGCAAAGACTGTAGTCACCACGCGCCCCTGACACGTCGAGCCGAATTGTATTGCGCTGATCAACCGAGTGTTGTCTTGTGATGCCTCGTTCCAAGCGGCAGCTCGGTGGTCGTCGTGCTCATCGGTGGTAGGGCGCTAGCAAGGTCGGGTGAAATTCAGAGAATGCGCCGGTGGGGGGTGGGGGGTGTGGCGTGCTTAATTTCAATGCTTCGAGAAAATATAGGAACTTTGTCAAAAAAAAAAAATATAGGGAACGTACACACACTACAAGGAGAAACCCCCTTTACCAACGCATCCATGCGTTGTTAAAAGTTCCCATAGGCGTTGTGAGCATCTATACCAACGCATTTAAAATGCGTGGCCACAGGAGCCGTTGCGAGCAACTTTCTCTACGCATTTGAATGCGTTGGTAACAAGCCCAGAAAAGTGTTGCGGGTTAACAACGGATACATGACAGCACTTCGTATGCGTTGCTAATAGAATCATGTTTACCCAATATATTTTTTATGCATTAATGCTTTACAGTGGTATATTCATTTTTTATCATCAAAATTGGGAGCTCATGTAGATAATAAATTATTGAACAGAGTAACCATTGATCTGGGATCACAACAAAAAATATATTGCATTCCAAAGAACTCTGGTACAAAAGTATCCTCAAAATAAGATCTACATTACAATTATATTACCTATCCACTAACAAAACATCATTTCAAAAAAAATCTTTACATGGTAAATGTCTATACAACTACTGGAATGTCGACGCATATATATTCTCCATCTCCGTATACCCATCTCTGTCTACGTAGATCTCATGGAATATTCTGCAAGATTAAGGAGAAATGCATCAGCCATGAACTAGTTCTGAAGGAAGAAAGGATGCAATATAGATTGTGGAGGATCCAAGTTTCTTTTAACCTGAGTAAGAAAACAAACAATCTGGATTTGAACATAATATCAGCCCTCTGAAATCAAATGTTTGAACTTGAACATGCTACCACCCTTTTCAATGGTAGTATACTAATTTCAAAGGATGGCCATGGAATTTAACACACGATTTAGTCCTATGTAATTTTTTTAACTTTAACACTTGTACATTTGGACCATCTGTGTTAAATCACACCTGCCATAATGTTTGTACCACTGTAAGTCTATAAGGTTCTAACCTACAATAAAACAATCAATACCAGCTGTCAGTACAGTAAGAATCCATGTCGCCGATGTTTCAGAAAGCATGAAAATGCAGCATCTTCCTGCATGTATGGTGTAAGTTCACACTGAAATATAGGAGCAGCAACCTCAGTGTTACACTAAATACAAATGACAATGTAAAATTTACACTAAATGCCATTATGCGGTGATGACCAAGAAAAATATCCTGGGAACGTATCTCATCCTTGCTGGACCATAACACAAAAGATCCAAACAAACAGAGAACAAATCCCATGCTACGTTCTTTTGTGGCGAATCGACAGCCATGGATCTATTAACCTGGTTGCTTGGAGTTGGAGGTTCACTGATCATAGCAAGGGTAGGAGATGCGAGAGGGTTTGGTGAGCATGTATGCTTTTTACTTTGGATGAGGGGATAGTGTCGTAGTGGGCCAGGCCACGCGGTGCAGCTATGGCAACGTTTTTGTTTTCCGTTGCCAACGATCCGTAGGTAAAGACCTGTTTTTGTTGCAGTGACATAGCATGGATGTTGGAGCATGCATGCCCGTGTTGTCATGGAGGTGCATCGAGCAGCAAGGACATGAATGTTATTGCGTTTTCTCACATCCTTGTAAATGGTAAACCTGACACCATCAAGGAGGGACTCATATCCATAAATGGTAAACCTAACACCACCACGGAGGGACACATGCTCTCTGGAACATGAACGCTACTGCGTTTTTCTAATAAACGAGTATGGTGCCTCGCTCAGTTGTGTTACTACTTTTGTAGTTGATATTGATTATTTTTCTTTTTTATTTCAACTTTATGTTTCTTTATTGTACTTGAAACAGACTCCTTCTATAGTTTTGTATCTGAGATGGATTATTATTTCTATTATTTTAAATTTTAAATTCGTTTATTATCATAATTCATCTAGATCATTTTTAAATCTAAGTTGCCATAAATTGATCCCACTATAATCAAATGTGTAGATGTTTTCTTTTCTCTCTGATTATCTGATTAATGTGGAAATTTCAAATATTGTAGAATTAATGTGGTGGTTCCGTTTAACTCTACTTTGATACTCCTTTGTTTTAAAATATAAAGCATATTTTGATTCAGAAAATTCAAACTTTCTAAACTTTGATCAGCAATTAATCAAATTATATGCATCTTTAGTATACAAAATACATACACATAGTTTTGTATTTCAAATTACTTTCCATACAATATTTTTTGGTAGCAATTGATGACATATAATAAGATAAATTTAACGATGAGTAAAATGCACCGGCGGCCCTCGAACTTGGCAGGGGGTGTCATCCCGGTCCCCGAACTTAGAAAACCAGCTATTCGGGTCCCTAAACTTGGCACGGGGTGTCATCCAGGTCCCTGAACTTAGCACGGGGTGTCATTCCGGTCCCCGAACTTAGAAACCAGCTATTCGGGTCCCTGAACTTGGCACGGGGTGTCATCCAAGTCCCTCAACTTGGCAGGGGGTGTCATCCAGGTCCCCAAACTCAAAAAAATTTATAAGATTTATCCTAATTTTCATGATCTTCCCATAGTTTTATAAGATTTTTTTCTTTTTTTATGATATTTCTAAATATTGTATACTTGTTTTTGAATGTTTTAATGACTTTCTAAAATTTATATGTTTTTTCTTATTTTTTTTGGATTTTTAATGATTTTTTTCTAAATTTATTTGAGTTTGGGGACCTGGATGACACCCCATGCCAAGTTTAGGGACCTGGATGACACCCCGTGCCAAGTTCAGGGACCCGAATAGCTGGTTTCTGAGTTCGGGGACCGGAATGACACCTCGTGCCAAGTTCAGGGACCCGAATAGCTGGTTTTTTAAGTTCGGGGACCGGGATGACACCTTCTGCCAAGTTCGAGGGCCGTCGGTGCATTTTACTCTTTAACGATCAAAGTATACAAACATATGATGTATAAAAAGAAATGGAGGGAGTATAATATTAAATTTATGTGATTTTTTATTGCAGCGGATATGAACTCTTTCTTTTAATCTAACATGGACTCTTATTTTTATTATTTTTTATTCTGAATTTTTATATTGTTCTGTTAGCTGATGCAATTTTTTAAATCTGGCGTGGATTCTTATTTTTATTATTTTTTATTCTGATATTTTATTTTATACAAAATATTCTTGTTAGGTTCTAGATCCGCAATAATCAACGGGGTAGATCTTTATTTTTCTTTTCAATTAACATAAAAATTTAGAGAAATTTAAGATTAACACGGTGGCTTCGCTAGACCGTATTTAATTAAATAATAGATAGATGCATTAATCTACAAGAATCCAATGCTTGTATATGTGACCCGATGATGTGAGGAGATAGATAGATGACATCTTACACACGGCTGCCTATGTTGACGAATTAACACCTACGGACAAATTAGCTCGCATTAACGCAGTGCAGATTCTGCGGTCAATGAAGAATCAGAGCATGCACCGTGCTCCACCTTTATTGTCCAACGTAGGATAAAAAATAATATAGATAAAATGATGCACATAAAAGAACAATCTATAATTCTATTAGAAGACTGTGGCCCAGGAACCATGATAAGTTGCGTATGGAAAAATTGTTTATAGACATCAACAAATAACAGGTAGAGTAATTGTAAGCATTAGAGCATATCCAATAGTGTTTAGTCAACTAGATATAAGTATATCAACTTAATATTTTACTTATGTACAGAGAGATATATAAACTACTATAACTTATTTAAAGTCATCGTATAACTTATTTATTTGGGCAATTAGTTTAGCAAAAACATGGTTTCTCGCAGATAGCAGATATATATGGGACCATTTAGTAGAGGCTTCTAAAAGTATCATAAAATATCTAAACGGACCTGTTAATGTTAGAAACAGTCCCATCTATCTATTATATATAAAGGAGGGGAAAAAGAAGCCACCATGTTCGTTCAATATCATCCAAATTATTTCAGCCGTTCGATCAACAGTGGGACCAAATTATAACGGCCAAGATCAATCAACGAAATTGTCACATAAATCAAGAAAAAAAATAAAAGATCTATGCCGTTGATTTTGTGGGGCCGGATTATAACTGCTTGGATTAAAAGAAGAATATTAGAAATTTGGATTAAATACTAAAGATGATATAATATGGTTATTTTATCCGTTCAATCAACTGTGGGACCAAATTATAACGGGATAGATTAATCAAAGAAAAAAATAAAAGATCTATGCGGCTTAGATTAAAAGAAAATATTAGAAATTCATATTAAATACTAAAGTTGATATAATATATTAGTGATAAACTCTAAATCCGATCTGATATGTTTGAGATAGATTATAAGTTAGAGATAAACACTATATACCAAAACAAATCTAGCAGCGCAAACGCGCGGATCACCACGCTCGTTATACATATACTACTATCACGCTGAAAGACGTCTTAAACAATTGGTTAGATTTTATACGCGCGCGCGCGCACACACTATCATGCTAGTATTTGTTCATTGTATACCGTAAAAAAGTTCAATGATTATCAACCTTAGTTTCCAGCTAACACTAGCTCATTCGCAAGGAATCATTGAACTGCCGTTAGGTGGCGGCACTGCTGTAGGGCACCAAACCGAGCGCGCGCAGTCACCAGTTATAAAACATGACATGGCGAGGTGCAAAATAAGCAAAAAGGTGACTGCTTCGTCACAAATCCTGGAGAAGCGAAGGCACGGACCGACTAGTGACGAGACCAACTGCACAGATATTTTGAATGCGAGGCATTGGTCATTTCACTCACTTGGCACTGCGTAGTTACGCACTTGCCAACGTTTGCAAGCTGGTGCATCATGTATGAGCTCAGCAAAACTGATCATTAGTAGCTAAGTACCAAGTAAGCAGGAACGGGAGTGACGCGTCCACGACATTGCTGCATTCCGGAAGCAGCATTGCCTATTTGGATTCCTACTTAATTGCTTGCCACCGCTTGCCTAGATAGGAACTACTCCGTAATATCAATCTTGTGACCTACCTGCCGTCTACCAATTGATCTATATAATTTTCTTCTCGATCTCTCCCCCCATGGTGCAAGGATGCAGTGATACACACTCCCCAAATCTTTAATTTAGCAATTGATAATTTCCACTGTGCAATGGAGCACTCTGTTGTTTCTGAGGCTGAACCAGAGCCCTGCTTGAAGAGCAAGGGTGGTTTCAAAGCCCTTCCTTTTATTATTTGTGAGTTTCTATATATCAAATCGATTGATTGACATTCCATGTCTAAGTAGATCTCAGCTGATCTCCAATCTGAAGCCACCTCCTAGATTTTAGATGTCCATGCCTGTTAATTGTTGTTCGTGTGCTTGGTCTTCAGTTTTTTCTTACACTTTAATGGTAGATCAATATGATGGAAGCTGTTCTTTCTGTTTGGATGTGTAGCAACTGAGATGCTGGAGAAGGTTGCCGGGTTCGCGCTGAACGCCAACATGGTCGAGTACCTGACCGGGCAGTACCACCTGAGGTTCGCCACCGCCAACATGATCATGTTCGTGTCAGCCGCAACAGCGAATTTCGCGCCCATCCCCGGCGCCCTGATAGCCGACATGTGCGTGGGTCGCTTCATGGCCGTCGCGTTGGGCTCCATTGTGTGCTTCCTCGTAAGTGTTCTTCAGAAAACGAAAGTAAAAACCTTCGGCCTCTGTACCAGCTATGCTAGTATACTGAAGATTTGTTGGGCCGATGCTTGTGTTCGTGGCTTCAGGGAATGGTGTTTCTATGGCTGAGCGCCGCCGTGCCCGGCGCCGGAGCGGTGCGCGCCGCCGGGGCCGAGGCACCTCGCCTGGGTGCTGGCCGGCTTCGCGTTCCTGTCCGTCGGCGCCGGCGGCGTCCGGCCGTGCTCCATGGCGTTCGGCGCGGACCAGTTCTCGAGGCACCCCAAGGAGAGGAGGTCTCGGATCCTGCAGGCCTACTTCAACGCCTACTACGCGTCCGTCGGCGTGGCCTTCACGGTCGCCGTCACGGCGATCGTCTACGTGCAGGACAACGTCGGCTGGAAGGCGGGGTTCGCCATCCCGATGGGCCTCATGCTGCTCTCTGCGGTGAGCTTCCTCCTCGGCTCCGGCCTCTACATCAAGGACAAGGGCTCCGACCACATGTTCTCCGGGATACGCGCCGCCGTCGTGGCGGCGACCAAGAACTGCAAGGCGCGGCTGCCAGCCAAGGCGGAGGACGGCGTGTACCATCACCTCAAGGACTCCAAGCTCACTGTCCCTACTGACAAGATGAGGTATGTAGGTATCAAGTAGCAACCAGCGAGCCAATGAATCTGTTGGAGCCCGCTGCGATCCTGTATCTCATGGTCCGCCAACGATCCGGCTTTCCCCGAGACCAACACCTAGTCTCGGGTCCATGTCCCCACATCTATGGCCTATTGAGAAGACAACCTGATCCCGACCCAACTCAAATTTAAAAGACTAGCGCGGTGGAGAGGGGTGCCTCCACCTTTCAAGTTGTGCTCCCCCATCACCAATAACCGATGTGGAACTAAACCCAACAATCTCCCCCATCACATATCGGACCATCTGTCCTACACCATGGGATCTCATGAGACGTTTTGGGTTACCGACCATGGCTCTGATACCACTTGTTGGAGCCCGCTGCGATCCTGCATCTCATGACCCGCCAGCGATCCGAATTGTTGGATTTAGTTCCACATCGGTTATTGGTGATGTGAGCACAACTTAAAGGTGAGAGGCACCCTCTCCCATCGCGCTAGTCTTTGAATTTGAGTTGGGCCAGACCAGGTTGTGCTTCATTGGGCCAATAGATGTGGGGACATGGGCCCGAGACTAGGTGTTGGTCTCGGGGGAAGCCGGATCGCTGGCGGGCCATGAGATGCAGGATCGCAGCGGGCTCCAACAAGTGGTATCAGAGCTTGGTTGGCGAGGTTGGCCATGCGGAAGGTCTAGGGGGAGACATGAGGTTTATGCATACACGGGCGCCGCAGAAAATATCCTATCGGCGCGAGGTGGAGCATGACGGCGATCGACGATTCGATCGGTGGTGTCGGCCACTTCGGGCAAGAGGCTCGAACCGTTCGATGGGCTACCGTTGGCGGGGATCTACCAAGACCAGGTGATCAAGGGCCGACAAAGTAGCCGACGAGGTCGGCAGGCGACGGCGACGACCTCGGCGTTCGCGATCAAACCGGCAGGCGCGGATGGATGTCGGATAGATCGAAACGGCGTGAGCAGTGATGCGACCGGATGTTGCACAGGAGACGCTGCATCATATCACTAAGGGCAAAGCCGTGACGTGATCTGAGATGCGAAGTGCGGCGTGTTTTTTTTGTGCGGACGTGGTGCACGGTGGCGGGCTGGGAAGCCTGCTCGAGGGCTCGTAGTTTAGATCTGGAGTTGACAGTTATTTTTCCTCTCGGAATTTTTTGGGGACCTGTGTGCACCCTAGGTGGTCCCCACGACACGAGAGGCCGTGGCTGCATGCTGTGACTAGGTGCTGTGGTGCTGTTGCTATCGGAAAAGCTTAGCATGTTATTTGCAAAGGTCAAGCACACGAGGGACCCACATGCATGTGGATGGCAGGCCATTTTGCTATATATGCAAGCGATGTTTTCCATGCGGATCAATGCTTGGGTATATGCCGTAGCTTTCCAAAGCAACAAGGGGCGGTTTCTTTTTTGTGGCAAGCAAGGACAGCGACGTGGACGGTCCAGTGGGCCCCGTATAGGGCAGGTGCCTGTGCGAGCCATCCGGCTGCATGGCATGGCGGTTCAGCATGGAGAGGCGTGGCCCCATGGCAGCGGGCCCGTGGCGGTTTGCATGCTGATCGGCAGGAGGGCTGGGCCCCACACGTGGACTGCAAGGCGGATTCTTTGATGTCGGTTTGGTACGGAGACCGGGAAAAGGGGAAGAATAATTCAAAAAGAAGTGGAGATGGAGTCCGAGGAGGAGTAGAAGTCAATTCGGGCTAGAACTCCGGAGGTCTCTCACCACTATAAACGGGGATTCAAGGGAAGCCAAACTTCAACAATTCAAAACAATCAACAGTGTTTTTTGAGCGCGGATTTCGAAGGAGTTTTTAAGGCGTGAGATTAGAAGGAGGAGGCGTTTTGGAGGTATTGTTGGCGATCTGTTCAAGATGACGAACGGACCGGGTGGCGATACATCCATCGACAAGCAATTGGCGTTGGTAGAATCGTAGGTCGGCAGGATGAAGCCGACACATACAAATTTCGGTATGGTGAAGTTTGACTGAGACAGAAACTTCGGTTTATGGCGAGCGAGGGCTCGGGATATCCCGATCTGAGCAGGTATTGTGGTGGCTCTTAAGGCGAATAAACCGGAGAAGGTGGAGGCTGGTGATTGGGAGGAGATGCGGTTGCAGGCCGCGGCAACCATACGCCTTTGTCTCGATCGTCATGTATCATGTCATGGAGTTATCATCACCGAAGGAAATTTGGGACAAGTTCGGTCGATTCATGTTCAAGACTCGACCGAGAAGTCAGATCTGAAGCGAAGTTGTATGAAATTTGAAGATGCGAGGAGGTTAGATCTGCAAGCACACATTGATGTTTTCAACAGGTATGTCACGAATTTATCACAACTGGAGGTGACAATCGCTGATGAAGACAGGGCAATTATTCTTCTTTGTTCATTGCCTCCGTCCTTTGAGCATTTGGTCACGACGTTGACATATGGCAAGGATAGCATCAGGACTGAGGATATCACTGCGGCACTTATGTCTCATCAATTGAGGAAGAATAAAAATGCAGTGGAGGAACCTCGTTCTGTTGCTTTGCTAGTCTCAGGTGATCAAGGCGGTCATGGGGCCGGAAAGAAGAACAAGAAAAATAACACGGCGGTGCGGTGCTTCAGATGCAATGAGTGGGGGCACATGAAGAGAGACTGTCCAGGTCCACCAAAGGGAGCAGATGCTAATGTGGCAATAGGCTCGTTTGACTCTGGAGGCGACAGTGCTGAGGTTCTTTATTTAGAAGGGGCTTCTGTTGCAGGTGGAGCTGCTAAGCATGTTGCAGGGTCGGCGTCGTTTGTTCCAAGAGGCGGCGAGTTTGATGAGGACTCGTCGGGTGGCCCGCTATAGGCTGCAAAGGAAGGAAGCAACCAGAGTCCGGGTGCACGGGTTCGCGCAAGACGCTGGAACAACTTCAAGGTGGAGAGACCATATTCTCCAAGGTGGAGTTTGTTAGGTATTGTGTCGAATATGTGTACGAGTAGGTTACAAGGACTCTGTATTGTAATAGGCAGGGTTGGTTAGTGTTAGAGTCGGACTCTATCCAGGCCTCCACTATATAAAGGGAGGCAGCCCTGGTGTAACCAAGAGAACGATTCATAATAGTAGCATAGGCAAGAGAGGAGGTCAGCGGTCGGCATGTGGCCTTGATCTGGTTAGCTGGTGTGCTGCGGTATTATGGATTAGGGAGGAACACCCATAATCAGAGCCCTGCAGATGTAGGCGAAAGCCGAACTGCGTTATCAAACATCGTGTCTCCTGGTGGCACACCGGCTAACCAGGTCACGGCCACATGCCGGCCGCTGACCTCCTCTCTTGCCTATGCTACTATTATGGATTGGGGAGGAGCGCCCATAATCAGAGCCCCGCAGATGTAGGCGAAAGCCGAACTGCGTTACCAAACATCGTGTCTCCTGGTATCGTTCGTGATCATGCATCGGCGTATTTCCTAACAGAATCAACAATGCATCACGTCTGTGGCGCTGATCAGCGTTGTTCGTTTGACGTTCATGGCTACGTGTGCATCTGCCCAGCTTCTTGAACAAGGCGTGCCTGATCGGCAACACAAGCGAGGTGGAGCACGGCGGCGGCGGGAGGCTGTGCACGGTGGACCAGGTGGAGCAGCTGAAGTAGGCGGTCCGGGTGCTGCCGATCTGGTCGTCCACCATCTTCCTCGCGTTGGCCATGAACCAGCAGTGCCCCGTGAAGCAGGCCGACGAGATGGACCAGCGCGTCGGCGGCGGCGGGTTCCTGGTGCCCAGCGGCTCGCTCACCGTGTTCAGCATGGTCACCATGTCGCTGTGGTCCATCAGCTACGACCGGCGGATCGCGCCGGCGCTGCGCCGAGTCACGGGGAACCCGCGCGGGCTCACCCTGAAGCAGCGCGTCGGCGGGGGGCTACTGCTCGCCCCCGCGGCGATGGCCGTCGCCGCCGTGGTGGAGGGCGCGCGGCTGAGGCTGGCGCTGGGCGGCGCCGGCGCCGCCATGTCGGCGTTCTGGCTGGTGCCGCAGTACGCGCTCGTGGGGCTCGCCGAGGCGCTGGGCGTGATCGGGGAGATCGCGTTGTTCTACACCGAGCTGCCCAAGAGCATGGCCAGCTTCAGCATGTCGCTGCTCTACATGGCCATGGGGATGGGCAGCCTCGTGGGGAGCCTGATCGTGAAGGTGGTGGACGAGGCGAGCAGCCGCGGGGGGAGGACGAGCAGGGCCGTTCCAAAGTTTTTTGGGGCCCGGGGCGAGTTAAAACTAAGAGCCCTCTTACTCACATATAAGAAATCTATGTTTAAAATGATCATTTACGGAAATACAATATGTTACAGGTTGCTTGTCAACACTTATGTTTAAAATTTTCCTGTTCATATTTCCTCGCGTGTAAAAAATATCATTTGAATTCTCAATATTGTCTAATCATCGTTTACATCAGGCTCATGAGGTACTACAAATACAATATGTGTAGGAGACTTGAATTAATATAAAAGGATTTTTTTCATTGCTCCTTTTCTTATGAGGTCATCGTTTCTTGGTCATTTCTTATTTCTTTTTTTTTCACACACATCCAAATAAATATTTTCTAGAAGACATATTGCAATAGTAAACACGCACAAAAAATAATGAAAAAGGAAAACAAATAGGCAACCAACCAAAATATAAAAGCTTAATTGCTTAAAATTAAGATATGAAACACCTTAAACACCTTGGATTTGAAAAGGGCCCTCGATGCTAAATTGCTAATCAGCTGACTAGCAATAGCGGCAAGCGGACGACTAACCACTCGCCATGACCACTCACAGACTTTGGCGCCGGCATGGTCTCACCGACGACACATCGAGCACAGTGCACCCCAGTGCCCTCAGCTCTTTGCCGGTGTGCTGCCTAATGTGTTGCCGCTCAACGCTCCCGAGATCACGATGACGACACTTGACAGACTAGCTAGTTGCCTTCGTGCCTCCCTTGCCTGTTGCCTCGTAGTCATCGGTTAAACGAAACGCAAAGAATAGGCTACGAAGCGGCAGGTAACGCAGTAATCGTCAACTGGTCCACTAATTACTTAATTAGTAATTGTGCATGACAGTGGAATTGGAAAACCAAACGGCATCAACTTGAGCCAGCTATTAGCTAGTTTTACGAGTCTGAACTAACAGGATGCTTGTGGGTTGATTTAATGGGCTCTATTGGACTTTCTTCTCAGCTATCTACTACTACTAACACCTACAAATTACATGGGTCGGGGCCCCTCTAAGTTAGGGGCCCCTGGCGGTCGCACTGCCCGCCCTCCCCTTTGGGCCGGCCCTGAGGACGAGCTGGCTGGCCGACCATGCGAACAAGGGGCGCTACGACTACTACTACTCTTGGTCGCCGCATTGGCATTGGCGCCATCAACCGCCTACTTCTCTCTGGTGCGGTGGGCGACTGGCGAGGAGGGAAGAACGTCGAGTGGGAAGAAGAAGATGAGACCGGTCCGCCAATGGCGTAGCTTAGTTTGTATTGGAGGTTCTCAGCCTGGGCAGCTTTGTGCAAGAAGCTTTTTAAAGGTTGAATGAATGAACATTCGATAGAACCTCTGGGAGGCTAGGACCTGTGGTTGTATTGCTATTGTATGTTATGAATTTCTCATTCAAATTCTACCCTCACCTTTCGCGACTCCCTCCCCCTCCACAGACCCCCTAAGAAACCCTAGCTGCCCCCGGCGGCTGGCCTCCCGGCGCTCCCCTTCCCATCGGCGCCCTCTCCACAGGGGTGGAGGAGAGAGGTGGTTTTCCCCCTTTTTTGGTTCCTTGATGCTCATCGGTGCCGGTCGGCAGAGGGGGCGGCATCTCCGCTTCATCTCCCTCCTCACCCAGATGACGACGGCACTCCGTCGATGGTCAGGACTCGACGGCGGTCTGTCTTGCCTAGGTGCCTAGGTGACGGCGGCGGCGTTCCGGCTGCGGCGGCGGCTGTGCTGCTCGGCCCGCGCTTGTTGCCGTTGGGGAGTCCTCTCCTCCCTCTCCAACCTTCTCCGTGGGGTGGCCGACCGGCGGTGGTGCTCGACGGCGGGAGATGCCTCTCACCTCTGCGGCGGCGGCTCGGATCTGGATCTGTGGCGACCTTTGTTCGCTGCAGCGTGGCTCTTGGTGGCGGTTCTTGGGCGAAAGCCTCGCCCATCCTTTTGGGCTGGTGATGGCGTCGCCGTCCGGCGTTGTTTTTCTTCCTGGAGGCATCACCATGCTGCCCTTCCCATTGCCCTGAGTGCTGAAGGCGTCATCTTCTGTGTTGCTTGTTGTTGCCTCCTGCGCGGCGGTGGTGGCTCCTTGCCAAGCATCCTGCGTGACGAAGGTTTTGGTCCTTACCGTGCCTCCAGCGTTCTGCGAAGATCCAGGCGTGGCGGTGGCGGTGGCGCTGGTCGTGCATCCAGGCCGTGGTGGCATCTTTGAGGCTTGAGCATCCTAGGTTTTTGGTGGCGGCGCCGACAAGAATTCCTTCACTTCTTTATTTCTTCACTTTGCGTCCCGTGCGGTGGTGGCGGCTGGCGGCCAAGCTTCTTGTTCGTGCTGTTGTAGATGGGTCTGGCATCAATCTTTTAGACTTGCATCCTGTGAGGTGGTGGTGTCTAGTTTGCGTGTTGTCTTCGGCCTTTTGGTCGTGCATCCCTTGTGGTGGTGACGGTTCATCGTGCATCCCGCATGGCGGTGGCCTGTGGTGGTGACGATGCTTCGTGCATCCCGCAAGATGGTAATGACTCAGTTGGCTCTAGGCACCATGCTCTCTGGCCTTGCATCCCTTGTGATGGTGGGGTCTGGAGGCCTGCCTTCGGCAGTGCGTCTTCCTTTGTAACGTTCTTCGTGCATCCTGTGCGTGGGTCGTGTCTGGCGTCGTGGTGGTGGTGGGTGGCTTCTTGCATTACCTAGGTGGTGACGGTTCGTTTTTTCGGCCATGCATCCCTTTCGGTTTTGCTAGTGGTTGCCGTTCTTTCTTGGTGTTGTACTATTTCTTTCTTCTTAATGAAATGGTAGAACTCCTGCCCCATTCGTTCAAAAAAAGAATTTCTCATTCAAATTGCAGGTTGCAGCCTTGCAGGGTCAGGGATGGTTTCCAGACCATGTGAACCATCATCAAGGTGGTGATGAATATTTTGCTCAGAATTTCACGCACTGCGGCACTGGCAAAAAGTTTCAAAGTTTTCGGCCGCAGAAGAATCTGTGCAAATTAAAAGTTTATTTAGCCGATAGCAGTACTAATTTTTATAGCCACTTTTTTTAGGATACATTTTACATCTGGTTTTTGGCTATTTCTGCAAGCAACAATGTAGGCCCATTTGTGATTATTGATGACAAATATATGCAAATTACTACTGCAAAACAGAAATATCTATTAGCTAGCAGCAAGAATATGCCAGCCTTCCTAGAGCTAATAGTGAAATGGAGAAATAGGGACAGTAATGTAACCGCGGCTACGCTTCTAATAATTTCTTCAGCTCCTTCTTATTAACCTGAAACAAGCAGCAGTGAAAATCACTAGCAAGCTCAACCCAAGTGCTCTTCAAGGCAGAACATTTTCTCTTCTCTGTACCTTTCCCATGGCATTTCGAGGAAGAGAATCCCATAGGTACAACCTTGTTGGAATCTACCATGCACATAAAAGAAAGGAATAACTCTTCAACGAGAATCAACATTAAGTTAAGGAGTCACAGGATAGTAGCTATGTAATGTGGATATTGCAAGTCTAACAAGACCATAAATTCAAGATTCATTAACACTTCTGATATCAGTAATTATTAAAATAGGTAAAGTGGAATGTAAATGAACTTCAGGTGAGGAACAACCCCTTGTCGTATACGAAGGTACAAATTAAAAGCTTTATAACATCAGGCAAGGGAGAAACATTGAAACAAACAACCAACGGGAACTGTCTATAAACGCAATACCATAAAGCAGCTAAGAAAAATAGATTGTGTAGACTAGAGTTAGCAAACCTTGTTTTGCTCAAAAAAAAAAAAGAGTTAGCAAACCTTGTACGGAGCAAGCTTATCTTTTGACCAACTTGTCAAAGCTTCCAAGGTTAGTGCTGGCTTCTTGTCCTGTTCAGCTCTTCTCTTTGAGTCCTCCTTTGGCACAACTATTGCACATATAACCTCCCCATAAGCTTCATCTGGCAAGCCAAGGACAGCACATTCTAGTACAGTCTCATGCTGAACATAAAAAAAAACAGAACCAGAAGCAACATGAGTGAGAAATGGAATTTATTTCAACAGTTGCAAGAAGCCTTTTGTAAGCTTTTTAGCCTAATACCATCCACCTGTTTCTCTCCGTGTGAGGAACATACATAGCCAGAAGAGAGAAATTAAATTGCAATTCAAAATATCAGCAGGTTCATTCGGTGTAGTAACTTTGCTAATACTGTCTAATGGGTAATGACTACATTTGAAAAGGTAGTTTACAGTGTATGGGAATTCACCTCTAGCAGTACTGCCTCAATTTCTAATGCTGAGAGCTTATAGCCACCAACTTTCATGATGTCAGCATTTGTTCCTACATAAGAGAATACAAGTGAGGCTGGCAATCTCAATCTCCAAATGTTTACATTAGACAATATTCTCACCATTAAAAAAGAAAACAGTTACCAGAAGGGCATGGTAGTGTAGGGTCATAAGGCCAAACTTACGTCCTAAAATTATGAAGTATCCATCCTTATCAAGCGTTACTGTATCACCAGTCTTGAAGAACCCGCCATCAATAAATGATTCTGCTGTGACCTTTACAAAAATTCGCCATGTGGAATAATGAAACAAAACAATGGATATTAACGTCTTAACAAACTCCACTAGACTTGATCGAAGAGGAGGATCAACTCGTGAACTATGGCGAGGAGAACCTTGGAATTTCCCACTTTAATCTTTACCCATTTGGAGAGAGCCTTAGCAGTACGAGAGAGTTTGGTGTGAAGTTTGCGGAAGGGGTTCATGTTAGCCACTGGACGGCTCCAAGCCTCCTGGACTACCTGGTGGAAACCCTCGATTCGTGGCCAGAAGTTTTCAAAGCGAAAACATTTTGTGGGTCTATGCTCCATTGCCGTCAAAAGGAGGAGAGGGGCGTGGTCTGACACCAACGACGGTAAAGCTCTCAAGTAAGTCTCGGGGAAGAGGAGCTCCCAAGCTGCAGTGCAAAAGGCACGATCTATTCTCGTGTGGGTAGGATTGACCCGCTCGTTGCTCCAGGTGAAGCGACGACCCGAGAGGTAAATTTCTTTCAGTTCAAGGTTGTTGATCAATGAGCGGAAGGCAAACATAAGCGACGGGTTGAGGTTGCAATTGTTTTTGTCCGCAGCTTGGTAGATAAGGTTGAAATCCCCCAAGATGAGCCAGGGAAGAGTAGTCGGTGCATGGGTGGCAATCTCTTGAAGAAAGAGGAGTTTATTTGTTGTGGACTGTGGGCCATAGACAACTGTGATGCGCCAGGAGATATTTGTCAGTTTTGACTTGATGGTTGCCGAGACACAGTTAGACGTGCTAACGATGTCGTCCAACTGAAAGTAATCTTCATGCGCTAATAGAAGGATCCCTCCCCTTGTTCCAGAAGATGGAAGACAAGCAAAAGAGGACATGAAGGAGCGACCAGCGCAGTCCAACACAACTTGAGCATCCACAACATCTAGTTTTGTTTCTTGGATATTGAAAGAGACCTTCACAGGCGACTTAAAGACCGTAGCTTGGGTCTCGCCGTGATCGAGAAAGCACGGATCCGTCAGCGGGCACGGGCCCAATGGATCAAGTTGGGAGATGCAAACACGAGATTTTTTCACATTCGTGCCAATTCTCGAAGAAGAAAAAACTTCATTCATTCCTTGGCACTTTCGATGGGCGGTCGGCCCCACTCGATAAGGAATTGGAATGTCATCGCTACTTTCGGAGCACCTAGGCACTCCTTCAACCGTGAGCTCTCCTTGGCTTGGGAACAATGGGCTACTTACCCCATGACTTGATGACTGGAGCCGCCTTTCGAGGAAGAAGAGATAAAGCAAGTCGTACTTTCCAAACCCACTAGATAAGGCGCTGGCCGGATGGCTTTACGGGCTTATTCTATCGTGTTTGTTGGGACACGATTAAAGAGGACATCATCAATGCCTTTCACCACCTTTACAACCAAAACTCGGCCTCGTTTAATCTCATAAACACGCCTAACATCGCCCTCCCAAAAAGAAGGAACACGGTTTGCAATCGACAGACTTTCGCCCGATCGGCCTAATCCACGGCTTCAAGAACTTATCCAAACTCTTGGCCAATGATTGGCCCTCATTTAGATAGCCTAGTCTCACGAAATCAAAGTGCCTTCATCAAAGGTCGTGCAATTCAAGACAACTTCCTTCACATCCGAACGTCATTCAAGACCACCAACGCATACGAAGACCTCAACTATATTCCTCAAAATTGACTTCTCCAAGGCTTTCGACTCGATTCATTGGGGCTATCTACTAGAGGTTCTACAACATATGGGCTTTGGCCAACGCCGGTGTAATTGGATCTCCTCCTTCTAGGGTCGGCTTCCTCCTCCGTCCTTCTCAATGGCACCGGGTCCCCTTTTATCACGCAAGAGAGTTAGACAAGGGATCCTATCTCGCCCATGTTGTTCATTTTGGCCATTGATCCTATCCAGTGGCTCTTCCTTCGACACGGAAAATAATGTTCTTTCGCTATCAACTCATGGACGGTCTCCATGCGGACTTCCTCTACGCCGATGACGCGGCCATCCTCATAAATCCCGTCGCAAAGTGAAATTGAGGCGACTATGAATATACTCGAAGGCTTTGGAAAGCGTCCGGACTCCACACTAATCTTGCCAAGAGTCTTGCCTACCTATTCATTGTAGACCGGAAGAGCTAGATGACATCTTAATGTCCTTCCCGGTAGGAGAGATTCTTCCCCTTGACGTTTCTTGGGCTTCCTTCACCAACGTAAGCTCAAGAAGGTGCACTTTCTCCCTAATCGAGAAAGTGCAAAACGACTTCAAGGATGGAAGGAAGCCTCTTGACCAAGGCCGGTCGGCTTACGCCGTCAACACCGTCCTCTCACTCGCCTCATGCCATGTCAACTTTCCCAATACCAGTGGGTTTCAAAGAGGTTGGACAAAATCCGTCGAGCCTTTCTCGGCGGGAGAGAGTCATCCGATGGTGGGCACTCTCTTGTCAATCGGTCAACTGTGTGCCGACTAAAGAAGTTGGGTGGCCTTGGCACCCCGGATCTTCGTAATTTGGTACAAGACCGTTTGAGGTGGTTATGGCTTGATGGACCGACCCATTCAGACCTTGGAAGGGCTCTCCGGTACCGCAATGATTCTCGATAAAGCGCTTTTCGCGCAGCCCACTCGCGTCACCGCCCGAATGGCGGAAGGCTAACTTTTGGTGGACAAGCTGGTGCGCAGGGTCGGCACCGTGCAACATTGCGCCCACCTCTTCAAAATCGTAAGAGGAAAGGATTATACCGTCGCAGATTTGCTTCCTAATGATAGATGGATAGTCATGGTGCGACATCTCAACACGCGAGCGACGGGATTACCTCCACCTTTGGAGCCAACCGTGGTGTGACGCTCACACATGCGGTGATGAGATCATTTGGACTCAAGCTCGGATGGTCGGTTCTCCACTAGGTCGGCTTATCGACTCCAATTTCAGGCGATCGGGTTGGTCCTTGGAGACACCATATGGAAAGCGCAGACAGAAAACAAATGCAAATTTTTGTTCGGTCTCTCGCCCGTGGGCGATACATCTACCGACGTCTGGCTCGAAAAGGTTGGCCTCACCAAACCCATCATTCTTTATGCCAAAATTATCCGGAAACCATCAATCACTTGGCTCTTCATTGTTAGTATCAGAAGAGTTTGGAATGAGGTTCTCAATCAATACCCTCAAACGCCTAGATGGACAAACAACATGAGTTTCTGATCGGTGGATCGCAACCTCTTTCCAAACAAGCCGACAAAGCTACCAAGAAGGCCCTAAATGGTCTCATAGTCTACACTATTTGGAATCTTTGGAAGGAAAGGAATAGACGATTTTTCAAAGATAAGAATCTTCCTTCTAGGCGCTAGTTGATAGAATCTTGGAGGAGGTGAGGGGTGGAGCATGGGGCTCCTTGTCGCTCCAATGTAATCTCTTTCTGCTTTTCCTAGCCGTGGCTAGGTCCTTGTACTGATGTCTGATTCTCTTCTCCTTAATGAAATGGCAGAGCGTCTGCCCCGTTCGTTCAAAAAAAAAAAAAAAAACTCCACTAGATTTATGTGGTGCAGCTTACACGTACTGTCCATGGAAACAGGCCTATGATAATAATACACCACATCATATTTAAATAACAAGATTGTGCAGTTAGCCAAATGTGCGGGCTGCGGAGTTAACTGAACAAATGCGGTCATATCCTCTAACCAGTAGGCCAAAATGGGGGAGGGAATTATATGATGGCACTGTAAAACCTGTACACCACCCAAGAAACTATACCTAGAGATAGTAAAAGGGGATGCATGCAACCAGTATCTACAAATAACTAATATGTACAATGTACAATAAAAAAAAATTGAATTTTGCTGCTTCTGCATCAAACAAGTAAATATTTCATATAGGCTACAGGTGATTGATGAATTAGATAAGGCTTCTATACCTCTGGTCTTTTCCAGTATTCCTTGAAAAGGGATGGACTTCTAATACAGAGCTCGCCAACTCCTGTTGTAGTTTCAGTCCCATCCTCCATAATGATCTTGGCCTGATTAATAAAAAATGCCTTATGCACCATGAAGCAATAAATCAGTTTAATGATACTCCTAACTTCTATGGAATTTTCAGCATACCTCGACACGCGGAAGAGGTTTACCTACTGTGCCTTCTTTACGTACACCATGCAATGGATTAGAGAGTGCCATGACAAACTATAACCAAAAAGAAGGTCAGGAACCAATAATTTATGAAATGTCAATCCATATATCAACTAGAGAAAGGAGAGTATGCTTGTAACCTCAGTCATGCCATAGCGTTCCAAAAGACGGTGACCTGTCACTTCCTCCCAACGTATCATAAGTGGCGAAGGAAGAGCTGATGATCCACACATCTACAACAGTTCAGTGAATGTCAAACAGTACAACTTAAAATTCAGTATGTCAGTCCAAATTATGATAGTGCTGCAAAAACCACCAATGATCAGCAATATCAACTAAAGCACTTAAACCAGGAAAGCATGCATACGTGAGCTCATAAAGACATGCACACAACAAACTTCATCTGTTTTTGGAGTCCTTTGCCTGAAGCCTCATTAGAGTGGGACCATAGTTTAGCCCATGTGTTGAAGACCTCATAGTGATTGGATGTACAAAGTGTGTTATAAATCTTGAGGCCTTACTTAAGCATTTTATTGGTTGATAAGCAAGCAAAATCACTGAGCTGGATCATGCTGTATGAACAGCAGGATTGGCTTCATACATGTGGATTTTACCGTACAGCCATATGTAACACAGATATTTGTATATCTCAAACAAGTAGTCATGGGATTTTGTATCACGGTGACTAGCTGTGGTTGAGCCTTTCAGGAAGAAAGTACGGAAGACACAAAAAGAGTGAAGAACCCCATGACTTTAGCAGATGCATTTAACTACTCAAATTTTAACACTCAAATGCAAGCATCAACATAATTACTTACCAGATATATACATAGAACTTACCATTAGCCTCAGCTGCTTTGCAGCATAAGAAGAGGCAGATTGCTGATCAAGATCCATAGCATCATACCCTTGCAGTAGACGTGTGTACATTGTTGGAACCTGTCATTCCAGAAGCATAAAAATTACCCTAACATCTCAACGAATTTAAGGACAATTGATTGCTTTGTCATATATCTAAACAAACAATTAATATATGGCATAAAACCTTACTCCGGTAAATACTGTAATGGCTTCATGATTTTTACTGGTTTCATTGGGATATGACTCACGCCATCTCTGCCATACTCCCCTCACGCTAAATTTTGGCATAAACTCAACCTGTGATCACAGAGAAAATTTGTTACCAATTTACCGTGAAAGAAACTTTGCAGATGTGCTAACCAAAGAATTTTCACTGCGTATATCTAGTAAATCAAAAGTAGATAGACATTTTATATGGCCAGAAATGAAATCTACGAGCTACAGAAGACTAGTTTCAAATAAAGCATGATATATATCCTAATTTCAAATAAAGCATGATATATATCCTAAAGAAAGCATTTTAGCGATCAATACAAGTGAGAGTAGTTACCACTGATCCTGAATAGAGGGGTGCAAATAAAGCATTAAAAAGACCATGCACATGTAAACTTGAAGTTAAGGACTTCACAAAAACTGACCAAAAAAAAAAAAGGTTGTCCAAGGACAATAATAAGAGGTACTAAAAGTGGGCCGATTATCACCATTGAAAAATGAGAGAGAGAGAGAGCGAGAGGAGGTAATTTTCTTTTAAAACAATTCAAGATATTATTATAGAATGTTGTGCTACAATGCTATATACTTAAGCAGTAACTAGGGCTAGCATTTGTTGAGGATATGGTGCAGTGGAAGACAGTGCAGAAATTGATCTTCACTTCGATATCCCCATGCCTCTCTCAAAATTTGAACCTGCCAAATTAATAACAAAATATCGTGTACATTAAGCAAAATATGGTCATTTGGCAACTACAAATGTCGCACTAACTGTAAAAATTTCAGATTAGTTAAATATAGACATAGCAACAGCAGAGTTACGAAAAATGTTAGCTTCAATTAGGCTGCTTGCAAATTAACGTATACATCTATTTAAACAACGAAGAAATGTACCTGAGAAAGTATGCCTCTATGAGTATGGACTACTCCTTTTGGTTTACCAGTTGTACCACTTGTGTAAAGGATAAGAGCAGGATCATCTCCTAAATAGTCAAATACCAGCATAATTATTTTAATAGTAGCTAGTTGCACGATGTTTGGATCACTATTGATTATTGAACAGATGTCCATGATTGAACAGAATATATAGTAGAAAACAAATATTATACAAAGCAGCAGTAGAAATAAGAATAAATAAATTTACATTTAAGACAAAAAAAAAGACCCATTCACCTTTGATTGTTTTTGAATCGTCAATCTCAGCCATTAAGGTAGAAATCGATGAAGTCATTTCACTACTTGAAGGCTCTTGGGAATCTATCTTTGGGGGTATACTTGTCACAGCTGGAAGAAGAGAACAATGAGCAGAACATTTGGTAGACATATTCTCCATAATATTGTGATGCTCCTTGGTGCTTAAAATCATTGAAATGTCCTATAAGTTGTAGCAATTAGAAAAAACCAAGATATGATGAATAATACATAGAAACATATTTGATATGTAAGCAAATGTATTGAAAAAAAACACTAAAATAAGTTTGGAACAAACCGAATCATTCATGACATGCATGAGTTCAGCTTCTGGATAGCTAAGAGCAAGGGGTACCGCAACTCCACCAGAAAGCCAGGTTCCAAATACCCCGGCAACAAATTCAGGGGAAGGTTTAGCCACGATGCCAATACGAGCTCCACAAAGGAATCCTGTTCCATTTATTCCTTTGATAGAAGAATCTTTAATTCCATTCTGTGTCATCTAAAAGAACAACATATGTAAATTTTTTTGCTAAGGTATCATCAACAGGCATTGAAAAGATAAACAGAATAATATTAATATTATGTTTATCAAATCTCTTAACAGTTCACTACTTAGTCATAATAAATTTGAGTAAATGACCGAGGAAGCAAACTGCAAAGTAAAGTGGAGCATCAGGTACAACTAACATATTCTTGGAAGTAAAGATGGAAGCATGAAAAATATTGCATGACTACATGTCCTAGGTTAAAATAACTAGAGTTTGACGAGACCTTGTAAAAAATTGTATCGCATAATGTAAAGGTTAAATTGTACGGTTTAGGCCTTCTTATGTATAAAAATAGTAGAAGAGAACCCTACTGAAAACCCGTGCAATTACTGTCAGTCTCCCACCAGGACCCCACCAGGACTGGTTAAGCTAAAACAGAAACTCTGAACTAGCATGTTATTTCATTGATGAATTTAGTTGAGGGACTTAAGTCCCAACTTTATCAAAGAAAGCTATATCATTTTGCATACCAATAAAAGGAATGGAAAACTAACAAGACGTCCATTCATAACTTGTAGGAACTCAGGATACAAATATAATAACTGCCCAATGGACAATCTCAAATAAATATTAACATATAGAAAAGGAACGGGGTGTACATTTTTGCTGCACAAAATATTGTAGACATCCAATGCAGATGCCATGAGCTGGACAAGGCTATAACTCTTTTGATCAGCTCTTATGGCCGCACGGACACCATGTGCCGACCCATGTTTAAGGACTTCTTGAACAACCTCCATAAATGTGTGAGTATTCTGTCCGTTGCTGTCAGCTGTACCACAAACAAAAAATAAGGGCATCAGAAAACACAAATACGACAGTTTTTTTTTGGACAATCAAATGCGACAGATTACAGAGTAATTGAACTACACGCTTCAACTATAATCGGGTGAGGTGAACGATCAACTGTCTTTGCATACCATAAAATATTAATCAAATGACCAAAAGACACCTGATCAATCTAAACCGCTGCTTGTGTCAAAAAAAATAATTATAAACCATTGCTTCGATACATTGACGTATGAATTGCAATCTCAACATCAAATTTGATCGGGCACAAAGTAGTGTTTATGAAAACTGCTGCACTACAAAAGTGATTATGGAAGTAGCTCAGCTGATGAGTGACAACATGCTCACCAACAAAAGTACTAGGATAGTAGGCAATCTGAAGCAGGTCACAGGAAGCCGGAGCAGAGCATACGTAACAATCGTGAGGCCCAGAAAAGGCAGCCTACTAAACCACTAGGACCACTACTCCATAGCATCATCCCAAGTATTCCCGGTCTCAACTAAGTGGCATGATGCCATGATCAACATAATGGAAGGCATCCAACTCGAATTCGACCCCTTATCCGCTAAATCCGAAGCACGAAACACCCGTTGAGACAGAATAGCGAACACCTCCCCGTTTCCACCGGCTCACGACGCAAAAGGAGTAGCACGCGCGGCCAGAATCGAACACATGGCACAGAAGCGAAGCGAGGAGCAGAGAAAGCAAGGGAGGGGTACTGACCTGGGGAGCAGGGGTCGGAGGCGAAGTGGCGCCGGAGGCGAGCCGGGAGGAGGCAATAATAAGGGGAGGGGGAGGAGGAGGAGGAGGACGGGAGGAGGAGCAGGTGGGGGGAGGAGGCGTGGGCCGTAGGGCAATTCAATGGCGTCGTCATCAAGCGCGCCACCGCCCCGCGCGCCCACGCCTGTGTCCGCATTGACGGGCAGTGCCGGGTAGGTGGGTCGTATCGTGGCCTGTGGAGACTGGAGACTGGAGTGGCGCCGGGAAAATTTTTTTTGATGGCACTCAATCGGTGCCCTACTTTTCAAAAGACACCCAATTCATTCCTAATTCCTAAGAGACACCCAATTCATTTTTTTCCTTTTCTTTCATGACATTTTGACTCTTTTCCAGCATTTTCATTTTATACTTGAGCTAAATACATAGAGAAATACGCCTCTGACATGTGGGGCCCAGTTGTCATCCACTCACCTCGCTCGTCTTCTTCCTCTGCTCTTATCCTGTCTCTTCCCCTGACATGGGACTGGCCGTCTACTGCCTCCTCTCTCTACCACGACAGCAACCTTGTGGTGGCGCCGGTGAGCTCCTCCCCCTCCTCCTCCGGAGGTTCTTGCAGATCGGGCGTGAAATGCCATGACCTCCTCCTCCTCCCGTGGTGGCCGAGCGACAGTCTTGGCCGAGCTCCTCCTCCTCCGCCTGGTGGATCTGTGCAGTGGCAGAGAGAGAAGGCGGGAGAGGGAGGCGACGGCTCGGCTCCGGCGAGATTTCTCCGGCGGCGTGGTGCACCGGCGAGCTCCAGGGTGGCTCATCTGCGGGAGAGGGGCGACGGAGTTGGTCGGGAAGGTCGCGATTGGAGGCGGCGGCCTGGTGACTTGGGTGTGGCTAGGGAGGCGGCGCGGCAACTCAAGGGAGGAGGCGGTGGTTTCTCCTGTAAAGGGCACGGGCGGCTTGACAAGCAGCAGAGATGATGGCTTGCAAGCAAGCAGCCTTGACGGCCGGCCGATGCTGAGGCGGGGTGGCGCAAGAAGCTGCAATGACAGACGGCGATGACCTCCCGACGGCGGCTACACTGCGGCAGCGAGCTCCTAGTCATCCGGCGAGCTCCCCCATGGATGGAGATAGTGAGGAAGAAGATGAGGTGAGTATGACACGTGGGCCCCACATGTCAGGGGCGTATTTCTCCTCATATGTAAAATGAAAATGCTGGAAAAGAGTCAAAATGTCATGAAAGAAAAGAAGGTGTCTCTTAGGAATTAGGAATGAATTGGGTGTCTTTTGGAAAGTAGGGCACCAATTGAGTGTCATCAAAAAAAATTTCCCGAGTGGCGCCGCCTTGGCGTTGGCGCCTTGCGTCCCTCTCGTGGCATGGGACGCGCGGGTCGTGGCTCTTTGCTTCGGGCTCGTGGTACTGGCTACGAGGTTGCTCGTGGCCTCGTGGGAAGGACGAAGCGGGGCGGCTGTGGAGGCGGTGCCTCTTGCGGAGTTGCGGCCTTGCGGTGGGTTCGCCGGTTCGAGTTCGACCCATTCTTCTTGGTGGGCTGGAGTTTTTTTTTGAAGGAGTGGGAAACAGCCCACTCAGATGCAACCGACCGAATCGGTTGCCAGGTCTTCAATAGCGAGCGGGAAATCCTGCAGCCAAACAACTAAGTCCTCCTGCAAAGAGGCTCCCAGTCTGGCCAAACCATCCGCTAAAAGATTGCACTTACTGTACTTTAACTTGATTGAAACTCAGAGTCAGCAAGCTCCTCACTTCCTCAACGATGACAGCATCTTCTCCTCTATACTCCTTCTTGGAAGACAAAATAGTTGTAAGGTTGGAGGCATCAGTCTCAAGAACAATCTTATTGAACCCCAGCTCTTGAGCAACACGGAGGCCAAATAAACACGCTAAAGCTTCAGCATGTGAAGGATTCAAAATGTTTCCAATTTTTCCTGCTGCCATAAATAAAAACTGACCCTCCTCATCTCTAGCCACCGCACCCCAGCTTCCATTTTTGGACCCATCAAAGAAACTAGCATCAGTATTTACCTTGACAAAACCCGATTCAGGTGTAATCCATTCATGGACTCTAGCATTGCTGTTCTCTTCATTAGCATCCTTGCAAAGAGCCTGACAGTCAAGACATTTCTCAGTTACAAGGTGAATGATTTGAGAAATAGGCATTTGGGGATCACCTTGAACTGTTTTGTTTCTTACAAACCACCACACCCACAAAACAACACAAATAGTCACTTGGACCTTCTGATCATACTTCCAGACGTCCTCCAGCAAACTTAAAGGGGAAGGACACTCCTCTAAAGCACTTCTGATATACTCCAGTCCTAATTCCCTCCAGACCTTCTTAACTGCTTTGCACCGCAGGAAGAGGTGACCTCCATCTTCATTCAGTCTGAAGCACAAAGGACATCTCATGTCCACATCCATACCTCTCCTTTTAAGGTTAACCAAGAGAGGCAAAGAGTTGTGGGCCAGCCTCCAGAGGAAGTGTTTTATTTTGGGAATAAGAGGATTCTTCCATAGATTTTTCCAACTAGTAATAACACCCCCTTGGTTTGAAGGACCAGCAAGATTGAACCCTGACAGAGATGCATTAATATACAAATGATAAGCTGGTTTGACAGTAAAAACGCCTTTAGATTCAGGCTGCCAGGCTACAAAATCTTCATTTTGCTCTTGCAAAGGAATGCATTTGATGATCTGAGCCTCCTCAGAACTGAATATACTCTCCACCAAGTCATAATCCCAAGCCACGGTCTCTACATCAATAAGCTCATTGACCTTATTCAAAATGCAACCTCTTCTAGGAGATCTAACCATACCATTACCAGCTCTAGGAATCCAAGGGTCTCTCTAGATATTAATGGTTTTACCATCTCCCACTCTCCAAATAACATCCAGTTTCAGTAACTCCAAACCTTTTAAAATATTGTTCCAAGTGTACGACATTCCTTTCCTACGTTTCGCCTGGAGAACATCCCCCTCAGCAAAGTACAGCCCTTTGAGGATGGTTGCACAAAGAGAATCAGGGTTTTGAATGAGTCTCCACCCCTGTTTGGCCAGCATAGCGAGGTTAAAACCATGCATATCCCTAAAACCCAAACCTCCTTGGTCCTTCCTTTGAAGCATGATGTCCTTTCGCACCCAGTGAATCTTTCGATCTTTCTCCTGAGAGCCCCACCAAAACCTCAAATTCATCGAAGTCAGACTGTCACACAGGCTCTTTGTTGGGTAAAAACAAGACATTGCATAGCTGGGCACAGATTGAGCAACCGCTTTGACCAGAGTCTCTTTTCCTGCTTTGGATAACAGCTTCTCCTTCCATCCTTGCATTTTTTCCCAAACTTTATCCTTCAGGTACTCAAAAGCTTGTTGTTTTGAAGGGCCCAACAAGGTAGGGAGGCCAAGATACTTCTCATTGAAAGCTTCAGTATGCACATCTAAGGACCTCATGAATTTATGTTTCTGGGCTTCTACCAAATTCATACTGAATAAAATAGCAGATTTGTCCTTATTGATGGTTTGCCCTGAATTGTCTTCATATTCTTTCATAATCTCTTTCACCACCCGAGCCTCCCTCTCATTGGCTTGCATTAATAACAAAGAGTCATCTGTGAAGAAGAGGTGGGTAAGGCCAGGAGTGTCTCTGCCCAGCTTTAAACCTTGCAGTCTCCCCTGCACTTGAGCGATCTGCATAGCCGTGGACAACGCCTCCGCACATATGACAAACAAGTAGGGGGAGAGAGGATCCCCTTGTCTCAGCCCTCTACTAGGAATTATCAGCTCAGTGTAAGAGGAGTTGACCTTAATTTTATATCTCACAGTGGTAACACATTTCATAATCAGCGTGGTCCAATTGTTGTGAAAGCCTAGCCTCTTCAACATCTTTTCCAGAAAGTCCCATTCCACCGGGTCATAGGCTTTCGACATGTCCACCTTCACGGCAGCACAACCTTGCCTTCCTTTTCTCTTCCTAGCAAGGAAATGAATCATTTCAGAAGCAATTAGAACATTATCAGTAATGGATCTTCCTGGAACAAAGGCGCTTTGGGTTGGGGAGATAATGTCAGGAAGAATAAGCTTAAGCCTATTAGCCAATACTTTAGCCACAATTTTATATGTCACATTACAGAGGCTAATAGGCCGAAGGTTTTTCAGCTTAGTCGGGTTCGACACCTTCGGGATTAACACTATTTCTGTATCATTCCATTTGTCGGGCATAGGGCCTCCATTCAGCACCCCTAGCACTTCCTTGATAACCCTCTCACTTACAATGTGCCAATACTTCTTGAAGAAAATAGCCGACATACCATCTGGCCCTGGAGCCTTAAGATCACCCATATGAAATAGAACCCCTTTCATTTCCTTCGCCGTTGCTTCCCCTGTTAGCAAATCATTCATGATATCAGTAACTCTAGGTTGAACTTGGTTAACAAAGCTATCATTAACCTTCCTCCCTCCTTTCTTAAAAAGGTCTTTATAGGATCTGAAAATCAGCCTAGTGATTTGGTCTTCACCTTCCACCCATTGATCTCTGTCATCCTTTAGTTTAGTCAACACATTAGCTTTCCTGCGCTCTGATGCAACGGCATGGAAAAACTTCGTGTTTCTGTCCCCTTGTTTAATCCAGTTAGCATGGCTCCTCTGCCTCCAATAAGTATCCTTTTTAGATTCCAGTTTGTCCAACTTATATTTCAGCAGTTGAATTTTATCCAGATTTTCCTGAGTGATGTGCTCCGCTCTAGTTAACTCAAGCTCCTTCTTGATAGATAAGATATCTTGCGAATGGTCACCCACAGAATGCTTGTCCCATTTTCTCAAAGCACGAGCAACTTGTTGTATGCTAGAATGAACTTTTAACGACACGTCATCCTCCCTACCCCAAGCTCTCTTAATTTCATCTACACACCCCTCCTGTTCTATCCACTTAGCTTCAAATCTGAATTTTCTCCTGCATCTCCGTTTCTCTCCCATAGTGGTCAGACCATCCGTATAAAGGGATATCGAACGATGATCCGAGTGTCTGTAATCATCGTGTTTCACTTCAGCCTTCGGAAACATCCCCAACCAATTTGGGTTGGCCACAGTTCTATCCAATCGCTCCCTGATAAATTTATCCACACAACAACTATTGTTACACCAAGTGAAAAGATCACCTCTGAAAGGCACTTCAGAAAATTGACAACTCTCAAGAGCTTCTCTAAACCTATCAATATGGACTTGACCTTTTGGTTGACCCCCTTCCTTCTCTGAATGAAACAAGATCTCATTAAAGTCACCCATACAAAGCCAAGGAAGATCTGAATGGTTCATCAAAGTTTTCAAAAGCTTGGACGTTAATTCCCTTCTATCAGTATTCGGTTCGCCATAGACACCGGTGAACCTCCATTCTTGACCCAAACCATCTCTCACCTCAACATCAATATGCATTCTAGAAAGGCTCAACAAATTGACATTGATGCTCCTTTTCCAAAAAAGCGCTAGCCCTCCACTCTTACCTTTACAGTCCTTCGCCACCATACAAGGCATATGCAAAAGCCACCTGAAAACTTCCATGTCCTTTGCTGTTTTCTTTGTTTCACACAAGAAAAGGACATCGGGCCCTTCCTGCTTCTGGAGATCCAGAAGCCCTCGAACTGCCGGCCGGTTCCCAAGCCCCTGGCAGTTCCAAGCTGTAATCCTCATCTTTGTTCGCGGAGGTGTCCTGGCAGCCCCGCGCTCAATTTCTTTGTCCTATGCCCAAAGCCTGACTCAGAGTCAGCAGCCTCCTCACCTCTTCCTTCCTCCTCGCTTCTGTCCCCCTCTCCTGATGTCAGAAGCAATTGTTTAACAATCCCACCATTTCTTCCTCCATTATCATCTGAAGGCTTCCTTTTCCTTGAGAAACAGATTGCTGTACTCTGATGCTCAGGAAACAATTCTTTCCCTTTGATCAATGGTTGGTTCAACCTCTTTCCCTTATTCACAGGTTTTTCTGGAGAAGTGACTTCTTCGCATTCCGCTATCTGCTCTTCAACATTAGATTCTTGGGCCACCTCCCTTCTCTCATTTTATCTAGGTCCTGGGTCCGAGCATTTACTTGAGCTGTTCGATCTCCTCAAAGAACTCTCCCCTTTACTTGGCCAATCATTTTGGTGGAAGCTTCTTCTCTCTTCCACTGCTCTCAATGACTCATCATAAGGTAGCAATCCATTTTCATCCCTATGATTCGGCTCCTTGCAGTCTAATTCTGGGTGACCAATAACAGCACAGTTGAAGCAATAGAAAGGGACTTTCTCATAAACCACATGGAACCATTCCTCTTTTTCCCTTCCTGGACAAACAAGGCAGAGACCCCTCAAAAGGGGTTCCTTGATTGGAATCTTAACTCGGGCTCTCAGCTCTTTACTCAGCAATTTTCCTTTCTCATCTTCTTGGACCTTTTCCACCTCCCCAATCAAGCTTGCAATTTTCCTGTCCCAACTACCATTCCTTAGCCCGAGTGGCAAATTTTTAACCTGAACCCAGATGGATAGACAATCGAAATTGATCTCAGATGGCTTCAGACTCTTATCAAATTCCTGTAGTAGGATCACTTGCTTTCCAACAGCAAAACGACCCATTGACCATGGTGCTCCATTTAGCACCCGAACCTTATCAGATTCATTATCAAACTCAACAACAAACAAATTGTCCCCCACCATTCGTAAATCCAGTCCCTTAGGATTTCCCCAAGCCGGACGCATTGCACCAAGAATGGCGTGAGCTCCCAGCGAGCTCGAGGCTAGGACCTTACCCACGAGGGCATGAACTGACTTCTCCTCCCTTTCGTCCTCAGGTGCCTCCAGCACCCAGGCTTTAGCTTCTCTTGGGGTAAGCTTCATCCTCCCCAGCAATGTCCTCACCGCTTCTTCCTCGCCTAGCGATTTGCCATCCCTTCCGTCTACCTCTGGAAGCCGAACCCTTTTTCTTTCTGCACTCCACCGATGCCCGACTGGCCTCTCTTTCCCTTTAAGGACCAATCTGTTGTCCTCCCCACTCCTATCCTGCTCCCCTCCATGGCCTGGCCAAGGGTGGGCAGCGAGGCCAGGCTCGCCCCTTTTGCACCCCGAACCTTTCCATGAGGGGGAGCTGTGCGAGGGAGTGGAGTATTCGTACCTTGCTTCTCCATAGGGCAAGCCGCTACCCAGCTAGCCGGCTCCCCCAACAAGCGGCGAACCAAGCCTCCCTACTGCAACCACCAAACAGCCTTGGCAGCAGGGAGCTCACCCAGCCTCCTCAGACAGCAACCAAGCAGGGAGCCAACCAATCGCAAGAACTGTGCGATTCAATCAAGGGATTGAATCCACAAACGGGAAGCCCTAGTTCGTCGTCCTGTTCGCGGGAGCAGAACGCGAAAAAAGAAAAACGGGTGCACCTGGGAAGGGGGTTTTTTCTTGGGCTAGAGTTGGCTCTGCCGGGTTCAGCCGTTCCATCTCCCGGTTCGGTGGCTCCGTCGGGCTGTAGCCTGTAGGCCCTGTAGCTGTACCGCTCTGCATTTGCTCCTTGCGCCGTGCACGTAAGAACGACAGTAGGACACTGGTGTTTTTCGTTTCTCCCCTGTGAGAGGAGAAATGGACTCGAGCAGCCCATATCTAGGGGTTGCTGCTAAAGTTTGTCAGGAGAAGAAACATAGCGATTATGCCCCTAAATTTTATGGGTTTGCTAGTGAAGGGCAAGGGTTCTATTTTGTGGAGGATGTTCCATCTGATCAAAAATGCAAAGAACAGGCTTGTATGGCTGTGATAGAAGTGGTGAGAGGACATGCCACGACCAGGGACATTGAGGTTGATATGAAATCTCAGCTGGGAGATGCTTGGAGATGTACTGCTAGACAGATTGGAGAAAACCAATTTCTGATGAGATTACCTACCCAGAAGAGAGTTGAAGAACTAGCCAAGTTCAAAGAGATGAATATGAGGCTTCTTGATGCTACCATTAGAGTGTCCCCATGGAGTTCTGAGGTTTGTGCAGTTAGGAAGATGGATGAGGTTTGGGTCAGAGTCAAGAATATACCTTTGGACAAGAGATCTGAGTCTGTGATATGTGGGGTTACTGGCACTGTGGGTGCGCCCATAGAAATTGATAAGCTAAGTTTGTCCAAGATAGAAGATGTTAGGGTGAGGATATACTGTAATGACAAAAGGAAGGTGCCTTCTTTTGTTTTCTGCACAATTGGGGCTTTTGAGTATAAAATTTTGTTTAAGGTGGAAGGTCTGGTGATCGGGGACAAACAAAAGGGTGATGGGATTGGCATTAAGGTTAATGAGGAGGGTGACAAAGAACACATAGCTAATAAGCATAAAGGGGATGGGTCTGGTGGATCTATGTCTAAAGACAAAGGCTTTGTGTTTGATAGGATTTCTGTTGTTTCTCAGGAGGCACATGAGAAGGGCAAGCAGATTTTAAATGATAGTGAAGAAAATTATGATATTTGTCGGTGTAATAAATACCGGGGTACAAAGAGGCATGGGCCAAGGGGGCCCCACGCGCGTCAGTGAGGCGAGCAAGGCCCAGCGTGGGTGAGCCCCTCGAAGGCCAAGGGGCCCCACGCCACAAAGGCGAGCAAGGCCCCTGGGCCATGGCGGAGCCCCCTCAGAGGCCGAGAGGGCCCCACGCCAAGCGGAGTCGTGGGCGAGCCCCTCTCGAGACGAGGCGAGGGCCCAGCGGCCAAGGGCGCGCGGGCGAGCCCTCTCAAGAAACAGCGAGGGCCCAGCGCCAAAGCGGAGCGCGTCGCGAGCCCTCTGAAGACTGTGCGAGGGTCCCACGTGTCGAGTGGGGCCAGCGCGGGGAGCATTGCGTATGAGTCTTCGGACGAAGGCTCCTCGCCGCAAAGGACAAGCACATTTAATGAGACATCACGTGCGGATAGACAAACAAGAAATGATTACCGCTTCTGATGACCCTGCGCAGTCCGGCGGTACATCATCGTGGCGCAGAAGAATTGACCGCAGAGAGAAGGTTTGCTTGAGGAGGCCGCCAGCCGGGAGAAAGGTGTAGGCCCCACCCGCAGACTCACCGGTGGATTGCGGGTCGAGGCCACTGCGGCATCGCGAGGCGCGCTGCTGTGGCGTAAGCGGCAACGCGTTTTGCCTCTTCGCCGTGGTCTTGTCGAGCATCCGAGAGCATCAGATCGCTTACCCCCTCGGCTCTCCGCCACCCCACGGCTTGTATAAAGGGGAGGAGAGAGAGGGGAGCGGAGAGAGGAGAGATACGAGCACTAGCATTCGTGCATTCAAACACCTCGTAAAACACATTCCCATTCAACTACAATCGTAAAAGAGCTAAGACTCAGCAGAGTAGGACTATTACCCGCGAGGGGTCCGAACTCAGGTAAATCATGAAGTCGCTTCTTGTTGTGCCCGACGCCAAATCGAATCGAGCTTGATCGAGTTGGCTAGCGTATCTAAAAATCCGACCGGGGTGTGATCCGCATGGTTGAGCGGAGAACACGCCGTTAGTGGCGCGCTGTAGGGAGCGCTAGCATCGGCTCAAGGTCTTCGATCCTTCTTCAGAGGCGATGGCGAGCAAGCGATCGCGATGGAGCAGAAGCGGCCGCTAGAGCCGCTGCCACGAGTCGGCCGCGGCGATGATGGTGGATCACCCGGCGGTGGCCGCCGCCTAGGGTTGAGAGCCTGGCGAAAGCCGCCTCGGCCAAGTTAGGCGGTTCGGCCTTGGAGGAGTGCACTCCAAAGACAGAACCTCCACGCTGGCCTTTGTTGAAAACCCACCGTTCCGGTGACTGGATTCCGCGGCGCCGTGGTTGGCTGCCTTGGCCCCGTCGACGACGCTGGCCAAGGCTGGTGGTGCAAGTTTCGGGCGGGGAACCGGCGCTTCGCGCGTCCTCCGTTCTTTGTTGCCCTCGCACTCCTCTCGCAGATCTCTGGTGAGGGGCGGGGCCAAGACGACAAGAGCGCGACCCTCACGGGGCTCGGCGGGCGGCGGCAGTGGCGCGATCTCCGGTCCCATTTGGAGGACCGCCACTTGTCTGCATGGAGAAGACTGCGCGACAAGCTCGCAGGGCCGCGACCGAAGGCGGCGACAGCATTGTCGCCGCCGTCTTGTGGGACCGACAAGAGGGTTCCCCAGAGCTGCCCGGCCGATGAGGTGGCGCTTCTTGGCGCCGCCTAGGCGACGGGCGTCGGGCGAGGACCGACGCGTCGAGCAGGAGGCTCCCGACGTCGGGTGCCGCGCCTTTTCTAAGGAGCTGCGCCGTGTCCAGTGGCCGGAACGGTTTCGTCCGGCCCCCATCGAAAAGTACGACGGCTCCACCAACCCTGATGAGTTTTTGCAGATCTATACGACGGTGATGCAGCCGACTGGAGGGTCGGGGAAGGTTCTGGCGAACTACTTTCCCGCGGTCCTCACCGGCGGAGCCCGCTCGTGGCTCATGAACCTGCCCCCGGAGTCCGTGGGGTCATGGAAGGAGCTCTCGGAGCTCTTCGTCACCAACTTCCAGGGCACCTTCGAGCAGCCCGGGGTAGAAGACGACCTCCACAACGTGGAGCAGAAGAAAGGAGAGTCGCTGCGCGACTATATTCGGCGCTTCAGTCAGGTCCGCAACACCATCCCTGACATCTCCATCGACGCCGTGGTCACGGCATTCAGGAGAGGCGCCCGAGACCCCAAGGTCAAAGAGAAGATGGCCACCCGCAAGATCAAGACGACGGAGGAGCTCTTCACCTTGGCGCACAAGTGCGCCCTTCAGGCGGAGGCTCGCATCCGCCCGGCCTGTGGCGGGCCACCATGGGCGGCGAGGCCGGACCTCGAGGAACCCCGCGGGTAAGGACAAGAAGAAGCGCAAGCGGCCGAGACCGGCAGGTCATGGTCACGAGAGCGACGACGACGACGACGACGATCGCGCTGCCAGCGCAATGGGCGCGCGGCGGCGAAAAGAGGAGGAGGTCGCGGCGCCGGCGGTACGGTCCCGTAGGGCGGCCGAGGCGGCGGGTTACGGCGATCGCCGTGCCGCGACGCCTCCCAGGCCGCGATAAAGGGCGAGACCATCGCCCGTGAGTGGGACGGAAGGCCCTCTCGTCCCATTCACCGCAACAACTCCCACGACTTGGCGGATTGCCATGTCGTCGGAAGATGGTGGACAAGCGAGTCCACGCAGCAGCAGCAGCAGCAGCGTCCGGCGATGGCAAGGGCAAGGAGGCGGCCGCTTGGTTTTCGGCGAAAGTGAGCGAGGTTGCCGTCATCCACGGCGGTTCGCCACCTATCCGCCCCACGCTAGCTTTAAAGCGTCGCGATGAGGAGGTGTGCGCGCCGCCGTACCGGCTTTGGGTGGTGAGAAGCGGTGGCGTGGTCGGAGTACCGATCGCGTTGATCGCCGATCACCCACCAAGACCGCCCGCCAGGCATCTCCCGATCGTGGTTGCACCCACGGTCCGGAATGTAAAGCTAGGGCGGTGCTGGTAGACGGAGGGAGTTCCTCAACCTCCCGTCCGCCGGGTAGCCACGGCGCCCAGATCAGCAGCGGGAGCTCGCCTAACGCTCCGTTCTTGACATCGCGCGGGCCGAGTCCGTGGGCCAGGCGCATCGATCTCCGGTAACCTTCGGAGGTTCGACAACTTCCGCACCGAGATGCTCGAGTTGGTGGCGGACTTCGACCTCCCTACAACGCCATACTAGGTCGGCGCGCCGACCGTGTTCATGGCGGTGTGCCACTATGCGTACATGGTGGTGAAGATCCCGGCCACCGGTCCCATCGTTTGAAAGTGGACCACCGGAGGCACTCCACTGAGACAAGGACGCCAGCGTTGGCGGGCGACGGTGCCTGAAGCCGAGGCCGACTCGGGAGCTCCTCCGTGAAGACCCGTGCCTCCCCGGTTCGTCCGCGGAGGTTAAGGTGGTCTCCGAAGCGAAGTCGACCCGCGAAGACCGTTTGGTGGGCGCCTCTCGGCGCCAATAGGAAGGCGCGCTGCGTCTCCCTCCTCGATAACGCAGACGTGTTTGCGTGGCAACCGTCCGACATGGTGGGGTCCCTGTGGAGGTGATTGAGCACAAATTGGCGACGTTTCGGCCGCGACGGTCATCTGAAGGTCCGGAAGCGGTCCGTGGAGCGCCAGAAGTTATCCGCCAGAGGTGGACAAGCTCTTGAGGGCGGGGTCGTCCGCATGTCGCCCATCCTGTGGCTCGCGAACCCCGCCTCGCTAAGAAATCTAACAGGCGTTGGAGGATGTGCGAGACTTCACCGACCTCAACAAGGCGTGTTCGGCGATCCGTACGCAGCGCCCGCGCCGATCTCATCGCCGACTACTCAAGCTGCGAGGTGCGGCGGTATGCTACGGATGCGTGCTCTGGGTACCACCAGATTAGCATGGCAAGAAGATGAAGACAAGACCGCGCCGTTCGCCCACGGGCGTCTCATCGCTATACAAGGATGGCGTTTCGATCGAAGAATGCAGCCCAACCTATCGGCGGGCCATGCATATCGCCACCGCTCCCAAATAGGGCGGAACACGGAGGTGTATGTCGATGATCCGTGGTGAAGTCCAAGAAGGCGGAGGAGTTGATCGGCGACCGGAAGAAACCTTCACCAACCCGAGGAAGTCTCGCATCAAGCTTAATCCAGAGAATGCGTAGCGCCTGTTCCGTCGGCAACCGGCGGGATTCCTCGTCTCCCGAGGGGGATTGAGGCGAACCTCGACAAGATCGCAGCGATCGAGAACATGAAGCCCCGACGCGACTTGGCAGATGCAAAGGCTTGGTGGGTCGCTTGACCTCCTGGGCGCTTTATAGCCCGCCTGGGGATAAAAGTCTCCATCGCTCAAGCTCCTAAAGAAGACCTACCGACCGAGTGGACGGCGGAGGCGCAGAGGCGCTCGACGGCTCAAGAAGTATCTTACCTCCCGCCCGCGTTGGTCGCCCTGCACTCCGGCGAGCCGTTGATCCTCTACGTCGCGCAAACCCCAGCGGTCGGTAGCGGTCTTTGGTGGCGGAAAGAGAGGGCGTTCAGCGCCCCATTTACTACGTCAGCAAGGTCCTCCACGACGCCGAAACAAGGTATTCACAGCACCAGAAGATGCTCTACGCCGTGCTGACGGCATCCCGAAAGCTACGCCACTACTTCCAGGGGCGAGAAGTTACGGTGTTGACCAAGTATCCCTTGCGGGAGATCCTCTTCAACCGCGAGACGACGGGTCACATCGCCAAATGGGCCATGGAGCTGGCGGAATTCGATCTCAAATTCGCTCCCCGAACGGCCATAAAAGGGCAAGCTCTGGCGGAGTTCATCAGCGAGTGGACTCCGGCGGACACAGAAGCTGAAGACACCCCAGCACCCTCGCCATGGACTCTCTTCTTCGACGGCTCATTCCGCCGGAGGGGTTGGGTGGCGTCGTCTGGTGTCTCCCATCGGGCGATGTCGTCCGGCACCTGGTGGTGCTGGACTTCCGCGCCACCAACAACGTCGCGGAGTATGAAGGACTGCTCGCCGGGCTCAGGGTGGCTTCGACCCTTGGCATCCGGCGGCTACAAGTAAAAGGCGACTCTCTCCTGGTCATCAACCAGGCGAGGAAGGATTTCTCCTGCTCGGATCCCGTCATGGCGGCCTACCTGGCGGAGGTGCGTCGGTTGGAGCGGCACTTTGAGGGTTTGGGCTTCGTGCACGCCCTCGCCGCGACAACTACATGGCGGATGAACATCCCTGCATTGCCTCGCCGAGGCACTCGTTCCGCCGGGTCTTTGAAGAAAAAACTTACGCTGCCGCCCATCGCAGCCCCAATTCTGGCGGGACGACGCTTCGACGCAGCCCCACCTCTCGAGGAGACGCCACCGATCTCGGCCGCAGCCCCCGGAGGGAGGAGGCGGAAGAACTGGCTGAGGCGGTTGAGGCGCGCGGGCCGGTGAGTACGTCGGCGACAATGTACGTAACGCCGTCACACTCGTCCGGAAGGTCGATGGATGGATCCGATCCTAGCCTACTGCTGGATGGAGTGATCCCAAGCGATGACGCTGTCGGCCGAGAAGATAGCGCAAGGCCAAGCGCCACATACCGTAGGTGGGGACCAGATCGCTGAGCGCAAATGGAGTTCTACTTGAAGCGCGTCACTCGGGAAGCGGGAGTGAAATTCTCTCGAGATCCATGGAGGCATGTCGGGAGCCATTGAGAGCCGGGCGTTGGTTGGGAAAGCTTTCCGCCACGGTTTCTATTGGCCCTCGCCTCGGGATGCCTTCGAGCTGGTGAGGAGATGCGGCGTGCCAATTTCATGCTAAGCAGATCCACCAACCGCCCAGCGCCGCAAACCATTCCGCTCTCCGCCGTTCGCGTCCAGAAATTTGGATATTTCGGCCCGTTCGCATGGCGGCCGGAGGATATACTCATCCGTTTGCCGCCATCGACAAGTTCACTAAGTGGGTTGAAGCCTCGCCGTCCCGGCGATCACATCCGCAGCGGCTATCAAGTTTATGAAAAGCATCTTCGTCCGGTTCGTGTCGCCAACCGAATCATCATCGACAACGGCGCTTTCGGTTCAAAAGCGCTGATTTCCAAGATCGGTGCGAAGAGTTGGGTACCATGTCAGTGCCGCCTCGCTGTACATCCGTAGAGCAATGGGCAAGTGGAGCGGCGAACGCGAAGTACTCAAAGGGCTCAAGACAAGGGCGTTCGACCGCTGGAGAAGCCTTGACAAGCGCTGGGCGGAGGAAGTTCCCATCATTATATGGGCGCCGGACAACTCCCAACAGAGCCACCGGCGAGACCCCTTCTTCTGGTGTATGGCTCGAGGCGCTCCCTATCGAGCTCGCCTCGGCTCCCCAAGAGTGGCGGCGTTCACCGAAGATCAAGACTCGACCGCGTCGGGATGAAGTAAATCTCTGGAGGAGATCCGAGGCAGGCGGCGATCCGCCGCCAAGTATCAGCAGTCGCGCCGTTATCAAGCAAGGCGGTGTGTGTGAGAACACTGGCAATGGGCGACTCGCTTGCATAAAATCAAGCGCAGCGGGCGCAACAAAGCTATCTCCCCTGTGGGAGGGCCCTTTAAGGTGGTCTCGGTCTCCCGCCCAGCTCGGTCAAAGCTCGCGATTCGAGGATGGTCGCGAATTGGCGAACACTTGAACGCCGAAAGTACCGAGGAAGTTCTACCCAGAGGTAGCAGTTCCGAAGCCTTTTTTGGCCTTCCTTTGAGCCGAGCGGCGAGGTCTTCTTCCTTCACCGTCGCCACGTAAGTGCATTGTACAAAGCCATCTTCAATAAGAGATAAGTTCTCTCCTTGTGGGCATCTGCTTTTTTCGCCTCAAGTCTGTTAGAAAGCATTCCGCTGAAAGTTTGGCAATGAAAAAAGTACTCAAGGCGATGGCCCCTTAGTTCTGAGGATGACGCCACTGCTTTCGCATTGGGCGAGGCGGCGGACTAAAGCGGGTTCTAACTGGTGTGTCGGCTCGGTTCAGGCACGCGCCAATGACGGCACCGACTAGACCACTTCCGAAGCTAAGTTCTCGCCACGCGATGTCTAGGGTCGGTTCAAGAAGAGGCCATAAGGGTTGAAGTAACCAGATGCACGAGGAAAAAGCGCTCACTTTCAAGCGAAGCTACATCTAAAGCTTTTTGGCGATCGGTGGCTTAGCCTTAGAAAGGTCTCATAGAAAACATTTCATTGAAAGTCGGTAGCGAAAGTACTTATGGTCGATGGCCCTTAGTTGCAAAGGCAAGCGCTTATAACTTACGTTGGTGCGTAGGCGGCGGACGGAGGCGGGCTCTAGCCTGGTGTCGGCTCGGTCTAGGCAAAGCGCCAACGGCGGCACCAGTGACTAGACCACTTAGGAAGCTAAGCCGCCACGTAATGTTTAAGTCGGGTTGCGAGAGGCCATAAGGGTTGAAGTAACCAGATGCCTAAGGAAGCAGCGCTCACTTGCGGCGTAACGTTCGATCTAAAGCCTTTGGCGGCCAGTGCCCCAATTCAATTCCATGAGTTAAAGTTGTGCGAAGTTCAAGTGAGACTCACAACAAAAGAGCAAAAGTTTGTTTGCATTGATAGGCAACATTTACAAGGCAAAAGGCGGGGAGTCTCGCCATCCTCCTCGTCTTCGCCTTCCGGAGCGGCGCCCCATCATGGACACGCGTCGGCGGCGGTGTCAACCCGCTACCGCTCAAACCGGTCACCGTGGCGTTGAAAGGTTCCCGTGGCGGCGGCCGAGATCAAACGCGGCGTCTCGAGCAAAGACAGTTGCTCAAGACGAATCAAGGCTGCCGAGAGCGCTTTGGCGACCGTCTTCGATCGCCAGCGCCCGCAGCGCCGCCGGCGGAAGACGCGAGGCTTCGGCGGCTCGTCCACGGCGCCAAAGATATCCAATGGCCGTCTCCTCCAGCCGAGGATGCAAGGAAACACCAGTGGATGCAGGCGCCCCGGAAGCCGCTGAGGGCGCGCGCGACATGTCGGCGAGGGTTCGAGGCGCCAGCGTTTCTAGGCGGAGGTCTTCGATCGCTTGGCGGCCGAGGCAAGCGGCGGTTTACGCTGCCTCGCTGGTCATCGCCTTCGCGGCGGTTTCTTGGCAAAGGCCCGCCGCAGCTCGCCGGCAGACGCTCCGCCAAGGCAAGGCTTCCTCCGTGTCGCCCAGTGCGGAGAAGGTGCGAGCGCCTCAAAGGAGCGCCGTCGCCGGCGGCGGCCGAGATAAGCGGCGCGCCGTGAACGTGGTGGAGGGTTCTCCGCCGCGGCGCCGGCGAACTCTCGCATGAAGCGACCTCCGTCGAAGGAGGCGGGTAGGCTGGGGTTGGCGAGTCGCGTGGAAGCGAGCTCGATGGCCCAGCGTCTGCATTTCAAGAGGGACAATCGGGGTTCGGGTATGCAAAAAGCGCATGCTAACCTAATCACGAAATATCGCGTAAGCGCAGGAAAACCAACTCATGAAAGGCGCATACTGGCGTAAAGCTGAAGGGGAGCTCAAGTCGCTTGTTGGCGGCGGCGGTGGCGGCGCTGATCTTGATCACCGCCGTAAACAGCGCCGGCCGGGCGCTTAGCGGTGCCGGCAGAAGCGCCAGTGAAGGCGCCGGCCGCAGGAGCGTCGGGCGTAGAAAGGAAGAAACTGCGCAGCGGGCGCCAGCTTCTGAAGAGTCGCCAGCGCTCTTGCCCGTGGTGAGCGGCGGCGGCGAAGCAATGAGACCCCCGGCTGGATGGGGCCGGCGGTGGCGGCGCTTCGGGGGCTTAGAAGGCGCGCTTCTCTTGAGCTCGCCCTCCATCCTCGTCGTCGTCGTCGACGGGCGAGGATGAGGCGGCGATCTCGAGAGCGCTGGCGAGTCGGCCGCCACGGCAGAGCAGCACGGCCGCGAAGTTGGGCGGTCGCCGAGGGCGGCTCGCGGATCTGCAGTGGTCCCCGTGCCACTTGGACCGCAGGACCAGAGACCTCCATGGGGGGCAGCGCCTGCAAGTAAGGGTTGCGCTCCCGTGGATCCCAATCGCAGAGGGGGCGGATGCCCGTCGGCAGGTGATGTCGCCGGTCGGCATGGTCGAAGCCCGCCACCCGATCCGAGCACGTCGCCCGAGACGTTCCATCAATTTGAACACCCAAAGAAGAAGCGTGAGTTGGCTATTAGCCAAAAATGGAAAGAAAGAAGGTACGAATCCAAAAGAACACGAGAGTATTCACCTCCAAGAGCGGTCACGGATCCCGCCGTCGTCGCCGTAAATGCGTCCAGCGGGCGCGCTCGCAGCAGCGGGCAAAGACGGCGCCCGCAAAAAGTCCGCCACCACGTGGTTCCGGTGAGCCCGTGGCGGAGCTTCGCAATGCGTGCCGCCATCGCCTCCGTGCTCGCTAGATCGTGCGGCTGGGCCCCGGTCGGCGGTGGGCTCTGCGATCGTCGGGAAGAACAAGATAAATCGCGGCCGGAGTCCTCCACATCACACCATCGCGGTGCCGATCCTTCCATTGGACTTGACATGGCGAGGATAAAAGCGGCGGCGTCGCGGGCGCCGGCAGTAGTTGACTCAACCGCGCTTCGGCCGAGCCCAAGTGCGAGATGAAGAGTCGGCGCCAGAGCGGGAGGTTTGGCATCGCCCCCACGAACATCTCGCAGAGGTGGGCGAAGATGACGAGGCCATGATCGAGTTGGGGGAAGGTGCGCCTTTGGATCCCGTAGAAAGCGAAGTACCCCAAGAAGAATTGAGTACGGTGGGACAAGGCCGCCTTGACGCCTTGAGAAGGTCACGATCTCCACGGGCGCGAGGACTCCGGCATGATGGTGCCGTGGCAGGAACGGGCGGCGGTCGGGCGGCACGAAGACTCGAAGCCGCGCTACCGATCCTCATCAACAGTGGAAGCAGGCGTAACAGCTCGAGGAAAGGCGGTCGCGGCATCCTTGGCCGCCCTTCTTTGGCAGAGCCATGGAAAATTTGGCGGTGGCGCTGGCGAAGGCTTGGTGGCAATTGGCGAGGAGGCGTGGTAGCGGCGAAGAAAGCGATGGGCGACTTGAAGACTTAAGCGGAAGGATTAGCGCAGTGAGAGAGAAGTATTTATAGGCGTGGGCGCGAAGCGCGACGGTTTGATTCCGCCAGGCAGCGCTGGGGCGCCATCATTGCCCAGCGTTTTGGTTTTCCAGCGGCGTAGTTCCCAAGGAAGATCGTGTGCGGTGGAGAATCAGCGCATCACCGCCGCAGAGGTGGTGGCCCCACGATTCGCCTCCCGCCGCACAAGAAATGGAAAAAGTATCGCGCTGACGGTTCGCAGATCATGGTGGACCCGGCTACTGCCGTGTAATAAATACTGGGTATGTCGACGTTGAGATATCGATCTCAAGTCGCTAAGGTTCTTTAAGATTGAGATAGGAGACACGCCCGAACAACCACGAACAACAATGTAACAGGAGATGTAGTTTTATCCCGTTCAGCCTCCGGGAGAGATAATAGCCCTACGCCCAGCCTTTTCTTATATATCGTAGATGAATACAAGAGGTGGCTCGGCGAGACTAACAAGTCTCAAGCGAGATTATGGTGCATGTGAAGCAATATGCAAGGGCCTCGCGTCTTCTACATGCCGTAGGGGCCCTATTTATATAGTACGAGTAAACCGACTCACCGAGGGAATACTGGCCGGGACTATTTAGATCGTGAATCGAACTCCCCTGTGACATGCCAAATATATCCCGAGGTAGATAAGGCATACTCCTAGTCTGGGGATCACGACTCCTAATCCAATCCGGGAAACCACGCCCCGTCTTCACGTAGTTGCAGTAACTCTTGTTCGAGTAGGACTCAAACACTAATCCTAAGCTATTACGCACTGCTGCTACCAGAGGGCGTTTGGCAGATGCATATGGGCTAGATAGAACCTTCCAGTGAGCTGGGCCCCGGTAGGTTGTTCAACCGGGCCGCCGTGAGTGGGCCATGGCAATGGGCCGTAATTTAATCCCCGATAGATAGCCCCGAGACTCAAGTGGAAGGACTCACTAGAGTGGGGTCTTCCTCTTGAGACTCTAAGTCACGAAGAGGGTATTTTTCCTGCTACAAAGACGCAACAAAGTAATCAACAAAGTTACGGTTCAACTCAACAAGTCGTGTTCGGGACCGAACAAACTCCGCCGCGCACGAAAGCAACTCATTACGTTCAGCATGGAATGACATCCGTCCGAGCAGAAAGTACCCAAACCGATACGTAAATCGAAGAAGTGAGAGAATCATCTCCTTGAGGTGAAACGTCATCAAGGAGGATTCGATTCTTGGTAGTGAAGAGCGACCACCGCATCCGATAAGATCGATCTTCCGGAGAATGAACATAGCAAGTCGCGAGACGGACTCGGTTGCCGCATCCAGCATTCAGATGCCTAGGAAAAGATAGGAACCACCTCTCTGCCAGAGCTTGCCCGAGGAAATAGAAATTGCGCCTCGAGCGTAATGTTATGCTCAGAGCGAAGGTGATGCGCCCAAACGAGATCGTGCTAGGAGCGAGCATAATGCATAATTGAACGGGAAAGGTGACCCACCCTGCAGCGCGAGCTCGCCGGCGGAACTAAGTAAGGAGATCTAGTCCCAAGCACGGAGCTCGTTAAAGGAACCGTAGTGCGACCAGCGAAGACGCACCGGTATGAGCTGCGCCCGGCGAAGAACCGCCGGGTGCGAGGTGATCAGCCTCGAGCACGGAGCTCGCCGCGACCGAGAGCGCGCCCGCGAAGAACTCGCCGGCGAGGTGAATCACAACCCGATGCGCCAGAGCCGAAGAGAACGTGTGAGATCAACGCTACCCATGACGTATTCCTTTGCGCAAAAGCAGTTAGCGCTTGTCTTGGCAAGTGCGTAACCGACGCTTTGAGTGCCCGCCGCGATGAGAATCGGCTTACGATGGGCTTGCCCGTTCACGGCGAGAATCGGCCACGGGCGGACTCACAGGGGCGACTACTTGACTTAGCCGAACTGTGAAGGTCAAGACCGGCAAAGGCAAGAAATCATACGCGGGTGAAGTGACCGGGCCCCGCATGCGCGGAGCGCGTGCGAGAAGAGAGGGATGCGTACATCGGCTTTGGTGGGGAAGCTCGAACTCGCCACGACCATCAACCGAATCCGACGTTCCCTGCTCCCGATTTCGCAAAAGATAAACAAGAAACAAGCCGTTAAGGGAAAAAGAGAGCAAGAACAGTTTCTAAGAAGAGCAAAGCGAGTTTTAGAAAACACGCAAAAGACGCACCTACCCGCACAAGACATAATTTTTTCCGCACGCCCCCGATAGCGTTAGTGTCACCTCGGCGAAACGCGAACCGACGCCAGAGTGCCTGCATGGCGATGAGAATCGCCACGATGGGCGAGGACTCACAGGTGCAATGCTCCGGATTACCGTGCTGTGAAGGACGAGCATGGATAAAAAGACGCGGTACGGCAGTAGTAGCCCAGCCGGGCTAAGGCCGCCAACCAAGGAAGGCGACGGGACCTTAGCCGCAGCAAGACGCGTAGGCGAATCTTATCCGACATGGACCCATACAAGCGTTGGTGTCGCCGCGGTGCGGAACCGGGCCAGAGTGCCTGCGGCGAGAATCGGCTACGCGGCATGCCCGCTATGGCGAGAATCGGCTTACGGTGCAAGGACTCCATCGGCGGTGCACCGCCGGTTAACCGGAGCCGCACTGTGTCGCTGCCGATAAAAGACATGCTCAGACGCTGGGAGCGCCACGGAGCGAAGACCAACGAGGTTTCGAAAACCAACGCTAAGGAAAGGAACGGAAAAGCGAAAACGCATCGGGGTTGCCAAATTCAGTTCAAGTCCTAATCTGATCGAGGAGAGGCCTCCGAGGAGCCGGCCGAAAGTACCAAGACCGCCAAGCCGCTTTTGAATCGAGCGAGAGTTCGATCGAGCAATTTTTCACGCAAAAAGAGCAGCAAAAGACAAGGACTAACAGAACCAAGAGCAAGGCGAACAGCTAGAAAGTTTTAAGAAACCTAGAACGCTTAGCCTAACTCCCAGCTCTTGTCAGTAATGCCGAGGACCCTGAGTTTGCGAACTCGAACAGTGCATAAGAGAAAGAGCGACGCCTAGCCCTCAAAGACGGACGATGCATGAAGACCTGAACTTGAGACTTCAAGCACGCGGCGAAGAGTTAGAGCGACACCAGATCTCGATCGACTGCTCCAGAACCGCCTTAACGTAAGTTAGGCGATTCAAGGTAACCGAACAAGGAAAGTGCCTCCGCCATGGAGGGCTTACGAGCAAAGCTTTACCAAGTGGTCATGCCGTGAAGGTAGTGCCTCTCGCCGGAGGGCTTACGAGAAAGAGCTTAGCCGCGAGGTCGATGCCGTTACGCAACCCCGAAGTTTAGGAACTTGTTGAAGCTAGATACGGGCAGGAAAACCTTAAGATCATGGAGCCAAGAGTTCGCAAGACCGGGCAGCCATCAAGTGATACCAGAGAGAAAGAGTAGTCCGAGAAGACAAGTGGTGAGGAGGACATGCAGGGGCCGCGAGCATTCACCGCCAATGGGTTGAACTTACATGGCGTACCGAGACTTGGACGAATCTAAGGCGCCGAATTTGAGAAAAAGCGAAGCTAGGAAACGGAAGGACCTACACGAGGAACTTACGGTTGGTCGATGTTCCAAGCGCTGGTCGCCTCTCTCCGTCATCCACCGCCAGCAAACAACCCTGGATCCGGGAATTTTGATCCAGCCTCGAGCACGGAGCTCGCCGCTGGGATCAGACGCGCGCCCGGCAAGAGCTGCCCGGTGCGAGGAGATCCACCCGAAAGCACGGAGCTCGCTGGGACCAGACTTGCGCTGCAGGCGAAGAGCTGCTCGGCGCGAAGAGATCCGGGCCTCGAAGCGCAGAGCTCGTCAAGGGGATCAGACGCGCGCCGGCGAAGAGCGCCCGGCGAGGAGATCCAGCCCGAAGCACGGAAGCTCGTCGCTGGGGACAGACTTGCGCTGCGGGCGAAGAGCTGCCCGCGCGCGAAGAGATCCGTCCTCGAAGCGCGGAGCTTCGTCGCGGGGATCAGACGCGCCGGCGAAGAGTCGCCCGGCAGGAGATCCACCGAGCACGGAACTCGTGGCGGGGACTGCATTTGCGCCAAGGGCGAAGAGTCGCCTGCCGAGAGATCCGTCCCTCGAAGCGCCGAGCTCGTCATGGGATCAGACGCTGGCCCGGCGAAGAGCTGCCCGGCGAGGAGATCCACTTCGAGCACGGAACTCGTGGCGGGGACTGACTTTGGCCAAGGGCGAAGAGCCGCTCCGCGAAGAGATCCGGCCTCAGCGAGCTCGCAGCGGGATCAGACGCGGCCCGGCGAAGAGCTGCCCGTGGCGAGGAGATCCAGTTCGCCGGGCACGGAGTAGGAACCAGATCCGGAGGCGATCAAGATCGAAGGATCGATCCGATCCGGCAGGGAAGAGACATCCGCCTTCGAAGTCGTGGGTCCTCGTGGAGAATCTCCTGTCGCCGATAGAGTTCGACATGTTCGATCCGGCGAGCTCCCTACTGACGGCGCCACTGCCGATTTCCGTTGAGATATCGATCTCAAGTCGCTAAGGTTCTTTAAGATTGAGATAGAGACACGCCAACAACCACACAACAACGTAATGGTGAGAGACAGAGTTTTTATCCTCGTTCAGCCTCTCGGGAGAGATAATAGCCCTCACGCCCAAACCTTTTCTTATATATCGTAGATGAATACAAGAGGTGGCTCGGCGAGACTAACAAGTCTCGCGAGATTATGGTGCACAGAAGCAATATGTAAGGGCCTCGTGTTCTCTACATGCCGTAGGGGCCCTATTTATATAGTACGAGTAAACCCACCTACCGAGGGAATACCGGGCCGGCTAACTCACGAGATCGAACTAACTCCAGACATGCCAAATATATCCCGAGGTAGATAAGGCATACTCCTAGTCTTGGGGATCACGACTCCTAATCCAATCCAGGAAACCACGTCCCGGGTCTTCACGTAGTCAGTGTAACTCTTGTTCGAGTAGGACTCAAACATGAATCCTAAGTTATTACGCAGTGCAGGCCTACCAGAGGGTGTTCGGCAGATGCATATGGGCTAGATAGAACCTTCCAGGAGCCGGGCCTGTAGGTCTGTTCAATCGGGCCGTCAGGAGGGCCATGGCAATGGGCCGAATTTAATCCCCGACAGGTACAAAAAGGCCTCGAAGGTTGTGAGGGCCCCACGCTGTCAGCGGGCGAGCAAGGCCCAGTGCGGGCGAGCCCTCGGAAGGCCAAGGGGGCCCCACGACGCAGGCGAAAGCAAGGCCTCAGCATGCGGGCGAGCCCATCGAAGGTCAAGTGGGCCCCACGCCAAAGTCGCGAAAGCAAGGCTCCCAGGGGCCAGTGGCGAGCCCCTTAGAAGGCTGGCGGGGCCCCACGCTGCCGCGGGCGAAAGCAAGGCCCAGCCATGCTGGGCGAGCCCCTCAGAGGCTGGGGGGCCCCACGCCGCGGTGCGTATGAGCCCCTCTCGAGACGAGGCGAGGCCCCTGGAGCGCGCTGGCCGAGCCCCTCTCAAGAACAAAGCGAGGGCCCAAGGCCAGCGCGAGGGCCCTCAAGACCAGCGAGGGTCCCACGGTCGTGGGGCCCTGCGGCGGGGGGAGCATTGCGAATGAGTCTTCGGACGAAGGCTCCCTCGCCGCAAAGCGACGGCGCATTTAATGAGACATCACGCAGCGGATAGACACCAAGAAATGATTACCTTCATGATGACCCTCGCAGTCTCGAAAGCGGCCATCCGTGGGCGCAGAAGAATTGACCGCAGAGAGAAGGTTTGCTTGAGGAGGCCGCCGCGCGAGAGAAGCAGGTAGGCCCCACCCGCAGACTCACCGGTGTGATTGCTTGGTCGAGGCCACTTTGGCACGCGAGGGGCCGCATGTGGCGCGGGTGCTGCACGCTGCCTCTTCTTCTGCCGTGTCTTGTCATTACCGAGAGCATCAGACGCTTACCTTCTCGGCTCTCCGCCACCCCACGCCTTGTATAAAAGGGAGGAGAGCGAGGGGTGGAGAGAGGAGAGATACGAGCACTAGCATTCGTGTATTCGAAACACCCTGTAAACACATTCCCATTCAACCACAATCAGAAAAGAGCTAAGGCTCAGCAGGAGTAGGACTATTACCCTCGAGGGGTCCAACCTGTAAATCTGAAGATCGCTCCTTGTTGTGCCCGACGCTCAAATCGAATCGAGCTTGATCGAGTTGGCTAGCAGACTAAAAATCTGACCAGGGGTGTGATCCGCAGTGGTTGAGCGGAGAACACGCCGTCAATATTCACCTTGATAATTCTTAGGAAACTACTGAAGGCGAGGAGGATGAGTTAGGGGAACTTAACAAGGCTATAGAAATGTCCAAATATGGGCAACATGATCCTATATCATCCCAGGAGGAGTCTACAGATAGGGTTTTTAATATTAATAGGTTCTGGATGGTCAGGTGTCTTCAGATCAATATTCACAAAGATCTGGTAGATAGACCCTTTAATGAGTATGGGTCTTTTGTGGGTAAGGCTCAAGGAGTCTCCATTGAAGAGATTAATGAATTGGACAATGAAAAGGTAGAGAAGGCAGGCATGAAAGATGTGGTGTCTTATGACAAGCAGACAAATCTCCAGGAAAAAGGTAGTGAAGGCTATGAGGCTGAGGATACTTGTCTGATGCATGTTGGAGGTGGGGGACAAACCCTCAAAAAAGCAATTCCCCTTAGAAGAAGTTCAAGGCTGATGGGAGAACAGCAGAATATTGTGGAAAAAGCTACTAATCTCCAGAAAAAGAGAAGCTTAGAAGGTAATTATAAAAGTCATTCTAATTCCTTTGATATTTTGAGTTCTAGTAAGATAATAGAAATGGCTTCGGCTATGGGGGTAGTCATATCCTATGAAGAGATTTCTCAAATTGAGGTGATGAAAAATATAGAACAGGGGAGGATGATTGCTTATCAGAAAAATAAACAAAAGGATGTGGTGGAGAGGGAGGATGAACCAAAACTTGAAAATGATTCTATTTGTTTGGAGGAAGATCACTGCAAAACTGATTTTGATGGCTTTTCTCCTGTGAGATCCAGGAGAAAAAGCAAGAACAAAGTATACAACTTAGAGGACAAGTTGTAAAACCTGTTGCCTTTTATGGTCAGAGTGGCCATGGGGACAGGAGAAAAAAAAGGGTCTAGTCTTTAAAAATCTTGCATGAAAGGACTTTTCTGGAATTGTAGGGGGTGTGCAAAAAAGGGATGAGTTCTTTGTTGTCTAAGAAGCTACAGATAATGAAGATGGACTTTGTGGGTTTGGTTGAAACTCAAAAATCTAAATACACAGATGGTTTTTTCAGGAAAATAGATCCAAAGGGTGATTTCTTACGGAAATGGTGTAGCTCCAAAGGCAAATCTGGGGGGATCTTAGTGGGTGTTAGAAATGATGCTTTTGATGTCTCTGTATCTGTACAGAGGGAATTTTCTCTTATGTTAAGTCTTTGGGATAAGAAGAAATGTTGTCATTGGAGCCTTCTGGTGGTGTATGGTCCTGCCCAGGATGAATGGAAAGAAATGTTTCTGTCTGAATTAGATAATATGTGCAATAGTTGTGATTCTCCTTTTCTAGTTGGTGGGGATTTCAATATCCTAAGAGATAAAAAGGATAAGAATAAGAATTGGAAACCTAGTAAATTTTCTAAGATTTTCAATGAGACCATTGAAAAATTATCTTTGAGAGATTTCTCTATTTGTGGTGGGAACTATACTTGGACTAATAATCATAGTGTACCGACTTCAAAAGATTGGATAGAATATTAGCTGATCCTTGGTGGGAATGCATTTATCCTTTTTGTAAAGTGACTAAATTCCCTCGAGTGATGTCTGACCATAACCCTTTGTGTATTGATGATGGAGGGATGAGGACTAATGGTAAAAGACCCTTTAAGTTTGAAATCGGTTGGCTGGATAAAGAGGACTTTATGCCTAAGATTGAGAGGATTTGGAGGGTCCAGATTCAGGAGGATGATCCTCTGGCTATATTTAAAATTAAACTGAACAGGGTAAAGAAAATTTTGAAAGGCTGGGGCTCTAATTTGTATGGCCATGGTAGGAAAAGAAAGAAATTCCTGATGGAGGCTTTGGACAATCTGGAAAAGCAGGAGGAATTATGTGGTTTATCACATGATCAAAAAAAGGAGAGAATTATTCATCAAACTGAAATAATGGATATTTTGCAAAAGGAAGAGAAAGATTGGCATCAGAAATCCCAGCAGAATTGACTGCTGAAAGGGGATTTAAATACTAAATACTTCCATCTTGTTGTGAATGGCAAGGGAAGGAAGAAGGTTATTCAAAACATGAAAATGGAGATTTAATTTTAGATAAAGAAGAGGAAATTTTGAATCATGCTACTGAATTCTATAGAACCCTGTTTGGTAGTGATTCTAATAGTTGGTTCTCAATAAGTAATGATCTCTGGGGGGATCCCAAATGTGTGACGTCGGAGGAAAATGATGAATTATGTAAACCTTTTACTGAAAAAGAGATCTCTGAAAATCTGGGAAAGATGGCAAAGAACAAAGCGCCTGGTCCAGATTATTTCCTTGTTGAATTCTTCCAGAAATGCTGGTTCTTTATTAGGCATGATATAATGCAAATTTTTGACCTGTTTTATAATGGGGGCTTGGACTTGGAAAGAATGAATTATGGTGTGATAATTCTGTTGCCTAAAGTGATGGAGGCCGACAACCTGATGAAGTTCAGACCTATTTGTCTCTTTAATAGTCTGTATAAACTGATTACTAAAACTCTAACAACAAGGTTGGAGTGCGTAATGCAAAGAATAATCAGTTGGCATCAAAGTGCATTTATTCCTGAGAGACATATTACTGAGGGTGTTATGACGCTCCATGAAATCATGCATCATACTAAAATAAAAAATCAAGTGGGTGTGGTGTTGAAATTAGACTTTGAGAAAGCCTATGACAAGGTGAATTGGGCTTTTCTTTTAAAGTGTCTGGAGATGAGGGTTTTTAATGATAAATGGTGTAATTGGATTTATAATATTTTATCTCAGGGCACTCTATGTGTGAATATTAATGGTAAAATAGGAGGGTGGTTTCAAAGTACCAAAGGTGTGAGACAGGGTGACCCTCTTTCTCCCTTCTTGTTTAACCTTGCAGCTGACTGCCTAACAACGATGTTCTTGAGAGCTCAGGAAAATAGACTGTTTACTGGGCTAGCAGATGATGTCTTTGAAAATGGCTTAGCTATTCTTCAATATGCTGATGATACTATTGTGTGCATCAAGGAGGATCTGGAAGGAGCTAGAAATGTTAAGCTGTTGCTCTGCTTTTTTTAAATGGTGTCTGGTTTGAAGATTAATTTTAAGAAAAGTGAATGTTTGTTGGTCAATGGAGACCATGAAAGAGAGGTCATGTATTCTAACTTGTTTACATGTGAGATTGGTTCTTTTCCTCTTACTTATCTGGGGATGCCAGTGGGGCATAGAAGGAATTTTGTTAAACATTGGGATACACTGATAATGAAAGTTCAGAAGAGGCTGTCTGCGTGGAAAGGGAAATGTTTATCTCTGGGGGGGTGGAGAATTGCTCTAGTGAATGCTTGTCTTTCTAGTATCCCTTTATATTCAATGTCTATGGCTTTGCTTCCTTCTTCTGTGATTAATAAGCTGGATGCGATTAGAAGGAATTTTATTTGGCAAGGGAATGAGGAGAGGAGGAAGTACCATTTAGTTAAATGGGAAATTGTTACTAAACCTAAGAAAAAGGGAGGCTTGGGAGTGCAGAACCTTAGAATTTTAAATATCAGTTTGCTGTGTAAATGGCTTTGGAACCTAGAAACCAAAGAGGGAATTTGACAACATATAGTAAAAGAGAGATATATGAAAGGTAACCCCTTGTCTTTGGTGAAAGTTAAATCAAGTGACTCTGCTTTTTGGAAAGATTTGATGAAAATAAGAAGATTTTATATCAAATTCAGAGGGATGCACGTTGGCTCTGGCAATGGGGTTAGCTTTCGGCATGACATTTGGTGGAATGATGTGCCTCTTTCTTAAGTGCTGACAAGAGTTTTTGAAATTTGTAGAGATCAAATGATCTCGGTAAATCAGGCTTTCTCCATTCAAGGAGATCTGACTTTCAAGAGAGAAATCCCATCGGATTTGGTTGAAAAATAGGGGGGAGTGTGTAGGGGCTTGTGTAGTTTACATATAAATGATGCAAATGACCAGGCATTTTGGTTCCCTGAAAAGAAATCTAGATGTTATTCAGTTGCTTCTTCTTATCTGCTCTCTTGGAACGAGGAAAGAGATTCGTGGTATAAAGATCTTTGGAGAGCTAAACTCCCTTTAAAAATTAAGGTGTTTTGTTGGCTTATGCTTAATGGGGCTATTCTGGTGAAACATAATTTGAGAAAAAAAGGATGGTATGGGGATGCTAGGTGTGTGTTGGTGATTGATAAGTGGCCCACCCCGAGATGGGCCTTGGGCCGATTCCGTGCCGGCCCACCACACGTGCAGAAGGTCTAAAAAGTCGCCCCTGGCCGTACCAGAAAAAGCGTGTAGCCCGCCAGGGTCTTCCCTGGGCTTGACCAGGTCAAACCACGCCCCCCAGTGGCGTTACGCACCTTCTCGGGCTATCCTTAGCCCGGGAAAGGGTCCCGCGGATGGTCTGCCTTTCCATGGGTAGGTGGCGACAACTGTCATGTCCCACCTCACTTTTCCCGGCCTTGACCGAGAAGAACCGTGTCTTCCCGGGAATCTGCTGCCTGGGAAGAAGCATGCGGGCAGCCCGGTTTGTCGTTCCCCCTTTTGGCAGGCGACGAACGGTTGTTACGCTACGCGACGCCCCCAACGGGCAGCGCGAGGCTGGCTCGGTCCAGTCAATGCTATATTGGGGATAAAGGGAAAGTGCTTTCTCCCTAAAGAAGGCTTCTCCCCCGTATCGGCATTCCAAGACAAACACGTGTCCAGTACTAACCTGACTAGCTTCTCTTTGCAGGCTTTAGACAGGACGGAGCCTCGGAATGAGACAAGGGCACCGCCACTGAAGCAAAGACGGACACGGGGCCGGGGGCCCGCCGTATCAGCTCCGGGCGACCCGCCGCCATGGTTTTAAATAGCGGCAACTTTTTTTGAAAGGCTATAAGGCTATAGCGGAGCTATGGCCGATAGCGTTTTTTATAAAAAAAACCATGCAAAAATAGTTAAATACGAGTAATTGGTGAAAAAAAAACATGGTAACCAAGATATTTGATGAACTCATGATCACAAATATGTTTCTAGGTAGCAAGGCTCCACTTAAGTGACATACTGTGATACTGACATTACGACATGATTCATGAAATTCAATTAGGGTTTCACAATTTGGGCTTAGCGGATAGCGGCGCTTTGCGGATAGCGGCGCTTAGCGGAGCTAAATCACGCTTTAGCGGCCATAGCTGCCATAGCGGCAAAAATGGGCATAGCCTAGCGTTCTCCCTTTCCAGCCGCTATAGCCCGCTATTTAAATGCATGCCCACCGCGCCTATAAAAGGAAAGGCCCCGGATCCATTTGGGGCCAAGTGATTCAAGCAGTCTGAAGTAGATCAAGCAACACACGCGTCCGAAGCTTCCTTAGCAGTAGCCATAGTCCTTAGCCACCACCCTTGTAAGCTCAGGATCGGTGCCTTCAAGCCCGGTCTCGGCACCTCTTGTACTGTTTTCCACCGTATAATCAACAAGGCTGGAGTAGAGCTATTACCCGGCAGTGGGGGCTCGAACCAGAGTAAATCGCTTGTGTCTTCACGGTTTGTGTTGTTTCCTTCCTTCTTCTTCTCCCTTTTCTTCTCTCCCTTCACCGCACGAAGGATATGTACCCGGATCGCCGAGTCGCACCAGGCTTTGTCGGGGAAGACCGCGCGGCCTGAGCCCCTGTAGGCTCGGCCATCCCCCGGGCTGCTGAGAAGGTTGTCGTTGGGCCTCACTCCAACTACAAATTCGTCTACCGGTCCGTGGACCCGCGGCTCTTCAGGGGCGCGTTTCCCAGACACCGACAGCTGGCGCCCACCGTGGGGCCTATGACTAGCCCTCAGCACTCTATTCCCTCGGACATGCCAGAGATTCCTAGCAGTGACGAGGTCCTGGACCTCAAGTTCGATGAGTGCGATGATCTGGACGATTTGGTCCCATTGTACGAAGGCTGGCGGGAGGAGTACCTCGCCGAAGCCGGGGCTGATGAGATGGCGGTTGACACCTCTCTCGCCCCTGGGGAAGATCTTCGCCCCGAGGAGTCGCTCCCTGAGCTGGACCTCTCTGTCACCCACATCATCGAGACTCCCATGGAGTTCGAGCTGCTTGGTGATTCCACGCTTCACCGGGCGACACCGGACGTTTCGCTCGCGCTGTCTCTTTGTGTCTTTGCGGCGCGCCGACGATGACATCGGGAATAAGGAGGCCCAGGAGCAGCCGTCCGTCGTGTCATGGAAGGGATCCGCCAAGAGGACAGTCGCCAGCACACCCCGCCAGGCCGTCAGCCGGTCGACTCTCTCGTTGAGACGATGACCAACCCACTCCTGCGCAACCAGCAGAAGGCGCGCGCCATCGCCACGGTCGTCCGCGACCTGGAGAAGGACCCCCGTGGCTTCACCATGACAGACTGGGCCCAGCTATCGCTGAGGGCCTCGGTGCCATCACCTGCGGTATCGCCATGCATGAGGAGCAGAACGGCGGCGGACGCCCGGATATCTGGCGCGCAGACCGCTCCGGCCACTGTGGCACTCAGAACCGCTCCCGCCGCAATCGCAGCCGCTTGCGCTAGGCTCAGACGGCCTCCTCCGCCGGAGGTTCGTCATGTGCCCCGGGCGGAGTGTTTCCCGCCTGGGCCCGCTTCGGGACGCCTCTCCCTCGAAGGCCGCGCCAGGATGCACCGACTTCTCCCGCGCTCTCCGTGAGGCACCATGGCCGCCGAGGTTCAAACCTAAGCCAATCGAGAAGTTCGACGGGAGCAAGAACCTCGAGGAGTTCCTATCTATCTACACCACCGCCATCCGGGCTATGGGGGGAGACGAGGCCTTTTGGTGAACTACTTCCCCACTGTGCTCGATGGCATGACCAGGACCTGGTTGTTCAACTAACGGCCTGGTTCCATCCGCAGCTGTGCCCAGCTTCAAGACGCCCTCCGCACGAGTTTCCAGGGGTGTTACGCCCGCTCTGGGCGCCTCCAGGACCTCAAGCTCGTGGTGCAGCGAGACGATGAAAGTCTCCAGGATTTTGTTTGCCGGTTCGTGAGAGCCCGCAACACGATCCACTGCATCTCGGACGAAGCCATCATTGAGGCCTTCCAGGATGGTGTGAGGGACCGGCGCTACACTAATGACCTCTAGCTCCATCCGGTCAAAACCGCGACCGAACTCTTCCGCACCGCGGCCCTTTACGTCAACGCCTCTGAGGCGGTCGAGTGCAAGAGGGGCCGCATCAAGAAGAAGGCCAAGGTCGCCGACGACCCAGGCAAGGCCGAGGCAGAGAAGAAAAAGAAGAAGCGGTCGGAGCAGCCCGCCAAGTTCATCGCGGTGGTTGAGCCCGATCAGCCCGAGCGCCCGCCACCGCAGCGTCCTCTGCTGGTGCGCCCGCCGCCACAGCGCCCGCCAGAAGGGGCCAAAGAAGGACCTCCTAGGACGGAGGAAGGCAGCGCGGCGGATGTGGGCCTCTCGGGCCGGCCTCCCGTCGCAAGAACAACAGCAGAAGCAGGCGAGACCCATTCCATGACCCCAGTCTTTCCTGCCGCCTCTACCAGCGCCTCGGCCACGACCTGCGCAACTGTCGCACGTGGGCCCGTCAGATGGAGGACTTCTACGCTGGCCGCAGTCCCATGCCCGAGCTACCTGAGGGCACGGCCGCCGCACCTCCTCTGCAGGGCGGCCAGGACCAGTGTTTCCCTGAAGCCCGCGGCCACGTGGCCGTCATCTTTGGCAGCACATCAGCTTACACCTCTCGCCGCGAGCTAAAGGACGCATCTCGCGAGGTCCTCCACATCTCCCGCAGAGAGCCCGCGGCAGAAGTCCTCGCTTGGTCAGCCAGCCATCACCTTTTCGGTGATGGGTGTCGGCCGCCGGCTCTCCAAGCCCAGCTGGCGCCTCCGCCGTACTCTGTCCCACCATTGGCAACACCCGAATCGACCGCGTCCTCGTGGACAGCGGGAGCTCGCTGGACATCATCACGGCGCGTGTTCTGGGCCTCATGCAGGTCCTGCGCTCCAAGATTCGGGACATCACTGTCCCCTTCCATGGGATTGTCCCAAGGTCGTCCCTCCGTCCCGTCGGGCAAGTCGTGTTGCCCGTGACGTTTGGCTCCTCTGTCAACTTTCGGACGGAGTACATCACCTTCGAGGTGGTGGAAACCAAGCTCCCCTACAACGCCATCTTGGGCCGCCCCGCGCTCTCCAAGTTCATGGCGGTCTCCCACCACGCCTACCATTGCCTGAAGATGCCGGCGCCAAAGGGAGTCATCACCGTCCGAGGAATCAAAAGACGGCCCTCGACTGCGACGAGACAGCGCTGGCCATGGTAGGACAGCTCCCTACCTGTTGTCCCAGCAGCAAGGAGCGCCCCATAGCGCGTCCGAAGGTGGCACTGCAGCCGCAGGGGCTCACCAAAACCATCGTCCTCATGGAGACAGACCCCTCCAAGGTGGTCCACGTGGGGACAACCCTCGAGTCTCAATAGGAACTCGAGCTCATTACCTTCCTCCGAGCTAAGAAGGACGCGTTTGCATGGAACCGTTCGATATGCCTGGTGTCTCAAGGGAGGTGATCGAGCACAGGCTAGCTGTTCGGCCTAACAAGAAACCGGGAAGGCAGTGTCAGAGGCGTGTCCCCGACTGGAAGGCCAAGATCATCCAAGATCAGCTCGGCAAGTGCTTCGAGCGGGTTTCATCCGCGAAGTACAGCACTCCGATTGGCTTGAGAACCCAGTCGTCGTCCAGAAGAAAGGAGGCAAATGGCGCATGTGTGTCGACCATCGCGACCTTAAATTCGCCTGCCCCAAGGATAACTTCCCCTTCCACGCATAGATCAGCTAGTTGACGCTACGGCAGATTCAGCTTTGATGAGTTTCCTGGATGCTTATTCCGGTTACCATCAGATCGCCTTTGTATCGCCTTTCGGCACATTTTGCTATACGACCATGTCTTTCGGTCTTAGAAATGCTGGCGCAACGTTCTAGCATCTCATGTAAAAAATCTCCCTGATCAAATAGTGCGCAATGTAGAAGTTTACGTGGACGATATCGTAGTTAAGAGTAAGGACATCCGCGACCACGTGTTTGACCTATAGGAAACATTTGATAGCCTGAGACAGCACCGGGTCAAGTTAAACCCCGAGAAATGCATCTTCGGCGTCAAGTCCGGCATGCTCCTAGGCTACGTAATCGGCGGGGCAAGCATCGGTGTGAACCCCGAGAAGATCGAGGCCGTCGAAAAGATGAGGTCGCCGACCTGCGTAAAGGACATCCAGTCCCTCAAAGGCAAAATGGCGGCCTTAAGCCGTTTCATCTCCCGCCTTGGAGATCGAAACGCGCCTTTCTGCAAGTTGCTCCGCAAGCACGATAAGTTCGAGTGGACCGAGGAGGCTAAGGCCACGTTTCTGCAGCTTAAGCAGTACCTTGCCTCGCCACCCGTCCTCACCACTCCTAAGCTCGAGGAAACCCTCCTGCTGTACCTCTCAGTGACACCCAACGCCGCAGCGCAGTGCTGGCAGTGAAACGAGAAGGGAAGCAGTAGCCCGTCTACTATGTGAGCGAGGTGCTCGCCTGGCCAAAGGAGCGCTATCCCGACATTCAGAAACTGTGCTATGCCTTGCTGATGGCCTCGCGTAAGTTGCGTCACTATTTCCAAGCCCACCAGATCATTGTCCTGACCACTTACCCGATCAAGAACATTCTCCGAAACCCGGAGGCCATTGGTCGGGTCGCGAAGTGGGGAGTCGAGCTGGGTGAGTTTGACATCCAGTTCGTATCCCGTACCTCGATCAAGACCTAGGCCCTGGCTGATTTCGTTACAGAGTTGACCAGGCCGGATGAGCAAGGGTCAAGCTCTCCAGGTCAAAACGGGGGAGAAGGTCGGTGGACTCTGTTCTTTGACGGTTCACGCCAGTCCGGGCGATCAGGATGCGGGCTCTTTCTCATCTCCCCCAACGGAGAGCGACTCCAGCACGTCATACAAATACACTTTGCGGCTACAAACAACGCCGCAGAGTATGAAGCCCTAATTGCTGGTCTAAAAGCATGCGCTGCGCTTGACATCAAACGGCTTGTTGCGAAAGGGGATTCTCAGCTCGTCGTCCGCCAGGTCAGGGAGGAGTTTTAGGCAACTGACGACTCGATGGTGCGGTACTTGGTGGAAGTGAGAAAACTGGAGAAGCGTTTCACGAGTTTTGAAATTAGCTACATTCCTAGGGAAGAGAACGGCGAAGCCGATAAGCTCGCCAAGCTCGGATCCTCACAAGAACCGGCCCCGCCGGGGGTGCTAGTGCAACACTTTTTAAAGCCCTCCATTCCCTCCGAAGAGGAGGCCATGGGGATGTCTGCTACCCCCCAAACCGAGACATCCGGTACTGTCTCATTCCTCGAGCAAAGCACCTCCTGGATGACGCTATTCATCTAGTTCTTGGAGCAGGTGACATTGCTCGAGGACGCTGCTGAGCGTTCCCAGTTAAAAAGGCGAGCCCGAGCTTACCGTCTGCACGGGGGCTCGCTGTACCGAAGGGGTGCTAATGGCGTGCTTTGTAAGTGCGTTACCCAAGAGAAAGGTAAGTACCTTTTAGCCAACATACACGAGGGCATCTGCGGCACACACGCCTCACATAGAACCCTCGTCGGCAAAGCATTCCGCATGGGCTACTACTGGCCCACTGCGATGAGCGACGCAGAAGCTTTGGTCAAACGCTGCGAAGCTTGCCAGTATCATGCGCGGATGACGCATCAGCCCGCGTATGAGCTGCAAACAATTTCACTACCGTGGCCTTTCGCGGTTTGGGGCATGGACCTCTTAGGACCGTTCCCCAAGGGCCTCGGTGGCAGAACGTACTTATTCGTATCCATTGACACCTTCACCAAGTGGATTGAGGCCGAGCAAGTCTTGAAGACCCAAGCTAGGCGGCTAGAGGGGGGTGAATAGACGCCAATCAATTTTGACGCTTTCTTTTTGCACATACAGCCCCTCTAAGCATTCCGCAAAAACCGCTTCGTGTCGGAGATCAAACCATGATGGACAACATAACAACTATGTGTACCCATGACTTGTGTGGATGATATTGATATGATTAAGTGGGGATTTTAGAGCCACACTCCTGGTTGTCAAGTGTCCAAGCAAGAGGAATCATTTTAAATCTTGCTTTTGAAAAGAGATCATGACAAAACCTCAAAGCAACATTCAAAAAGTAAAAGCAGATTCTTTCAGAACTTGTCCTCTCATGCAGCAGGAGGTTCGTGGCTTTGAGGTACTCTAAAAATCATGGGAATTTTTCTCCCTATATGTCAATGTGTCATCAAGCACTCCACAAAAAATCTCCTTAAATCTCCTTACAGAAAAAATACGAAAATTCAAACACCACAAGCTGCTTTCTGGAAAGCAAAAACAGATTCTTCAGAGTTTGTTTCTACTTGGAACAGAGAGATGATGGTTTTTTGTTGCTCCAACAATTGTGAAAATTTTTTCCCTATGAAACCATGAGTCTTGAAGCACTCCGCCAAAAAATCTTCTCAAGAATCCATCCACAGAAAATATGAAAAATCAAACACCACGAGCTGTCAAGAACTTCGAGCAGAAAATTTGGGGCTCGGTTTTCACTTCATAGCTCCCAAATGGAGAAACCAGTGGACTTCAAATTTTTACCACAGATGTGTATATGAATAATGCATCTTTTCCAACTGAATCATCCCAAAATGATTTTTCTAGATTTTTCTAAAAATCTTTTACTGACTGTTGCGCGGATGAAAGTTTCTGGACAGATTTGCAACAAGTCAAGAACTTGATTTCTTGCCTTTCATATGGTTGCAAAGAGTGTGGTAAATCATATTACCAACATCAAGGCATTGTAAGGATTCTAGGCGAGAGGGGGTGAATCGGCTCTTTTCAAGTTTTACTTCTCTCAATTCGCTTGATTAGTTAATCAAATTTGGAACACAAGCTATCGATTGATCTAGAGTCTAGTTGTGGAAGCGATCACAATGAGACACAAGCGACTACTAGGAGGTTCGATGGCGCTCACACGCAAACGATCAAATCAATATGAGGAAGTAAATGAGAGAGACAAGAAAGCGCAAACCGAGTTGTTTTCCGAAGTTCGGTGCTCAACACATGAACACCTACGTCTCCGTTGAGGAAACTTCTCACACAGAGAAGTCGGGACTCTCTCGTCCCTAGCCCTCAATCCACTCGCGGTAGCTCTTCACCAACACATGGTAGGCGAGCTCCAAACCTTCACACAAGACGAGTTCTTCCACACGTGGAAGCTCCTCGCACTCGCGGTGCCGACACACGGCACCGACCCCCGACACACGGATGATTTTGCACACAACCTTCAACGGATGAAGGCCACGCACCTCCGACACACGGAAGTGACCCCCGACACACGGAGGATTTAGGTTGATGTAGTCGAACGGTTGATGAAGTCCGTGGCGTGACGACGATCTCTCCGGCGGCGAAGTCCCAAGAGCACAAGATCGGAGACCGTCTCTCACCACTATCCCTTCTCTCCCACCATGAAGACTAGGGCAAGAACACCATGGGAGAAGGGGCAAAACTTAGGGATGGATGAGTAGAGGTAGGGGCACCTTCTTCTTCCTCTTCCTCTCTTCTTCTCCCTCTCTCTCTCTCCCCTTCAATCTCTCAAGCACATGGAACCCTAGGAGGAGGTGGGATCCATGGGAGGAGCTCTCATGGGTGGGCTAGGGCAAGAGGTGGATGTAAATGGTGGCTCTCTCAATTTTCTCCCGTGCTCCAAGCCCCTATTTATAGGCCTAAGGCGAAACCCTAAAGATGGACGGCTCAAATTTAATCTCGCGAGATTCAGCTCGATCTGTCGGACGCCGTCCGGTGCTTATCGGACGCCGTTCGATAGGGTTTAAAGCCAATTTTTGTACTTCGTCGGACGCCGTCCGGTGGCTTATCGGACGCGTCCGATGAAGTGCTGGCACGCACACAAAAGATGCTCGCCACGTGTTTGCTCGCGGGTTTAGCCGGCATCGGACGCCGTCCGGTGCGGATCGGACTCCGTCCGACAGTAGACTCCGGGCTGAGGACTTGCCATTTTGGCTAAGTCTCCACTGGTCGGACGCCGTCCGATGGTCTCCGGACGCCGTCCGGCAGAGGCGATGTTGGTTGGGACTTAGCCAAATTTCGTGCTCACTCCTTGGGAATCGACACTGTCGGACCCCGTCCGAAGAGGGTCGGACGCCGTCCGACAGGGGCGGTGTTTTCCGGTCTTAGTCTCTCGGGCTCACTTTCTCACCGGACGCCGTCCGATGGTTATCGGACGCCGTCCGGATGTGAGGGTTAATTTGCACACCCCTTCGGACTTAGCCCCTCTCACCCCCTCTCGTCACCACGCCTCAGGTCTTGGGACATTTTTGTTGATTTGTGGACACGGTGACAACCTGGGTAGGGTCAAGCGAAAACTTTAGACCATTTGGGCGGGGAGTTTCGCGCTCTCAGGTATTTTGGAGACTTAGCGGCTACGAAAACCCTGGACAGCCGGACCCCGAACCTTCTCGACCCTGGGACAGGTGTACTCGCTCTAGATGGTTCGCTCCGGAACCCCCATGAAACCCGGCTGATGTTTCTGGACCTGTGCTCAGTGGGACCCTACAACCAGAGAGATGTAGTCGAGCCAAAGACACACACACACAAGGAAATCAGAAGAACTATAAAAACAAAAGGTCCTTATCCTTGGCGTTCCAGCTGTACGGCCTAGTTGCCATCAATTACCATAATCATTCAGCCCATGGGAGGCTTGATCTTACAGGCATCATAGACCATGAAGAACCAGCAATAAATCACCAAGACTCATATCCAAATAAGAACTCCAAAAGAGAAAATCAAAAGAAAGAAAAACTTGGAGCAAATCAACACAATATGATCATGAAGATGAGAGATTTCATTGCATATAAGTTGGGGATTACAAATCACACTCCATGCGGTCACAAGAACTCTAAATGCAACCCATACACACCCAACTGACCCTCTCTATTTCTGAAAATTTCAGCTCTAAGGGGATAAGGAGGAGGTGCTCCCCTCCACCTCTATTTATAGCTCATGGGTGAGATGCCCTAACACCTAGAGCCCATCTCCATCCTTCATTTGAGGATGAGTGGTGTACAAGTCACACACACTACAAGACACACTCCTGAGAGGAAATATTCTCCACATATTCCTCTGGGAAATATCTTCGCAGCTTTCTCGGTCCCCAGCCCACGCCTGGGCCCACCGGTCAGAACCAGCTTCGCCACCAGGTTACCGACGCCACAGCCTCCCGCTGCCTCGGATTCCTTGCCATGGCTAAGCTTCTCGAGTGCTCCACCTCATGTGACCGCCAGGTCATCGAACCCGATCGTCAGACGTCTTGGACGCTGACCTCCGGTGTCCTGCAAGAGTCACCACGCACTACCGATACCTGCATCACTGAGGTGAACACACACGAAACCAACACACCTTACCTCACCTGCAAGGTTAGTCCATCACAAAATTACCAACACAATAATCCCTTCATGACATCACAATTAGGAAGCCCTAACACACCACGTGTCAGCTTAAATTCCACCGGACCACATCCGATCAAAACTATTACCAAGTCCAAACTCAGCACAATGGTCTGGTACCAATTCCACAACAATTTACACAAATGCACCATTTAACATTCTTCAAAACACTTCAAATTCCATCTTGTCACATATATTTATCATCAAACCGGGGTACCCTCCACATGGGTCTCAACAGGTCTCCAACATCACTGCAATTGCCGCGGTACGTTTCTTCCGGAGCATCGTTGCAAGATTTGGTGTGCCCAGCAGAATCATGTTGACAATGGCACCCAATTCACGAGCCGGGAGTTTAACGATTACTGCGAAGAAATTGGCATGAAGCTCGCCCTTGCTTCCGTGGCCCACCCATAGAGCAACGGTGCGGCTGAACGAGCTAACGGACAGCTAGTCCAAGGCATAAAAAAGCGGGTCTACGATGCCCTCAAGGCAAAGCAACAAGGTTGGGTCGACGAGCTACCGTCAGTCCTCTGGGCAGTCCGGACAACGGCCAGCCAGGCTACAGGAGAAACTCCTTTCCGACTCGTCTATGGCTCGGAAGCCGTCCTCCCAACAGAAATAAGACTAGGATCCGATCGCGTTGACTTCTCCAGCTTCGTGGTCAACGACGAGAAGCGGCAGCTTGACCTCGATCTACTTGAGGCACGCCGCGAGCAATCCCTACTCCGCGCTACGGCGTACCAGCAGACCCTATGCCGTTACGCAGCACGAAACATACATACAAGGACCCTGCAAGTAGGAGACCTGGTTCTACGTCGCATTCAGAACCTCGTGGGCTCCAACAAGCTTAGCCCCAAGTGGGAGGGACGGTACAAAGTAGTCGGCGTAGCGCGCACGGGCTCAGTATGCCTTGCCGACAAGGACGGGAACGAGCTCCCTAGCTCATGGAACATCTCCCTTCTACGACGCTTCTGCGCTTAATCAGGTCGTAAGTCTCCTTTCTTTTTTTAATTCAATTAAAAAAAACCTTTCCCCAATCATGAGTCACGCTGGGTTCAGTTACGACCATCTCAAACAAGCCCGTGGCCAAAATCCGTCGGCTAAGGATAAAACACTCCGGAGCACTTCCACGACGGGATAAGCCGACCTCTCGCACCCTTGTGAGTCTCCGCGCAGTGTGGAATTCCCGTGGCCCAAAGGTACAGTAAGCCCACGTCAGGTTTGTTTGAATGGCTAACTTGGACCTCGCAGCGCTCGAGGGCTGAGGGATTTTGCGCCCAGTTTTTTCCTAAAGTCCTTCACTTCGCCAAGCCCGCATCGCCGGGCGGCCCAATGAAGCTCGGGGCTGGGGATTTTCGTGAATTTTTTCTAAATCCTTAACTTCGCCAAGCCCGCACCTGTGCACGGCCTATCGAAGCTCGAGGGCTGGGAGTTCACGCAAAATTTTTCTAAGTCACTCTAATCTCTAGACCGCCCCCAACTCCAAGATCGCACTTGGACTTGGCCAGGGCCGGGGGCTGGATGATTAGGCGCACCAAAAACAACCTTCCCAAAGCAACCTATTTGCCCAAATTTCCTAAGTTCGCCTCAGAGCTTCATTACTGTTCATCTATTTTCTCCTATTTTTCGCATTTCAGATTCGCAAAGGAAAGGGGAACGAACAAAGATCAATAGGGCAGATTCATCAAAGAGGTTGCATTTCACAAGGAGATCTTACAAGAACAAGAAATGTACAAGCAAAAGGGGAACCCAGTATCTCCGATCTACCGCAAAAGGGGGCGCCGCGCTACTCTAACTACGGCGACGCCCAAATCCTAGTACTACTTCGCCGCTCCTAAGAGCGGCTCTAGCGATGAGCCGGTGGAGCCGCAGACTCCGCCGACGACGATGATGACGGCGTCAGCGGGTCCGGCGCTGGCACCGATGGTCCCGGCGCGCTCGGATGCCGCCTCCTCAGCCGCTGGTAGTTGATGGAGTCCAGGAGCAGCGGCGGCGGAGCCGCCACGACGGCCTCTGCGGCCGCCTAGATTTCCTCCTCCGCCGCGGCCTGCGGCGGAACCTCCTCTTCCGCCGCCAGCACGGTGGCGTAGGCCGCGTCGCAGCATCTGCGCCGCAACCTCCGGTGGAGCCTCCCCTTCCGCCTCCAGGGCGGTAGCGTAAGCGGCGTCGGCGGCAATCAGCGCAGCCACCGCATCCTCCTCTTTTTCTCCGCCATGAAGAACCTCCAGCCTGCAGCAGCCTCCTCGTCGGCGCGGAGCTGGGCGTGCGCCGCTAGCACGGCCGCCTGGCTAGCGACGGCAGGGCCCCCCGCGTCAACCTCCTCCGCCGCGGGCTGGATCGGCAACGGCAGAGGAGACAGTGGCGGCAGATCCTCTATCACCGCCAGTAGCCAGGCGTACGGATCGCCGAAGTTGGCATCGGAGGCCATGTTTCTCCCTTCTCTTTGCTTTCTCTGACTACCCTTCCTCCTTTTTTGCCCTCGCTGCGAGCTCTGCTTTTTGGGGTTTAAGAGTGGAGAGGCCTAAGATGAGAGGCAGCGCAGCTTGCTGCACCTTACTTTATATAGACCGGCGGCTGTGCAGCGTCCCGTCGCGCTACTGGCTACCCGAAGCGTCGCTGCGCGAAGGGACGAGCAATTAAAACCCACTACGCGAGCTGGAGAAGCGCGCGCACGAGCGCTCCAGCGTAATACCAATCGCACCATTCGCCGCGCGACACGTGCCCCGGTCCGTTGTCAGTGGCGAAGAAAAAATCATTTCGTATCGAGGCCCGCTGCGCCGGCCTGGCCCACCATTGCAAACAAGGCCCAGTGGCGCCTCCGCGATCTGACGCGTGGCTTAAGCCGGGTGCGTGAACCGTCACGGGCGGTGTCGCCTCCGTATCCGTGCCTGACAAACGTGCCCCTACCGTCAGCAGACACTGTGCCGCGCTGCAGAGCCCACAGTGCATGCGATTTGACGCGGAACGGAAAAATGGCTAAGTACTTCGGCCACGAGGCACTACGCGTAATCATTAAGCGAGCAGTAGAAGAAAAAATACAGAAATATTCATGACACAAAGTTCGGGACAAGGAAGCCCGGGTCAAGCTACGACCTGCGCTGCAACTTGAGCCTTTCTAGCTCGGTTTCTAAGTCCCGGATTTGTTTTTGCGCCTAAAGCAACTCTATGGCTTGCGAGGCCATGTCGTTTCGTTCCTGGCGCAGCCTAGCCCGGGCTTCGACGAGCTCTTGCTCTTGTTGCCTCAGGGATTCTGTCTTAGCCTTGGACTTCATCCCGGCTTCCCGAAGCGCAGTAATCCCCGCTGCGAGCTTGTCGCAGGTTTTCTCGAGCCCGCGTACGGTGGAGTTGCGCTCAGATAAAGTAGCCTCCCACTCCTTGGAGGCCGCCTCCTTGCGTCCGCGCTCTTCATCGAAAGCAGCTCGAGCCCAGTCTGCTTCCTCACGAGGCGCCTGGGCTTGGCTCACCGCAACTTTCTCCGTCTCCTGGGCCCAGGTGAGCCTCGCCACGGCCTCCTGCTCCTTCTCCTGCGCTGATTGGAGCACGACCTCTAGCTCGGCGATGCGGGCCATGCCACGGACCTCGATTTCCGCAGCTAGCCTGTCCGCACGCTCTATCTGAGCCCGGGCTTGCGCAAGATCAGAGAGGCGTTCGATTTTCGCCGCGTCATCGTCAGACTGCCCACTCGCCGCCTCCATCAGCGAGGACGTGCCGGCAAGGAGGGCGTAGAACCGAAACAGGGGAAAACAAATTAGGACACGAAAAGGTCAGCGCCTAAAAATGATGTGCAGACTCAAGGGTGTTACCTTCTTATTGAGAGCGAGCATGCTCTTCACCCTCGCTCCAACGGCGCCACGCACGGTTCGATTGAACCCGCGGACGTGCGCCTCATGGTACGACAAGGGCGGGCAGCCTACCGACTCCTCGCTGCTCTCCTCCAACAGCGCGGAACGTGACGACGCTGGTGGTGCTGCCGAGAGCAGGGCTGTCGTTCTAACTGTGGCCGCTTGCCTCTCGGCGTCCTCCAGCTTGGCCGCAAGCTCAGCCTTCGCCGCTGTCGCTTGCTCCACCGCCAGTTCAACCTCGCTGAGCCGAGCCCGGACACTTGCCATCGCGGTTTCCAACTCGTCCACCCTCTACTTGGCGACCACGAGCTCGGTCGGATTCTCCAGCCTAGGAATTGGATAAATCTTTATGCGCGGCTTTTCCGGGCCTTTCTCGGAAGCTTCCTGCGCCCTGGCAGAGTCTTGCTGCTCTACCCATTCTGGGGTAGCAGAGATCCAGCCCGCTGAGGCCAGTGGGGCCACGCTGGGCATCATAACACTCAACCAGCCTGACGGCACGAGCACACGCACCGGCCAGGTCCAGTGAGCTAGCAGCATCCGCCGGTCTGGCGCCGGGAGCGCTTTCCCAATCGGAGTCTTGAAGTGGTCGGCGATCCCCCAGCGATCGATCGGCCACCATCCGTGCGTCGTGCGTCCTTCAACGCGCAGGGGCGTGACCCACATGTGTTCCATTCCGGCGTCGACCTTCACTGTCTCTGCGACCTCGTCGGAGGCGTCTAGCACCGCCACCGGTAGGTAGGCTGATGACCCTCCGCGGACAAGCTGACCCTTGCCCCGCGCATCCGTCGGCCTTATCAACCCGGCGGCCTCCAGCCGTTGCAACAGGGGCAACCCTTCTTTAGGCTTGACCGGTTCGCTCTCCGCCGCCATGGCTTCAGCAGAAGGAGGCTGCACCTCAGCAGCCACCTCGGCGCTACGTACTGCGACCAAAAAACGTATACAACCATCAGACACGGAAGCATAATGACAACAAGCAGCGCAGGAAACTTACGCGTTGGTTCAAGCTCTGTGTCCTCGTACACCCCAGGTGTAGGACGCAGAAAAAGCTCCGTCTCCAGCCCACCGATGTGGCTCGTGGTGGGCACGGTTGCTTTCTTTCGGCCCGCAGGGACCTTCCTCGAAGGCCCCCACCACAACGTCACCACCGACGATGGGCCCGTCGCTGGCGCCACATCCTCATCGTCGCTGTCTGGAACAGGCCGGTACGTCCTCCTCTTCTTCGAAGGCGCCGCGCCCTGGGCGCGCACAAAAAACAGAATTTCAAGAATGATTGAACGCCCGATGCTTGACCCGCGTCAAAGGGGAAGGGCTCACCTGCGCCGGCGCCGTTCGTTTCCTCACGCGCGTCTCTATGCCTGCCCGCGCCGTGCTCACCGCAGTCGATGACGGCGCCGTACTCCCCTCGCCCGACATCACCGACAGGGCTGACGCCCCGCCGGACGCCGCCGACGATCTCCCTAGCGGCGAGCGTGCCGCCAGTGGTTGCGCGGCCAAAGGCTCCCCTGCGGAGCCCGTGGCTTGCGTGGCCTTCTTAGCCGCCTTCCATGTCCGCTGCAGAACAATCGGCGCGATCCGTCAAGGCCTCGAGGGCGCACGCAGCCGGAAATTCAATCAAACACCTTGCGGCCACGTACCACGGATAGTTTATCCCTCACAATTCTATTGGGATGGGGTTCTTGTCCATGGGCAGCAGCAGGCCCGCGATCCTCTCAGCGTAACACGCCGGGAGTCCTGCAGAGGATCATGAACTATCACTACACGTACCAGCCTAGAATCAAACATAACGGTGCGGCACACGCTTACATTGATGGAAATCCCGGTCCGGGTCTTCCCAGCCACCCATATCGCTGACGCACCGCTTGCGGCGCCCCAGCGGGCTGATCCGGTGCCGGATGAAGCCATTGACGACATCATAGCCCGTCAATCCCTTCTTGGCGAGCTTCCCGATCTCGTAGGACGTCACTTGATCCTCCGGTAGGGTCTCGCTGCGCGCGAAGATCGGAGTGTCTGGCGCGGCCGGAGAATACTCCAAGGTCGAGGCTCCGCGGTTCAGATAGAACCACCGTCGGGCCCAACCATCGACCTTCGTGCTCACCTTGTACTCCAGATACGATTGGCTTCCCCGGGCCCGGCGCGCTGTCAGGTAAAAGACCCCGCTGTTGCCCACGCGGTGGCCGACGGGCTTCAGCTCGAAGTAGTGCTGGAGGAGGCTCACCGTGGGCCGCACCCCACAGTGCGCCTCGCACAAGAACGCAAAAATGGATAGATGGACGTAGGACTGCGTGTAAGTTCAAGGTACACCTTGTGTGATTTTGATGATTAATGACAAACACACTTAATGACAATGCTTGATTTAGTGATTGATTATATTGCTATGAGACTAACGTGTTTATTGCCAAGTTGAACATTAGTCTCATCTATTTAGAGGAGAATTAAATATAACAAGTGGACAAGCTCTCCATCCTAAAAAGGTATGCTCATGTTTTATGTTGAGGCTAACACACTTCATTGTAGATTTTTCTTAGTCCCATATATGCAAATAGGATGGATGACTAATTGAGGTATGCAATCTCGGTATGCTTGATCTACATTTGTTATTGCATTTCTCATGTGCAAGTGCTCTTTATCTTATCTAGAATTAAACTTCATATTGCTAAATGGAATTGGTACATGCATGCCTTGTTTGTATATATCCTCATGCATCTCAGTTAGTGAAGTTTAATATTGTTTAGTCCACATCTTCACTCTTGCTCTAAATATGGTTCGCACATATTCAATTCTTATATATCCTTTCATGTGCTTCATTTAAGTGAAGATTGTGTTCTTTGCCTTGATTTAATTGTTTCATCATGTTGGCAATCACCTCTCTAATGCATATAGATTAGCTATATATGTCTTGATGCACTTAACAAATAATATTGTGTCAAGTGTTTTTATTCATATTGTGTCTCCTTGTATGAAACACTTGACGCGCTTTAATTGCTCACTTAACATAACCTTATTCATATATATTGAGCTTTGGGACTAATGGATTTATTGAGTGATTTAGAAAGAATTAGGTCCCGTGCATGTGTGTGATGGCTAAGGTATGTCAAGAAGATGACGGCTAAGCCGTAGTCAACAAGACGACGGTGTCACCAAGAGTTGAGGACCAAGTCGAGATCGATTTGACGTGGAGATCGTCGGGGGATGATCAAGTCAAAGTCGATAAGACAAGAGTCTCATGAGGTGAACCAAGTCAAGGTTGGCAAGGTGAAGACGTTATCAATCATTTGGTGAAGGTCATCATGCACATTGCTTCAAGTTTGCGTCGACATCAAGAAAAGAAGACGGCAAGTGCTTTTCCTAGACTTGTACTATCTTGCTTTCATTTGAGTCTAAGGATTGCCGTTCTATTAAGGGGGATGCCATGGAGAATGGTTTTGATATGTCTCAGGTGCTCAAATGATCAATCCTTGTGAGGAGACAAAGAGAAGTGATTGGTGGGGGTTAGAGAGTGCAAAGAAGTGGAGTTGGCTTTGATTTCCCTTGATCTATGCATCACTCACTTGGGTTTGAGGTGGTGATACCTTGTGGATTAGATAGCCCTTGTTCTCAGCTTTCCGTAGAGCCCAAGATCACCTAAAACGGAGTTCGAGTAAAAGTTATCCTGTTTTGCCGAGGTCGTGTTGCGTCTCGGACTGTCTGAACGGCCCACGGACCGTCCAAGGTTCGGACTGTCCGAGGCACCTCCGATTGAGCTCTCTGTTTCTATTTATCTGATTTACGGACTGTCAGAACATAGCTTGGATCAGGCGAACTCATGACTCTCAACTCCAACGGCTAGTTTTCCAAGCCATCTATTTAAAGCCCTCACTCCCCACTTGCACACAACGGCTAGATCACAAGTTTATTGACCTATCCTCTTGTTCTTGAGCCTCCCACACCTCCTAGACCCTAGATCTTAGTGATCCTCTTTGAAAGAAGAGTTGGGAAGGGATTAGGGTTAAATCTTAGTGATTCCCTTGTGAGGAGTGTTGGGAAGAAGGATTGAATCTTTGTGATTCATCTAGCGGGAGAGAAGATTGGTGAAGAAAGTGTGAATCCAAGCAAGCAAGATTTGATTGTTGAGCACTTGAGTACATCTCCGGGTTCGTTCTTCGTTGAGCATCTATTACCCTTGGAGGTTGAGGACTCCTAGGCGGCTAGGCGTCACCGGTGAGCCACCGACGAGGTGTGGTTGGCCACCGCAAGTTTGTGAAGGTGCGATTCCGCCTCGCAAGGAAAGGAATCAAGAAGCAAAGTCGGTGCGTGCGTTGGCACAAATCCGAGAGGGAAAGAGTCAAGTGGGACTCGGGCTCAAAGGTGTTGGAGCCTACCACAACGAGAGTAGGATCCCTCAAGGATCCGAACTTGGAAAACAAATCTCCGAGCCTCCATCTTCTTACGGTTTTATCTACTCTCACTCTCAAGCTTGATTTATTTGATTATTGCGCTATTGGCTTGATTGTCTTGTGAGATACTTTTGCACGATACTTGCTTGTGAATCATATTGTGTCCTTGTGATATTGCTTTTGGTATTTGAGTGGTGCGGGGACGCCCGAGATTTGGGGACAAAATCTTCTCGATTGACCTCTGACCGTGTCAGGGTGTCACAGACGATCCGAACCTACTTCCGCAGCGCAGTTGAAGATTGAATTTGGTGTCACGCCTATTCACCCCCCCTCTAGGCGTCATCTCGGTCCTTTCACTGCGGGGATAGGTTCTCCGGCTGCAGCTCCGTAAAGGTGAAGAAGTCCGTCATAAACTGCGACTCCGGCGCGCGGAATCCGCAGATGGCCGAACTCTCGAAGCACACCAGCTCGTCGGGCTTAGACTGTGGCTCCCGGCATGCGCCAGGAAGCCTCCATAAGCCCGGCTTCACGAAGCCGTCCCTCTCAAGCTCCGCCATCCTCTCCCTCGTAAGAGTGCTGTCTCCGATGAACACCGTGGCGACAGAAGGCAAGGAGGCAGGAAGCGAGATGGAGAGACGAAAACAGAGGTAAATGGGGTGATTCTGCAGTAGGAGTTCCCCCTGAGAAGCGCTGCCTTATAAAGGAAGGCAACGGTCGAAGCGGAGATCGTGGGGTCGTGCCCGAGGGGGCGTAACTGCTCCACCTTTCCGTCAAATCAAATTCAATGCTCAAGCTTTGGTTCCCGCGGCTCCAGAAAGCCCTAGCCAAATCTCCCCGTGTAACGCAGATGGGGAATTTTCTCTAAACCTCAGACCGGCTGGCCACGCGACCAGCTCGAGGCTCGGGGGCTGGCTGTTGGTGATTGATAAGTGGCCCACCCCGAGATGGGCCTTGGGCCGATTCCGTGCCGGCCCACCACACGTGCAGAAGGTCTCAAAAGCCGCCCCTGGTCGTACCAGAAAAAGCGTCTAGCCCGCCAGGGTCTTCGCCGGACTTGACCAGGTCAAACCAAGCCCCTCAGTGGCATTACGCACCTTCCCGTGCTATCCTTAGCCCGGGAGAGGGTCCCGCGGATGGTCCGCCTTTTCATGGGCAGGTGGCGACAACTGTCATGTCCCACCTCACTTTCCCCGGCCTTGACCGGAAAGAACTGTCTTCCCGGGAATCCGCAGCCCGGGAAGAAGCATGCGGGCAGCCCGGTTTGTCGTTTCCCCTCTTTTGGCAGGCGACGAACGGTTGTTACGCTACGCGACGCCCCCAACGGGCGGCGCGAGGCTGGCTCGGTCCAGTCAACGCTATATTGGGGATAAAGGGAAAGTGCTTTCTCCCTAAAGAAGGCTTCTCCCCCATATCGGCATTTCAAGACAAACACGTGTCCAGTACTAACCTGACCAGCTTCTCTTTGCAGGCTTCAGACAGGACGGAGCCCCGGAATTAGACAAGGGCACCGCCACTGAAGCAAAGACAGACGCGGGGCCCGCCGTATCAGCTCCGGGTGACCCACCGCGCCTATAAAAGGAAAGGCCCCGGATCCTGTCGGGGCCAAGTGATTCAAGCAGTCTGAAGTAGATCAAGCAACACACGCGTCCGAAGCTTCCTTAGCAGTAGCCATAGTCCTTAGCCACCACCCTTGTAAGCTCGGGATCGGTGCCTTCAAGCCCGGTCTCGGCACCTCTTGTACTGTATTCCACCGTATAATCAACAAGGCTGGAGTAGAGCTATTACCCGGCAGTGGGGCTCGAACCAGGGTAAATCGCTTGTGTCTTCACGGTTTGTGTTTTTTCCTTCCTTCTTCTTCCCCCTTTTCTTCTCTCCCTTCACCGCAGAAGGATCATGCACTGATCGCCGAGTCGCACTGAGCTTAGTGCAGGAAGACAGCGCGGCTTGAGCCCCTCAGAGGCTCGCCGCCGCCCATTTCTTGAGAAGGGTTGTCGTTGGGCCTCACTCTAACTACAAATTCGTCTGCCGGTCCGTGGACCTGCGGCTCTTCAGGGGCGCGTTTTCCAGACACCAACAGTGTGTTTTTTTGCGATGAAATGGAAACTATTGACCATCTTTTCTTCAATTGCGTGTTTGCAAAAACGGTGTGGGGAATTGTGGCCTTGGCTTTGAATGTGATGAACAGACCGGGGGGTATTCACTCTTATTTTGGGTGCTTCTCTAACAATTTTAGGGGGCTGAAGAAGTTTTGTTTCATTGGTTTTGCGGCCGTTTGCTGGGCGATATGGAAGCGTAGAAACATGGTGTGTTTTGAGGGCAAACACATCATGTCTCCGGAAGAAATCACTTATAATACTTGTGCTAATCTATGTTATTGGGCAGGTTGGATGAAGATAGATGATCAAGAGCTGGGTAAGCTGAGAATCGAGAAGATTTTCTCTACTCTAAATGACTTGAAGGACAAAGGGGATAAGGATCAGGAGGGCGACCCCAAGGATTGAGGTCCATGCAGCCCCTTGTTTGCTGAAAAATTCGTTCCTAGGGAGGAGATGTTGGATGGAGGCTTTTGTAATGTGAATTGGGTGTTTGTATGCTAGGATTTGCTTTTGTCTTGCTGTTCTGTGGTTGGTAGCTGTTACTGACAAGCGCTTGTCGTTCCTTTGTTTTGGAAGAAACTAGGAGGTGACCTCTACCCAAAATGAGAGGACCCTTTTTGGGAGGTCGTTGGTCTTGTTAGCGTCTGATTCTGCTAGTAGTTATATTGTGCTTATCCCTAGTAGGGCTAGAAGTATTGTAATGAACTTTGTTTTCGTTTCCCTAGAAATGGAAATCGGGGTATGCCCCTGTTGCAAAAAAAAATATCTAGGGGTGGAAGAGTTCGAGTGAGCCAGCCTCCAGCTTGGCTCGGCTCGCTTCGTTACCGAGCCGAGCCGAGCTCGACAGGGTGTCCGAGCTACAAACTAGACTCGGCTCGGCTCATTGGAAGCTCGCGAGCCAGGAAAAATATTAGTTTCGCAACCTTTTAAGGCATTAACCATTAGAAAATATAAGTTAGCATTGTACATATGACTATCAAAATAACTTGTGTATATATATGTGGGTTTTGAGCTATTTTATAGATTTTTTGGCAATAGGATATGTTATTTTTTAATGGTTAAAAGATGGAATAAATAGCAATAGCATGTAAACGAACCAAGCTCGAGTGAGCCAGCCTCTGGCTTGGCTCGCTAATGGTCACGAGCTGGAAATGAGGCTCGGCTCGTGCTCATTTACAAATGAGTCGAGCTTTTACCGAATCGAGCCCGAACAGCTCGCGAGCTTCGAGCTAAAGTTCCAGCCCTACCTACACCACACCGAGACACACACAACATCTGTCTCTACATATCCTATGAACTAGAGACTAATCATGAAAATGGTTCGGATAATATCTGGATCAGATCGAATTGGTTTTGGATTTTATTACACGTGATAGCTATTTTTCTATTCGAGCAAGGTCAAGGTTAAGACAGAATCGGATACGGATAATTATGCCAGTAATTAATTCGGACTCAGGACGAGAGATTCTGATGGATCTAGAACGGCAGTGAAAAATATCCAAATATTTAGCATCTGGGTAACCAGATCATAATCCAACTCAACTATTTTTCTTTGAATGATTACTTGTATCCGTTGTATTTAGGGGTGAAAACGGAGCGGATAATATCCGAACCGTATCCGATATCCGTATTTTGAAAAATGGCATGAAATTCTAGTATCCGATGGATACGGATACGGATACGGATAATTATCCGAATAGACCTAAGCGGATACATAGCGGATATGGTATCGGTGATATCCGATGGAAACGGAGCGGATATGGATATCTAGATAAAATTGCAATTCGGATATCCGGATAAATTGCAATCCGGATATTTAACCGGATAATGGCCTAAAACTAGGTTGAGGCCCAACAGCTTGTCAACCAATACCAGGCTCATGACTAAGCAAGCCTAACACCTGACGTCCCTCCTCACCAGGCCGTCGGCCGTCACGCACCAGCTACTTGCCAAGTTTCCATATATGATCAATGTGTCATTCGTCGTCATGTATAGTCAATGTGTGAACTATGTGTGCACTTTTATTATCTTAAATTGTTATGTTATAGGCAATATTGCTATGCTAATCCAAAGTTTATTACGGTATACATACTATCCGAAAAATATTCGTTTTATTTTCGGTTATTATCCGATTCCGGGTACTATCCGTTTTATTGATATCCGTTTCCGATTCAATATCCGATCCGTTTTAATACTATCCGTATCCGTATCTGTATCCGATTGAAGAAAGCGGATACGGATATGGTAAAGCCATTATCCGTCCGTATCCGTTCCGTTTTCACCCCTAGTTGTATTTGGTTTTTTTGGACTACTACCTGGGTTAGCGCGCCCATGGTGCGACACTTCAGGCCCTTTTATATCTGAGTAAATAAAGATGTATGATAAAAAATCTAAAAAAGCATTACATCTTTGCCGCGGAGGACTTACGAGAGCAGGCTTTGCCAAGCGGTTGTGCCGTGAGCGGTAAGTGCCTCTGCCACGGAGGGTTTACGAGAGCAGACTTAGCCGTAAGGCTGGAAGCCGTGTTACGCAACTCTGAGTTTAGGAACTCGTTGAAGCTAGATACGGGCAGGAAAAACCCTAAAGATCGCGGAGCCAAGAGTTCACAAGTCCGGGCAGCCATCAAGTGTTACCAGAGAGAAAGAGTAGTCTGAGAAGACAAGTGGTGAGAAGGGCCGCAGGGGACCGCGAACATTCACCGTTCAATGGGGCGAACTTTACATGGCAGCCCGAGAGACTTGGACGAACTAAGACGCGAAGTTTGACAAAAAGCGCGGAGCTAAGCAAACAAGAGACGTACACAAGGAACTTACGAAGCTGGTCGACGTCCCAAGTGGACGTCAACTTGCTTCACAGATCCTGCTGATCTGGAAGGAGTTTTGATCCAGTCCCTGAGCACGGAGCTCGTCGCGGGGACCAGACGTGCGCTCCGGGCGAATCACGGAGCTCGTCGCGGGGACCAGATCTGGAAGGCGATCGAGATCGAAGGGATCGATCCGATCTGACAGGGGATGTGACATCCTGCCCTTCTGATTTATGGCCCTCAGGAAGAGATTCTTGGTCGCTGAATAAGTTTGACATGCTCGATCTACTAGCTCCCCACGGACGGCGCCAACTGTCGACGGTTGGGATATTGACCCAAATCAACTAAGGTTCTTTGAAAAGGGAGATAGGAGACACGCGAATGTAATCTAACGGCAATCAACGGCGATTTAAGGGGAGACGGGGTTTTTATCCTGGTTCAGGCCTCTCGGGAGAGATAACAGCCCTACGTCCAGCCTTTCTTATATATCAGAGATGATTACAAGAGGAAGCTCGACGAGACGAACAGATCTCGGCGAGATTATGGGTGTACAGGAAAGCAAGGCGTGATGATGCGAAGATCAGGTGTCTAAGGGATGCCAGATGCTAAAACTCCTCTCCTCTACATGCCGTAGAGGCTCTGTTTATATAGTGCAGAGCAAACCGACCTATCAAAGGATAATCGGGCCGGGCTAACTACGAGATCGTAACGAACTCGACGTGCCAAATACATCCCGAGATAGATAGGGCATACTCTAAGTCTTGGGGATCACGACTTCTATTCCAATCCGGGAAACCAACGTCCGGGTCTTCACGTAGTCGTGCAGAACTCTGTTCGAGTAGGACTCAAACACGAATCCTAGGCCGTTACGCACCGTGCCGACCAAAAAATTGTTCGGCAGGATGCATATGGGCCTGATAGAACCTTCCAAGGAGCTGGGCCCTGATAAACTGTTCGACTGGACCATCAGGGAGTGGACCATGGCAATGGGCCGTGATATTATCCCCGACAGCGGTGCTCGGCTCGAGAGCGCTCGCTCGCTTAATAAATGCATGAGCAGTGTACGCTCGGTCGTAGGGCGCTGGGCGGAGAGGGCAGCCATGTGTCGAGCTGGCGACCCTTCCCACCAGGCTTGTAATATTTATTTACTAGCTGTGTTTGCGCGCCCGCGGCGCGCTGTCGCCTGTTTTCTTATATTTTAAAATGTTGCATTTATCCAGTCGAACATCAGTGTAACCGCATCAAAATCATTGTCATTGTACTGAATACTCTATCAGCTTATCACATACACCAATAGTACTATACACTTTAAGATTGAACGATGCCCCGTTTAGGCCTCTGGTACTACTACCAATATATTCGGATAGAAACATAGACATAAGCTTGCATGGTGTATATAGGACGAATTACAATGTCAGCAAAAATGTGCGGGCGCCGCTACCTAAAACTAAAGACTCATGGCCTAAGAACATCACCGTATACAAAAATTTCGAGCTATGTGGAACAACGTACCACTGACCGTAAGCCTCTGTTCAATGGCAGATGTTCCTCCAATGCAAACAATTTCAGAACATTTTAAACAAAAACTGTAGCAAAGAATTTATCAATATCCATGGTTTCCTGATTGATGAAGTGGTTCCACAATCGTCTGAGACGGATGGATGGTTCTGGGCAGAAAAATGGTTAGCTAGGAGGCTTTGCCTATTTTCCTTGAGACCTGGACATAATGCAAAAGGAGAAGTGTGTGTGTCTATGCTTAGTAGTTCAAGGCGAGAGGTTCCGATTTTTTTTACAGGTGGAAGGCCTTGAAGGGCAGATACGCAAGCCAAGACCAACAAACTAATCAAATTACATGCAACTATAAATCCTAACAAATTTGTGAATGGCGTTCACACATATTTTTCTGTACATCAGCTAAACTTCATAGAATTAATAATTGAAATACGTGAGTAAGCACCTTGAGAAACCAAGCTTTGATCACAGACATATAAATAAGCGCTGCTAAAATGAACTTGCACAGAATTTGCACCATAAACAGAACTAAAAAGGTATGTTTATTATTTTGAAAGCTGTAGACTCAATGTCTAGCAAATCTAGCTTTGGAGAATGGAAGGAATGATAAGCCAGAAAGCATATGCAAATTCGAAGGTGATTGATTTTCTCAGTAAGTAATACAAATATAGGGATGGAACAAACTTACAATAGGAAAAAATATAGTTAAATGGCCCTAAACCCTAGTTGGTACCGACCTGACACCACGCTATTAACACAGAGTTGCATAATTGAACCAGGGAAATGAAACAACGGGCACAAAAGAAGACCTAAATGAAACAAATGCAGAAAACAACCTGAACGAATGTACTATAGTTCAACATTTTTAAACTAAATTTTAACAGGAATATTGAACTCTCTGCATCAGGATTGTGAAAAAAACAATGATAAATGGTAGGTCTAGGGCCATATGAATCCTAGAGTTTCCAGCAGATGCTACCTCTTTTAGTACTATTCCTCCGTAACAGACGTATACGCGAATTTAGATAATTTAGGGAATACGACGAACTGAAATATCTGAAAGAAAAAGAAAACAAATTAATATTATTCACACAATATACATGGACATCGAAATATATTTTCCCTATCAATAGCAGTGCGGTCAACCACAATCAAAATACCATGTTACCGCCTCATCGATCACTGGTAACACCTACCATAACAGTTAATAACACCATCAGTAGACTACTAACATAATCTCTTATAATGTTGCTACCCAAATTATTAACAGTCGGCTGCTAAACAATGTGTACAGTAATATCCAACTACTAAACTGATTGTCTCCTAGCAAGATGTATTTCTCTACCGTCATACAAAGAACACCAATTATCACTCCAGTGTTATGGACATAAAAAATGACAAATGGTGAAAATAAGAGATAGCTTAAGTACTCATCGGCTGTAGCTAAAATGTGGCAGAACCCACCGCAATAATAAATCTTATATCGAAGGAACCTTTAAAGAAGCCGAAGATTTTGGGAAAAAGGCGGGTGAACCAACAATGCACAGACTTCAATAATTTATACAATCCTCCCTTCAAAACTCTTGAACATAGAAATGTACAGGTGAGCAGGCACCCACACTAAACCACTTCCATAGTACGAGGTATGCAGTAAGTACAAATAAGACAAGCAAGATTGTAGATGGTTATATCTTAATTGATCCGTGATGTTGCAAAAAAACCTCGCTGGCTGGGCATCTGGCCGGTCGGGCAGGCGGGGCGACGGAATCGGACGGCCGTGCTAATTCGGGGCGACCTCAACACGGCTTTGTACAGTTAATAGATATTGAAGCATTTGTGAATGCATGAGCGTGCTATTCATTGGAGGAATTTGTTGCGCTACTATATAGCGCGTAGCGCTACTTCACCCCCGCGGTGGCCACGTCGCCTAGAAATCGCAGCCCTTGATTCTTGCCCGCGTGTCTGTCTTCCCTGCCGCCCGATTTGATCGGACGACTTTGCACAAAACCCCCTATAGTTCGTGATTTTAGGCCGTGTGCGATACCGCGTAGCGTAGCGTTCCGTAGCGTGCAGGATTCAAAATCCCGCCGCTGCACGCGCGCGTTCCGACGCTCGGAACGCTACGCTACGCGCCCGCACGCTGAAAAGCATAACGCCTTAGTTCTGTGTCCCGCCGATTCATGTTCGAGTCCCTCCGCAGTTGTCCCGCACGTTGGAAGATTTCCGTATAGCCCTCTGAAGTTTCGCGTCCTTCGCAGTGCTGCCCTTTGGCCTTCCTAGATGCACCCGTGTTTTGCAGGTAATTACCCGCAATTACCATCGGTTGTAACCTGCCTACGCATTGCCCCTGTGGCCATCCCCCAACCCGAGCCCTCCCACGCCGTCGCCTCCCCCATCTCACTCCCGTGCGGCCCTCCGCCGCCCCCCCTCCCGCCCACGCCGCCGGCGCCTCCGCCCTGCCTGCCGGCGCCTCCCTTCCCCTTGCTCCCCGTCTCCTCCCAGTTTTTAGGCATTTCCCCATCGTCTCATCTCCCCATCCCCTGATTCTGCTCTCTCCCGCAAGTGCCGTCGCACCTCATCTCCCCCCGATCGAGGGCCGGCAACCCCATCTCCACCCCGACCCGCCGCCGCCCGCCCCGTGCCCACCCCGATCCGACGCCGCCGCCACCGTCTCCGGTTTGATCCAGCGCCACCGCCACCGTCTCTGTCCCATAGGCATCCAGTTTATTGCGAGGTTGATATTGGTTTCAGAACCTTTGAGCATTATTGCTGATGTACTTTGTGCCTTAATACATATCAGTTTCAGTTTTTGTGCGTGTTTCTCGAACAGTCAGATTGTAAAATAGTTTCAGAAAAATCATATTGGATTGTTGGCCCATTTAGCTTCAGCGTTCATTGTTTCTTACAACGTTTCGCAAACGCAAAAAGTTAAATCTATTCTAACTCCAGCCAAAATTTAAGGAGGCCCTTCATTATCATTCAGTGAAATTAGCTTTAGGTAGCTGTATTTATGTGTTGCGGTTGAACAGAGAGGTAGTTATGTTGTATTTGTAGTGCCGTACCTTTTTATCATTCATCTAAGGTGGCTCTGTTGTACAGATGTGCTACGTCAGCTCTCTACCAAGTTTATTTCTCTTTGCTAAACCAAAGTGCTTTGGTACTTAATAGCTACCATGTTTGATTGCGTCCTTATTCACTGATCAGGCTGTTCTTTCATCTATTCAGATGACCAGATGAGGTATGAACAAATAAGTTAATAGCAGCAGTAGGAAGCATAGATTTCTCTTTGTAACATATATTTCTCTATGTCAAAAAGAAAATTTGCCCTGCCATTTCCTGCAATAGTCGGTTGATTGCCCAATTTTCAGTTTGGTGTTAATTTCTGATATGATTTTGTTCTTGCTTACAGATGCACACATGACTGGATGGTCCAACCAGTTGGATCATTTTCTTCTGTATACAACAAATCTTAGCTTATGAACAATTGGTGGAGCTCCTACCTTGCCATTCAACTGTTTCTACACATTCAGGTGTCTCTAGGTAAAAAAAATGTTTTGTCCTAGCTTACCATGGTACTAATTCTGCTCCTTTTTCATGATACCAAAAACATTTGTGACCATGATATCAAATGACATTTGGTCAGCAGGTATGGCATTGGTTTAAACAAAGAGACGTTCTTCAAACAAAGTGGAAATTCACAAGATGGAAAAAGTGTCAAATGACCTTTTGGTCAGGAGGGATGACTGATTCAAACAAAGGTATTTGTTTCCTTTTTTTCTTTGTTGTTCTAGGATCAACAAATTATTCCCCGCAGAGCTGATTTGATATTTCTCTCTAGGTTTTTTGCTTTTCTTTGGCTGTGTATTCTTCTGTTTTTTTCATGGCTATGATTGCGTGCTGCATGATGGTGCTAAGGACTGAATAGGTAGTTGTTTCGATATATCCAACAATGCTATAAAGGTTCAACGATGTACATTGTTCGATGGTACTAATTTTTTTGGCCTGATTGGCTTGGGATTGTTCAGCACATTTAGTAATGTTGTAAAGGTAATACACATCGTTTGGTGGTACTGTTTTTCCCCTAATTGCTTTCTTCATCATGGCCTTAGGGTACTTTTCATTAATGGTGTACTATCAAAGGTAGTGTACGTCGCATTGTTCGAAGAAGTAGGGAGGCAGTATATACAATTAAGTTTAGCCATTGTTGTACCTATTTTATTGCCATTTGTTTGCAACTTTCATATTTATCGAGTGTCACACTATTACTTCTACAGCTCCACTATCATATGCTATCTTGCAAGCTAATTTTTCCATATTAATTCTTTTTTAGGTTTTAGTGTTATGCTGCTTTAGCTAACTAATACTAGAATAGCGAGGATAATTTCAGAGGCAAATAACTAGCTAGGTTTTCTATTTATGTTATATCTGACAAGTGTCCTTTTCCTGTGCACTAGATTACCGGGAGAGGCCGATTTAACTGATGCTGTGGAATCAGGTATGTGTGTATTCCAGATTCACCGCACGGGGCTTCGCACACGCGCGAAGCGCGTGAGCTCTGCTAGTACCATTATATATACGACAAGTTGATAGATAGTATTGAGAGTGGTTCATGTTGTAGATAATATTGAGAGTAGTTATATAATTTTTCTCTCAACCAACTAAGAAGTTACGGTAATATCCGATATCCTATTTGGATCTGACACTATTTGGACCCAAAAAATATGGTTCAGAGACATGGAATAATCATTAATTGGTTTGGATCCATATGCTAGCAATAAACTTGCTCTAATACTAGGTATGAGAATAGATTTTAGACTGGGCGAGAAACTTGTGCTAAGCAATTCAAGATCTGGTTCTTCAAGTAAAACTTTAGCCGAACAACACCACTAAAGCAAATGGGCAACATAGAACTTAAAAATCTCTTGTCCACGAGGGATGCTGACCTAAACCAAGAAGTAGGCGGTAGGGCTATGAGTTCTTGGTGCCAAAAGGGTGGAAAAAAGTTAGGAGGTGTGTGGGGCGGCGGCACCTCTTGATCAGCAAGGAAGGCTCTCTATAGAATAAAGAGAAAGCGAAAGGGACAATAGAGCTTGGGAAAGTAGTTCTTGGTAATCAAGAGAATAGAGAATCAAGAACCGGGTAGGCCATGAAATAGCCGCCTAGTGCTGGAAAGGATTGTTCTGAAGAAGAGATAAGGCCATGTCTTTCTTTTTCATTCTTATCTTACAATTCAATGAGTAAAGCCTAGATAAAGATAAGACTAGATTAAGAAGAAGATTGAACAATGTAGCTCCTTAGCTCAATCTTGAAGAATGAATGCCGAAATGGCTGCTTAACTATTAGGAAGTAGCCCTTTTCAGCGCTCTTAATCAACAATCGAATAAATATAGAATTTCGTTAATTCAAACCCGAAGAAATTCGAGTTCCCATAATCGAATAAAAGTTAGCTCGGTCAGAAGGTCCACCGTATCCTCTATGAGAATAGAAGGAAATAACCCTATCTCTGGTGAGGTTACTTAGTCAAGATCGCTAAGTGAAATCGAGCAGCATGTGGCTACCAATACAAACAAAGGAATTCCTTTTAATTCTTTTTTCTTTGTAGTTCACTTGTTTTCTTTCGAGGTGGATTTGATGTTCATCCGAAACCTTTGAGGTTGGGGACTTCCCTCCCATCTCTTCCTAGCTCTTGACCTTCTGCTATAGTTGATGGTGCGTGGGTAGCATGCTTCTAGTCTTTCCCTTTCTTGGGTGCTTCGACTCGAGTTAACTCGGCCCGATGGAGGTTACGCAAAAGCCCTGAAACGCGTGCCAAAGATCCTTCGGCTTTGATAGAAGAATATTCTTAACACATGCTCAAAGAGCAAATTTGGGTAGAAACGAATAGCATTTAGTTTATAATTAAAAAGTAGAAAGGGGAAAAAAAGCTATTATACTTGACTTGCTTTCAAACCTCTACTTGCCCTACTGTTCTACGCAGAGCTTCGTCTTTCCTTCCATGTGCCTAGCTTCTTTATTCACTTCGGACAATAGAAATGACCGCCTATTGGCTAAGAAACTTCAATCATAGCCCTCGGTCAGGGAACTTCTGAAGAAGACTGACCTGTGCTCTTCCTGTAATCTGACCTCTTTAAGAAAGCTTTTGGCTTATTGATCCCCAACTTGATTTGTATTCGTATCTAATTAACCAATAAAGTTTATCATTTTTAAGATGCATTGTGCCGTGTGCCCGTGTCTATTCCCCAATCCCCACTTCCCCACCATGCAAAGTTCTACACCACTAACTGCTTAAGTTCTGCAAAGGCGAGAGGCGACACCATCAGCTCCCACCCAAAAAAATGACCTCAATTCAATTTGAACTCCCGAGGGCCCCAAGTATGGATTCCCAGCTCGCCGGAGCACAACTCCCTCGCCGCCGGTCCGCACCTCCGTCCCCTAAAGCAAGCCCACGCACGTCTCATCATCTTCGGCCACAGCCGCTCCCTCTCCCTCGTCACCAAGCTGGCCACCCTCGCCGCCAAAGCCGGTGTCGCTAATTACGCGAAACTCGCCACAAGCCACCCCTCATTAGACTCCATCTTCTGCTCTCACACGCGTGCCGCGGCGCATCATGGCCACCCCTTGTAGAGAAGGCGATGGCAGCAGCGGGGTGGCCATGATGCTACTGCAACACCGAGAGAAGCGAAGAGGAGTCGATGAGGGTGGCTTGTGGTGAGGAGTTTCAGAATTAATGCTAGGCTGGCCGTGGCGGTGGCGGAGGGTGGCCAGCTTGGTGACGAGGGAGAGGGAGCGGCTGTGGACAGAGATGATGAGACGTGCGTGGGCTTGCTTTAGGGGACAGGGGCGCAGACCAGCGGCGAGGAGGTAGTTGTGCTCCGGCGAGCGTTGCTAGGAATCCATACTTGGGGCCCCTGGGAGTTCGAATTGAATTGAGGTCATTTTTTTGGGCGGGAGCTGGTGGTGTCGCCTCTCACCTGTGCAGAACTTAAGGTATACTGTTGGGTTGAAATAGGTGTTTTCATTTGTGTTTTATTTCATAAGTATTTCACATTGTGTTTTATGGATGTTTCGTATATTTCACACAATGTTTCACTTGGAACACGTATATCATTCCAACAATATATTGTCCAGTAGTAGCTTTCTTAGAAAACATACATTTCAATAGGACGTTCTAGTGTTTTGTGTCTCTTACCCTTCACACTATAGAGTTCGTTTGCAGTGCTACCATTACTGTTGGATTAAAACACAGACGGCTTCAACATGCCACCGTAGATTTTCTTCATACAAAGCAACGAATTTCACCTACATGACCAAGTTGACTTGCGTGGAAGAAAATGAGTAGTAAAGTTTCGATGCAAGAGAGATATCACCACAAAGTTGATATCGCCATTACAAAATACATAGAAATCATTGACATGCCGGTGTGTCACCGTTTCAATTGCACCTAGTCTTGAACTAAAGCATAGAATCCTATACATCAAACCAACCATTGTCACATGTTTTGGTGACGTGGCAAGCCATAGGGTACCAAGATGGATGCTGGTGTCAAAAAGAGAGGTCAATGGAAGAGAGATGGTGCACATAAAGAGTAGAGATCGATGAGGCCAAAAGGTGTCGCATGCCATTTTTTTTATTGATTGATCGTTTCATAAATATTAAATTTATGGTTGTATATCTAATTAACCAATAAAGTTTATCATTTTTTAAGATGCGTTGCGCCGTGTGCCTGTGTCTATCCCCAATCCCCACTTCCCTAGTTCCCCACCATGCAAAGTTTTGCACTCCTACTACTTAATCTTAATTTATTGTATCTTACCGGAGTTCCCTCTCCGGGAATTTGATTTTAATTATTCCTATATATTACTTTTTTATCCATTTAATTGATGATTTTTATTTTATTGGAAATTGTGTAAAGGTTGTTTGGATTTGATACAACCACTTGTGCAAGCATTTTACAATTACACTAACTGCTTAAGTTCTGTACAGGCGAGAGGCGACATCACCAGCTCCCGCTCAAAAAAGACCTCAATTCAATTCGAACTCCCAAGGGCCCCAAGTATGGATTCCCATCAACGCTCGACAGAGCACAACTCCCTTCTCGCCGCCGGTCCACGCCTCCGTCCCCTAAAGCAAGTCCACGCACATCTCATCATCTCCAGCCACAACCGCTCCCTCTCCCTCATCACCAAGCTGGCCACCCTCGCCGCCACAGCCGGCGCTGCTAATTACGCGAAACTCCTCGCCACAAGCCACCCCTCATCAGACTCCTTCCTCTTCTGCTCTCTCACGCGTGCCGCGGCGCATCATGGCCGCCCCGCCGCTGCCGTCGCCTTCTACCGTTGCCTCCTCACCGCCGCCCTCCCCTTCTCGAGCTTCGCCTTCACCGCAGTCGCGAAGGCATGTGCCGACCTGTCCGCTCTCCGCACCGGCATGGCCGTCCACGCGCACGCCATCCTTCTCGGGTTTGGCCCCGATCGTTTCGTGCAGACGGCGCTTGTGGTGCTGTATTCCAAGTGCGGCCAGCTAGTGGTTGCACGCAAGCTGTTTGATGCAATTCGGGATAGAAGTGTGGTCACTTGGAATGCGATGATTTCTGGTTACGAACAGAATGGGCTTGCCGAGCATGCTATCGAGCTATACAAGGAGATGCAGGTGGCCGAGGTTGTGCCTGATACCGCGACATTTGTAGCCACACTCTCTGCTTGTGCACAGGCTGGCGCTCTGGACTTGGGACGCGAAGTGGAGAGACGTGTTGTTTATGAAAGGGTTGACATCAGTGTGTTTCTGGGCGCTGCACTTGTGAACATGTATGCTAGGTGTGGTCTTGTGAACAAGGCTCGTGAATGGTTTGACATGCTCCAGAAGCGGAATGTGGTTACATGGACTTCCATGATCGCAGGGTATGGAATGCATGGCCATGGCCATGAGGCGATCAAACTGTTCCATTTGATGAGACATGATGGCCCCCCACCCAATGATGTCACCTTTGTGGCCGTTCTATCTGCGTGTGCACACACAGGCCTAGTTAACGATGGCCGCGAGGCTTTTGCTTGCATGAAGAATGTCTATGGAATTGCTCCTCGTGCCGAACACTATTGTTCTATGGTTGATATGTACGGAAGAGCTGGACTTCTTGATGATGCAATGCAGTTTATACGTGATTCTGTACCTGGAGAACCAGGACCGGAAATTTGGACGGCAATGCTTGGGGCATGCAAGATGCACAAAAATTTCAATCTCGGGTTGGATGTGGCAGAGCGGTTGATTGCTCTCGAACCTGAGAATCCATCTCACCATGTTCTTATTTCTAATATATATGCCCTCTCTGGTAAAATGTACCACGTTGAGAAGGTAAGGAATACCATGATCAAGAGAAGATTGAAGAAGCAAATAGGATACAGCTTGATTGAGCTCGGGGGTACTCCTATTTATTTCGCATGGGTGAGAAGTCTCATCAGCAGACTAGAGAGATTTACCAATATTTAGAGGAATTGATTCACAGGATTAGCGAGGCAGGCTATGTGCCTGAAACTGACTCAGTGCTGCATGAGTTGGAGGAAGAGGAGAGGGAAGTTGCATTGAGATATCACAGTGAAAAACTGGCAGTAGCATATGGGCTCATGATGAGTGTTGGGAGCATCACTCCCATCAGAATAATAAAAAACCTGCGGATATGTGGGGATTGTCATCTTGCCATTAAGTTCATGTCAGCTGTGGAGAATAGAGAGATAATTGTCAGAGATAAGCACCGTTTTCACCATTTCAAGGATGGCAAGTGTTCCTGTTTGGAATATTGGTGACAATCTCGTTTGTTTTAATATATACTTTGCAGGTAATAATAGTTATTAACAAAAAAGTTTTTCAGGATTCAGTAACTACATGGCATTAATTTACTCTATTTTAAATTATGAACCAGGCTGTCTATCTTCGCTGGCTGAACAGTTGTCTTCTGCATCATCTTTGTTAACTTATATAGCCAGTTGCAATTTGCAAAAGGTAACCTCTTGAGAGCTTCCTACTTGAATAAGCAGGGCAATTTTTGTTGAATAGTGGTTCCTCATTTTTCATCCAAATACATATATTCATGTCCATCCATTTCATTTTTTGAGTTTTTGTTAGATGCAATGCTTTTCTTCTTGCTGAATATCTAGAATTCTAGCTGTCTGCTAAGTTCCAGATTATCAACATTATCAAAGTGTCACAATATTGAAAGACGAAGAACCAATTTTGATATCATTTGCTTGCTCTTCCTGAAGATTGTCGAGTAAGTTACAGTGCGCAAACACAAGAATCCAAGATCCTCCTACTGTTTCTTTCATGTGAGTTTACACTTGTGCTCTGTGTAGTGTCTCAAAGTGAGAGCAGATCAGGTTTAACTCAATATTTGATGCTCATGAACTCATCCATTGCACATCCATGCAGGAGTCCGATTCCATGCTCTTGCCCATCCGCTATATGATCTGTTCTCATTGGAAGCTACCAACTTTCAATCGGTTCAAAGTTCAAACCATGGGCAGTTGGGCACCAATCAACACAACAGGAGTCCACAATCCAGATTTGTTCAAGATACCTACCGTGGGAGATGCATGCAATGCCAAGATGGAGATCGTATGATTATTCATCGGGGTTAATGTCTTCCGGGCAGGCAGGGCGGTGTGGCTCAGAGTGCTGGAGTCTTGGCCGTTCGTCGCGCGGCGGTCTTACCAGGAAGATGCGAGCGTCGCCGCCGTGCGCGCCAAAGTCTTACCAGGTCAGGCTTGGATGCGCTGCTGTTTGTTCTTTGCGTAGTGTGTAGTGGGGTTGACGTGGAACAGATGGGTCGTGACATGTGCATTTAGTTCGATCAGTTTTACTGAACTGAAACCTGTCGAGAACTCAATGCAGAAGGGTCAGGAGTACTGAATTGACTTCGGCCTGGAACATTTCAGCTTATAGTGTAGCATGGCGTAGCGTTTCAGCAAAATTTATTTATTTATATAGTCTATTTGGTGTAATAATTTGTAATGATTTTTCTTAGATTTTTAGTAGTTCTTTTAAAGATTATAATTTTTTTTTAAATTATTATTTTATAATATTTAAACTTTTTTAAAAAAACTCTTAAATTCTGTTGAAACGATACGCTACGATAAGCTAAAATGTACACGGCCTTTCTGAACAAACCCCGAAACTATATAATTAGGTTTTGGCCTATTTTTCTTATTTTAAAATTCGCGGCCCATTAGGGAGCCCATATGCCGAATGTAATCTCCACGGGGGGCTCAACAGTAGCCTCCGCTGAAAACAATGAAAACCTACTATTTCTGGCCACTTCTTTGAAAGGCCGCACCACAGATTCAGCGCGACACAACGTGTACGCCGCGTGCAGTCCATGAGCGATGATGACAGGTGGGGCGCATCTAATTTGGGAGCCACGTGTCATTGAGATAGCTAGAGCATCGACACGTCCCCGCATTTTCTTTTTTAAAAAAACATACATACGTGACAGGACGGGTCACATCAAAGATGGCGCCACCGCCGCCTCTGGCAACGCCTCCGCCACCCCACCCATGCTGATCCTCGGCCCACCATTCCGGTCCCGCCCACACGTCGTGGGCACGGTGGGCGGGGATGGCGCATGCATCCACCGCGCGATGAGTGAAGGATTCCACCTCCGTCGAATCGAGCGGCGAGCGCCCAACAACCTCGCGTCTATGAATTCGAGCCGCAGGATGCGATCGCTCAGCGCTCCGCCGTCCGATCCTGGCCCGCCACGCCGATCCGGCCGTAGAATATGAATTTGATTTCAAAAGCCCTGCGTGGGAGAGAAAGAAAGTACGCGGCTGTTGGTGATTGATAAGTGACCCACCTTGAGATGGGCCTTGGGCTGATTCCGTACCGGCCCACCGCATATACAGAAGGTCCAAAAGGCCGCCCCTGGCCGTACTAAAGAAAGCGTCTAGCCCGCCAAGATCTTCCCTGGGCTAGACCAGGTCAACCACACTCTTCTGAGTTCTTACCAGGGGCGTGGCACGCCTCGAGCTATCCTTAGCAGGAGAGGTCCTCGGCATCCGCCTATCCGTGAGCAGTGGCAACAAGCGTCATGACCTACAAGACTTACCGGCCTTGACCGGAAGAGCTCAGATCTCCCCGTAATCCGCGGCCGGGGAAGAACACGCGGACAGCTCGGTTTGTCGTTTGCCCTCTTTGGCAGGCGATGAATGGTTGTTACGTTACGCGACGCCCCCAACGGGCGGCGCGAGGCTGGCCCGGTCCAGTCAATGCTATATTGGGGATAAAGGAAAGTGATTTCTCCCTAAAGAAGGTTTCTTCCCCGTATCGGCATCTCAAGACAAACATGTGTCCAGTACTAACCTGATCAGCTTCTCCCTGCAGGCTCAAGACCAGACAGAGCCCTGGAATGAGACAAGAACACTGCCGCCAAAGCAGAGATAGGCGCGGGGCCCGCCGCATCAGCTCCGGACAATCCGCCGCGCCTATAAAAGGAAAGGCCCTGGACCCAGTCGAGGCCACGCAAGCCAGAGGCAATCTCATCCCGATTGGACCACGCACTCACTCAAGCCACATACGCTTCCGAAGCTTCCTTAGCAATAGCCGTAGTCCTTAGCCACCGTCTTTGTAAGCTCGGGATCGGTGCCTTCAAGCCCGGTCTTGGCACCTTTTGTACTGTTTTCCACCATATAATCAACGAGGCTGGAATAAAGCTATTACCCGCCGGTGGGGGGCTCAAACCAGAGTAAATCGCTTGTGTCTTTACGGTTTGTGTTGTTTCCTTCCTTCCTCTTTCCCCTTTTTCCTCTTCTTTCATCATACAAAGGGCTTGTACCCGGATCGCCAAGTCGCACCAGGCTTAGTCCGGGAAGACCGCGCGGCCCGAGCCCTGCAGGCTCGGCCGCCACCTGGCTGCTGAAAAGGGTTGTCGTTGGGCCTCACACCAACTACAAATTCGTCTACCGGTCTGCGGACCCGCTGCTCTTCAGGAGCGCGATTCCCAGACACCGACAGTGGCAGTCTGCGGTCTACAGCAGCGTGTGGGCAAACATATGCGGGCGTGAGCACGATGCTGATGTGGGGTCTGATGGCCATGTTCTTATGTGCATTGGCGGAACTTAGGGTGGGGCTGGAGCCCATCCGTGGCCTAAGTTAGCATACCCTGCTATATAATATATATGCAGTGCTAGCCCAATTTACTATAGGCCATCTCACATCTAGGTTGGGAGTGGGAGACTAGAGGGCAGCCTAGGCGCTGGCCTACATCCGTCCAAGTCCCTACATGACTCCATGTATGCAGATTAATAGGGAGTCAGCACAAGTATCAGCTTATCACACTCACTAAATCAATTGGGAGATGGGGTCCACGTATGGCATCGCCACATCGGCATCATAGCAGCACGACGAGTGCCTTCACCAAGACCGAGCAGCAAGCGTCGTCGCTCGAAGTGACTTGTCTCATCGATCAGTTAACAAATAGATAGGTTAATTTGATCCTTGACTCTTGTTCTCTTTTTTATTGGAATATCAACTTTTTAAAAAAAAATTATTTTATGTTGATACTGGTTAAACTTAGATGAATTTTTTGAGACCCTCTCTATGAAAATTTCTGGCTCCATCACTGTTTACGGCTGAGGCTAAAATCAATAATGGTTGAACCTAAGATTAACATATGCTCACTACTTTTTTTTGTTTGACGTATTTGACTTTTGGACATGTCTTTAATCATTCGTCTTATTCAAAAATTTAGGGCAAACATGCAAAAAAATAAATCATGCTTAAAGTTCCTTTATTGATAAAACAAATCACAACAAAATAAATGATATTTACGTAGCTTTTTTTTATAAGATGAATGGTAAAAGATGTGTCCAAAAGTTAAAAGTGTCAAAAAAAAAAAAGAATGAAAGGAATATAACATAGTTGAATTCTCGGTTGAGCCTTACTTAATTTTTTTTACATGGTATGGATGCATACAATTCACACCATATACACCACTCATACACACATGCACGGCCAATGCGCACACAAAATCAGGCCAGAGATCCAAAGTATCCTTACACGTAGTCCCACCAAACGCACATGCGTGTATGTTGGGATTTAATCTCGGATGTATCGGTATCAGGAATAAATTCCGGAAAAATCCGCGAGAAAAACCAGCGCCGAGCAATTAGCTCGAACGCCGGCCGGCCGGCCATACGACGACGGGCAATCTGCTGCTACTCCATGCAACGCCGTGCCGGGCCGGCCGGGCGGCCGGAGCCACGCGATCGCGCGCGGCGCTACGGACTCTCGGAGCAGGGACCGAGAGCGGCGCGCACCCCGACAAGCCCACACGTCAGGCCGCCTCCCTAGGGCTCGCCGCGCCGCGTGTCGCCGCCGCACTGGCCGTACGGCGGCGCCCCATGCCGCTGCCCCCGCTCTCTCCCTCCCCTCCCACGTGTTCTCCATCCGGCGCGAGGGAGGGCGCCACGTGCGCGCGGATGCGGTGTCCGCTTCTTCTTCCTCCTCGTCCTCGATCGATCGCCCCGTATATATAGGGCGGTCGCCTCAGCTCTCCCCCTTCAGGCTTGATCAGCGCATGCAGCAGCTAGCTTGGAACCACGAGGCACGAGTACGTATTTCCGTACGTACGTGTACGGTATACGAACGTTGCTACGAGCTACTTATTGCATTATACATACTGTAATATATACGTACATACAAAGATCCAGAGAGAGAGAGAGAGAGGGAGGGAGCTGGCCATGGAGTGGGAGCCCAAAGCGCTGTCCCTCGACGAGCTCAAATACGCCAGGGTAAGTACGTACGTATGTGTATACAAACGCGAGTACGTACGTATACGTACGCAGCCACGTACGGATGCACGTAGCTTGTTTTGTCTTTCGGGTTAATTAATTTGTTGGTCTCCACTGATATGGTCCACGTACGTGTGTACTCATGCATGCGTGTCCCTTGCAGGAGGCAGCTCTCTACGTTCTGAGCACGCATTCGTCGGAGGACGCCGTCCAGATCTTCACCCAGGTGATTAACCAACTTGATAAGGGCATCCCGAACGGCTTCTTTATACAACCTGTGTAAAACTAATTAATGAGATCTTCTTGTTTCTTCCCGGGATTACGATTAGGCTAGCTGACTGCCTGCTTGCGTGCGTGGCTGCATGGCAGGGTCTCAAGCCGGTGGTCGGCGTCAGGAAGAACTTCATCGACTCCGACTCCGACGACAACGGCGGCGGCGGCGGGTTGGACGATCCGGCCGGCAAGCTCGCCGGCGAGGTTCATCGCCACCAGTACGAAAACTTTGCCGAGCAACGGGACATCGCCACTGCGCCATTCTAATTAGCTAATATTAATCAGCTCGCTAATGAACACACAAGACGACCTTAATTTTATTCTTTCTTTGGATTTGGGGAACCTTAATTCCCTACTTTTTTTTTTATCTCCTACCCTTGAACTTACGTACGGAGAGATCTCTTGAATTCAGTGGGCCGGCGAATTTTTCATGTGCAACGCGTCGTCTCTTGTTTTCATGCGTCACATGTGTCACAACTGATGTACAAAATATATGAAATATACGTATGTATATATGTTTTGATTGTGTAGTTAAAGGTAGCTATACATCGATCCTATTGACTATATATTATTATCAGGTATCACTGTGCATATAGCTGACGAGTGATCTGTATGTGCGATGTGGCAGCACGATATTAATTGACCATTGTGCAGCGTGTCACCAGCCTGTACGTGTTGGTGACACCCGAACCACGCGAATTAAAGGTTCAAAACACGGCAGGAAGGTTCAAAGCCGTCCATTCTAAAGCCATAACCTGGATGGGTTAAGCTGTCATTTTAAAATCAAACCCATCTACCATGACTAGGGTGGACGATCGGTGGTCGTTCATAAACCGTGGAGCATGCGTCATTCATCGTACGTATAAAACGTTGTGCTTACAATTGACACACACATATTCCTCTCGGAAAAGGATATAGTTTCGAGCGCCAAAATATCATTCGACGGCCATAAAATCCCCCTCGACACAGTACGTACTGTCTCAACGGCCTAAAAAAGACCATCGATAGAGAGCGCCATACGAAGTAGTATCGACGGTCGATAAAAAAACCGTCGAGTGATTAAACTGCGGCGTGAAGGTAGCCAAACGGCGTTGTCTTTATCGACGGCTCACCGTTGGACCGTCGATACTAGTATTTTTAAATTAACTATTTTCCACCTATATATTACAGTTTAATTGATATTAATTATTTTAAAAGGAGAAAAATCAATGTAACAATTTTTCCATGTTACAACATTTGATAAGTTTTGATTCATATTTGAAATTGTATTTTTCTAAATTAAAGTTTTATGTGTACTAACCAACGAATCATGCGATTCCGAACGATAGCTTATAACTTAGCTGGAAAAGACCCCATTTAATAGTGTTCGTCTTGTTAGATGCTCGTATTTTTTTTATATATTTTTGCCGATGATTATGTTTGATACACAAACATCAACGAATTGCTTTTGAGCAGCAACAAATTTTTTCATGTATTTTTAGGAATCAATTTACATTGGGTTGACCACCGAGGGCTAGAAATGATAAAACCCTCGAGATAATAAGTTTTATCGACGGTTTTATAAATAACCGTCGAGACTAGGTATCTCTCTCGAGTGTAGTCAATGTGAACCGTTTAGTTTACGTTATCTCGACAGCTGATGTTTATGCGGCCATCGATAGAAGCGTGAACGCGGGGTGACCGTTTGTACTCTTAGTTTCGACGGTTTCATTGCAGCCGTCGAGTAAGAGGGCTTCAGTGTCGAGTGTTACCCTAGGCCGTCGATTCATAGGGCGTCAGTGTCGACGGTTAGAACAGGCCGTTGAGTAAAATGTCCTCTGTGTCGACGGCCTATTCTGAGCCGTCGAGTTAAACGTCCTCTGTATCGACCGTTTTTTTCGGGCCGTCGAGTGTATTAGTGTTTTAACCGCCTCATTGCGGGACTTAGGCACATTTGTGCCTAAGTCCCACCGCCTCGCCTCGCCGCCGCCCGCCGCCGCGCCGCCTTGCCTTGCTCCCCGCCCCCACACGCCGTCTCCGCCTAAGCGCCGCCACCAAAGCCGCCACCGCCGCCGCCCGCCGCCGCCTCCGGTTTCCCGCCGCCGCCTCCTCCTCCGGTCCTTGCGGCGCCGCCGCCGCCGCCGCCCCCCTCGGCCCCACGGCCCCACCGCCACCCCCCGCCGCCTCCTCGCTTCGCGCCATCGCCTCTGCCTCTAGCTCCTACGCCACATCGTATCGCCCCCTCACTTCCCCTCCCTCATATCCGACGCCGTCCCCATCGTTGACGTTTGACGTACGAGGTAATCACCTCTCTTTTTTTTCCGTACTTCCTGTGTAGTGTCGACGGCCATGCATCATTAGTCGATAGTAATATAGATTTAGCTATAGTATTATGCAAATATTAAAATTTTAAATTAGTTTAGAATAATTAAATAATATGAACGAAATGTGTAGTTAATAATTTTTTGTTTACTCTTTTGTAGGTTGATTCCGTGATTAAATTAGTCAATTAATTAATAAATGAAATAAATTAGTGAAATATTTAAATAAAATGGAAAAAATAATTTTGTTTTAAATAATTTGTTTTGTAGTATTAAGTAATTAGTAATTATTTTGTGCGATTGATTGATTATTATTTCGTTCGTAAATGTTAATTATTATCTTATTTAGTTAAGTAATATATTAGGCTTACTAATATTTTGTCCGCATTTGTATTTTTCGATTGTGACCTAGCCGTACGTCACCCGTTTGAAAACGGCACAACTCGTATGAAACACGAACGGTGATTCGTTTTGTTTTCATACGAGATGTGATAATCGTTTCCGTATTGTCCAGTGGACTGCCATCTGTGGGCGTCCCAGTGGACAACCTACGAATGACCGTTCGAGTGAAATTCATTGCGATACTGGTGAGTTCGAGACGTGAATTTCGACGGCATAATCCTAAGAGGTTCTCCTGTGCATAACATAAGTGTCCGGTGGTTTTAATAACCCTCCTGGGCCATCGTTGCACTGGAGAACCCTTAGGGTTATGCTGTCGAAATTTCGTCTCGAACCCATCGGTGTCGCAATGAATTTCGCTCGAACGGTCATTCGTGGGTGAGTTTAGAAGCTTTCCTAAGCCTGTTATGAAACCCCTTTTGAAATGACGCATGCCTACCATAGATGGAAGAACAAAGAAGTTGGATGTACGATGGATGGCAACCCAATGGACAACACATGGATGAATGGTATGAAAAGACCGATGAATTCGTGACTCATGCATTCCAGCATGCGTCAGACCTTACCTTTAAGGTGACATGTCCTTGTGCTGAGTGTGGAAATTGTCGAAAGAGAACCCGTGACCAGATGGAGCTTGATCTATATAAACATGGTTACAAAGCCGCGCATCACCGGTGGGTATATCATGGGAGAGTCGCCGTCTTTGCGTCGCACCACCCCTAATCGTACCCGATGAAGGTTTTGATGAAATCGATCGGGTGAATGAGTTGATGGAAGACTTTGGTCATAATTTCGAAGAGGAGGAGGCACCCACGTCTGTGTCCGATTTCATGGGGCTTGTTGAGTCTGCCAAACAACCGTTGCACGATGGAACCACAGTAGCATTGCTGTCTGTTGTGGCTCGGATGATGGCTATAAAATGCAAATATAATTTCTCGATTAATTGTTTTGACGAGCTCGTTTCGTTGTGGTCCGATGTTCTTCCTCAAGGTCCTCTCGATGAAGAAGTTAACCCAACCAATGGCACAGGCGACATCGAGGAACCTATGAACGATCCTCTCGATGTCGATGACACATACTTCTAACTAGAGGTTATTAATTATGTGTATTTAAATTTACTTAATAATTTATTATTCTTCGCTAACATTATTTTATCTGCAGGATGGCACGACGCAGTTCAGGAGGAGCACCTCTGAGGAGGAGGGCGATGACCGTGAGGGTACACCGGGTTCTGTCGGTGAGGGCGGACACTACTCCGATGCGGAGCTGGCCGTCACTGAGGAGTCTGGGGCCGGCGATGCGGACACGCCGGGCTCTAGCCAGGGAGGGGGTAGTCAGGAATCAAAGAAGAAGAGGGGGCCGAACAAGATGCCCAAGGCACCAAGAAATCTGGCGGATCGGATTCTGATTGAGATTGATAGGGATAGGTATGTTCTCTGTGAAGTGTCTTATTACTAACGCATAATACTAACTCCGTTGTTTCTATTATTTGTAGCAACATGTCCTGTGTCCATCCCAGAAAGAACCACACTCAGCCAGGTCCCGCGCTTGGGATACTGATCAGACAGTATTATCCTAGGATGGTCGGAGAGGAGGGCATCCCACCCGGCTTACTCCTGGGATGATTACAAGGTCGCCAAGCACGGTGACAGCACCGCCGCCGAGGAGATTAAGCGGGAGTTTTGGGTGAGTTTGAACACATCTCTATTTTATCATTTGTCGAAAGGGTATTTACTGACATTACTATCACACTTGTTTGTAGCTTAGGTACCGTCCTCGTGCAGGGTTGGAGGAGGCCGACTTTGACTTCGGTGATAGCGAAGTGCCAAGCGAGATGGTGCGAGATCGATGTGCGGGGCACGAGTCTCGGCGATCGAGGACTTCTACAGGTAATCACTTAGACAATTTCTATTTTTGTATATATTTCTAATGCACCGTAAATTTTAATTTTGACAGGAGAGAGCACGGTGAGAGGGTTGGCAGCTCTTTTGCTCGGACGAAGTATCTCACAGCGCCGCAATATCTCACCATTCGGCCAGATTGAGCCTCGAACGTTCCAGATGCCTAGGAGGCCCTGGCCAACCATTGGGCCAGCCAGGAGTTCCGTGACAGGTCCGAGACAGCTAAGAAGAACCGTGCGATGAAAGGCAGCAGGACTACCGTAGGCAAGATGTCCTTCGCCCAGCTTATGAAGAAAATGGTAATCTTCTTTATTCCCTATTAGGAGCTTTGTTTTCGAACTCAAAATCATAATTTCTTTACTTTGTTCTGCAGGCCATCACCACCGGGCAGCTGCCTCCTTGGCTGCAAGTACTTCGTAGGGGCCACTCGTCGTAAAATAAGGATGGTTCCATGGGGCCCCTGGACCCAGTTGCTGCGCAGCGAGAGGTACATAAATTATTGATACCGAGTTTTGACTTAATGTTATATTCAACCATTCATGCCGATTTTACACTTCCACGTAGGCACGCTACAAGGAAGCATATGCCGAGAAGCATGGGCAAGAGAAGAACCCAGAGGATGAGCCGCTGGACCCTGTGCTCATCCACCAAACTATGGGTGGGAAGGTTCACGGGCGGTTGGCGATCGGTCAGGATCACCTGAGGTAGTCTTTGTTTACATGAAAAGTTAACTAAGTTAAAATTTTTAACTACTGATAAAACTTTGTTATAGGTCCGAGGATTATATGTCCGCTGTGCGAGCTGGGCGCACACAGGCCGAGAGTCGACGTGCTAGTAGAGAAATGATTTTCCGTGACACTATGAATTCATCATCATAAGTCAGCAAAGTGTCATGGCATATCTTGTGACGATCTTATGACGAAAGCAGACTCGTCATCGAAAGTGCGTCATAGAAAACTCTTACTGACGAATTGCTTTCTTTCGTCATAGAAAATGCTATTTTCCATGACACCTTAACTCTTTGTCATCGAATAGTTATTTTCTATGACGATAACAATTGTCATAAAAAGTATGTAAAACGTCATCCAAAATCACTAATTCGTCATAAAAAACAATGTAGATGGGTTGCGAAGAGCGTTGACCTGATCTTTTGTGACAAAAAAAATCGTCATAATATGATGACATGTGGACAAATTATTTCGTCACTAAACATTCTAGTATCACGTCAACGTCCAAGATGTCGTATGACGTGGCATACGTTCCACTGGATGTTGACATGTCGTATCTACCTCAACATTTCTTATTTTTTATTTTTTTAGCTATTAATGTAGATCCAACATGTCCATTTGCCATGGCAGTATCACATTCACCCAATTAATTTCAAGGGATCAATTCACAGAAATATTACACATCACAAATATTCAACAAAATGATAAGCAATTGAAAAAACAGGGATACAATAATAGTTCCAATACAGTATTTCAACAACTTCATAAATTCAGCACTTCACAAGGCCGAGAGCAAATACATATCAAAATAAGTATTCAATGTACAGGTTTTAAAGCACATCAGCAAGAAAGATGAGAGCAAAAGTATTGTATGAAATCACTTAGAACTTCATCAATTCACTGCTGGGATTGACCTACAATGCCCAAGACTTGACGAAGAAGTGCACCATTAGCCTCTTGTCTCTTCTTGAATTTCTTCATTTCTCTTTGAGTCCTAGCCATCGCTTCTTCTAATGTTTGTGTTTTTGCTTCAGGTACTCAAGCATTGGCATAATGGCAAAATGCTGAAATAAAAACAGAAGAGAGTCGGCACGGGTTAGACATGAATATACGAATAACTGACAGATGAAGATTTGGTCAAGGTGCTTATGAACAGCTTGATATAAATAAACTTATTAAAAAAGATATGCTACCCAAGAAGATACAAAATTGATTCGTAGCATATGTAAAGGCAAAAATACAGAAGGTAGTGTCCTCATAACCGCGAGCAGTTCTCACAGCTACCAACTCATTCGCAGCATATGTGAAGGTAAAAATACATAAGGTATGCATAGCAATTAGCATCTCATAACCACGAGCAATTCTCATAACTACCAACTTGCTTTATTAGCTTGCAAGCAGCGAATGCAAAATTTGCCTAAAAAAAGGCCGCAGTCATTGACAGAGACCTATCGATTAATAACATACTCAATAAACTGTTCCACTACTATAGGTGGCAGAGATCTATGAACTAATAATTTACTATATCAAGTATTCCACCGACAAATGCAATAGCCCTAGCTGATTTGCATGGCTAAACTCGACGCTAGATTGGAACATGAGGGAAATGTCCTGCACATAACAGACTATAGTGTTAAAGCAAATAAATGGATGGCTTATCTAAAATGAAATTAAAATAATTAACGACTACCTACATCCGAAGAGAGATCGAACACTGATCGAGCAAGCTCTTATTGGAAGAATGCTATGTGTCGAGAATGGAACATCATAAAACGTGGTTTAGCATAATCCATAGCGGCATCCATCATAGCACCTGCTGTACAACAAAATATGAGCACTCGCGGCTAAGGATGATGAATGACGGCGAAGCTGAAAACAGAGCAACAACAGCAAGGCTCGTAGCTTCATACCTAGGCAACTGCAGCAGATGGAAAATCTGGCAAGGCTCATAGCTTCATAGATAATCACTTTTCCAGTAGTGTGCAGAGCTTGGGGGCCAGCGGCACTGGAAAACCTGGCGGGGCGGTGCGGGTCGAGAGGCCGGGCCGACGGGGACCTCGAGGCGGAGGCAGTGGCTGGCGGACTGAAATTCGGGGCTGGCGGAACTGGAGATCTGGCCGGTGGCAGCGTGCACCTAAGGAGGACCGGCGTGTGACGCGGCTAGAAGACCTAGGGCGGGCGCCGGCGAAGAGGGACCCAAGGATGCGCAGTGCGGGACGCGGCCGGAGCTCAGGTGCAGTAGATTGAGGGTGGTATGGCCGACGGCGAGCTACAGCCTACAGGGGCGGCCGGTACGGCGCATGCGTGGCCGACGGGTTGGCGGCAGTGGATGCTCTAAGCGGCACAGCCGGGCCCGAGGCGACGGGCGGCCTCGGGACGGCGGGAGGCGTGGCTGACTCCGATGGCGGCATCTTGCTTGTAAGAAGTCGGCGGCGTGATATGCTCCAGGTGACGGCGGCCTTCGCGGAAGTGTAGTGGGAGGATGTGAGGGGAGCTAGGGTTTTGAATACCCGAAGAAATCCGAGCCTTTAGATTTGAATACGGATTTTGATAGACGTCGATTTGGATAGGGATTTGGTTTCGACTAAGGGTTGGCCAGGTGTTGTGGTTCGACTTGATTTCGGTTGGGGCTCGATTTGGTTTGATTTGGTCTGTTCTCAATATGACATGAAAATAATGTTAAATCTCTAATGTCATTGGACATTTTGTATGTTGTCGATTGGTGTTAGGGCTGCATAAAATCAAAATATACTAAAAATGGAGTTCTGGACTTAGAAAAGAAAATAGATTTTTCTGCATGTCTTATGAAGTAATATCTGAATGGATATTATTGTCCGTTGGTTATGAGCCCAACATCGATGTGCTAAAGCATTGAACTAAAAGCAGGTCTTAGTCTGGCAGTTGATCACAATGCAATGGTGCCAGATGTTCCCGGTTCCGGTCACCGTATTGGCAAGATAAACACCAATAACATCACGTTTTATTAATCTCGCATTAGGTCCGTAAGCACTTGATAGGACAAGCATCGTGATGAAAATCATATTGTCACAATAAATATATATATATATATACGACGTCAACTGTAAAACATCAAGTGAACATCGGTTCTTCTTCTATGACATTATGTATTGTTGTTTTATGACCAAATTTTTTGTTTCGTCAATAAATTATATGGGCTGAGGGTGTGCGATGCTTGTAATGACAAACAAAAACAATTCGTCATAGAAACATATATTTCCATGACAAAAGTTCATAGTGTCACGGCGTATTCGTCACAGATAATCACTTTTCTTGTAGTCGCGCGCCTTCGAGTCCAGACTCCAGAGGGAGAGGGAGGAGGAGCGAGAAGAGAACAGGCAGATGATGCAGGCGATGCGAGAGAGCCTGAGGACGGCGGAGGAGGCGCGAAAGAGGCAAGAGGAGGAGATGGCTTGACAGCGCGCGGAGTTCGAGGCAAGGTTCGCCTATTTGGAGAACCTATCTCGACTAGCTGGGGTATGCACTTAAACTCTAAATATTCCGTCAGATAGATCTTACCATTAGATTCACACGTCTCATGCCAAATGTGTTTTAGGCTGGCCTAAGTGGGACTAGTGGCGGTCCGGGGTTCTACGGTGGTCCACCACCGTATCGTGGTGGATTCGGGGCACCACCTCCCTACCAGAGCTACTACGGGGGGCCGCCACCTCCTCATCACCAAGCTCTGTACAGCGGCCCACCCCACCCCCCAGCAGGTGACTACGTGGGCCCAGCTCGCCCACATGGTGGTTACCCGTACGTTCCTGAGGCGGTAAGTCATTCGACCTCAAAATATGTGTTTTTGCTTTATTTCAACACATACCATTAACTAATAAGTCTATATTTGTTTTAAGGGTTGGGTTCTGCTTGCCCAGCAGGCTCATCTTGCGACGAGGAGGGACACATCGGGTAGCGTGAGGCCGACTTCAACAACAACCTGTTCGATGGCGCTTCCCCGTTGTTTACCCAGCCGTCCCTACCCCCTTCAGGCGATCCTCCGTCCAGCGAGTACTAGGTGACTAGCTAGTCGACGATATATACGTTTTGGTTATCGTATGATTGTGATTGTTATATTGTACATATGTGTATGTCGTGCGGCCTGTTTGGATGGTTTGATGTCTATTAGATGTGAACTGTGTGACTTTTAATTATTTGAGTGTATTTGAGCTTGTCAATTGTGATCTCGTCACATGTGCGCGACGAATGGAACATATGCATTGTGTGGGCTTTTGGGTTTTGTAGTGCGGCATTTCTTCTTCTTTGGGAGCAAAGAAATGCCGCTAGCTTTTCGAATTTTTACAAAAATAAAACAATTTTTTTTACTGTCCAGTTATACTCTTGACGGTTCTCGGTCTAGCAGTCGATACAACAGAACATGTGGACAAGATAGTATCGACGACTTCACTATTGCCGTCGACCGTAAGGCAGGATTGTCTCGACTGTTATAGCTATGGCCGTCGATAATACATGAGACGGAATGCCTGGTCGGTGGGCCCAGCTTACGCTTTATCTCGACTGTTCCTCCTTGGCCGTCGAGACTAAGCGCGCCCAACGGTAACAGCGTCTGTCGCTATAAACTCGACGGTTCTTGCGTTAGCCGTCGATACAACATGCCTCTCTCGACGGAGTACTCTCGACGGCTTTCTCTCGACGGCTGGCCGTCGAGACAATGTAATCCCGACGGCTTGTTAGCTTTGGTCGACGGTTTTGGCACTCGGAACTGTTGACATTTTCTGTAGTGTCTCTTAGTGCAATAGATCAAAGTTACAAGCTTGCTTCAAATCTTTTGTATGAGAGAGGTTGTTTCTAGTCTTTTACCTATTCGTAGTGGCTTCCAGTGATCGAACCGTCTAATGCAACAATTTCATCTTACTATGAACTGGGTGTCATTTTTCGTATTTTCACATAATTTTTCGCATAATTAGTAATTTTGGCAGATACGCTAAACATGCTAACTGGTCTTAACACACCCGTTGCCCTCGTCGCTTTGAACTTAAAATTAATCTACGACGTATTTCGGTTTAACGAGGAATATACTGCCAACCCATGTTCTAAGTTCTAACTGATCTATTAAATATATCTTTGATTAACATCCTCCATCTTAATTGTTGGTTTTCAGGTAAACACTAAACATGCTAACTGGTCTTAACAAACCCGTTGCACTCGTCGCTTCGAACTTAAAATTAATCTACAATGCATTTCGGTTTAACGAGGAATATAATGCCAACCCATGTTCTAACTGATCTATTAAATATATCTTTCATTAACATCCTCCATCTTGATTGTTGGTTTTCAGGTAAATCCTATTAGCCGCCATTTAGAACGATGCTATTTTCCGCTAGTTTTTTTTTTGCGGGTTTCAATTACCGTCATTGAGACGGTGGTTCTTGGCTCAGCTTTTTTATCCGTCAGTTCGACAAGTGGATTTTGGCTTAGCCTTTTTATCCGACGGTTGTACTGGCGCGAGAAGCGAAGCGGGGGTGGTCCTTCGCGCGAGGGACAAGCCCGCGTCCAGCGCGCCCCTGGCCGTACGCGTGTCCCGGCGGCGCCGTCCGATCCAGCTAGCCGCCCGCACTGCCCAGCCAGGCGCCTGGCTCACATATGATCGGCTCGGCTCTGCAACGTCCGCCTCGGCTCACCAATCCTCGCGCACCAGGCACCAGCTGAAGCTCCCCTTCCCCGATTCTCCCAGGCCGCCGTCACCGTTGTGTTTGGCCCACTTAAAAACTAATTAGCTGGAAATCAGGAATAGATTCTTCGGCTTTTCTATCAAATCGTGAACAGAAACTGCCGCAATCCCTATCAAGAACAGGTGAGCGTCCATCATTTTTCCATCTTCAGGTAAATCACGTGTGCTGTTTGTTCTTCTTTTGTGCAATCCAAGTTAAAAATTGGCATGTAATTAGTATCTTCTAAACTATTCTCTTATTAATCTCTCTCCCCTGAAGGGATTAGGGTTTGCCACTATCTTGATCTAGAAAAATAAAACAATATCCATCGTTGTTTCCTTCAATCCGTCCCAATAAAGAAACGTAGCTCATTGATGAGAGCATTCACTGGTTCAATTTCGGTTGCATCACAAAGTGAACTAGCATATAATTATCTTGTAAATCATGCATCAGAAATTATGCCTAAACTGGAAGAACTTGTTTTACAAGACAACAGTGGCCAAAAAGAGTCGGAAAATGTTGAAGCATCCAAGGTTGATGTCGTAGAACCATTTGTAAACCCTACTGGTGTTAGAAAGAAAAATGGAGGGAGGGGATCACGCCGTTATCCAAGTTGTCTTGAAAAGAAGAGGAAAGGAAAAAAGAGAGACAACCTAAACATTGGTGTACCTATGTGTGACATTCAGAACAATGTAACTATATTGTCAATATTTTATTTTGTTTAATTGTTGTATAGGGTGATATCAACATGTATCATAAATTCTTATTACTGTTTTGTAGGTACCGCAAATTCCTTCGTATGAACCATGTTCATATGGATCTGCAATGGAACTTTTAAACTCAATGACTTCTAATCTAGAAGGTAAAGATTGTAAAAAAAAAAAGTATTATGTCAGTGATGCTTCTATAAAAGCTCAATGACCACATTATGTTTTTTGTTTATTTTTTCAGGTTCAAGCAAAGTCATAGAAATAAATCAACATAACATTGCCGAAGCAACAAAAAAATTGATCATATGTGATGCTTCTATAGGAAGAACACATAATTTCTTTTCTCAGATCATTAGTCCATTGGTTTACTGCCATATGAAGAGCATAGGGACTTATTCCCAGGACAAAGAGATTTAATTGTACAATTGTCCTTGTATGAGCTTGTAAAACTCTGTTCTGGAAACATCAATTGTCCTTACATTAATCTGTCCTGGAAACAACACTTTAGCAATATCTTTTCAGCTATTGCATTGTTCATCTTCAGCTTTTGCACTTCAGCTTATACGAAGTACTGCCAACATTAAACTGGAGGTTTAATTACTGTTTATGTTTGTAGTTTGTAAGTATCATCTTGCTGAAGGTTACAGTCTGAGGCAATCAAGTTTGGCTTGCATAATTAGGCCAATACACTGGAATGAAAGAGCAGAAGTTATTTGTTTCATCTATGTTCACTGCCTTCACACTTAACAGTAAAATGGACAGGACCAAAGAAGTATTAGCTATCTGCCTTTTGTAAGCACAGCGTGATTATATTTCCACTTCATCTGTCACTTTATGGCATGAAGGAAGCAACTCACAACCTGAAAATTTACACGATTGAGAAGCTCCTCATTTTATACAATCTGAAAATTTAAACCAGTGCATCAATAGTATGAGAAATTAAATGTCACGTATACAATCTATGTTCACTGCCTTCATACATTCTGAAAATTCACACCAGTGCATCAAGAGCATGAGCAATTACAGGTCGCTCTTGAGCAATTACAGTATACATGTATACAATCTGAACAATTTCATACAATCTGAAATTTTCATCCAAATGGCTGCAAAAAAAAACATAATCTCCTCGGCACTGTAGGACAGAGGCAGGCAGGCAGCAGCATCTTTAGGAACACGCATCTTGAGCAGCTCGGTGGCCTCCTTGGTCGTGTCCCTGCACCCAATCTGCAGGAGAAGCAGTAGCTTCTAGAACGAGCCGCGCCTCAGTCAGGCACCTCGTCGCCGCGTCGTCCTCCTCCTCGCTGCCACATCTTCTTGACGAGGACGGGCACGGCGAGCACGTGGCCCAGCGCGGCCGTCCTCCGACGAGACTACGAGAGCACCGCTAGGACTTCTCGGCCGCGCTCTTGTCAGCGTCGATGAGGCCCTCGACGAGCTCGCACGGTGGGGAATCGGGGAGAGCGCGCGGTGGAACACCCTAATTTGGGGAGAGGAACCGCAGGGGAATCAGGGAAATCTCGTGTGGTGGGGGGAGAATCGGGGAAGGGGAGCTTCAGCTGGTGCGCGAGGATTGGTGAGCCGAGGCGGACGTTGCAGAGCCGAGCCGATCATATGTGAGCCAGGCGCCTCGCTGGGCAGTGCGGGCGGCTAGCTGGATCGGACGGCGCCACCGGGACACACGTACGGCCAGGTGCGCGCTGGACGCGGGCTTGTCCCTCGCGCGAAGGACCACCCCCGCTTCGCAGGAGAAGACTATTCATTTGATTTTATTAAGAGAAAAGGTATTTATTGAAATCAAAAATAAAATAAAATATAAGATATTAAAAAATTACTCTATGTTGCTTAGAGGTGGCCAAGCGGGCTGGGCTAACAAGGCCAAACCAGGCCGGCCCGCCAAACGGGCTGGGCAAACAAGGCCGAACCAGGCCGGCCCGCATTGTTCACCGAACCGGGGCGTCAGGGTTCAGTTCACCGAACAGAACTTGGGCCAAGGCCTCGGCCTGTCGGACCGGCCCTGCTCGGTTCGTATAGTGACGGGCCGGCTCGGTTTGATTTTGGCCTGGTTCGGCTCGTCACTGTAGCATATTTATTTAATTAAATATATTCGTTTATATATATACACACAACACACACACACACACACACACACGGAGGCCCTAGGGGTAGATTAAGCTAATCTACACCCGAGCCTTCCCAGCGAACCGCGCGAGCCAGCCAAACCCGAAAGTAAACGGTCGCATTTTTGAAAGTAATCGGAAGTAACCGAAGTGAACATGTTTCAGCACGAAAAGTAATTCGTTAGGAGGCAAGATCCTAGAATCGTGGGGGCATTAACTGCCCTAAAATCATGGGTTGCATGTCGGTTTATTTGAATTTTGAGTTGCTTCTTTTCAAACGGATTACTTTTCATTACTTACATTTCTCGAGCCAAAAATACGAAAGTAATCCGAATTTTAGACCAGTTACTTCTCGTTACTTTCAATTATGCATACATACAAAAGTGAAAAAGCAGTGATCAAATCCTAATTACAATGCATTACTTTGTCGTAATGCAAAGTAAATATATAGAACTATTACATTCTCATAATGGGATTCCTAAGTAATCCGATGAATTTGCTAAGTAATCCCCTAAGCAATCCTCGAGTAAACCGCGGCGGCAGTGGTGGTATGTGGTGAGAGAGAAAGCGTCGCCGCCGCGTGGCGGCGCTGGAAGGTGGGCGGTGCGGGCGCGGATGGGCGACGCCGGACATGAGGCAGCTGAAGAGGACGCCGGAGGAAGCGAGGCGGCACCGGCACGAACACGAGAGAGACGGAGGCGCGCGTCAGGGCGGTCTTGGGTCGGCGCTGGCGCTGGCGAGGCCGGGCGGCGTCGTCGATGGAGGTCGGGCCGGCGAAGTCGGAGTGGAGGTTGATGGCGCGCGGCCCGGGCGGCGCGGACGGACGAGGATTGGACGGCGCGGCCGGCGCGAGGAGGCCGGGAAAGCCGAGGCGGCGCTGACGCGGAGAAGGCCGGGCGCGAGGAGGCCGGGCGCGTCGTGGAGGCGCCGGCCGGGCGAGGAGGCCGAGCGGCGTCGGGAGAACGAGGAGAGAGAAACTGAGAGTGGATGGCGGAGGCGATTTTTGAAATCGGGATCCGATTTTTCCGGCATTAAATTGGAGAGAGAAAACTAGCTCGGTAGTCTGGTCTGTGTAGTAGGCTGGTTTGGGCTAACCGGTTAGCCCCAAACCGACCCATTGTAGCTCTACATCTAGGAGGAGATTAGGATCTCTCTCTCTAGAGAGATAGAGAGAGAGAGAGAGGGAGAGAGAAATGCGAGCGTACACCCAGAGTACGGATCTCCCTGTACTCTCAACGCGTTTTCGAAATCCAAGATTATTATTGATCGATCCGAACCGTTGATCTTGTTCGTCTCACTGAAATGTAGCCAGTGACCAAGTTTCATATTTTTTTGAATTTATTTACTATTTGTTTCCTATTTTCAAAAATTGGCCTTTTTGGACGCACCACGACTAATTGGAAGGCTGATTTTTGAAAATAGAAAACAAATAGTAAATAAATTTAAAAAATATGAAACTTGGTCACCGGCTACATTTCAAAGGAGACTAACAAGATCAACTGCTCGATCGATCGATAATAATCTCGAATTTCGAACGAGAGAGTATGCGAGAGATCCGCACTGGTGTACGCTAGAGATTCTCTCTCTCAATATATATATATATAGAGAGAGAGAGACAAGTGATGAAGAGAGCAGATTGATCTTGTTAGTCTCACGTTGAAATCGAGATGCGACATGATCAATTGACCAATCTTGTTTTGTGATTGTTTTTTTTTGAATTTATTTACTATGTGTTTCCTATTTTCAAAAATCAGCCATCCAATTAGTCGTAGTGCGTCCAAAAAGCTGATTTTTGAAAATAGAAAACAAATAGTAAATAAATTCAAAAAATACTAAACTTGGTCATCGGTTACATTTCAAATGAGATTAACAAAATCAACGGTTCGGATCATTGTTAGGCATCTCGATTTAAAAACGCGCTAGAGCATCTGAGTGATCCGTGTTTCAGTGCACGCCAAGATTCTCTATATATATAAATATATTTCTAATGATATATAATGTATTTACGCAATTTATAGTGTATTTGTGAAATATAGTGGTTTTTTCTTAATTTATTTACATATTTTTAATTAAAATGAACCGACCCACATAAAACCGTCCTGGCCCGGTTCGGTTACTGTGCGAACTGCAAACCGAACTTGGGCTGAGACCCAGGCCCATTGGTCCGGTTGGCCCGGTTCACATAGTACCTGAACCAACCGGGCCTGAACCAGACCGGGCCATTGGCCAGGTCTGATGTTGCTGCAAACTTTCTCCTCGCACATCTTGCAGACAGCAGCGGGCACCTTCTCCATGGGGCAACCAAGACTCCAAGAGTGCTCCTCAGGAACTCCACCTTCATGGTGGCCTTATCTTCAGGAACACAGCAGGCAACGCCGACCACGTACTCGAACATACCGGAGGTTGAATCCGAGAAGCCCCGGGGGTTCAAAGCCTCCAGCTTGGCAATATCACAAACAGCTCGCGCGTACCGTGCAAGCAGCGAAATGCTCGGCTTGACAACCTTCTCGAGATCGGCCGCCACAATGTACCTGCTCCTCCCCATCTGGAGGAGCTTCGCGGGGGAGCCGAAGAAGAGATCAGGAACCGGAGGTTCGGCGCGACGTCGCGGGAGCGGAGGGCCACGGCGCCGCGGGACAGGAGGGAGCGGGCGGGCTCTCTGGGTATCGGACAGGCCGACGCGTTCCCGGATGGAGGCGACGCGGCGAGCGACGCTGCCCACCACGCCGCGGAGAAGAGGGCCGGCGGCGGCGTTGTCGGGGCGTGAGAGGCCGGCGCCGGAGAAGAGGGCGAGCGCGGCGTCGTTGTCGCTGGAGGCATTCAAGCGGGTGAGCCTCTTGGACGCTAATTTCTCTGGCCTCTGGCCTCTGTGTCACAGTTTACGCTTTCAAAATTCAAAATAGGAGAGATGCATACATTTCAATCCAATTCAGAAAATTTTCACACATCATCCACGTAAGAGAATGGGATAGCAAGGAATTCTGAAACTAAATGCATACAAGCCACTGCATGCCATTGATTGAAATGGGAACTACTGCTTTGCATTATTCTCATGCAAAAAGCCTTGAAATGGAATCAATACGGCTCAACTACCCTGAAATGTCTTGTAGACAATGAATTTCCTCTAACAAGGCAGAGACAGCGGACTTGCTTGGACAGAATCGACGCCACCCCCAATAGCCAGAGGTTTTGTCCTAGTTGGCTCAAATATTTTAACAATATAAAACTATGTAATTTGAAATGGAAGTTAAAATTTTGTTTGTGTTAGAAAATTTAAAGTGACCAACAATTAATATCGTCGATGAGAGTTAGAAAATTAAATTTTATTTTAAATTTTGTAGCACACATATACATCTCAACTTCTACATGGAAACAAGCCGAACAATACTCATGTATTTAACCAAAGTTGGTATCCTAATTTAATTTTTCAACTGAACAGTAGCCATTCATGCTGTTCTTCTGGCGGCTACTCGTGGCCTTCGGTGCTGATCTGGAAACAATTAGAATGTGATCTTCATGATTGGATTATGGTGATTTGGACCATGGAGTTGCTTGAAATTTTGCAGAATGCACTCTTTTGTTGAATCTTAAGGAAACACATATATAAACACTTGTTACTACAAGAAATATTTTCTGAAAGCGGTATTACAGGACCAAGTGAGTGTCATGTCTTGGCTATCTTATAATGTCACATGCCTAATTTTATATTTGTAAAACAGGGAATCATTATAGGTACCAGGCAAGAAAAATTGTCATTCTCAGCTCCTAACTTGTGAGAATCACTAGTATCACTAGCTCAGTTTGTTAACAAGCATGGAATCTTAGTCCGCATCACGAACTAACAAGCAAAGTAAACAGCCGTTTAAATAGAAGTGGCAATCCGTTGGGCTGAAGGAAAAAATACTCCTGCTAAGACAAAGTATCTGTTGATTCTTGAGAATAAACAGCAAACATTTAGAAACAGAAAAGAGACAAGAAGAGGCCGACAACCTTCTTTCTCAGATACTAGAAGGAATGAGTCATGAGTTGTAGGGTGCAAAATTAAAACAATTTAATCGTTTCAGAGATGCACAAATGAAACAACGGTCACAACGATCACATCATGAGCAAGAAAGCTTGACCGTAGGTAGTTGTACTGCTGAAATCATGATTTGGAAAACAACTTACGATGAATGAGCATCCTGTTATGAGTTAGGGTGCACTGGTGCAGTGCTAGGATGAGCCTTCTACATCCCCATTCAGGGAAACATTAGCAGGGATGTCCCCAGCACGAGCTGCAGCATAAGCATCTGCAAGACCTGGAACAGTGCCCTTGTAGCAATCAATGTATCTTCTAATGAATTTATCCTCGCGATAAGAAATTAATTTGTAGAAGCCAATGCCTTTCTCCAACAAACCCTTCTCCTCCAGGATCTTTGCAACATGATAACGTGGTAACATCCGTTTCTCAAGGCTGTATGCAAGCAGTGTGGGCCTCTCCACAATGTAATCTGGATCCAGAGTATATTGTACTAGTGCTTTCTCAAGGCTGTATACAAGCTTGGTGGGCAAAATGGGCGGCCTGCCTCAGCCCATTGTACGTCATGGATGTAGGCCGTACCGTGCCGGGCTGACGGCCCAATTATCTCTACTATCTTAAAGCACCTAATGGTCGTGGTGGTACGGCCAACTTAGAATCCGGACCGTCCATCTCGCAGTGCCTCCTCTGCTCCGCCCGATCTTCCTTCGCGAAACCGTCCGCCCCTTAGCCACGATCCCATTACCAATTGACCGCCCGCCCGCCCGCCCCCTCCCATCTCCCTCGTTCGCTGCCACCCTTCCCTCACCTCACCCGCCACCCCTCACTCCCTACCTCCCTCCCGTCTCTCTCCCTTTCTCGGTTTCACCGCCGCCACCGCCGCCCCTGCCCCGAGCCGCGCCGCACTACCCCACCCTCGGTCTATCTCCTTCCTCCCACCTCTCCGCCTCCGCCACCACCACATCTGTACGGAGCCGAGCCGAGACGCACCGCACCGCCCTCGATCTCTCTGCCGCCGCCGCCGCCGCCGCCGCCGCCTCCGCTTCCGCATCGGGCCGTAGGTCATCACCAGCTCGCCGCCGGTCGCCCTGCTCTACGGGTAATCCTCTCTCTCTCTCTCTCTCTCTCTCTCTCTCTCTCTCTCTCGGTCCGTACCGGCCCCTGCTGCACCCGTCGCCCCCCTCGAGAAGAGCAAGGGTATTTGGATCACGGCGGAGCACAACCTGAGAAGTTCTTCTGATCAAAATGAACATGTTCTAGAAGGTATTGCACAACCTGAAAAGCTATTTTTCTCATACCTCTCTGAGCATTCACCTTAGAAAACAATTTTTTTCCTTGGATAATCTTTGGTACTATTATTTCTATTATTGTTGCCATTGTACTGCTCCAGCAGTATGATTTTTAGTTAGAGCTGATTTGATAGGAATGAAACTATCATTATTTAGTATCATGGTATATGCCAAATTTTTTTTTGTACAATCTATATGCTGTCATGCTTAAGACCTTGTTCTTTTTCTTTTTAGATTAAAGTTGCTGAAAATTTTAATCTAAAATTGTTGTGATCTGTCGAAAGAGGCCTTGGTGGTTACAACAAATTATAAAATAAAAATTTAGGAACTCCAAAAATAACCATTTAAAATCATATACAAATGACTACAAAGTACAAGGCATAATTCAAATCTTCATATTTTTGGTCTTCCGTTAGTGAACATCCTAGACAGAGTAAGTTGACAGAAGTTGTTCGGTTTTTGACAGGGTATAAAGATTTTGGTTGAAACATTCACTTTGCCTAAAGGTTATTGAATCAATAGGGGTTTGGTCTATGATAGAGCAGGTCTTTCAATTTGGCAAGGTAAATGTATGAGTCCGTTATCTGGATTGGACAAATATTTAATCTTCTATTGCATGTTTTTGTATTACTTTAATACAGTGCCAATTGTCTGCTTCATGGATATCTTCATATGCTTGCTAATCAAAAGGCACTCTTCACTGATTTGGATGCTTGACAAATGACTATTGGTATGTAGTGAGACACTGAGTTGTTGATGTTTTCTTTGTTTTTTTTTCAAGCTCTTGATAATATTGCTATTCCGTTTTCCTTATGGTGCCCAACCTTTAGCACACCTATAGATCATTGTATGCGGGAATCAATACCCACCTCAATGATTTTAAGACTGTTTTGTAAGAACCAAAAGGCAACTAATAAATGTTTTTTTCAAGCTCATAATAATATTTCTATTTCATAATGGTTTCACTTCTGAGATGCTTTCCATTAATTTATTAGTATATCCATTTTCCTTATAGTGCCCAACCTATAGTTCACCCATTAGTCAATGTATGCTGGAATCAATACCGACCTTGATGATTTTAGTACTTTTTTTAAAAGAACCAGCAAACAGCTAATAAATGTTTCCTCGTACAAATGTAATCTTCCTTTTCTTATGTGTACTGATTTTATTTTTTTCTGCCTTCAGTTACAAAAACAATTATGGTGATTTCACCCAACATGACACTATTTTTGGATGGCCGAGCTGATCCTCATAGGATATTTTTTACACTATTAATATTTCCTGTGGTATATGTTATCAGATTGCTTCCATTGTCACTCTTCCTTAAAATAGATAGACATTGCTTCTGTTAGTTGCAAACAAACAAAAATAAGCCCTCCGTTGGTAAAATGCTCATTCTATTTAGGAATTTGTTTCTCGATGCTTTTAATAGAGAATGTCCTTGTGGGTTGTACCACTGCATTTACTATTTCCCATACCAAGAAAAGGCGATCATGCTCTCTACTTCAAAGTATATAGTGTCCTAAGTGGAAAATGGCAATTAAATATCATGTACGAATCACATAAATCTTTGTTGAAACATTATAGTGGAACTGTCATGTAAACATGCATGTACTCCTATCTCATGTTTAGGGACTTGTGTGTACCAGGTATTTAGATATTACACCTTTATTTTTGGATAACTACTAGGTATATGGCTTATAAGAATTTGTAGCTTTGTTGCCTACAAACGCAACTAAGCAATAAGCAATATTTTAATGCATATAGTACATGATCACTTTTTTCTTTTTTAAAATGGTTTCGCACATGACAAGAAATACCATTCATCCAGATCTGTGTTATTCAATATGTTTTGTTTGAAACGTATCTGAAGTGCCAAGTATCAAGTATATGTGCTATAGTTCCTGGTTCAATAGATATAATATTTCCTTGGGCTAAAAATAAGGTTTAATGGAGCTACATTCTTGTGTTTAATTACTAAATATATATGAGTTCATGCTTTATGCTGCGGCTGCAGATGACGTGAACGGAGACAGCAGGGCGCCAATGATGGCCGGGAGCAAAGGCTGGTGGGCTTGGAGTTAGTTGGAGGAGGGGGAAGGGTCGGAGGCAGAAGATGGCCACGAAGCAGTGAACTCTACTATTCCAAGGTATGAATAATGCGCTGATTATTGCCACTGATTACTGAACTATGTAGATAACTTGTTGTGTTGTTGAAGGATTACCTATCTTGGTGCATTTGATTATGAAATTTGTCAGCTCCTGCATTTTATCCGAATTATGTATTGATTAGAGCTATAGGTAGAAAAGTTATGATATCTTTGAAAATATGAGTTTTCTAAAATAACAGTTTCCAATATTTGCAGGTTTTACTATTGGAATTGAGGTGGACAACTGTTAGAATATGCGCCGATGCAAGATCACGAACGACACCAGGAGACACGATGTTTGTTAACGCAGTTCGACTTTCGCCTACATCTGCAGGGCTCTGATTATGGGCGCTCCTCCCCAATCCATAATACCGCAGCACACCGGCTAATCAGGTCACGGCCACATGCCGGCCGCTGACCTCCTCTTTTGTCTATGCTACTATTATGAAGTCGTTCACATGGTTACACCAGGGCTGCCTCCCTTTATATAGTAGAGGCCTGCATAGAGTTCAACTCTAACACTAACCAACCCTTCCTATTACAACACAGAGTCCGTGTAACCTACTCGTACACATATTCGACACAATACTTAACAAACTCCACCTTCGAGAATATGGTCTCTTCATCTTGAAGTCGTTCCAGCGTCTTGCGCGAACCTTGTACCCGGCCTCTGGTTGCTCCCTCCTTTGATATTTGTTTGACTCCCTTTGAATCTACACCTCTAGATCCAATCTTTGAGTCCTCGAGCAGGCTTCCCAGCCCGCCACCGTACACCACGTCGTCCGTGCACAGCAAAACATGCCGCACCGTGGCTATTCACATCCACAACACAGCTTCGCCCTCAGTGTCGTGATGCAGTGCGTCCTGTGCAACATCCAGTTGCATCACTGCTCCCGCCGTTCCGATCTATCCGGCATTCATCCACGCTTGCTGGTCGGATCGCGAACACCGAGGTCGTCGTCGTCGCCTGCTGACCTCGCCGGCTACTTTGTCAGCCTCCGATCACCTGGTCTTGGTAGATCCCCGCCAACGGTAGTCCATCGGACGGTTCGAGCCTCCTACCCGAAGTGTCCGACACCACCGATCGAATCGTCGATCGCCGCCATGCTCCACCTTGCGCCGATATGGCGTTTTCCGCGGCGCTCGTGTATGCATAAACCTCATGTCTCCCCCTAGATCTTCTGCATGACCAACCTCGCCAACCAAGCTCTGATACCACTAGCTAGGATATGCGCCGATGCAAGATCACGAACGACACCAGGAGACACGATGTTTGTTAACGCAGTTCGGCTTTCGCCTACATCTGCGGGGCTTTGATTATGGACGCTCCTCCCCAATCCATAATACCGCAGCACACCGCCTAACCAGGTCACGGCCACATGCCGGCCGCTGACCTCCTCTCTTGCCTATGCTACTATTATGAAGTTGTTCACATGGTTACACCAGGGCTGCCTCCCTTTATATAGTAGAGGCCTGGATAGAGTTCGACTCTAACACTAACCAACTCTGCCTATTACAACACAGAGTCCATGTAACCTACTCGTACACATATTCGACACAATACTTAACAACAACATTGTGGCTTTGCTGCACATTACACTCCTGAACTCTCTGGAGAAACATGTAAAATTCTCTCCTACAAATTAAGTGACAGGCTATTGGAAAGGATGCAATCTACATGTTTTCTGCCAACTAAATATTTTTCATGTAGGTTAAGTTAATAGGTAGAGTTACCTCCCTATCAGGGCATTTCTTGTTGTGTGTTCTACATGCTAAGTTTGTTTTTTCCTGCTTATTTTAATCATGTTGCCAACAAAGGTTGAGGCTGCTAGCTTCGAATTTCACTTGGAATTTGTGTTCATGTAGTTCTTAGGATTGATATGTCTAAGTAGAGTTTTTCTGCCCTCGAGGGGTATAAAATTAATTTCTCATGGTTTTTACGATTGAACATCTTTAATATTTTGAGAGCTAGGCTATAACCTTTCACTTGGTTTTATTCCCTTTCTACTAGCTCCAAATGTATACTGCATGACTTACTGATTTTGCATCAGGCACAATTAGCAGTTCTTATTTTGCAATGGTTTAGTTTAGGCCATTGCATCAGCTGTGGTAAGCTTGATTCTAAAACATAAGCTGGTTTATTGTCTCTAAAACCAAAGCAGAGGCAAAGACAGATCGTGCAGTCCTACAAGGGGGAAGACAAGATCCAGCCAAGGCGGCGACCGCCTTGTGGTAGTTGAGCTGCAGCAAGGTGAGTTAAGTCAAGCGATGAGCAAAGGCCAGGGTAGTTGGATTGTGCAATCATGTGGAAAATAAATATGGAGAGCTGTCGCACTGCATGGGATGGCCAACAATGTCAACTGCACAGTACGTGTCTGACTTCTTGAATTTTTTTCTTAATGATGCCCTTTTTAATATGGTGTTGGTGTATGAGTTTGTTAAGAATGGCAACTTTGAGCAATAATGAAGGTATTTTAAAATCATATGTAGCAATGACAGCTTAATATGTATTCCATTTTGTTATCGTCTTTTCGACTTACACTTTAAATGATTTAATTTTTTTTCTCATTTACAAATCTAACATGCTCAAGTAGATTTCTACATTTGTGGAGACATGATTCTACTGCTCTAATATGTGAAACCGCTCCGAATCGTGTTTTCCTTTCTTCCTTTTGTAGTTCCGTGGCATAGCACGGGCATTGTACTAGTTTTTTAAAAGACTGCAGCGTTACCGTTACATATATTACTTTACAAAAATATATATAGGCCGTACCGTGCCGTGGCGGGGGTTGCAAACTTGATCAAAAAATCACATCATTTCATCGCAGCCAAATATGCCGACAAGTAAGGGAAAAAGGCTCATTGAAAAATGGTTGGATCTCAAGGTTTAGCTCCGTGAAGGGCTTTAATCATAATAAGGCAGTCTTGTGATATTACCGAAATCGAAAACTTTAAAGGGCCTGTGTATCTTTTGAAGTCGGACATTGGACGAAGAAATGGAGTAAAGTTTCTCCATCAATGATACGCCAGAGAGAGCAAGCTAAACACCCATTTAAAATTCCTTTTCAACGGAGAAGGCTCGAGCATTCAACCGATTGAGCAAGATCAACCATAAAATGATTTTGTGTTTGAGTTGACGGCTCCTCTTCCTAACAATATTGTAAGCTTTAAAAGGCAAGCTATTGGATGTGACATTCTAGTAAAACTTTCCGAATGAATAATTATTATTGTTCTAAATATAACTACGAGAGTCTTCATGCTACTTAAAGGTCAGGTCGTCAAATATTGTTTAAAATTCCTGTAGCTCTTGTAGACCCTGTTGCTCCACGCCGTTTGAAAAACAAAGCCTCTTGTTGATTTATAATTGTTGAGAAGAAAGAGTGATTTTTTACGATTGCATGCAGAGAAGACCTCGGGAAGTTGCTCAGCTAGGGGTGCACCGAGGAAGGGGTCCTCTCAAAATCTATGTTCTTTTCCATCGCCCATAATCACAAGAACAAATGGCTAAAAATTTAGGGAAAACTTTTAGGATGTCACGCCACCAAGAAGCCTCCTTTGAGAACAAAATTCTTATGGAACGAATGGGGAAAAGAACTTACTAGGTCCAATGGACTCATGAAGTGTCAAAACGTGAAAGGATCGCTATGCCGCCTAGAGGGGGGGTGAATAGGCGAATAAAACGAAATTGTGGAAATAATAAACTTGAACAGTAACCAGTCGGTCGGATGTTCCAATGCAGCGTCGGATGTTCCGATGTGGTACTGTACACCCTCCGTCGGATGTTCTGATCCTGGGTCGGATGTTCCGATGGCCGTCGGATGTTCCGATCCGGTGTTCTCGAATTTGTCGAAAACTCAGAGAAAAACTGATTTCAGAAAACCAAGGTTGGATCTATTCAAGAATACCGAACAGCCAACACGGTAGTAAAGACACAAAAACAAGATCAAGACAAAAACACGGCGATTTTTGTTTACCGATGTTCGGATCTTTGAAGGAGATCCTACTCACCATTAGGAAGGCACAAAGCCGGATCACCAAGACCCTAATCCCCTTACCGGTAAGCACAAAGCACTCACCGCGATCACTAGTTGAATCCTTTTTCTTGCGGAGGTAGATTCACATCTTCACAAACTCCGGAGGCACGCCACACAAAGATCGGCGACTCACCGGCGACACCTAGCCGTCTAGGAGCCCTTCAAGCCTCCAAGAGTAACAAATGCGATGAAGAAAATAGGAATCGATAAGTGCTCAAATTGAATCTCTAATTTGTGGAGCACTTGGGTTGCCTTGATCTCTCTAGATCTAGATCTCACAAGATGAACAAGAGAGAGACAAAGGCTAGAGTTCTTGAGAAAAGATGAACAGGAAGAATTAGGTTCAAATCAAGGTGTAATCAGAGAGTAAACAGTGTCAGCAACCTTTGGAAGGTATTAGAGACGGCTTTAAATAGAGAATCCCAAAAACTAGCCGTTGTGCAGTTAATCCCGCATCGGATGTTCTGATCTCCCGTCGGATGTTCCGACCCGCGTCGGATGTTCCGATGGAAGTTCCGATGGACCCTTTACTGGATAGCTCGAAAGCGGCGGTGGCTCACCATCGGATGTTCCGACCCACATCGGATGTTCTGATGGCATAGGTTCTGTATGAGGTGTATTTTGAGTGGAAAACTCACACAAACTTCGAGATACCTATTTTGAGCACTTAGGAACCTTTATAAGCTTCTCCATTTCATCCCTCTTTATAGTACGGCATCCCTAGGACTCAATAAATAAAGATTTACAAATAAATACTAGTCTTGATGCCTTCTTGCAATAAATCCACTTTTGAGGGGTACACCAACACATTTAAACATGTACCTCATAGAATTAACCTGTATAGCATCTGTGCACAATTCTCCAATAAAAATATTAGCTCTATAATTGTTTCTCATTAATCACCAAAATCACTTAAGGGCCTAGATGCACTTTCAAAACGGTGAAAGAGTTTGTGTAAAACTTGATAAGCAAACCATCATTTTGTATAGTCAAGTTGATAACGACTAGCCTTCCTTACCTTTTAGGCTTGAAGATGCTTTTCCAAGCAACAAGATTGCCACTAGCCTTATGAGGTCCTTTATCATGCAACATGAAGCTGCATTGAAACTTATCAATTTCTTTAATCACGCCCTTTGCCAACTTAAAAAAGCAGATGGTGAAGGTTGGAATGGAGGACAAAACTACAATGACAAGTATCAATCTGCTCACAAAACTCAAATAGCGAGCTTTCCAACCTACTAATCTCTTATCTATGCAGCTCAAGAGGGGGCAAAATCATCTCTCGATGGGCGTTGAATAGACAAAGGTAGTTCTATATAATTGATAGGGAAGGCTCCCACTTGCAACCAAGGATACTTGCCATATGGGAAGTTAATTTGGATTCACAGAAGTAGGCACAAATACTTATTTGTTGCAATTAACTTGTAGGCCTAAGAACTCCTCGAAGGTATGCAACATAGACTTCAAAAGCATCACGCTGAGCTGAGATGCCTTAATCAAAATAATAATATCATCCGTATACAGTAAAATTGGGAAGTTCACACCAGTGGTATCAACATAAGGGGTGCAGGAAACCTTTTAAATGAGAATCATTCACAAGGTCTTGAAGTATGTCTAATGTGATGGTAAAATGCACTGGAGATAGTGCATCCCCTGGTCGAACTCATCTCTTGCATATTATGTAATTGCCTAGGACACCATTAAGATGAATGCACTGGCTGAAGTCAAAATGGATTATACCCAGGTAATCCATCTAGGGCCAAAGCACTTTTTCCAAAGAACCTAAAAGATGGCCCCGTGAGAGATAAAGTCAAATGCCTTTGAGAAATCCAATTTGATTAGGATTGCATCGCAAGAATGAGAGACATAATGAGTAATGAGTTGTGTGACTATAGCTGTGCAATCTTAAATCGTCCTTTACTTGATAAAACTAAATTGGTTTGCATGAATAAAGGAGCGAACACATGGTTGTAACATGTTAGCCATAACCTTTGTCAGCAATTTCAAAAAACCAATGAGCAAAGAAATTGGTAGGTTCCCATCCAGTAAGGAGGCTTACTCATTCTTAGAATGAGAGTAATGTAGTGAAGGTTAAGCCTTTTGACGTATAGATTTCCATGAGAAAAATGCTCACAAAGGGTGTAGTAATCTTCTTTGATATATTCGAGCAATTCTTCAAAAAATCATTAATAAATTCATGGGGTCTAGGGGATTTGCCAGAAGCCAACTTCTTAATTACTCAGGTCTAATTCTATATGGGTGAAGGCATCATCCAGGAAATTTAGCGATACCGGATTCCCCAGAATGTCAAGAGGAAAGTGCAAACAAGAAGTTGAAAAAGCTCCCATTTGGGCCTTGAAAGACTGAAAGAGAATATTTGCCTTAGAATGATGAAATGAGAAGGAGTGACCATCTTGGGATAGGGGTACAATAAAATTGGGCCGATGATTCAGCTAGCAATATCATAAAATTACGCGTTATTCTCATCAACAGTGTTCTAAAACTTGGTAAAACTTGACGAGTACTCGCCGTGGACTCGCTAGTCAGTGGCCTCCGAGGCGATTTGCCCCAAATCAACGGATTACTTGGTCAACCCGAGTAGTCAATCCAACTTGGTCAAAATCCCGAGTAATCAGCAATGTGGGGTGGCGAGTAACCAGTACAGTGAAACAAAAGACGTGCGGCCCATGAGCGCAATATGGGTGAGGTGTTGAGGGTTGGGGAACACCGCATGGGGAGAGCCATTGGGTGCTAGGGTTTACGATTGGAAGAGCCGCCACCGCCGTCGGCCGTCCCTCCACTGTGCTCTATCGCCGTCGACCTGATTCATCCCCAATCTGTACCACGGACATCGCTTGCCTCCGCCGAGCTCCACTGACAACCGGCATCGGCGAGAGGTACCTATCCTACTCATCGCTGCTTCACTCCACACCCACTGCTCGCTCTATTCCGAGCGTCGTTGCTTCCTCTACTCTGCGTTCTCGATATATGGCCTGCTCCCTATCCTCTCCTTTGCCAGCGCTCCCTTTGGTCGGTATTAGTCGTGTTGTACTCCCTCTCCAAATTATTATCTAATAGCCCATTTTTATTATTTATCATTGGTGTGAGACTCTCCCAATGCTTCTCTTCACTGTTGTGTCCTCTGAGAATAGTAAATAGTGTGATACTGCTAAACAGTTTGCACTGCAAATGAATTATTGTATTTATTAACTTATTTCTTATTATGCTCTAGTTATTTGGGATGTTGTCAACTCAAGAATCGGTAGCATCTTTTTATTATATATTTATATATATATATATATATATATATATATATATATATATATAGAGAGAGAGAGAGAGAGAGAATAGCTAGCGTACTCTCGAGAGTACAGATCTCTCCGTACTCCCGAGTGGTTTTCGAAATTCGAGATGCCTAACAACCGATCCGAACCATTGATCTTGTTCGTCTCACTGAAATGTTGTCAGTGACCAAGTTTCATATTTTTTTGAATTTTTTTACTATTTGTTTCATATTTTTGAAAATCAGCCATCCAATTAGTCGTGGTGCGTTCAAAAAAGCTGATTTTCGAACATAAGAAACAAATAGTAAACAAATTCAAAAAATATGAAACTTGGTCACTGATAACGCTTCAAAGTGAGATAACAAGATCAACGGTTTGATCGGTTGTTAGGCATCTCGAATTTTGAAAACCACTGAAGTACGGAGAGATCTGATTTTAGAGTACGCTACTATCTCTCTATATATATATATATATATATATATATATATATATATATATATATAGATTTACCGAGTAAATCTGAGTACTCCCAAGGAAACCGAGTACTCGATGCTCCCTACCTCGTCCACCGCATAGCGCATACCGAGTTCTAGAACCTTGCTCATCACCCAATTTGATCCTTTTTGTTTTGCGTATTGCCGCATGTAGTTTCTTTGCTGCATCAAAAGATTCTGAAGTTTCTCTCAAACCGGTTTTTTGAATCTAAATTCTACAGGGAAAAGCCTTCGCTTAGCTTCAAGTTTATCGAGTAAGCTAAGCGTGAACTCACAACGACTAAGAATTAGCTTTAAGGGCCCAAATCAAGACACCCATTTTTCTAAATATATTCGAAGCTTCATAATCATTTAGCCTATGATACGCTTAACTACATTAGTCTTAGCAAGCCCAAACCCTATTAACTTCTTCTTTAAAACTAGGCAAAGCTTAACGGTAGTTCTCAAAACAAAAGATACAGTTTGTGCCATTAGAACGGCTATTGTTATGCTTAGAGGGTCATGATCATTGGTTGCCTTGTAAAGATCTTCATAGTAAGTCTGAGGATAGGAAGAGAACTGGGACGAGGAGCAGAAGGCATAATAAAGTTTCTCAAGAAGAGGATTATCCTGATGATTACTCCACGTCAAGTGTTTGTCCTTTCGAGGAAGATCAATCCATTCCTTCTCGTTAATGAAATTATTGAATATGGAGATGTCATGAATTCCTGAACATGTTTATTTTTTTCATTTGCGCTTCTATAGGAATTGAAGTTATATCCAAGAATGAGCCAATTAACATTTGGATTAATGTATAAAGATCTTAGCTCTACATGCACAAACGACGTTTCCTATGTTTCTGAGGGAAAATAAACATTATTGATAAGCTAAGAATCCCTGTTGGTAGTTCTTGTTAGCTCCACAGTGAGAGAGAAAGATCCTTAAGAATGGTTTTGCCCACAAAGTCAGTGTCTTACTAGATAGTGGCAATCTGAGTGGCCAATGGAGTCTTTTGAGCATCATTGAGCCCTAATTCTTTTAGTGGCATTGATGACGCATACTTTTGCACTAGAGAGTTCTTGGACGGTTCATGGAACCTTAGCGAGGCCTCGGCGAACATTTGAGCTGCTTCAGGACAATCTAAGCATGACCGGGCGAGCGAAGAGGTCATGTGTAGGTCTAGGAGTAGCTAGATCTTTATTTTGTCGCCCATGCTTCAAGAAGGGTCTAATCGTTTCGATCGTGCCAAGTCTCTCCTTGTTCTAGCCCTCAAGTCATCCACAAATATTTAGAGATATCAAACCGTTGAAAATCTCCTGAACAGGGTATTTTCTGTGTCCATCGGACCGGGTCCGGTCGCCACCGGACTGGGTCTCCTAGCCCAAACCCTAGTTTCAGGTTTACTATTGCCTGTCGGACTGAGTCCGGTGCTGTCGGACAGGGTCCGACCCCGCCGGACCGAGTCCGACAGTGCTTGTGTTCAAGCGCTAAAGCTCTGTCGGACTGGGTCCGACCACCGTCGGACCGGGTCCGACAGTGTGTGTGTCAGCCGAGTTTGAGGTCTGGTTGTAGCCATCAGACCGGGTCCGATGACCATTGGACCGTGTCCGACGGTACTGTAACGGCTAGTTTTTGGAGTCTTCCTGAGATCCAACGACTAGTTCCTCTCCTAGGGGTATTTATTGACATGGGTAGGCTGCCTTTACTGAGGTTTGTTGCTCCACTTCACCTATAGCCATCATCTACTCATTCTAGGGGTGTTTCGGGCTTATTACTCTTGAAGACGATGTTCTTCTTGGAGGTGTGGGCTTGGGAGTAGGCCTTGGCATGTGGCTACTCTCAAGTCGGTGTGAAGGTGACGGAGTCCACCTCGCCGGAGTGGCGGAACGACTACCGGGGAGTAAGCGAGGCGTGTGGCTCAAGAGGGAGCCGGTCCTTGCACGCAAGAGCTAGCTAGCCTCAACGGAGAGTAGGAGTGGTGACTCCGAACTTCGGTGAAACAAATACCGTGTCACCCCTCTTGTCTCTTTTACTTCCGCATTTACTTTTCGCTTGTTTTGCTTGTTTGTTTTTGTGAGATGAAATAGATTGCTAGTGCGTGCCGTTTAAATTGCTTCCGCTTAATAGGGCACTAGAATCTAGAATTGGGTCACTCTTAATCTTGTTGCTTAATCAAGTATAACCCAAAGAAATTAAAAATTGCCTATTCACCCCCTCTAGGCCGTAAAGTTCCTTTCAAGTCCACCGTGTCAAAAGCACCAAAATTCTTAGGATATAAATTTATAGCATAATTAATATCCATGGTCTCTTGTTTTTAAGATAAATAACTTTGAATGTTGTAGCGTCCAAGTGGTTGTGGATGGAAGTCCATTTGAGTTTAGCACTTAAACCCCTGATATTCCAATTAAGAATCTGAAGTGTTCTCATTTTTTATTAGTTTGTGAGAGTGGCCAGCTAAGCTCTACCTCATCAAGCGTAATGTTGCGACCCAGGGCACAAAGCAAATCCATTGGTAGAAGGCCGCGGCAGGAGGAAGCGACAATTTATGGAGATCTTAGAGGCTCACTTTCTAGAGCGTTCGTAGCTCAAGAGACGGGTTGAGCCACGAGGCATCAAATCAAAAGGAGGATTTCTCATCACCAGAGAGGGACTCTGACAAGGCACCGGTGGATCAAGAGCCAAGGGTGTATGGATAGAGGAGGGGATTCATGAGCCCTCCAGGGAGAAAATTTAGAGGGGTTTTGGGTCAAGAATCTCATCGAAGGCAGTGTCATCCGAGAAGACGGTCATCTCAAGAGAGTCCTAAAGTGGAGTAAGGGCCAAAAATTCTGGGGTTGCAAGAGTCAAATCAGTCTACAATTCGGATTCCATTGGAGAAGGTTCAACAATCTCGTCATCTTTGGGGTCTTATGAGAGGAATCTAGCGGAGGCTCAATCATGAAAAAAGGGACTAAATCAAGGAAAGATTATAAGAGTGTGGACCGGAGGAACACCTCGTTGAGAGTCAAGAGAAAGGTGGAAGACAGTGAAACAAAAGGATGAGAAAATGAAGAAGTGAAAAAGACCACAAATTGAATGCTAAAGGAAGAGGCCTCGAGAGTGATGCCCTAGAGATGGTAGAGTGGGGAACACTACAAACTAGAACTAGGGTACCACTGGAATGAGAAGAAAGCTTGGCTTTGGCTCTCCAATGGAATAAGGGGCAATTAACCGTTAGGTGGCCGAGTTTTTTACAAGATCTATAGCGCGCCATGGCCACCAAGCTCGAATGAACCTACTTTGTCTAACCCTCCATCTGAATGAACCATAGTCGCTTCTTCGATGTCTTTTTTGCTTGCAAGGGGAACAAATATGAAGAGCAACCCCGTTGATAAAAGAATTAATGTTGAAAGAGGCCTCTGAAAACCTGGAGGACGAGCAGGCTTCGAAGTTGAGGACATTAAATTTAAAAGACCCGGGCAGTCTAACACAGGTTTGGATGCCACAATGTCTACCCAAGATCTGTAAGTACGTTGGTCAGAGACCCCCCGGTTTGGTGGCTGGAATAGCTGATCTTGTAGGAGCCTGAATCTGCCATGTCATTGAAGATTGTAGGGTGAGCAACTTGGTTAACTTTGCTAGATCTAGGGCGATCTTAGGAGCTATGCCATTGTAAATGCTTCTGTGAAAGCTTCTAACAATGTTTGGAAACCTTTGTCCAAGACAATTATTCCTCTATGTTCCATTTCCTGAACTCAATTACCCACTCTAGACCACCATCACGCCATAAGGAAATATGGACGACAAAATTTGCATGAAGAAAGGGGCCTGAACGAAGCGCAGCAAAGGCAACATGCCTAGAGGATACCCCAAATCAAAAAGAGTGTTCTGTGTGGGTGGAGACTGCAAAGTAAGTAGCATCTGCTCCTAAGAAAACTTGCAATATAGAGGCTAACACATCGCACAAATGCCGATTAAAAAAGCGACCAAAGGTTGCCACCAACCAAAATGGACGCCAAGATAAGTCTAGATCAATGTTGACTGGGAGCTTGCACCACTCTCCGAAAGTAGCACCGACCTTAAAAGGAAGAGGTCGATCAAAGGAGAAGGGAAGGTTAGGTGGACGAGGGTGAGGGATGATGGGCAGAGGTGGATGCAATCATGGTGGTGGTAGGGGTGGATAGTCGTAGGTACGAGGGAAAGATGATGAAGAAGGTTGGGCGGTCGAGCTGATGTCCCGACTGGAGAGGGTCGAGTTTGGACGAGTGGAAAGATCCATCCTACGTGACAAACCGGTGGGGTTGATGGCAGGCTTGGGAAGGTGTTCTAGAGGAGCTCTTGAGCTTAGGATTCTCAATAGTAAGACGTTGGATCTCCTTTTCTAGCTCTTGCACATACCGCTTTCAACCGCTCTTCAAATCAACTTTGAGCGAGTAACATGCGAAAGCCTCCAAGAGTATGTTTCATAGGTTGAGACAACATGGTAGGATTTGGATCTGGATGTGTGGCGCGTGGTGCTGGTACTGTGCAGAAGACCGCCTCTCTTGCTAGCTTCTACCTCTTCCTTCTCCGCCTCTCTTCCGTAGTGCGCATCTCCTTCTCCTCGCTGAAAGCAACCATTCTCAAAAGCTGCTCTTGCTAAAATGTCCCCTTCTTTTTGGACTTTCCATGACACCTGATGCTGAGAGGTGATGGAGCTGAGAGCATGCTCTAACAGGCTGCTCGACGATGACTCAGGCCCCTCAGTCTCCCGACGATGGTGTTAGTAACGAAAGAGGAATCCAATGGAACCATGGACAGGGAATGTCCCAGAAGGAGGGGCAGCACGTCGGCAAACATGGAGCCCTTGTGGAACGAGCTACGGATCTGTAGAACCTAGGGGAGAACGAGTGATAGAGTGGGTATCGCAGGAGCTAGGTGGAGCTTGGCGGCGACGGCGTTGGCGGTGGTTAGGCCTCCTAGCCTCCGCCCATAGAGCAGGCCATGGTGTAGCGATGCCGTTCATCAATACCGTACATTTACGCATTTGAATATGCCTGCTAGCCGATGGAGCGATCCTTCGAGGGTGGACGTCTAGGGAACGTCGTTGCCGGCTGCGGTGGCAATGGTGGGAGCAAGAGACGGCTTGGGAAATGCGGATGGGCTGAGGAGGTGACGTTGTTGGTGTCGGCGAAGGCGGCGGCGGCGGCAGCGAAGGATGGGCTAAAGGGCTTGCAGAGGCTAATGCATATCCAAAGCAATAGGCGGGAGGTGGCAACAGCACTGACAGTGCCGACCACTGGTGCCAGCATGGGCGGCGGCAAGGGGATCGCAGAAGGAGGTTGGGGTTCACAAACTCAGCTTCAAACTCACGACTGTCATATTCATGAAAGTGTTTTGTACCGGTTTGATTGATTCTACATCATGTTTCACAAGCTTGTTCAAATTCAAATTTTGAATTGAATGGATCAAGGAATGAGTGTAAGCATTAGAGAGGGTTTAGGGAAAAGAAGAATATGTCCTTAGGGCAAAGAGGGTGAAGGTTTGCTAAATTTTTAGGAAATCATATGTTTTAAAATATAAATACATGTATACTAACATATATTGCAAGAGGTTTCAAATAAATTGATTGATCCTTTTCTTTTATAAAAGACAAAAACAATCTATTTGCACTTTTTGTAAATAACTTTTCATGCAAGATATTGAAATATAGATTTTTTGGTAGATTTGATAAGAAGAAAATCAAAGTAGGGCTTATTGCCATATGACATAAAATGTCATGTAACAACGCCTATATCATGCTTTTAGTCAAAATGGAGACTCAAAATGCAAGTCTCCAAATGAAATTTTAAAGTGTTCAGAACTAAATAGTAAAATGTTTTAAATACATTTAGTTTTGAAAGAGTGCATTCACACACATTTGCTTTAAATGTTTCAAAATTTTCCAAAAGTTTTATAAACCCAAAAAAGGAATGTTACACATAAAGCTCTTCCAGATTAAGGTTTTCGAGGTTCACACACATTTGCTTTAAATGTTTCAAAATTTTCCTAAAGTTTTATAAACCCAAAAATAAGATGTTACACATAAAGCTCATCCAGATTAAGGTTTCAGGCTTTGAATGGCTAGTGATAACACGACAAAATCTACTCAGATCCACACCATTTTGGACCTTTTCTAATTACTTCATCACCGAAATAAACTATAAAAAACAGTTTCCCCATACATGCATGAACGTACCACCGCGTAAGTGAAAATTCATCTATTATTCAGCATACCGAAATATCTCAATCCCTGATTTTGTTTTCTTATAGACACCTATGCCCCCCCACCACCCATATTTCTTCACTGTTGGCTATATTTAGCAATTTTTCACACAATAATCTATATCGACTCATCTAAATACCTCGGTATGCTACCGTCACGTACTTGCTAGATTACTTGGATAATTTTCAAAAGTACAAAACTTATCTTTCATTCGACCAGCCGACAGAGCTGAGAGCTTCACGGCGTGATCAATCTCTCCCTACCCTCCCTCCTCTCCTTTCTTCTCTCTCACCGCGATGCAAACTTAAGGTGCAAGATGAGCATAGTGCGCTGACGGAGGGATTTATAGGGGAGACATGTCGCTTTGGGCTAGAGTGGCTTGTCCTCACGCCATGTCGCGCCTTGCGTGCGCACCATTTGTAAAAATTGACACATTATAATAGCATTTCTCTAATTAGGATTTTTTTAATGGCAAAACAAATCACGCAAAGAGCCTCTCTACTATGGCAGAACATTGTCACCACGTCTCTTTCGAGGCCGGATTAAATGGGTTAACTAACCTTACTCTACCTAGATTAGTTTAACCTAGCTTAATCCAAGTTTTTTGTTTGGTAATTGATCTAGTTAATCTGCACCATTCGGTTGGGTTAGGCCTTGTTTGTTTCAGATTAATGCAGCGTCGTGTTTTACTGTAGCAAATTTATGATCCACTCAAAATCCGTCTTAACGAGTTTAAAAAATTATGAAAAAAAATATTTTACAAACTTTAAGAAGTACTATTTAAAACCCCACAAAAATGACTACAAAACATTACATCATTTGGCTTGTACAAAAATAACAAATTTTCATTTAATTTAATTTAATCTGAAACAAACAAGGCCTTAGTAGGGTTACAAGAGAGGGATAAGTTATTTCATCCGCTGACTGGGTTAAATGACATTGACCAGATTAACTTAATCCCACCTGGCTCAGGGGTGTTTGACCCATTAAATTCTTAAAGCATTCCTTAAGCCCTAACCAAAAGCAGCCTATTGTCGTTGTCTTGGATTGGTTATCAAGCATGGAGTTTTAGTTCGTATTAACCATGAATTTTGCACGACAGTTTGGTTGACAAAAAATTACATCATAACTCAACCGATCCGAATCACCTGCAGTCGTGCATATAAATGCACGGCGTGCATTTGTATCTGGCAGCTAGTGAGAGCACAACGTGCGAGCGATTCCTTCCGAGCGGGCTCCCAAGCGTAGGCCACGCGTGGGCTTCGACTAGGCTGCGAGCACTAAAATGGGCCGTTCGCGCCCCAGCAGTGCACATAGTAGGAAGGAAAATATGAGTCGTCGATCTCAGCATCTATGGCTGTAACAGACTTAAAAGTGAATCGTTTTCTCTTAGGCAGTAAGCACTAGAGAACTGACAGCGAAAATATGGATTTAGATCCACAAAACATACATCTAGCATGCACAAGAGAGCATCGAAGTAGCCAAAATGGGTTCTTAACAATATTGTGCATCTTTTGACACAAAAGGGGAGTTCAAAGACGTAGTAAATTGGACACAGGTTGAATCTCAAATTTGGGACAGGTAACTGAATCTGACAATTTTCAATTTTTTTGCCTATACTGAGTACTGACATCATGTTTGAGAGAGATGGCGTGGCCAAAACTACAACTAAGGTAGGTAAAATTGTCAAACAATGTTTGCTTCAACTGACAACTATATTAATACAAAAGAGAGAGACAACGATGACATGCCAACATTTGATCATCTAGTTTGCTATGATAAATATGAACATTTAGAAATGATCATCATAATTGGATTCATCCTGCATAGGAAGAGTATTTTGGTTAGTACCGTAAGAAATAAGGATGAAAGAGCAGAATAGTAATTACCATTAACAAAAGCATATAGCTACCATTAAGTTCATTGTCTTCAAACAAATTTGAAGTAGCTTCCACCGGTTGTTGGGGGATGTGTGTTTTCTTTATTTCTCTCTCCCTTACCAATTTGGTTTTTAAATCTACAACACATTGAGATTTAGTTGAGAACATATACATTTATAGAAAACATACATTTGTATTGGATTTTTTGGGATGTTTCTTTTTTAGGGCTGTATTTTTTAACCTAGCCTTTTGTTCTCTTCGAGGTCCTCTTTTTAACATTTTTCTTCTTTAGACCAATAATTTGTGACATAGAATGTGATATTTGAGAGTTGTCTTTAGCTCCATTTTCATTAGCATCTCCATCTGTTGATTCCTTTATCTTTGTTTCCACTTATCTCGACAAATTGTCAAATGCATTATCTGTAGCATGACACAAACTGGATAATCAAAAGCTCGAGAGGCTAAGGCAGTAAACTTGTGAGAAACAAACCGGTAGCAGCGTGAAGCTTCTAACTTTGGATTTTTTAAGACATTCTTCCCGTCACCATCTTGGCTTCGCACTCCTCTTGTTCATCTTTTGAGAACATAAATATCAGACAATTGTTTTATGTTCATCAAATCAACAACTTTTAATGCATGGGCACATAGTATTCAATCTCTCAAATAAACGGCAGCTACAATAAACTATTGTTCTCTCCATGTTACATACAGCTGTTTATTCTTCTTCCACAGAAGATTCATCACTAAAAGTCTCCATTACAACAATGTACTCGTTGTTGTTAATTGAAGTCTTTACATAGGCTGCAAGAGATCTTTCATACTCATCTTGAAAATATCAAAATATTTGAAGGGTGTAGATTTTACTTGCTTGTACCAACATGGGTGTCCTCATATATAAGAGTGATATTTTACTTCTCGATTCATACTCAGATTGTTGCTCTTTATCTCGCTTTTCTTGTACAACCCTGTCAAAGTGGTTAAAAAACCAAGTGATATCCAACTTCACATTCAAAGATTTTTAAGTTGTTATTAAAACTCCCACTTAACTGTGTACTTCACATTCCCAACGTGAATACATCCTTCATATAGCATGCTAACCATTTTTCTTTTAACTTATAAATGCTGTTTAAACAAGTTTCTTTTAAAACCTTACTTCTCATGTCATTGAAGACTTTTCAAATGTTGCATTGTCATCATGCTCATACATGCAAGCACTGAAATTAATAAGAATATTTGACCCTCCAACCATGTAACGGCTCAAATTCTTAATTTTATTTTGACTAATATGCCAAGTGCATAAACCATACCATGAATTAGGAAGTACCTCACCAATTGCCTTTTCCATTGCCGCATCCGGGTCAATGCATAAACTCATGAGCAACTTTAGGCCTAATTCCAGAACCTTCACCCATTTCAATTTGAATAACTTGCACTTCAGCGATTTTTCTTTGCGAAAGCATTAGATGAGTTGTCTCGGGCAAGTGAAGAACATTGTTGTGTTCAAGTTTCAGATTATGCAAGGTATAAGATTGAGAAATCCATAAAAAACAGCTCCTATACGAACTTCACAACCTATTTTTGTTTCATCACAAGGAAAATTTACCAAATGGCCCCTTTTATCCTCTTCTCGAAACCTTTATTGGAATACATATCTAAATGATGTAATTATTTTATCTAGTGCACTTTTGTTCTCATACTTCTTCCTAACATTGAAACCCACTTGGCCTACATAAAATACCCAAAACCCCAGGCTTCCTCTACACTAGCAAATTTCTTGCCAATTTGAGGCATCTAAGTAGGCGTCTTGATTGTGCTGGAAAAAAAGAGGGAAGGCTATTCACAATATTTGAAAATGACATAACTCATTATAGACATCATGGTTTAATGAAAACTTCCACACATGATAATATAGATAAACCCATGCTTGGTAAGGTCCACTTTTATGTGAGGATGATGATCATAAGCAATGCTAGCAATGCTTTACTGTCTATTTAAAATAATTGACATTGAATTGCATAGGGTCAATTGCTGCATAATTTTATTTGCAGAACACCGCTCATGAATCCGACTATGCATAATGTAGAAATATAGCTGATTACATGTAGTGTCTAAAACAACTTCCCATAACTATTATTATAACTATTTTGCATATATACGTCGCACTAGTTACTGCTACTGTAAACAGAGATAGTTGAATGAAATTGTCAAAAAAAAAATCTAGGAACACCACAAAAAACACGTCCATAATTATTCCAGGAAAAAAAAATCAGAAGGCAGCAAGAAATATATCTACCCTAGCAGTGATAAATCAACAAAGATATGGAACAGTGTCCCTATGACAGTCAGCGCATCGTTTTACGAAATCACCGTCGCGAACTCGCAATAAGCAACTAATGCTCTGGAGTCAACGACTTTCTTCCTCAATCCCTTCTCCTGCAGGATCTTTACAACATGATACTGTGGCAGCATCAGTTTCTCCAGGCTGAGGGTAAACAGCAATAGCCACTGCACAATGCACTCTGGCTCCGGCCCAACCCCCAGTGGAGATATTTGGTTATTTGCCACTCTCAACAGGTGGCAGCTTACAAACAGTAAGGCGCACCTTCTCCATGTAGCAACCAAGAGTGCTCCTCAGAAACTCCATCCTTGCTGCAAGCTTTATCTTTGGAGATACATATAACAGGCAAGGCGCACCAAGCTTATCAGCACGGAGCAAAAACCTTTCACTCGTTCTGGATTGAACGCGAGCAGCCAACCAACAGCTTGGCAATATCACAAACATTTAGCTCGCACTGCTCAAGCAGGGCGATGTTGGGCTTGATCACTTGAGGTCGGACAACAGGAGACGGTGGTTACTCCTCACGATCTGGAGGAGTTTGTCAAAAGAACCAAACAAGGGGATCCAGAAGTCGAGCTTCGCGGCGATCTCTCAGGAGTGGAGGGCTCTGGCAAATTTCTTGCTACCCAAATCAACTGGGGGAGACAAAATATGGTCGAAGATGATTAAACTTTTGCATAATAATTTAAACGGAAAGGCTACAGTGCGGGAGTCCGGCGCCTCCGGACTCCCGCACTTGGCGCACACGTTACGGGGGAGGGGCGCGGTACAGTGCATGCAGGGTGGGGCCCACCGTTTTTTTTTCTTTCGGCTACCATATTTTTTGACTGGGTGCTCCAATCCACAAACCGTTTGCGCCAACGTGTTTCTCGTATTTTTTCGAACAAAATAAGATATATTTTGTCATAATAACTCTTCAAACTTATCTAGTGAAACTTAAGGGTTCGCCTACTGAAACTTGAGTTCCGTCTAGTAAAACTTGGGTTTCATACTCGTAAAACTTTGTTAAACTGTCAAGTTTCATCAGGTTTCATCCAAGTTTTTTCAAGTTTCTTTAAGTTTCATCAGGTCAATTCAAGTTTCATCAAGTTTCAACAGGTTTCATCCAAGTTTCATCAGGTTACATCGAAGTTTCATCAGGTTTCAACAGAACACGGCCAAGTTTCATCAGTACACGGCCAAGTTTCGGTAGTATAGATGTAAGTTCCATAAGTGTTTTCTATTCCACGTCAAAAAATTGAAAAAGTGAAAAAAAAAAAATCAAAAAAATCAAAAAGTATTTAAAATGGGTTGCTCTCGATTTTAGAAGAATTATGAAATTTATTCCACGCATTTTGAACACTGTTTGAATTTTATACAAAAATCAGAATTTTAATTGGAAAATTGATCAACCGTGCTAGTTTATCTAGTCATTTGGCTGTACGTCTGTGGCGTTTGTGCTGGCGCTGCGAGAACGTCCGATCGGCGCGGTATGAATCATCCGATGGCCGTGGTGGTCGGACGGAGGCGCCGAGCGTCGGACGTCCGACGCCTGGCGCTGCCCTAATTTAAACGATATCTATACTAGTAACACATTCAGTTGAAATAAAATAGCCAGTGCACAAAAAAATTAAGTACTTCTAAAAATCAGACAGCAATTGGAAGTGGAAAGAAAATAACATATGTAGAAAACACAGAGGACCAAGAAAGAGGTAGCTAACGTGGTCAAACCGTTGTTTGTTCCAAGTACCAGAAGAAAAAAATAGTTGAAGAAGCAATAAGTCATACTATCGATAGTAGAGCGGTGGAATTAAGGCAATCTAGTTACTTCATACACATCCCAGCTGATACTTTTATCACGTTATGAACAATAAGATCCCAAGTAGTTGTACAGCTGAAAAATCAAGATTTAAGAAGAAAAATCCTTACCATGGGTGAACTTTAACTAATGAGGGTCAGGGCATGACATGTTGCGAAGGGTACATGCCTGAAAGCTAGAATGAATATCCTGTCAAATGCTGTCGAATTACTTTTGTGGACACTTTCCCAGCACAAAGTGCAGCATAAGCATCAGCGAGCCAAGGAACAGCATCCTTGTGACTGTCAATGTATTTTGCCATGAAATACTCGCTGCCAAAATAAACTAATGAATGAAAGGCAGCACATTCCTTCATCAATCCCTTGTGAAGGTCTTATGTGTTTTGGTATGAAACATCAGTTTCCAAAATTACGTAATGGGTAAAACCCAACATGCTTCTTCAATCATCACCAATCCCTTTGCTTGCAGGATCTTTGCAACATAATGCTGTGGCATCGGCCACTTCTCTAGGCTGTAGGCGAGCACAGGGGTCTCTCCACGATGTGCTCTGGCTTCAAGCCAACCTCAGTGGTCATGAACTCTATCTTGCAGAGAAGTTTCTCCTCAGATAGTTGTAGCATTTGTTGCATCTTGAATACTGCGATGCTGAATTTCTGCAAGGAGCGACAGCAAGAATGGTCCTTAACAATTCCATCCTTGCTGCAAGCTTGCCTTCAGAGATACAACAGGCAATGCTCGCCGTGTGCTTGGATGCAGATGAGGAGCGTGGCACACCAAGCTTATCTGCACACAACAAACACTCCTTCACTCGTTCTGGATTGAACATGAGCAACCACGAGCAGGCTGTCAATAGCTTGACTACATCACTAACACTCAGCCCACAATCGCACATTGCTCAAGCAGCATGATGTTCTGCTTGGCGACCTTCTCAACGTCAGCCATCAGGATCTTCCTGTTCCTCCTCATGGCCTGGAGGACCCTGTCAAAGGATCCAAAGAAGGGGATCCAGAACTCAAGTTTTATGGCAATGTCACGGGAGAGGAGAGCAATGGCTTTGACCTGGAGAAAAAGGGCGATCTGGGGCACACAGACCAAGCCTGTAGTGTAGAGAGGAGAGGCAGTGGGCTGACATTACAATGTCCGTGGTACACCGTATCAAGAACAAAAAGCATATTTCTCCTCAAGGAAATGGGCAAGATTTTATTCCCAACAATCTGTCTCATTTGCTACATGCACACCTGTTGATGCAACGCATCATGCTTTTAAACTAATTACTGATTTACTGTTATTGTATGCAAATCTCTTGTTCCCCAAGTCAACAGGGGGAGACAAAATATGGTTGAAGATGATAAAATTTCTGCATAATAATTAAAATGATATCGATACTAGTGATCGATTCAGTTGAAAATAAAATAGCCAGTGCACATGAAAATAAATACTTCTAGCAATCAGACAGCTATTGGAAGTTGAAAGAAAAGCACAAACGATAGAAAACACAGAGAACAAGAAGAGGTAGCTAATATGGTCAAACCACTGTTTGTTCAAACTTCAAAGTACCAGAAGAAAAAACAGTTGTAGAAGCAATGAGTCATCCTATTAGTAGGGCAGTGGAATTAAGGCAATCCAGTTACTTCATACACATCCCAGCTGATACTTGTATCACATTATGAACAATAAAATCCTTACCATGGGTGAACTTTAACTAATGAGCTCATGGCATGACATATTGCGAAGGGTATAAGCCTGAAAGATAGAACGAATGTCCAATATCCTGTCTAATGCTGTCAAAGTTACTTTTGTGGGCATTTTCCCAGCACAAAGTGCAGCATAAGCATCAGCGAGCCCAGGAACAGCATCCTTGTGACAGTCAATGTATTTTTCCATGAAATTCCCGCAGCCACAGTAAACTAATGGATGGAAGGCAGCACATTCCTTCATCAATCCCTTGGCCTGCAGGATCTTTACAACATAATGACGTGGCACCAGCCGCTTCTCCAGGCTGTAGGAGAGCAGCACGGACCTCTCCACAATGTGTTCTAGCCCCAAGCCAGCCTCAGTGACCAAGAACTCTATCTTGCGCCGAAGATTCTCTTCAGATAGTCCTAGAATAAGCGGCATCTTGCACACCACAACACTGATTTTGTCCATTGAGCAACCAAGAGTGCTCCTCAAGAACTCCATCTTTGCTGATATCTTGTCATCGGATAAACTTGATACTATTCTCAGCGCGTGCTTGAACGAACATGAGGAGCGTGGCCCACCAAGCTTTTCAGCACGCAGCAACAACTCCTTCACCCGTTCTGGCTTGAACGCGAGCAGCCACGTGCTGCGCGTCACCAGCTTGATACCAGAAACACTTAGCCCGCACTGCTCAAGCAGCGCGATGTTCGGCTTGGCAACCTTCTCGAGGTCGGACTGCAGGAGACGCGTGTTCCCTCTCATGGCCTGGAGGAGTTTATCGAAGGAGCCGAAGAAGGGGATCCAGAACTCGACCTTCGGGACGACGTCGACGGAGCGAAGTGCCCTGGCGCCGCCGGCCTGGAGGAAGCGGGCGATCTCGGGATTGGACAGGCCGACGCGTTCGCGGAGGGAGGCGAGGCGGGGGCCGACCGTGCCTACCCTGGCACGGAGGAGCAGCGGGTCGCTGGCGACGACGGCGGCGATGTCGCGGCGGGAGAGGCCTACGCCGCAGAGAAGGGCGAGCACGGCGTCGGGCTTGGAGGCGGACCTGATGTTGGGGAGCTGCTTGGCCGCTTTGAGGGATTGGGCGCGGGTGAGGCCGCAGGTGGCGACGAGGTAGTCGTCGATGGAGAATGAGGCCGGGGAGGCGGATGTGGAGAGGAGGACGGCGCGGCAGTGGAGAGAGGAAGAGAGCGCGATGGTGGTGGGATGGGTGGCGGCGCGGAGAAGAGATGTAAGATGCTTACGAAGGTGGATCATGGCGGCGGCGGCGGCGCAACGCCGCCGTCGGGAGCGGACTAGGGTCGCTCGGAGTCCGAGTTTTGAGTTTCGGAGGGTTTGCAACAAGACGTGTCCAATCAGGTCGGGACGGGCCGGGCCGGGACGGTTAGACCATCTCGAGGGCCATTTTCTCTTTGCTAAAAAATTCTGGTTTCTCGAGGTGCTCCATTAAAACTTTCTTCGCGATTCTTTTAGAAAAAAATTCTTCGTGTATTCCCTTCGTAATAAAATTCTCTCTATTTTTTTGAAAATTTCTTACAAAGAACATTGTTGAAGATGATAGAAAATTAAGAAAAAAAATATAGGGAAGAGAATGAGGAAGGGAATGGAATGAAAGAAAAATGGTTAGAGATAGGGAGTGAAACGAAGGGAAGGCAAATCAGCCCGATTTCCGTAGTAAGCGGACTCAACCCATTTTAACTTAAAAATATTTTTTAAAAAAAATAAAAATTTGAGTAGGCCAAAAAAAAATACATCACAAACATTATACTACCCTATACCTTCCTATGTCCTCTAGGACATATAGCTATGCAGCAAGGCAAACCGCGCTCTGCGCTCGTGATCGCTGCTCCTACATTGATCCCTTTCCTCATCACGTCTCTCCACGTTCAAATTTAGAGCTTCTCACACCAATCTCTATGGTTGGTGATTCTAGGCATCCAATTACACAGCCTACAACTACCCTCTCTCTCCTTGACTTCCCTACTCCTCCTTTGTCGCTTGTGTCCCCTGCGCTCATGCACACCTTGGAGGACCTAGATGGGGGCATTGCCATGCCCAAGTTTTGCTAGATCTTGAACTAGGATGGGAAGTACTGCCGCTCGCAATGCATCCTAGGCCAGGTAGCACCAGCATGTACGTTTTAGATCTGGAGTTCCTCGCATCTCTCTTCATTTCAGACCTCTCGCGCTACAATCTCTCTTCGTTTAAGCTACAAATTTGATGTCTAAATACACCATGACACATAGCACACTCACAATACACACCCTCAAAACACAATACGACACACATCACACACCAAAAACTCATCACGACACACTATGACACACAACACACATACGATACGGCACACACAAACACCATGAAACGCATCGCGACATACAATATACACAGTGACACACGACACAATCATGATACATATCATGAAAATCATGACAACACGAAACACATAATAACACATGAAACACTCACGATGCATATCATGAAACTCACCGCGATACACCTAAACCTTTTTTGGCTAGTCCCTTCCTTAAATTGGTTATCAAGCATGGAGTTTTAGTTGGTATAATCGGTTGGTTATGAACTAGAGCTCGTTAGATGTCGAGCTTACTTGTTGAAACGGGGATCAGTAAGCCCCATTTAGCGGCATATTAAGGCATGCGTAGGTGAAAGAGTCCATGGCGGACTTGTGCAAATGACACAACTGTTTTTTATCCTGGCTCTGGCCTCCCATCGTCGGGATAACAACCCTACGTCCAACCTTTCAACAACATAGTGTAGAGAATGCAACGAGGGGAGGTCACCCGAGCAAGACCAAGCCGCTCGAGGGTCAAAAGTGTGTCTTATAGGGGGAGTGTGTTCTCTGTTGTGGGTGTGGATTTTCTTTATATCATCCGCCAGGAGAAGAGAGGTAAGCATCGTCTGCAAGGCACCACCTGCTGCCTTTCTGACCGGTCTGTGATGTCTTATCGAGCCTTGCATCTCTGGTCAAAAGTTGTCCCGTGCCAGCAGGGGGCCAAGGTAGGCCAATTGGTCGGCCCATGAGATCAATTTGGTGCTAGGCCGCATGGTTCAATCCCCAACAGCTAGCCTTTGAGGCTTAAATGAGATGGGAGACATCTCCTTAATCCTAAGAACCGTAAAAAGAGGGGGATTGGCCCGGTTACTTGAGTTTATAGCTGCGCTTTTGGGGGCAAATTTAGCTGAACATAGGTGCAATAGTGTCGCTACCTCCCGGGTGGTGATCGAGCACTCAAGGAATTCAATAGACAAGACGAGATCATGTATGTCGCATTTCGAGCATTAATCTGATGCCCGATGGTCGAATACGAGCAGAATCGCGTCGCCACTTCCTGGGTGGTGATTAAGCACCCAAGGAACTAACAGATAAGATGAGCTTGTAACTTTCGCATTTCGGGCATTAATCGGACGTCTAAAGGAATTTTCGTCGAGGATGAGTAAAATGTCGTCGCCACTTCCATGGTGGTGATTAAACACCCAAGGAACTGATAGCCAAGACGAGCTTGTAACCGCTGTATTTTAGGCATTAATCGGATGTCCGATAGAATATGGGTCGAGCACGAGCAGAATCGCGTCACCACTTCCTAGGTAGTGATTAAGCACCCAAGGAAGCAACATACAAGACGAGTTTATAACTGCCACATTTCGGGCATTAATCGAATGTCTGAGGAATTTTGGTGCTTACCTCGAGTGATGAGGACATCACTGGTGAGCTCCCTGTCACTGACATGCTTGCTGATGCAGTAGAAAAGCGACAAGACGGCATGAATCCTCAAGCCATACCATTCGATCCTTCATCAACTAAAGTTCAGAAAGTTAGTTACAAGGTTCAAGAAGTCCCCGACCACCGGGCCCAAGACGAGAGGACGTCGAACTCGCTGCCGAGTCCGGTTCGGACTTCCAGGTTCAGTACACCTTCAAACGGACACCCAGATCACATACGACATCTAAATGAGGCAAATTAAGGGCTCTACGGAAAGCTTACGAGATAAGCTTTCCAACGGATCCAACTACGCCTCCAAATTCCATCCGAGTCAACGGGAATCGCGAAAACAAGTTGATGGACAGAAACTTCCCGGCGCTGCGTCGCTGTATTTTTGGGCCCAAAGCCCGTGTACCCCTAGAGTTAGGGTTGAGAACGTGTGGGCACCAATTTGGGTGCCCCTCCTCTGGCCGCCACCCTATATAAGTCCCACGCCGTGCTTCGTCTTAGTTGGGTTTTGTTTAGTTGATTTCGTCACTGTCGTGTGAGATTTCACCTTGTTCTTCTTGTGTCGGCTAGACCAACAGGACCAAGTTTTTGAACCCCATTATACTTAATCTATAATCGTAATTGAGATTGCTTATCTTGTGTTCTTACTCGTTATTCGGTAACCTACAGGAATCGTCCTTCGTGGACAGGTCGATCGTGCCTCTGGTTCGATCGATAACAATCGTTGTGGCGGTTTAGCGATCGCCTGGATTTTCAGTTCCTTTGCGGGGTTGGAAGCCGGATCGTTTAGGTCTCTGTGACACTTACCGAGTTATCCTTTTTGTTTCTCACCAGAAGATCGGGACCCCACGTCCGAGCCCATCATCGAGCAAAGTGCATGCTCGGGAGGATGGAAAATAAGATTTTTTGAGCGCAAGACGTGCTCAAGGGAGTGATCGCTCGAGCGCATTACAAACTCGAGGAAAATAAAGCATACCCCAAGCGAAGTGCGTGCTCGGGCGAGCTAAAATGTGATTTTTGGAGAGAAGGAGATGCTTAAGTGAGTGATTTTTTTAGGGCATTACATGCTTAAGGAAAATAAGGTGCGCCCCCAATCTGGCGCCATAGTGCTAGACTCCTCACCGCTAAGGACTTCCGCCATGGTGTAGTCGAATATCCAAGAACGGCGCCAACTGTTGGCTAGTTAGGAACTGGAGCTCGCTAAATACCGAGCTTACTTGTTGAAACAAGGATCAACAAGCCCCATTTCGCAACGTACTGGGGCATTCGTAGGCGAAAGAATCCATGACACGCCCGAGCAAGCGACACAGTGTTTTTTACCTTTCAATAGTATAGTGGAGAGAATTGGGGGGTGGGTGTTTGGGGGGGGCGTCACCCAAGCAAAACCAAGCTCGCTCGAGGGTCAGGAGTGTGCATTACAGGGAAAGTATGTTCTTTGTTGTGGGTGTTGAGCTTCTCTGGTGCTGCCTGCAAAGCACCAGAGAAGAGAGTCAAGTTTTGCCTGAAACGGTGTATTGGCTGGTTCTTGCAATCATACAGCCAAATTTGGTGCTGACCTGCTGGGCCGCATCGCTCAATCCCTGACCGTGTTAATCATAAATTATACACAATGGTTTGGTTGACGTAAAAAAATTACATCATGACTCAATGTATTGTTTGTCCAATGCAAGTGTCAAGAGAGTTAACAGATGAGTAAAGTAAGCAGATGCTGAAATAGAAATTACTTCCATTGGGCTGAAATAGAAATTATTTCCATTGGGCTGAAATTGAAAGCTGAACATTTAAAAATAAACGGATACTAACAAAACCCTGGTTACTTAAATACTAGAAGCAATGAGACATGGGTTGTAGACTTGTAGGGCACAGAATTAAGACAATCCAGTTCTTTCACAGATGTCCACAAAACATGGATGACAACATCAGCAGGCAGATCGACTGCAGTTCTAAAGCCAAAACCGAGAGGTTAAAAAGGAACTAGCCATGAAAGAACATTACTGATGAGTACACACTCTTGTGCAGTGCTAGCAACAAGCCTGAGAGTTATCATGAAGCTTCTAAGAGAGAGGGGCTTTGGCAGGCAAGTCCCCATCACGAATCACGAACTGCAGGCTGCAGCATAAGCATTTGCAAGATGTGGAACAGTGTCCTTGTGATAGTCGATGTATTTTTTTGCGAAACCACTCTCACTACAAGCAACCAATGCTCTGAAGTCGACGCCTTTCTCCATCAATCCCTTCTCCCGCAGGATCTTCACAACAAGATACCGTGGCAACATCCGCCTCTCCAGGCTGAGGGTGAACAGCACGGGCCTCTCCAAAATGTACTCCGGCTCCAGCCCAACCTCAGTGACCATGAATTCTATCTTGCGTCCAAGTTTCTCCTCAGATAGCCCAAGGATTTGTGGCAGCTTACAAACGGCGAGGCGCACCTTCTCCATGGAGCAACCAAGAGTGCTCCTCAAGAACTCCATCCTCATGGCGACCTTGTCTGCACCGACGCTACAAGCAATGGATACCGCGTACTTGAATGCTCCCGAGGAGCGCGGCACGCCGAGCTTGTCAGCACGCAGCACAAACTCTTTCACTCGCTCTGGACTGAACAAGAGCAGCCAGGAGCTGCCAGCCGTCAGCTTGGCAATATCACGAACACTTAGCCCGCACTGCTCGAGCAGGGCGATTGTGGGCTTGATCACTTTGTCGAGGTCGGACGACAGGAGGCGGCGGTTACACCTCACGGCCTGGAGCAGCTCGTCGAAGGAGCCGAAGAAGGGGATCCAGAAATCGAGCCTCGCGGCGACATCGCAGGAGCGGAGGGCCCTGGCGCCGCCGGCCAGGAGGAAGCGGGCGATCTCCGGATCGGACAGGCCGGCGTGGTCCCGGAGGTCGGTGAGGCGGCGAGCGATGTTGTCTGCTCTGGATAGGAGCAGCAGAGGGTCTGCGGCGACGATGGCGGCGATGGCAGCGTGGGGGATGCCGACGCTGGAGATGAGGGGGAGCACGGCGTCGGGATTGGAGGCGGACTTGAGGTTGGAAAGTTTCTTGTTCTTGGACGCTTTGAGGGCTTGGGCGCGGGTGAGGCCGCAGGTGGCGACGAGGTAGTCCTCGACGGAGAACGGGGTGGCGGAGGCGGCGGTGGAGAGGAGAGCGCGGCGGCGGAGGGAGGTGAGTGCCACGGTGGCAAGGTGCTTTCGAAGGTGAAGCATGGCGGCGGCAGGCGTCGCAGGTTAGAATTTGAATGGGAACGATTCCTCTGCAGTCGACTTCACCGTGCCATCGTCACTGACGTGTGGGCCCGGTCCCACGAGTCAGTGACGCGGTGTGACTGCAGAGGATCTCTTCCTAGAATTTAGGGAATGGCCCAGGGCCTAGGCCACCAAATCGTGCGAGCTGTTGCTGACCATGTGGAAAAAAAATCTTTTATACATAAAAATAGAATAGACGGCCAGATGTGAACGGCGCGCCCGATCGGACGGTCCTGGCGGCGCCGGTCGGGGAGGCGGGCCACGTGACATGCGGACAACGGGCGTGGTAGGCTTTGTACTATTTATGGATTTCTTTTTCCTCGTGCCTCCTTAATCTTCTCGACACGATCCACCCCACCATGGCCGTTGGCCGCCACGCACCGCACGACCCATAGTTGGTCAAGGTGGTTGTCGTCGGCCTAGGCCAAATTAGATTTCTAAGTGACTCTCTTTACCAGCTCCATTGTACCGTTTCTAAAAAAAAAAAAAGCTCCATTGTAACGACCATGCACCAATGTAGGGATGGGCATTTTTATACCGAACCAAAAAAACCGAACCGAACAAACCGAAAATTTCGGTTTTTTCGGTATTTCGGTTCGGTTTCGGTTTATGGTTTTAGAAAACCGAACAAATTCGGTTCGGTTTCGGTTTTGGGCCGTAAAAAACCGAAACCCCGAACCAACCGGACTCCAGCCCAATACTCCGGCCCATTTTCTTTCCACCCCGCGGCCCTGTAGCCTCCCGGCCTTCCGCCCTTCCCCACCTCAAACCCGATGGCCTTCGGCTCCTCCCCGACGCATTCACGCACGCAGCCATGAGCCATCCTCCCCACCTCAAGTCCTAACCACTCACTAGGGTTACTGTCTTAGTGAAAGGCGGGCAGGCGGTGGCGGCACCCTCCTTCGGTCCTTCCCCTGCGCAACGGCGGTGGCGGCAGGAGGTAGGCGGCCGCATCAGTCTTCGCCCCTCTCGCGCTCGCGCTCCCCCGCTCGCTTACGGTAATCTGCCCCCGCGCAGCTCCCCCTTCCCCATCTTGGCGCGTCTGCCGGCGATAGAATCCAGATCGAGCTCTTCGGTTGCGCCGTTCTTGGTGATTTGGTGTTCTTTGGTGTCTAGTTCCTTGTTGTTTTGGGGAGATCTTGGGGGGACATGGGAGGATTCGTTCTGTGGATGCCCGGTACGGGAAGAACTTCGGTAATACCGACTACCGAACCGAATTACTTCGGTATTTTCGGTTTCGGTAGTAAAATTTTTTCCACAAATTTCGGTAGTCATTTGTTGGATACCGAATTTTTTTGTACACCGAAGATACCGAACCGAAATACCGAACATACCGAATGCCCACCCCTACACCAATGAGGCGGAGCCGCAAGGGGCAAGTTCAAAGAATATAGAGATCTCAGACATGCATGAAAGTGTATTCTTAGCCTCTTCAGCTTGTATTTTCTTTTTTTTGTTCAAAACTTTTCCGCTTAAATCTCGGGGTACAGGTCTTTTACTGCGAAAATACTTTTTGGCCTTTCAACCACTCCATCATCAAGCGGCTAAATAGAAAACGCTAGCTCTTTCTTATCGAAGTTACATTTTGGTCCTTAAAAGATACCACTAAAGTAGGGTTACAAAAGAGATTTTATCCGGATCAGACAGTTACATGTCAAACTATCGAGGAGCTGATCCTGACACTGTGTGCTCCCATGCTTGCATGTCATCCATCTATCTTTGTTTCTTTCCTCTTTCTAGAGCTTGATCCATACTTCTTCCTTGCTCCCCTCTTATCGCGCTGGATAGCGATTCCAGTGATTCCGTTCTAACCTCGCTGGGTTCGGACAACGAGGACGTGGCGGAGGTTTCCAGTGCAGATGGCTGCATAGAACGAATTGGACGAGCTTTGGGGCCACTGGGCCAGTACCACATCGCCTTAGCCGAGGCTGCTGCTCAGGAAGTCAGGATGCGATGGCGGCGAAGGCCATGGCAGTGGGTGATCCAGTCTGGGACATCACCGTCGACGGCGATGGCAACGACGGGCCTTCCTCGTCGGTGCTGTCGCCGGTAACATGGGGTAAGACCCCTGACCGGTGGAGGGTGAGGCTATCAAGGTGGAAGTCGCAGGGTTCCTGGGACAAAACGTCCATGCTTAATGCTTTCCCCAAGTGACATGATTCATTTTACCGCGGTGATCTGCAACTTGCCCGTCTCCCCTAGTGCGGGAAATTGGGCCGTGCCGTGCCGGCTCGACCTAGGCCATCATGCCTTGGGCGGGTGCAGAATGGGCCGGTATGAAGGGTCAAAATCTAGACTTGTCACGGCCCATAACACACGTCTGAGACCGAGCGTGGCACCGGTGATAAAACATCAGACAAGATTAATTTTTATAAATTTATACATTGTTTAAATAAAAAAGTTGTCTACAAGAAAAGCATGTGTCTTTAACCGAAATTCATCTAAACAACAGAAGACCTCGAAAATGATGAATTACCGAGTACGGTGCTGTCGGCCATAAATCAGGCAGCGAAGAAAATATTTTTTATAAATTCATACGTTGCTCAAATGAACACGTTGTCTGCATGAAAAGATACATCTCGAAATTATCTACAACTTTCGTGTTGAAGAGAAATTCATCCAAACAACAAAAGAACACGAAAAACATAAACTACTGATTCGTGAGACCCGACATGGCATGCCATTCGGGCCGTGTCGGCCTAGCCCATCTTTTTCCCATGTTGTGCTGTTCTTCAGTCTTGCTTTTTCGGACCGTGCCTGGCCGGCCCAGACGGCCCTAGCCAAACTCCCAGTACTAGTCTCCCCTAATTCATGTTGAGGCTAAGTCTCATGCAAAGACCAACTCTTGCTTGAGCCAACCGCCTCCAATCCACTAGTGTTTACTAGTTCCTTTCGTATGGAGTTAATAAGCACCAACAACACTTGCACGATTTCCCTAGACCTTTTCACTAGTTTCCTTGAGAAGGTCACCATAAACGACGCCTCCTTGACAACACCAAGAATAGAAAGCATGAAGCACATTGATCACACTGAACTAAAGCACAAGAGTGGTTTACATAAGACACTAAATCCCTCACTCCTCTCTCTTACCGGAGAATCACCTGATCACACACATGATGGTGTTCTCTCTTTCTTACCCTTTTCCTCTCGTAGGCCGCCCTTAACACATCTGAGCCATTTCAACCCTAATAAACCTCCAAAACACCTAGATTTCAATTTTAAATGCCCCACTCCAAGAAACTAACAGTTGTAAATGGTCCTCCACCCACAAAGTTTGGCGAACCACAAGCCGAATTATGGGGTAGACTGGTCTGCCACACAACACCAAGTGGACGTACCGTGGGCCAAACCACTGGCGTCCTTAGATGGACCGATCCATCGCAAGCTTCAGGACTGCTCACAAAAAAGGGCATAACTTCTAACTAGGAATTTGGAATTAGATATCTTAGACTGTGCATAAATGCCTCTCCCTCCCTCTTGTCTTCTTGCTCTTGTCTTCTTGCCGAGAAAAAAATGAGAATAAAACGTGTGGCTTCATTTCAAACATGGACAGAAGTAAAAGTAAAGTGATTCAAACCAATGCGGGCAAAAGAGGCCTCAACGTGGAAACCGAGGGCAAGAAAGGAAATTTCAACATCGATGCCTTCCCGTGGATATATAGAAGCCACATGCATGCAGCATGCACATATATTCATACAACAATCTGATAACTAAAGGGGACGACTAGCCCACGGTATCCCATCGGGAGCTCACCCCAACGGGATCCCTCCCCTCCACTCGCCGCCTCCTTCCTCGCGCGCCCTCCCCGCCCCTGCCGCCTCCTTCCTCTGCCCCGGCCGGCTCCGCCTCTTTCTCCACACACCCCCGCCGCCTCCTTCCCCGCCCGGCGGCGGCTCGCCGCCGGTCGCTCCGCCGCCGGTCTCCCACCGCCAGCGCCGTCGCCGCCCACCCTAACCCGAGGGTGAGGCGGTCCCCTCCACTACCGGCCGACCGCCTTCACCCCCCACCCTAAACTCTGAGGGAACGCAAATGTTCCCTAACCCTAACCCGAAACGGCGGTGGCGAGCCCGACGGCGGCGACGGCGAGGTCGACGGCGTCGAGGTAGGCCTCCTCCTCCTTTCTCCTCCCTCCTCCTTCTCTGCACAGCGGCGAGGACACATGTCGCATGGGACGGATCCCGCCCCGGACGGGATCCCGTTGGGTAGAATTTCTGTAACTAAAAACCACGCCTAACCAATGACCATCCCCCCACTTTTCACCTCCTCTCATTCCTTCTTACTCTGATTCCATGGTCCTTTCCCTTCCTTCCCGTGCTGCTTGCTGCTCTCATCTGAGTCCATTTCATACATCGCAAGTAGGATTCATCAGCCCGGAACGCCGGAATTGGCCTCTTCCATCTCAGCCGCCATCTCCAGATCCAACAATTAGTCAGCGTCCCTGGGTAAAATCATGTATTCTGGCATCTACAAGCATCATGGAATTCTCTTCCAAAATATAGCTATAGTTCTACGTGTGCATCATTCCACAGCACTGTTGCCATGCCTTTTCCTGAGCCCCAACATCGACCAGCCGCCGCCTCTGCTAGTCTCCCCAAGTATCGGCTTGCCCTATTCCGGAGCCGCTAGAGCCGCTGCACACTCCTCAGCTCTTTCCTGGCCTTTGTCTATTTTCTTCATGTCAATTTAAACAACATTTGAACAGATACTGATAACCGATTCAGCTGAAAATAAAATAGCTAATGCACGGAAAGAAATATACTACTAAAATTGAAAGAAAGAAAGCTATATCTCTATCTCTACTATCTTAAAGCACCTTGTGATCGTAGTGGTACTGCCAACTTACAATCCGAAACGTTCGGGCGTGTTTGGATGGCGGCCCTCGCGCGCCGTGCCAACCGTCGGTGCACCCTCGTTTTTTGGCGAGCGTTTGGATGGCAGCCGGCGGAAGGCGCGGGCGCAGGCGCGAGGGCGCACCAACGCACAGTTAACATGGCTGCGGGAGTTGGCGCGGGCGAGCGATTCGTTCGCCAATCCTCGCCAACGCGAGCGACGGCGAGCCGTGGGCGTCGGCGCAGCCTGGATCGGCACGGCGAGTGGTGGCCACCATCCAAACACGCCTCGCGTGTTGCAAACTGCTTTGGTTGAACAATTGTTTGTTAGATGTTTTCAATAGTTAGTCTTGAGTTGAGAGGCACTCCAATAATTTTGTTTCTGAATAATTGTTTGTTAGTTGTTTTCAATAGTTAGTCTTGAGTTGAGAGGCACTCCAATAATTTTGTTTCTGAAATTCTATGATCTTGTGCATACATGTTTATTTTTCCTTCTTGTTTGCTGCATATACTAATTATAAAAAGTATATGTTCTGTGTCAGAAATGTGGTATCCGACAATACTGTGGTATTAGTATCAATAATTAGGTAGACCGTGTCTAAACTACTTTTAAGCACAAGTATTACTTAGATATAACAACAAATCCTTGCTGATCTCTACAACATGAGATGCTAATCTGTGTGGTTTTAAGTATTACTTAGATATAACAAGAACAATTGATTTTAAGTCTCTTTCAACTCTCCCTTTGTTCTCCTTGCATTAACTAAATTACCATGTCCATCCTAATTTTAATGGATTTGTTCTATTTCTTAAAATAGAGAAGGTTGTTGTCAATGTATTATTTGTACCAATGACTATTTGACCAATTGCTAGGTCGAATTGAATGTCTTCCATGGAGAAACTGCAGGGTGCAGGATTGCATGCTGTTATTTTCAGTATAATTAGCTATGGAATTGATGAACAATTGGTGCCAATGTTGTATTTTAGATCATTTCCATAGGCTGACCTGCACCTGATGAAGCTAGAACCATTATGGTTGATGCTATCTTTGTGCTTAACTTTCTCAGTTTCCTTGCATCCCTTTATTGTTTCTTCCCCTTTTAGAGTAGCAAATAAGCTTTAGCTAAAAAATTACTAGTAAGCTTATAAGCTTTTGCTGCACATGTGAGTTTACTTATCTACTGAACTATGCTCCTTTTATAGAACTTAGCTGTAGTTGTCTAGAGTTTAATATTAACTAGGACATGATTTTGCTTACTATTTTAGGTTCGTGAATGTTACTTTCTGGAGAACTGCAAAACCGGCGGAATCTCGCCCAAAAATGGTACATAATACAAGTTTGTATTGCCTTTTCTCATCTGGTTACTAGAGCTTGAGGATGCTGCTGATCTTATATAAAATTTTGAGTTATTAATTTGTCACACATATTAGAAGATACACAAAGTTTCCTTAATCGAATTCTGTAGCATGTTCTCAAACTACGTAGGCTATCATGTGCTTTGGTTTTGCAATGTTGAATAAACGCACTGCCAACTGACATGGTGCCCCTTTGCATAGGTCCTACATGTTGCTCAATTCGTTGTTAAGAATCAAGCCTTTTTTTTTCTTTTTTCATGCTGTTGATTGTTTCAGAGTTCATGTGACCCCATGAGTTACTTTTATGAAACCACTGCTTTGACGTCGTTCCCCTCCTCTAACCAAGGAAGTTTTAATCTCCCAAAATTTTCAGCTATGATTTCATTTAGTATGAGTGGACTCCACAAGCTTGTATTTTGTGCATGTACAAGTCACAGCTCGTTTTGTGTTGCCAATATATGCTCCAGTGTCTTCACTACTTTTCGTCATGATTCTTGCTTTTGTTTGATACAGAAGTACTTCTTAATTTTAGTGGAGTTCCTCTCACAATGGAACTAAGAGCGGAATTTGCTGAATTTTGAAATATTTGGTGTTTTTATACAAAGATATTGTGTATTTAGACATATGTGATATCTCAAGAATTTTGCCATAGGATATTCATTGAGATGTATTAATTGTTCAAGAAAAGGTTTAAGCAATTGTTGGATGCCTTATTCCTTATGTTCCAATGCTCTTGTTTCAATGAAAAACTATTTGCATAATTTAAAGGTTGCTTTCCTTTATTCAAGAAAAGATTTTGTTAAATCATTGTTTTACAATTCCATATGTTGCTAGATTTATGCCTTCATTTCTTTTCTTTAATGATCCGTAGCAAAGCACGGGCATTGATTGGAGTTGATGAGTTGCTTTTATGTATTCATAACAGAAAATAATCCCTTTGTTTTTTGTTGCTTTTATTTAAACTTTTGTTGCTGAAGTTACAATTATTGCATTTTTAAATGCAGATTTCCTCGTTGCCTTGTTGATGCCATTCTTGCACCTTGAGCAGAACAATGAGGGAATTTTTGTAGCTTGGTTGTTGGCCTATAAGGTTCCTTGTTTCCTTGTTGCTGCCATTCTTGTAAGAATTCAGTGCAACTGTTCCGGAATTGGCCTGCAAGGTATATCTATATTTCACCAAATTTCTAGCCATGAATCTATCCATCTTTTATCAGTATAGAAAACCTATATATTCTACGTAATCCATTTTACTTCAGAAAATTTAATTAGTTTGAGAGCATTTAGAAATCTTTAACCTGCAAAGAACATACTTAAATAGACATGTTATAATTGGGTTTTAATTTCTATGGTTCAATTACTTTAGTTTGTTACATTGTTGTTCAGATCAGCAAATGGGCCCAATTTGATATTTTTTGCTTCATTTTTATTCTGCATGTTGATATCCTATGATTGAGGAAAAAGACATTTAGCTTCTGTACAAGTGCATGTAGATTGACTGATTACTTGGTTAACAAAAATTAATGTTTTGGTTAACAAAAAACATTTCTATTTTATATGATTGAACTTGAATGGCTGGGTGTAATTTTGCTAAAAGTTCACGTCATGTGATAAATATTTACGTTCTTACATGCATTGCCGGGATCATGCACCTCCTGTATAGCTAACTCGTATTATTGTAAGAAAAGACACTTGATTAGATAACAAAATAGCTGTGTCACTTTTTAAATATTTCCTCGTTGCCTTGTTGCTGCCATTCTTGCACCTTGATTAGAACATGTGCAAATTATCAATTATTCCTTCATTTGAATTATAGATTTTTTTGTATATAAAGTATTGACAATACATGAGGTCAGTGCGAACTCTTATTAGTATAAAAAAGACCAAAATATTCTGAAGAGGTGCTGTTCATATTCAAATGTTAACAATATTCATCACTCATGTTGTCTTATAGTATTATAGTATTATGTACTTATGTGTCCTGAGGTGTTACATGAATTTGCTCAAGAAACTCTTAGTAAAAAAAATGCACATAGCTTATGCTTTCCTTTCCTATTCTCCTTTTGTCTTTCTTGAGAAATGAGAACACAATTTCCCTCTACTTTTACCGATGGATTTTCTAGGTGATCACAAAGTTTTGCTAGGAGAGGATTGCCAAATATGCATTCGAGTATGCTTACCTTAACAACCGGAAGAAAGTCACGACAGTGTATAAAGCAAATATTATGATTGAGGTTGCCTAATAGCATCTCATTTTTTCTATTTTCCAGTATTGAATGCCTCCTGTAAGTTACAGAACTGATCGTAGAGCCCATTTGTTCAATGATCTGTGGGTATCAGTGACCTCTGGAAGTGAGAATTATTCATTTAAGCATACATGGATGAACCAGTATGAAGAAAGCTTGTTTATATGTAAAGATGATGGATTTTGGATCATGTTTCATTTTGAAGCATAACTATATAACCGTTGATGCCTATTAGTAAAACACTTTATTTGTTGGTTCACAATTCATATGTTTACATTCAAATGGACATGTTTGATCAGACCTTTTGTATCTCACATATAATGTCTTTTCTTCAAATCACCCTTCATGCTTATATATTTTTCTACTAATTATTTTTTTCCATCCCTTTATAGTCCATGGCAGAGCACGGGCATTTTACTAGTTTAACAAATACTGAGAAACAAGACAGAGAAAGGTAATATAATCAAAACACTATTTGCTCAAAGTACAAGAACAAAAGTAGTTGAAGAAGCAGTGAGGCATCGCTTGAGCAGTAGGCACTGGAATTAAGACAGTTCGGTTGCTTCGCACCAGGGTTCACAAAACCGTTGGAGCTCTCCAAGCCGGCAATGGTGCGGAGCCGATTAACCGTGATTAACCACGGTTAACCAGCGATTCCGTATGATTTTGACCCAAATTCAAAACTCCGTCTTTCCGGTTTTGTTTGCAGTTAGCCGCGGTTTTTCGCGGTTAGCCGGCGGTTTTTCACGGTTAGCCATGGTTTTTGAGGAAAAAATATGAAAATTGGTAAAATTCTTTAAAATATACATTAGAATTTTTTAAAAAAATTTGTGTAAGCCAAAATGTTTAGAATGAATAATAGTATTTTTAGAAATTTTCATGTATATTTCACATTCAAAATTTTTCTAAACGAATTTTGCTCAAACACCTAAACCCTAAACCGCCGGTTTACCTAACCAAGCCCCGCGGAGGCGCGGTTAGCCGCGGTTGACCGTTATGGTGTTTGTGTGTGTCGTATGTGTGTTGTATGTCATAGTGTGTCGTGATGAGTTTCTTGGTGTGTGATGTGTGATGTATTGAGTTTTATGGTGTGTATCGAGTGTGCTATGTGTCATGGTGAGTTTATTCGAGTGTGCCATGTGTCATAGTGAGTTTTATAGTGTGTATCATGAGTGTGTCATGTGTCATGGTATGTATCGTGTATCCGACGAATATCATGGTATGTTATGAGTGTATTGTGGAGTACAACGCAGTGCGTTACAAGTTTGTGTTATGGCGTGTCGTGTGTATGTCGGGGAGTGTTTCATGGTGTTTTGCTAGAGCGAAAAACATAGGTTGGCAAATATAATTTCATGGCTTGCCGTAGTGTGTCATGTAGAGAAAAACTAAGCTCCTATTTGAGAGAGTGATTAGCAAAGAAGAAGAGGAAGGAGGAATAAAATTGTCTCAATGCATTGTCGAAGCTCGCACTAACATTTTTTCAACAAAAAATCTTCTGTGACATCCCAATAAAATTATTGGGTGTCCCAAACTCTTCAAAATAAAACCTAAGGCAATATTAAATTATTTAATCCCACTAAAGCTTTTAACTAATCTATAAGCCAATTTTTTCCTGTCATTTTATGACAAAGAAAGGCCCGCGGAGCACTTTTCGGCCTAAATAGAGGGAAACAAGACCCATGCTGTCCCTCACCCTCTTATAAACCTCCTCCCCACCACTGTGCACCGTCACACTTCACCCCTTCCCAAAAACCCTAGCCGCTGGCACCTAAACCAACCCTCTTGACTCTTCTTTTGAGGTATTTCCCTGTTTCTTGTGTTCAATTCTTAGAGTAAATAATACTCCCTCCGTTCCAAATTATAGGTCGTTTGACTTTTTTGACACGTACTTTGACCATTCGTCTTATTCAAAAATTTATAATTATAATTTATTTTTGTTATGCTTTAGTCTATCATGAAAGGTACTTTAATAATGACTTGAGTTTTTTTTTTCATATTTTCACTAATTATTTGAATAAGACGAGTGGTCAAAGTACGTGTCAAAAAAGTCAAACGACCCATAATTTGGAACGGAGGGAGTACCATCATGTAGATCTCGTCGCGGCGATCAAAATGCACATGTGGATCGCCTAGTTTGGTGTAGATTTGCTCCTTGTAGAGCTCACCGTAGTTCGGAGCCCCACGCGCCCAACCACCTATTGCCTCGTCGCCCCTTGCTGCCGCCCTGCTGCGCCGCACTCTCCAAGAAACTCATCACGACACACTATGACACACAACACACATATGACACACACAAACACCATGAAACACAAACACCTAAATGATATTCTTTCTATTCCCCGTGTGCGCGAGACGCTAGGCGACATTGCTAGATGTGCAGTTGATCATTTTTCAATTAAACTTCTTGATTTTTGTATAAAATTCAAACAATGTTCAAAATGCATGGAATAAATTTTATAATTCTTCTAAAATCGAGGGCAACCCATTTTAAATAATTTTAATTTTTTTTTGAATTTTTTACTTTTTTAATTTTTGATGTGAACATAGAAGAATCTACTTATGAAACTTGACAGGTATACTAGTGAAACTTGGTTGTGTGCTGATGAACCTTGGCCCACATATTGATGATGGAGAGCGCCAGATGAAACCTGATGAAACTTGGATGTAACCTGATGAAACTTGAAGAAACTTGGATGAAGCCTGTTGAAACTTGGGTTAAACATGATGAAACTTGATAGTTCGACAAGTTTAACGAGTATGAAATCCAAGTTTCAGTAGGCGAAACCCAAGTTTCGTCAGGTAAGATTAAAGTTTCAATAACTTAAGAACCTGTTGATGAAACTTGAGAATTTATTGAGGAAACTAGATGATCTACTAATGAAATTTGAGAAAACCCTATCAAAATTTATATGGCAACATTGGTCTTGTTTTGTTTGTAAAAATACGAGGAACGAACGATTTGTGTATTAGTGGCCTCTTTGATAGCTTGTTTTAGTTTTTTTTTTGAGAAGGGACAATTTCATTAATGGGGCAAAACACCCAACATATTACAGAGAAGACCTCCGCAAACAGAAAGGTTACATTGAAGCATAATAAGGACCCCTCTGGACATTCTATTCCACTGTCCCTCGCCACGACGATGAACACCGCAAAGGAGGATCACGACGGCGGACCATGAGCAAACCGAAGCGACTCCACCCACGGCCAAACCACCATATGGGTATAGAAGACCCGATGAGGTGAATAAACATCGGTGAGACCTTGAAGACCTCAGACAACGCCGTGGCTGCCTTTACCTGCAAACTGTAGCCCAAGGAGTTCTCACCGTAGACCGGACGAACATGGCTGCACACGCCACCAAACCCGTGGGGGACGAACGCCGGGTACTCGCCCCGTCCCTGCATCATGGTCCACCACGCCGGATCAGAGGGATACTGCCGTGGGGAAGACAGAGCTCCGGCCCCCTCCTCCGGCTTCGACCACGTCGTATCCCAAGGAGAGACACCAAGCCGATTTATTACCGCCAGCTCCGAAAGGGAACCCGGCACAAAAGCCCTAAGATAGCTGCAGCCGGCGTTCGGGAAGGCGCAACAACTCCACACGACCTCTGTAAACACGCTCCCTAGAGATCCGCCTTCCGTCACCGCCAACGGCGATGCACACAGGTTCACCGCCGTTGAGCACACGGGGCCCAATGGCGAGAAGATAACTCCGTGACTACCACCCATCGCCGCAGAACGCCGACCGAGAGGAACACGCAAGAGACCAAAGGCCACCAAGACCGAGCACTAAGGCGGATCTAGGCAGCAAGACACGACCCTACAAACCCTAACCCTAATCTCTGGACCCTAAGCGACCCTACGGTCCCTAGCCACCAAGAACCGTCGACCACCACCGGAGAGCACCACCCGCCCATGCAGACAGCACGGGCAATGCCAGATCTGGCGCAAAGGGAAGCAGACGGGAGGATGAAAGGGGAGGAGGAGGAAGGAGTACTGGAGGTGAAGGAGAGGAGGAGGGAGTAGGGGAGCCGGGGTCCCCTCCCTCTCGGCTCCGGCGAGGTCGCCGGAGGGGAGAGAGAGGGGCCCGGCAGGGGGCTGCGGCGCTTGGCTCCTCCTCGCCTAAGGCGTCGCCAAGATCTTGGGGTTCGGTACGCGCAGCGCCCACCCGAACCTGTTCTCGTCTCGTCCAGGCGTCCAACAACTAGCAGCTTGTTATAGTTTAGTTTTTGTTGGGATTGCAAGTTTTGTTATTTTTATATACACCATTCAATTTATTTTTTTGAAATATTTTTTTATAACTTTGTAGGGTTTTTCTCAAAGATCTTAAAAATATTTTTTAATAATTTATTTAGCCTTTTCATACTACTTTCAAAGATAGGTCAAATTTTCTCAACAAAAACTAAACTAAAACTAAACAAACTATCAAAGAGGGCCTAGAGCACCTAGTCAAAATCTATTACAGCTAAAAGAGAAAAAAAGGAATCTTCGATGACATCAGCGCCATGCAAAAACAGTAGATCATGCCGTTATCTTATGTGCACAGGGTCGATCCATCCATGCAGCTGCTGGTCGCCTACGAAGATTTGTGCCGGGCCACGCGCGGAGATGGCATCGGATCAGCCCGGTCTCCTCTCGTGGGCTGTGCGGCCCACGAGCGCAAGCGCATCCCGAGCGCCGGACGTTCGGATAGAAGTGTTTTTGTTTTCAGAAATTAATGATTTCTTAAAGAAGAGAAAACGACCTTGAGATGGTCTAAACGGCCCGGCCCGGCCCGATTGAACACGTTACTTGCAAACCCTCCGAAACTCTCCGAGCGACCCTAGTCCGCTACCGTTGGCGGCGTTGCGCCGCCGCCGCCGCCGCCATGATCCACCTTCGTAAGCATCTTACACCTCTTCTCCGCGTCGTCTCCCATCCCACCACCGTCGCGTTCTCTTCCTCTCTCCACTGCCGCGCGGTCCTCCACTCCACATCCGCCTCCCCCGCCCCATTCTCCATCGAGGACTACCTCGTCGCCACATGCGGCCTCACCCGCGCCCAATCCCTCAAAGCGGCCAAGCAGCTCCCCAACATCAGTTCCGCCTCCAAGCCCGACGCCGTGCTCGCCCTTCTCTGCGGCGTAGGCCTCTCCCGCCGCGACATTGCCGCCGTCGTCGCCAACGACCCGCTGCTCCTCCGTGCCAGGGTGGGAAACATCGGCCCCCGCCTCGCCTCCCTCCGCGAACGCGTCGGCCTGTCCGATCCCGAGATCGCCCGCTTCCTCCAGGCCGGCGGCGCCAGTGCACTTCGCTCCGTCGACGTCGTCCCGAAGCTCGAGTTCTGGATCCCCTTCTTCGGCTCCTTCGATAAGCTCCTCCAGGCCGTGAGAGGGAACAAGCGTCTCCTGATGTGCGACCTCGAGAAGGTTGCCAAGGCGAACATCGCGCTGCTTGAGCAGTGCGGGCTAAGTGTTTCTGGTATCAAGCAGTTGACGTGCAGCTCGTGGCTGCTCGCGTTCAATCCAGAACGGGTGAAGGAGTTCTTGCTGCGTGCTGAAAAGCTTGGTGGGCCACGCTCCTCATGTTCGTTCAGGCGCGCGCTGAGATTAGTATCACGTTTATCCGAGGACAAGATATCAGCAAGGATGGAGTTCTTGAGGAGCACTCTTGGTTGCTCCATGGACAGAATCAGTGTTGCGGTGTGCAAGATGCCAGCTATTCTAGAACTATCTGAAGAGAATCTTCAGCGCAAGATAGAGTTCTTGGTCACTGAGGTTGGCTTGGAGCCAGAACACATTGTGGAGAGATCCGTGCTGCTCACCTACAGCCTGGAGAAGCGGCTGGTGCCACGTTATTATGTTGTAAAGATCCTGCAGGCCAAGGGATTGATGAATGAATGTGCTGCCTTCCATCCATTAGTTTACTGTGGCCGCGGGAATTTCATGGAAAAATACATTGACTGTCACAATGATGCTGTTCCTGGGCTCGCTGATGCTTATGCTGCACTTTGTGCTGGGAAAATGCCCACAAAGGTAACTTTGACAGCATTAGACAGGATATTGGACATTCGTTCTATCTTTAAGGCTTATACCCTTCGCAATATGTCATGCCATGAGCTCATTAGATAAAGTTCACCCATGGTAAGGGACTAAGGGCTATCCTTGTAAAATCGTGATTTCAGCTGTAGAACTACTTGGGATTTTATTGTTTATAATGTGATACAAGTATCAGCTGGGATGTGTATGAAGTAACTGGATTGCCTTAATTCCACTGCCTTACTACTCATAGGATGACTCATTGCTTCTAAAACTATTTTATCTTCTGGTACTTTGAACAAAGAGCAGTTTGACCATATTAGCTACCCCTTTCTTGTTCCCTGTGTTTTCTACATATGTGCTTTTCTTTCGACTTCATATTGCTATCTGATTATTAGAAGTTTTTTTTTTGTGCGCTGGCTATTTTATTTTCAACTGAATCGATTATTAGTATCAATATCGTTTCAATTATTATGCAGAAATTTGATCATCTTCGACCATATCTTGTCTCCCCATGTTGACTTGGGGAAAAGAGATTTGCATACTAACAGGTGCACATGTAGCAAATGAGACAGATTGTTGGGAATATAATCTGGCCCCATTTCCTTGAGGAGAAATATCCTTTTTCTGTCTGTGCCCCAGATCGCCCTTTTCCTCCAGGTATTATGTTGCAAAGATCCTGCAGACAAGGGATTGATGATGATTGAAGAAACATGTTGGGTTTTACCCATTACGTAATTTTGGAAACAGATGTTCCACACCAAAACACGTTGACTTTCACAAGAATGCTGTTCCTGGGCATGCAGATGGTTATGCTGCATTTTTTGCTGGGAAATTGCCTGCAGAAGTCCAACTTTGATGACTTTGAACAGATATATTGGAGGCTCTGCTAGCCTAGCAGAACACCTCATGTTGTGATGCTTTTCAGTCGACATTCACTCATGGTAATCTTTTTTCCCAATCTTGATTTCAGGCTCATGGTAATGTCATTTCCTGATCTTGATTTCAGCCGTAATACTACTTGGATTTTATTGTTCATAACGTGATTCAAGTTTCAATAGTGGATATCCTAGATTCCATTGCCCTACTTCTCAAGTGTTTCCTGGTTGCTTCATCAACTATTTTTTGTTGTGTTACATTTTCTTACATGCTTTATAGTTTTGACCATACTGTATCTTTTTCTCGTCTCCCTATATTTCCTATGATTAATTAGATTCATGCTACAGTAAAGTGGCTAGTTCTGCGATATAAAACAAAATTTTAAAAAAAGCAAAATCATATGGATGTCAGTACACTGTTGAAAATCTTAGAAATGTATCATTTTAAAAAAGTTTCAAAATTTCATTATTTCTGGCTGCTGCCCACACCGTCCTCCATGATTACTAACATTGATGAAAGTAGAATTTATTTCATTAAAAAAAGAATCAGTCTAAGTGGAGACTGAAGCCATCTCGTGCGAAATCTAACAGAAATAAGATTCCATGGTTTACCAGAGAGAAGATTGTGGAAATGGTGCAACGATATTATGGAATGCTGTTTGATCCTAACTTTATGATTTTCTTGAAACACGCTATGTGGACGCCTAGTACAATTTAGGTCTTGTTCTTTTCAGCGTATCGTACCGTTGTGTACTACTGTAGCGAATTTTGTTATTTTTATATAGTCTATATGTTGTGATAATTTGTAACGATTTTTTCGTGACTTTTAGTAGTCAATCCAAAGATCCTAAAACTATTTTTAAATTATTTTTAATAATTTTTAGACCTCATTTTGGGGGCTCTTAAGTTTGATACAGTAATACGCCAACGCAACGGTACGCTGAAAAGAACAAGGCCTTACTCTCAAGTCTCAACCATAACATAAAAAGTACGAAAACCTCACAGTAACCAAAACTAGAACGCCCCTTGATGTATATTTTTACGATTTTTTTACATATGTACCATTATTAAGTGGCTATATCTTGGGAATGCCATTTTAAAAGAATTATAGATGGCATTATTCTGTGCAATCCACTTCACACAATACACTCATCTTTTTTTCCTCCCTTCCTCTTCCTCCCAACTCTTCTCTCAACTCCAGTCATCCCATCATCCTATCCTTGTCTTTTTTTTTTCTCCTTTCTTCCCCTTCCTCCCAACTCTTCTCTCTCAACTCCAGTCAGCCCATCACCCTATCCACGACGAGGCAACGATGGCGAAGCTCACGCATGGCGAGCCCGCGCAGGGGGCGGACAGCGGCACGTGTGGATCCTTGCGAGCCCGTGCAGGGGACGGGCCAGGGGGTGGGGGGGGGGGGGGTGGGGGCGCATGCTTTGGTGAGCAGCGGAGCTGGATTCGAGCGATAGGGTGGTAGGAGACGACGTACTAAGCATGGAGCAGCGGAGATGGATGAATGGATCCATGGTGACCGCTGCATGGGGGAGGATCTTCGCCCGTGTGAGCTCCGCTGCCATCTGCCGGGTGCTCCGACCGCAGTAGCTCGTGCCCATGCCAGGGAACGGGATGGATCTGAGCTGGTGTCGTTCTCACGCATGGAGTCTATGACATGTGGGACCTGTTGATCAGGGCGTATATTAGAGTGTACATTACATGTATTTTGAGCATGTGTACGCTGCAAATGCTCCATAACGGCTTGGATGAAATCAAGTCCTAAAAATAATGCAGTCAATAATATTTCTGACTTTTTAATGATATTTTTGAGAATATGATACTTAATAATGGTATGTATGTCACAGTTGTAGAGGCTATAATTAGACGTCTAGTACAATTTATTATCAAGTCTCAACCATAGCATAAAAAGTGTGAAAACCTCATGGTAATCTGAACTACAAGGTCCCTTGATGTATGGTTAGATTTATGTAAAATTACAATTGTAGATGCTATAATTTCTTTTTTTCATACATAACATGCATCGAGTTTATAGACGGAACACAATAGTTTTTCGCTATTAACCATTTTATTCTTTATTTCACCGAAACCGGTTGCTCTGTCCTTTTTTTTTTTTTTGTGTTTTGCCATTGCATAAATCTAATGGCCTGCTTGGATGAGTGATTTTTTATCCAAAACCATTGTAAAAACATATGCCTCATATTGTTTTTAAGCTAGGCTAGAAAACCTACTTGGATGGATTGGTAATCGTCAAAGTTTACACTGGTTTTGGCCTGAATCGTTTGGAAAAATAAATTGTCTTGCACGTCTTCTCCATCCAGCGCAGACGTTCACACACCCGCCACACGGCACTAGCCTGTCCTGAACGTTGGGTCGAGCTTGCCCAACTTCTCTTCACCCTCCTTTTTTTCCCCGACGTTTTTGACACGTTTTTAACCATTTGTCTTATTTAAAAAATTAGTGCAAAAAATAAGTCATGCTTAAAGTATCTTTATTGATAAAACAAACTACAAAAAATAAATGATTTTTATATAGTTTTTTAATAAAAAGAATGGTCAAAGACGTGTATGAAAGTTAAAGACGTCAAGCAAAAAAGAACGGAGGGAGTATTTAAATTCCAGTTTTGATCAAGAGTTGAGGGATCTATGCAGGGAGGAAGGCAATTGTCGTTGTCGTCTCCTCGCTCAATCTACAGTGACAACCAAATAGGCAACCGACGGCGACGATAAAATTGGCTAATTGATTTAATGGTGGCAACAATGTCTCTCGTGCATCTTTGTAATATTTTGATTTGATTGCTTGTGAAAATTTGGTATTATTTTACAATTTATCAGCTAACTTGGTACCTGAGTACCTCTCTGAATTACTTGTTGCATGTTAAGATCACGATGCTAGCCGTGAAATTAGGCCTTCTTTGATTTATGGTTTTGATTTGATTTGCAAAATTTATTATTTTTATATAGATCATTTAGTGTTACATTTAGTTTTTTTTGGATATGTGGGTTTTTTCCCTCAAAGATCTCAAAATATATTTTTATAGCTTTTTGTATATCTTTTTGAAGGCTTTCAACTTTTCCCATTGCAACTAGAACCAAATCAGAAGCGCAAATTAAAGAGGACCTTTGTTGAAGGCTTGTTATTGTCATTTGTGCAATTAGTCTAGTTATATTGTTCTATACTTATCTACTGGTCCTACTAGTGATTAGGCTTCAGAATTTTGTAATTCTTAAAGTACTTGCTGTTGATGTGGCAACCCTTCGTTTGTTTGCATGTGGATCAGTTCAGGATTGAAATCGATGTTCTGTGTGCATTTGATTTGAGGTTTGGAGAATTGCAATCAAGGTGCTAGCATTGCCTGAGCTTTCTTGTCTTTTTGGCTTCAAAAGTGTTAACTGATTTGAATTTTGCGTGAAGTAAGAGTGTTCGGATCCGCATAAGAGCATCTTCAATGGTATAGGTAAATACTAGCTATAAGAAAACTCCATGTCATATATAGATAGCTTGTAGATAATATCTCTAATGAATTAGATATATCATTGGCTATTAAATATAATATGAGCCCATACGTAATAGATGGAATACACATTATAATCTGTTATAGATTGGCTATTAGTTAATAGTTAGTCTTTATGTTTCTTCTATTCTTCTCTTCTTCGCATATACAAAAAGATAAGGTGAACTACTTATAGCTAGATGACATGGTTCCATTGGAAATGCCCTTAGTGGTAAATACACTCATTTTGAAAGCGCTAGTTGCTTTTTTTTAAGCAGAAAATGTAATGGTTTATGGTTGTTGTAATCCCCAATAATATGATGTTCCACTCGGTCATTCAATTATTGAACAATGTTATAATGTACTCCCTCTGATTCGTACAAACTAATTTCGGATAAGTCTAAAATATCATGTGTAGTAGCTGTTTACACTTGTATCGATCCTGTTGCATTGCGAGTCTTAGCATTAGGATTATGCTTTGTACACTGGAAGCTTATTCTCCAACAAAAACTTAAAAAGATGTAACTTTTTATTATGGTACAAATTTATCGATCTCCTCTAGATAAGGAAAAAAGTTCAATAGTATCTTTATGTTTAAGGAGCTAGAGCATCCCCAACAGTTTCGCTAAATTACCATGCAAAACACTATTCATGTCTCTATGAATAGTGTTTTATAGGGTGGTATAGAAGGGCTGTTGGGATGCTCTCATAATTAAGTGTTTTTTGATAGATACCATTGCTAAGTTGTCTTATCCAGTGGCGGAGCTCTTGAATTTCCACACCTAGGGCCACTATACCAAGCGTCTAAACAAGTCATAGTATGACATCATGACATGTACAGACATACGATGTACCGATAGTTCACAGAAGCAAAGAATTTAATACATAATTTAAAGGATATCACAATTCGATGCTTAATTCTAAATCAAACTTGATAAAAATAAGTACCTAATTAAAGACAATGTTAAAGGATGCTGCAAGATCAGGGCTTAAATCCAGAGAAAATCAATACTAATTTGAGTTTTCTGTTGTACTTATAACTATTAACTACGAACTACTAACTAGTAGTATAGTACCTTCATGATGAATGATGAGTGGCACCTCTGGTCCCTGGACTGTGCTCTTGCAGTCTTGCTTGTGCTTCTGCCTTCTGCTCATGAGCTCGTCAGGCTGCAGGAGCCGAGCGCCCGAGCCGCCTCGCCGTGCGTCGTCGCCTTTTTTTCGCCGTTGGGCAGAGCAGCTCGTCGTCGGCGCCGCTTCGGCCCGCGCCTCGCATGCCTTGCCGTCGCGCCTGCCGCAGCACGCCGTGCTCCCGCGCCTCGTCGCCGTCGTGGGCTCGTGCCACAGCGCAACTTCTTTGCCATGGTGCCGCCACCGCCGCTAGGGTTTGAGATGGGCGTGGGCGCGTGGGTGGCTCGGTGGCTGCGTGCCTGAGTGGGTGCCTGGGTGGCCGGGTAGGGGAGTTGGAGAGGCAATGAAATTGAAATGCTTGAGGAGTGAGGGAATCGAGGTCTTGAGTGGTGGGTGTGTTTGGCATTTGGGCTTGAGTTGAGTGGATGGGCTGAGGACTGGGGTTTTATTAAGGGGGTATAATAGCTTTGTTTTTGGCCCACGCCTAGGGCCGTGGCCCTAGTGGCCCTAGGCCCAAATCCGCCCCTGGTCTTATCCAACAAATGTCATCGTAGAGTCCCTCTAATAATTGTCATTATAAAACTAGAGTAACTCTCATAATTTATCTCTCTCTGGCAGGTCTAAATAATTTTGTTATAATATATAACTCTTAGGCAGGGGAACATATCCTGCCATGGTTATGCCATGGTTATCAATACATTGTTTTATATGCTCGTATTGAGCACATGGCATAATACGTTTGTTTTACCCGCTAATACGTCGTCTATAGGGGTGGATTCGAGCCGATCTTGAGCGAGTTGAGCATACCTAGGCTCAAGCTCGGTTTGGCTCGAGCTTGGCTCGAATGTATATTGAGGTCAATGTAAGTCTCGAACTCAGTTAAGCTAGAGATCGGCTCAGTTCAACTCGAAAATCATTAAATATCTCATTTTTTATGATTTTACATTGACAATGCAACTATCTCAAAGATATATACTAAGTCAATAACATAATACGGTTAACATCGAATAATGTTTCTTAATTATATTATAAATGCATAAAAGTATAGTGCTAAACCATGACCAATGAGCCCATAAAACTATCAACTAGGTCGTTTAAAGGTTGAAATTGTCATTTAGTTAATAGCTATCCGAGTATTCGAGCTGAAACCAACCAGCTCGAGATTGACTCGATATAATCGAGCTCGATACCCGGCTTGAGATTGACTCGAATAAAGCTCGAGATCGATCCGAGCTAGATTCTATTTCAAATGGCTCGTCGAGCTCGAGCTTTTTGTCCAGCCCTAGTCGCCTATACGTCGTGTGACCCATATTAGCTCGTATTAGAGCTTAAAGGGACATATTAGGGGGTACTTATTGTGGTGACTGGTGGGCTCGTACCTCTTGGCCGTATTTGCTCTAGCTCGTACCTCTTTGCCCGTAACTTGCTGTTAAACCTAGAAGCAGGGCTTTGAGGCGACGACAGCATGGCGGCGCCTCTGTCAATCTAGTGCTTCGTCGCCATCTCTCCTTCGCGTGGCCACTGCAGCTCCCCTCTGCACGGCCGCCACCAGCTCTCCTCCCTGCTGCCAGATCTCACTGCCAGCTCTCCTCCGCTGCTTGGGTCCTTCTCCTCCGTCGCATGCTCTCTGCGCCACGAGTTCTCATCCGCCGACAGGTCACCTCATCCGCTTCAGATATCTTCCTCCCTCACCTCCCCCCATGGCTTTGTAGTTGCTATGTCTATGGCTCTATGCTCTCGCTTGCACTTTCTCTACTCAAATGCTCTATCTATTATTAGGTAGAGCAAATGGCAAGTTCTACTCCTAGTGGAAGTGGAAGTGTAGCAGCTTCATAAACCGAAGCTTATGATCCGATGAATGATCCCGCTTGCAAAGCAAAGTCCGACGAACTGGGTTGGAAGCATGCATATTGCAAGAAAATCGGCTGCAATAATTACATCCTGTGCAATCTTTGTAAAAAGAATATAAGAGGTGGAATCTCAAGGGTGAAACAACATCTTGTGGGAGGTTATGAAGATGTGTTCAAGTGTGACAATACTACGACGGCCATCATGAGGGAGATGCGAGACACTTTACAGAAAGGCAAGAGGGGTGGACCAATACCAACTGATGAAGATGCAAGTGAGTTTGTGGAACAATATCCTAGTGTGAAGTTAGAGTCAGTAGCAACACAATCAATTGGTCCAACTCCAAGTTCTGGTGCACAAGCAAAAAGAGTAAAATCAGGCTACCCATTCAAGGTCCCACAAACAAAGAAGCCTGTTGTTGCTACGCTTAGGCGAACACCCCGAGAGGTTGTGGAGGAAAAGCATGCAAAGGGCCAAAGTCAAACTAGCGTTCAATCTTGTATGAGACCTAAAGAGGAAAGAGAAAATATATGTTTGGAGAGAGCAATGTGGTTCTATGAGTGTGGCATATCTAGTGTCTCAAAATCAAAACAGTTTGAGGTAGCTGTGGAGGCCATTACCCAATATGATTCTGGTTTAAAACCTCCTACTTACCATGAGCTATGGGAGTCATTGTTTTAAAAGGTAGTAAGGAAACAGATGACTTGGAGAAGAGGCATGAGAATGCATGTAAGCAATATGGCTGCATACTCATGTCAGATGGATGGACAGATAGGAGGGGTCGTCATTTGATTGATTTTCTCGTGAATAGTCTTGAAGGGATATTCTTCTTATAGTCGGTGGATGCATCTAGTGAGACGCATGATGCCCTGATGCTTGCTAACTTGCGAGAATTGAGATAGTTGGAAAAGACAATGCCGTTCAAATTGTCACATACAATGGTGCTAACTACAAGGCAGCGGGCAAGCTTCTTATGGAGAGGATTCCTACACTGTTCTAGACTCCTTGTGTTGCACACTTCTTGGACCTTATGTTGCAAGCTACAGGGAAGCTGAAGGAATTTAATAAGCCGATTGCTCGTGCTCGACAAATCATCACATTTATCTACCGGCATGGGAGGATTCTAAGTGAAATGAGAGAAAAGACATGCGGGCAGGATCTTGTGAGGGCTGCGGCTACTAGGTTTGTCATTGCATTCTTTACAATGAAGTCTTTGCACAAGCATAAGGATGCATTGTGATTTCTAGTTTAAAATGATGTGTTTGTTGGGAGCAAGTTGGTTAGAACGAAGGCAGGAAAGAAAGTGTATGACATTGTCATGTCAACACAATTCTAGAAATTAGTTGAAGATTGCATTAGAGCCTCGTTGAATCTACTCGGTGTGCTAAGGCTGGTTGATGGTGATGAGAGGCTTGCCATGCAGGAAGTTGCAGCAGCTATGAACTTAGCAAAACAGAAGCTTGCCTCATTCTTCTACACCCAAAACAAGCAATCTTTGCTTAACAAGACCAAGAAAATTACTGGGGATCATTGGACAAGGCAAATGGACACCCCATTATATGGTGTTGCCCTCTACTTGAATCCAACAAAGTTCTATAAGATCAAGGAGCTTGATGCTGATGCTGGGTACGTTGGGGATCTAATGGCTTGTTTCAATGAAGTGCTTGTTCAAAAATGGTACATGACGAAGCTCTTACAGATAACATTGATAGCCAGACTGCCCCATATGAGAACCAAAGGGATGTGTTTGCAAACCCAGTGGCAATAAAGCATGCAAAAGATAGGAATCCAAGTAAGTAAACTAAAATTTCATCAAGTAAACTTTCATTTTTCAGCAAGTTGACCTTAATGTTTTTGTATTTTCTAGTCGATTGGTGGTTTGCATTTGGAGGTCAAATGGTTCAGTTGCATCTCCTGGATGTGAGCGGAAATGGAGCACATTTGAATTTGTAAGTCAATTTATTGAAATGGACGATCAATTGTAGGCTTGTAGCTCTAGATCCTTCTATGCTTTTCTTGTTGATATTTTATTGTATTTATTGTCTCACTTGTAGATCCATACCAAAAAAGGAACCGACTACAGGTCAAAAGCTAAATGACTTGGTCTATGTCAAATACAATAGGTAGATGGTTGCAAGGTTCAAAAAGTTACATAAGGAAGGCAAATGCTTTGATACTTTGGTTTTGAAAAAATTGTTTAGGAGAATGAATGGGTCAATGTATTGGCTAATCCATCTCAAGGTGGTGCAATGAGAGTTGAATGTGACTTGACATGGGAACAAGCTGATCAAGCTATTGGTGGATCAAGCAATCTTCATAGAAAAGCACATGGTGGACAGCAACACAACCTACAATACACACAACGGCATGTGACAAGAGTTGAGAAAGATGACTTAGGGGAAGAGGAGAAGGCACATTCGGACTCATCTCACTCAAATCATGAAGATGATGGTGAGCTTATACTTGATGATCTCAATGTAGATGATGATAAAGACTCAAGCAACTATGGAGAAAGTGATGAGGACTTGGATGCCTTTAAGTCTAACCACGATGATTTGAATGATGGCTATTAAGACTTGAGAGACGGGGCATGGGGCTTGGGGCTGGAATTTTGTTAGGCCTTAGGCTTAGGGCCTATTATGTGGACCTATGTTATTTTCATATTTGTGAACTTGTCACTTATGTGTACCTATGTTATGGGAACCTAGTGGTATTATTATGTGCTCATAGTATTTCGTATTACAACTTATATTATCGTATATACTGTAACTAGGTAGCATGTTGTATCGTACTTGTATTGCATATTGATAACCATATATTATCTGTAACAAGTTTACGGTGCAACCACTGTGCAACCGAACAATCAAAAGTTGTAATAAAATATAAAAAAATTGTATATTACTTCATTGTTTACTCTACGTATGTATGAAGTTTCAAAGAAAAATTTATATTATATTAAGTTATAAAAAAACTGACAGATTTGACGGGTTCAAAATTGAGAAAATTTTATATTTTTTGGAACTTTCAATATAGTATGATTTGAACTTGAAATTTTATACAGAGGTAGAGTAAGTTGAAGAGTACATCTACATATATTTTTAGAAGTTTTTACAACTTTTAATAGTTCGGTTGCACGATAGTTGCAACATAAGCTTGATTGCACATGATATGTTCTCCAGCAAGGTCTAAATAGTCCTCGACAAAAAAAATTTCTAAACTAGACGTGATAATTCTTCCGGTTTGGATGGGCTTGGGGTGGGCTTTTCAAAACCTTACCAAAAGTTCGTTGACTCGAGCCCGACCCGACCCAGTGCATTGGGTCACAAATTCAAGCTCAAACCCAATCCAAAACCCAAAAGCCTGACCCACCATAGGTAATTTCATATTTTTTTGGGCTCAAGCCCGACCTGACTCGACCCGACAGTCGGGCTTCAAATCGAGGTCCGAGCTCACCTAGTGCACTGGTCGGGCCGTGTTGGGTTTGTCGGGCCGGGCAGCCCATAAGCTGGTCTATTCTGAACACATGCCGCATGGACATACGGTCAGATGTTTGTAATTGATTTATCTGCTGTTATTTTCGTTTGACAGGAATTTTCTTCGAATGTAAAAGAAAAAATGGAAAAACAAAAGATATAGGAATTCGGAAACATATGGGTATAACCACGAAATGTTC